>RZGK01000003.1:0-2400000 GCA_004011705.1 Ascochyta lentis
CCCTAACCCTAACCCTAACCCTAACCCTAACCCTAACCCTAACCCTAACCCTAACCCTAACCCTAACCCTAACCCTAACCCTAACCCTAACCCTAACCCTAACCCTAACCCTTAAAGGCTTCTTTAATCTCTTTGTCTTCTAGCTTAATATCTTCTGTTATAAGCCTTGCCTTCTTAGCTAAGCAAGTAGTAGGAGAGGCAGGATCTGCAGGAGCAGTACTGTAGGCCTAAGTAAGGTAAAAAAGTTAGTAAATAAGTAAACTACAGGTAAAAGTAGAGTAACTTACTTACTTACCTTGCGCCTTCTTATTAAGAGAACGCAACGCAGTTAGTAATCTAAAAGGCACTATTATTAAAATTAAGCAGGGCAGAGCAGTTAAATAATTAGATAGTAGTAGAATTATAAGAGGAAGGCGCGTAGACTTAAAACGTAGTGCAACAGAGAATATAGAAAGTAAAGAGTAGGTAATAGAGTTATTTTAACTAAGGCGCGCGCTAATAAACAAAGAATAAGTAGAGAGGTACTATAACAGGCTAGGCTTAGGTGCTAGCTTCTTAGCGTATACTGCTTTAGCACTACTCTAGCTTACACTTCCTAGCACAGACTAGAGCTCTGCTATACAGCTAACATATCTAAAACAGAGTTATAAAAACTCTGTAACCTCTATTCTAGAAGTTGTTCTCTATTAAATCTATCTTGTATTTTACTAGCAAATTCCCTTAGAGGTTAGCTCCTTACAGTTACGCTAGATCTTCTATTAGAAGTAAGGTAGAGTTTTAGACTAAATAAAAGTAATCTTAAAGTTATAGTTCTTAGTGCTATTATTAAACTTAAAGAAGCTGTATAGTAGTAGTAGCTCCTAGCAATTTAATAGTATAAGAAAGGTGTTAACTATATTTCCTTCTTTCTACTTAATATTAAAGAACTTAGTATAGTTCTTATACTTAGTAAGAACAAGGTCTTATACAAGTTACTCTTTCTCTACTTTAAGATTAGACTATAACTAGATTAATCTCTAGTTAATCTATTATTAGATTAGTTCGCAATAAATGCTAAACTAAACAGTACCTATAGCCTAGTAGGTTCTTGTAATAGAGTTCTCTAGCACTTAAGCATATTAGAAGGCTGTCTTAATATTCTTAATCTACTAGTCTACTTACTATAGAGATAGAGCTCTGCTCTTAGTACCTAGCTTAGGTTTAGGTTAAATGTTGTTTAACACTTTAATAATCTTTCTAGCCTTATAAAACGCTAGCTAAGTAGGTTCTAACTAGTTACTGCCTTTAGTTAAGCCTAGGGCTTATAAGGCTTAGTTAATCTAGTTTCTTTAGATAGCTAGTTTAGCCTCTGTAGCTCTAGCAAGCTCTACCTTAAAAAGGTTCTTAAGAAGTTGCTTAACAAATAAAGGCTAGCCTGTAGTTAGGATAGCTACAGGTTCTACTCTAGGTGCCCTTATAGCAGACAGGGGGTCTGCATTTAAACTAGTTACTAGGTTTATCTAACTTAGATAGGATAGTATATCTGTTAGCAGGCTAGTAGGGCTAAGAGCCTGTTTATCTCCTAATTTAGTAGAACCTAACGCTTAGTTATTAGATATACTAGGCGTTGTTTTAGCCTAGGGCATGCCTAGTAGTAATAAGTTTGCTACTACATTGTATATAGGATACCTCTAGGCATCTGTTAGGTTGCTACTAGAGCTAGGCTGTTATAAGCCTAGTGCGTTGTTGTTGCTAGCAGCACGTTAGCAATATTAATTTCTAACTATTGTAATAGGTATAGAAAAAATTAGAGATCTCTTAACTGCCTCTTCTAAGAGAGAGTATAAAGGATTTAAATTGTAAGGGCACTGCAGGCAGGCAAGAGATAGGATAAAAACGTATAGTATTAGATAAGATAAGAGATAAATCCTTAGGGGTTAAGCTTCTAAGGATTTAGGAGAATGTATACGTATTATATAGGCTCTAAAGGGTAACTGTAGTTGCTCTAAAGTGTTTCTAAGAGTTAGCATGCCTAAAGTAGAAAGCCTCTAACACTTAGTTAATCTAGTTTCTTTAGATAGCTAGTTTAGCCTTAGTAGCTCTAGTAAGCTCTGCCTTAAAAAAGTTCTTAAGGAGTTGCTTAATAAACAAAGGCTAGCCTATAGTTAGAATAGCTATAGGTTCTACTCTAGGCGCCCCTATAGCAGACAGAGGGTCTAAGTTTAAACTAGTTACTAGGTTTAACTAACTTAGATAGAATAGCATATCTATTAGAGAACTAGTAAGGCTGTAAGCCTATTTGTATTCTACTTCTATAGGACCTAACACTTAGTTATTAAATATACTAGGCGTTATATTAGCCTAGAGTATACCTAGTAGTAATAAGTTTGCTACTATATTATGTATAGAATACCTCTAGGTATCTATTAGGTTGCTACTAGAGCTGGGCTGTTGTAAGCTAGGTGCGTTATTGTAAATAGCAGCATATTAGCAACGTTAATTTCTAACTATTATAATAGGTATAGAAAAAATTAGATATATCTTAACTACCTCTTCTAAGAGAGAGTATAAAGGATTTAAATTATAAGAGCACTACAGGCAGGCAAGAGATAGAACAGAAATATATAGTATTAGATAAAATAAGAGATAAATCCTTAGAGGTTAAGCCTTTAAGGATTTAGAAGAATATATAAGTATTATATAGGCTCTAAGAAGTACCTGTAGTTGCTCTAAGGTGTTTCTAAGAGTTAGTATACCTAAAGTAGAAAGCCTCTAATAAAAACAGTCTTAGGAGAGTTATACTTAGTAACTATATAGTTATATTTCTTAATAAGTATAGAGCAGGTATCTTTATACTAAGTAAGATCTGTTTTAGTTGTTTGAAATTTAGAGGTAATATATAAGATTCTACCTAAGACATTATTAAGAAAGCCTATAAGAAAAGAAGCAAAGATTGCTAATTAACTATAATTTATTTAGTTTAGAAGAATACAATAAAGAAGAGTATATAGTAAAAAGCACTAACTAAAATAAGCCTAATCTTTGTACCTATAGTACTAAAATTATAATATATATATTGCAATAAAAGTTTATTAAGAACCTAGTAAACGCATTCTCTATAATACTAGAGCTAGAGTAACTTAGTAAGTTAAATATTAAGTAACTCTTAATAAATCTAAGAGTTAACAGCATACCTTAGTAGGTAGGTAAGACTTAACATCTACCTACTAGTTAGAGACTAGAATCTCTAGATTTATAGGTTAGTAGGTTAAGAGGTTAGCGTCTACTAACTATAGGCAACAACCTGTTAACTAGAAAATACTAGCCTATTTTATAAGAGGGGCCTAATAACCTAGCTATAAGAGTTAAAAGCTTAATTCTACATCTATAACATTGTATATATCTAGTTCTTTAACTGCACTAAGTAATATATTATTTAAAAGAATTCTTAATAAGAGATAATAGCTTCTTTTATATACTCTAAGCCCTGGAATAATGCTAAGACCTAGACTTCTCTAATACTAGCAGCGTAAAAGCATGCTCTAAGTATACCTGCTTAGTACTATTACGCCTATTAATAATAGGGCCCTATGTTATAAATATAGTATTAATTATATACAACCTCTTTCTATTAATAGCGTTCTCTGCTGCTAGTTTAATATTAATAAAGTAATAAGGGTATATATTTTTAGTTAGCTTATCTTATTAGCGCTTACTTTAATAACACTAGAGCAGGCTACCTAAGCTGCAAGATAGAATAGGACTATTCTAGGTATTCTTTTTACAGGCGGCTTTAAAGGGGTAGGTTTCCTAGTCTTTAGAGAAGTAGAAACTGCGTAAGGTATAGAGTAGCTTAGGTTATTACTTATAAGGTAGTTAATAGTTAGTTATTAACAACAGAGTTATTATAAGTGTAAATAAATAGCACTGCTGCAAGTCTAGAGTCTGTAGAATAATAATAAATAGACGTTGTTGTTTAGAAGAATTAGTTTTTAGGAGAGTATAAGGTAATACTGTTACTATAATTGCTATTGTTTATAGCACTATTGCAAATGTATTAGACAAGTTTCCTCCTAAAATCTAGCTATAAAATTAAGACACAAAACAGCTAAGAGCTAGAGCTAATTAACTATAAGAAAGGTAAGAGAAGTAATAATTTAGCAAATTGTCTAAGAGCTAACAGAGGCCTAGAGATTAGATAAACTAAGAGTACTAAGTAAGGTTATAATTCTCTCGAACTTACTAAAAGAATTAAGAAGATACTATATTAGCTTTAGTATATAAGCAGGAGAGGCTCTAAGTAAGCTTAGCTAGTAAGTCTTAAGTGTTTAGTAAAGATATATTACAGATAGCAACCTTAGAACCTAGAATGTATATAAAGTCCTTATAGCAGAAATTTATTAGTTTTATAGCAGAAGCACTCTAGTATTCTAGAATAGTAGGCTTAAATATAGTAAACTTAGCGCTCTATACCCCTAAACGTTAAATAGAAGAAGAGCTGTTTAGAGAGTAGAAAGTAGGTTAAAGGACTAGTGTCTCTTTATTACTTAGAAACTAAGAGAAAGGTTAATTAAACCTAGTAGAGAAGAGGCTCCTAGAGTAAGAGATAGAGCGCTTAGTAGTATTTCTAGTAAAATAGCAGCTAGCTTTATAGAACAGATTAGTAAATTATTTAGAGATAGTAGTAGTAGGCTAGTAAATAAGTACGGCCTAGGTAAAGGTTAGGTACGTTACGTAAAGTACTCTACCTCTACCTAGACTCTACCTACACTAACCTCTTCTTTAGAGGGTTAGAGCTAGGTAGAGTCTATATATAGTAGAGGTAAGTATAGAGCAGGCTTTATATATAGTAGAAGTAGAGGCAGAATAGAGACTGTCTAGACTAGTAGTAGGTATAGAGTACATTAGGTAATAAAAGAATCTAACTTATCTAAGAGATCTAAGGAATCTAAGTAGTTACTGCTAGTTAGATTAGATTAATTCTTAACTTATCTAAGAGATCTAAGAGATCTAAGAAAGACCTAAGAAAGACCTAAGAGATTTAAGTGTTATTATATATAATTATTACAGTTAGGTGCCTCTTAGGTACCTTCTATTCTACCTAACTCTAACTACTAGTCTATACAGCTTCTATCCTACTCTTACTATATATAGAGCCTACTCTACACCTACCTCTACTACTAGTCTATGCAGCCTCTACTCTACACCTACTACTAGTCTATGCAGCTTCTACTCTACTTCTACTATACTCTATAGTATACTATACCTATTTGCTAGTGTAAGTAGTAGTTAGCTAGATTAAAGAGTTAGTAGAAAAAATACGCCTTGTAGACTTATCTTAATAGTATAAAAGATTATAGTTATATTTAGAAGAAGGTATTTTATCTTAGCTAGTATTTTTAGAATTAGCTAGTACTATAGCTATAGTTTTAAAGATATAGTAAGATCTAGAAGAAGTTAGTTAAAAGTTAGTTAAGAAATAAGTTAGGTAGTTAGAAGAAAAAGCAGAGTACTTAGTGCCTAGAGTAGTAGTAAGAACCTTAACTAAAGCTAAGTAAAAGAATAAGAGATATATAGTAAAAGTTTAGTAAAAAAAAACTAGAGTTAGTAAAAGAGTTAAAGTAAAAGAAGTAGTAGTAACTAATACTTAAGAATGTGTAAAAAGAACTAAGTTAGAATATACTTAGAGGAGTTTAAAAGAAGCAGTGCTAAACTATTAAAAAGGTACTAATAATTGTAAAGAAAAGGCGCTAGACTACTTAAAAGGTACTAGAAATAGTAAAGAAGAGGTACTAAACTACTTAAAGAGTGCTAAGATAGTAAGAAGAAAGAGAGAAGTGCTAGACTGCTTAAAAGGCGCTAAAATAGTAAGAGAAAAGAGAGAAGTGCGAGACTACTTAAAAGGCGCTAAAGTAGTAGGCACTAAACTACTTAAAAAGGTACTAATACTAGGTAGAAGAAGAGTACTAGACTACTTAAAAGGTGCTAAAAGAAGAATAGGCTAGTACTCTAGAGCCTAAAAGAAGATAGAATACTTAGTATACAAAGGTTTAGCAGCTAGTTTATACTTAAAAAAGCGCGTAGGTAAGACTAATCTATACTTAGAAACAGGTACTTACTACCTATATAAGAAGAGAATAAAAACTAAGAAAAGAAGCTCTAACAGCTAGAGCGATTACTTAGTTAAGAGATAGCTTGCTAAACTAGGCAAAAAATCATGCAACCTTTAGTAATAGTAGCTAACTACTATACTAAATAAAGGTAGAATTTAAAGAGGAGAGCTTAGTTTTAAGCTGTTAGGTTTACTATTATATAAGGTAGACTTTATAAGTATAAAAGAAAGTAATCTAGAAAGCTAATATATTTAAGAAGAAGTAAATAAAATAGCAGACTAAGAGCTATAAGAGAGTAGAGATAGCTATCTACTTATAGTAGATAGGCCTAGGCTCTTAGGCTAGAGATAGAAGGAGGCCTATGCTCTCTAAGTAAAGTAAAATTAGTAGAATAGATTCTACTAAGTTAGATAAGCACCTACTAGTAGGTTGTGCTATCTAACTATAGTAGAAGTTCTAATACTACCTCTATACTGCGTAAATACTTACTTACTATCTAGCTTATATCTATTTAACTAGGTCTATACTCTATAGACTAAGCTAGCAGCTATAATACTTAATTCCCAAAGCTTTTTTCTAAGAGAAGAAGTGTTAAGAATTTTAGCAGGTAGATTACTAATAAAAGATAGTAAACTATTAAATTTACTTATGCTTATAGTATTAGTAATCTCTATAGCTATATAGAGAGTAGTGCTACTTAACTTAAAAGAAACTAATAAGGCTATAGTTATCTTATAGTCTTTAAGTAGCTGCTTACTAGATTCTAAGAATATATACTATATAAATTATTCTTAACTTAATTAAGCGCTAATAGGAACTCAACAACTATATACTATTAGTAAGCTATCTTTTTCTTAACTGTATATAGAGAAGAAGAACTTACTTATATTACCTTTAAATAGCAACGTAATTCTAAGTAATCTCTATTAAGTTCCTAAGTCTAAGAGGACTTTAATACTATAAAAACTATAGTTCTGTCTATAGAGCTAGCAATAATATAGCTATCTAGTTTAAACAACTTATTTCTAAATACAGCAGCTCTGCAGTCGCTCTAGTTAAGAGCTAAATTAAGAGTAATTTAGTAGATTCTCTAAAACGTTGTGCTAAGAGAGAATTTAATGTATAGTGCACGGCTAGATTGTTTACTAGGTATTATACCATGTAACGCGCATACTATAACAGCATTTTAATTGGTGTCATTTTCTTAAAGAACAATAATTGATTGTAGTTCTGGTATGACATGGAGGATTTCGTGGATCTTGGGATTTTCTACATTAACGACAGCCCAGTCCAGGTCTGTTGCCTAGCTGCGTAGAAAGCCAAGATACTCCTAGCTGCCGCTAGAGGTATCTTTACCTGTAAGCCTCACTAACGATTTTTGCGAACCAAAAAAATTGCTAGTACTATCGGGAGAGTCCAAATCTATCAAAGTTCCCTGTATCGAATCCGTTGAGGAACTCGGGTCGGGAGAAGCTGGGTCCATAATGTGTGAGGTGTTTCCAAGGGAGCTAATGCTCGCTCGGGACGTGAGTTCGACTTGATCGTTCTCGTACTCGCTTTCACTCCCGAGATCGAAGTCGCTTCCAGAATCCGCTAGCGGCGTTTGTGTTGGCGTTGTGTAGTTCTGGAACACGTGCGCAGCCGTAAGAAGAATGGATCTTTGATGTGCGAATACAGCATTTGCGGTGGCTTTGCGCCATGTTGCGCTATGCCTCACTAAAATTGGGAAGCCAATTCGGCGAAACAGTTCTGAAGGGTAGAAATACACTTCGCGAGCCATGTACTGAAGATTCTTGTGGTAGTCTTCACTTTCTTAGGTGGCCGGCTGAATGAGTCTCCCGACCCTAGGCTGACTAGATTGATGCCTAGTTCGACATCCTGGTAAGGTTTGTAGTATTCCTCCTTCATCTATTACTTGTTTGGCTCTCTTTTGGGGTTCTTTGTTCTCGCAAAAGAACATGATAGTGGGCATGGCTAAATTGGGGCACCTGCCTATTACCTACAGTCTGAAATAGACGACCTTGGAATAGGTTTTGGCAAATAGAACACGAAGCTGCTCCTGAATTTTAGACTCTGCTGTCTTGAACTGTTCCTGTGCGGGTCTACTTGGATACCACCAATATCGATTGTGGAGAAAGCCAACCTCGTCTCCTAGACAGCCTCGGGCGTTCTGATACAATCTCGCTGATTTCTTCCTGAACTGTACGCGAGGGTTTGAATGGGCTATGCTGATATAGCGCACTAAGTATAATAAAGAAAGTGGTTTACAATTGTTTGTTGGATGTTATAGAGCAAAAGCGATTGGCATTAAAAATGGCACTCTGACGAGCGCGGAATGACGGCAACATTGTGGACAGGCAGCTAACTTATAGCCTTACTGCCTGACGCAGCGTTAGTGCTTAGTTTGTAGGTCAGCGGCTGCATGGTTGTACCTAAGCTCTGGCTGTTGTTGTGGTGGCTCAGAACTGCACTAAACTAGCCTGGCGGCAACCTTTAAGCTATTTAACAAGGCGGTGTGGCCCTATGCCACCTACAAACTCAAACAAAGTCGAGACATTATAACAATACCTATTGATCTTTTGACTGCGAGGTCATATCCTATCCCAGTTTTATCATGCCACAGGGTACTAATCCCCTCGACGGAATCCTCAGCCAACCTGTCTCCCCTAATGCCAGAGCTGAAATTGTATGTCAATTGTAGGGAACCTAGACCCTAAGACCGGTTCCATTTGAATGTCGCGCCTGGGACGCCTATTTTTCGTACTATAGACGAGAATCCAGCGTAGCATTCGCCGACCAGGGCAAGCATACATCGATAAGAACACACAGAGATTTGCTGAGAACCGCACGTCTGCTCCGAGACAAGCAGTCCGAGCAAGAAGTCAAAACTGAGCTCCGGCAAATGCTCACACGACAACAATTGCCAGCTGAAGAACAGCGGATGCTTGAGGGTTACTACATGCTAATAACTAGTTCAGCAGGTTTTAACAGTAGTTTAGGCTTACTTAGGGGCTCTAATTTGTCAACATCTACTCTACTTCGGCCCTATCTTGCTGCCCCCTGCTAGTTGTCGGCCACTTCATCGAATTTCTACGGTATCATCGAGGAGAAGAGAGCAAAGGGCTCTAGCCCATCACACCAGGGAAGGCAGCCACAACGTTATCTACAATCCAACGATACTCCGTTGCTCTGCTGTCGCCGTCGCTAAACAGAGAGAAGCCCCTATTAATCGTTGCCTAGTGGATAGTGGACCGTAACATTTTTATCAAGAATTAGGGGCGTACGAGAATCGGCCGAAGGCACCGAGTAGCCTAGGCACAGGGTGTTATCGGTCCGGATATAGGGAGTGCGTACAGGCAATATACGTGTGTGCGCTTGTATCGTGGATGGGCCACTACACTATTTATTCTCTTCAAGTTGCTTTCCTTCACAACGCGTTCAAAACACTTGTCGAAAACCACGAGTTTAATCTTCTATAGCGTCAACATGGCAAGAACAAGTGAGAAGCTCTTCGTCCGCAAAATCGAAGAAAAAGCCCGTTTCATTCCTAGCAACATCTTCGCGCGAGTCCCGCGCGATGACTGGGAGACTAACGGTTACCGCTCTATCACCTGGAAGCAGTACAACGACGGCATCAACAAGATCGCGCACTGGCTAGACGAGACGCTCGGCAAGTCGGTGGACAATGATACGGTGTCGTACTTTGGGAGCAATGACATCCGCTATGCGTTTGTTTTTGCTGCACTGAATAAGTCCAACCGTAAGGTTAGGCACCCCTTTCCATACAGTACTTGAAATACACTGATATATGGGACAATAGCTGCTCACCCCTGACGGCCGCCTCATGAAAGGCGCGCTGCACGGCCTCCTGGCGGCGTCCAGCTGCAAAGCATGGCTGTACACCGAGGACGAAATTGCTGCTCAAACTCCGTTCGGGCTGGAAGAAGCTGGCATCGCGCTGCACGCTTTCCCATCCCTGGAATGGTGTCTTGACGCGGAGGACACTCCGCCGTACCCATACACCAAGACCTACAAGGAGCACAAGTTGGAAGAAATCCTAGTCATCCACACCTCCGGCACAACCGGCCCGCCAAAGCCCATCTATATGAACAACGGCTTCTGGGCAGCGGCCTGCGCGTCGCCGCAGCTGGCCAAGCGAAACTGGCCAAGGGGGATTTGTACCGAAGAGCTGTATGGTAGGAGTTTGATACTGGCCTGCCCGATGCGCTGGAACTCGGGGCTGATCCTGACGAACGCTTTTGGCGTGTTTGCCGATACATGCTGCGTGCTGCCACCGGCTGACGCGGTAGGCCTGCCACCCGCCATGTTCGATAAGCTCACCAGGCTCAACTTTGTGCAAGGGCTGGTAGCGACGCCGTTTACCGTCGTCGAGCTGTTCAACGACGCCGCAACCCGCCCGATGCTCCAAGCCCTAGAATTTGTCACGTACCTCGGCGCGCGGCTGGACAAAGTCGTCGGCGACGCACTGGTGCAACATACGCGCCTCGGGTCTGTAATCGGCGCCACCGAAACTGGCGGGCGGTTCTCGTTCCTGCCACGGGATAAAAGGTTCTGGCACACGTACGACTTCATCCCCGAGGCGCATGTGCGGCTCGTCCCAATCGACAAGTCGGAGCTGCCGACGAATGCGGCCGTGGATAGCGAGGTGCACCGTATGTTTATTGACCGGCCGGAGGGAGAGATCAGGGAGTACATGTGTGCGTTCTGGAATGTGAGGATGTTTGAGCATGCTTCTACGATTGATACGAAGGAGCTGTGGCAGCCGGTGGATTGTAACGGGGAGGTACGGTGGGAGTTCTTTGCGCGGGCCGATGACTCCGTTAAGCTTTTTGGCGGGGTGTCCTTCGACGCGACTGAGTTGGAGACGCCGATTGCGAGATACCCTGGCGTTCGGAATGTGTTTGTCGGGGGTGCTGGTCGGCCGGCGCCGTTTGTGATTCTGGACATGTACGAGGACGCGATGCTTGGACGGGACAGAGGGGATGTTGCAAGGGAGATCTGGGAAACAGTTATCGAGCCGTTGAACCGCCAGGTTGTCAAGGAGATTCGGATTCCCGTCGAGACGGTTATGGTTGTGGCCGAGGGTCGGCCGTTGCCGTTGAGCCTCAAGCAGCTTGTGCTGCGGATGCGCGCGGAGGAAGAGTACAAGGTTGAAATTGATGCGGCTTTTGACAAGTTAGACGAGGGGCGGAATAGTCGGGAGAAATTCGCCGAGTTCATGAAGTAGATCCCAAAGTACAACTTGGAAGACCTGCTCGACCAGACCGCTGTCTGCGTTCTAACCATATAAAATTCAACAGCGACAGCAATAGCATTGTGTCAAGCTTCCGTGGCGCAAACAGGCAAACAGGAGTAGAGACAATTAATGTGCTAGAAATACAAAAACATGGAAGAGAGGCAAGTGAATAATTATAAGGCTAAATATGAGGCTGGTATGACAAGCACGCCTTACACTGCAAGCTAGCTCGTTTCGGAAAAAGTGTTCTACATATTTCGTGATCACCCGAAAACCGAACCCTGATTCGCCACCCAAACCTAGTCAGGTGTAGCGACACGGGACACGCCGTATCTCTACAACTAAACCCTATGAGGAAATTGCGATCGCCGCTCGAGTAAGTCGGCTCGGGCCGGGATCGGATCGCGCACGGGCACGATGTTGATCCCACACGTTAATAACTCTCACGTCACAGGCTCACGTCACAGGCCCATCCAGCCGCCAAATCAACCACGCTGACCAAGCAACCGGCACCGCCGACAGCCTCAATAACCATACCACATCCCGTCCAACCTGAAGAAAATCTAACCCCGCCAGCAACACCGCGCAAACCAGCGCGCTAGCCACTTGCGGTAGCGAAATCGCCATATTGTGCAGCCCCTGGGCGCCCGCAACGCCGGTACGCACCTCGGCAAGTTCGGTGTTGATCATCGCAAACGGAACCCACATCGTCACGGCCTGAGTTGCGCCGATGAGGGAGGGGAGAATGAGCGAGGCTGTGGAGGTTTGGAAGGGGATTGTGAGGAGGAGGCAAGTGGTTGCGAGAAGTTGGGAGAGCAACCAGATGCGCGGGAGGTTGCGGGTGTAGAGAGTGGTGGGCATGTGAGAGAGGAGGGTGAGGAGGAGGGTAGACAGGAGGGTTCCCATGGAGACAGAAAAGGATGCGTAGAGGGGATAGAGTTTTGCGTGCGTTTCTGGGGAGGCTTCGAGGTTGGGGGTTTGGAGGAAATCGGATAGCGCTGGGTGGTGTTAGTTTGGATGGAAACGGGGTATATAGAGAGGGTGTTGAGTGAGTACCTGTTTCGTAAGCATACCTAAACGTTGTGTTAGTTCATTCACAGATCTGAGCAAGCTAGGGCGGGCATCACCTACGTAGACATGTAATACAACACCGGAAACCACCCAAACCACGCAACAAGTTGCACGCCACACACCCTCCCCGTCAGCGGCGGCAGCCGTTTCCAGCGCCGCGTCAGCTCCCCCGGCAAACACATGGCGCAGAGCCGGCCGATGCCAGACCCGGACTGCCGGAGAGGCGGCGTGGCATCTCCCGGCACGAACCAGCAGACCAGCCCGACTGTGGCCGCGGAGCAGATGGCCGCGACATACGTCAGCGTGCGAAACGCGTTCACGGGGCCGGTTTCTAGCGACAGTGTGGTGGAGGCGAAGCCCACGGTAGAAAGCACGGCGGACCCGAGAACATTCCAGCGCATAGACCAGGCGGCAGCGGCAGATTGTTGAGACGGCGGGCAGGTGTCGACGACGATGGCGCGGACGCCGACCGAGTAGGCCGTTAACGCCAAGAAAATAACCACCAGGCAGGCGACGGCGAGTGCGCACGGCTGCCAAGGATTAGCGGCCATAGTGTCGGTGAAGGGCGCGGTGAGCTCGGGCGCGCAGGCCATAATCAGGGCAAAGATGACTGTGGTGAACGCGCCGACAATCATGACGGGCTTCCGGCGGCCGAGCGGGTGGTGGAGCTCGTCGCTCAGTTGACCGATAATGGGCTGGACAAAGGCGCCGAAGATGGGGCCTAGAGCCCAGGTTAGGGATATGGAGGAGGGGCCCATGCCGAGGGAGCGCAGGTAGGGCTGGTTCTTTGTCAGTGACTGTGATGATGGGGAGGAATGGCTGACGGACTGTGCCGTTGGATTGTAGTAGGAACCAGCAGACTTGGAGCCCGAGGCTGGGACATGTTAGAAGGAGTAGACCGGGTGTGGAAAGTGGTTCAGGCGTTTTCAGGTCGTGAGGCTCATCGAGCTCGAAGAGGAGTCGTTCATGTTCTTCGGAGGCGAGACTTTCTGTTGGTGAAACGTATGGCTCATCTATAGGTGCAGCCATTGCCGGGCTGATACTAGTAATGAGAATAGCTGTTTTAGACAAAGGGAGAAGTTTTTACTATACAGAACCTGTCTTGAACTGCTATGGTTCCCTAATGGCTCCGTGTGTAACGGTTATCAACATTGTTCTATCTGACCTTCCTATCCTGTCTACCAATGTACAAGATGCCGTAGTATCTTATGTGTTTTACGATTCGGCCCTGTGTTGTCTCTGTGTCGTCTATGTGTCGGCCTTGTGTCGGCCTTGTATCTTACAAGGGGGGTGCCTGAACGGACTGGAATACGAGTTTGCCACACCTAGGGGTTTTCTGTTGTAAAAGATTAGTAGATGCTCAGTGCAAGCAAGATCGTATTCTATTCTGTTCAGGCACCCCCCTTGTAATTGTTGCAGTATTGCCGAACCTCCAATCCACCGACAGGACGCTCGGGTCACCTGACTCCACAGTGTCCACTCTCTCCAAGGCTCGGCCGACTCACCGACAGAATCAAATCGCTCACTAATCAGGCCGCGTATACAGTGGAGAGCTCGCCCACATTACCTCATATAGATAATTAACTGACAGGAGCACAGGACGCTTACCGTAAAGTCTCGCTTATTAGCCCGGGGGCGTATAGGAGGTAAGTTGGTCTAAGAAGCCATTAGAGGGTAGCTAGTAGCGTATATCTAAAGAGAGGCCTATAAGTAGAGGGTAGAGCTATATTAAAGTGTAAAATAGAACGCCTAAGTTGTAGTTTGTTAGCGCTTACTTCTTAGAGGAGGTTACTTAACTTATAATACTAGTAATAGTCTAACACTACTTATAGCGCTTTCTTATTACCTTGTATAATTATTTAAGTCTCTAAACTCTCTTATTAGCAGTAATATTAACATTTCCTAGGTAGTAAAATTAATGTTTTTTTAAATTCTACTTAGCTATAGACCTAGTATATCTTAACTATTAATATTAAGCTTTAAAAAGATAGCTAGTACCTTACTTTTAGTTTAAAAGCATAGTAGATATATATTACTATATTAATTTTAGTAACAGTATTATAGTAATAGTATTATAGTAATAGTAAAATAGTAAAGGTAATAACTTATAAAGAATACAAGCTTATAGATAGAAATATTAATAAAATAGTACTAAAAACAAAGTATTAAATATAAGAACCTTCTTCTAAATTCTAATTCTATAAATAACTGCTAAGCTACTTAGATAGTAAGATTACTATACTTGTAGAACTAAAATAGCGCTGTTTACTTTAACTTATATATAATATTAAGAAACTATATATTAATAGTAACTAGGCTTTAAGCTAGAAATATTAATTCTCTAGCTATATAAATCTAGGTATTTTCTATTATATAAAACTGTAAGAGGTTATTCTAACTTTATAAGACCCTTATAGCTCTTAAAAGGTTATTTACTTTTAATACGTAATCTGTACGTATATAATTAATTTATAGTAGATAGTATTGTTTTTAAACTATACCTATAGTAGAAAAACTACCTTAAGTAGCTTAAGTAGTAATTTATTAAATTAGAGAAAACAGTATTAACCTTTAGTACTACTTTTAGGTATAATAGTAGTAGTAAGCTAAAGAAAAAGAAAATAAGCAACCCTTTATTAATATTAACAACTATCTAAGTTTTATAGTTAGTTTTTTTATATTCTATCTTTTATACTTTATTTAGCTATTATTAAGGCTTAGACTCTATTTGTTAGTGTACTATACTAATAGAGTGTTTATAAGCTCTTAAAATAGATTCTATTTCTGTTTCTATAAAGATTTTCTTAGATTAACTGTATATAAAAAGTTGGATAAATTTATATAAAAAACAAAGTAAAAGTAAACGGGCTCTAAGTCTTTGACCGAGAGTAACCTCTCTTCGAGGAAATCACGAGAGTGACCGCTCCCTAGATGTTACTCATTTTGACAATACCCACCAACCTCCAAGTCACGCTCACGGCAGAGTTTCCTACCCCAGCCTCTCGCAAATCTTCATTTTGCCAAATCTCCACTCCAAATCTGTTCAACAGTGCGAACTGGCAGTCTACTACTATCTCTCACTTTTCACCATCCTGTCCTCCATATTCATAATGCCCACATCTTCCATAATGCCCTCCGATGAGGGCAGCACCGCGCGCTCATCCTCCGACTTCGACGAGAAACTCGGCCTGCTGGACGGCGTTGCATCCAGCCCTCCAGCCGGTTCTTCGTCACGCATTCGCTGGGTGATGATATTGCTGGCGCTGTCCAACGTCATTTTCCTGTGTGCGCTGTTCTACGCCGTGGTGAGGCAACATCCTGTGCCGGCCACTGTTACGTATCCGCCGCGACCGAATTGGTTTCCTCCAGAGAGTATGTTTCGCCTTTGCTTGATCGAGTTGCTGTACAATTTGATGATAATGGAATCAATTAGTCCCCGTGAAGAAAGTCTTCCAGAGCGAGCCGCTCTTCGGCCAGGAGCCAAATAATGAGAGTATCGCTGCGTGGAACTCACTATTGCCCAGTGAGTGTTCTTTAGTGCCTTCGTTTTTGAAACAATGGATGTGAGGTTGTCTAACGGAAAGCAAACAGAGGGCCGCGGCTGGGTCCACATGCGCAACAAGACGGCGCTCCCTACCATGCCAGGCCTAAACCAGTCGCTACCCGAGCACATCGCGCTGCCGTCGGTATACCATCAGCTGCACTGTCTTGTACGTACCTCCCTTACCTCGTTCACCGTCGCATTCAACACGCAAAATACTAACTGCCAAAACAGTACAGCACAATGCGCAGCTACTACGACCTACTAGACCACATCAATAATCCGCACCAGAGCCGTGACCTCCCGACTGAACCGGGCTGGAACAAGGAGCACCTGAACCACTGCTGGGACTACCTGCGGCAGAACATCATGTGCGCGGCGGACGTGACGTTGGAGTGGCATCGGTGGAATGAAAAGGTCGAGACGGGCTGGGGGTATGAGCACCAGTGTAAGGACTGGGATGCACTAACCGAGTGGGTGCTGGAGAGGCGGACATCGAATAATTGGGGCTTGTTGAGGGGCGAGGGAGAGAGGGTTCCGCTGAAGGAGAGCTTGTAGTGGACTGTGATTCGGTTGGTTGTGTCGAGTAGGTATGCTGCAGCCAGGATTTCGTATATTTACGTGGTGTATGGTTACTCAAAACAAGCTATCTGGAAGCTCTTCCATCAACATCAACCTCACCACTGCTCTCAAGCCCAAAATCCGTATCCAACTTCTCCCTCAAAACAACTTGCCCCTCCGCACACGCCAACACAAAGGCAACACCAGCGATGCCAGCTGCAGCATACCAGACTTGACCAACCGCCTCCCCAAACACTTGCACAACCTCACCTCTCGCCGTCTCCGGCACACTCAGCAAAAATGCCCGTGTCGCAGACCCATACGCTCTTCCGCCGATCAACTGCCGCCTAACCTGCTCATCTGATATCCTATCCGCAAGCGCATCAAACCTGTTGTTGAATATTGTGGCCGGGATTGTCACACTCCAGATATTCGCCAGGCTCTGCATAAATGTAAAGGTACTCGTCGCAACCGCCTGATCGCTCTCCCCCACGGCACCTTGGAACGCCGGCAGCAAGGTATTAATCACCATGCCCAGCCCCAGCGAGAACAGTATCTCCATCAAGATCCAGTCCGCGTTTCCCGATGCTTCATCCAAAATGCTAAACAGCCCGCACGCGATACACATGCCCGCGAATCCACACACGTGCAGCATTTTGTACCGCCCGAGCTTACTAACCAAGACAACGGAGACAATGCTCGCGGGGACAGCGACAGCAACAATGGGCAGCAGCTGCACACCGGCCCGGGAGGGCGTTGACATGCGCACGCCCTGGAAGTACACGGGTAACAAAAAGTTGGTCCAGTTGCTCAGGAGGCTGCTGGCGAAGGCCCCGGCCGCAATGGTAGCCCCTACCCGGTGGGTTAGCAGGTGGAGAGGCATGAGAGGCTCGACTGTGTTGCTGCGCTTGAGGTGTCGCTCCAGGAGCAAAAAAAAACCCAGTCCTAGCACACCGGCGGTAAGGGGAGCGATGGTCCGGGCATCATGCCAGGGGTATTTGGACCCGGCGTACGTGAGAGCGTACAGCATCGAGCTGGTCGCGGCCGTCAGCACCACGTTGCCGCCGTAATCCACGCGCCGGAGGCGCTCACGGCGACTTGAGCCTGTGTCCCTGACCCTGCCTTTCAGACAAACAACCAAGACCAAAAGGCTCACTACCCCAAACGGCACAGGCAGCCAAAACACCCACCTCCAAGCACCCGTCTGGACCAGCACACCCCCGAGCAACGGACCACTTACAGCGCCCAGTAGGTACGCAGACAGCATGACGGCGATGTAATTCCCTCGATGACGGACTGGGACGAGGTCGGAGACTACAATGGCTGACATGACGTTGATGCCGCCTCCGCCAAGGCCTTGGACTACTCGTCCGGCGATGAGCTGGGGGCCGGAGGCTGCGGCGCCGGAGATTATCCCGCCAACGACGAAGAGGAGCACAGATAGGCAGGTGGGATAGCGGCGGCCGAAGAGGTCGGATAGCTGGCCTAGGGGCGGAGCTATTGCTGTGCTGTGCAGGGGGTGTTAGTCGGGGCAGTTGAGTGGGGCGTGCAGAGACGGACCTTGCAAGTGCATAACCGTTGGAAACCCACACATAGCTCGACCCTATGCTGAGCGAGTCCACAATTGTCGGCAGGGCGGTGGAGATGATGGTGATCTCTATCGCCAGCATGAGCTTGCTGACTGCCAGGGCCGCGACGATAGCCCAGAAGCGGAGCCCTTTTGCTGACTCTGGCTCTATCGAGCTTGGCCTCGGCTCCTCATCCTCATTCAAGTCCATCGAGGTGTCGACTGTATTTAGTACCGGGGGTCCCGAACAAACACGTAAGGGGACCTGCTCCGTCATCGTTGATGCTCTTCAGAGGGGGTTGGGGCAAAATCAAAAGGCCCAGATAAATAGCAGGATTAACGGCGTATGGAATGGCGAGGGGATAGCATTCTGTTATATAGACGTTGGCGCAGCTCGCTTACGTGACCTTCAAGGAAATCGTCCTCCTCTTGCAGGGATGAGAAACGGCGTAAGATAGAGATAGCTGTACGGACCGACACTGTGTTACACGGGGTTAGGCTATACTTCTCTCAGCTCGGTCCGAGAGCGAGATTACTTGTGTGCAGACATTCTGCACGATTCCCCCCTTATAGCACATGGTGTTGAACTTGTTATTCAGTGTTGACAATTGATATAGCACGTATGCTCTTAGATTGCTATACTATTCTTAATGCTTTTTACTACTCATCCCCCGGCAACCGAATCTCATGACCGGTCCCCTCGCTCAAAAACGGATTCAAACAAGCGCCCAGCATCGCAACAACCGCACACACCCAAAACACCAAGCCTGTAAAATTATGCGACGTGCCATATCCCAACAACGCGCCCGCTAGAGCCGTACTCGCCGCTCGCGTCACCATTGTGGAAAAATACGCAATGCTGTGTGTCCTGGCGAGTGCAGATGCATGCGGGCATGCCGCATTGATCAGGACTGTTTGAGACGGGGACACGGTGCTGGTCAGCAGGGCGGTGAGCACCTGCATGGGCGTTATCACAGCCCAGATTGCAAGACCGGTTTTGCCGGATGGTGGAGGGGTGCTGGAGGGGATAAGAGCTACGAAGGGGTACGCATAGTAAAGGAGCACGAAGGCGGGATAGAAGATGCGCCAGAGCCGCAAAGGCCCGAGACGTTGGGACAGGCGTGGGTAGAGTATTAGTTGGAGGGGGATGGAGAAGAGGCCTGTTTTTGATTCAATCAGCATACTTTCAGATCAAGTAAAGGTGCAGAGAGTGGTGTTGTACGCACCGTACATGACCGAGCACACAGCTAGAGGCAACGGCGTGAAGCCAGCCCCTCCACCAAAAAAGAACGGGAGCAGTCGCTGCGCCTCCTCTTCTCTACTGGAGACGGGCGTCACGAGTAGATTCGGGAAGGCGACGCTCGAAGTCCCAAGGTGGGCTTCGTAGATGAAGGCCGCGAGGAGGACCATTATCATGTTTTTGGTGAAGATGCGGGTGGTGGGGAGCCTGACAACGGATTTGGGTTTGGGCAGTGGCGACGGTGGGTCCGGCTCGTTGAGGAAGGCCATTTCCTCGGTTTGGTCGACCGGGGCGTACAGTGCCTCTTTGCTGGCGCGGTTGCGGAGCCATTGGAGCCGGGAGAGGATGTAGCGTGATAGGGCGATGCCGGGGTCGTGCCTGTGGCGGACGAGTTTGGACGTCTGCATCATGGTCAGTTCCTGTCGGTCTGAACAGTTTCTGTCGGTCTGAGTTTGTGAACATACCTCTTCAAGGAACAAAACAGCCATCAGCAATACCACCAGCACAAAGCCCGCGTTCAGAAGGGCGGGTAGGGCATACGGAAACCGGGTCAGTAATCCACTGCCGTGGGCCTTGGGCGTCAGCTCGACAGTGCCGGCTGCGACGAGAGCGCTGAGGATGATGGCGAAGCTGGTGCTGATATTCAGGAGGACGAAGGCTCTTGCTTGGAATCTGGGTTTTGTTATCAGCTGAGAAGTGGCCACGGAAATCAAACCGCACACTTACTTTTTTTCTTTCACAACCTCAGCCGTCATCGTCCGCACCATGGGAACAGTACCGTTGGTCAGACCCTCGACAAAGCGCAGTATGAGGGCCTGTTTGAAATTGGCGACGAAGCCGAATAATGAGCACGAGACAACTATATTATAATTTCAGCACCACACCACATCGTTGCATCGGAAATGACTTACAAGACCCGAACAAACTTAACACAACAACCACCTTCCTCCCGCCTCTAGGCGAATCTGCGACGCTCCCAAGAAAAATACTCGCGAGACATTGCGCGATGGTGTAGGCAGCCTGCAGCAGCGTGGTCTGCTGAACGATGGCGGCGCTAGGGAGTGACGGGTCCAGCGACTGTAGCTGGAAGTAGACATAGGATGAGATGGAGACTTTGACGATGGGCTCGCAGAAGCGGATGAGGAAGAGAATAACCAGTTGGTTTTTCCCCGGGAGGGAAGCCCACGTTACTTTGGCTTCTGACATGTTGGGCTGACTTGCCGTGCTGCTGTGTTTGACGACTGTAGAGTAGCCGAGAACGGCATTCGTTTTGGTTCTGGCGGTGTGAGGTGTAAAGGACAGGGTGAATTGTTTTGTCAACTACATTACCTGGTCCCGCAAAACAAACTGAGATGAGTAATTGTTCAACGGCTGAGACCGCTGCTGTAGTCGTTCCAGGCCCTTCTAGTGTTCGATGAGAATAGCAAGAATTTGACCGCGAAAACAAGGCTAATAGAGCAAGCGCTTTTGTGCTCAACTAGGAAGGTTTATTCTGTTCCGGCGATTCTCGTGTTTTGCATGAAGTCTACCGGGCCGCTGCGGGCTTACAGGGGGGTGCCTGAAAGGACAGGAATACGAGCCTGCTTGCACTGAGCATCTACTGATCTTCTACAACAAGAAAACCCTAGGTGTAGCAACTTGTATTTTCCATCCGTTCAGGCACCCCCCTTGACGAAAATCGCCGGACAGGCCGAGCCGCTTAGGTTTTGGACCCTAAACGGGCTGGAATACGAGGTGCCCCACAGACGCGCATCGAACTGTCTAAATCACCGAGTAAAGTGCTTACAAAACCAGACTTGGACGTGCCTCCGAATGCAGTATAACCCCATGAGGCTCTCAAGACAGCCTTACACGCGGCAGTTGAGCCGACCATGGACTTGGTGTCGGCAAACGTCGGGTATCCTAATCAGGTAAGGAAAACTTGGCGATTTAGATGTCAAGTCTTGCTGAACTGTAGTCAGGTTTAGTAGGCACTAGTTAGGTTTTTTGTAAATGGCGCGCCTATCTGCTATTTTCCAAATGTATTGCCTCATTTTCAGTTGCCGATACGAAGTCCGTGGCCGGCTGACATGCCGCCTGGGCCGTTCCGCTTCTACTTTAGACAGACGTTAGCTAAGATGGATGAGATGGATAGCTAAGATGGATAATATGGTTAGCTAAGATGGATAAGATGGTTAGCTAGCAGATAGAAGGGGTGAGAGTTGGGTTAACACAAGGACAACGTTGCATAGATGCTTCTAGGGACAAGAGGCACTGTATTGTATACAAAAATAAGGGGGATTCGAGGGAATATAGTGAATAGGGCCATTTCAAAACACTCAAGTTATGCCGGACCCACCTGCTCTACGTATGCCAACTACCAAAGTAGTGGCCTTTGACTCGGCCATGTTTACGGTGCCTGTGCGCATACGACACTTGCAAGATATAACTCATGCTCGCGGCAGAGGTGAATGAACACGAGCACATTCGCCTTATCATCCTGCCTCACCTTAGCGTTCTACCTCACCTTACCATGGCCCTAGAACCCATCGCAGTAATTGGCAGCGCTTGCCGCTTCCCAGGCGACCTGAATACCCCCTCCAAGCTATGGAAGTTTCTCTCCAAACCTCATGATCTCCAGTCCCAAGTGCCAAAAGACCGCTTCAACATTGACGCTTTCTACCACGCCGATGGCAGTCACCACGGGCGCACCAACGCACGGCACGGCTACTTCCTTTCGGACATCAAAGCGTGGGACGCGCAGTTCTTCAATGTCCAGGCGGGCGAGGCTGAGAGCATGGACCCGCAGCAGCGGCAGCTGTTGGAGGCAGCTTATGAAGCGCTGTGTGATGCCGGGCAAACGCTTGCGGGATTGAAGGGGTCGGATACGGCCGTCTACGTTGGCATCATGACGCATGATTTCGAGCTGACCAAGATTGGGGATTTGGATGCGATTCCGACGTATCTGGCGACGGGTGCGGCCACTAGCATTGCGAGTAACCGGTTGAGTTATTTTTTCGATTGGCATGGACCGAGTGTACGTTTTTGCTGGTTGCGAGGGAGGGGGTAGAAGGATTGCTGACGGAGGCAGATGACGATTGATACGGCGTGCAGCTCGTCACTTGTTGCGGTCCACCATGCCGTACAGCAGCTGCGCAGCGGCACGAGCAAGGTTGCTGTTGCGGCGGGTGCGAATCTGATGCTATCGCCTTGTACGTTCGTATGTTGTCTACTGCCATCAGCAGCTAACGGGCAGCAGTAAATTTCATTACCGAAAGCAAGCTGTCCATGCTCTCGCCGACAGGCCGGTCGCGCATGTGGGATGCTGCGGCGGACGGATATGCAAGGGGAGTGAGTGCCTATTTCTTCCTTTGTAAAGGAAGCGCTGACGGTGATGTTGACAGGAGGGCATTGGATGCGTTGTGCTCAAAACGCTGTCCCAGGCTCTTGCCGATGGCGACAGCATCGATTGCCTCATCCGTGAGACGGGAGTCGGCCAGGACGGCAGGACGACGGGCATCACGATGCCGAGCAACGTTGCACAGGCGGCGCTGATCCGCGATACGTACTTGCGGGCTGGGCTGGATCTGAGCAGGCCCGATGGGCGACCGCAGTTCTTCGAGGCGCATGGTATGGCCAGCCAGCTTTAGGGCTAGAACATGGCGAGAGGCGGTGGTACAAGATGCTGACTGAACAACAGGAACGGGAACACCGGCAGGCGACCCTCAAGAAGCCGAGGCCATTTCTACCGCCTTCTTCTCTGATGCAGGCGAGGAGGTGCAAGATCTGTATGTGGGATCCATCAAGACGGTGCTTGGGCACACCGAGGGAACGGCTGGTATTGCAGGGCTGCTGAAGTGTAGCCTGGCTGTGCAGCATGGTATCGTGCCGCCCAATATGCTGCTTGAGAAGCTGAGCCCGCGCGTTGAGCCGTTTTGCGACCATCTGCGTGTGCCCAAGGAGGCGACGCCGTGGCCGGCTGTTGCAGAGGGGCAGCCAAGGAGGGCGAGTGTGAACTCTTTTGGTACGTTTTTTTTTTTTTTTTTTCTCCTTCTTCTCCTTCTCCTTCTCCTTCTTCTCTTGTTCTCTTCTTCTCTTCTTCTCTTCTTCTCTTCTTCTCTTCTTCTCTTCTTTCTTCTTTCTTCTTTCTTCTTTCTTCTTTCTTTCTTCTTTCTTCTTTCTTCTTTCTTCTTTCTTCTTTCTTCTTTCTTCTTTCTTCTTTCTTCTTTCTTCTTTCTTCTTTCTTCTTTCCTCTTTCTTCTTAGTATGCGGCTAACCGATGACAGGCTTCGGAGGCACCAACGCCCACGCCATCGTCGAGCAGTACATTCCCGGCGCAGCGTCGACTCGCGCCGACAGCACCTCGGCCAACGTCCTGCCGCTGGTCTTCTCAGCTCGGACGAAAAGCTCGCTCAAAGCCAACATGGAGAGTATCCTCTCCCTCGTCAAGACGACGCCAGACATCAACATGACAGACCTAGCCTGGACGCTCCTCGAGAAAGGCTCGGTGCTCCCGCTGCGCTGTGCCGTGGCAGCAAGCAGCGTCGAGTCGCTCTGCAAGAGGCTGGAAGCGGCGGTCAAAGACGATGTGGGGGTGGAATACCGTCCCAAAGGCACGGATGCCGTTCGCATGCTCGGCATTTTTACCGGGCAGGGCGCACAGTGGCCGGGGATGCTGAAGCAGCTGGTGGTGCACGTGGGCTTGGTGGCGGCGATTGTGGATGAACTGGACGTGGCGCTGCAAACGCTTCCCCAGCAGTACCGGCCCACGTGGAGCATCAAGGAACAGATACTGCTGGAAGGCGATGCGTCCAACGTGCGCTTGGCTGCCTACTCGCAACCCCTCTGCGCAGCCGTGCAGATTGTTCTGGTCAGGTTGCTGTCGGCGGCGGGGATCAAGTTGGAAGCGATTGTTGGCCACAGCTCGGGCGAGATAGGGTGCGCATTCGCGGCGGGCTTCATCAGTGCCAGCCAGGCGATTCGTGTTGCGTACCTGCGCGGGCTGACGTCGCACCACGCTGCGTCGCCCACGGGCCAGGCGGGTGGCATGTTGGCAGCGGGGGTCAGCCTCGAGGATGCGCGGGAACTGGTGGGGCTGGAGGCGTTTGCGGGCCGTGTGTGCATCGCGGCGTGCAACTCGCCTGACAGCGTTACCCTCTCGGGCGACATGGATGCGCTGGAGGACATGGTCGAGCTGCTCCAGGACGAGTCCAAATTTGCGCGTTTGCTCCGCGTCGACAAGGCCTACCATTCCCACCACATGCTCCCGTGCTCGGAGCCGTACATGACGGCGCTCCATGAGTGCGGTTGTGCCGTGGCCGACGGGAGCGACACAGGAGCCAAGTGGTACTCGTCGGTGCGAGAGGGCAAGACGATGACGCGGGCTGACGTTACGGCGCAGTACTGGCGGGACAACCTCGTCTCGCCCGTGCTCTTCCGCCAGGCGCTGGAGCAGGCAGGGCTGGAGCATTCGCTAGATGCCGCTGTCGAGATGGGCCCGCACCCGGCCCTCGAAGCGCCCGCGACCAACACGCTAGCCACGGTGAGAAGGGACGAGCTGCCGCTGCCGTATACGGCCTGTCTGCAGCGCGGCAGGGATGACGTGACGGCTTTTGCTGCCGGTCTGGGCTATCTGTGGGAGCGATTGGCTCGGCTGCGGCCCATCAACGCCACCACGTGGGTGGCGGCCATGCAACCCACGTCGCCAGCCATGTCCCTGCACAAGCGCCTCCAGCCCTACGCCTGGGACCACGCGCGCGTCTACTGGTCCGAGTCCCGCGCGGCCAAGACTGCGCTGCACGGCCCGCGCCCCCACCTCATGCTCGGCACGCTGCTGCCCAGCAGCACCGCTACGACGCTCCAGTGGCGCAACTTTATCCGGCCAAGAGACCACGAGTGGATGCAGGGCCATGATCTCCAGGGCCAGGCCGTGTTCCCGGCCGCAGGCTACGTGCTCATGGGCATGGAGGCCGCCTTGCACGTGGCCGCGGGGAGGAGCGTGGGACTGCTGGAGATGCTGGATGTGAGCATCGACAAGGCGGTAACCTTTGATGACGCAGATAGCATGGCCGAACTGACGCTTACTGCGAGCGTTGCCTCTTCGGACCATGCGCACATCGAGCTCGACTTCGCCATTGCCTCTTGCCTGTCCCGCGAGTCGACACTGTCTGTATCTGCGCACGGCCGCATCCTCGTCACCCTCGGAGAGCCAGTGTCCCTGCCGAGCCCTAGCGCGCCACCCCCGCACGCTAACCCGGTCGACATGAAGCTGTTCTACAAGGAACTCGCCACGATTGGCTATGACTACAGCAGCAACTACCGCTGCGTCTACAGCATGTCGCGGAGCACATCACGTGCCTCGGGCCACATGGCACACCCGCGACTGCTCCATGCTGACAGCCCCATTCTTCTGCACCCCGCCAATCTCGACCTGGCCTTCCAGACCGTCATGGGTGCCTACTCGTCTCCCGGCGATAAGCGCCTGCGCTCGCTGTACGTCCCCACGCGCGTCGGGCGCATCGCCCTGGTACCGCGCGTGTGCGCGACCACCCTGGATTCGCTCGAGGGCGTGCGCTACAACGCTGTCAACACCTACGATGGCGGCGACTACCTCTCCGGTGACGTCGAGGTGTTCGACAAGGAGACCAATGCCGTCCTGTACAACGTTGAAGACCTGTGCATCAAGCCGCTGACCCCGCCCTCTGCATCCGAAGACCACAAGCCCTTCACCAAGACGGTGTGGGGCCCGCTGAATCCCGACAAGATTCTTGACATCGAGAGGTTGTGGGCCACGGAGCAGGACAAGGAGGTGATCCCCATTATTGAGCGCGCCGTATACTACTTTGTCCGTAAGTTTTTGGCGCAACTGACAGAGCAAGATAGGAAGAACGCGAGTGTTGGCAATCAGCGCTACATTTACTGGCATGAGCATGTTCTCAAGCTTGCCAGGGAGGGAAAACACTTGTTTTACCAGCCCGAGTGGGAGGAGGATACGGAGCAAAGCATCGACGAGCTGCTGCACGAGTAATTCATCCACCACAAAGTCACCAACCCACAAACACAGGACTTGCTAACATGCGCATCGTAGGCACTGGTACCACCCTCACCTGCGCCTGGCCAAGCTGGTCAGCGACAACAGCCTGTTGACGATCCGCGAGAACAAGAACCCCTTCATTTGGATGAACGAGAACGGGCTATTGACAGAGTTCTACACGAGCTATTTGACCAGTGGGCCGACGTGGGAGTATGGCCAGCATCTGATTGGCCAGATTGCGCACCGCTTCCAGAACATGGACATTCTAGAAATCGGTATGTCTTCTCCACCTTTGTTTCTGTCTTGTTTTCTCCACCCCGGTTTCCCTCTTGCACAGAGCTAACACGGCCAAGGCGGTGGCACCGGCTCCGCAACTGCCTCCATCCTTGCCATCCCCGAGTTGAGCTTCAACAGTTACACCTTCACAGACATCTCAGCCGCCTTCTTCGAAAAAGCAAAGGAGAAATTCGCCCCCTTCCTCGAGCGCATGGACTTCCGCAAGCTGGACATCACCAAACCGCCCGCCGAGCAGGGCTTCACCACCCACGCCTACGACATGATCATCGCGAGCTCCGTCTTGCACGCTACCCCCAACCTGACCGAGACCATGGCCAACGCCCGCACA
The DNA here is from genome assembly GCA_004011705.1 of Ascochyta lentis. Lineage (NCBI taxonomy): Eukaryota > Fungi > Ascomycota > Dothideomycetes > Pleosporales > Didymellaceae > Ascochyta > Ascochyta lentis. The sequence continues at coordinate 26,967 of RZGK01000003.1, forward strand.
CTGTTGAAGCCCGGCGGGCATGTAGTCATTTGTGAAGCTACCAACAAGGACCATATGCGTGTTGGCTACCTGTTTGGTTTGTTTGCCGATTGGTGGGCGGGTATCAACGAGGGCCGCACCTTGGATCCATTTGCTACCAACGACGAATGGGATGCCATTTTCAAGAAGAGTGGCTTCTCAGGCATCGACAGCATCACCACGGACCGCGAGAGCCACCTCTTCCCCAACACGCTCCTCAGCACACACGCCATCACGCCCGAGCAGGAACGCCTCGACGAGCCCCTGTCTGCCCCGCCCAAGCCGCAATACCCACAGCTCGTCATCGTGGGTGGTGGCCTGGCCTCGGCACCTATCCTGAAGAGCATCCGCGACCTGCTACCAAGCCGCAACCCGCTCGTAGTGCCCAGCTTGCTCGACTTGGTGCACGCCGAGCTCCAGCCCAAGGCCACGTACGTCATCCTCTCCGAGCTGGATAGCCCCGTGTTTGAGGCCTTGACCGAGGAGAAGCTCGCTGCTGTTAAGAAGTTGTTCTTCGCGTCCAACGCGGGCGGACTACTCTGGCTGACGGAGGATGCCTGGGTTTCGAGCCCGCACCAGGCCATGGGCATCGGCATGTTAAGGTCGGTCAGGTTGGAGAACGTCGATGTGGCGTTCCAGTGTCTTGACGTGGACCGGCTCGACGACCTGGACGTCAAATTCCTGGTCGAGCAGATCTTGCGCCTGGAGGAGGGTACGCCGGAGAATATGGTCTGGACGCTGGAGCCAGAGATTTGCGTCGTGAATGGCCGGCCATACGTGCCGCGCATTAAGCAGGACATGGCGCGGAATCACCGCCTCAACTCGGTCCGTCGCCCAATCCTTGACGACGTCCATGTCAGCACTGTCCCTGTGGTGCTGCAGAGCACGTCACCCCCAGTCCTGGTCACAGCCCAAACCTCCCGACCTCTAGGTATACCACCCGACGCAGCCAAGCAGACGATCCGCGTGCACTACGCCACCGTCAAGGCTATCCGCGTGCACGCGCTGGGCTACTTTTATATCATCACCGGCACGACGACCGCCGGCGCTGTGCTCGCCTTGGCCGACGTCAACGCATCTACTGTCATCGTTCCCGTCAAGCATACCTTCCCTGTAAAGGATACCTCGGCAAACACGCTCTTATCTGCTGTTGCCAATCTGATCGCGCACGGCGTAGTCGATACGCCGCCAGGTTCGTCGGCACTGGTGTACTCCCCACCGACGTTCTGCGTAGATGCGATCAAGCAAGTCGCCGAGACAAGGAATGTGCGTGTGTACGTAGCTACCGCGGATGCCTCGCTTTCCCACGGTATTGTCCTCCATGCCCACCATACGGAAAGGGCGTTGAAGCAGAAGATCCCCCGTGGTATTGCGGCCCTGTACGATCTGTCCTCGGACAAGCATGCCACGTCTCTCGGCCCACGACTCGCCCGCATAACTGGTTGCGCTGCACGGGATTCGGCCTACCTCTCCCGTGCCGAAGCAGCAGCTTTCTCACACTCGGACGCGCTGGAGGCATCCCAGCTGCAGCTCGTCGCCGAATCCATATCTACCCCAGCTTTGGACGCAGATATCATAGCCTCCTGCCCCGTCACCGAACCCGCCGACGCGCACGACTCCCTGGACGCGGTAGTCAACTGGACGGCCGAGGCCAGCATGCAGGCACGCGTCCGCCCTGTGGATGCCGGCACGCTCTTTGTCAAGAACAAGACGTACCTCCTCGTCGGGCTTTCGCAGTCCATGGGGCGTTCGATCGCAGCGTGGATTGTCAAGCATGGCGGGCGGCATGTTGTGCTTTCTAGCCGAAATCCCGAGACGCCTGAGAGTGCGTGGCTTGAAGATATGGAGAGGTTGGGCGGGAAGATTACCGTGCTCGCCATGTAAGGTCCCCCAGCATCGCGTCTGAGAATCATATCATCTGACAAACACAACAGGGACGCATCCAACGAACAATCTGTCGACGCCGGCCTCAGCGCTCTTTGCGACGTACACCACCTGCCGCCAGTAGGTGGTGTGGCTTACGGCCCGCTGGTGCTCAAGGACGCGCTGCTAAACAACATGGATCTGGCGACCATGGACGCGGTGCTCAAGTCCAAAGTCCCCGGAGTCAAGATTTTCCACGACCGCTTCTGCGATCCGGACAAGAACCCGCTTGATTTCTTCGTCATGTTTTCGAGTGCCGCCTTGTTTGGTGGTAATCCAGGCCAGACGAATTACACTGCGGCGAACGCGTATCTGCAGGCGTTTGGGCAATATAGGCGGAGCAAGGGTCTCGCTGTAGGTGTTTTTGTTGTCTTGAAGATGATATCTGGTACATGTGCAAGCTGACATGCTGACAAAACTAGGCCTCCACAATCCACATCGGCGCCGTCATGGGCATTGGCTACCTAACCCGCAACAGCCGCGAAGCCGAGTTCCAAGAAAAATCAGACGTCGACACCCTCGGCGAAGCCGAATTCCTGACCCTGTTCGCCGAGGCAGTCGTATCCGGCCGCCGGGTTGATGGTATCGACGGCGTACACGCTAAGAAGGTCATCGACATGTCAGAGACAGAGATTGGCAGTGGTATTCCCGCTCTGGAGTCGCGGCACAAGGACACAATCAAGTTCTACCATGATCCGAGATTCGGGAATCTGAAGACGCCGGAGAATAGGGTGGATGCCGCTGATGCGGGCGGGAACAAGATGAGTGTCAAGGATATGCTAGCCATGGCGACGACAATGGAGCAGGTTCAGGCGGCTATTAGCGGTAAGTTGCCTTTGACGGTTTGGCATGGTAGCTTGGTGCTGACTGTAATTACAGAGAGCCTCTCCGACAAGATGCGTGGCGTGCTTCACATCCCACCGGAAGAGAGCGTCAACGCGGATGCTCCCCTCCTGGACCAGGGTGTCGACTCGCTCGGCGCCATCACCGTCGCCTCATGGTACGCAACACTCCCGGCAATTGCCCATGATAACACAGTCCACTAACAAGCTTGACACCCACAGGTTCTCCAAACAACTCCTAGTTGAGATCCCTATTCTGCGCATCCTCTCGGGCGCGTCCATCAACGACTTGGCAGCCGAAGGCGCCTCCCGCCTGGCCCCCACCGCCATTCCCCTGGTCGCCGACGTAAAAGGTCCCGCAACAGAATCCGAGGACTCTTCTTCCACCGAGGCACTCTCCGACGGCGCCTCAACCCCACTGTCTATCCCTGACGAAGCCGGAAAGGGCGTGGTACGCAAGGCCCCCATGTCGCTAATCCAGCAGTACTCGTACACGCGGCAGGCCTCGCTCTCCGACGTGACCATCTCCCACAACACCATCGGAGTGATTATAGATGGCAGCCTAAGCACCCACAAGCTCGCAGAGGCCGTGACAGCAGCCATCACACGCCACGAGACCTTCCGCACAGCCTTCTGTCCCTCCGAATCCTCCCCTATACCGCTACTACACGTCCTCTCCACCCCAACCTGGGGCCTGCGCGCCGTCTCCGTCGCATCCCGCGCCGAGGCAGAAGTCGAGCTGGCCAAACTGCAGAAAGAGCCCTACGATTTGGAGAGCGGCGAAACCTTTAAAATCGCCCTCTTCACCTGGTCACCAACATCCCACCTCCTCGTGCTCGCCTACCACCGCCTGGCCGGTGACGGCTCCACCACGGAAAATCTCGTCGCCGAGCTTTCCCAGCTCTATTCCAGCGCACTTCTCCCCCCTGCACCACAGTACACCGACTTCGCGGTCAAACAACGTACCCTGCTCTCCTCGGGGAGCATGGACGCGTCCATTGCGTACTGGACCGGTCTCTACACACCTCTCCCCGCACCGCTTCCCCTGCTCCCCCTCCCCAGCGCGAAGAGTGCCCGTGGACCGGTGAGCTGGGATCAACACACGGCCATGTCGCGCTTGTCTGCCGTTCTTGCGTTTAGGATCAAAGAGCGCACCAAGAAACTCCGCACGACGCCCATGACGTTCTATCTTGCTGCGTACGCTATGCTGCTTTCGGATCTTTCCAAGCAGTCGCACGTGTCGATTGGTTTGGCAGACACGAACCGTTCGTCTGTGGCTGACCTATCCACCATGGGCTACTTTGCCAACTTGCTGCCCTTGCGCCTCACCGCGTCGGATACTTTCACCACTACCATCACATCGGCAAAGGAGGCGGTGCGGCAGGCCATGGCGCACTCGGTCGTGCCGCACGACCTGATCTCTTCCCGTCTGGGACTCGATACCATCTCACCGCAGGACATGACGCACGCGCCGCTCTTCCAGGCCGTGTTCGATTACCGCCAGGGCGCTGCCGAGTCCGGTACTATCGGGGGTGCGAGTATCGTTGAGGTGTTGGCGAGCCGGGAGCGCACGCCGTACGATGTTGTGTTGGAGATGAGTGATGATCCGACCAAAGATCCTCTTGTTACTGTCAAGTTGCAAAGCAGCGTCTATGGGGAAGGTGATGCAGAGGTGTTGCTTGGGAGGTACGTCGAGCTGTTGACGGGGTTGAGCAAGGGGCAGGCTGTGTAATGGGTTTGGTAGTTTCAATCTTCAGTGGCTGTGGCATTGCTTTAGAGACGATTGTCGTGCTGGGTACGAGGTTCAATAACAATTTGACTACCTATCTTATTCCCCTGCCCAACAGGCGTTTTCTAATCGGTTCGAGTGTGCCAGCGCATGTGTTCATCATGTTACGCTCCACATCTTCCTCACACAGTGAGCTCGGGCTTGGAAGTCACATGTGGCTCACGAAGCCCACGGTGAGCGATCTGCGGATGACTCACCATCTTTAAGTATATAATCCTGCACCATTGCCCTTATGGCACATTGTGTTCAACTTGTCATTCACAATTAGCAATTGATTTCGTATCTTCTACTCTAAGATTGTTTACTTTACTCTATTAGTATTAACCTGGTATGAGTCTTCTTCCCTGACAACTAATCAGACCTCCTAGCCACCTACCTTAATTAATTATTAGCAAGGTCTTCGGCGTATCAAGATGACTCAGTAACGCTAGGACCCAACATTTGCCGCGGGCACAAAACCCGCGAGGAGAAAGCAAGAGGCTAGACAAAACCAGCCAACACGTCACACTCGTCAACAACGCATCATGAACCATCAAGACTAACATTCCATCTGAAAACCGGGCACTGCAGGTACCAAATAGCCATCGACCTATTTATTTCAAGGCTTATTCTGCTTCCTAGCAAACTCGTCTAGGAATCGCTCGGCATCCTCTTTCCCCGTCTTGATACCCTGCTCTCGGGCCCATTGCTGGTAATCCGCTCTCTGCGAGAACTCGTCAAAGTCCACGACTCCCTCAGCGTTGGCCAGGATGAACCTGCCGTGGTCATCGACAAAGTGACCTATTTGTGTTAGCAGCGTTTCTCCACAGTGAGTACCGACGTGGATTTTGCTTACTGTAGATGGGGTGCTTCATGCCTGCGATGGGAGGCAAGGTTAGCAGGATGGAGTTGTTGTACTGGAATGGGGAAATGCTGCTTACTGGAGACTGACGGCATCGTTTCAGAGTGTGTCATCGAGTGCTGGTCTCCCCAGCTCATCAAGCTCTCCCAGTCTACGCACGACCGCTGTACGCCGTCCCATTTCAGGACTGGGACGTGGTCGTCTACCGTCCAGTGCAGCAGCACTGGCGTCATGTCGGCCTGGCACTTGGCTGAAGACAAGAGGTGGTGTAGGCAGTGTGCTGTGGTAACAGTGAGCGTCATCAACAGTAGTTACTTGGCAGAAAGCATACCAAGGTGGCTTTTTTGTTTCCCCTGCTGCTTCTCGGTGATGTTGGGGAAGTAGTAGTCCCCGTGTATAGTCTGGTAAATGTAGTTCTGGCAAGCGGGGCGTTAATACACACCGTAGGAGATGGGAGAGTTGACGTACGATGCAGTGCAGGTTGTGCACCACGGCAATGCCGCCGACGCTGGACAGGTCAGTGTATTTTTCTTATTATCGTCAACATGTCTAGACTTACAAGCCGCCCTTGTCGTCATCGAAAGGTATGGCGTCGGAGTTGGGACCTAGCCTGTGTGATTCGGAATCCGGGAGCCGGGTCGAGAACGCTGTGCATAAAGTCAGCGTGTGTAACCTGCAGAGATAGGCGGTGGGAGGACGAACTCAGTAGCAGCTTGCGCCAGTTCGCGTCCAGTTCAGCGTTTGGGCTGCCAAGGAACGAGTCGGAGTGGTGTGGCGTGGCTGGATCGAAGGACATAGGCTTGTACCCGATTTTGTCCTATTCTTTTCTGTCAGAGACATGATCAACGATGTAGTACATGTCAGGAGTTAACCCACCCACAGGTGAACCGTATCATTCGCTGCAAACCGCGGGCAGTACGGCTTGTGAATGAACTCCTGCGCATAGTACAACACCGCCGCTGTGTAAGCACCTAGCCCCAGAACCGCAGCCAGCACCCCTGAAACACGAACGAGAAGAGATTTCTTCTTTGGCGAGACATATTTCTCCTCGTTTGTAAGAGATATATTGTCCAGGTTATCGTCTCTAGATGTCGAAAGTCGGTGATACTTGGTTGAAGGCATGGTTGGCAGTAGCAGTCGTTGAGACGGCGGAAACATGAAGAGGATACAGGTTCTGTCTGAGGTGTATCAGACGGGGGATTTTTAGCGGGCGGTACTTCGGCCGCTAGACTAGCAAGATATCTATATGGCGAATCTCTGCGGTACAAGAGTTCCTTTCCCGTCTTTTCTAATCTATAAGTACAGCACCACACTCCTGAAGGGTCCAAAGGTCTGAAATCTCCTCGGCGTCTTACTACACCATAGGCAGTACCTATTCCCTAACGACTACACACCGACAGCTATACACTAGTCCTGTCAACAACCTAAAATGGCCCGCTTCAGCTCAAATATCGCCCTCGTAACCTCGTGCGCATCCGGCAGCGGCGCCGCTATCGTCCGGCGCCTGGCCTCGGAAGGCGCAACCGTTATCGCTGCCGACAAGTCCGGCCACGAAGCGCTGGCCGCCGAGCTTGGCGCCAGCGTCATCCCACGACACCTCGACGCCGCATCTGAAGACAGCATCCGTGACTTGGAAGCCTATGTCCGCGGCGCCCACGGCCGGCTTGATATTTTCATTAACAACACGGGCATGGGTGGGCCGCGCTGTCCAATCTTGGATGTGACGGCTGCCGATGCCGACGAGGTCTTCCGGTACAATATCCACGGCGCCTTCCTGCTCCTCCAACTCGCACTACGCCTCATGACCGCGCAGCCCACCGGCGGTTCTATTGTCCTCACCGCATCCATTGCAGGGCTAGTCGGCACGCCCAACTCTGCCCCCTACGCCATCTCCAAGGGCGCAGTCATCGCCATGACAAAGACCGCAGCGGTCGAGTATGCCAAGCATGGCATACGGATTAACGCAGTAGCCCCCGGTCCAACGGCCGTACCGATGGTCGAAGGCCTGGGCTCGGCTGTGACTGACGGGTTCAGAGCAAGGATTCCACAGGCTCGGCTCGCAGAGCAAAGGGAGGTCGCAGGGGTAGTTGCGTTCCTGGCAGATAGGGAAGATGCGGGGCATGTTACCGGGCAGGTTTGGTGCGTTGATGGGGGATGGACGGCGGCGTAGGGGGTGCGTACTGTGCCCGTAAAAATTCGATAGAGTGGCCGACAGCTAGCAGGGGGCGGAAGGGGCCGAAGCGGAGTTGTTGTGGAGCGAGATACTTTGGTAGTTGGTATAAGTAGTGTAGGTGGGTCCGGCACAACCTTAGTGTTCCAAAATGGCCCTATTAACTATGTTACACTAAATCCCCCTTATTTTTGTACACAATACAGTGCCTCTTGTCTCTAGAAGCATCTATACAACATTGTCCTTATGCTAACTTAACTCTTACCCCTACACAAAGTACTGAGTAATTAATTCAATTCACCTAAAAATTACAGCCAAGCACCCCTGTCAGGCGTCTCCACCTACACTACTTATGCCTGATACCAAAGTACAACAATTGACACCTCTAGATTAATACTAAGCTTTGCTGATTAATTGCTCCGCCTTTTGACACAACCTGTCTTAACCGGCTTCATATCTATCTGATATTATCTGGGCAGTGCCGCCCCGTGCTAGCCGTCGGCCACTTTATCAAATTTGTACGGTAGCCGCAGAGATGTTCCGGTGTCTCTTTCCTTGTTTCGCCGATATTGAACTGGATGGGCCTGGATTGAGTATATCCCAATCTATATGGAGCAGATCATCGCTTTGGAGAGAGCAAAGGGAGCAAATGAGTACAAGGAGAGCAGAATGTACACGTAAGACCGATGGAGTTGAACTGTATCAAGCCGAGAACCCCTGTACTTGTTCCGTGCATCCGTTAGGGGTGGGAAGTCTCTGTAAATTTAGTGAGAAGCAGAATCTGCGAACAAGCGGCCCTATTCTTTTACCCCCGTTTGGCAAGGTGTCGGGGATGTGGTAGGTCCAGATCGTTTGAATCAAGCTTTGGCGTGTCATGCACATCTCCCCCGATGCAAAATGCCTCAGAGCCTGTTTACTTTCGCTCTGTTTTTCCTGTAACTTTGTCTAACTTTTTATTTGCAGTTAATTTGTAGGAATTTTCATAGAAATAGAAGGAGGTGTTTACTTTTAGAACCTATAAACCCTCTATTAGTATAGTAAACTAATAAATAGAGCTTATAACTCTAAGTAATAGCTAGATAATATATAGTTAACATAAGATTAAAACATAGACTATAAGAACTAAGATATTCATTAATATTAATAAAGAGATGCTTTTTTCTATATAAATTAAGCTCTATAATCTTGCATATAAAACCTACCTACCTACCTACCTAGCTATACAATGCCTACTACCTAGAGAAAGCTTACTACTACTATTATACCATATAAAAGAGTTACAAAAGTGAATGGTCCTTCCTAATTCTATTAATAACTGCTTAAGCTACTTAAGCTAGTATTTCTACTATACTTGTAGTACTTAGACAACGCTATCTACTATAAACTAGGCATATATTTACAGACTGTAAATTAAAAGTAAATAAGCCCTTAAGCTTTAGCGTGTTATGCACATCCCTCTAGATGCAGAATGCCTAGGGCTGCATGAGCTAAGACAAATTACCCTTGACCCTGTAAGTGCTAAGACCTGCACGACGCAGTCTTGGTAGCATTTATCTCGCAACTATAATCGCTCTATTTTGAGTAGGCTTTTGTTTTTCTGTTCGCAACCAGTAATTGGGGCTCCATTGATTGCATACCGCTTAACTGCCTCCCAACTTTTTTACTTACCATCCTTGCACCCTCCAAGCGTGAACCCCACTCAGTCAAATCACTTGGTGCTCACAACTGCAAGCAAAACACCAGCCCGGAAGACGAAATGTTCCACACATACACCTCCCTTTCCTCAGACAGTCCTGACGGCACCAGCGACGGTGAACCGGAGCAGTACCCCCTGACACCGGACGGCGTCCAACTTCTGCCGCCCGCCCGCCAGTCCAGGAACCGCTACACGTGCGCGGTGCTCGCGGTGCTGGTGGTGCTAGCGCAACTTGTGTACACAATAATAGTTCTCTTCGCAGCGCGGGAGTTTTACTACAAGAGCGTGTGTCCAGTCATCGCCGCGCCGGATCGGTATCGCGCTTGGGTAAATTTTACAGCATCCCTCCGTTGGGGTGAATGGTTTGTTGATATTGAGTAGGATGTGCTAGAATACAAGGAGGTTCCCGCCAACCACAAGGAGCCGGACGAACACCACCCGTACCTGGGCTCTCCGCGGCCGGAGCTGGATCAGAATTGGAACTCGCTTTTATCGAGTATTACCCACGAAGCCTGCATTGTAGAGACCCCACTGACGGAAATCAAAAAGCATTCCGCAACCGCGTCCCAAGCGCCGAGATACGCAGGTTGGGGATCGAGGAGGGGTCCATCTGGCTGGATGACGATGTTGGTGAATAGTACGTTTGCAAGTGTGCAGGCTTAGATGATAAGAGGCTGACGGTTGCAGTTATGGGAGTGTGTGGGTTGGGCACAACCTGCACTGCGTTGTTAGTCAAGATGTACCCGGTTTGTTGGCTAGTTGCTGATGAAAAATGGTAGAAATATCTGTATAACGGCCTGCATAGAGACCATTACTACCACAACATGACCGAGGCGGAGGAGAAGTCGCATAGCAGTCATTTGCGTATGTTTCTTTCTGTTTCATTCACTCGCTCTCTCTCTCTCGCCTCCCCCCCCTTTTTTATCTTTCAATAGACTAGCTACGTACTGACTAAGACAAGACCACTGCCTCCACCGCCTAATGGACGCGCTACAATGCCACCCAGACATGTCTCCTCTGTCCCTGCACTGGGTGGTCAACGAGGTCGCACCCATCGTCAACTGGGACGGGGCGCGGCACACGTGCGCGAACTGGGACCGCGTCATGGAGTGGGCTAAGAACAATCAGATTATACCAGCTGGGAAGGCTAGTCTCGGGCAGGGTTAAGCATCACACAGTCGAACACAAACCGCAGAAAGATTTGCTGACTTGATTGATTGCAGTTGCTCCGCACCCTCTTTACGGTATGTAAAACGAAAACCGCCGTATTGTTTGTTTTCGAAGACATTGGCTGATGGTAAATAGCGACGTTATTGGATGAGAACGGACACGCGGACTTTTTGAACCAGGATGCGATCGTCGAGTGGGACAGGTTGTTTGCCAAGCCGGAGTGGCAGGCGTGGGCTAAGGAGCATGGGGTTCCGGAGGGGACTATTCCCGGGAAGGAGATGCTGAGGAATAGTCATGTTGGGTAGATGTGATGTTGCTGTTCATGACTGACTGTCTTAATGAATGGCTGGGTATGGTTGACGAATGCTGTGTTTGTTGCGTTGTTGGGCAAGTTTATTCATATATCAAGTGTATAATGCACGGCGATGTGTATGCACCCTCCACAGATTTGGACGAGTACAATTATAAATACGTCATATACAAACAAGTGGTCCTGAATGGCTAGCTATACCCAGTTAACAGTGAAAGTGACAGATTAGGTGACAGTGTGTAGGGCAAAACGTAACAACTACAAAAAACCAGCTAATTATTTATCTGCCTGCGTTCATAGTTTGTGTTGACGAATTACTGTACCAAATTTGGAGGGGTGCGTACATATCGCCGTGCACCAATATTACACATGGGTTGCTTTGAGGAATTGTACAAATCATCAATTCCATGATCTACCCACAGTACTGCTAACCTCAAGCTGCTAAACTACCTATCTAAACCACCATAAGTCTATTTCTTCTCAGCAGCGGCTCTCATTCTCCCAACCTGCGTGCCCGGCCAGTTATAAACCGCAAACCCCTGTCCCTTGGCACCGGGCTTCAAACTTGGTAAACCTAACAGCGCCCTCTGGCGCTCCGACAACTTGGCCTTGACCTCCTCGCTCAGAATAGCATGGTAGTTCTCAATCTGCCGGACAAAGAACCTGCAAAATGACTGCAGGATAACCGGCCGCGTCTCGTTGGTCGTGTTGACGCCCGTTGAATGCCAGGTTCTGCTATCGAGGAGCACGCAGGAGCCTGCTGGTGCTACAGCGGGGATTGATGTGCCCTTTTGTAGTAGATATCAGCTTTTTGATCCATGCTCGGTAAAACACCTACAAAAAGAGTGACATACAATATGATTTATATCACTCGGTAAAACATTCATCACATGACTCCCCGGATACACCCGTGTGGCACCCTTCTCATCAGATACATTAGTCAGATACCACATCGCATTGAGCACGTACGCATGCGCGTTCGTATCTGGAGTCATAACCATCTGATCGCGGTGCATGTATATGCCCGACGTTCCGGGCCGCGCTATATTAGCCGACATAGTGAAGAGGCTGAAGTTGCCGCCCAGAAACCACGGCATGATGGCGTCGATGAGCGGGTGGTTGAGCAGGTCGAGGAACTCGTCGCCTTTGTTAGGGAGGTTCCTGTTTTTTTCACACCTCATATTAGCAACTGCATTGTAGCTCAGAAAAAAATGTGCAACTGACCATACTCGTTGATTCGGCTGATCACCTGCCCTCTTATGGGCATTATCTAAATGTCCGACCCCAACCAACCTCTCCGCCTCAGCCTGCTCCTCTACCGCAGTCCGAATAATCTTCACTTGCTCGGCACTTAGCGCATTCGCGCAGATTGCATATCCCCATTTTGTTAAATCACGCTTCAGCTGCGCCACATCTTCCGTCGGCTTCGGCAGCGTCTCGAGAGCTACGACACTGCAAGGCCCCGGAACGCCGGTGGGGGCGAAACAGGAGGGCAGGGCGCCAAGGGTGGGCGGCATGGCTCGCTTCGCGAAGGCGTGCTGGCTGTGCATGCGCCCATCGATTGCGTCGAGGATGTACTGTGGCAGGATGGCTATGGATTTGTGGGCGGTAGAGGGGACGGTGGTGGAGAGGACGGGCGGCACGGTCGTTGCGTCGATGGTTAGATGCTGGTGCGGGAGGGTGTCGGAGCCAAGCTGCAGGACGATTGTTTCGTTCAAGTGGGAGAAATTCTGGGTTGGTTAGTTGACGTTGGTGGGTGGGAGTGGCGATGATCAAGTACGGAGAGGTTGTCCTCGATCCAGCGTCGGACTTGGGCCACATTCTCGTGGAATTGGGCTAGAGAGTCAATGCGCGAAGTGTGATAAGGCTTGTCGGTGAAGTCGAGGCCGGAGGTTGCTGGTGAGGCTGCGGGCGGGAGGTCGTAGGACATTTTCCGGCGGTGGTGGAAAGACTGAATCGGACAGTGAGCAATGAGGTATTAAACTGTAGCAAATCTAGCACGTGAATGCTACATAGACTTTACTAATTAGTGATCTCGATGATGAACGTCTTGGTACTATTAAATTTCTTTGTCATGCAGTCTACACGCGGCGTTTCTACATCACAGCAACGCCAAAAGCAGACAAATCTACGTAAGCCCCAACTCTACCGCATACACTCGCAATATCGATTAGCCTAGTGGCCGAGATACCACCTAGTGGAAGAGCATCTATTTTAACCTTTAGCGTTCGCTGACAAAACCCTCTTGCACCGGGTGGTATCTCGGCCACTAGGCTAATCGATATTGTGAGTCTACTTTGGTACAAGGGGGGTGCCTGAACGGACTAGAATACGAGTTTGCCACACCCGGGGGTTTTCTGTTGTAAAAGATCAGTAGATGCTCAGTGCAAGCAGGCTCGTATTCCAGTCCATTCTGGCATCTCTCTTGTATCAGGCATAAGTCGTGTAGGTGGAGACGCTTGACAGGGGGGTACTTGGCTGTCATCTTCGGGTGAATTGAATTGATTACTCAGTACTTTGTGTACCTACCCCTTGCCTTAATAACTGCCTAGCATCTACCTATCCTTCATGCTCGCCACTACCCTCTGAAGGTCCTTTATCACATCCCAGATAGATTCAATTAGATTGAGATCTGGTAAAAATAGAGGCTAGTAGATAGGCTGAGTCCCTCATTCATGGAGCTCCTGCAGGGTAAACTCGGAAATATGAGGTGATGCCCTATCCTGCATGAGAAGGGAGTCTAGATGAAGGGTCAACCAGTGGCAGATGGGAGGGGTGAGAGTTGAGTTAGCATAAGGACAACGTCGCATAGATGCTTCTAGAGATAAAAGGCACTGTATTATATACAAAAATAAGGGGGATTCAGCGTAATATAGTCAATGGGGCCATTTCGGAACACTTGGGTTATGCCTGACCCACCTACATTACTTATGCCAACTACCAAAGTAAACGGTAGTCCCCACTCTCCTTTATCTACACAGGGATTCCCAGCACATAGTCAGTAATCTTCTTGACATCCCCAGCCCTCCTCGGCACCTCATGCTCGCCGTCAAACTCAATCAACTTGGCGCCCTTGTAATGAGTCGCGTACATCCTTCTCGCCTGCGGTAAATTCACGGCATCTTGGCGTCCATGCAAATGCAGCGTCGGCAATTGCACCACAATCCCCTCCTCGCCGCGGTTTTCTTGCATGCAGATTTCCCGCATATACTCAGTGGCGACCGCACTGTAGCCAGGGCAGACCATTACTCCGAATTTGACGTCGGGTAGCCATGTCACCCGCCCCACCTGCCGCTGCCACAGGAGCATGGTCGAAGCCACCGCGCCCTGAGAAAAGCCCAGCACTCCAAAAATCTTGACGCCTGGGTTGCTTGTTGTGTAGTCATCGACGCTTTTATGCACCGCCTCATTGAAAATGACGACTTCAGAGGCAGGGTCGTCATGGACGGGCCTGAACCAGCTGTAGAACGGGTTCATGCCCGCGAAAAATGGGAGTACGTCGGGCCCGGGCGTGGCGAGGTGCGGTGCGGACGCATAGAGGAAGTCGTACTCGTGGGCTAGGGCGGCGTATAAGGATGAGGTCTGGAAGCGAAAGATGTTAGGAGAAGCTCCGCCGCCGTGCAAACAAAGGATTGCTTTGGAAGGTTTTTTCGAGAAGGCCATTGTGAACGACAATTTTTTCTTTCTGAAAGCGTGGCTTCCTAGTGTCGTATGTCAGTGTTGTGTAACAGTTTGGGATGAGATTGCGTATGGTAGGACTTACCAGTGTTAGAACCAGACGAATATACAATGGTTTGTCATATGTTAAACGCATACGGATTGATAGACCATCCAGGCGAAACACAAGCATATTACAACCTCAGATCAAAGCGCTTGGGGTAATTGTTTGTTAGGGCTGTTTATCTCACGAGTCAGACACTCGGCCCAGCCCGAATGTGTAATGAACGGCCCGGCCCAAATGTGTACAAGTACGTCATAAACGGCCCGGCCCGAATATTTACTAAACGGCCCGGCCCGAATGTGTAATACAAGGGGGGTGCCTGAACGGATGGAAAATACGAGTTGCCACACCCAGGGTTTTCTTGTTGAAAAAGATTAGTAAATGCTCAGTGCAAGCAACTCGTATTTTCCATCTGTTTAGGCACCCCCCTTGTAAATTACAAGCTTCTTGCCTAACCAGCGTAAGGCAGGGCGAAGCTCTGCTAAGCGTCTAAGATAAAATGGTAGGGCTGTTAGTGCAAGTCAGATTTACTTTAGTAGGGGCAACTATCTCTTTTACTAAGCAGTACTTCCCCCTAAAAAGGACGCCTCCTAGTCCTAACATGCAGCTTAGAGGAGACCGTTTAGAGCTAGAGAATTGGCGTGGACGTCCGCCTTCTGCGCCTAATCTCTACTGTAGGTTCGTGCCCGAAGTACTACCTACGGTGTCAGTTATCGTCAAGTACGGCCATACTAAACAATTGGCGGTCTTCACCGCCTACACTTTATATAAACAAACGTAATTCTATTCCTACATTCTTGCGTCCAGTTAGTTGATCTCCGGCCTAACTACATCCAACCTTCTTCTCGTTGTCCTTATCACTCCTCGCCAAAATGACTGGCCCGTTTACACTACCTACCACCCAACTGGGCCTTGTTGTCGATGACCACGACAACGTCGTTATCCGCCGCGACTGCCCCTTCCCCTCCCTGCCGCCAGACCAAGTCCTTGTCCGTGTGCACGCCGTCGGCGTCAACCCCAGCGACACCAAAATGCGCGGGCCGTTCGCTCTCCCCAACGCAATCCTTGGCGCGGACTTTGCAGGCGAAGTCGTTGCTATCGGGGCTGACGTGGCCGACATGCGAATAGGTGATCGTGTGTGCGGGGCGCAAAACGAGTTGTTCAAAGCGAGTCCAGAGCGCGGGGCGTTTGCGGAATATAACGTGACTCGCGGCCGCATGTGGATGAAGATCCCTGACTCGTGGAGTTACGAAGCTGCCGCAAGTCTGCCCGTGGGGCTGTGCACTGCCGGCTTGGCGCTGAAGCTGCTGGGTTTGCCGCTACCGGATCAGCCCGAAGAGAAGGGCGCGCATGTGCTGGTTTATGGCGGTAGTACGGCTACGGCTACGATTGCTATCCAACTCCTGAAGTTGTGAGTCTT
Source organism: Ascochyta lentis (assembly GCA_004011705.1). Lineage (NCBI taxonomy): Eukaryota > Fungi > Ascomycota > Dothideomycetes > Pleosporales > Didymellaceae > Ascochyta > Ascochyta lentis. The sequence goes on from RZGK01000003.1 coordinate 42,867, forward strand.
ATTGCGTGATTCATGTTTGGGCTGTGCTGACGGGGATGTAGGGCCGGGTTGATTCCTATTGCGGTGTGCTCGCCCAAGAACTTTTCTCTGGCGAGGAGCAACGGTGCCGAGGAGGTTTTTGACAGGCATGACAAGGAGTGTGCGCAGAAGATTGTGAGCTCTTTTTTTCTTTACCCTCTCTCGCTACCCATCGGCAGTTGTGATTCATTCACATCGGTAAACAGGACTCACAGCCCACTAACAAGCAACATCGCACAGAAATCTTACACAAAAAACAACCTAAAATACGCCCTCGACTGCATCACTAGCGTCGAATCGACCATCCTCTGCTTCGCGGCCATCGGGCGCGCGGGCGGAAAATACGTCTCGCTGGACCCTTGGCAGGAGCATGCGGCCACGCGCAAGGTCGTCAAGTGTGACTTCACCGTCGGGCCGAGGGTCTTTGGTGAGGGATGTACGTGGCCTGCGCCGTATGGGAGTGAGCCAGATGAAGAACTCAAAGAATTCGGGGTGAAGCTTTGGGATGTAACGAGGAAGCTGGTTGCTGACGGACAGCTCAAGAATCATCCCCTCCGGGTGCTGGATGGTGGATTCGAGGCAATCATGGCAGGGATGGAGCTGATTCGGGATAAGAGGTTATCTGGGGAGAAAATTATAGTACGGATGTAGATGTCGAGTATAGGGGATGCCTGTTAACTATGAAGAAGCGACAGTTTCATAGTAGCAGTCTATAGTATCTACATACTTTTCAGATTAAGTGTTGTGTCGGCCTAGTATCAACTCTGCAACTATCCGTGCGTTGAGCAAGGGGGGACTGAATTTTGAAATGCTCTTCCAGAGTCCGTACGTTTCTCTTGTTTGACTATCCTAACGTTAGGCTTCAGGTTGCACCTCGGTCCACTAACGGAATCACGGAGGCGACCATGGCAAGCATTAACTTAGTAACCCAATTATCTAGGACTTCACCTAACTAACAAACAAGATTAATTAGGTAAGAAGAATGTATTCTTAACTTGTTTTTCTAATATCCCAAGAATATGTTCTTGCTAGAATAGAAGCTTGTTCTTAATATATTAAAGATAATTTTTACTTCTTTATAAGATTAAAAGTAGTTTCTATAAGCTATTAAAATACTTATACTATTAGATAACTATTTCCTTATAAGATTAGTACTAGTTTCTTTAAGAGACTTAATATTTTTCCTCTATATTATTATAATAGGAATTTAGGAAAATGTGCTTAACACTACAGTAGATAGGTTAGGTAAAAAAAACCTAAATAATCTAGAATTAAAATCTGGATTTTGGATAGGCAAATACCTGAAAAATAAGGGTGTATTTAGACAGATAATCTGGGTATTTACTGCTTTATAATTAGCTAATCTATCTGCTTACGCCAAGCTCTAAGACTCCCCTACTCTCTCTCTCTCGCTTCCCCACTCTCTCTCCCCACATCCTGACATCTGCGGCTCTGAGCACTTACCCCTCTTCTCCTCTTTAGCTCTTCCCCCCTTTTTCCTTTTGTGCCTTCTAAGGTCTTGTTCTGCCTTCACAAATTAGTAGATTTTCTAGAAGTAAAGAAGGGGCTTAGCTATTATATCCTCTTCTAAAAGGAAAGGAGAGAAGAGAAGAAGGAGAGAAGGAGAGAAGAGAAGAAGGAGAGAAGGAGAGAAGGAGAGAAGGAGAGAAGGAGAGAGAAGGAGAGAAGGAAAGAAGAGGAAATTATATAGATAGATAGCTCCTAGTTACCTTGTTAGGCCTATTCTTCCCCTGTTATCTCCTCTTTGCTAAAAACACACAGAAATCTACTAATAAACACATAAAATCTGTGTTTTTTAAACAATTTCGGGTAAAAAACCCGACCTGGCTACTGTAGTGTAACATATTAAGATAATAAGTTCTTAACAAGATAGAACAAAATAGAGCATCTAACTAAATAATAGATAGCACAACTATTGAAAGGTTATTTTTGCTTAGTAGGGTGGTATGTAGGGCGTTCGCTTGGTCGGCTCCGTGATTCTGTTGGTCGGCCGAGCTGTGTCCTCGTTAGGCCCTTACATGGCCTACAAAGAGGCCGAGCTATCTAAATTGTTGAGCACGTGCCTATGTCCAAAGGTTCCTATCACCAATTAGGCTGTAATTGTGCTCCTTAGCATCTGCCAACCTTGTCCTACGCGGGAAACATATAAAAGCTAAGATAGGTACTCTCCGCAACAGCACCAAAGTCTTCCAGCTAAGCCTACGCATAACCCGACCGAGAACGAATAATGCCAACAGCAACAAATCCACCCCCCAACCCCCGCCTCTGGGCCGGCGGGATAGAAAAATACCTCACTGACAGTGACATCACCTGCACCTCTGCAACCCCTATACACGCCGGCACATCCTGCTACATCTGGCGATTGGATGGTTTTTCGCATCCCAACTACCCGCCCACCGAACCAGCTGTGCTGAAATGTGCTGACAGCACCCCAAAATTCACCGACGACGCCGTCTCCCCAGCCCGGCTATCTATCGAGATTCGTGCGCTGGCATCCCGTGCCGTGGCGGAAGCGTCGCGCGCTGAGCCGAGCGTGCGCGTGCCCAGGGTGTTGAGGACCACGGAAAATGGGTTTGTCATGTCCTGGGCAGGCGATGTAACTCTCCTTGACGCGTTCCTGAGCAATCCGACACTAGACATGGCGAATATCGGTGCGCGGATAGGGAAATGGCTGGGTTGTCTACAAGTGGTGGGCGCCGACATAGGGGCATGCGGTTTTGAGCCTATGAACCCGGAGCTGGGGCGGTTCTACAACCCCGGCGGATATATGGACAAGCTTGTTCAGTCTGTGGTGACGGATGGTGAGGAGAGCGACAAGATTCTGGCCGCACTGCGCGGGACTGAGACAGTGCGCACGCTGACGGCGTGGGATTTTCGGCCGATGAATAACCTACTCCACTTTTCGGATGGCTCTAACAACAACACACCAGACATCTATATCGTGGATTGGGAACTCGCACAGTTCGGCGAAGCAGCGGGGGATGTGGGCATGTGGTGCGTTGAAGCGATGGTGTTGGAGGACAAGCACGGCGACAGAGGCTTGCTGAGTTCGTTTTTGAATGCTTACAAGCAACACGCGATGGGGATTGTAGATAAGATGTTTGTTTGCAAGCTCGCGATGGTCGTCGGCGTCATGTTAGTGTACTTCATGCGCATTGCGCCGCGGCTCTGGGGCAGTACGGAGGAGGAGGTGGGCAGGTGGAGGGGGGCCGCTGTAGAGTTTCTGAGAGCGGGCGCGGAGGGGGATCTAGGGTGGTTAAGTGGGAGTTTATTAAATTTGTTATAACGTACAGGTGACAATTACAGACAGAGTAGAAAAAATCAAATTGCAAAACTAAAACTTTAAAACCCTGCAACAGAAGGTGTAAAAGCGCAGGGCTATTATAATATGCTATTAGTAAACTTATAAATACTGTATAGTAAAGAAGAAAGAAGCTGATTATTATTTTTACACTAAATTCCCTGTAATATTGCTTACGTAGATAGCATACCCTGCTATAGATAAATTGCGCACATACAGGCATCTAAAACTTAATTAACTATTATACTACCTATTATACTAATAATTACACCTAATATGCTAAAGACAGCTCGTAGACATAACACAGGACACTAGCAAATTAATCTAATATAATATTAGATAGAAATCTTTACTCTAGTAGAGAATAAGGTGCTAAATAAGCAGATCTATAGCTAGCTAAAAGACAAGTATAGAGTAGTAGTAAGTATATATACCTTAGCAAATAAGTATAAGAGCTAGAGTATTAATTAGCAGATATTAGATAATCTAAAGACACAGCTAAAGAATAGAATTATCTACCTGTTCTTCTCTCTAGGTTTAGAGGATACTAATTTACTAAAATACTTTAATTCCTAAAGTATAAAGGCACTCTAATTAGTCTAAAAACACTAGTTTAACTACATTTCTTAATAAACCTAAAGAGAAGGATTTAGGATAAGATTAAATAAGAAGTAGTAGTAGAAACTGCGTAGGAGTTTATAAAAGAGCAGTTGCTAGAGGGTATTATTAATAGGTATAGTAAGTAGATACTGCAGCTACACTTTAGATAGTAAGGCATATTCTTCTTTTACACCTTACTTTTTAAGAAGTATATAAAGCTTAATCTAGAAGAAGTAAAGAGAAGGTTAAATAATTACTAGCGCTATTAGGGTAAATACATTGTTCCTAGTCTAAACTAGTGCTAGTTAATTAATAGGTATAAGAAGATTAAGGTATATAGAATATAGATCTATGCCTATATTAATACCTACTTACAATATATTATCTAGGCATATATAGGCATCTCTGCTGGAATAGCTTTAAGTGTCTTGTACTAGTATATATATACTATAGAGCAGAATAACTTTACTCTATAGTTTATATAGTTAGACTGTAGAGTTAAAACTGCTAATATAGCCTATACCTACTTTATATTATTAAAGGCTAACACACTTAAGATTAACTAGGCTACCTACTATATATTTAGAATAAGCATAGCTAATTAGCAAATTAAGTTATAGTAGTAGTAATTGTTAAAGAGTTTATTATTCTAGTAGAGAGTATAATAGCCTCTTAAGCTCTAAGACTATTACTAACTATTATAGATATATTTCTACTAACTTACTATTAAGAACTTATACTTAAAAGACTAGCTCTGTAAAGTTATAGCTACTAGTGTAATCTATATTTTAATTCTCTACTGTAAGATTAGTGTATTTATTAAGATATATAACTCTTACTATATTTATAAGCAGAAGAATTAGCTAAATGTTATTATTAGTAAACTAAGCATGTTGTTTATATATCCTCTAGACAGTATAGATAACATTAAACAGCTACTTTATTAAAAAGAATTTAGAAGGCTAAAGGTAGAAACTCTCGTATAGGATATACACGCAGTTCTTCTAGCTATAACCTAGTAATAGTGTAATAAGCAGCTCTAAGGCATAGGATTTAATCTATATGTAAGTGTTATATAAAGTGCTAAAGAGCGTATAGTACTATACAAAGATATATACAGTACTACGTTAAAAGTTAGTTCTACTCTATTGGTTTTCCTACTAAGCCTTACTAAAAACTTACTTCTTTTAGTTATAACAAAACTCTACGCAACACTATTAAATTTTTATAAGATCTTAGAAGAAGGTAAAAAATTACCTAAGTTTATCTTTCTACTCTTAGGAATTTTAATAAATAGTACTGTTCTAAACATGCCTATTATAGAAGTAGAAAGAGAGTAAAACGTAGCCTATTTTTTGTGTTTTTAGCGTATTCCTTATACAAATCTAAGGAAAATTAAAATTTCTTTACTTTGTTAAGCTGTAGCATAACAACGTAAAATTATTAATCCTTCTTACTTTATTACTTTCTTATCTAGATATATTCCTATAATTCTATAGCTTCATTTAAGGAATTAAGGTGCGTAGTTATAGAAAGAAACAGGTGTAAAGTTAGCTAGTTTTAGTAAAGAATCGCTTATTAGAACTAACTTTTAACGTGCAACTGTATCTAAGGTTATACAATTAGATTTTAGTATATATAGAGCTTAGGTTATAGCCTGCACTTAGATTACTTAATTATCTAATAAGGAGATAGGAATACTAGCTACCTATACAAGATGCTAGGTATAACTTTACTTAGAATACAACCTTTACACATAGTCTAACTAATAAAAGGCTTAGGAATATTATAGTTATATAAGCAGCTAGTATGTAATAGTCTTTATAATAGTTACTAAGACTAGATATAGTAAGGCTAATGCTAAAAGCTCTAAAAGCAATTTATCTATATATAAACTCTTTATCTCTTATAATACACTTATATCTTTTGTTTATCCTTCTCTTTCTCTGCTATATTAAGTATATGTCTAGAATAGAGTTAATTCTGCCTAGAGAAGGGTGCACTTTATATTAACATAAATGTTATTATTAGTAACTTCTACACCTACTACAGTGCCCTAAACCCTAGATTAGACTAAGGAATAATCCCTACTATTATAATTCTAGACTTGCCTAGTCTATTAGCAGCTATATCTAAGTAGGCTATTATTGCGCCTACGTCCTAGATACAGCTAGAAAGGAGTGCTAATAATTAGGTAATTCTTAAAGATACTGTATACTAAGCCTACTAGAAGACCTAGGTATCTCTAAATAGAATTAACTTATTTAGCGTATGTTCTACAGGGCAACAAAGAACAGCTATAAAAGCTAAGCCGAGTAGAACTATAGTTATAAAGATCTTATTTAATATTACTCTTCTATGTATAATCTAGGTTAGTAATAAGCTCTAAGATTATTAGAATATTCTTAGTTAGTAACTCTATAATAGCCTTATAATAGTACTAATAGTCTTTAAGTGTTAAAACGTTAATTAGCGTTCTAAAGACTGTAATATTTACTAACCTCTATAATTTTGTTAATAAATATCAGCTAAGGAAGTGTTGAGTTTTACACTTTAGACAAAGTCCGTAAGTAATCGTTTAATTAGGTCTTAGGGATAAGTACGTGCAGGGGTTCTTAAAGGGGTAGTCGTCTAGTTAAAGACTGTGGCGACTAGGGTTGCAAGGAAGAGTATAGAGTAGACTATCTGTTTCGCAAGTAGGGTTAAGATATTCTAATAACAAAGTTAATTAACAAAGTTAAACACAAACTATAAGAGTTGTGTTCCTAAGATCTATATACTTAAGATGTCTTACAGAATCTTATAGTCTTATAGGACAAAGTCCTATAGTCTTATAAGTCTTATAGGATCTTATAGGATTCCTATAGGACGCTAGTTGTTTGTCCTATAAATCCTATAGCTTACTTAGCCTTTGTCTTATAGGACGCTTTACCTGTTATAGCCTTAGCAGCTTGCACGTAAGTTATCTTATTATTACCTGCAGGGTAATAGCCTCCTTGCTAGCTATTACCTGCCTTATAATATCTATTAACAAAACCTAGTAATTCCCTTCTTAGGATTTATATTTATAACACTATCCCTCTCTTCTCTAGCTTATGTCCTTATAAGCTAACTAAATAACATCCTGTAGTACTGTCTATTGTCACAAGCGTAGTAATCGCATAAACAATAAGGGTTAGCTTGCTATAGTTGCCTATAAGCGCTATACTAAAGAAAAGTTGCCTTGTTAGCTGTTATTGTTAAGTAAGCGTTGTAGACACTGTGTCTATGCAGGGTCTGCGCCGTGTATGCTAGTAGATATCCTAGCTCTAAACTTCTCTTGTATTAATGCAGAGATAGAAAAACTAAAGAGACAAAAGGAAGAAACTAATTTAGCGCTAGAAGCGCAAGAAGCTATTGCAGAGGCTACGCTAGCAGAGATGCAAGCGTTGCGCGCAAAGGGTTGCTAACTGCGTAAGCAGAAGGTTCTGTTAAAACAAAAGGAGCAGCAGATTTTTAATGCAGGTGCGGCAGATACTAAGGACTTAGATTAGTTAGATTAGCAAGAAGCGCTAAACTCAGCAATTGCGTCTGTTAACCTAGAGGCGCCTACTTAGGCTAAGGTAATTAACTAGTCTGTTATCTAGGGTTTTAACAATCCTAAAACTTCTTTAGTAACTGCTAGCAGTTTATAAGGTTTATAGGTAGTTCCTACGTGTTCTCTAATTTAGGGTATCCTAACTACTTAACTAGATATTAGATACTCTAGAGTGTGTGTTTTTCTATAACTATTTTCTTAACTTCCTATTTATCTTTGCTGTTAGCTTAATAATAGAAGTTCTTCTAGATAGTTGTTCTAGAGTCGGCTGGTTCTAACAAGAAGATGTAGAATACTAGGTAGATCTTTGCATCCTTTAGCAGATTAAGTCTGTAGTTAACTAGGCTTATCTGTTTAGAAATAAAAAAGAGTCTAACTTTAACGTAGTCTAGTTTTTTTATTAGTCTTTGTGTTTAAAGGTTTTTTGTAAGGAGATAGACTTTATCCCTCTCTTTTAGCTAAGGTGCTGTTTTTCTTTTCTAGTTAACATAAGAGATTGCTTGTTCTTAAGCCTTGCTAATGTTTTCTAGTAATTTTTAGTGTACTTCCTTTAGTTTAGCTACTAAGGATATAGCTAATTTAGTCTAAATAGTCGTTTCTAGACTTCTAGTAAAGAGATTTAGGTGTCTCCTGTAATTTGCAAAGAACAGCGTTGTGCCTATTGCTTCTAATAATTTGTTGTTGTACGCAATCTGTGCTATAGATAACAGCAAAACCTAGTTGTTTTACTGCTAGTTGCTGTAAATCCTTAGGTATATTTCTATAGTTTAATTCGTTCTTTTAGTCTGTCTATCTGTCTGTAGGTAGTAAGCAGTTAATAGCTTCTTTTTAGTACCTATAGCTGCTAACAGTATAGTCTAATAGTTTAACGTAAAGAGCTTATCTTAATTGCTAATAATAGATTCTAGTATGCTGTAGTACCTAATTACTTAGTCTAAAAATACTTAAGCTAGTTGCTTAGCAGTATAATTGTAGCGAAAAGGTATTATCTTAGCATGCTTAGTAAATCTGTCTACTACAACAAAAATCAAGTTATAGGCGTATCTTGTAACAGGGTTCTTAGAGACAGGTAGCTGTGTAATAAAGTCTATTGTAATGTTTATCTAAGGTGCTGTTAGTAGTTCTATAGCTTATATTTCTCTGTATTTTGTGTGTATACTGTGCTTGTTTTATTAATAATTAATACAGTTCTTAATGTATTTAGTAACCTTATCTTTTATATTTTTAAACTTATAATGTCTTTTAATAAGTTCTATTGTGCACGTAATTCTAGGGTGTCTGTGTAACAGGTTGTTGTAATAACTAGCTATAATTTCTTCTTAAAGTTCCTCTAGTACTTGCAACAGGATACGCTGTTCTTGCTAAACTTGTATTATGTTGTTAAGCTGCTGTAATAGTCCTAAGAATCTATTCTTGTTAATTCTAAGTATAGCGTGCTTATTAATTGTTTTAGTTCTAGTAAGGTTGTGTTGTTAACTAAGTGCATTAGCTCTACTATTGTCTTTTTCTAGAGTATACAATATCTTAAACTTGTATCTTCCTAGTAACTCTAACTATCTAACTTGTCTTCTGTTAAGAACCTTAGTTGTTATAAAATAAACTAGGTTTTTATAGTCTGTATATATAGTAAGGTCTAAGCAGCTTTCTACATAGATTCTCTAATGTTCTAGAGCTAATACAATTGCTATAAGTTCCTTGTTATGCACATTGTAGTTTTCTTCTAGTTCTGTAAACTTTCGCGAATAGTAGGCAATTAGGTGCTATAGGCTATCTTGTTCTTACGTTGCGCAAGCTCTTAATGCTAAGTCTAAGGCATTAGTCTTAATTTAAAGTAGCTTTCTACTCTTAAATGTAATTATTATAGGTAGTTCTACGCATACTTGCTTAAGTAACTAGAAGGAATCTTCTTATGCTTGTTCCTATTTAAATAGAATATCCTTCTGTGTTAGCTTAGTAAGCAGTAACGCCTTTATAGAGTAGTTCTTAATAAAGCGTTAGTTAAAGTTAACAAAGCTAAGGAATTCCTAGATTCCTTTAACTGTTTTTAGCATTAGCTAATCCTTTACAACCTAAATCTTCTTTAGGCTTATTTTTACTCTGTGTTGTCTTATAATATAGCTAAGGAATTCTACTTCTTCCTTATAATATTTGCACTTCTCTAGCTTTAGGCAGAGGTCTGCTCTTCCTAGGCAGTCTAACACTTCCTTAACATAGATTATATGTTCTTCTAGTGTCTTACTGTATACTAGGATGTTATTAAGGTATGCTACTGTTGTTCTATCTAGGTGCGCTCTTAACACGTTGTTAATTAGAGCCTAGCACGTAGCTAGTGTATTAGTCAGCCTAAATAGCATAACTAGGTACTCGTAATAACTGTAATAGGTTCTAAACGCTGTCTTTTATTCCTTGCCTTCTTTTATACGTATAAGGTTGTACGCTCTGCGTAAGTTAAGTGTAGTAAAGTACTATACTCTACTAAGTCTGTCTTGCAATTCCTTAATGTTTAGTAGCAGGTATTAATTCTTAATTGTAATGTTGTTAAGCTTTTAGTAGTTAACACATAGGCGTAGCAAGCTGTCCTTCTTAGCTACAAAGGTAATAGGAAATCCTGCTAGGGATTCTAATTCTCTAATAAATCCTTTCTTAAGGTTTTTCTTAATGTACTTACGCAGTACCTTAAGTTCCTTTTCTAAGAGTCTGTATATAGGTCTAAAGGGCAGTTCCTTCTCTTCCTAGAGCTTAATATTGCAGTCCTATAGTTTATACTGCAGTAATACCTTTGCAGTCTTCTTATACTAAAAGAGTTCTATATAACTCTTATATTTATCTAGAATATTAGAAGGTGCACTGTCCTTCTCCTTAGCTGCGCCTTTCCTATCTCCTACTGTTTTAGTAGTTAGTAGCTAGCTAACTGCTCTATCTTAGCGCGTCTTATATATTAAAGAGATATTATTAATCTCCTTCTTATCTACTAACTACAGCATGCATTGCGTAGGTATTAATGCAGCTGTGCAGTGCTTGCATCTGTTAAACAAGAGTTGTCGCTTCTTCTAATTAACGTGTAGATTATGCTCTTGTAACTATAGTAGTCCTAATATAACATTATAGGCAGCTGTCCTAAGAATGTTAAGGTCTAACTTCTCTTTATAGTCTTATATCCTTAGAAAGGCACCTTAAACTTTAAGCGTAATTCTTTCTTCCTCTAGCATTAGCTTTCTATTAGCTACTTGTAATAGGTACAGTTCTTCTTTATACTATAGTTAAAGTCTAGCTTCTTCTACTGCTGTACAGGATATATAGTTTCTCTAGGCTTCTAAGTCTAATAATACTAATAGCTCTACTCTATTTAATATAATAGTAAGCTTAATAAGGTAATTAGTCCTAATAGAATTAATAGATTAATCTCTAGCGCTTTTATGCACAGTCCTAAAAAAGACTTATTAGTAAATCTATTATATTCCTTATGTTCTTAGTAAACCTTGCAGTTCTAGTTTAGGCAGTTCTACTAGTGCGCGTTGTAGTACTATCTGTTAACTACTAACTACATCTAAATTACTGCTTATAGGTTATCTATTCTAGGAAAATAGACGCAGCTGCGTTTATTAATAAGATACTTCTTGCATAAGTTGTTCTAATAGTTAAACTACTAAACACAGTAAGAGTAGTAACCTAGAGGAAACTATCTGTAGTTTAGCTTAGGTTCTTAGTGTATACTACATTAGTTATTACTGCAGGCTGTCTATAACAAGTCTCTATGTCTTAGATTCCTAACGTCTAGTTTGTACTAGAGTTGTAGGCTAAGTAGTAGTAGAAGTAATATTAGTAAGGGTTGTTATTCTCTTATGCGCTGTATGCTGCGCTTTGTCTTAGCTTCTATCTAATATTAGTTCTTAGCGTCTTCTAGATTGCTTAATACTTGTTAGCAGTTGTTAGTTTATTATTTAACCTGCTAGATAAGCTAGTTAAATTCTAGGGTAAGCTCTCCTTCTTTAGATCCTACTACAGGTTAGACTAGTTCTTAACATATCTTTGTGTATACTTCTTCCTTAGTACAGCGCTTGCGCTACTAGCGTTAGTGTTAGCAACGTATAGTGTCTTGTCTAATCTCTATAAGTGTTTGTTCTAAAGTATCTAAGAGGTTATCTATCTTACGTTAGTAGTCTTTTGTCTCTTTGTAGAGTTGTCCTATATCGCTAAGCATAGCTTATTCTCTAGCAACTTCTTTTAGGTTGCGTTTAACTACTAGAAGTTCCTTTCCTTTAAGACTAAAGTAACTTATTCTATATTGTTAGAACAGACCTTTATATTTCTTACTAACCTTAAGGCTCTTTCCTTCTATACAGCATTCTACTGCGTAGTATTAGCAGTTGCTGTTAGTAAATAGTACTTCTTCGCCCTCTGCGTTGTTGCAGTAAGGGGTTGCTACACGAATTAGAGGTTTAATACATTTAGCATTGTCCTTAGAACTAGACTCTAGGTCTTCTATAAGTTGTCCTATATTATTAGTAACTACTTTCTAGTTACTAGCGTCTGCAGTATTGTCTTTACAGGTAAGAATATTAAGCTGTTAAAGAACCTTATTCTTTATCTTACAGTCTCTTACAAAGTAGCCTAGCTTACTACAGTTATAGCAGTCCTTACTGCTATCCTTATTAGAGTAGTGTCCTCCTCTACCCTTCTTTTTATTCTAGCATCCTAGTAGCAGTCCCTTATTAAGGTTTAAGAGGTCTATAGCCTCTAGTCTAAAGTAACTACTCTGTGTATTATTGTAGATACGTTAGCCGGTGTTAGGCTAATAACGTCCTCCTTATTGTCCTTAGTTTAGGTTGTTGCGCTATAGGTTACGTAGAGGCAGGCAGTTGTTTCTAATAACTACAACTTGTGCCTGTAGATCTTCTTATAGTTCTAGTTGCAGTTTATAGAGCTTAACGTTAATAGATATAGACTTATTAATAAGTTCGTCTAAGGTCTTAGTACTAGCGCTAGTGCGTATTAGTTCCTTCTTAACCTTTAGCTTTAATCCTTGCTTATAAATAGTTATTAACGCAGTATTGTCCTATTCTGTGTTAGCAGCAAGTTGCTAGAACTTAGCAGTATAGTTAGCTGCAGATTAGGATTGCTTAATACGTTAGATATTGCAACGTATAATAGCTAGTTCGTTTAAGACTCTAAAGATTAGCTTAATTATTTGTTTAAAGTTGTTAAAGTTGTTAAACTATTTAGAGATATTGTCCGGATATTTGTCTAACATAGCCTTTTAGAGAAAGGGCTTAATCTATTTAAAAGCGTTTCTGCGCATATAGCTAGCAGCTAGCATAACGCGTTTATTGTTAGGAATCTTACTTCCTTAGAATTTAAAGAACAAGTTAAACTAGAAGAGCTAGTTGTTAAGCTTGTTGCGTTCTCTATTATAGGTGTCTAGTTTAGCTACGTTTATAGTGCTGTTTGTAACAGGAGTATCTATATCTACATTACTAGAGTAAGTGCTGCTAGGAGTAGCGCAAAATTCTAAAGTACTTATCTTAGAGGTGTTTAAAATGTTAAGTTTTACACTTTAGACAAAGTCTGTAAGTAATTGTTTAATTAGGTCTTAGAGATAAGTACGTGCAGGGGTTCTTAAAGGGGTAGTTATCTAGTTAAAGACTGTAGCAACTAGGGTTGTAAGGAAGAGTATAGAGTAGACTATCTGTTTTGTAAGCAGGGTTAAGATATTCTAATAACAAAGTTAATTAACAAAGTTAAACACAAACTATAAGGGTTGTGTTCCTAAGATCTATATACTTAAGATGTCCTACAGAATCTTACAGTCTTATAGGACAAAGTCCTATAGTCTTATAAGTCTTATAGGATCTTATAGGATTCCTATAAGACGCTAGTTGTTTGTTCTATAAATCCTATAGCTTGCTTAGCCTTTGTCTTATAGGACGCTTTACCTGTTGTAGCCTTAGCAGCTTACACGTAAGTTGTCTTGTTATTACCTGCAGGGTGATAGCCTTCTTGCCGGCCGTCACCTGCCTTGTAATATCTATCGACAAAACCTAGTAATTCCCTTCTTAGGATTTATGTTCGTAACAGGAAGGTTAAGTAAAGACGCTTAAGTAAGGTGCAGTATTTTCTACGTATATACGCAGCAAAGATAGCAGCTGTACTAGTTGTCTTTCTATAGAGTGCCTACTATATTACTAATATACTAGACCTGCTTAACAGGGTAATATAGAAGGGTAATAATAGTACTGCCTAGAAGTTTGTTGTATGCTTTAATAATAAGAGACCTAAGAAGATTAAAGAGGAGGAAACTCTAATACTAGTAGTAACACTCTAAAGAGCTTAGCCCTAGCCTACTAAAAGGGTATATTTATCTAAGAGTCTAATAAAAAGCGCCTTAATAACTAAGAGAGCTAAGAAGAAGTTTAAGCTACTTCCTCTTAATATTATAATTAAGAGAGAGACAGTTAATACTCTAACAAGCATATAAAAAGGTAAAGAATAAGTAATTAAGATTCTAGATAAAGAAGTTATTTCTAAGAGAAAACTACTGTTAGAGGACTTTAATCTCTATAGAGAGATAGGTCTAAGAAGACTATCTAGCTATAATCCTCTATAAAAGCGTACACTGTCTTAGGTAAAGGGTATATAATCTACTTAAAGTATACTTGTACTTTTAAGTTAGGTAAGTAAGTAGAATATAGATATAGGTATAGATAGAGGTGTAAACAAAGTAGATAAAGAGGATAAGAGGTTAGACCTTATACTAGTTAGAAGCGTATTACCTTATTATCTTATAAGAGCTTACTGTTAGCCTACTCTTAAATCTATTAACTAATAGTTATAATAGTCTATATAATAGTTAAATTTTATGTTTTAATTCCTTCTATACTATCTGTTATATAACCCTAAAATCTAACAGGTTAACATTCTAACTCTATAATTCTAGCTTTTTATTAAGTGTAAACGTTTTATATTTTCTCTTTAGTATAGCTTTATCTTGTAATATGTTGTTAATTGTTAGCTAGAGGCCTATTAGTGCAAGCTAACATACTTTCTGCACCTAGTAGATATTAAGGTAGAGCCTATTTGTTTTATCTTAGTAAAGCGTTTTCTTATAGAGTAGAGCTAACTATATATAAAGAGAATAGAGTGCTGCTAACTTAGACGTATAATCTTATTATTTATATCTTATTACGCCTTCTTAGATAGTTTCTCTAGGTCTGCTTTCTTTAGTTTAAGAAAAGTAGCCTTAGCTCTGTAAATATACATGTTATTTACTGCCTACATCTGTAAAACTATAAGTCTATAGCTCTTTTCTACTTTTAGATAGTTATAGTATTAATTATTCTTCTAGGTTTATTTGTTAGTTAATTTACGCTCTTAGTATATAGATATATATAGTAATAGTAAGGTAGAAGACAATAAAAGTATAGACAAGAGTATTTTAGTATTACTATTGTAGATATAAGTAGAGAATAGAGAACCTATACTGCTGTATAGAGTTTTTAGTAGGGAGTAAGGGGAAAAATAGTTTAACGTAAAAGCTAAACACATAGACAGCAGTAGCGTATTCTTATATAAGCAGTATAAAAGCAATAATATATTAAGTGTAATAGTTATTATAATAGTTAACATATTATAGGCTTTATATTCTATAACTACTTAGGGTATATACTATACTCTAGGTACTATAGTACGCACTTTTAGTTATATCTCTCTAACATACTAGTAGTAAAGAACCTATATACACTCTACCTATCTAGTACCTACTATGCTAACTTATCTGTAATATTGCTATTAATATTAAGGAACAGGTTAATGTCTTTTAGTAGCTAATCTTAAGTATCTCTAACTATCTTAAGCATATAGAATAGGTCCTAGAAAGCCTAGCTGTTAATAGGAAACTTTGCTACTATGCTGTTATACAGTTAGAATTAGACTATTACTAGGACTATTATATATATACCTCTTACTAATTATAGTAAGCCTTAAATAGAAGCTAGGCAGTAGTAGGTTAGTAAACTTTATAGCTAGCTAAATAGGAGACTGCCTAAACTTATTATAGAACTAGCAGCAGTAGATTATAGTAAGAATATTATGCTTAGCTTTAGAGAACAGCTGTATAACAGGTATTACTAGAAGGTTTAACCTAGAGTTAATATAGAGCTTAATACTAGGTTTAAGATGCTAGTAGAGAAGAACTGCCTAATAAAGCATGTTATACTATAAAATTAATTAGTATATATACTATAAGTAAAGAATATGTACATATACCTACTACTCTAAGCTAAGAGATAGCTCTGTTTTACTAAAGGTAGCCTTAAAGCTAGGCAGGATATACTTAAAGAGATCTTAAATACATAGATTAGTACTATAATAGTTATATAATAGTTATAAATAGGAACTTATACTAACTATGTAATTATTTATATGCTGTATAACTAATTTATACTAGTACTTACCTAACATCTCTATCTTACTAGTAAGTGCTTACAAAGCCTTAATCTATACTACTTATACTATTCTCTATAATCTTATAGTAGAGATAGCAGTAAGGTCTTCTTAAACCTTTACAGCAGTATTATAGTTAACTTTATCTATACTAGAGTTAGTTACCTCTAAACTGCTAGTACCTTTCTTAATAACTATAAATTCTAAGCTAGCGTACTTATAGATCTTAGGCACAGTTTAACTAGCAATAGTTAGTGTAATAGTTATAACAGAGTTAGGCAGTATAAGCATAGTATTAAGGTAGTAGATAGTAGGCTAGAAGTTATAGCAGCTAGCCTTATTAGGGATATTATTAGCAGCAGTGTTACAACTGTAGGCTAGTTATGTCTAGTAAACGTTCTTACAGAACCTAAGAATAGGTTAAGACTATTACAAAGACTATTATAACTTTAGACTTTACTTATCTCTCTTTATAATATTCTTAGCTTAGACATAGAGGCCTTTATAAAGGATGTTACAGGCTATAGGATTAACCTTAGATTAGAGTAGAGCTATAACAGCAGAGTTCTTAAGAAAGGTGCTATTAAAGAAATAGGAGTAGGTAGTGTTGTTACTACGCTTATTCTTTGCGCGTAGACTAGCCTTACTAGAGGACTTCTTCTTCTTAAGTGCAGCGTAATTCTTCTTAGTATATAGATTCTTAGAGTAATCTACAGCTGCCTTTTTCTTGCTAGTAGATATTATAGTAGTAGTAATAGTGTATAATAGTTATAATAGTAGTTAGAGTAGTATTAGTAGTTAAATATTAAAAGTAATAGTTTATAGCTAAAGAACAGAGCTAAATAAATAGAAAATGTTCTAAGTATAAAAACATCTCTAAGAAAAACTACTACCTAGAGCTTATAATATAATTGTAAATATAGATAAAGGTGCTAAAATTAAAAACTAAAGCTAGTTACATAGTGTTTAACAGAAGAGCACTAGCTTATTATACTAGTCCAGAAATAGACGTTAGACTATTACTCTAACTATTATAAGATAGTAAGTAAGTATACACTTCTTATAAATTTACAGGTTTCTGCTCTCTTACTATTACCTTTACTTTACTGTAGTTATAGATATAATTGCTTAATTATTTTGCTATTACTCTCTCCTAAATACACTATACTACCTACTTAACTATAGCCTATACTAAGCAGATTGCTTGCAACACCTCTATTTCTACTAAGAATCTCTATATCTCTACTAGCAAAAGGCTTCTACAGCTCTTAAAGTATAAGTAAAACCCTACTATAAGTAATAGTTCTTATAATAGTTGCTATATCTACTTACTTACCTTTACAGCGCTCCTTAACAGTAAGATCCTTATCTATAAGAATATTACCTATAAGATTAATGCTATAGTAGCTCTAATTTATAAAAGCCCTAGTTATATTACTAACCTAGCAGAGCGCAGTCTTAGTATTAAGAAGGCTAGAAAGGCTAAAGCTAGCTATAAGTTTCTAATACCTTCTAACTATTAGCTATTACTAAACTATTACAGAAAATACTTTATGTAAGATTAGGCACTATTAAAGATACACTAGCGTTCTACTTCTACCTACTCTCTTTAGGCGCTTAGTCTGTAAAATTTATTAGAACTATAGCTTTAATAAGAAGACTATTAGTATAAGATAGAAGCTAGAAGCCCTTAAACTCTTCTAAGAGAATACTAAGCAATTTCTTATAAAGCTACTTAAAGGTATGTCTACTAACTAGTAATAGTATATAATAGTCTAACTGTGTCTAGCTACTAACCTCTGCGCTTTCTACTTAAAGAGAGTAAGAATTATACTAAAGAATATAACGTAAACTATTAGCAAGCCGGCTACATCAGCAAGCCGGCTACTTTTTCTTAGCACAACTAACACGTTAGTAACTTAATTATATCTTAACTACACAACGCAATATTAAATAACTAAGAAGGCAGAATTAAGCTTGCCCTTAAGGCCTATTCTGCACGCTAGTTTTAAAGCCTGCAACGCGTAGCTGCTGCCTTTAACGTTAATTACTAGCGTTTCTCTAATTAGCTCTACAGAATTACTCTACGCCCTAAAACTTATCTAAACTCCTATAAGCTTACTACAACTAAAGAGCAGATAATTGTCTAATATATCCTTAACCTTAATTTACGAGGATTTGCGCCCTAGCTGTGCGAGGTAGCAGATATAGCTAATAAGATACTAGGTGTACGTAGTAGAAAGCCTGTTAGCAAGTGCTAGGCTAAGCGCTTTGTAATGCGCTTAGCTAAGCTTAAAATAGCCTTTAATTAAGCTAAGGATAGGCAGAGGATACTGCAGGAAGATCCTACAGTTATTAGCGCGTAGTTTAAGCTAGTAGAGGAGACTAAAGCTAAGTACAGCGTCTACAACAACAACGTGCACAACTTTAACAAGACTAGCTTCTAGATAGGCGTAATTAGGTCTATAAAGGTGGTTACAGGCACAGAGAGACGCGCAAGGCCTAATCTAATCTAGCTAGGCAATTGTAAGTAGGTAACAGTTATCTAGAGCGTCTACGCTAATAGGTATACAACTCTGCCCTTTATTATCTATAAGGGGCGTGTCTACATCTCTGCGTAGTACAAGGAGATCTTAATACCGCGCAATTAGAAGCTCTTAGTCTCTAAGAACAGCTAGACAAACAACATGCTTAGTCTAGAGTAGTTAAAGCACTTTAACGCGTATACAAAGGCGCGTTAGGTAGGAGTATATAGGCTGCTTATTTTAGACAGCTATAAGAGCTATCTTAACTAGGATTTTAAGGACTACTACCTTAAAAACAAGATCCTAACTCTTTGTATGCCCCCCTATTTATTGCACATCCTCTAGCTGCTTAACGTAGTCTGCTTCTTGCTGCTAAAGCGTAAGTACTTCTAGCGCGTTAGAGACTTAGCACGCTAACGCGTCTTCTATATTAACAAGGAAGGCTTCCTGCTAGCCTTTAAAGACGCGTTTTTTAATATATTTACAGAGGATAACTGTTAAAAGGCCTTTAAGGCAGCAGGGCTAGTCTCTCTAAACGCGCAGGTAGTATTAGATCGCCTTAAAGTGCAGCTGTGTACCCTACTAGAACCTCTCCTCCTAGAGACACTGTAGCAGTTAAAGACTCTAAGTAATACTTATAAGTTTAGATCTTAATTAAAGCTTATACGCAAGTCTTTTACTTAGTTACCTGTTATAGCCTAGGCTAGCTTCTCTTAGCTTATAAAAGGTAGTAAGCTTATACTGCATAAGAATGCGCTTTAATGTGCTTGTATCTATAAGCTTAAGAAGTAATTAGCAGTAATAACAAAGCAAAAATCGCGCAAAAGAAAGCGCTTCTAGATAGGTAGCACCTTAGAGTACAGTTAGAGAGTGTTGTAGGCAGTTCTAGCACTGTCCTTAACAGTGCAGCGTTTAAAGAAGGCTTATAGTAGTAGTAATTAAGAACTAGCGTAACTAGCTGTACGGCGCTGTAGCAACTGTAGCAGGACTAGGCATAACGTGCAAACGTGCAAGAAGGATACAGAGGCATCTTCTAAATTAGATACTAGTACAACATACGCAGGCTTCTTGTTTAATAGCAATAAAATTAAAGATTTATAACATATGTTAGTTGTGCTAAGGAAAAGTAGCCGGCTTGCTAATGTAGCCGGCTTGCTAATAGTTTACGTTATAGCTTATAAGTTAGGTTACTTCTACTCTTAGCCTATACTATAAAATAATAAAGACTTATATTAGAAATAAAAAATAGTCTATAATAGTCTGTATAGGTAGTTAGATAGAGCACAAGGTTAAGGAGTTTAGAACTACTAATTATATTTTTTAGACACTACTTAGTACTTCTAGATTAAGATACCTAAATATAATTATTCTAAGTTCTTTATCTATTATTATATATATAAAATCTAACAATTAATTATAGAACAACACGTGTTAACATTAAGGTTTTAAAGTTTTGGTTTTGCAATTTAATTTTTTCTACTCTGTCTGTAATAGGCCGCCGTAATAACGTACTTCACGAGCAACAAGCGAGTGACGCACTTTTGCCAAGACCTTACCAAACTTCAATCAAGTTGTAATGCCTTAACGCAACAGCGTAAAAATGATCTCAAACAAAGCGGATATACAGCCTGCAATACAGGCTATTAAAAGAGACGCGACACTAACAACGCAACGCGCTAGAACTATCTATAGCGTCTCTGAAGCAGCACTATAAAGGCTACTCGCTAGGACGCCTTAACAACATGATTGCGCGCCTAACTTAATAGCTCTTTAAGGATCTGTAGCGGGGAAGTCGTGAGGTGGATAAGTGCCTCTCTGTGAGGCTGGGGGGTGGAGGGATTTACTAGACGTCTTTTGTTATGCTCCTGCATCAGGGCCCTTGTGTCGGCAAAGACTTGCGTGCTAGAAGATAGTGGCTGCGGTCCCTTGACCTATTCTATTGCCAGTGCTTCCTCTGAGCTAGACAAGGGGCTGTTGGATGAGCTGTGTTCTTTGCTTGTGTTTTAGGAGGAGGTTCTTGCAAAACAACTAGCACCGCAGTATTGTTATATATACTTTGCTCTATTTGCACTAAAGAAGCAGGCTGTTAGGTGTTGTTGGTAGGTAGACAGATTGCCTAACATGCTATGCTGTGTTGTTGAAATTACATTAGAGAGGAAAGTCAATGCCCTTGCTGTGTAAATGTTCTAGTAGGAGGCAGACACTGCGACAGGTGAGGCCGCTCGCACAGCCCTTGTGCTACGCCTAGAGAATAGATTAGATAGGATGCTCTGTGGCGTTGTCTGTAAGAGTAAGTTTACATAGTCTCAGACACGCTTTGTCTCTCATCTCTCCTAGAAATTAACTATCGCTCCTGCGCTATTAAACCTAGGTGTCTGTGCTAGTACTGTTGGCAATTACGCAGATATAATTATTGTTGTTGTAATTAATGTAACAGCTTAGGCTAGGCGTACTTAAGTAGTGAGCGAGATCCTTAGCATTGTTGTAGGACATTTGCTTAGTCTTATCCCTATTCTATAATTGTAGCAAGCAGACAATGTGCGGATCTACTTTGTTAAGTAAGATAGGCAGACTTTGCGCGCTTAGCTATAGTGTTACTAATCTAACCCTAGATCTTCTTATAAGCTATAGGATTAAAGTAATTATAACTAAGGATCTTACCTACAATCTACTGCTATTGTTAATACCTTCTAAGGGTTATAGTGTTAGGACTAATACTACTAACTTCTTAGTAGAAGATAGTTGTTTAGCACTACGTAGATAGTTTATAAGTACTTATAAGCGTTAATATTAGTGTAAGTAAGCACTTTTAAGAGCGCAAAGAGTGTAGATTAGATAAGACTATAGTAGAAAGAAAGAGAAAAAGCGTCTAAACTCTTAAGCTTTACTACCTAGTGTAGGAATAAGTATACTATATAAGATAAAGAAATTAACTAAGCTATTCTTTTGCTTACTTATTAAATTAAGTAAGAAAGCTCTGTTTAATTTATTTCTAGAGGTACTTTTTCCTGTTACTCTGTTGTATATCTAGTTTACTAGACCTCTCTACCTATAGGGATTATACACAAGTTAAGTGTAAAGAAGACGTTATAAGCACAAAAGGAAGCAATCTAGAAAGCTAATATATTTAAGACAAAGTAAACAAAATAGAAGACAGAGAGCTACAAGAGGGCAGAGATAGCTACCTACTTATAGTAGGTAGGCCTAGGCTCCTAGGCCGGAAGTAAAAGGAGGCCTGTGCTCTTAAAGTGAAGTGAAATCGGCAGGATGGATTCTGCTAAGTCAGACGAGCACCTACTAGTAGGTTGTGCCATCTGACTATAGCAGAAGTCCTGACATTAAGTTTATTATGGTTTTTTGCCCTTACATACTTGTTTGCTTGTAAATTCATGCCGAGAGACTTAATTCGCTTAACTTAGTTATTTGCAAGTAAGTTAAATAAGTTTATTAAGTTGACTTGCCTGTTAACATGATTGCCTACTACGCGATTGTGCAGCCTGCCTTGTGGACCTTGATTGAGATGCACTGCTTATGCTTCTATTCAAAGCTAATGTACAGAGCGCTATACATCAAAGAAACAAAGACGCGCATGATGCTACATTACAATACCAGTCTGCTTGCTCAAAAACAGGATTGCGATGACAAGCAGGCACGCCTGCAAGCTGCGCAATTCCTGGTAACGTGCTTGCCAATCTAGATAGAGCCTGCAAGCACTCTAGCCTTGAAGTTCGCCCACTTTGTAAATCTGGACGATCTTAAGATTGTAGGAATTTGGAATTAATATTACATTGTAAATGTTTCCACAGTGCAGGCTCTGACATTGCAAAAATTAAAAAGGCTTAGGCTGCGTGGTTATCTGTCAAAGGAGTTTGTCTAGTGGCTTATGGCGGAACCTGATCATATTGAAGAGCTGGAACTTGCCGTTCTGGATTGACTGGTCGAAACTTCTCTTGTTGGGTATTGGGAGGATTGGGTTAAAGGATTTACAGAAGATTTAACTGAAGAGGATATTGCGGAACTAGAACAACAGGAAGATCTCACTCATGAGGGTGTTGCACCTTAGGCATCAGCGTGCTTAACTAGTGACATAATGTCGCAGCTAGTGAGCCTTAGGAAATTATATATCTGCAAGCCAAGCAGCGGATATAAGATGAACAAAGAGTAGGTGAAGTTTTTAAAGGATTCTAATGAGGGTGTTCTAGAAGAATAGAATGCGCTCTTGAGAGCAACGCAAAAGACATTGCAGTATCTCGTCTTTAAACAACAGGGTGTGGATTTGGAAGACACAGGTAGTAGAGGCGTTTACTAGAAGGCACATGTGGGAATGTGCGAATGGTCCGTCTTACAACTGCTTTGTTAAGGTGGTGCTTCCCGCATTACTTGAGCCCAAACAATGCCCAAATCTGAAAGTCATCTAGCTATGCGGATTCGAGCCACACAGCAAAGGCACCAATAGAAAGTTCAGCTCTAGTGGCGATTACCCCAATAGCAGCGTCAATATCCCAGGACAGCTCCAAACGGCGATCTACCATGCCAAGGTATCAGACTACTCTGGCCGCCGAATCATCTTCTGGGTTGGCTCTGGGGAGAATCAATCTTGTAAGTTTGCTTTGTATGCTGGCAATCAGGCTACAAATGACCCCTGCGAGCTGTGGAGCTGATTAGAAGCAAACTGACATCGTATTCTGCAACCAGATGCAAACTACACAAGCCCTCAACTTTACAATAGTTCTAATCTGAGTAGCAGATTGATAGAAGAGGAAGCAGGCAGTTGATTGCTTTGCTTAACCGTAGATAGTGCAAGCGCTCTAGGTGCAAGCGAAAATATCACTTGCGTAGCTAGCATTGCTTGTTAGAGAT
Organism: Ascochyta lentis; assembly: GCA_004011705.1. NCBI lineage: Eukaryota > Fungi > Ascomycota > Dothideomycetes > Pleosporales > Didymellaceae > Ascochyta > Ascochyta lentis. The sequence continues at coordinate 66,208 of RZGK01000003.1, forward strand.
AGAGACTCTGGATTATTCTGTTAAGGTTACTTCAGGAACACGTACTGTTTACGTCCCTCTAATCCTGATTGAGTACTTTCTGTTGGTGCTTTGCGAGGTTTTTTCTGTGTCTTCGGCCTTTTACATAGGACACGAATCGAGAGTATTAACTGGGTCATAAAGGGGATAATGCAAGAAGAGGTGCGAGAGGGATAGGATGAGAATCTACATAACAAGCAGAGTTGCTGCACGTTGCGAGTCTGCAGCTCGCCCAGCTACGCATGGTATGAATATGCAGGGTCGCATACCATAACGCGCAAGCACACGGATGAACCATGAGCAAGAAGACGTTGACTGTGGTATGTAACTTCACACGAAGCTTAAAGGTATCATTGCTTGCCAGCTTGCATTACATCTCTGGTGTAAATCCCCAAGGAAGCTTTTGAAGTACGCAACTCTCCCCTGACTACTATCTCTATGCGTGGCTGACTCTCCACATGACCTTCACTACTGACCACTTCTATTTTTCAGGCTACGCCCTAATGAGTCTGGGCTTCCGTGGCAAGCCGACGCAGGGTAGCAGATATTCTGTTCCTTGTTGTGTGCATACCATGATGCTGTCTTGATCAATGCAGCTCAGCGGCGGGCTCAAGAGAGGTTCTTCAGCGAGGAGGTAATTCAAGAAGGACATCCTGGCCGTGATTTCAAATACCAGTCGCAATATGCGTGTCCTCTGTAGTGACTGACGCAGTCCGTCGCAGGCGATAAGGAAGATCTTCAGCGGATACCGTGGTGTGGTGTCACTACGGTAGACAGGTCGGGTTTTTTTTTACCCAAGTAATCTAGAATTAAAATCTAGATTTTAGATAGGCTAATACCTAGAAAATATAGGTGTATTTAGACATATAATCTAGGTATTTACTACTTTATTATTAGCTAATCTATCTGCTTACGCTAAGCTCTAAGACTCCTCTCTCTCTCTCTCTTCAAGTCTTTCCTACATCCTAACATCTGCAGCTCTAAGCACTTACCTCTCTTCCCCTCTTTTTCCTTTTGTGCCTTCTAAAGTCTTGTTCTGCCTTTACAAATTAGTAGATTTTCTAGAAGTAAAGAAGGGGCTTAGCTATTATATCCTCTTCTAAAAGGAAAGGAGAGAAGGAGAGAAGGAGAGAAGGAGAGAAGGAGAGAAGGAGAGAAGGAGAGAGAGAGAAGGAGAGAAGGAGAGAGAGAGAAGGAGAGAAGGAAAGAAGAGGAAATTATATAGATAGGTAGCTTCTAGTTACCTTGTTAGGCCTATTCTTCTGCTGTTATCTTCTCTTTCCTAAAAAAACACAGAAATTAATTAATAAACATATTAAATCTGTGTTTTTTGAACAATCTCAGGTAATAAACCTAACCTGCTTACCGTAGTGTGTTGTGCATATTGTAACAACTAATCACTGTGCGGTTGGCTTTAGTGCGAGTGCAAGGAAACAAGAACTTGCGACCACAATATTAACGGGGACGGTTTACATGGATCACGGGAGCGTCGATGTATGATCCAGAGTTTACACATGTGACCCAAGATAAGTCGGAGTGCCTAGGTTGAGCTAGCGACCCTGCAATTTGGAAAGGCCCGATTACGATACACGGTCAATGGCTCTCCTCGGTCCTTGGAAAAGCCGAGCTGAGGGCTGTGTTACTAACACTTCACCTGTCCATTTCAATATGAAATGTCGTTGCTCATGGAAGACCCTTGATGTTTAATGTTTGGCACGGGCAATCGCTCGCTCTCCGACACCTACCGATCATGACAAACCCCAAATAGTTTGAGTCCGATGCGCGAAAGTCACAAGAATGGATATATAGTGGGTGTCTTGCGAAAGGGCTTCTTCATAACCCAACTCCTTACGAAAATATCTACAACCAAACCTCTTACCACATCTTTCTGCAATATCATCATGGCGACTATGAACGCGTGGCAGTGTCGAACTTTTTCAGGTCCGGTCGAGGACAACCTATTTTTGTCTGACTCGGTCCCAAAACCAAGCCCCTCTGACACCGAAGTTGTTGTTGAGGTCTACAACACCACTATCAACCCGATTGATTACAAGATTCTCGAGCTCGGTTTCATCTCCAACGCCATTTTTCGATCTCCAGTCACTCCAGGGTTGGACATAAGTGGCCGCGTTGTCGAAGTCGGCAGTAAAGTAGACCAGTTCAAGATTGGGGACCTTGTTTGGGGCTCTTGCAACGGAGTCTTCGGTCATGGTGCCCTTGCACAATACGTCCAAGTTTCACAAGACACCCTCGCCTTGGCACCCGACGGTGTGAAAGCCGAAGACTTGGCGGCCATAGCCACCGTTGGGATGACAACGTACCAAGCTCTCAAGCCGTACGTCAAAGCAGGAGATAAGATCTTCATCAACGGAGGATCGGGTGGAACTGGCGTCCTCGCAATCCAGATTGCTAAAATACTGGGTTGTCATGTTACAACATCTTGCTCTTCTACGAACGTGGAGTTGTGTAAGAGCTTGGGCGCGGACGAAGTATTGGACTACAAACATACCGACATCATTAAGCAGCTGAACGAGCGAGGAGTATCATTCAGTCTAATACTTGATAATGTCGGGACCCCATCGAATCTTTATCGAGTGGCGCATAGATTCCTTCGGCCGAATGGGACGTTTGTTCAGGTCGGATTGGGGATGAACCTGAGTGCGTTGCGGCAATTCTTTGGCAATGTTATGCTTCCCAGGTTTCTCGGAGGAGGAAAAGGCAAATACGTATTTGCGGTGACAAAACCGAACCGAAACGACTTCGACCAGCTCGCGGTATGGGCTGAGAAGGGGAAGATTCGCGCAGTCGTCGACTCAGTGTACAAAATGGAAAACGCCCCTGAGGCGTTCACCAGGCTCAAGACCAGCAGAGCCCGTGGGAAAATCGTAGTTAACGTCAAGAGCATGTAGGACGTGTACAGGCCGAGTTCTTTACCCCACGAACAACTTGGTTGGATGTATTAGCATAGCTTCCCCATCCGCCATTATCAAGCGTGGACAAAACGAATGACTTTGGTGGCTACCGCTAAGGTGAGCTTAGCCGTAATCACGAAGAATCAGCAGGTGGGAGGTATTCAAGTAATCTCAGCATAGTGTAATAAACTCAGGCAGAATTACTGTCATTTTAGTAGACTTATTCAAAACACCAAATAAATAATCTGTCCAGGGATAGATCGTCAAACACAGCACAGGCTCAACATGAACTCTTGCTAATCTTGCAAAACAAAGCCCAGAACTTCTGCGGTACAAAAGAATTGTATCAAAGCTGACCATTAGCCATGCTCGAAAGTCCAGGCCAGCGAAGTATTCTCGCAATGCCACTAGAAGCAGGCGTTGATCACGGCTTGACGAACAGCAGCCGGGAGACGCAGGAGGCAAACGTCAGCAGATGTGATCTGCTTGATGGGAAGAGATGGCACGGTCGGTGAAGTAGGCGCGGGGAGAGAAGGCTTCGGTACAGTAGGTAAAGATGGAAGTCCAAGTGAAGGCAAAGTTGGTAGACCTCCAAGCGGCAAAGATGGAAGACCACCTCCGATAGGTAGAGTGGGAAGACCACCAGTGGGCAGAGTTGGAAGGGTACCAGCAGGAAGAGTTGGAAGACCAAGGGAGGGAAGGCCGGCAGAAGGAAGCGACGGGAGACCACCAGCGGGTAGGCTAGGAAGACCCAACGAGGGAAGACCGCCAGCAGGCAGAGTTGGAAGGCCGCCAGCAGGCAGATTAGGAAGACCCAACGAGGGAAGACCGCCAGCAGGCAGAGTTGGAAGACCGCCAGCAGGCAGATTAGGAAGACCCAACGAGGGAAGACCGCCAGCAGGCAGAGTTGGAAGACCGCCAGCAGGCAGATTAGGAAGACCAAGGGAGGGAAGACCGCCAGCAGGCAGGTTGGGAAGACCTCCTAGGGAAGGAAGGGATGGAAGCCCAGCAGAAGGCAGAGCTGGCAGGCCACCAAGAGGCAAAGACGGCAGACCCAGGGAGGGGATCGATGGGAGACCAGCAGAAGGTAGAGATGGTGCAGAGCCAGGCTGACCAAGAGGAAGAGTGGGCAGCTTACCTGGGGCAGGCAGTTGACCAAGAGGTAAAGAAGGCAGCCCACCTGTAGGCAGAGATAAAGCGGGAAGAGAGGGTAGTCCGCCGGTGGGTAGCTGTCCAAGTGCAGGAAGCTGACCAAGAGGGAGATTGGGCAACGGTCCCAGCGATGGCAGTTGACCTAGAGGCAGCGAAGGCAGCGACCCGGCGTTGGGTACTGTAACCGGCGCTGAGGGCAGCTTTGTAGGCACTGCTGGAAGTTGCGGGGCAGGAAGCGTGGGCTTTGTTACAGCTGGAATAGACGGGACTAAGGGTTTGATAATTTGGAACAGGACCAGCCGGTTGACGGCACCACAGCACTGTGCCGCGCTACCAGGGCAGGTGAGGCTGCAAATTGCGTCCAGGGCACGGATTGGAGTAAATGCAAAGGCATTTCCACAGCGGCAGGTGGATCCTCCATCAATTCCTGCATACTTGAAAGCCGAGCAGAATGCAGTACAAGTCTGCCACGTGGTTGTTGGAGACGTGAACGATGGGCCGGTCAGAAGCTGTTGGACTGAGCTCGTCAGACCTCCCAAAAGGCCAGTAGCGGGCGCCGGATTGATGCTGAGGAAGAATCCAAGGTAAATGGAGTTGGATACTGAGTAGGCGTTGGGAGACTATGTGACTGGTTAGTCACCACCAATACCTAGCGCAAGAGACAACTATAAATTCTTCTGTCGCTACGGTCGTGATCGATTCTTATCAATATTCTTGGGAACACAACAGAAGCTGTGACGGAAAAGATCGCGAGATTAAACAATTCAGACTCACTGTTGGCTGAACAGGGGCCGCAGCCGGGACAGCTGCAGCTCCAGCGACCAATGGCAGCCACCAAAACGTAGAGTGCATGATGACGAATGGATCGTTGATGGTTCGATGGTTGGAAATGAAAGCCGTGCAGGATTTGAGAGAGTGACCGTGAAGCAAGTGATGGGCGTAGCTTGGATCCAACGTAGAATGTGGTGACAGGTGATTGAAGTATTACTTCTCATCAGCTCCGACCACCTCGTCGCACCTCTAGATTCGTCATCACGCAAGGAAGGAGAGCACTTTTGATGGCCGAATCAAGCTTTTTGGTAAAGAATGTTAAGCATAACGGCATTCTATGGGTTATTCGACGCCCTGCTATCGATCCCTAGACCCTTGCATTCTTCCGCCTACCTGCCCGCAAGACTTTCGGCTATTTGCAGTAAATCGCATTGGTTCAGCTCACCATATAGCATCCAATGAAAGTTTCCTTCATTGTATCAGTCATTCCTTAGTGTAGAGGGCCGAGGTTGTGTGGTTCGTGATCAATGTTCATTGGCACCGACGCGCATTCTTCGGTCATACTGTGAAATTACGCGCCCAACCATTGGACATCGCCACCGAGATTTGGAGTTGGACTCGTCTATCGTCACGAATCCGAGAGGATGGGAGCTCTTACGGTAATAATCAGCCGCACACGCAATCGCCACGGACGGAGCCGTTTCCTAGAAGTGTTTGCACGTGTATTTTATTATCGGGATTTGTCGCCATAACAAATCAAGTCCACACTATGGTGCGAAGCAGGACCCTCATTTTTTCCTATATTGGTATCGCGGACAATGCACAGGATGTAATACCGCCCAACATCCCTCAATGTGACAATTTCCATGACAGTGGCAACGTAGGGTGATTTGAAAAGAGCACTGGTTCGGCACCGTCTTAGTCCTAATGTGAGTTTGAGAAGTAGCGCACTATCAGCATCATTTGATATTCGAATCTGGACGCAATACCGCGCATCTTGTTCTTACTAACACACCGCTTGGAAATGCTACTCTATGGAGTTGATTTCACACAGACCAAAACGTACAAGTCCCCAGTGTTACAAACTTCTGCCTTTGCGTAGGATTCTCGAGAAGGCGTCGATCGACTTCAGCCACTCGACTTTTGACCTTGTCGTTTGTGCGTTCAATCGAAATGCACACCCAATCATGGCTGACGGTTTGAGTCATCGTTCTATCGAGCCATCTATGACAACGGGCTGCTGTCTCGTGCCCTACCTCAACAGCTCGGGCCTCAACCTTCTTCTTGTAACGCAGGCAACCCGTGACGTTTTAATTTCGCAACCCTTTCATTTCTCAATAGCCACAAGTCAGTTTGTAGAGAGGTTGGACTATAGACTGTGAATGGACCTAAGTTGTCCTGTGCTATCAGCCCCAGGGATACATTTGCGCCTAATCTCCCATCTTCGTTCAAATTCCGCCCGGGACGTCCCTTGATGTACAAGACCGCCAGGGGGTCCGGTTTCTTGAATCTAGTCGCACCGGTGCTCGTGTCGGTCGGAATGGTTTCGTAGTCTCCCATTCAAACTCAGTCTTGCAAAGTCAAGCCAACGAAGGGGTAAGATGATTGCCCATGAAGAATTCACCTTCTTTCGATCGCATGTGACTGGATCAACTTTTCCATCAGCTCTTTTCCGGCGATTTGATTCTGAACATGATACCCTGGACGGAGCAATGATCTCGCGCGATTCACCTGCACGCGCGACAAGTGACATTGAGATATCGGTTTGTTACTGAAGCGCTCCCATCTGTATTTAGTAGGCGGCAGAGGTCTTCAGAGTTAATGTTCCACATCAACTAAACCTGGATCAGCCATGATAGGCGAGCGTAGGTTACACTGGGGAACAATGACATTGAACACCATCAAGGCGATAGCACCAGGCTTCGTGGACTCTGTAGCAAGGGAGGATCTATAGAACAGGTATTCTCAACAGATTATCTACATTTCTCACAAGCTTTTCTTCAGCCACTGCACGGCTTTCCACAATGGGCTGCCAGTACTAGACCTCATTTTGCCAGGACGACGATTGCACAAAGCTCATTCCTAATCCACCCACACTATATTTGCAGGCCCAGCACTAAGTCCCAGGTGCGCAACAGCCGCTGCGCTATGTGCTTCGTTGTCTATCATCCACACTTCAACAAAGTTCGACCCGCTGTCTGAAATAGCAAAATATTCTTCACTGAACGGCGCAGGTGACACAGCGTTCGCGGTCCCGCCACTAGCGGTGCTTGGAGTGATGAACAATTGCTCTGTAATCGCGCCAGTGTCTGCGTCAAGTGCGAATGCGGAGATGTAGCCAGTTGCAGAAGTCGAGTGTGAGCGTGTACCTGTGATGAGATATTTAGGGGATGTGGCACAGGTGTTGGAGGCCGGGATCGAGAACTTTGCTTCGTCGGCCCAATATGAGGATGTGTTTGTGTAGCCTTGCGGAAAATCGTTAGCTCGTGACCAGTACTTTGCAGTGAAAGAATGACCTACCAGGTGGAAGAAGAGAATACGTCGTGTTCATGTCTGTCAGCAATCCGGTCCTGTCATCTCTCTTGTACACGGCAAGCGAGTTCGCCTCTTCATACACGACATAGACCCACTGTCCATTTGGGTGTGCAGCCAGATGCCTAGGGTTCGCACCTGAAGGCGCGGCAAGATATTTGATTTCTTCCGTGGTCTGCGACGTGTTGTTGTAAGAATGCACCCACACCGCATTCCCCGTGTCATCAGCGGTGTAGACAAAGTCATTGTTAGGACTCAAATCAAGCCCGTGGACGCCTGAACTATTGCTATAAGCTAGTTTTGCAACCACAGAATTCAGAGCACCCGAGTCGTCGACCGAGATAGCTTGCGCTGGGCATCCAGTGCTGAATGCAGCGGCAAAGACAGTGTAGGGAGTAGTCGATGCACTCGCAATGTAATTGGCATCCTGACCTGAAGCTTGTTAGAACCATAGCAGTAAAAAATTGTGAGATTTGACTGACAGTCGGAAGACAGGGTGATTTCACTTCTGTATTCCAGACTCTTGTTCGCTGTAATGGCGTAGCTCTGGTAATAGCCAGTGGTGCCTACATAAACATTTTGTTTGCGTCCCTGCTTTTCGTCAACAAAACTCCGCAACAAAGCACACTCCACACCAACATCAATAGCTATCCATTTCGAACCTGAAGTCGATTGGGTAGTAATGTTGTTCACCAATGTCAAAGCAGACGCTGTGTCATCAAATTCCACTCCAACTATTGTCGAGCCTGCAAAGGAACCAGAGAAGAAGTAGTGGGATTTGCCATCTACCTAGGGTTCTGGTCGTATACACGCGTCGGAACCCTTGTCGCGATCGCAGGCAAAGTGGTTTTCGTCCATTTTGAGCTATTTGAACGTGCAAACCTTGCGACACAGCTGAACGAGCCTAGCGTAAAGTTGTTGTGGTGGAACAAAACTGCCGACGCGTCAGTGCTTTGCGTACACGCCCATGTCACTGTCAGGGTTCCAGAACGCTGGCAACGTAACTGCGTACGCAAGGCTCAAAGTTGGTCATAGCTGCGCCCTGAGCTTCAAATCATCCGCTATTCGAGTCGATATGATACAAGATTTAGGGTACAATAATCCGCTCACTTGACAACAATGCGCGACGCTAAATCAAAGCTCTTCCTCAAATCTCCCTTTCGTTCGCTATCGATTTCGTGCCCTCCAAATTTCGTCGTTGTCCAATCTTTCTCCTTGCGCTAAGCCGCAGCCTTGCGAGATTCCAGTTTCCGGGGTGCTCGTTTGGGAGCTGGCGCTGGATTTGACTTCGCACCGTCGCTCTTCGGTGCCAACTTCCTCGGCTTCCTTCGTTCGCCATTAGCGGATGTAGGTGGGTTGTTCCCTTCATTGTCCGGGGACGTAGCAGGCTTCGACGGCGTTTGCGTTGATTGCTTGGAGTCTGTCCGTGGCTTCGAAGCCAGCTTTGGCGGAGATTTTTTAGGCTCTGCACTCTTTTTCGTGGCTGGCTCTTTGGGCTTGGACGTGGTCGATTTTGGCTGTGATGCTTGTTTTGAGTCTTCCGACTCTGGTGTTGCTTTGGATCCAGCAGGCTTCTGTGGCGTAGAAGTGCGTTGTGACTTTCTAGGCTGGGGCTTCGAATCCTTACTTGATTCTGCGCTTCTTTTCGAGGAATCGTCGACTTTGAGTGCCTCTTTGGGAGTCGGCGCCTGCTTTGGTGTCGGTGCCTGTTTTGGTGCGGAGTTCTCTTTTTGTTTGGATGATCGACGCGCATGTCCTTCTTGCTGCGACGACTGCCTAGCGCTTGGCTTTGTTGGTTGTTCTTCTTTCGTGCTCTGTCCTCCTCCCATGCCTAAAGAGGCTCCCAGACCGCCCAAGCCCATAGTAGTACCGGCTTGAGACATCGATGGCATGTTTGGCATCTTGGGCGCAGACGGCATTGAAGGCCTCCAACTCGTCATGTCTGACACTGACTGCGACCAAGATTGTGGCATATCATCAGGTGCATCGTTCTTCATTTGCTCCAGCTCTTCCTGGCTCGGTGCCTGTGTCTCCTTTGATTGCATAACCATTTTCTCCAATGCCTTCTTTTGCGACGGCGAGGACTTCCAGTTTGGAAAGTCACCAACAACACCTCGGACTCCCTGGCTTGCCATTTGCCCAAGGTCCCACATTGGACCGTTCATCGCACCGTAGACTGAACCAATGCCACCACCCAGCAGCCCGGTGACGGTCGATACAGTGCCGCCCACTATCGCTCCCGTGACCTTCCCCAGAGTGACACCAGGTTGCACACCCAATCCAGCGCCAGCAGCCAGTCCTTGGAACGCTCCTGATTGTGTGTACTTGGCTGCCTTGCCAAAAGACTCCGCTTCGATCTCCTTGTTGATGGCTTTGGCGAGAATCTCTTCTCGGGCGTTGGGATCACCCGCCGCGTTCGCTGCCTGCCTCAAATCCCACGCCTTCTGCGTTGCCTGCAACGCCATGCTCGCTGAGACTCCAGCATTTTGTTTGATCTCGTGGTCAGGGATGGGCTGTTGCTTGTTGCCATTGTTGGCCCCCATTTTGCTGTTTGAATTCGCTGGTTTCGGTTTTGGTTTTTGCTGATTCTGTTCTGTCGGCATCGTCTCGTGTTGATGTTGATGCAGGCCCTGAAAAGGGTCCATGACGGTAAAAGTGATATGTGATTATACCGACGTCATCCTCAGGGATGTTGCGGTGGTGGCGCACGCGTCTAGCGTGTCGCCATCAATACCTGTTTCAACGTAAAGATCCATCGCATCCCCTACGCGGATCTCCACGATCGGACGGTGTGCTGCGTGCTGGTAGGCTGGGTGTATGCTGCCGCCTCTGCGGTGATTTCGGAAGTGGCTCGTTAAGGCAGTTGCTAAAAGCATCCCTTCTCATGACGACGTAAATAAAGATCTGCACGCGGGCTGCGCTCCACTCTCATCGACCAACATCGTTCACCATTACAAGTTTGACCTACGCCTTCATGCACCAGCCCTGAAAACATTCTGCAAATCAGCTCCAGATTAGGATTCACAGGTGGTATACCCACATTGCTGTAGTCCATCCCTCAATTCGCTGCCAGAGCATTTGCATCTCAACGCAGCGCTCGCGAACCAGCTGTGGCAGTATCAACGTGTATCAAAATTGCTTGTTGGCAGCTGGTTTGGCAGCTACTTCCTTGGCCCATCCATACTGAACCAAGTTCTTCGAAGATGACAGTGCTGATGGCTCTAGAATTGTGAGGTCTCCAGCTGCCGCAGGTGCCATTTTCCTTCTCGAGCCCAATTATGCCACTTGCACATGAACTCGCTGCCTCCTTCATCGTTGACTCGCTATGATTGTACACATGCGAGGTGTTGCCGAGTCGATATCGCAGAAACTCTGCATTCCAAGCATTGCTAAGTAGCCCCTCAATCCACATACGATCTATCAACATCTCGAATTGTCAGTACAAGAACGAATTGGGACGTCCTCCATCAGCGCCTCAGCCCCTACATAAATTTATCATATATTGTTCATCAGGGAGAGGACAGCTGCAACAGCCATAAAAAGACGCTGTCGGATCACCAACCTAAGGATCAGTGCCATTCTTTGGCTCTACCTCTACCGCATGCCGCCTATTCCGCAGCCTAGTCTCTCAAGAAAAGGTTCAAATCACGTTGATAGCCATCCATCTCTCGTACATGATTCGCGAAATTACAGCTTCGATAGGGTGTCATCGTGGACGTTCGCGATGCGTCAACATACGAGCAGGGACAAATTACGTTGGCCATCATTACCAGCGACCAGTACCGTGTCTCACAACATCAGAGCGAATGGCGAAGATACTTTTCTGGAAGTGGAGGAACGGCAGCAATCAAGCTCTGCGAACGATTACCACGCGACGAATCGCACACTGAGATCACGCGACTCTATTAGACAGTTCAAGCTGCAGATACTGAGTCATATTCTGAAGCAGACAGCTCCTATCGAGCACCACGAGGTGGCGATATACAAGAGTCGTCGCATGGCAGCCGTCCACAGTCTCTTTCATGTGCTTCCTCTTTGTGGCGCCGTGACACATCTCTGTCTCTATGGAACGAATCACTTCATTAGCGGGACGACATAGCCTAACACAACGACACTAATACTTTGCTAAAGCGCACGAGTTGGCCATGCAGTGCTACTAGTCATCGCCTTATTACGTATTGTGCGTTCAAGTTCTGCATGAACATATGCATCTTAGCGAACTCTCAGTGTCTATAATTCCGACGCATGTAGTATATCTCTGGTCTCTCGAGTTCCTGTCAACCTTCAGATCAGCAGTCTTCAAGATCTGGCGGGACGCTGCATGGTTTCTTTTATTCCCGCTGACAGTGTTTCTCACCGCCATTGTTGGATCTTCAAGTGCCGTGATGATGGTTCCCCATCTTGGATGCTCCTCCATCAATGCGTCAGCTTTCTTTTCATGAACGGATCATGCACTAACTCGTTTCCAAGTCACGTTGATGTCTTGCTTGGTGTGCGCCTCGAAATTGAATGTTGATGCGAACACCCGACTGGTATACCGGAAGGGTATACAGAGATCTCACAAGATTCAACTATTCCTTACCCTACTACGACGATGTTTCAGCATTTTTCATCCTCTCCGTGTGTGGTAATCTGTCAATGGCCAAGAATTCATTTTACACTCCAGAGCCACATTCTTCCACAGCAATGATGCCAACACATTCCAGCGCTGAAAAACTTTAGGCAGTTTCAGGAAGCCCAACGCTTCCGGGCTGCTGAACGGCACTTTTTCTGTTTCTTTGCTACAATTGGTGGTATCCATCTGGCGTACAGCAATGCATAGGACCTAAGACCAGATCTACCCATTTTGTACGTACGAGGCGCCAAAGTTGTAGAAAAAGGGTGTCGGGAGATGCGTCAGCGGAGATCAGCCGTATCTTTCTTCAGAGAAGTCTCCAGCCTAGGGGGCGTGACGAACAGGAAGGCAGACGATGTTACTACTACCGACTACTCTTGAAGAAGTGTCTCAAACCAGGCCCAAGCCCACTAACCGGCGTCTTCGTATCTAAAGACTACATACTTCGACTTTGAGGAATCTGTCAACAGTTCCGTTACTCGTCTACCCGAAAACAAACACCCGAACGACTCATCCTCAGCACTACAATTCGAACCCGTACTATCGCGTAACCTGAAGCACAACCAGCGCCGAGCTAGTCTATGCAACGCACCACCGCTTAACGTTCAACCCGTCCAGCACAGCGAATCACCAGACACCAAGCCACTCAGTAAGATCATACCCGGGATCCCATCCCACGCTGCAACTTCCCACCCAACAGTCTACCCAACCTTTCCTACGGCTACGAGCCAGCTAGCCACTGCACTCCAACGCTCTCTCCGAAGTCGCCAGTGTCTAGCATGGCGTTTCGGTTGAGTTTCGATACTGTGTCCATGGGATCGGAATAACGCCTCCTCCGATATTGTCGACAGAGTTTGGTTACGGTTGCGGTACAACGCTCATGCTCGCGGTTGTAATTATAGTGGTGTACTGCGTGGTAGTCATTGTATGTGTTGCATGTACCCTCGTTACTGGCTGCACAACGGCAGGGAAGTCGGCTGTCGAGATGGTTGCGCTGCCACTCTCATCAAGGAGGCCTGGTTATTTGGGTTACGCGTCGGTGGGTATTGACTCGATGGAAATGTTTCGCGGAAGTGTTGGTGTCTGTGTGAGCTTTCAGGATGGATTGGAGCTGGTGGTTGCTCAGGATTGAAGTAAGGGGCATGAGGAAGATTGAGTTAAACAGAGCTTACTGATGACATCGCTGGGATTGCGACTTCTCTTTGCGTTAAAAGCAAGCGGATCTTACTCACGCTCATCGATCTGTTTGTTATTGTCCGAGAAGGATTTGATGACGATTGGTATTATTCGCTCCAGTCCAAGATACTCGTACAGTCTAACTACCCCCAATACTACAATACAGTCTACGCAGGCTTGACGCCCTTGTGTATCGCCGCAATACCATCAGTCAAGTTCTCGTAGCCCTTGCCCGGTATCAGGAAGCCCGCGTCCCTGATCATACCGCTGAACTCGTCCTGGCTGGGGAACCGGGCGATGCTCTCCACCAAGTACTGGTACGAGGCTTTGTCGCCGGCGACCAGCTGTCCAATGTAGGGGATGGCGTTGAACGACCACTGCTGGTAGACGGCGTTGAATAGGGGGTTCTCGACCTTGCTGAATTCGAGACAGGCGAATACACCGCCGGGCTTCAACACCCTGAAGGCCTCCTTCAGAGCGATGTCTTTGTGTGTGAAGTTCCTGATGCCGAAGGCTACGGTGTACAGATCGATCGAGTTGTCCGGGATCATGTCGAGCTTCTCGGCGTTGGCCTCGACGAACCTCAGACGCGGTGACCTGGCGTAGGGCGTCTGGAGGCTGCGCTTCTTGCCCTCCGCAAGCATGTCCGGGTTGATGTCTGCGACGGTGACGTTGGTGTGCGCGTCGTTGTTGATGTGCGAGGCGTGGTCGAGCATGCGGAAGGCGATGTCGCCGGTGCCGCCAGCGATGTCGAGGATGTTCCAGCCCTTGGCGTCTGGGGAGGAGGCGGAGGAGGTGAGCGGGTTGCGGCCGGGGTTCAGGTTGCGCACGAAGTGGTCCTTCCACAGGCGGTGGATGCCGAGCGACATGAAGTCGTTCATCGAGTCGTATGAGGAGGCGACCGAGGAGAAGACGCCGCGGACTGGAGGTGTTAGCATTCGAGTGAATTGCTGTGTATGTGTCTTGGCAACGGCTCACCTCGCTGCTCCTTCAGGGCTTCTGCGACCGTCTCGAAGCCGAAGTGCGTCGTCCCATCCTGAGGCGCCTTGGGCGGCGGTGGAGGCGGTTCCCTGACGCCTCGTGGTGCAGAGGCAGAGAATGCTCTCGCCGGCCCACGTGGCGCCCTCGTCTGCGCGTGCAGCAGCTGCCGCCCTAGTCGTACCCGTGATGTCTGCATGGCGGCGGTGGTCGTGGTGGAGTGAATGCTTGGCGCGACTTTTCTTCGATGATGCGCGCTGAATTCCCACCGCGCCGCCGCCATGGCACGTGCCATGCCTGCCGTCCACGAACCTGGGGTTCGGCTTAAGCGCCGCTGCGACAACCGAAGCGTTCGGCTTAAGCAGACCGACGACCTTCCTGACTGAATAAGATCAAAGTACCCAAGCCGCCGCACAAACATGTAGCTTCCATACCCCAAAATGTCCTTCCGCTATTCTGCGCGCAGGCTACGACCGAACAGACTCTCCGCCCCAAGCCTACCATGCAGTGCGTCACGAGCACCCTCGTGGCAGTGCCGAGGTGTTGCGTCGACCGCGAATGCTGAGAAGTAGGTACACCAGATGATGTAGAGGAAATGATGCCTAACACTACATAGAGTCCTCTTCCCTGGAGCACTGAACAGCGAATTCACAAACACGCTCGAGTTCCTGCGGCCGTCCAAGTCAAAGGACGCCATATCCACGTATCGGTGCCTGAACCAGTATGGCGAGATCATCGATCAGAGCGTGGGGGCAGACACAACAGACGAGGAAGCACTGGAGCTGTACAAGAATATGGTGAAGCGTGAGCCATGCCGACCCTCCACCCCAAGCAAGCAGCACTAACACATACCAGTATCCATAATGGACCTCCTCATGTTCGAAGCCCAGCGACAAGGCCGGCTCTCATTCTACATGGTCTCCGCCGGCGAGGAGGGCATATCAATCGGCTCCGCCAGCGCCTTGCACCCCTCCGACGTCATCTTCACACAGTACCGCGAGAGCGGCGTGTACCTGCAGCGCGGCTTCACCCTCGCCCAGTTCATGAACCAGCTCTTCGCCAACAGCTCCGACCACGGTCTCGGGCGCAACATGCCCGTGCACTACGGCTCCAAGGAGCTGAACATCCACACCATCTCCTCCACCCTCGCAACCCAGATCCCCCACGCAGCAGGCGCGGCCTACGCGCTGAAACTGCAGAACCAGGGCACCGTAGGCCGCATCGGCAACGCCGCAGCCGGGCAAGCCGTGGACCGCGTAGCCGTCTGTTTCTTCGGCGAAGGAGCAGCCAGCGAAGGCGACTTCCACAGCGCGCTGAACATCGCAGCCACACGCCAAGTGCCCTGCATTTTCATCTGCCGCAACAACGGCTACGCCATCAGCACGCCCACCTCTGACCAATACCGCGGCGACGGCATCGCCTCCCGCGGCGCCGGCTACGGAATCGACTCCCTCCGCGTCGACGGCAACGACATCTTCGCGGTGCGGCGCGCAGTGAAAGAAGCGCGCCGCCTCGCCCTCGAAGACGGCGGCCGCCCCGTCCTAATAGAATGCATGGCGTACCGAGTCGGGCACCACAGCACGTCGGACGACTCGTTCGCGTACCGGCAACGCGTCGAAGTCGAAGACTGGAAGCGCCGCGACAACCCGATCACGCGGCTACGGAAGTGGATCGAGGGCCGGGATCTGTGGTCTGAAGCAGCGGAGAAGGAATTGCGCAGTGCGACGCGCAAGGAGGTGTTGCGCGCGTTCGAAGAGGCCGAGAAGAAGAAGAAACCTAATCTCAAGTACGCGTTTACTGATGTTTGGGAGGAGATTACTGAGGAGCAGAGGGCGCATGTGCGGGAGATGAATGATATTTTGCTGCGGTATCCCAAGGAGTATGATCTTGAGGGCTATGAGGGCGGGGCTCAGGGGTTGGGTGAGTTGTTGGGGAAGAAGTAGTGTGGTGTTGTGTTGTGTGTTGTATTGCAGCGTTGAAATGAAATTCAAATACAAGATAAATCAAAAAAAGATCAAGTTACCAGCTCTCATTGAACAGACAGCCCCCGTGCCACTATCGAGACACAACCTCACGTTGCCATGTGGTATTCACATCACCTCAAGACAACAAGCAAGCACTGAACATGATTCTGTTGTTGAATTCATTCAACATGACTGACTGTATTCAGACTCGCATACATACGCCATTTCCATCCCTTCCCCCAGAGAAGCCAAACACACCATGCCTAACGCCGAAAGCAAAGAAGCCGTAACCACCACCAGGGGGTGAAGAACGGTTTCCACGTCATGTGAGCCCAGATTGAGATTTATATGCGCCGATTCCCTACGCGTCGTCATGACCGCAGAAACAATGAGGTAAACGCCGTGCGGGAGCCCGCAGTGTATGTAGACAAACGCTTGCTAAAAACAAAGTATTGGAAATACAAATCACACGTGCCTCGTAGTGATACCGCTGCGAGACACGTGGGAAGCGAGTATGCAAGATGCGGTGTTCTGGTCAATGGGGGAGAAGGTATGTATGAGTGACAAGGATGAAAGTGGCGTGGTCAACGGCCCCATGGCGACATGCGCTTCCCGGCAGTCGCAGAGCCCGAGCCACCCGGTGCTTCTTCGAGGCTACGTCGAGATCCGCCAGCGCCAATCTCGCTCATCTGGAAGAGCAGAGGTTCATCGTCTTCTTGACCTGCGAGACCGCGACTCGAGAAGCTGTAGCGGTTCGGCCGCTCTGTGGAGCTGGTCGCGCCTGACGACGATCCATGTGAGAAGAAGCTGGTGCGGCCCCGAGAACTGCCCGAGTAGGCCCCGCGTTTAGCAGGCATGTTTGACGATGAAGAAGGTCGGTTTGCACCTTGGTCCTGGTCAAGAGGATCGATCTCTTCAGAGCCTTGGTCGTCTTGTGTGGCGCTATTGCCTGTCTCCCCCTGAGCGAACAAACCGCTTGGTGTCAAGTCCTTGGCCCGGCCGGCTTCTGTGAGGGGCACGCTAGCAGCGCGTCCGTAGATATCAGGGTCGTCATCAGGCAGGTTGCGCTCTTGCTGAGCAACCGAGCTAGATCGACGGGCGTAGTTCCAGTGTCGAGGAGAGGTAGGGATGTCAATAGCATTCGTGCTTGGATCGCCTCCCTCTGTCGACTCCTGCGCATCGTTCGTGTCATGATGCCGATTAGGTCGGGTGGATCGACTCCGGCGCGGCCTCGGTTCGTACTCGATGATGCTGTTTGCGCTGAGGCGAGAGGGGATGGCTGGTGTGTGTGGTGTGTGTGGTGAGATTGGTTTCCCAGGAGACGAGGCAGTCGACACCGATGTACCAGCGATCATGGCGGGAACACTGGAAAGGTGACGGCTCGAAGATGAAGACGAACGGTGCAGCATTGTGGAAGAAGACACAGAGTCGGAAAGCGCCGCGTGAGAGTCCTTTAGACGCTGATACTTAGACAGCTGGGCCGTGGTCCTCCGCATGGCAGATTCTTTTGACGCGTTGTCGTTGCAGTTGAAGCTCTTCAGTTCCTTTTTAGCTTCCAGCAACTTCAAGAAGTCCGAGATATTGTCGTCGTCTGACTTCACCTCGCCAGAACTGCCACCTTCTCCTTCATTGAGCACATCTGAGCCGCGCTGTAGTGATGACGCTACGCTACCTTTGCCACTGCTCAGATTATCGTCCTCGGTCTTACTGCCACCGCTGGTGGAGAAGCGGTTCCTGCGATGACCAAAACTACTGCTGTACTTGATAGGGGCAGGTCTTGGTGAGCTTGAAGCAGAAGAGACAATGGCTGTTTCATTGGGCAGAGACGGAGTTCTCAGTGCTTGTTGGGGAAGCGTGGTCAACGACGTGCGGTTGCGCGGCTGAAGAAGCGGATTGGGGGTGTTGGTGCGTCCAAAAGAGCTGCTTGGTCGGCCCAAGGAGCTGCTAGGTGAAGGAAGCGCCGCGGGACCTAGGGCAGGCGACGACGATAGCGAGCCGGCTTTGAATGGCTGGAATGAAACTGATGTGCGTCGTTGATACGGAGGGACATCGCCAGAGCGCAACGAAGACTTTGGGCCTTGAGCGACACGGTGCTTTGGCGGCATCTTCTGTGGTGGTGACTCGGTTGGTGAGGATGAGGGCATGTCTCGAACGGCGCGAAGAGCAGAGATGGGACTTGTCCCCGTTGGCGGACCAACCTGGTGAAATGTAGACAAGCTGCCGTACGCTTGCCCGACGTCAGGTGTTTCTTGCGCGTTCAGCTTGTCGACGGGAAGAGAGCCAGGCACCGCTCCTCGTTGTGATTGTTCAAAGTATGTGTTGTCCAAACCCATGAACTCAGAGCTGAGCAGCGACTCGGAGTCTTCCACACTGAACTCGCAGTTTGTGCGGTACTGCACAGATATACCCAGTGGCCCGACTGGCGAGTGAGAGGGTCCAAAATCTTGGCGGTCGGTGATGGGTTCGTCAGACTGATATAGCGGCATCTCCAGGGTATCCACGTGAGGGCTCTTGAAATCGCCGTTTGTAATTCGATAAGCGAGCTTGAGCGCAGGATGGTTTGCAGGCTGCTTGGCGATACTCTTGTAGTATTTGAAAGCTGGGATGAAGCGAATGTACGTGTAGAGAGAGCGAAACAAGACGACTGCTTTCTTGTAGACGTTGGGCAACGGATCACTGAGCTCTGTAGGATGTACAGCGGACTTGTCGCCTACGTTTATCGTCCAACGCTCGAGTAGCACTTGTGTTGCTTTGCCAGAGCGGCCTGAGGAGGCGTTGTCTAGGGCACGAGAGACGTCCCACCTTTTTCCATTCTCGTCGTGGATGACCAGCGACTGCTTGTGTCCCAAGCCTTTCATGTCGAGGTAGATCTCGATGCAAAGAGGGGGGTGTTGGCCAGCCATGGCGTCCATGCCTTTCCAGTCGGTGAGGTCCTGCTGAAGGACATCGGTATCGTCCAAGACAACGTTGAACTGGAGGGTACGTTAGCAGGGTACAGAGGTGAGGCTAGCGGAGGTGACGGACCCATTTGTTTTGCCTGATGCCTCCACTGTTGTTGAAGGCTTGTGGCAATATGACGCGTGAAGACACGATGGTAAGAGCGGCCTTGGTGAAGAAGTTCTAGTATGGGTTAGAAGATAGAGCCAGGTGAGGCTGCTGCGCGACGGTACGAACCTGGATGACCTGGTTCACCTTCTGGCTATTCCGCTGGTCTGTTGAAGCCATGTCGCCGGCGTCGTCGTCGTCGGGGCCCCGGTCGCTGTATGGATCGGTGTCTGAGTAGGGCGAGCCGTACCGCTGGTTGTTTGTGCGTGTGGGGTTGGTTTGGAGGCTGTTGGCGGCCGAGGCTGTGCGTGGCGAGGGGCGTTGGTAGGAAGGCTGCATGGTGCGGGAGGTCTGCTGCAGGAACAGGTGCGTGTAGGGGATGTGAGGGGCAGAAGCTGGGGTGCGGTTATGGACGATGCGGCGGGTACAGCTGGGTGCCGGGAGCCATCACGAGCGCAAGCGGCTGGGGTCAGCAGCGACAGTCAGAGATGTCGTCCAGATGCACACGGGGGGGTGTCGTGCTGGGCTGGGGAGGCTCAGGCAACAGTCATGTCGTTGATGGGTAGGGCGGAGAATGGGTGGAGATAAGGCGGTTGTGCTTGAGCACCCTGGATGCAAGGTACCGGCACTGTGGTGGGCGGCGCGGCGTGGAAATGCAGATGTCGTGTTTGAGGGGTGGTGAGTGTGTGGGCAGGTGGGCAGGCACACGAGCTGTCAGAGAGGGTCTGGCGAGTCGACGGCGTGGGACGTGTAGAGAGGTAGCAGAGCGTGTGGAGCTGGAGGTGTGACCGTCGAGCGTGACTCCGGCCGCCAAATGACGATGGCTAGCTCCAGACCAGACCAGGGCCCGGCGCTGATAGAGAACTGATAGAGAACTGATAAAGAGTGCAGCGCCCAGAAGGGAAGCTGTGAGCAGCCAGAAAAGCGTCAACGGAGCTGCAGATGCGTGACGGCGACAAGCTATGGCGTCTTGGAGAAGCAGGACACTCGACCGACTCTGGGGAAAGCTGGAGTTCGTCTTGTTTGGTGCAAGCCGCATGGCCGGTGCATGTGAGCTTCACCACAGAGCGGCCTGCGCTACCGGCCCTTGGCACCCGAGAGGTCCACGATAACACACCTCGACAGACCGACAGTCAACAGTCAACACTCCAACAGACCGACTTCGCAACAGTCCAATTACAAGTGCTTTCATTCATGCGTGCATGCAAGATACTGGCTCTACGACTTGCACATGGACGAGTGTTGGTCTGAATGTCTCTTCACTGCTAGGCTGGCTGTCATCTTGCACAATCGCACGCCATTGGACGCGGCTGCGCACCGCAGTTCCACGCGCCTCACCTTCCTTGGTGCACAGCTTCACGCCAATCGAGCTTGACCGGTAGCACAAGATCCACTTGACTCTTCGTGTGCGACGCTCAGCACGCCGGTCAAGACGTCGATTCCTGCGTCTGAGAGATGCCTGGCGGCCATCCAAGTGCTCAGCGATAGGTCCGCTAGGCAGCTTCATTGTCCTGGAGGACAGGGAGCATGGGCGCATATCGTACGAATCTTGCATCATACATGTTGGGAACTCGCCAACGTCACTTCTAGAGGATTGCCAACCTCACTTGTAGAGGATTGCCAACGTCACTTGTAGAGGATTGCCAACCTCACTTCCAAAGAATTACCAACGTCACTTCTAGAGGAGACTTGTCTTGTCTTTCCTGTGTTGAACCGTGTTCATGTCGTTGCCTCGGACTGGAGCAAGTCAGGCAAGCTTCACCCTCGCTACTCTTACGAGCACTTCCTTGCACGTGAACGACCGTCATCTCGGACTATGCTTGGCGGCTACAATACCATGTTTACACCCGTTTCCATGACACTGACCAGCCCACGTCAATCTGGTTCACTTCGGCCGCTCACCGCCTGTGGGGTACTCGGCGCGTGTAGTTCGTGTATATTGTACGTGAACGGCGATCCCTCAGACGCGTCGAGAGGGGAAGTGGTTCACGCTAGTTGATGCAGCAGTACACACAACCGAGGCTCAGTCAGTCCCTCATCAGGGAATGTTCGTCATGTTGTTACGCCGTTGTGGTGGTGTCGACGTCCATACTGCTAGAAGAGAGACTCGTGGAGAGCCTTGACAGATGATTGGTTGACTCATGATGAGCATCGAAGACACATCCCACCAGAAGCCGCGTGCCTCTCCGTACCCCGCCAGCATCCACAACACATAAGTGACGCGTATTGCGCTTCTTTGTATTCTTTAGCAGGTACTGCGAGTGCAACACCCGCGATTTGAACCAACGACCACCTTTGCGACAATCGACCGGCGGCCAGACTAACCCCACCACAACTCCTTGAATCGTCATAGACGGACTGAACATCTAGTGACACCCACCGACAACGCTTTCAGACTAACGACACCTATCGATCACTCGGAGTGACTGGAGCAGAAACTTCTCAAGTACACTAGAGCTCAGTCATCTCGAAGATTCCCGCTCACGTCGCGTCTCTTCGCCACCCCGCTGCTAGCACTATCGACTATCGACTATCGACTATCGACTATCGACTATCGACTCCCGCGACCGCGTTCTGTCGACTTGCCACCCGCCGCAAACAATCCTCTCACGCACCTCCACGCCACGAGTACACCACGACCACCCTCCACACCCCGAATATCACACAGTCTACCCAGTAGACAGATCTACCGGACAACTGCGTTCGGTGCACTCTTTGGAGCTCCACCCCAGCTTCGCAGCCAGCACCTTTAAAGACGCTTTGATCCTTGGAGATCATAGCGAGGCGCAGGCACTCGTCGAAACTCCGGTAGACTCCCAGCACTATTTGGCACATGAGCGGCTATCTCTGGAAATTTTACCTCGAAGATGACGTCGACAATTTCCGGAATGTCGTCGCATCCACAACACAAGCGTCCCGCGCCGGCGCACAGAGGAGTTATGTTGGTTGGCAGAGCGGCGCAAATGGCGCGGCCATGAACAGCAGCCCAGGCAGCTACAACGCTTCACCCATGCTGGGCGCAAAAGGGCGCAAGACTGCCGCGGGCCAGGGCGTGTCTCTGAGCCGCACCGACATCAACAGCCGAGATTCGGCTGGCCTCACCATCCTGCATCATGCAGCCTCGTCAACATCTGAAGCCGCTGTTGAGCTTGCCCAGATCCTTCTGGAGCACCAGTGGACCGATCTGTACATACAGGATGCAGAGAATGGATGGACGCCCTTGCACCGAGCCTTTTACTTTGGCAACATCGCCATCGCTCGCCTTATCTTAAACCGAGACGCCCAGGATATTCTTGGTCAAGGACATGGAGGCTTCAACCAGCACGCGCGAGGCTTGGTGAAAATCAAGGATAAGGAAGGGTATGGTCCTCTCGACCTCTTCTCTATGACAATCAAGGATCGAACACTACGGCCAGAGGAAGCACCCATGTTCGATTCAGACTCCGACGACGAAATGGCTCATGGCGATAGCGGCGACATGGACGACGAGATGCGCAGAAGACTGATAACTCCGTCGGTACTCCTCGGTGGTGATGAGGTCTACACTTTCGGTAGCAACAAGAACGTAACTCTTGGTTTCGGTGACCAGGATGACCGAGCTTATCCTGAGCGCGTGGTCTTGCGCAGGCCAGACCATCTGCTCCAGCGATTTTACAAGGAAGACCGAGAGAGACACAACCAGTTTTGGACAGCCATGGGAGTGGCTGTACAAGACACGGGATTACGCACACCCAAAGGAACCGTCGATCTTCCAACGCACATCCGAAACACCCCAATCGTCATCCAGGACGTACAAATGTCTAAGCTGCATACTGCCGTTCTGACCACAGACCCTGTCTCGAATTTGTACATGTGCGGTCACGGCACTGGAGGACGCTTGGGTATTGGTAGTGAGACGACGAGCTACCAATTTACCTGCGTAGAAGGCGGTGGTTTGGGACAGAAGAAGATCGCTGCCGTAGCTCTGGGGCAAAACCACACGCTTGCTATCACGGATGAAGGCGAGATCTTCTCATGGGGCAATAATGCGTTCGGTCAATTGGGATACAGCTTACCGAAGCCGTCTTTAAAGGACGACGATCCGATCTCGACGTCTCCTCTCCAGATATTTGGTCCCTTGAAACGCGAGGCAGTCATCGGAATCGCAGCTTCGCGGATCCACTCCGTCGTCCACAGCGCAACGTCTCTGTACACGTTTGGCAAGAACGAAGGGCAACTAGGGATTGTCGACTCGGACGCCCGATCTTTGGACATGCAAGTAACCCCTCGCAAGATCGCCGCGTCTCTATTTTCATCGCCCATCGCCTCTGTGTCGGCAATCGATGGAGCGTCGATATGTATGCTCGAGAACCGTGAGGTCTGGGTCTTCGCCAACTACGGCTACTCGAAGCTCAACTTCCCGTTGGATGGTTTCACAAGCAACTTTCTCAAGGAGAGCTGGCTCACAACGAGATATGACACTGCGCCGAACAGGATTCAGAAAATTACATCGGGCGGCGATACCATTTGTGCTTTGTCCACGTCTGGCGAAGTCTTCACTGTAGCTGTCAGTCGTCGCTCGGACAATGCCCAGGACACAAGCACGTCGACGACCAACCCCAAGCAGATTCGCAAAGCCCTATCAGCACCATACCGCATCTGGTCCTCCAAGAGAAGTCATATGGCTGCAAGAGATGTCGATGTCGATCAAGACGGTTCTATCATCTTGACTACGGAAGCGGGCACTGTATGGAGACGGATAAGGAGAGCAACCATCAAGAATGCCAATGCCACAGCTGCCGCTGAGTCCAAGCCTAAGGACTACAAATTCCAGCGTGTCTCAGGTTTGACCCGCGTAGTCGCTGTTAGGGCGTCTGCATTCGGTGCTTATGCTGCAGTGCGCAAGGACTGCGATGTCACACGCAACCAGATTGGCGTAGACGAGCCTAGTCTTTGGGAAGACCTGGCGCTACTACTCTCTTTCTACGACCTGTCGAATTACGAAGAGTCGTCTGACGACGAAGAGCCAGTGCCTAGATACTGGAATCGACCAGGTCAATCGCAAGCCCTGCACAAGCGTGTGCTTAAATCGAAAGATCTCGAGAAGGAGGTTTCCGAGATTTTGGAACAGGCGTCCATGACCTCAGAAAACACTTACGACATGGTTATCGGAAGCACGCTTTCGGACGTTCGCATCCCTGTGCATGAGTTTATCATGTCCGGCCGTTCTCGTGTATTCAGAGACGCCATGCTTGATTTCCGCCTCAAGGGCTCGGAGCTCGTCATTCCTGAGCTTTTCACTATCAGTAAGGACGGCAACTCGACCGTTGTTATGTTCCAAGGTCTTGACTTCCTGACCATCTTCGATCTTATTCTCTATGCGTACACCGATACAATTGTGGACTTTTGGAACGTGACAAGACATGCGCCTGCTCTTGCGTTCCGCTATCGTTCTGTTCGAACAGAGCTCATGAAAGTAGCCTCTCGGCTGGAACTGCGACAGCTGGAGCCGGCCGTACGACAGATGGTTAATCCTCGACGATCGCTGCACGTTGACTTCGAACTTGCAGTGAGGGAGCCTGCTTTCTTCGAGAGCGGTGATGTAATTGTGGACCTTGCTGATGGCGAGATGCTGCTTCACTCTGATATCGTCTGCCAACGATGTCCTTTCTTTGAGGGCTTGTTCAGGGGTCGTGCTGGAGGGCAATGGCTTTCAGGACGACGAGAGGGCTCGGCGCCCGTACGCATCGATCTGACGAACGTCGAGACGCATCTCTTTGAGCTCGTTGTTCGTTATCTGTACACCGATGCTGGCGAAGAGATTTTTGATGACGTCACAAGTGAAGACCTCAATGACCTCCTTGCGCTGGACGAGCTTTTGGATCATGTCATGGACGTCATGTCCGTTGCTAACGAACTGATGCTCGATCGCCTCTCGCAAATCTGTCAAAGACTGATCGGTCGTTACGGTATGTTTATGTTTGCTTGATGTATGGACTAAGCTGACCAAAATCATAGTCAACGCACGCAATGTATGCTCACTGCTTACCGCTGTAGCACCCAGCTCTGTTGCTGAGTTCAAGGACGCGGCCCTTGAGTATGTCTGTTTAAGTTTGGAGGCAGTCATGCAGAACGGGTAAGCATTCAGCCTCTTTGGATCGACAACAGCTGATATCAGTCAGGTCCCTGGATGAGTTGGATGATGATCTTCTTCTTGAACTGAACCAAGTTGCGCATGAAAATCAACTCGCTTATCTGCCTTTCGCAAGAAGCGGGCGTGCAGAAGCCCTACTTTTCGAGCAGTATCCTGAGCTTGCTGAAAGGATTGAGCGTGGCAAGCGGGCCAAGATCGACGCCATCGTACTTTCCAATAAGTACGCGAGCGGAGATACACCATCAGCTTCCTTCAGGGCACAAAGCCTGGAAGAGGTTTCGGCTTCGCCCTTACGTCAGCGCAATCGAAGACGAGCATCAAACCATGCTAAGATCGAGGCGAAGAGTCCGGCATTGACCCCACAGCTCAAAGGCAAGAGCTCGGCTGCAGATTTGATGTTTGAGATGTCCGACGGTGAAGACGAACAAGATGGATCGGCGGAGAGAATCAAACCTCCACGATTTGTTGATGGAGAAGACAAACCAAACGAGCAGGTAGTCGGTACACCAGACTCGCCCTGGCCGGCTGCGATTAAGCAACGACAATCAGTCGTTCGAGGTAGCATCGAAGATGGGTTCATATCACCTAGCTCGTTACCGCCAAGCGCGCTGTCAGGAACAAGGACGCCAAGTCAGCCCTGGGGTACAGCTCCTTTGGCTAGCGCAAAGCTCGACCTCAGAGACATCATGGCTCAAACCTCAAGTGACCAGCCATCTGGTCTGGCGCTCGGCCTGGCGCGAGAAGAACGCGAGCGTGCTCGTGCTGCGCAGCCCAAGATGTCGCAAAAGGAGCGCAAGCGACTTCAGCAAGCCCAGCAGCAGGGGATCAAGATCGAGGCCGCGCAGCCCGCACCACCTGCTGTATCCCCGTGGCAAGCTGCATCGCACCGAAAATCAAATGCCGGACCTATTGTCGCTCCTGCTCAAGGGCAGCCGGCACTACAACCATCGCCACAATCTTCACCGCAACCATCACGAGCACAAAGCACACCTCAGCTCACCATGCGCCAGACGATCGCCAAAGGCAAGGGTAAAGGAAAGGGCAGAGACAAAGACACCAGCACACAAGACGCATCTTCTCCATCTCGGACGGCCGCATCCGAACGTGGTATGTCTGTATCAACTACACCCATCCCAACGCCCATGTCCGTCCGACATATACCCCTTCCATCTCATTCACCATCCTCGCCAAGCCAAAACCTCAGCATGATGGAGATCTTATCACTTCAAGAAGCCGAGAAGACATCAATACGCGACGCAGCAGCTAAGCGTAGTCTTGAAGAAATCCAGCAGGAACAAGAGTTCCAACAATGGTGGGAAGCAGAGAGCAAACGCGCAATTCAAGAAGAAGAGCAGCAGAAGAGGGCTGCTGAGCGCGCTGCAAAAGCTGCTGGGAGGGGCAGAGGCAAGATCAGGGGCAGCGGCGTCGCTCACTCCACCACTGACACCAGCGGACGACCACCAAAAAGCAAAGACACAAAGAAAGACACAAAGAACCGCGGACAGCCAGCCGACAGCCCTCGGAAGGAGAAGCCCACACCCAAACCACGAGCACCGAAGCCTGATGCTCAACCAATTGGATCGCAACCACCCACCCCGCACCCTGCCATGCCACTAGCAGGACCCAAAGCCGACAGCGCCAGCCGTAGCAGAGGTCGAGGTGGACACCGCGGCGGACGCGGTGGCGCTGCTCGAGGTGCAAGGCCGACAGGTCCGCCTCGAGACGTCCAGAGTGCGCCTGCAGTTTCCGCGCAGCGCGTGTAGCATACTCGACATGACTAGCACAGAGTAGTGTAGTAGTGGCTTTGGGATGTAGTTACGGATTTCATCGATACCCATTTCTATCCCAACAGTCCTGTTTCTCCTTTTCAACTGTGATGTGCCGTTTGACTTTATTTGCGTTGCAGGTTTGGTGGTGAGTATAGGGTGGTAGTGTAAGTATGGTGCACCACAGCATAGCGCCAGTGTTTTCTTACCCTGCTTAATGCTCAACTCGTTCACTATTAGTGCTGAATTGCGAGACTGTGCGTTTGTTCCATCGAGGATCGGCTATGTGTAGCTACTGCGCCAGGTACGCATCCCAGCCACGCATAGGTCCGACATTCTTCTGCCTGGAATGAGTGGAAAGCTCTAAGAGGTCGGAATGGCTCTGATTCTTTTTCGTCTGACAAAGTGAATGCAAAGTGCGTGTGCATGCTGGTCAGAAACCGATGAACAGGACAAGACAGCGGGGGCGTTGCACACGAGTAAGACACTCAGAGGATGGTCGTACATCTGCTTCCATGTAGCGACAGAGGTTGATGTTAGATACACACATACAAGGTCTAGTCGAAGAGCAAATAGTAGGAAGTGGTCATAACTCATTACTATTAAAATCAAAACATATCAGTACTTTGCTCAGCTCACACCCACTCATGTCCTCTACTCCTCACACTTCTATCATCCCCAGCAACGCTAATCTCCGTGGTACAAGTAATAGCGCCAACGTCCTCCTTCCCCTCGAGACTCTGCTGCGCCTCTAGGATACTACGCTCACTATCGTTATCGAGGTCGTGTTTCGGCCTGGTACTCTGTCCCGCCACGGCGTTGCCGTTCAGAACGTAGCTGTTGCTTACTTCCTTCATCACGTAGCTGTTGCCGGTGCCCTTGCCGACGCTCTTGCGGTTGCGCGATGAGCCCATGACGCTCTCGGGGAGTACGTGGCGTAGCAGGGTTTCGAAGGTTTTGCGCAGCGGGGGGAGGGAGGCGGTGAAGGCGCCGACGAAGACTTCGGCGGAGGCGAAGATGGAGAGGTTGATTGATGTGTATGTTGGGTCTGGGGAGGTGTTGAGGGATTTCATCTCGTAGAGTTTGAGGGCGGATATGGTTGTTGTTCTGGAAGGTGTTAGTACATGTGCGAAGGAGGGAGCGTGGAAAGGTGGTTGGAGACTTACGTGAGACCGAGGAGGAAGACAGCGCGAACGCCCCAGAGGGTGCGCTTTGGTAGCTGGACTCGAGAGATGTAGACTAGTGGGGCGACGGTGTAGATCAGGTCGGTGAGAATGTTTGTTGCGGCGCCAGAGTAGCCTGAGGTTTGGTCAATCGTTTGTGTTGAAAGAACGGAAGAGGGATGCTCACCTGAAATGACCCTTGGCTTAGCACCCCAACAACTACCAGGCTGTGTACCTGCAACATCCCAGTGCTTGGAGATAGGCTGACATTCTCCCAGCAAGATAATTGAAGGGAATACAAAATTGATACCAACATGGATGACTAAAGATAGCCAGATGACAATACGGTAACTTCGCGAGAAGTCCAGCATCAGAATGTAAGCACAGATGCTGAGCTTGATCAAGGCCATGCCGTAGAGATTGAAGAGCTGGCCAAACCAGACCCATTTCAGATACTTTTCTAGATTGGCTGGAGTCTGAATGGGATCCCAGACATGTCTACCTCCGCCTACTTCGGCTGTCTTGTAGGTAAACGCTGCGCCAACGATTGCCAGTAGCTGTATCTAGTGTCAGTAGGTGCGTGGGGTAGTCGGAATCTGGCTTGAGAAGCGCTTACATGTCCAGTCCATAGCAAGTGGTCTGTCAATTGGAAGAAGTTGCGGTTCTTGCAGCTGATGTACAGGCGCAATGCTACAAAGATCGAGCTGAAGACGATCAATGTGATGATTGGAATCTTGAGGTCATTCGAACGGTCGTCCAGAGGCAAACCCTCCGTGGAAACTGGAGCAGACATGATGCCAGACCAGTAAGAAGAAGAGATTATCGAATAGAAGGTAAGATGAGGCTGTTAATGCTCGGACCACACCAGGCGGTTAGACTTGCTGCACAGAATGCGTAATATAGACGGGAGGGTGCATGGAGCGTATTCATCCCAAGGAGCTGGCGGGACGGGCTGATATTAGATATGAGATCACATATAGGCCAGGCGGAAGAACTCCCGCCAGCATGCAGCCGGTTCCTGGCAGACGCGTCCAGACATGCAGGGAAGCGTTCTTGGTGCGGGTGGCTTTGCGCAAAAAGCGTGGTTCCGCTGCTGAAACCTGTCGACCCACAGAACTACTTGGAGATCTCTTCTATGATCGTACCATTTCAGATCCAACAAGCAAAACTTCAGATCATTGACTGGAAAATGGTACCGAGATGTTGCTATGAAGGCTTGCACCTGGTAGGAAAGACGATAAATGCACTATCGAGGCTTCTGGTTCCAATAACCTAGATGTTCTAGCTGAAGAAATAGCTCTCGCGTAGCAGTGTGGTGTCTGTCACAGTGAACCTCCGTCGATATAAAGTTCACTAGCTTGCGCCGTCGCCTGAGAATGTCGTTAGTTCCCCAGACCCCTACCTATCCGCCACGGAGAAATGCAGAATCCTCGTCCCACGGCGCAGCCGGCGTTTGTGATTCTATCAATTGATTTTCTATTTTTCGACTTACTCGGGTATTTAGGTTCAGAAGAGGCTGGAGTCACAAAATGGAGAATCGTCGAATTGTGATTCTGTGGTTCAGAGGCGCCAACGTTGTGTGATTTCACTGTCAAGCCAGCCACAATCGTACTGGGGCGAAGGAGAGATGTGATGGCGTTGCGTTATCGCATGCTACTGGATCGTTCGTTCCTGCGTTGGACGCAAAAGAGAAGAAGAGCTTTCCACGTGGTGGAGTGGGCCCAGCGACAAGCCAGAACCCGCTGTAAGGCTAAAGCTTACTCGCAAGGTTTCGGTCGGAGACTAGATTTGAATGCGAGAGGTAAAGTGAAGCCTCAATCGCGGCGTTGCCGAAACGGGCAAAACGTGAAAATTGAACGATAGTGGACAGGCATGCATCAGTTGAAGTCTCCGCACAGGAGGCGTGGAAGCTTTACCGACTTGGTATCCTCAAAACCATCGCTGACGTTACAATTGAGTTATCAGTGAAGTACAATACAATCTCCCTACCGTCTCTTCTGATGGACCGCCTCAAGCCCAGGAGCAACGGGACAAAGTTGCGCAACTCGGACATTCCAACCCAAATCTGGGCAGACCGCGCACGCCGCGAGGTTGAGAGAGGAAGGTGAACATGGTGGTAGCGAGACAGAGCAGGCCGAGCCATGTGGGAATGCTTTGATTAGCGGCGCTAGAGAGATCGTGCGGGAGCGACCCGAGGTTCGCTGATTTGGATTTGCAGATCCAGTTCCTACCTAGCACCTTTGTCCGCGGATCTGGAAGCATCGACCCGAATAAACGACGGTGCCAAACGTCACGGCGTCCTCTCTTTTGACAGATGCATGTCATCAATGGCATGCGCAGTCTGCGCGAACGAGGCTATGCCCTAATTAGACACGCCAATGGTGGACGACCGCCACACTTCCACATACAGTACCGAAACCCCAAACTCCATGCTAAGGCCTCGCCACGCTCGCCGACCTGCTAGCACGTATTACGTGCGACGCTTTCGCTTATTTTGTCGGCCTTTCGTGGCGACCACCTGTCAGGGCAGATACTAACCACGCTGGTCGGAAATCTAAACCCGCCGAGCCCCTGGATCAGAACAATGAAGACCTTTATCAGTGCCAGTACCAGACAAAATAACACCGTTGAAGCCGCTGCTCGCCTCGTACGTACGATTTCGGCCGTTCGGGTGGATATCGATAGAAGGGCTTACCAAAGACCCGCAAAGTGTTCACTTTTCACGAGAAATGGTTCGATGAGGACGGTTTACCGAATCGCCCACGGTTGAAGAATGCCGAGGGGCGAGCCTCGATAGCCCAGCCTTACAGATCTAGGGTGTTGAGTCTGTCCCCTGTTAATCTTTACAAGCCCTCGTCCTCCCGCGCTCAACTCCAGGCAGGTCTCGCGGTACACACATTTCCACTCTCTTGTCAGTATCCGTTCTGTCGATATCCATTCTTTAATTTCACAAACATGGGATCCCTCTTTAACAGTATTTGCCTCTTTACATGCTGGCTGCCAAATATCCTGAGCCCACCGCCACAGACACAACCAGGGTCTGAGCCAGACATTGCAGGCAAGACCTACGACTACATTGTTGTAGGAGGTGGACTCACAGGACTCACTGTCGCAAACCGTCTGAGTGAAGACAGCAGCCGTACGAGGTCGATCTCTACGCAACCAGACTATTCGCTAATACATAGTAGGCACAGTCCTTGTCCTCGAGAATGGCAACCTGGTTGATGATGTCTCGACTCAAGTTCCGTCCTATGCAAACAGCCTCAACACAGGGTTGATGTACGACATCACATCCGCTCCCATTGCTAACATCGGCGGTCAGACAAGACCTGTCTGGGTTGGCAACGTTGTTGGCGGTGGCTCAGTCGTTAACGGCATGGCCTTTGACCGCGCGTCCGCTGCTGACTACGATGCATGGGAGCGACTTGGTAACAAGGGGTGGAACTGGAACAGTTTGCTGCCTTACTTCAAGAAGTCTACCACTTTCACACCACCTTCAGCAGCCAATGTAAAGGAATGGGGGACAACATACGACGCCTCGTACTACGGCACCGGAGGGCCAATCCAGGCATCGTTCCCCAATTTCGAATATTCTGACATCACCACGATCTGGGCAGCTTACAAGGCTGAAGGCGTGTCCTTCCCAAAGGAACACGCCTCAGGCAATGCTGTTGGCGCTTACTGGGTACCTACCGCGTTGCAGCCCAAGACACAAACCCGGTCTGATGCGAGGAATGGATACTATGATCCCATCAAGAGCCGCAGCAACCTTGTTCTTGCGACTGGCAAGACTGTCAACGAAATATTGTTCGACAACGGTCTGCTGACCGGTTACAAAGCGAAGGGTGTCCAGTACGTCTCACGGTCCGACAACTCAGTCAAGCAGGTCTACGCCAAAGTTGAGGTGATCATGGCTGCAGGAGCCGTCTTCACTCCACAGCTCCTCCAGCTCAGTGGCCTCGGACCCAAGGCCGTCCTAAGCTCAGCAGGAGTTCGCGTCAAGAAAGACATGCCTGCAGTAGGCGCCAACATGCAGGACCACCCCAACGCCAATATGCAATTCGACCTCAAGAACCTTGCTCCAGTTAACCCATTGTCTGGTCTGGACCCTGCTAACAACGCGAAGGCGTGGGCACAATACAACGCCAACAAGACAGGCCCTATCACGCAAGCCCACGGAAGCAGTCTCGCTTTCCTCAGTCTGCAGACCGTCACCGACAAGTACCAGTCGATCGTGTCGTCCATTAAGAGCCAAGACGCACGCAGCTATCTTCCCTCGGTCTACGCCGATTCCAAGTTGCTCGCTGGCTTTAACAAGCAGCGCGACATCATTGCAGACCTGCACTCACGCAGCGACGCAGCAGCCGCGGAGTTCCCTATGGTCGCCTTCGGGCTCGCCATCGGCGCGCTGCAGCGACCCCTATCGCGTGGCACCATCACACTGAACCCATCCAACAAGTACGGCGTCCCCGTCGTGCAGTGGAACGCGCTGCAGAACCCTGTAGATCGGCAAATCGTCGTCGAGATGGTGCGCTGGATACGAAAGCACTGGGCGCGACCACAGCTGAAGAAGTTCCAGCCTGTCGAGCTCGCCCCTGGCGGTGATGGCACGCAGAGTGACGACGAGATTATCGATTCGCTGGTCCAGACCAAGTCTCTCGAGGCTTCGTTTGCACACATGTCAGGTAGTTGCGCGATGATGCCTGAGGCGTACGGTGGCGTCGTCGGCAGCGACTTGCTCGTTTACGGTGTCAAGCAGTTGAGCATCGTTGATGGGAGTATCATCCCGTTGGTCCCCGCGACACATCTACAGTCTACTATGTACGCGGTCGCAGAGAAAGCAGCGGATATTATCAAGGCGAGGAATGCCGGGCAGTCGTCACCGATCTCCAATGTCCTCAATGTCTTTAGTAAATTTAGGTTGTGGTAGTCACATCTCTCACTGATTCGTTTCACTGTATATATTCATCATCACACTATCATTTTAGCTCAAAAAGACATTCTTTGGACATGTTGTGGTATCGCAAAGCCCTGAGAAGTTTGAAGACTCCGTGATCCAAAGGTGATTCCCAACTCCTCAACAACAATCTGGGATCGAAACCTTCCCTCCACATGCAAGGTCCTCTATACTCGGCGAGAAAACTTTATTTCCCACCCCCTCACTTACAAACTTCCTGTCCTCTCTTCTCCTTCCGCACAAACCCGACAACCAAAAAGCCAATACGCAGGACAATCAATGACGATGACTAGCCGCATGAGCTAGTAATCGAAACCTTCTAGCCCAGAGCAGAACCCAGATACTTTGGTGTGGAGAAGAAGCCTTGCGCTTGTCTGAGTGAACAAAGGAACCCTTTCGAACTAACGCTGCGGCTTGAACTCGTGGCCATGGCGTTGGGATGGTGGCCAGCCAATGAGGAGGAGGGTTGCGGGAAAAGTAGCCGAGCAGGCCAATAAAATTGACTACGAACATGTGTTGCAGAGCCCTCTCAACCTTTTGCTGGGCCCCAAGTCGTTGAGCGAAATGCATTTGTGAAAAAAAAGGTGCTTAGAAAGTGACAAATTTTCAATCTCTTGGACTACTGTCATGATGAAATTTGGCATTCTTCTCCTCAAGCAGACATCATCTGGAACACCAAGTGCGCAGCAGTGGCAAGTCACGAGAAGAAAAACGCCGTGATGCAGGCCTTCTAGTTCTAGATCTCTGGCGCTTTACTATGTAGATCGAGACCAAAGATGACGAGTCTTCAACCATGCTGGGACGATCATGTACGACGTTTATCGAATCTCAGTATTTGCATAGAATATTTGGTGCAAGTCACTCTTTGCTTCTAATCGTGTGAACCTTCCTCAAAGCACTCTAGACAAGCAACTAACAACATTCATACTCTTCGCTTGGATATACACATGGACAGCCTAGTGTAAGTAAACAATCGCAGCGCGAGTGTGGAGATCTGTGACCTATCCCAACAATCAGTGAATGACACACTATCTCACCTTCACCTTCAAGCCCCCAGATCATATTCCTTGTCCTACGATAACCTCCTAGCTGGCACATACCAACATACTCGTAGCATGGACACAGCTTATCCTCTCGAGATTAAACTACCAAAAATGCGGCTATGAGGCATGATCGGGGTCCCTACCTCATTTCACAACATCTTTTCCCGTCTAAAAATTCACCCTAGTAGGCTCTGTTTACTAACCATCCAGCCGTTGATCGATTGTTGTGATATCCAACCGCTGAGCTCAGCAAAAAAAAAAGGGCCGCGTGAACCCCATACTTATAAAAAAAGAAACAGCAGCAGTTATCTACTAGTATTTCTCGCTATACATAGTCTACTTTCTGTAGTAGCAACGTATCCAAGACTTTCGGTAAACCTCGCGTGGCGTCACGTATCAATGCTCCAACACCCGCCCAAAGCCCAAAGTACCCAGCATTTGAATAACACACCCACTTTGCAATAGCTCGCCAAACGCTCTTTGTTTTTTTCTTTCCCAGAAGAGAAGGAAAGCAGTACAGACTCCAATTATCTATTCCAACCCCTACCACGCCCATCCTATTTCGCTGGATTCTCTCAATTATGTCTACTCTGACTTAATCGCTAAACGCGCTCGGAGATACAAGACTCTTTTTGTGCTATGCTATGACTAATCCACATTACTCTACTCTACTCTACTCTACCCTACCTAATCCTACTTAATTCTACTCTACGTTACTACAAAACACTCTAACCTCTCCCTAAAGTGCTGATTTACACCTACTACTACCCTCTACCTTACCTTACCTAACTACAATACAAGAACCTACCCTACCTAATTACAACACAGGAACCTACTCTTCCTTACAACTAGGTTTAAGCTTCTATACATCTTAACACCGCAAAAGAAACAACTAGAACATAGAGAGATGTAAACTTATAATTGTAATGTAGTTAGCGTGTTACTACACTAAGAGTTTATAGAAACAGCGTTTTTATTATCTTCATCTTCTTCATCTTCTTCATCTTCTCCATCTTCTTCATCCTCTCCATCCTCTCCATCCTCTCCATCCTCTCCATCCTCTCCATCCTCTCCATCCTCTCCATCCTCTCCATCCTCTCCATCCTCTCTATCCTCTCCATCTTCTTCATCCTCTCCATCTTCTTCATCCTCTCCATCTTCTTCTTCGGTATCTTCTTCTTTGCTACCATCCTCTCCATCCCCTCTATGAACGAACTTCTCAATCAAACCTCAGTATGCATGAATGAATAAAAGAATAAAACAAGTCCAGAAAAGCTGGAATTCAAACACCAATAACTTTCCTCGAATCAGGTTTATTCAGAGGACACGTAGCGCGTGCTACGTTCTTGGTACCTTTCTGTAGCTACGTTGTTGAACTATTTATGTTTGGAATGAGGTGGGTATCAAGGGACGTGAACTGCTAGTCAATGATCAGTGAATTGAAATGTAGAAGAAAGAGAGAAAGGCGGGGAACCGAGTATTTTGAATCCAACAATTGCACGCATGTATAGCTATCCTATCACTCACTGACTCACTCACTCACTCACTTACTACCGAACCATCGCACAGGAAATAAGGGAACCACGCTACGGATTCCAAAACTGGCATACTGCAGTACTGCCCCAACTCTCTTCTCCGTTCCTATGTCTACTTCTTCCCTTCCACACCCCGATCAAACTCAACATCCCTAAACCTCCTCCCGTAATCCCGCCAGCGCATCTGAAATGCTACACCAACAACAGGCAACACACTGACCAATTCGCCCAGCCCAGCCCACTGAGGCGGGATCTTGACCTCACTCCCCAGTTTCCCAAGCGCGACAAAATAAGGGAACCACGCTACGGATTCCAAAACTGGCATACTGCAGTACTGCCCTAACTCTCTTCTCCGTTCCTATGTCTACTTCTTCTCTTCTACACCCCGATCAAACTCAACATCCTTAAACCTCCTCCCGTAATCCCGCCAGCGCATCTGAAATGCTACACCAACAACAGGCAACACACTGACCAATTCGCCCAGCCCAGCCCACTGAGGCGGGATCTTGACCTCGGTCCCCGGTTTCCCGAGGGCGACAAAAGTGCCAGCCGCGAGGAGAACAGCACCTATATTGTACGCAGCGCTCCAGAAAAAATTGGCCACGATGCGGCAGTACGCGGCTTTGGAGATGTCGAGGAGGATGAGGATGTCGGCGAGGCGGTCGGTCATGAGGACTACGTCGGCGGCTTGCTTGGCTACGTCGGTTGAGCCGTGGGGAGAGTGCATGTGGCATCCGACGTGTGCTTGCTTTAGGGCTACGGAGTCATTGGTGCCATCTCCCACGAACAGCACGATTTTCGCTTTTTTCTGGGCTTCACTACTCTGTAAGTCGCGGATGTACTGCATCTTCCCCTCAGGTCTACACCTGCTCTTTGTGTATCTTTTTGGTATGTTGAGTTCGTGCGCAACGGCATCAACTGAGCCTTGAGAGTCGCCACTGATCATGTGCACCGTGATGTTCCTCTTGTGCAGCGCTTCGATGACCCGTTCTGCGTTGCGTTTAGGCGTGTCTCTTAGCTTGAAAACTGCTGCGAGTTCGCCTTGGACTGTGACGCAGAGGTAACTGCAGTTCGATTCCTCCACCGATAATTCGAGCCAATTGGGGTTCCCGGCGCGCACATCGTAGCCGCCAGACCGTGTGAGGCCAACAATACCCTCGCCCGGGTAGCTGGTGATGTTGAGTATCTCGGCGTGAACAAGGTCGGGACCTGGACTTGAACGGGATTCTTTGGCGAGATGGGCATAGACGCCTGCGGAGATGGGGTGTTTGTTATCTTTGAGCAGACCGAGGAGGATGGACTTGATCTGAGCAGGGTCCATCATGCCGTGGTACTGGCCGTATAATACAGAAAAGTAGCCAGTTGTAAGAGTGCCGGTCTTGTCGAAGATAATATCGGTGACATTACGAGCAACCTCCAGCTTTTGTGGGTCTCTGAAGATGATCCCGCAGCGTGCTGCCACACCTCCAGCGATGAGGACGACCATGGGCACAGCAAGCCCGATCGCGCACGGGCAGGAAACGATGAGTGTTGCAATGGCGTAGGTGATAGCTTTGACGACAGCGGCTTGCCAGTCGTGCTTGTTGTGGAAGCGGTCGATGAGTAGCCAGGTCAAAAAGACGAGAGATCCGATAGCTGCTATTGCGGGAACAAACCAGCCGGCTATACGGTCAGCCAAGGCCTGTATCTTCGGTTTTGTCAACTCCGCGCATTCAACCATTGTTGCAATCTTGTGGATCGAGTTTTCATGTGGAAGTGTCTTTAACCTGACAATGAGCGTACCACTGCCGTTCAGGGTGCCTGCAAAAACTCGCGAATGAACGCCTTTCGCGACAGGAATTGACTCGCCCGTGAGCATCGACTCATCGACCTCCGATCCACCGTAGTAAACGTCACCATCAGTGACGATTCGAGTATGTGGCAAAGCCTTGAAGCTGTCCCCATACTGCAGTAAGCGGGCGTCGATTTCTTTTGTCGGCGGGTCTGCCTCTCTTTCATGACCCCACTCGATGAGGAGGGCTTTCTCTATCTGCAGTGAGCGAAAGGAAACAGACTTCGCTGCACGATACCGCGCGAACTCGTTAATAACTCGACCCATGAGTATCAACGTGACGAGCAGAGTTGACGTCTCGAAGAACGAGCCCGACTCCAGAGGCTTGCCGAGTACTTGGTATACATAGCACACGACGCTGAAAACGTACGCAGTTGTTGTGCTGAGTGTAATCAAGAGGTCCATGTCCAGGGCACGAGAGTACCAGAGCGATCTAGCGGCGCCTGGTAAAAATTCAACCCATGCGATGATTTGTACAACCGATGCCAGTGCTACCGAAGCATGCGCGTACGAAAGCTTGCCGTGGTTGATGGGTGCCCATGCCAGAACTAGGACAGGAACGGTCAGGGCGAGGGCAGGCAAGAACCAGTAGAGCGCTCGTCGTGTCTGTTTCGCCCCGAGTTTGAGGCTCGGATGAGTTGCTGGTGGGGCCAGGATTATATCATCGTTCCTTGCGGTGTAGAAATTGTAAATGTCACGAGCACCAATGATCTCTGCATCGTAATGAATGCGAACGAGTTGGGTTTGTCGCGCAGTCAGGATACATTTGTCGACAATTTCCTTGGTCTTTCCTTGTTCTAGACTATCGCCCGGTTGCAAGGCGTCTTTCGTCCACAGTCCGGACAGATTCCAGAACTGTTTGTGCGGATCCGGAAGCTCTATTGCGGTGATTCCGTTGGGTCGCTTCGCGCGGTGGAAATCGCGGGTATCAGTGTGTAAGAATTCCAGCACCTGCCCCACGGGCTTGCTGTTCTGTTCGAATGTGTACCCTGTGGCACTATTCAACCGTTTGCGAACTTCTTCGATAGAAATTCGATTGGTATCGAGATCAAACTCCAGTCTGGCCATTACAATGTTGACTTGGTGATGGCGGATGGCCGGAATGCGGTGTACAGCCCGCGTTATGCCACCCTCACAGCATCCACACTTCAGGCCGTCGATGTTGAGCACAAAACGCTGGTAGTTTGGGGGTCCACGTTCAATGTCTGTATCAAGAACTTGGTCACTGATATCATTGTCCACATCTATCTTGTTCAGCCATGGTTCGTGATCGTGATCAAGGGATCCTGGGCAACAACTACCGTGGGAATGCGAATGAGAATGCGATTGACGGTGTCGACGCGCGTGGATAGATGGGGAGACGGCAACTCCATCTCTACTGTGATCAGTCGGGACGAAAGTGGTAGACCCCCCAGAGATGGAGGGTGGAGGCTCAGGAAGGCTGTGCAACGCAGTGTGATTGTCTTGGTCTGATATACCAGCAAACCAAGCCCGAGGCAGTAGCGGCGTATTATCGAAAGGCGAGACGCCAGGTACGGGACGCGGCGATTCAATCATGGGAGGGGATGGTGTACGACGGAGTCCGTAATCAGCATTATCGAGGTCTGCCATTGTTTGATCTTGTGTCCCTGTGATTGCGACTGCAGGACGTTGGTGCATACAGTAATATATATGTGATTTAGCGATAACTGAGACGACGAGTGAAGATGAACAGCAGTCAGCTTGAAGATGGCTGTGTTGTGTAGTTTCTACGGCAGCTACATGGGCAGCTGCAAGACATGTACCGTGGAAGCTGCGTTGCAATTGACCTTGCTGGCAGCCGCACGGGAGAGTGAGCAAGCCGGCTTTATGCAACCATCCATAACGAAGCGCACTATCTCGTACAACTTGATCAGCCAGAGAGGGGCGAGGTGTGGCTCGAGGTGTTGTATTGTCTTAGCAGCGGGGTTCTGTGCACCTCATGGAAGAAACGGTTGCCAGTGACAGCCGGCACTTCCCTCCCGCAAGGAACAGGTACGACAGCGCTTGATGGCCGTTCAAGATGCGGTCACGGCGATGCATACTGATAGGAGGCGATAGTAGAGTCTCGACTTTTGTTGTTCTCTGGTGAGTTGACTTTGCAGTTAGTGAGTGGTGCATGCTAGTTTTCTGGTGATGATTGAGGATCCGTAAAGCGGTCACGCGATCATTACGTCGCCAGGCAGTGCAGTTGTTTCTGTACCGGCATTGTTTTTTAAAGACCAAGTAGTGCATTGTTGATGTTGTAGAGATGCAGGGCGTTGACATGGACGGTTGACAGGGCCACACGTGAGTTCGCGATTCGTTGCGTCATCGTTCAGGCAGCCGGCGCAACCTGCGCTCATTCCAGTACAGTGTCGATGGGGTCTGCTTCCCCGCAGTTTCTTCCGTGCTCGACTTGCTTGCGTACCATGTGCGCTTTGCATACTGCCATACATTCACTTGTCACTGTCGCTGAGTCATCCGGCAGCAGCTAGCAGCTATGGCAGGCACGCGCGGAAGACTGCGCAAGACGAAGGATGCGCCGGCTCCACGGCGCTCGTTGCGCAAAAGGGACACCAAAGAGGAGGAGGAGGATGGACTGCCCGATGTTCTGCGCGAAATGCTGCACGAGGACCGAGTCGCCAAGAGAGGTGCCGAAGAGGAAGACAAGAAGCCGCTGAAGAAGCGCAAGACGGCGCATACCCAGCGCACGTCGAGTCCAGCCCCGCCACTGCACCAAGTCGAGCCTGCGCCATCACCACCACCATCACCATCACCATCACCATCACCATCACCATCACCATCACCATCACCATCACTGCCACCCACGCTACTGCCTTACGAGCCACCACAAGACAATGCGCCGTCACACCAGCCCGGTCGGGTGCGGCAGACAGTCGAAGACTCGGACGAGTCCGACGACGACAGCGACATGGAGTGGGAAGACGCTCTGGGCGACGGCGGGGACAGCGACGGTGACGGCGACGGTGACGGCGACGGTGACGGCGACGGTGACAACGACAGACACGTAAAAGCGGCGCCTGAGATTGGCGACGTCTCCATCACAATAGGCGGCAAGAAGAGCGACGAGGTGTCGACCAAGAGAAAAGTGCGTCGACGCGCCATCACCTCAGTAGATCGTAAGCGGCGTCTGGACATACACAAGATGCACGTGCTGTGTCTACTGTACCATGTCCACCGCAGGAATGCCTGGTGCAACGATGCGAGAGTGCAGTCTGCGCTGCGCAAGCTGGTAGAGCCCAAGACTCTCACAAATCTCGTCCCGAATCCAGACCTCACGCAATACTCGGCGTCGAAACGCTTCGTAGACGCTCTGAATGACCTCAAAATCATGTGGTCGAAGCGCTTCAAGGCCACTGCCCAGGGCATGTCCAAGCCGAAGTGGGCAGAGCCCGGCGCAGAAGTGCGGCCCTTCTCTGACTTCGACGAGCTCGACAATGCCATGGACAAGGATGACTTCCGTATAGCTGCGCGAACACTACAAGGATCGTGCGATGTTGGTGGGCAGCTGTTCTGCGCTCTCCTGCGCGGGATAGGCATCGAGGCCCGCTTGGTATGCTCACTACAAGAGCTCCCCTTTGCCTCTGCAGCGCAGCCTTCCACCCCTCAGAAGCCAACCCAATCCTCCAAAACCATCACTGTAGATCCATACAACAAGACTCCGGCCAGCCCGGCCCCGACGCGCAACAAGAAGCTCTCCCGTCTCGAGCGCATCATGGGCGAACGCCATCCCGTGCTGAACAAAGCAGGCACAGGACCGAAGAAGTTAAAAGCTTTCCATACTCCCTATCCGGTCTACTGGGTAGAAGCGTTCAACTCTGCCCACAAGAAATGGGTGCCCATTGACCCGCTATCCACTTTCACCATCAACGCTCCCGAGAAGCTAGAGCCGCCCTTCAGCTACACGCAAAACAGCCTAACGTACGTCATCGCTTTCGAAGAAGATTGCACAGCACGCGATGTGACCCGCCGCTACGCTAAAGCTTTCAATGCCAAAACGCTCAAGTTCCGCGTCGAGTCTACGTCGCAGGGTTCGAAATGGTGGACGCGCACTTTGAGGTACTTCGCCCGGCGCCTGCCCCTCCCTAGAGACGAAGTGGAAGACGCAACGCTCGCTCGCAAGGTTGCGGCAGAAGGCATACCCAAGAACGTGCAGGACTTCAAGAACCACCCTGTCTACGTCCTGGAACGGCATCTCAAGCACAACGAGGTCATCCACCCGCTCGACGTCGTGGGCAAGGTGAATGTAGGAAGCAGCATGAACCCACGCATGGAGCCCATCTATCGCCGCAAGAACGTACACACCGTCCGCAGCGCAGACAAGTGGTACCGCATGGGCCGGGACGTCAAGCCCGGCGAGCAGCCACTCAAACACGCAAAACCGAAGAAGGGACGCTTACCTTCTATCGGGCCTGACGAGCACCTCGAAGATCAGCAGGATGAAATCGGCGCAGCTCTGTAC
Source organism: Ascochyta lentis (assembly GCA_004011705.1). Taxonomy (NCBI): domain Eukaryota; kingdom Fungi; phylum Ascomycota; class Dothideomycetes; order Pleosporales; family Didymellaceae; genus Ascochyta; species Ascochyta lentis. The sequence goes on from RZGK01000003.1 coordinate 108,282, forward strand.
GCAGAATTCCAGACAGAACTCTACGTCCCGCCGCCCGTCGTCCGCGGCAGAGTACCCCGCAACGTCTATGGCAACCTCGACCTATACGTGCCTTCGATGTGTCCGCCCGGCGGCGAGCACATTCGGCACAAGCTGGCCTCCAAAGCTGCGCGCATGCTGCAAATCGACTTTGCCGACGCCGTCACAGGCTTCTCGTTCAAAGGCCGCCACGGCACGGCGATTGTCCAGGGCTGCGTCGTTGCTGCCGAGTTTGCTGACGCTGTCACCACCACCATCGAGGGCATCGAGTACCTGCAGGAGCAGGCCGAGGTGGACGCTCGACGGGCTGAGACGTTGCGTCTGTGGAGACGATTCTACCTTGGTCTGCGAATCGCGCAGAGAGTCAACGCGATTGAAATCGACGGACAAAGGGGAGACGTGATCGACGTACAGGCCTCGATCAACCACGCCGAAAAGCAGCGGGAGGCCGATGAGATGGCCGGTGGCTTTCTCGCCGAGGACGCGGCGTTCGTGGAACCAAGTCGACCACCCAAACCCGACATCGACTTTGGCGGCGGCTTCGTCCCAGACGATGAAGACATCGACGAAGAAGACGGAGGTGGTGGTTTCATCCCCACTACCAACAACTCCGACAGCGACCTCGATCTCAGCGGGCCAAGTCTCAACCGCCAAGAATCTTTCGGCAGCGTGATCCTCGAATCGCAAGAACTGCGTCCACGCAGACGAAGCAGTTTGGGCGAACCATACACCTCCTCTTCACCACCCCACCCTCACAATCCAGAAAGCTCGCAGGACGAAGACGAAGAAAGCGAGTGGGAAGACCCCGCCGGCTTCCAGCATCTGCACAGTCCCCCGCACGTCGAACTACAAGAGCGAGTCGCCGCTGCCGCTGCAGAAAGCGAAGAAGACTCAGGTGGTGGATTTTTCCTCCCGCCCACTGCAGCGGATACCCACTCCGCCGCGCACGACGCCATCGCGCCGGAGGAGGAGCAGCTCGCACAAGCAGCGGCTGGTACGTCGGATACCGTGACTGTCAAACCCGAGATAAGGGTTTCGACTGCACGGGTGCGGGGACGAGAAGCGGAAGAACAAGTGGATGGAGAGGTGGATGGAGATGTAGATGTAGATACCCCTTCAGACACCGGCTCCCTCCCCCTCGAAGACCCAGAAGACGAGGATGCAGAGCCGGATTGGATATAACCCACACCCCCTACACAACCACCACAATACCAACAACGACTCTATCCCACAACCAATATACCTATTTACAGAACACAGCGCATATACCGCGGTACTGTAGACCCGTAGACCTACAGACCTGTTATTTGTTCTTTGTCCATGTGCATCCACTTCACCGCCCCACATCCCGGCGCCACTCTGGGGTGGAACGAACATGGATTGCATGATGACAGCAGGTTCCATGAAATCATACAAGCCTTAGTGCACTGATCGCTTTCCACTGCTGCAAACTTCAGCGACTCGTCGAGTCGGTTTTCTCGATGGCGTATACCCTCTTTGCAAGACTTTCTGTTAAGCAGCAGTGTACAAGAGGTAGTCATCCAAGCCGATCGTTGTGTGGTTGTGTCAACCAACAATAAGACCAGATGTAATTCCACGGATTACGAATCACCGTTCGAGCATCTTGGAGATCTGTGCCATTGGGAGGCGTGGACAGGAAACAATCAATTCAGTGATACGGTGGACCCATATTGCTACGTCATTGCTTGTGTGAGCTATTCTGCTGGTATCGTGACTTGTCAGAACTGTCACCTGAGCACTGGCGGTATTGTCGAGACAACACTAAAATCTCAAAAAACTAAAGCCGATCCGCTCGTTGAGCAAGCCTTGAGGATGATGCCTGATGTGTTGGCTCTGATGAGCGTCTCGCGCAGCTGGCAGCACTGGATGCATCCTGGGAATCTAGATAGTTGCACCGAAGGCATGCTCTCGGTCGCTGAACAAGCCAGTTGGGGCGTCGCTGCGACAGTAAAGGTCGTAACTAGCTCAAATAGAGTTATCCGCGCAGTTATAATACAGCCAGGCAATTACAAGTAGGTGACAGTAATTAAGTGCATTAACGCGTGTAGCTAGTCTCTACCACCATTTGTAATGCTATCTGCTAAAGCCTACTAGAGTAGCTAGTACTACAACCTCCTACTTTACTAGACTATTAGCGTCTTAGACAACAGCTAGACAACAGATAAGCTAGGCTTTAAGTAGGTAAGGCGCTTTAACCTGTATATAGCTGCTTGTACAGCGAGAGTCTATCAGCTTCTTATCGTACACAGCCATACTAGCCACGCTACGCCAGAGTTCGACTACTACTGCGCCCATAACAAGATCATCACCCTCTGTATGCCGCCTCACACCTCCCATCTTCTCCAGCCTCTAGACGTAAGCTCCAACACTTTATAATAACGTCAATTTAGCAGGAAAAGACGCACGGGATTTTCAGGTAAGACAGTCAAGACAACAAGCCAAGAGCTTCTTGAAACGTAGGTGATTTTGGACGTAGTTGTGTGCAATGTCACTATTGATTTTCCTGTGGAGGAGATTTTCCTAGCATAAGCCTTTAAGGGACAGCGACCTCTTTTGATTGTAAAAGATTTATGCTATAAGCCGACCTCGAGATTTTTACGAACAATTCGCTTTGTTTTTGTGAATATCGAATGTATCGTCACTTGTAGATGTCGGATAGCAAATAGTACCCGAAGCTCGACAAGGATTAGACTAATTCGTTAGTAGGGTACAGTAAAAAGGCAATTAAAAGGTATAGTTTGCTTTACTTACTTCGCTACACCCCCAGACGTTAGAGCTCCTTCTGTCACGACATATTCCAGAGCCTCCTGTTACGTCACAGGTCTGTTTTTTTCTTGTTAGGAAGGATTTGTTGCGTGTAGCTACCGCTCACATACATGTATTCCAGCAACTGATGTTGCTAGACACAAAATCCATAGCTTCGGGATGATGTTGAATGACCTCATTGTAGCAGGTTGAGGGAAGGAGAAAGAGAGACGATTGGTAAACGAGCAGTTTAGTTGCTTGGGTGAGAACACTCAAGGAGTAGTGGGTTTAGAAGTGAAACGGTGAGAAGGTGTATTGAATAATAGTATATATAGTCAACACAGATCCTTTAATTCTATAGTTAGCTTGTTCAAAATGACTAGTTCTTACTAGGTCTTACGTTCGGCCTTACCTATTCATACCTAGGCCTTACCTTCGGCCTGACTTATTCCTGCGTATACAAAGTGGGGTCTGGCTCTGGGTTGCGTTGATTGGCAGATAAAACGCGTAAATTTACCTGTCATCCGGTAAGCTCCACTTACAGCCTTCGGGCTTATATCTTATGGCTATGAAGCTCAGTTATACATAATCCCAAATCCCTTCGAGAGTTTCATGAGTCCCAAAGGTATTAGAGATTAGTTCCCGGGGTCTGCCGTGAGCTATGCCTTTGGTCTGGGGGTCGAACACCCGTGTAAGCCACTCCAGGCTAATCTTAGAGTCATTATAACTGTTTTTGGAGAAGCCATAGTGCTAGCTAGGGGTTAGATAGGTGTTCTAGTTACTTCAGTAAGTTGCAGCTGGCCAGACAATAAAGGGAGCAACAACCTACCATCAGCACAGACACATTCTACTATAGTATCCGGCGAAAGTAGAGTCCTATAGCCAGTGCAGTGGCTCTAGTGCAGACGCGCCTATTGATGTTTATAACAAGCGCGCACAGATGCTCTAAAAGATAACAAATACAACCCAGTTCTGCTAATTAGGCAATAATGTATAATACCTTGGGTATTAGAGTTGCTAATCACTTACGCTCCCTCTATAATGCACCAGCTATAGGAATCTACTTTCGCCGGATGCCATAGTATAGCAGCGACCACAGTCCGCTTAACACCAGCGCCTCTATATCCTTGTTGGTCATCCTTACCTACCAGGACCTTAACAGAGCCCAGCATGCTCAGCATGACTCCCGTCTCGTCCACGTTATACACATTCTCTGGCCGAATAGCCAGATGTAGCACTCTGCCGATAACATCAAACTACTCCGTGACCTTGCTGTATATGTGTATTTTGTGGCGCTTACAATCAATCAAACTGACTCTTCTCGCTCAAAGTTCGGGATGGCATTTTCCGAAGGCTGGTTTATTCGGTCTACTTGGTGGGGATTGACGTCGGGCGACGCTGAAAGCTAGCGTTGGTATATACTTAATGCGAACAGGCTGCCCCAAACTAGACTTCAGAAGTAGAAACGCTAGAAGAGTCTTTTCTTTCTCTATAGTAAGGTACTGCTAGCTCTAGGCTGTCTCTTCTTTAGATAGTTGCGCCTAATATTAATTATATAGCATAGTAAGGACAACACTACTAGAATCTAACTAAGTAGCTTAGGTTCTAACTTCTACTGTTGTTACGAGGTGCCTGTTAGGCCCTAAGGTAAGGTGCACTAAAAGATAAGGTAACAACACAAGTAATAATAATATAATTAAGAACAGAGATTTATAGTTAACTGTAGACTATTTAATACTAGGCATTAATCTAGTATAAGGAATTATTTATACTAGGCTTAACCTAGAATAGATTACTTTGTAATAACCTTCTAAGGTATTAGCTATTAGGCTAATAATATCCCTCTTCTTAGGTTAATTGTTCTAATTAACTAAATATTAGGCTAATAGGCCCTAGTATAGGATGTTATAGTCTAATATAGTCTGTTATAGTATATTCTGTGCTAACTAACTAGAGGCTTAAATTTCTACTTTTACCTAGGCGCATGTCTTTCTTTTCTCTTTTTTACCTTTACTACTAATTCCTACAGTAAGTGTATAGCTGCTCTAGCTGTTAGTAGGGCACTATATATAAAGCTCTCTTTTATTAATTTAGTCTATTACTCCTATATTCTACTACCTTCTTTAGTAAGTTTTTCTAAAAATTAACTTTTTACTCTTATCTTTATTTATTCCTCTTCTAGGGTATTATACGCTATTCTAGCGCATATTAGCTAAGATAGGTGCCTTTAGGTAAAAAAAAGTCTTTCTAAGCTCTTTTAGTGCTAACTAGTGTATAGTAGCTTATTTTACGCTGTTCTAGGCTATAGTAGACTATACTTGCTTATATAGGCCTTAGCTTTGCTCTTTTTATTTATTATAGACTTTACACCTATATCTAATAATATAGCTAACTATACTATTTCTTCTGTCTATATCTATATTTACTATATTACCTTTTTTAGCACTGTAGAGTGTTATATAGGTAGTATAGTTAGCTGCTACTTCTCTCTAATTACTAATAAGAATCTGTAGATCTACTAGTCTTAGCTCTTTAAGCTTAAGAACAGGAATAGTATTTAGACTATAAGGTGCTAAAGGTACTTTCTTAATAACGTAGACTGTTTTATAGTATATTTAGTTATTTTAAGCTATTTTAGCATATACTAACACCTTATATATCTTTAAGAAGTATTATAAGTACTTTACAGCTATCTATAGTTATCTTAAGAATTATACCTATAAAGAACATACTACTAATAAGAAGAAGCTTAATATTACCTGCCTTACTAAGATCTGTTACCTTTTAGCTAAAAGGATTGCAGCATAGGTCTTTCTATCCTATTATAGAGTATTCTAAGCTATTATAGCATATAACTAACTATTTCTAGCAACTTTAGTTCTTATACTAAAAAGCTATTTCTTTATTCTAGTATACTTTACTTAGCTAAGAACCTAATTACTAATATCTAGCCTAACAGTTATAAGCGAAATAAAGTATCTTTCTAGGCTAAGGTTAAGAGTTAGAAGCATAAGTTAGACACTAAAATTACTACTAAGGCCTTAACCTCTACTAAGAAGGTAAGTCTACCTTCTTTCTAGCTATTCTTAGCTATTATAGCGCATTCTAATATATAATAAGCTAAGAGCACTGTTATTAACACTAAATTAAAAGAGTTAAATAGTTATACTGCTAACCTAGTTATTAAAATTTTAGCCTTAGAGGCTAAGAGAGATACTGCTACTAGTCCTGCTAAGAGTTAGCTAACTACGCATATTAAGTCTAAGAAGAAGAAGCGTAAAAAGCTTCTTACTTATACTAGTTCCTTATAATTCTCTAGTAGATATAGTAGATAATTCTGTAGTATTCTTAGTTATTTTATAGCGTTCTAGGTGTTGAAGTCGTACTTTAGTCAAAGACCGTAAGCACAGATTCTATTAGTTCTTAGGTATGAACAGATACAGAAGATTAGGGTGGGTTATCAACTAAGCAAAGCTCGTAATGATAGGGTGCAATGAATAGTACAGAGGGGACTGTCTAGTTTAAGAGCGGGTTGAGATTCTAAAGACAAACTTAATTAACGAGGTTAAACACGAACTATAAGGGTTGTGTTCCTGTAATCTATATACTAAAGAGATATGATGCTCGTAGACAAGCGACTAGAGTTAGTCCAATAAGATACATAAGGTTGCTTGTAGACGAGCGTATTGTACTATGCTTGTTAACGAGCGGTTACGTGACAACCCAAGGAGTTCTGTCCTTCTCCACTTGTCGTTCCTTTAGAGAGGAGTCAGGGGTTTAGTTAGACAATACTTATTGCTGTGCCGCTCCCTCTGCACAGGATCGTAACACTAGGCTATAATACTATACCTAAGGTGCTTTAAGATACCTACTGCCTTTATAGCTTTTAATAATATATAATAACCTCTTCTTCTATTTTCTTAACTATATTAGGCTATTATAGGCTATTCTAGCGCACTCTATTCTCTGTTAGATCTAATTGCTATTAAATACCTAAAACTCTATAGAAAAAATAGTAAAGGTAACTTTAGATTTCTTCTTATCTAACTTAGAGATTTCTAATTTTTTAGCTACTAGGCTTAACTATCTCCCTTCTTTTTAGGGGTCTATCCTAGCTGCCTTTTAATAGTTTATAAGGTTTATTATCTCTTTAAAAGAATTCTCTCTCTATTCTAGAACTCTTTAAGGGTATTAGAGAAAATATTTACTCTAGGCTTCTACATATTCTCTTTATTACTATATCTAGTCTACTTTACATAGTATAGCTATTATCTTTTATTATCTTAGCTTCTTTTAATAATTCTTTTAACTTTCTATATATTATTACTAAAAGTATAGAGTATATTTAAAATCTAGTAATCTAGGTGTAGAATTATCTCTTTAGAATTAAAAGGTTCTAAGAGGGACGTATAGAACACTAGATAAACACTCTTTAGGCTAGGCAGGTCTACTCTAAATAATATTAGCCTAATCTAGGCTACTATACGCTCTAGTCTAATATACTTCTATTCTAGTTTCTATTTTAGCCTTATAAACTTTATATAGTAATTTAAGACTATAACTTAGTCTTCTATACTAAAAGGTATTAGTAGCCTACTCTTGTTCTAATATACCTTCTAGTACGCATTTATAGTAAGTATTTTCTTCTTACACTCTCTTTATAATATAAGTACCTTAGTTATAACTTATAACTCTAGAAGTAATTCTCTCTGCCTAAGGGGTATACTAGGCTAATCTACCTCTCTAGGAGCTATTCTGTAGTTCACTTAGAACAGAGTAGTCCTTAGAGTAGTATAGAGGCTATTATTATATATAAACTCTATAACTAAGATCTATTATAACAGGCTAGGCCTAAGTGCTAGCTCCTTAGCGTACACTGCCTTAGCACTACTTTAGCTTATGCTTTCTAGTATAGACTAGAGCCCTGCTATAGAGCTAACATGTTTAAAACAAGGTTATAAAAACTGTGCAACCTCTGTTCTAGAGGTTGTTCTTTATTAAATCTATCTTGTATTTTACTAGCAAATTCCCTTAGAGGTTAGCTTCTTATAATTAGATTTAATTACTAAACAAGGATTAATAAGTAAGTTGTTTAATAATGCTACTAGGCGTTTAGAGGAGTATAGTATTAAGCTGTGCACTAGTAACAATAATTAATTAGATATTAGAACTAAACTCTAGAACCTTACTACCTTGTTAGTACCTAAAGAATAGTAGGAGGAGCTACTAGCTTACGTACTAGAACACCTAACTACCTACCTATTATAGGTAACCCTACTTAAGGCTGCAGTAACTATTACTAACGCTAAAGCCTACCCTACTACAGACCCTAATCTAGAACTATTATAAGAAGATATAGGTAAGACTATATAGAAGCTAGTTAAAGCCTAGGTCTAAGCCTATGTTGTATCTATAAGAGTACTAACCTAGAGTATAACACTCTCTACTTCTATATAAGCAATTAATAATAAGCTAAGCAAGGCTATAAAGTTACCTAATATAGGTAAGTTTAGCAGCAACTAACGCGCGTACAGGATATTTAAGTCCTAGATAAAGAATAAGTTAAAGTCTATAGAAGACTAAGAAGCTGTTCTAGAAGTTGCCTATATATTTAATAGGCTAAAAAGACAGGCTATGTAGGTTAGCTTATTATAGAAGAACTATAACCTAATAGGTATAACTGCTTAGTTCTAGAACTTTCTAGACAAGTAGTATAAGAACTCCCTGTTTAAGGAACACTCTTAGCAGAAACTCTAGACTATTACTATAAAGAAGAGTAACTAGAGTATTAAGTCTTTTAATGTAGAGTTTATCTAGCTAGCCTATAATACTACTAAAGAGGATAATACAAAGAACCTTAAGACTAGGTATATATCTACACTCTAACTAGACCTCTAAGATAAGATAGTATTAGTAGGTATTCTAGACAACTAGGACCTCTAGAGCCTTATAGCTAGAGTCTTAGTAGTAGAGGTTAATCTCTGCAGGTCTAAGGCACTAATAAACAGTACCTTTAGACAACACATATAAAGAGCAAACCTAGATAGTATAGACTAGAAACCTACTAAAGTCTACTCTAGAAAGATTAAGTCTAATAACTAACTATAAGCAGAGTAGCAGACTTAGGAAGTTATAAACTAGCAGAGAGCTGCTAACGTCTATCTAAGATATAGAAAGAAGAGACACTATATAAGCAGATACAATCTAGCCCTAGCTAAGAGACTAGAAAAGGTCTAGGTTAGAAGTATAGCTGCTAAGGTTTCTAAAACTAATAACTTAACTAACAAAGGTTTAGAAAACTAGAAACTTCTATTTAAAGGTGTAAATAAAGATTAGAAAGAGAAGTTATAAAAAGAAGAGAACTGTTCTAGAAGTTCTACTAGTAGTAGCTAGATAGTAAGCCTATATTACTGTATATAATAGTATAAAACAACACTGTAGTATATATATTAATTAATACTAGGTGTTTAATATATAGTATAGTCTCTTCTAAGTTTATATTATAAAACAACTTCTAACGCACCTCTATATATAGACGTAAGGTATTAGGTATAGCTAGAAAAGTAACCTAGGTAACTAATATTATAAGAATAAAGATTAACATAGATAGCTATAGAGAGACCCTCTAGGTATATATATTAAATAGAGAAAGAGAGTACAACCTTATCCTAAGAAGACTATAGATAGATAAGAACAAAGTTACTATAGTACTAGCTAAGAAGTTACTGTTTATCTACTCCTTACAGACACAAGTTAGAAGCAGAAAAGGCGCCTATTCTAACTAACTACCTAAGCCTATTAGCCTAGAGCTATACTAGGCGCTAAGAAAGAGGTCTAAGATAGACTAAAACATAGAGCTGTTTACTACATTAATAGCAGATATTTAGAAGGCTCTAAAGAAGAAGAAGCTAATAGATCTCTAAGACCTCTTCCTAGAGTTCCTAAAAGACAAGTTTAGGATATTTATAAAGAAAGAAGCTAACAAGCTTATACCTTACTACAGTTCTAATACAGATTATATAATTAAGCTAATTAAACAAGATAGTAAACCTGTAATAGTACTATAGAGACTACTATATAACATGTTCTGTAAGAAGCGCCTAGTGCTCTAATAACAACTTACTAGCTACTTAAACAAAGGCTTTATATAAGTTAGCAAGTCTAGTACTTCTACTCTAGTGCTGTTTATTAAGAAACCTAGCAGAAGTCTCTAGTTTTGTGTTAATTATTAGGCGCTAAATACAATAACTAAGAAGGACTAGTATCTACTACCTCTAATGTATAAGACTTTCTTACAGATCTTAAAAGCAACATAGTTTACTAAAGTAAACGTTATCTAAGCCTTCTACAAGATTAGGATTGCTAAGAGAGATAAATAGAAGATAGTATTCTAGACTAGATTTAGACTCTTTAAGTAGCTAGTAACGCTATTTAAGTTAGCTAACACCTTAAGTATATTCTAACAGTATATTAACTAGGTCTTAAGAGAGTACTTAGTTAAATAGTACTTTGCCTACGTAGATAATGTATTAATCTACTCTAGCAGTACCTAAGAGGAATATAAAGCTAAGGTTAAGAAAATTATCTAGAAGCTAGAAGCTGTAGGATTACATCTTAATATAGAGAAGAGCAAGTTCTCTGTTAAGAGTGCTAAGTACTTAGGATTTATTATTAAAGTAGGAAAGGGTATCTAGATAGACTCTGTAAAGGTTACTGCTATAAAGTTATAAGAACCTCTAAAAACAGTAAAAGGAATCTAGAGCTTCTTAGGGTTTGCAAACTTCTACTAATAGTTTATTAACTAGTTTTCTAGTATAGTAGAGCCTCTTACACACTTAACAGGAAAAAATATAACCTTTAAGTAGAGAGAACTCTAGTAGCAAGCCTTTAATGCTATAAAGACTATATTTACTAGAAAACTAGCACTTGCAAACTTTAACCTAGATCTAGAAATAGTAGTAGAGTACAACGCATTAGAATAGGTAATAGAAGAAGTACTATCCTAATATAAGAAAGATAAGGTACTTTATATAGTAGTATACTTCTTAGCTAAGAACTCTAAGGTAGAAGTAAACTATACTATTTATAATAAGAAAATGTTAGTAGTAGTTAAGTACCTCTAAGAATAGAGTATAGAGCTAAAATAAGTTAAGAGATTTATAGTTATTGCTAATTATAAAAATTTAGAGTACTTCTACAAAGCCTAATTTCTTTTAGAAAGATATGTCTAGTAGTTAAGCCTTCTTAGCTAGTTTAGCCTTACCTTTACCTATAGGCCTAGCAAAGTTAATAACTAAGCAGACGCACTCTTAAAGAAAGAGAAGAATATCTCTCTATCTACAGCAGATAAGAAGACTAATCTTAGATAGTTTTAACTATTAAAGCTATTTACGCAAGTAGTAAAGACTAGCCTAGAAGATAACTCTGCTAATAATATACAGGTTTTCTCCTTAGGACTTTATAGAGTAGCCTAACTCCTTTCTATAACCTTTTTAAATAAAGAGCTATAGGAAGACTACTATAAGAAACTAGAATAAACACGTATAGAAATACTTCTAGTTAGGAACTTAGAACTATATAACAGTATTAAGGAATTTAAAACACTTTAGGAGAATACTACTAAGAATAATAAAACTTACTAACTTACTAAGTCTTCTATCTCTTTAAAAGCCTAAAAGTTTTCTATATAGCTTAACCTTAAAGTTTCCCTCTCTAAGTACTCTATAGATAACAGAGACTAACTGCGTTATTATAGAAGAGTATAGGTTCTAAACTCTAATGCCTTTAAAACTAGGATTATTAACAATGCCTATTATTCTCTAATTATAGGCTCTTTAGGACAGAGAAATATGTATACAATCCTCTTCTAAGCCTACTTCTAGCTAGGGATATTAACTGCTTTATAATAGTACGTAGAGAACTGTAATATCTGCAGAAGAATAAAGCTATAAAGAGAACTAAAGTAGAGACTTCTTAAACTTCTTTCTTTGCCTAAGAGAATTTAGAAGGAAATCTCTATAGACTTTATAACAGACTTACCTAAAAGTAAGAGTAACTATAACCTTATAGTTGTTATAAACAGACTCTTTAAGAATATTATCTTAGTCCCTTTACTAGACTTGTTAGTAAAGACAGTTACCTCCGTATTTATATCTAATGTAGTAGCTTACTACTAGTTGCCTAACGCAATTATTTCTAATTAAGAGATGTAATTTCTTAGTAACTTCTAGTAGATAACATGCTAACTGCTAAAAATTACATAGAGACTCTTTATAGCCTTCTACCTCTAAATAGATAAGAGCACTAAACATATAAACTCTATAGTAGAAGCCTACTTAAGAGCCTATATTAACTAGGCCTAGGATAATTAGTCTACTTAGGTGCCTATAGCCTAGATTGTAATTAAAGGACAGGTAGCTACGTCTATAGGATTTAGCCTCTTCTTCCTCTAGCATAGTTATAATATAGATCTAGTCTAAATAGACCTAGACTTAATAGTGGAGTTATTACACTAACATGCAAGGGAACCTAATAAATCTATAGCAAGTATAGTATAGAAGTTTACTAAAATAATTAACTTTGTTTAGGCCTAGATAGCAGAGGCCTAGCAGATATAAGAATAGTAAGCTAATATATACTAAAAGAAAGCCCTCTAGCTAAAGGTTAGAGATAAAGTCTAGCTAAAGCTAGGAAATTAGTTCTTAAACAGCTAAGTAAGCAGAAAACTAGACTACAAGAACTAGAAGTTTATAGTTATAGAAGTTATCTCCCTATATAACATTAAACTAAATATTAATAGTAAAGTCTATTCTATCTTCTATATTAACTAGCTTAAGTTATACCTATAGGACCCTCTCTATAGATAATTAAACAACAACTCTTAGCCTAGCCCCCTAGTTATTACTAATAATAACAGTACATCCTCTAAAGAATAGAAAGTTAACTCTATCTATAGAAAAAGACAATCTAAAAGAAGAGGTAAGAGACGCAAATATCTAGTATAATAGAAAGGCTATACTAGTAGAACATAGAAAAGAGAAGATGTTTATTAGAACCTAGAAGCCTTAAACAGATAGCTGTCTGCTATAAGGGACAGGAGAGATAGGAATAAGAACTTACCTCTAGAATTCTAGTTAGAATCTTTAGAAGGGTATAACTGTAAAGTTATAAGACTTTCTTCTTATAATCTTTATTAGATAGTTTCCTTTTTAGGAATAGTTATTACCTAAAAAGGCAACTTAAGCTATTTAGCCTAAATATATATATATTAGGTGTAACAAGCTACGATAGAATTGTTTAGTGTTGTGGTGTTCCGGAACTATCCTTAGTTTGTATTAGTCTCGCCCTTAGCAAAGGTGCGCAAAACCTGCGCCGCACGCTATCCTTAGAGGAGACAAGTATTATTCTTACTATTAAATACACCTATTGCTATCCCTCTACTATCTATCCCTGGTGTGAAGCAAGTACTATTGCCTATAACTAGAACCTCACATTAGGCCTAAATATAGGTACTTTCCTAATTAGGTTTAGCTCTTACCTAATCTAGTAAAGTACTATCTAAAGAATGCCTAACTAGAGAGCGTTAGAAAGCTGTGCTTATTATAGCTATAGCTTTACTAGATCTAGAGTTAGCTTTCTTACTATAAATAGCTTAAGAACACGTTGCCTTTACTAGTAGGTTACGTGTACACCTACGTAATCTGCTAGTAGGTTGCGTAATTGCCTACGCAATCTGCTTAGAAATCTACTCTTGATTTCTAAGCATCTATTTGTAATAACTATTCTAGATCCTTCTAATTTGTAATAGAGAGAACAGAAGTAGAGTATAAATACTACTTACTTTCCCCCTCTCTTAGTTCTGTACCTAGCATTTAATATAATAACTTGTCTATTATATTATCTTACCTTGTTACTATATTTACTCCTCTTGCCTCTTTAGGCTATACGCTTCCTATTTTAGAATTACCTAGTCTAGTTAGTCTAGGTCTTCTAGATTAGGGAAGAAAGTAGTCTGTCCTCCTATTTCCCCCCTACTTTCTTTACAATAACTAACTCTCTTACTTCTAATAGAGGAAGAGGGAGAGAAGTAGAAAGAAAAGACAGGTATAAGTAAGAGGAGGAGTACTAGTTTGTTAGAGAGATTATTTGTTGTATTAACCTATCCTAAAGGATAGACTACCCTATATAGAGGCTATATTGTTATAAAGGAAAAGAGCTATAAGCCTAGGTATTATCTAGCTAAAAAATCCTAAACGCTGCAGATAAGAGAAGACCTAAGCACTACCCTTAGCAGAACTTCTGCTACTACTATTATCCTTATTACCTAAGGCAGCGTTAGTAATGTCCTTAATAAGCATTTAGGCAAAGTTATTATATTTAGCAGTAGAGAAGAGCTTAAGACATACGTAGAGATTAGCTTTAAAGTAGATAAAGCGCATAAGCAGTGTAAAGTTAATAGTAAGCTATAATAAGTAAGAAATTAGCAAACACCTCTAAAAATAGGTAAGAAAAGAGAGAAATAACTTACTAGAGTCTTAGCTTAGACTACTACCTTCTTAGCAGTAATAGCAGTGCACTCTGTAAAGACTACAGCAGTAGAGAGATAAGCCTTAACCTTATAAACTTTAGCTTTATACTTAGACTACTTAGTCTTATAACTAGTAGTAGATAAACAGGCGTTAGGCTAGAATATAAGGTTAGTATAATATAGAAAGTCTTTATACTTCTTAAGATCTGCCTAGATAGGCTTAATAATAGTTAGAAGCTTTATAGAGGTATACTTAGCAAACTACAAGTATAAGTAGTACTTACTTAAAGTCTTATAAGTCTGATATAGAGCTTAGTAGATAGTTAGCTAGAAAGAAAGCAGTAAATAATAAGAACTAAGAACTTACCTTATAGTAGTAAGTATAGCTAAGAATATAGTTAGCGTAGCTAGTAGAGTAGCTACTAGAGGTAAAGGTGTAAACCTAGCCTACTAGCGTATAGTTAACGTAGACCTTAGAATCTTTAAAGCTGTTAGCGTATTATATATACAGAGACTACTTACTTAGAGCCTAAGCCTAACTATCTACTAAAGCGTTCTTAAAGGTATCTTTAATCTTATTATTCTTAAGAATAATATCTCTTACTATAAGCTTTACCTTCTTAGCTAAGTAAGTATTAAAAGAGGTAAGGTCTGTAGGCGTAGTGCTACAGGCCTAAGTAAAGTAAAAGAGTTAGTAAATAGGTATACTATAGGTAAGAGTAGGCTAACTTACTTACTTGCCTTATACCTTCTTATTAGGGGAACGTAACGCAGTTAGAGATCTAGAAGGCGCTATTATTAAAAGAAGGTAGAGTAGAGTAGTTAAATAATTAGATATAGTAAGATTATAAGAAGAAGGCATATAGACTTAAAACATAGTATAACAGAGAATATAGAAAGTAAAAAGTAGGTAATAGAGTTGTTTTAGCTAAGGAGCGTGTTAATAAACAAAGAATAAGTAGAGAGGTACTATAACAGGCTAGGCCTAAGTGCTAGCTTCTTAGCGTACACTGCTTTAGCACTACTCTAGCTTACGCTTTCTAGTATAGACTAGAGCCCTGCTATAGAGCTAACATTCTAGCCCTTAGCCGTTTTGTGTCTTAATTTTGTAGCTAGATTTTAGAAGGAAACTTATCTAATACATTTGCAACAGTGCTACAAACAACAGCAATTACAGTAACAGTATTGCCTTATACTCTCTAGAAGTCGATTCTTCTAAACAACAACGTCTATTTATTACTATTCTACAGACTCTAGACTTGCAGCAGTGCTATTTATTTACACTTACAACAACTCTGTTATTAATAACTAACTATTAACTACCTTATAAGCAACAACCTAAGCTACTCTATGCCTTGCGCAGTTTCTACTTCTCTAAAGACTAGCAAACCTACTTTTTTAAAGGAGCCTGTAAAAAGAATACCTAGAATAGTCCTATTCTATCTTACAGCTTAGGTAGCCTGCTCTAGTGTTGTTAAAGCAAGCGCTAATATAACGCGCTAACTAAACACATATACCCTTATTGCTTTATTAATGTTAAACTAGCAGCAGAGGACGCTATTAACAAGAAGAGGTTGTATGTAATTAATGCTATATTTATAACGTAGGGCCTTGTTATTAATAGGCGTAATAGTACTAAGCAGGTATGCTTAGGGCATGCTTTTACGCTGCTAGTATTAGAGAAGTCTAGGTCTTAGCATTATTCTAGGGCTTAGGGCATGTAAAGGAAGCTAGTATCTCTTATTAGGAATTCTTTTAAATAACATGTTGCTTAGAGCAGTTAAAGAGGTAGATATGTACAATGTTGTAGGCGCAGGATTAAGGTCTTATAGCTAGGTTATGCCCCTCTTACGAAATAGGCTAGTGTTTTCTAGTTAAGAGGTTGTTGCCTACAGTTAGTAGACGCTAACCCCTTAACCTACCAACCTACAAATCTAGAGATTCTAGTCCCTAACTAGTAGGTAGATGTTAAGTCTTACCTGCCTACTAAGGTACGCTGTTAACTCTTAGATTTATTAGGAGTTACTTAACGTTTAACTTACTAAGTTACTCTAGCTCTAGCGTTATATAGAATACGTTTACTAGGTTCTTAATAAACTTTTGTTACAATATATATGTTATGATTTTAGTGCTACAGGCAGAGAGATTAGGCTTGTTTTAGTTAGTGCTTTTTGCTGTATACCCCTCTTTATTATGTCTTTCTAAACTAAATAAATTATAGAGCTAATATGTTCAAAACAAGGTTATAAAAACTCTATAACCTTTGTTCTAGAGGTTGTTCTCTATTAAATCTATCTTGTATTTTACTAGCAAATTCCCTTAGAAGTTAGCTTCTTACATCTTCTAATAGATATACTATCCTATCTTAGTTAGATAAACCTAGTAACTAGTATAAATATAGACCCCCTAGCTGCTACTAAGGCGCCTAGAGTAGAACCTGTAGCTGTTCTAACTACAGGCTAGCCTTTGTTTATTAAGTAACTCCTTAAGAACCTTTTTAAAGCAGAGCTTACTAGAGCTACTAAGACTAAACTAGCTATCTAAAGAAACTAGATTAACTAAGCCTTATAAGCTCTAGGCTTAACTAAGAGTAGTAACTAGTTAGAGCCTACCTAGCTAGCGTTTAATAAGGCTAGAAAGATTATCTAAGTGTTTAATAATATTTAACCTAGACTTAAGCTAGGTACTAAGAGCAGAGCTCTATCTCTATAGTAAGTAGACTAGTAGATTAAGGACATTAAAACAGCCTTCTAATCTGCTTAAGTACTAGAAGACTCTATTATAAGGACCTACTAAGCTATAGGTCCTATTTAGTTTAGCATCTATTATAAACTAATCTAATAACAGATTAACTAGAGATTAATCTAGTTATAGTCTAATCTTAAGGCAGAGGTAGAGTAACTTATATAAGACTCTATTCTTACTAAGTACAAAAACTATACTAAGTTCTTTAATATTAAGTAGAGAGAAGGTAATATAGTTAACATCTTTCTAATACTATTAAATTGCTAGGAGTTACTACTACTATATAGCTTCTTTAAGTTTAATAATAGCACTAAGAACTATAACTTTAAAATTACTTTTATATAGTCTAAAACCCTACCTTACTTCGAATAGAAGATCTAGCGTAGTAGTAGTTTAGATAACATCTAATAATAGTATAAGTTTAAACAAGCTTTCTATAATACAGGAATAGCAGCTTACTCTATAGTTACTTATAAAAGTAATAACACTAACTATAGTAAGAGATCTACTATATCTTCTAATTAGAAGAGAAATAAGAGGTATTATAAGGGTCTAGCCCTATCTAGCTTAGAGAGAAGCTAAAGGGTTTAAGGCGTTAGGCTAGCCTTTTATATAGCTTAGTCTTCTAAGCTAGTATATTAATTATCTATCTAGACAACTAGTTAATCTAGTTGTCTTGTATCTGCTTTTTTAGCAAAGTAGTTAAGAAATAGATATCTTTTACTAGGCCTTGCCTAGACCGTTACAGGTATGCTAGCTGTAGAGGTATACTATCCTATAGCTAGGACAACAGCACTCTAGTAGCTACCTAGTCTAATAATAGCAATAATAGCTAGAGTTAAAACAAAGACTAGAGTAACTAAAAGAGTTTCTAGAAAAACTATAGTAGCTATAACTTCTACTATAAGAGAAACAACAACAGAAACTCCTAGTTAATAGAAGAGTTAGAGAAAGAGAAGCTCTAGTTACTAACCTCTCCTAACTACAACTAGGGCCTAAAACTAAGAGGAAATAAACCTGTATTATAGTTACTATATCTCTCTAGAACCTTAATAGGTCTCTAAAGCTGCTCTAAGCCCTCTATAACTTAAAAGCAGAGCTAAACCTTATTAGTTAGTAAGTAGTAGATAATCTCTACCTAGAATATAAATGTAAGGAGCTAACCTCTAAGGGAATTTGCTAGTAAAATACAAGATAGATTTAATAGAGGACAACCTCTAGGACAGAGGTTACAGAGTTTTTATAACTCTGTTTTAGACACGTTAGCTCTATAGCAGAGCTTAGTCTATACTAAGAAGCGCAAGCTAGAGTAATACTAAGGCAGTGTACGCTAAGAAGCTAGCACCTAGGCCTAGCCTGTTATAGTACCCCTCTACTTATTCTTTGTTTATTAGCGCGCGCCTTAGTTAAAACAACTCTATTACCTACTCCCTACTTTCTATATTCTCCGTTGTACTACGTTTTAAGTCTGCACGCCTTCCTTTTATAATCCTACTACTACCTAATTATTTAGTTACCTTACTCTGCTTAATTTTAACAATAGCGCCTCTTAGATTACTAACTGCGTCGCGTTTGCCTTATAAGAAGGCGCTAGGCAAGCAAGTAAGTTACTCTATCCCTACCTGTAATATGCCTATTTACTAACTTTTTTACCTTGCCTAGGCCTGTAGTGCTGCTTCTGCAGATCCTGCCCCTTCTACTACTTACTTAACTAAGAGGGTAAGGCTTACAGCAGAAGACGTTAAGCTAGAGGATAAGGAGATTAAAGAAGCCTTTAACAATATTCCTGCTAATAATTAGTCTAGGGTTCTAGGTAAGTAGTCTCTGCGTACCTAACGCGCTAGCAGCTTTATAGATCCTAAGGTCTGCGTTAGCTGTACGTTGTCTAGATAGGTCTGCACCTTTACTGCTAGCAGCTGCTTAACTAGCTACGCTCTCTGTATCCTTAGCTATTCTTGCTGCTATAAGGTAAGTTTCTGCTTCTTATTTCTTAGTGTTCCCTTCTCTAGCTAACTGTCTGCTAGGCCCTGTGTAAGATATAGAAGACTCTAAACAAGTACTGTATATTCTTATATTTTACTAAGAGTAACTCTGTAAAGCTTTTATAAGTTGTTAAGCCTATCTAGGCAGACCTTAAGAAGCGTAAGAACCTTCTATATTACACTAACCTTGCGTCCTAGCCTAACACCTACTTACCTACTACTAGTTATAAGACTAAGTAGTCTAAGTATAAGGCTAAGGTTAATAAGATTAAGGCCTATCTCTCTACTGCTGTAGTCCTTGCAGAGTGCACTGCTGTTACTGCTAAGAAGGCAGTAGTCTAGATTAAGACTCTAGTAAGTTATTCCCCTCTTTTCGCACCTGTTTTCTAGAGTATTTGCTAATTTCTTGCTTAATATAGCTTACTGTTAACTTAACGCTGCTTATACGCTTTATCTACTTTAAAGCTAATCTCTACGTATGTCTTAAGCTCTTCTCTACTGCTAAATATAATAACTTTGCCTAAATGCTTATTAAGGACATTACTAACACTGCCTTAGGTAATAAGGATAATAGTAGTAGCAGAAGTTCTGCTAAGGGTAGTGCTTAGGTCTTCTCTTATCTGCAGCGTTTAGGATTTTTTAGCTAGATAATACCTAGGCTTCTAGCTCTTTTTCTTTATAACAATATAGTCCCCCTTTAGAGCAGCCTATTCTTTAGGATAGACTAATACAACAAATAATCTCCCTAACTAACTAGTGCTCTTCCTCTTACCTATACTTGTCTCTACTTTCTACTTCTCTTCTTCTTCCTCTATTAGGAGTAAGAAAGTTAGTTATACCCCTCTAGGGGTTCTAATTAGAAGCCTAGAGGCAAGTTCCTATTCCTATCTCTTCTATCTCTTATTACAGACAGCTATCTGTCTAGAGCTTCTAGGTCCTTGCAAACATCCTCTCTTTTCTATGTTTTACTAATATAGCCTTTCTATTATACTAGGTATTTACGTCTCTTACCTCCTCTTCTAGATTATCTTTCTCTATAGATAGAGTTAACTTTCTATTCTTTAGAGGATGTACTATTGTTGTTAGTAATAACTAGGGGGCTAGGCTAGGGGTTGTTGTTTAATTGTCTGTGAAGAGGGTCCTATAGGCATAACTTAAGCTAGTTAACGTAGAAAACAGGATAGATTTTACTATTAACGTCTAGTTTAATGTTATACAGAGAGATAACTTCTACAACTATAAACTTTTAGTTCTTCTAGTCTAGTTTCCTGCTTACTCGGCTGTTTAAGAACTAGTTTCCTAGCTTTAGCTAGACTTTGTCTCTAACCTTTAGCTAGGGGGCTTCCCTTTAGTATGTATTAGCTTACTGTTCTTATATCTGCTAAGCCTCTGCTATCTAGGCTTTAACAAAGTCGATTGTTTTAGCAAACTTCTACACTATGCTTACTACAGCTCTAGTAGGTTCTCTTGCGTGTTAGTATAACAACTCTGCTATTAAGTCTAGGTTTATCTAGACTAGATCTACGTTGTAACTGTGCTAGAAGAAGAAAGGGCTAAACCCTGTAGATATAGCTACCTGTTCTTTAATTGCAATCTAGGCTATAGGCACCTAAGCAAACTAATTATCCTAAGCCTAGTTAATATAGGCTCTTAAGTAGGCTTCTACTACAGAGTTTATACGTTTAGTGCTTCTATCTGTTTAGAGGTAAAAGGCTATAGAAAGTCTCTATGTAATTTTTAGCAGTTAGCACATTATCTGCTAGAAGTTGCTAAGAAACTGCGTCCCTTAATTAGAGATAATTGCGTTAGGCAACTAGTAATAGGCTACTATATTAGATATAAAAGCATAGGTAACTGTCTTTACTAATAGGTCTAGCAGAGGGACTAGGATAATGTCCTTAGAGAGTCTATCCGTAACAACTATAAGGTTATAGTTACTCTTACTCTTAGGTAGGTCTATTATAAAGTCTATAAAGATTTCCTTCTAAATCCTATTAGGTAAAGGGAGGAGTTTAAGGAGTCTCTACTTTAGTTCCCTCTATAGCTTTGTCCTTCTGCAGATATTGCAGTTCTCTATATATTATTATAAGGCAGTTAACATCTCTAGCTAGAAGTAGGCTTAAGAAAGGATTGTATACATGTTTCTCTGTCCTAGATAACCTGTAATTAGAGAATAATAGGCGTTGTTAATAATCTTAGTCCTAAGGGCATTAGAGTTTAGAACCTATACTCTTCTACAGTAGCATAGTTAGTCTCTATTATCTATAGAGCACTTAAAGAGGGAAACTTTAAAGTTAAGCTGTATAGGAAACTTCTAGGCTTCTAAAGAGATAGAAGACTTAGCAAGCTAGTAAGTCTTATTATTCTTAGCAGCGTTTTTCTAAAGTGTTTTAAATTCTTTAATGCTATTATATAGTTCTAAGTTCCTAGCTAGAGGCGTCTCCTTATATATTTATTCTAGTTTCTTATAGTAGTTCTTCTGTAGCTCTTTGTTTAGAGAGGTTATAGAGAGGAGTTAGTCTACTCTATGTAGTCCTAAGGAGAAAACCTGTATATTATTAGTAGAGTTGTCTTCTAGGCTAGTCTTTACTACTTGCGTAAATAGTTTTAATAGTTAAAACTGTCTAGTCTTAGTCCTCTTGTCTTCTGTAGATAGAGGGACGTCCTTCTCTTTCCTTAAGAGTGCATCTGCTTAGTTATTAACCTTGCTAGGTCTATAGGCAAAGGTAAGGATAAACTAGCTAAGGAGGCTAGACTAACAGACGTGTCTTTTAGAAAGGAGTTAGGCCTTGTAGAAGTACTCTAAGTTTTTGTAATTAGTAACAACTATAAATCCCTTTACTTGTTTTAGCTCCGTGCTCTATTCTTAGAGGCATTTAATTACTACAAGCATTTCTTTATTATAAATAGTGTAGTTTACTTCTGCCTTAGAATTCTTAGCTAAAAAGTATGCTACTATATAGAGTACCTTGTCTTTTCTATATTAGGATAGTACTCCTTCTATTGCCTATTCTAACGCGTTACACTCTAGTACTGTCTCTAGGTCTAGGTTAAAGTTTATAAGTGCTAGTTCTCTAGTAAATGCAGCTTTTATAGTATTAAAGGTATACTACTAGGGTTCCCCCTACTTAAAGGTCGCGTTCTTTCCTGTTAAGCAAGTAAGAGGTTCTGCTATGCTAGAAAACTAGCTAATAAACTATTAATAGAAGTTCGCAAACTCTAGGAAGCTCTAGATTCCTTTTACTGTCTTTAGGGGTTCCTATAACTTTATAGCAGTAACCTTAGCAGAGTATATCTAGATACCCTTACTAGCCTTAATAATAAATCCTAAATACTTAGTGCTCTTAACAGAAAACTTGCTCTTTCCTACGTTAAGGTGCAACTCTACAGCTCCTAGCTTCTAGACAATTTCCTTAACCTTAGCCTTATACTCCTCTTAGGTGCTGCTAGAGTAGATTAACATATTATCTACGTAGGCAGAGCACTATTCGTCTAAGTACTCCCTTAAGACCTAGTTAATATACTACTAGAACGTACTTAGGGCGTTAGCTAACCTAAATAGCGTTGCTAGCTACTTATAGAGTCTAAATCTTATCTAGAAGGCTGTCTTCTATTTATCCCTCTTAGCAATCCTAATCTTATAGAAGGCCTAGATAACGTCTACCTTAGTAAACTATGTTGCTTTTAAGATCTGTAAGAGAGTCTTATAGATTAGAGGTAGTAGGTACTAGTTCTTCTTAGTAATCGCATTTAGTGCCTAATAATCAACACAGAACTAGAGACCTTTACTAGGTTTCTTAATAAATAGTACTAGAGTAGAAGCACTAGACTTGCTAACTTAGATAAAGCCCTTGTCTAAGTAGCTAGTAAGTTGCTGTTAGAGCACTAGGAGCTTCTTGCAGGATATGTTGTATAGTAGTTCTTATAGTACTGTTATAGGTTTTCTGTCTTGCTTAATTAGCTTAATAGCATAATCTATGTTAGGTCTGCAGTAAGGTACTAGCTTATCTGCTTCCTCTTTTATAAACGTTCTAAACTTATCTTTTAGAAACTCTAGGAGAAGGTCTTAAGAATCTGTTAGCTCCTTCTTCTCTAAGGCCTTCTAGATATCTGCTATTAATACAGAGAATAGCTCTGTATTCTAGTCTGTCTTAGACCTCTTCCTTAGCGCCTAATACAGCTCTAGGCTAACAGGCTTAGGCAGTTAGTTAGGACAGGCGCCCTCTCTACTTCTAACTTGCGTCTGCAAGGAGTAGATAAACAATAATTTCTTAGCTAGTGCTATAGTAACCTTGTTCTTGTCTATCTATAGTCTCCCTAGGATAAGGTTGTACTCTCTTTCTCTGTCTAGCATATATGCCTAGAGGGTCTCTCTGTAGCTATCTATATTAATCTTTATTCTTATAACATTAGTTACCTAGGTTACTTTCCTAGCTATGCTTAATACCTTACGTCTATACGTAGGAGTACGTTAGAAGTTATTTTATAATGTAAACTTAGAGGAGACTATACTGTATGTTAAACACCTAATATTAATTAACGTATGTGCTACAGTGTTGTCTTATACTATTACATATAGTAATATAGGCTTCCTATCTAGCTACTACTAGTAGAACTCTTAGAATAGTTCCCTTCTCTTTATAACTTCTTTTCCTAACCTCTATTTACGCCTTTAAACAGAAGTTTCTAGTTTTCTAAACCTTTATTAGTAGAATTATTAGTTTTAGAAACCTTAGCAATTATACTCTAAACCTAGACTTTCTCTAGTCTCTTAGCTAGGGCTAGATTGTATCTGCCTACGTAGTAACTCTTCTTTCTATATCTTAGTTAGACGTTAGCAGCTCTCTGCTAGTTTATAACTTCCTAAGTCTGCTACTCTGCTTATAGTTAGTTATTAGACTTAATCTTCCTAGAGTAGACCCTAGTAGGTTCCTAGTCTATACTATCTAGGTTTGTTCTGCGTATGTGTTGTCTAAAGGTGCTGTTTGTTAGTACTTTAGACCTACAGAGGTTAACCTCTACTGCTAAGACCCTAGCTATAAGGCTTTAGAGGTCCTAGTTGTCTAAAATATCTACTAACACTATCTTATCCTAGAGGTCTAGTTAGAGTGTAGATATGTACCTAGTCTTAAGGTTCTTTGTATTATCCTCTTTAGCAGCGTTGTAGGCTAGCTAGATAAACTCTGTATTAAAAGACTTAACACTCTAGTTACTCTTCTTTATAGTAATAGTTTAGAGTTTCTGCTAAGAGTGCTCCTTAAATAGTAAGTCTTTATACTACTTATCTAGGAAGTCTTAGAACTAGGCAGTTGTACCTATTAGGTTATAGTCCTTCTACAATAACCTAACCTGCGCAGTCTGTTCTTCTAGCCTGTTGAACATGTAGGCAACTTCTAGGACAGCCTCCTAGTCCCCTATAGACCTTAGCTTGTCCTTTATCTAAGACTTAAACGTCTAGTACGCTTATTAGTTGCTACTAAACTTGCCTATGTTAGGTAACTTTATAGTCTTGCTTAGTCTGTTATTAACTGTTTGTACAGAGGTAGAGGGTGTTATACTATAGTTTAGCAATCCTATAGATATAACGTAGGCTTAGACCTAGGCTTTAACTAGCCTTTATATAGTTTCGCCTATGTCTTCCTGTTATAGGTCCTAGTTAGAGTCTGTTATAGAGTAGGCCTTATTGTTAGTAATAGCTACTGCAGCCTTAGGTAGAGTTGCCTATAATAGGTAGGTAGTTAGGCGTTCTAGTACGTGAGCTAGAAGCTCCTCCTGCTATTCTTTAGGTACTAACATAGTAGTAAGGTTCTAGAGTTTAGTCCTAACGTCTAATTAATTGTTATTACTAGTGCACAGCTTAATGCTGTATTCTCCTAGACGCCTAGCAGCGTTGTTGTACGTCTTGCTTATTAATCCTTATTTAGTAATTAAATCTAATTATAAGGAGCTAACCTCTAAGAGAATTTGCTAGTAAAATACAAGATGAATTTAATAGAGGACAACCTCTAGAACAGAGGTTGCAGAGTTTTTATAACTCTGTTTTAGACACGTTAGCTCTATAGTAGAGCTTAGTCTATGCTAGGAAGTACAAGCTAGAGTAATGCTAAGGCGGTGTACGCTAAGGAGCTAGCACCTAGGCCTAGCCTGTTATAATAAATTGTTCTATTAAAGGCTAGTAGCTACGTTTCTTAATAGCAACTACCTAGACATCTAATAACCCTATAATCTAACTATTAATTACTTAGATAGTAATAGTATAGTTAAATCTATAGAACTTTAGAAGTTCTAGTTAGCTGCCTTTAAGAGATACAACCTAGTACTAGGCTACCTATAGTTAGTATCTGCTAACCTTTATATCTGCTTCTCTAAAGGTATATATAAGTAGTTCTCTAATAATATAGAGAGAGTACACATCTCTACTATATAAGACCTATTCTACTCTATAGAACTAGGAGAGAGAGTACACCTAATACACCTAGGTAATCTAGTCTACTAAGTCCTAGAAGAGGCAATTAACACCCTGTTAGAAAGTAACTAGAAAGGTAGTAGATAACTATTAGCCTAAGGGCTAAGCAGAGACGATGTTCTTAATACAGAATACTTCTATAATAAGAAACTTCTTTAGCTTTAGAACAAAATACTTAAAGTTATAGATTACCTTTAGTATTATATTATAAAGTATCTAGATCTATTATAGCTTCTTAAAGCTATAGAAAAGTATATAGTAGTAAGTATTATCTATAAGCCCTTTTAACGCTCTAAGATACTACCTATAGGTATAGCCTAAGTCCTTCTAGATAGTAATAAAGACTATCCTTTAGTTAACTCTATAAATAATAATCTAGACCTAGAGGAGCTTAAATACGTTTCTCTAAAACTTTACTATAAGTAGTTTGTATTTAGTAAATACTAGTCTAGTATACTAGCACTATATTAGGATTATGATTACTCTATTAATATTAAGCTAGAGAGTAAGATACTAAATATGCCTATCTATAACGTCTCTAGAAAGAAGCTAGAAATACTACAGGCCTATCTTAATACAGCATAGAAGAAGAGTTAGATCTACCTAAGTAAGTCCCCTACTAGGGCACTTATTCTGTTTATACTAAAAGCTAACTGTACACTGTAACTTTATGTAGATTACAGAGGCCTTAACTAGGTTACTATTAAGAACTAGTATTCTATTCCCCTTATAAATAAGATACTAGATAGGCTATTAAAGGCTGCTATTTTCTCTAAGCTAGATCCACGTAATACCTATTTTAGGCTCTAAATTAAGGAAGGTAATAAGTAGAAAACAGCTTTTAAAACCTAGTACAGTTATTTTAAGTACTTAGTTATACCTTTTAGGTTAGTAAACGCTCTAGTAATATTCTAATTCTATATCTAGTAAGCTTTAGGGGGTTTTATAGAGTGTACCTACGTAGTATATCTAGATAATACTCTTATATACTAAGAGTATAAGGAGGATTATTAAGCCTATATTAAAGAGATTCTAGATTAACATATTAAATAGGGGTTGTTCTATAAGGTAAGCACATGCTTATGTATAACAAAGTTAGTTAAGTTCCTAGGATTTATTATTACGCCTAGTAGAGTAGTTATAGATTCTGTCTGCGTGTAAACAATCTAAGAGTAGCTAGAGCCTAAAAGATATAAGGATATCTAAGTGTTTCTTAGCTTTGCTAACTTTTACTAAAGATTTATCTTTAACTACTCTAGGATAGTCTGCCTGTTAGTAGACTATATAACCTCTGCCTAGAGGCTAGAGTTAGAGCTAAGAGGCTCTACTTTAATTAAGAAGGGGAAGAAAACGCTAGCAAAAACCTAAAAAGGCCTAATAAGATAGTATACACTATAGAGTTAGCTAAAGAAAGTACGCTAGGCCTTTCTTACTATTAGAAAGAAGTTTACTAAAGCACCTATGCTGCAGCACTTTGTAAAGTTATAAGACTTGCTTCTTATAATCTTTATTAGATAGTTTCCTTTTTAGGAATAGTTATTATCTAAAAAAGTAACTTAAGCTATTTAGCCTAAATATATATATATTAGGCCTAAATATAGGTACTTTCCTAATTAGGTTTAGCTCTTACCTAATCTAGTAAAGTACTATCTAAAGAATGCCTAACTAGAGAGCGTTAGAAAGCTGTGCTTATTATAGCTATAGCTTTACTAGATCTAGAGTTAGCTTTCTTACTATAAATAGCTTAAGAACACGTTGTCTTTACTAGTAGGTTACGTGTACACCTACGTAATCTGCTAATAGGTTGCGTAATTGCCTACGTAATCTGCTAGTAGGTTGCGTAATTGCCTACGCAATCTGCTTAGAAATCTACTCTTGATTTCTAAGCATCTGTTTGTAATAACTATTCTATATCCTTCTGATTTGTAATAGAGAGAAGCGGAAGTAGAGTATAAATACTACTTGCTTTCCCTCTCCCTTTGTTCTGTACCTAGCATTTAATGTAATAACTTGTCTATTATATTATCTTATTATTACTATATATTTACTCCTCTTGCCTCTTTAGGCTATACGCTTCCTATTTCGGAATTACCTAGTCTAGTTAGTCTAGGTCTTCTAGATTAGGGAAGAAAGTAGTCTGTTCTCCTATTTCCCCCCTACTTTCTTTACAGGTTATGAGCCCGGCTCTTTATAGCCTATAGAGAATTTTATATACTCTATAAGTCTTAGTTCTAGCTATATATATAGCTACTGCTTATATAAGCAGATTATCTAAGCAAGAGGAGAAAGAAGAAGAGAAAGTACTTCTACTTCTAACTTCTTCTATTCTTGCTATATTCACCTAGGCTCTTCGCCTAAAATATAGCATTGTTTACTGCTTACTAAGCAGTATTTTATCTCGTGCTTACTAAGCCTAGATAGCGCAGTATCCTGGTATTAGTCCCTGCTCCTTAGGCCTCTAGCAATAGAGATAAACCTAGGAAACTTAAGCAATAATTCCCAACCAAGTTAGCCCTACGTAAGACTATCTTAAGTCTTAATTTATTGCCTGTTTAGGCAATTAATTAGACCTCTAAGAAAGGCAGAGGGAGAGTACTAGTAGTAATACTAGTATACGGCTCTAGGTAGACTTAAGAACTAAGAGCAAACTAGCCAGCGGCTATACTAAGTGCTAGTATAAGCTATAGGCTTATAATACCTTATAACATAGACGCTTATTCCTATACTTATAAGGTATCCTATAGTTAGTCTTATAAAAGCTTGGCAACCTTTTATAAGTTACTAGAATTTAGTATATTATCGCAAAAATATACTGCTTTCTTAAGGTCTATTAAAGACTATTTTTGCTAGCTTTATTAAAAGCTTTTACTTAGGATAATACTATAAAAGCCAGAGTTTCTCATATAGTCTTCGGACTTAGTAGAAACAGTAACTATCTATAGTATATCTAGTAATAAGCTAATTAAAAGCTAAGCTGTTGCTACTACCTTAAAAAGAATTAAAGGTAGTAATATACTAAGAGAACTATACTATAAAATAGTAAGCTACTTTTAAAAAGAGAAATCTCGGGTATTAAGTCCTATTTAGGCGACCCTAAAGACTAGTAATAGAAACTAGCTAGATTATTCCTAAGTTTAAAAAGTAGTAAGACCTATAATAAAATAGGCAGCTTCTATATAACCTAAGAAAGTTTTAAATAGGCTATATAGTTTTTAAAGGCTTACTTAACTAGTTGAAATCTCTACTAGAGACTAGTTATATATTAACTTAAGTATAGTTACTAAGTATATCTCTTAGTATTAAATAGCTTCTAAGCCCTACCTGTCCGGCTGAAATTAATAGCTCGTTGTTGCTATTAATTGCTGTAATCTAGCCCTATTTAATAACCTAGTACTTATAAGACGTTATAAAGAAAGGAATTATTTTAGCTAGATTACAAGATGCTAGATTCTATTAAGCTACCTAAGCTTAAAGGGTCTGCAAACTATAGTATTTGGGCTATTAGAATGCAAGCAATTATAGTAGAAAAAGGTTATTTAGCCTATATACTAAATAATCCTGCTACTATAGTAGATAATATAGAGAACCTAGATGAAAATGCCTATAAAGCTACAGCTATTATTAAACTAGCATTAGAGGATGGACCTCTACTACAAACTCAATTTATTAATAATCCTTATACTCTATAGAATACTCTTAAAAATCTATACGAGGCTAAAGGATTTAGTAGTGAATTCTTACTAAGTAAAGAATTAATTAGCACTACTTTAAATAGCTGTAAAGGCAATTTAGAAGACTATATTAATACCTTTAAAAGGATTGTAAATAGTCTTGAATCTAGGAACATTAATCTACCTACTAAGTTTATTGTTGCTCTATTACTTAATAATCTAAATAAAGATTATGAATATATAGTAGCAGTTATTACACAGTCTATTAGAACTGCTAATAGTGAGATTAATATAGAAGAAATTATCTCACAACTGCTAGATGAATATAGAAGACTTAAATCTATTAAAGGCAATAGTTCTTTTAATAGAAATAATTCATCTAGTAATAGCAACAATAACGTAGAAATGTCTATGCAAACTAGAGGTAGTAATAATAGCAATAGTAAAAAAGGAGATAAAAAGAATATCCCTTTTTGTAACTATTGTAATAGAAGGGGACATAAAGAGTCTAATTGCTATAATAAAAATCCTAGCCAAAAGCCTAGTAACAGTACTAATAGTACTACTACTAATCAAGATAATAATAGCAATAATAAAGAAGAAACAGCTTTAATTTCTTCTGCTTCTAAATCTATAAGTAATAATACTATAGATTTTATTTTAGACTCTGGTGCTACTATACACACGTGCTATATTAAAGAATTATTTAGTAACTTAAAACCTACTTCTACATCTATTAAGTGGGGTAATACTAATAGTTCTATTAAAGCACAAGGTATAGGAGATATAAAACTAGAATTTTCTAGTACTAAGCAGTTAGTTAGATTAACTAATGTGCTATACGTCCCTGAATTAGGAGTAAACCTACTAAGCTTAGGATTAATTACTTCTAAAGGCTTTAGCCTATCTTTTAATAAAGATAGCTGCTATATTAATAAGCCGAATAACTCTGTCCTAGCTAAAGGTCATTATAAAGACGGAGTAAGTGTCTTTAGTGCTAATAGTTTAGATTGTTCTATAACATCTAACTATAAAACACTAGCTACTATTAATACTTCTAACATAGAAGAAGAACAAGTTAACTCTATAGATACTTCTATAGAAGAATCTTCTAATTTAGAAGAAGTAGCTACCTTAGAAGATAAAGATAATAATTCTAAGGAAACTATAGTACTTAATAGGAATACTATAGAATTAGCACATAGAAGACTAGGACATATAAGTTTAAGTTCTTTAAAACATCTAAAGAACGCTACTACAGGAGTAGACTATATAGATCTAGAAGATATAAGCTCTGCTTCTATTAGTTTAGACAATTGTATTAGTTGTATACAAGCTAAACTAACTAAAAATAGAAGTATAGAACCTAGTACTAAGGTTAATGCTTACCTAGATCTATTGTATATAGATATAGGAGGTCCTATTACGCCTAGAACCCTTACAGGCTATAGATACTATATTACCTTTAGAGATAGTTTTACTAAGTACTTAGAAGTAAGACTACTTAGATCTAGAGAAGGTATTATAGACGTTATAAGGACTACTATAGAAGAGTTAGAATTAGAGGCTAAAAACAATAACTCTAATAACTCTAACAACACTAGTTATCCCTTTAATAACAACAGAGTTAAGGCTCTACAACTAGATAATGAATTTAAATCTAAAGAATTAGAAAAATATCTAGTTAACAAGGGAATTAAAACTAGGTTTTCTGCTCCTTATACCCCTGAGCAAAACGGTGCAGCAGAAATTATTAATAGAGTACTATTAAACAAAGTAAGAGCTCTATTAATTACTAGTAATCTTCCTAAAAATATGTGGGGAGAAACTATCTTAACTGCTACCTATCTATATAATAGAACACCTAATAGCTCTATTAATTTTCAGACCCCTTACTATTTAAAATGTAAAGAGTTGCCTAATCTAAGTAATCTAAGAATCTTTGGTTCCTTAGTATACTATAAGGAACCAACTAGCTTAATTAAAAAGCTAGATTCTAAAGCAACTCCCTATTATCTAATAGGATTTATAGGGTCTAATATATATAAGATTTACAATCCTAGTACAAATAAAACTATTACTACTAGAGATTGTAGAATAATAGAAGGTTATTTCTATAAGCCAAATAATAACAACAATATACAGGAGATATTTACTAGACTAGATCATAGTAAAATTATAAACAAAAATCCTAAAGTTGTTATTAATAAACCTTCTAATCCTAGCAGCGGTACTAGGATAACAGAGCTATTAGATAATTCTAGTAAAGTACTAGCAAATCCTACTATTATAGAGGATACTACTACTGAAAATTATAGTATTAATACTATAAAGCAAGACTGGCAATCTCTATATAATCAGTTAATATTAGAGAACATTCTTGCTACTTCTAATAGTAATAGTCTAGAAGAACTAAAGTCTTTTAAAGAAGTATTACTAAGAAAGGATAAAGATCTTTATCTAGAAGCAATGCAACTAGAAATCCAAGATCTAATTAAAAGTAATACTTAGAATATTATTACTAAACCTACTAAAGCCTCTATTATTAAAGGCCGATGGGTTCTTAGTAAGAAATATAATCTAGACAATACTATTAAGAAGTATAAA
Source organism: Ascochyta lentis (assembly GCA_004011705.1). NCBI lineage: Eukaryota > Fungi > Ascomycota > Dothideomycetes > Pleosporales > Didymellaceae > Ascochyta > Ascochyta lentis. The sequence goes on from RZGK01000003.1 coordinate 140,064, forward strand.
GCTAAGTGGGTTGCTAAAGGTTTTCTACAACAATATAATATAAACTATAAAGAAACCTTTGCTTCTACTTCTAAACCTAGCTTAATTAGGTTGTTTCTATCTATTTTTGCATATCTAGATTGGGAAATATATACTTGGGATGTTAAACAAGCTTTTCCTAATGCAGAAATAGATATAGAAAATATCTATATGCAATTGCCTATAGGATTAGAAGACTTTATTCTAAAGAAAGCTTTAGAAGAAAGTAAAGACTCTAATCTTAATAGTATTATTAATAGTGCTATAGAAAATAAAGACTATTCTAAACTAGTCTGTAAATTAAATAAAGCACTATATGGCCTAAAACAAGCTAGTAGGCAGTGGCAATTATTCTTAACTAAAATCCTAGAAAACATAGGATTTCAAAGCTTAAGAATAGATACTAGTATATTTATACATAAAACTAAGCCTATTTTATTAGCTACACATGTAGACGATATACTAGTATTTGCAAAAGATATTACTCTAGTAAACAACCTATATAATGAATTACTTACAACTTCTAAATTAGAGGTAACTAATTTAGGAGAGATTAAAGAATTCTTAGGTGTAGAAATTATTAGGGATAGATCTAAGAAATCCTTAGTAATTACACAAAGAAACTTTATCTCTAAACTCTTAAGTAGATTTAATAAGCTTAATAATAAGCCTAAAGATCTACCTTTGCCTATAGGTACAAAACTAAGTAAAAACTTAGAAGAAAGTACTGTTAAAACAGAATACCAGCAACAAATAGGTAGCCTTATCTACCTTACTATATTTACTAGGCCTGACTTAGTATATAGTATTAATTACCTTGCTCGGTATCTGTCTAATCCTAGTTTAGAACACTTAAAGTATCTAGACTATATCTTTAGTTACTTAATTAAAACTAAAGACCTTGGATTAGATTTAACTCTAGAATCCAACCAATCTACTATAGATCTAAATAAGATCTATCCTACTAAAGATAAAATCTATCTATTGAAAATAGTATAGATTTAGTAGGAGTATCAGATGCAGATTGGGGGGGCGATATAGATTCTAGAAAATCAACTATAGGCAATGTATTCCTATTAAGGAATGTTAAAGACAATTTCAATTGCAATAGATCTGTAGCTATAAGCTGGATTTCTAAATTGCAAAAAACAGTAGCTTTAAGTTCTGCAGAAGCAGAATATATGTCTTTAAAAGAAGCTACTAAAGAAAGTTTATATCTACAAAACGTAATTAAAGAGCTTTTTAACAATACAAGCTCTCTTAAAGACTATTCTATTTTTAATAAGTTAAATACTATTAAAACAGATAGTCTTAGTGCTATAGAACTAGCAAAGAACCCTATTTATCATGCTAGAACTAAGCACGTAGATATAACTTATCACTTTGTTAGAGAAAATCTGCCAAGTAAAAATATAGACTTAGTATACGAAAATACTAGTACTATACTTGCAGATAATCTGACTAAATCTACTAGTATTCCTAAGTTTAAAGAGTTTACTAGTAAGATTAATTTAAGAAGACTTAATTAAATTAATTAAGCTTCTAATTAGAAAGACTTAGAATAAAGCACCTAAATTGCGAAAAGCTTATTCTAAGCTATACTTAAATTCTAAGAGAATCTAAATTGCTTTATTCTAGAATTTAGTATAATAAGTCTAAATTAGTTTTAAAGATATAGAGTTTCTAAATTATTTCTACAACCTATATCTTATCTAATAAAGATTAAGGGGGTGTGTAAAGTTATAAGACTTTCTTCTTATAATCTTTATTAGATAGTTTTCTTTTTAGGAATAGTTATTACCTAAAAAGGTAACTTAAGCTATTTAGCCTAAATATATATATATTAGGCCTAAATACAGGTACTTTCCTAATTGGGTTTAGCTCTTACCTAATCTAGTAAAGTACTATCTGAAGAATGCCTAACTAGAGAGCGTTAGAAAGCTGTGCTTATTATAGCTATAGCTTTACTAGATCTAGAGTTAGCTTTCTTACTATAAATAGCTTAAGAACACGTTGCCTTTACTACTAGGTTACGTATACACCTACGTAATCTGCTAATAGGTTGCGTAATTGCCTACGTAATCTGCTAGTAGGTTGCGTAATTGTCTACGCAATCTGCTTAGAAATCTACTCTTGATTTCTAAGCATCTGTTTGTAATAACTATTCTATATCCTTCTGATTTGTAATAGAGAGAAGCGGAAGTAGAGTATAAATACTACTTGCTTTCCCTCTCCCTTTGTTCTGTACCTAGCATTTAATGTAATAACTTGTCTATTATATTATCTTATTATTACTATATATTTACTCCTCTTGCCTCTTTAGGCTATACGCTTCCTATTTCGGAATTACCTAGTCTAGTTAGTCTAGGTCTTCTAGATTAGGGAAGAAAGTAGTCTGTTCTCCTATTTCCCCCCTACTTTCTTTACAGGTTATGAGCCCGGCTCTTTATAGCCTATAGAGAATTTTATATACTCTATAAGTCTTAGTTCTAGCTATATATATAGCTACTGCTTATATAAGCAGATTATCTAAGCAAGAGGAGAAAGAAGAAGAGAAAGTACTTCTACTTCTAACTTCTTCTATTCTTGCTATATTCACCTAGGCTCTTCGCCTAAAATATAGCATTGTTTACTGCTTACTAAGCAGTATTTTATCTCGTGCTTACTAAGCCTAGATAGCGCAGTATCCTGGTATTAGTCCCTGCTCCTTAGGCCTCTAGCAATAGAGATAAACCTAGGAAACTTAAGCAATAATTCCCAACCAAGTTAGCCCTACGTAAGACTATCTTAAGTCTTAATTTATTGCCTGTTTAGGCAATTAATTAGACCTCTAAGAAAGGCAGAGGGAGAGTACTAGTAGTAATACTAGTATACGGCTCTAGGTAGACTTAAGAACTAAGAGCAAACTAGCCAGCGGCTATACTAAGTGCTAGTATAAGCTATAGGCTTATAATACCTTATAACATAGACGCTTATTCCTATACTTATAAGGTATCCTATAGTTAGTCTTATAAAAGCTTGGCAACCTTTTATAAGTTACTAGAATTTAGTATATTATCGCAAAAATATACTGCTTTCTTAAGGTCTATTAAAGACTATTTTTGCTAGCTTTATTAAAAGCTTTTACTTAGGATAATACTATAAAGCCAGAGTTTCTCATATAGTCTTCGGACTTAGTAGAAACAGTAACTATCTATAGTATATCTAGTAATAAGCTAATTAAAAGCTAAGCTGTTGCTACTACCTTAAAAAGAATTAAAGGTAGTAATATACTAAGAGAACTATACTATAAAATAGTAAGCTACTTTTAAAAAGAGAAATCTCGGGTATTAAGTCCTATTTAGGCGACCCTAAAGACTAGTAATAGAAACTAGCTAGATTATTCCTAAGTTTAAAAAGTAGTAAGACCTATAATAAAATAGGCAGCTTCTATATAACCTAAGAAAGTTTTAAATAGGCTATATAGTTTTAAAGGCTTACTTAACTAGTTGAAATCTCTACTAGAGACTAGTTATATATTAACTTAAGTATAGTTACTAAGTATATCTCTTAGTATTAAATAGCTTCTAAGCCCTACCTGTCCGGCTGAAATTAATAGCTCGTTGTTGCTATTAATTGCTGTAATCTAGCCCTATTTAATAACCTAGTACTTATAAGACGTTATAAAGAAAGGAATTATTTTAGCTAGATTACAAGATGCTAGATTCTATTAAGCTACCTAAGCTTAAAGGGTCTGCAAACTATAGTATTTGGGCTATTAGAATGCAAGCAATTATAGTAGAAAAAGGTTATTTAGCCTATATACTAAATAATCCTGCTACTATAGTAGATAATATAGAGAACCTAGATGAAAATGCCTATAAAGCTACAGCTATTATTAAACTAGCATTAGAGGATGGACCTCTACTACAAACTCAATTTATTAATAATCCTTATACTCTATAGAATACTCTTAAAAATCTATACGAGGCTAAAGGATTTAGTAGTGAATTCTTACTAAGTAAAGAATTAATTAGCACTACTTTAAATAGCTGTAAAGGCAATTTAGAAGACTATATTAATACCTTTAAAAGGATTGTAAATAGTCTTGAATCTAGGAACATTAATCTACCTACTAAGTTTATTGTTGCTCTATTACTTAATAATCTAAATAAAGATTATGAATATATAGTAGCAGTTATTACACAGTCTATTAGAACTGCTAATAGTGAGATTAATATAGAAGAAATTATCTCACAACTGCTAGATGAATATAGAAGACTTAAATCTATTAAAGGCAATAGTTCTTTTAATAGAAATAATTCATCTAGTAATAGCAACAATAACGTAGAAATGTCTATGCAAACTAGAGGTAGTAATAATAGCAATAGTAAAAAAGGAGATAAAAAGAATATCCCTTTTTGTAACTATTGTAATAGAAGGGGACATAAAGAGTCTAATTGCTATAATAAAATCCTAGCCAAAAGCCTAGTAACAGTACTAATAGTACTACTACTAATCAGATAATAATAGCAATAATAAAGAAGAAACAGCTTTAATTTCTTCTGCTTCTAAATCTATAAGTAATAATACTATAGATTTTATTTTAGACTCTGGTGCTACTATACACACGTGCTATATTAAAGAATTATTTAGTAACTTAAAACCTACTTCTACATCTATTAAGTGGGGTAATACTAATAGTTCTATTAAAGCACAAGGTATAGGAGATATAAAACTAGAATTTTCTAGTACTAAGCAGTTAGTTAGATTAACTAATGTGCTATACGTCCCTGAATTAGGAGTAAACCTACTAAGCTTAGGATTAATTACTTCTAAAGGCTTTAGCCTATCTTTTAATAAAGATAGCTGCTATATTAATAAGCCGAATAACTCTGTCCTAGCTAAAGGTCATTATAAAGACGGAGTAAGTGTCTTTAGTGCTAATAGTTTAGATTGTTCTATAACATCTAACTATAAAACACTAGCTACTATTAATACTTCTAACATAGAAGAAGAACAAGTTAACTCTATAGATACTTCTATAGAAGAATCTTCTAATTTAGAAGAAGTAGCTACCTTAGAAGATAAAGATAATAATTCTAAGGAAACTATAGTACTTAATAGAATACTATAGAATTAGCACATAGAAGACTAGGACATATAAGTTTAAGTTCTTTAAAACATCTAAAGAACGCTACTACAGGAGTAGACTATATAGATCTAGAAGATATAAGCTCTGCTTCTATTAGTTTAGACAATTGTATTAGTTGTATACAAGCTAAACTAACTAAAAATAGAAGTATAGAACCTAGTACTAAGGTTAATGCTTACCTAGATCTATTGTATATAGATATAGGAGGTCCTATTACGCCTAGAACCCTTACAGGCTATAGATACTATATTACCTTTAGAGATAGTTTTACTAAGTACTTAGAAGTAAACTACTTAGATCTAGAGAAGGTATTATAGACGTTATAAGGACTACTATAGAAGAGTTAGAATTAGAGGCTAAAAACAATAACTCTAATAACTCTAACAACACTAGTTATCCCTTTAATAACAACAGAGTTAAGGCTCTACAACTAGATAATGAATTTAAATCTAAAGAATTAGAAAAATATCTAGTTAACAAGGGAATTAAAACTAGGTTTTCTGCTCCTTATACCCCTGAGCAAAACGGTGCAGCAGAAATTATTAATAGAGTACTATTAAACAAAGTAAGAGCTCTATTAATTACTAGTAATCTTCCTAAAAATATGTGGGGAGAAACTATCTTAACTGCTACCTATCTATATAATAGAACACCTAATAGCTCTATTAATTTTCAGACCCCTTACTATTTAAAATGTAAAGAGTTGCCTAATCTAAGTAATCTAAGAATCTTTGGTTCCTTAGTATACTATAAGGAACCAACTAGCTTAATTAAAAAGCTAGATTCTAAAGCAACTCCCTATTACTAATAGGATTTATAGGGTCTAATATATATAAGATTTACAATCCTAGTACAAATAAAACTATTACTACTAGAGATTGTAGAATAATAGAAGGTTATTTCTATAAGCCAAATAATAACAACAATATACAGGAGATATTTACTAGACTAGATCATAGTAAAATTATAAACAAAAATCCTAAAGTTGTTATTAATAAACCTTCTAATCCTAGCAGCGGTACTAGGATAACAGAGCTATTAGATAATTCTAGTAAAGTACTAGCAAATCCTACTATTATAGAGGATACTACTACTGAAAATTATAGTATTAATACTATAAAGCAAGATGGCAATCTCTATATAATCAGTTAATATTAGAGAACATTCTTGCTACTTCTAATAGTAATAGTCTAGAAGAACTAAAGTCTTTTAAAGAAGTATTACTAAGAAAGGATAAAGATCTTTATCTAGAAGCAATGCAACTAGAAATCCAAGATCTAATTAAAAGTAATACTTGAATATTATTACTAAACCTACTAAAGCCTCTATTATTAAAGGCCGATGGGTTCTTAGTAAGAAATATAATCTAGACAATACTATTAAGAAGTATAAAGCTAGTGGGTTGCTAAAGGTTTTCTACAACAATATAATATAAACTATAAAGAAACCTTTGCTTCTACTTCTAAACCTAGCTTAATTAGGTTGTTTCTATCTATTTTTGCATATCTAGATTGGGAAATATATACTTGGGATGTTAAACAAGCTTTTCCTAATGCAGAAATAGATATAGAAAATATCTATATGCAATTGCCTATAGGATTAGAAGACTTTATTCTAAAGAAAGCTTTAGAAGAAAGTAAAGACTCTAATCTTAATAGTATTATTAATAGTGCTATAGAAAATAAAGACTATTCTAAACTAGTCTGTAAATTAAATAAAGCACTATATGGCCTAAAACAAGCTAGTAGGCAGTGGCAATTATTCTTAACTAAAATCCTAGAAAACATAGGATTTCAAAGCTTAAGAATAGATACTAGTATATTTATACATAAAACTAAGCCTATTTTATTAGCTACACATGTAGACGATATACTAGTATTTGCAAAAGATATTACTCTAGTAAACAACCTATATAATGAATTACTTACAACTTCTAAATTAGAGGTAACTAATTTAGGAGAGATTAAAGAATTCTTAGGTGTAGAAATTATTAGGGATAGATCTAAGAAATCCTTAGTAATTACACAAAGAAACTTTATCTCTAAACTCTTAAGTAGATTTAATAAGCTTAATAATAAGCCTAAAGATCTACCTTTGCCTATAGGTACAAAACTAAGTAAAAACTTAGAAGAAAGTACTGTTAAAACAGAATACCAGCAACAAATAGGTAGCCTTATCTACCTTACTATATTTACTAGGCCTGACTTAGTATATAGTATTAATTACCTTGCTCGGTATCTGTCTAATCCTAGTTTAGAACACTTAAAGTATCTAGACTATATCTTTAGTTACTTAATTAAAACTAAAGACCTTGGATTAGATTTAACTCTAGAATCCAACCAATCTACTATAGATCTAAATAAGATCTATCCTACTAAAGATAAAATCTATCTATTGAAAATAGTATAGATTTAGTAGGAGTATCAGATGCAGATTGGGGGGGCGATATAGATTCTAGAAAATCAACTATAGGCAATGTATTCCTATTAAGGAATGTTAAAGACAATTTCAATTGCAATAGATCTGTAGCTATAAGCTGGATTTCTAAATTGCAAAAAACAGTAGCTTTAAGTTCTGCAGAAGCAGAATATATGTCTTTAAAAGAAGCTACTAAAGAAAGTTTATATCTACAAAACGTAATTAAAGAGCTTTTTAACAATACAAGCTCTCTTAAAGACTATTCTATTTTTAATAAGTTAAATACTATTAAAACAGATAGTCTTAGTGCTATAGAACTAGCAAAGAACCCTATTTATCATGCTAGAACTAAGCACGTAGATATAACTTATCACTTTGTTAGAGAAAATCTGCCAAGTAAAAATATAGACTTAGTATACGAAAATACTAGTACTATACTTGCAGATAATCTGACTAAATCTACTAGTATTCCTAAGTTTAAAGAGTTTACTAGTAAGATTAATTTAAGAAGACTTAATTAAATTAATTAAGCTTCTAATTAGAAAGACTTAGAATAAAGCACCTAAATTGCGAAAAGCTTATTCTAAGCTATACTTAAATTCTAAGAGAATCTAAATTGCTTTATTCTAGAATTTAGTATAATAAGTCTAAATTAGTTTTAAAGATATAGAGTTTCTAAATTATTTCTACAACCTATATCTTATCTAATAAAGATTAAGGGGGTGTGTAAAGTTATAAGACTTTCTTCTTATAATCTTTATTAGATAGTTTTCTTTTTAGGAATAGTTATTACCTAAAAAGGTAACTTAAGCTATTTAGCCTAAATATATATATATTAGGCCTAAATACAGGTACTTTCCTAATTGGGTTTAGCTCTTACCTAATCTAGTAAAGTACTATCTGAAGAATGCCTAACTAGAGAGCGTTAGAAAGCTGTGCTTATTATAGCTATAGCTTTACTAGATCTAGAGTTAGCTTTCTTACTATAAATAGCTTAAGAACACGTTGCCTTTACTACTAGGTTACGTATACACCTACGTAATCTGCTAATAGGTTGCGTAATTGCCTACGTAATCTGCTAGTAGGTTGCGTAATTGTCTACGCAATCTGCTTAGAAATCTACTCTTGATTTCTAAGCATCTATTTGTAATAACTATTCTATATCCTTCTGATTTGTAATAGAGAGAAGCAGAAGTAGAGTATAAATACTACTTGCTTTCCCTCTCCCTTCGTTCTGTACCTAGCATTTAATATAATAACTTGTCTATTATATTATCTTATTATTACTATATTTACTCCTCTTGCCTCTTTAGGCTATACGCTTCCTATTTCGGAATTACCTAGTCTAGTTAGTCTAGGTCTTCTAGATTAGGGAAGAAAGTAGTCTGTCCTCCTATTTCCCCCCTACTTTCTTTACACACTTTAACTCTACTAAGCTAATTATAGTCTTTACTAACGCGTTAGACTTTGCTATAGCTGCTATACTGCTGTAACTACAATTGTTAAGGGTACTAACAGAACAACACTAAAAGCTAGTAGCGTTCTAGAGCAGGAAGTTCTAAGGTCTATTAATTAGATAGCATACCTATAATAAGGAGTTAGCTACAATTATTAAAGCGTTTAGGTAGTAGCAACATTACCTTAAGTATGCCCTGTTAACAATCTAAGTACTCTCTAATTATAACAACCTGCAGTACTTTATAACTATAAAGAAGCTCTCTTCTAAGTAAGTACGCTAGGTAGAAAAGCTAGCTAGGTATAACTTTAATGTTAAGTATAAGCCTAGACTAGAGAACTCTACAGATAGCCTATTAAGGCGTCTAGATTATATAAAGAGACTAGTTATTAGAGAGTAGCAGGCACTATATAATGCTATGCTACTAACGCTCTAATAGAAGCTTTAAATATAGACTATTTAGAAGTCTAAGGCTTAAAACGTTAAATAGGCAACTAGGGCAATAGGCAGCTCTAGTAAGAGTCTTAAAGGATTCTAGCAACTCTCTAAAACTGTCCCTAAGGAATTCTACCTATTAACAGGTATTAGAGATGCGTCTCCTTTAGCTCTTAACTAGCTATCTACAGGCTATAACAGCGAGAATTAATTTAAATTATTTAAAGCTTAATAACCTAGCTTTAACATTACAGAGGCTCTCTTTTATAACCTTAATAGACAAGTTAGGTTACCTACTTACTTTATAAATAATACTGTGTAAGGTAAATCTATATACGCTCTAGACACTCTAGAACGCTTAACTAACTATATTAAACAGGTTTAGAAGTAGGACGCTGCTTATAAGTTGCTAATAAGTTAGGAAGTAAGCAGAGTAGCTACAGGTTACTACTACTAGAAAGTTAACCCTAGTAAGATCCTGCGCAGAAGTAGGAAAGTATAGATTTTCTAAGATATAATCCTTTGCTAAACTATCCTTATAAAGAACTATAACAACTTTGTAAGAGGTTACTATAGTTGTAAAAAGACTACCTAGCTGTTAAAATAAAAGTACTATTAGCTAAACCTAAAGAAGGATGTATATAAGTACGTTTAGTGTTATACAGTATACTAACTAAATAAAATCTGCAGGTATAAGCTATAGAGGCTGCTAGTCCTACTCCTAGTACCTAATATACTCTAGTAGTATTACTTCCTAGACTTTATAACAGACCTACTAATGTTAAAGAATAACTAGAGAAATAAGTATAACTTAATCCTAGTTCTAGTAGATAGGTTTAGTAAGTATATCTAGTACCTACCTGTAACTAAGATAGTTACGTTCTAAAGGGTAGCTAAACTACTGCTTAAGCAGTGCTTTCTTAAACATAGTCCCTCTAATACTCTAATATTAGACTATAGGTTAGTGTTTACTAGCTAATTCTAGTCTAATATCTACTATTATTTAAAGATTAACTATTGCCTTAGTACAGCCTTTTACCTACAGACTAACAGATAGATAGAATACTAAAACTAGGAGTTAGAAACCTACCTACGTATCTACATAAACTACTAATAGGATAACTAGGTAGACTTATTAATATACGCAGAGTATGTATATAACTTAAAAGTTTACTTAGTATATAGAGAATCTCCTATTAAAGTAGTATACAGGATTAACTCTTAGGGCTTTAATAGAGTTCTAGATAAGCACTAGTTATACTGTCCTCTAGAAGCCTAGGCAGACAGTAGAAAGGTACTAGACCTCTGCTAGTAGGTAATTAGACAGCTAGAGCAGTAGCATAACCTATAGGTAGCAGTAAAGGATAGCTTAAAGTATGCCTAGAAGAGCAATTCTTGTTAGTATAACACTAAGTAGGTAGAAAGACACTTTACTAAAGGTAAGCAAGTGCTGCTCTAAGCAAAGAACCTAACAACTAGCTAACTATCTAAGAAGTTTAATGCCTGTTACCTAGGTCTCTTTACTATTGTAAAGAAGATTAGAAAGCTAGCTTATAAGCTAGACCTACTACTATTAATAGATAGAGTATACCTAGTATTTAATATATTATTACTTAAACTACAGAGGGAACTCTTTGCAGAAAAGGAGTTCTAGCTAGGTTCTACACAGATCCTAGAGGAGACTCTTCTAGTAGAGAGATATAAAGTTAAAGAGATTCTGCAGCACTATAACACTTAAGCCTGTAGGTAAGAGTACCTAGTAAAGTAGCTAGGTTAGCTAAATAAAGAAGCTACCTAGAAGCTACTAGAGAACCTTAACTACTGTAAGGAAATCCTTAATAAGTACCTTAAGATAATAACGAATATAACACAGTAATTAACTTGTAAACGTAAAGTTAAGTCTAAGTTAGGTTAGCATAATCTAAACCTGCCTTAGCAAAAGAAGGGCTACCTAAGAAAATTCTAGAATAATACTTATGCTACTAAACTATAGACAATATATTAACTTAGAGTTACTGTCCTAAGGCTGTAGATTAGCCTAGCAACTATCTAAGGTAGAGGACAAGAGTCTTAAGAGTATTAGAGTAGGTATAGATTTTTATATAGTTATTTACATTTAATCTATTACTATGTATTATTTAAAAGAGTAACCTAAAACATAGAAAAGACCTTATAAGCTCTTAGTAGAGCTAAACTTATAGTCTAGACTACCTTAACAATAACGCTTAGAAGTCTTCTAAACTACAGACTTAGTTAGAAAAACTATTAACTGCTAGAAAGAAGCAGCTAGAGCATTCTTAGCAGAGGGTATATTAGTGCTATAGTAGTACTAACGCTTCTCTACACCCCTAGTAGCACTATCTTGCTAGAATACGTGCTTAACGTCTATGTTAATAACTATATTAGAGGCTACCTTCTTACTAACAGTACTTAAGGCTGCCTACGCAAGTTAGCTATAGCAAAGGTAAAAAAAGTTAGGAAACTTATATTAAAGCGCTGCAGGTTATGCTTATGTAAAACCTAATAAGCTTTATTATAGTCTACTAGACCTAAACCTAAGTTCTTTACATAGTATAGGACAGCAGCCTTATAGGTTACAGTACTAAGATAGTAGGCCTTAGTGTAGTTAAAAGCAGTCTGCTAGTAGTACTAGGTTGCAGCTAGAATGTTATCTTTAGTTATAGCATTGCCTTATTAAGCAGTTTCCTTATTTGTCTTGTATTTAGCTTACTTAATAAGGAAGTTAAGCATGTTAATAGCATAGTAGAAGTAAGGCGTAATCTATACAAATTAGCGTTAGGCAGGTACTAGGTAGAGTTCTAAACTTACCTTAACGTATCTACTAGCGTTACTACCTAAGTATTTAGAGTATATACTAAAGTTATTCTTATATATACAGAACCTCTTAGAATGCCTAAAGACCTGTATAAACAACTTAATTATTCTATTAGAGTTAGAGCTAGACTTAGTAAACAGCTTAGTTACGCACCTATAGTACTAGAACTAAGTAAGAAAAGGCTGCAGAGCTATGTTATTAGGCAACGCGTATATAAAGTTAAGCAACTTCGCATTATTAATGTGTAAAGGCAGAAGAGGCATAATTATAAAGAAGTAGAGTAGAAGGTATGTAAGTATAAGTAGAGTGCAGATAAGGAAGAAGAAGTTAAGGTATCTACTCTTTATATACTACAACACTTTTACTTCTATTTACTACCTTGCTAATATCCTACTACTTTACTACCTACTTTCTAAATAGTTAAACGCCTAGAACTTTACATAGTTAGCAAGGAATAATACATGCCTAATAGGACACTTACTATATATCTATAAAGCCCTAAATCTAGAGTAAACAATAACTAAATTAATAATAAAGGTATAGCTAACACTAAGCAATTAGTAGATAGACTTCTATAACAGGATTAATCTAAATATAGAGTAACGCCTAATATTGTTATAATAAGCTACCTATATATAGTGTGTTGCTTAGGGCCTACTTGCGCAGAAGAAGAATAACTCTTAGGTACTAACTAGATACCTTATAAGGTACCTCTTAGGTAAAGGTAATAATATATCTAGCTAAACTGCTACAGCAGTTAAGAAACAAGTCTACACTTCTAGTAACTATAGTTGTTTAGACTAAGGGTAGTAATACCTCTGTAGAGCTTATAGACAAAGAGCCTAGATACTTAAGTAACCTATAGAGGACAAGTAGTTATAAACAGCCTAAGGCAGTATTTTACTGTACCTAACACTAGCTCCTAAGCAATTATAGTTCTTAGACTTAGAGTAGTAGCGCTCTACAGAGACTGTAGTACAGTAATAGGTACTCTATAAGGAAAACCTGCTATAATTAACATGTAGTTTACTCTGTATCTTCTTATTACTATACTTCTAGAGGTTAAGGCTACTAGACTAAGAGTACTAGATCCTTAAGAAGACTAGAGTAAGGCTGCAGATACCTTATAGGGTAGTACTAGCTAAACACTTGTTTAGTAAATCTACTAAACTATTACCTAACTCCCTAATAGTCTTTACTACAGGTTTTAGAGTTAATAGTTCTAAAGAATCTAGAGGTAAGGTTACCTAGTAAGTAGTAAACTAGTGCTAGTTGCACTTTGTAGGAAGTTGCTTATGCTAATATAACTAACTAATTTAAGCACCTACTAACAAGTAAACTAGCTTTCTTCTAACTATTTTCCTCTTATATTAGAGGTTTTTTTAGAGTTTAAACTAGTAAGTATTAGTATATAGAGTTTAGCAGTCTAGGACAGACTATAAGAAGAAGGGGGGCTATTATTAGAGGCTTTTTACCTTAGGCATACTAACTCTTAGAAACACCTTAGGGCAACTACAGTTACCTCTTAGAGCTTACACAATATATATATATTCCTCTAAATCCTTAGGGGCTTAACCTCTAAGAATTTATCTCTTATCTTATCTAATACTATATGTTTTTGTTCTATCTCTTACCTGCCTGCAGTGCTCTTATAAGTATAGTAATAGGTACTTTATAGAAGAAACATGCTATAACTACTATATAGTTTATTCTATACCTTTTATTACTATACTACTAGAGGTTAAGGCTACTAGATTAAGAGTACTAGCTTCTTAAGAAGACTAGAGTAAGGCTGTAGATACTCTATAGAGCAGTACTAACTAAATACTTATTTAGTAAATCTACTAAACTATTACCTAACTTCTTAATAGTCTTAACTACAGGTTTTAGAGTTAATTATTCTAAGAGATCTAGAAGTTAAGTTACCTAGTAAGTAGTAAACTAGTGCTAGTTATACTCTATAGGAAGTTGTTTGTACTAATATAACTAATAGATTTAAGCACCTACTAATAAGTAAACTAGCTTTGTCCTAACTATTTTTCTCTTATATTAGAGGTTTTTTTAGAGTTTAAACTAGCAAGTATTAGTATATAAAGTTTAGCAGTCTAGAATAAACTATAAAAAGAGAGGAGGCTATTATTAGAGGCTTTCTACCTTAGGTATACTAACTTTTAGAAATACCTTAGAGCAACTACAGTTACTTCTTAAAGCTTATATAATATATATATATTTCTCTAAATCCTTAGGAGCTAAACCTCTAAGGATTTGTTTCTTATCTTATTATTAAAGTCGTACTTTAGTTAAAGACCGTAAGCACAGATTCTATTAGTTCTTAGGTATAAACAAGGTATAGAAGATTAGGGTAGGTTATTAACTAAGCAAAGCTTGTAATAATAGGGTGCAATAAATAGTACAGAGTATACTGTCTAGTTTAAGAGCAGGTTAAGATTCTAAAGACAAACTTAATTAATAAGGTTAAACACAAACTATAAGGGTTGTGTTCCTAAGATCTATATACTTAAGTTGTCCTATAATGTCTTATAGTTTCTTACAAAGTTCTATAGAGGGCCTTATAAGAAGTATAGAACATATATAGAGATTATAGGACATTACGTAACCCTATCTTACAGTCTTAGCTTAGACTTATATGTAGACTTTTATAGGATATTATGTAATCCTAGGCTAAGCGTTACGCTAATCCTGTTTGTATTATTAGTAATAAAGTCCTATCTTACAGTCCTTTCTTAGAATTATAACACTATCCTCTTCTTCTATAATTTATATCCTTATAAATTAACTAATAGTCTCTTAAAGTACCTAAGCCTAACACGAAACAGGAACCTAAATAAACAATACTAGATATCTTGCTATAGTTGCCTACAAGTACTGCGTAAAGAAGAGCGTACCTTGTAAGATGTTGTTACTGTATAAGAAGTGCAGTAACTGTAAATATAATAGTATTAAGAAGTGTAAACTAGTAGACCTTCCTGTCCCTAACTTTACTAAAATTAATAATAAAATGTTGCGGCTAAAACAAATAGAAGATAAAGCTGCTAAAGCGGAAGAGGCAGCAATAGCTGCTCTTTAGGCAGTGCGTGCAAAGTTAGGTCGCGTGTAAAAGCAGAAGAAATTCTTAAAGTGTTGTAAACAGCAATAGTTTAATATAAGCGCTTAATACGTTAAAGAGATTAAGCCTCTAGAGCAATAAGAGCAGTTGCTTAATAACGTTAGTATGCTTAAGAGTGTTAAGGGTCAAAGTAGCCTTCTAACGAGTATGCATTTGTCCTATACTACAGAAGCAGAAAGATAAGAAAGAAAGACAGATTGCCTCTTCTTGTACAAGATATAGCAAGATGCCAAGCTGTGCTCTATAATCACGTGCGTGAGTTCAGTGCGTAGTCTCGTACACTTAGGGCTCAGCCTATCACAATACCCCTCTCCTTCACTTTAACGCGTTTGCTTGTACGTAAAACTTAGAGCAGTAACGTGACAGCAAAACAGTTGCCTAGAGCCTACTGTTCTTAAAACAAGGCACAGCGTCTAAATCAGGTAATCCAGATTTTGCTGTAGGGCCGTAATCTTGTCGTGTGCGTGCTTCTTTACTTGCACTTATACAGCACTAGCTAATCACAGTCTGTTTGCGTACAGCTTTGGCACTAACAGCAGTCCCAAATAGTTGTGTTGCCTTGTCTTGTAACTTAACTCGCGATTGCTCTCCTGTACAGTGACTGTTAGTCTGTCAACTTTACCTTAAGACCTCTATAGCCTTAGCAGGGGTATATAGGTCTAAGTCTCCTATATAAACTGTACAGACCCCTCTCTAGAGGCTCTTCTCTTTCTGTACCTCGCACTCAACTTATTAATCGTTCTACAGGTTTTGTACGCTTTTCTAGAAGTCTTTCTCTTTAGCAATCTTCTACTCCTGTACGTCGTCATGTCTGCTCCCGCTCGCGGTATGTAGGGTCCTGGTGGCTAGCCAGGTGGTGGCCTCAACTATCTTTAAGGTTCCGCTAGTGGCTCTGTGAACAGCACTTACTCTGCTGCCTTTAACCACCTTGTCAACGTTGCTCACCAGCTCGTCACTTGTACGACTGCTGGAAGCGTCATCCTAGCCAACATCAACATTCCTTAAGGTCCTGCCAACTTTAACCAGCACTACACTGTGTAGTACATCATAGACAAGGCTGTTGCTGACGAGATCTGCCAGATTCTTGCGTTTGCTCCTGTACAGTGCTCTTCTTTTTACAGTCTTTTCCTTTACTAACACTCTGTGCAGATCGATATCTGTCATGTCGCTGACTACTTCCTCCGTCCTTGCAACCAGTCCCTGTACAACGCCGTTTTCGGTACTGGTGTCTGCGATTACTCCCCTGTTGTCGCTCGTACAACCGTTCACGCTTGCCAGCTGCTCACCCAGCGCCCCTCCTACCTTAAGGCTTTTGTCATTTACTCCTGTAGTGCTGTTAACCTTACTAGTTGTACCAACAACTGCGCTGCTGCCGTTTAAGGTAAGAAGACATTTACGGCTTTCCTTAGCTGCGTGTCTATTAGTAGAGAGTAGAATAGGGCTTGCTCTAACTGTGTGTGGAGTGATGGTGGTGCTCGATGCTGCTTCGCCAACCCTTGTACGGGTAGTTCCTCTAAGTCCACCAACAGTACTTCTGGTGCCTTTGGTCGTTCCGGCAGACAGGCTGTCGCTGCTCCAGTAGAGGAGGGACACTTTAGCGATGCTAAGTAGGCTCTTAGTAGTGTGTAAGGTCCTTCTGTACGGTTGCTGTTTGCAACATAGGTGAGGTTCTTCCTCCAGTTTCTGGCTAGTCTTCCTGTAGGTAGCCGTACATCTCTTGTACGAGCTATCTAACTTCTATAGGCTTTAGTGTTAATAACATTAGCTCTTAGCTCCTAAGTCAGAGCTTTATAGCCTGCCTACTTGACTTGATATTATAGTTGATTATTCTGTACGCGTTTGTTAACAATGCCTTTAACAAGGTATTCTAGGTGTTCCTCTTAGTCTTTATCTTGTACAACAACTGCTCCTAGTGCTTGATTGTTGTATTGTAAGGGCAGCGGATCAGTTGCAGCAGGTCGTAGTAAGTTAACATAGTAGGACTTAGTCTGCTATAGGACATTAAGTTCAACCTAGTAGGGGTCTCGTACGCGGGCTACTTGGAACTTCCTATTTTTCCAATCTAGCTTTTTACTAGGTCTGTTAGTCTAAACATTCTTTAGGTTTAGCCAGACCTAGTCTCCAACTTGGTATTTAGGCGCTGGTTGTCTTGTACAGTTGGCCTGAGCTTCCTGTTATTGTTAGGCGTATGTCATTGCTAAGATTGCCTAGTCTGCTGCTTGGCGTAAGGTCTGTCCGATTGTTTCAGCCCGCTTTTTTAGATCTGTCGTACGATCTATTAGGTCGCCTTTAGCTAGGTTATCCGGCAGGTCTGGAGGGAACGGAGTGTTCTTAAACCCGTGTTAAAGAAAGAAGGGTAAGACTCTAGTTGTTAAGCTCGTACAGGTGTTAAGCATTAGTTCTAGTATTAGAGTAAGTGTAGCCTAGTTGTCTTGCGCTTAGTTTGCGTACGTACGTGCTACTACTTTAATATCGCTATTAGCTCTCTTAGTAAGTCTATCTGTTTATAGGTGGAATGCAGTAGAAAGGTTCTGTTATACGCCTAGAAGTTTGCACACTCTTCCCTAGAGTTTACTAACAAACTAAGTACCTCTGTCTAATATAATTAATCTTAGGAGTCTGTGTAGCCAGTATACTTCTTGTACAAATGCCTAGGCAACATCGTCTGCCTTAATCTTCTCTAGGGGGACTAAGATTGTACCCTTACTTAGTCGGTCTTTTGTAACTATAAGGTTTACACAGCCTAAGGAGAGTAGAAGACCTATAATAAAGTTAACAGTAAGGTCTTGCCACGTACAGCTTAGCACTAGTAATAGTTGCAGGTAGCTATGTTTCCCATCTCTCTAAGGGGTACTTTGTCAGCAGATGTTACAATTCTGTACGAAACGGCGGTTATCTTTGCTTATCCCTAGCTAGTACTACATTCTCGCGATTGTGCGGTATGTCTCTTCTCTTCTAGGGTGTCCTGTCTGGACAGTAAGGTGTGCTTGCTGTATAATCCCCGTACGGATTGGCTTGCTATTAGGTACCTATGTCTGGTTTCTCTATTGAAGCTTGTTGTTGCCTATTACTGTACAGTTGCCTAGAGAGACTGCAAGCTTCTTTGTAATAGTGTTAAGAGACCTTGCGCTACTTTGTACAGCCTGTCGTACAGCTTAGTAAGTTTTATCTTGTTCTACTGCTTAGTCCTAGTGCTGGGTTATTAGGTCGTCTAAGGATAGTAGTTGAGGCAGATAATTTAGTAGGATAGAGCCTTCTGGCGTAAGTGTTAGCGCCTGTACAGGTGCAGCGTACGTTAGGTCTTGTTAATTAGATAGGATAAGCATTATAAACTCTCTACTAGCAAGTCTTTTATTGTCCTCTCCTTTAGGCATGTCTTGATCTCTTCTTAAGAGGGCATCTGCTTGTACGTTGTCCTTGCTAGGTCGGTATTGTATCTTTATATTGCTAAACTGTGACATAATCTAAGCCTATTGTACGTGTCTTTTAGTAAGCTTCTGTTTCTTCGTAAAGTACTCCAGGTTTTTGTGGTCGGTAACAACTTTAAACTCCTGTACGCTTTGTAATTCAGCGTCCTATTCCTGCAAGCAGAATATTACTGCAAGGAGTTCTTTATTGTAGATAGGGTAGTTTGCTTTATAAGGCAGGAATTTCTGAGAGAGGTATGCTACCGTACGAAGATTGCTAGATACGTCTTCTTGTAAAAGGGTGGCTCCTATAGCAAAGCTAGAAGAATTACATTCTACTACAGCTCTCTGCTTAGGGTTAAGGGTAGTAAGGACCTTGCCTAACAGGAAGGTTTCTTTTAGGGCCTAGAAAGCTTAATCTTGTTCCTCTGTCTATTTAAAAGGGAGATCCTTCTTAGTGAGTTGTATAAGCGGTTCTAACAGTGTAGCAAAGTCTTTAATAAACTTCTAATAGAAGTTTGCAAACCTAAGGAACCCTTGTACGCCTTTAACTGTAGTAGGTGCTTGCTATTCCTAAATAGCTTGTACTTTTTCAGGGTCTATTAATATACCCTTCCCTGCTTCTAGGATAAATCCTAGGTACTTCGTACGCTGTACGTTAAATTCGCATTTGCTGAGTTCTAAGTTCAACCTGGCTTCTTGTAGGCGTTTAATTACCTGTTGTACGTGCTTGTAGTGTTTGTGTAGAGAACCCTTAGTAAAAATTAATACATTGTCTAAGTACGCTGAGGCAAAGTTGTCTAGAAACTCTCTAAGGGCCTAGTTAATGTACCTCTAGAAGGTACTAGGAGCGTTGGCTAATCTAAAAGGTGTTACTAGCCACTCGTACAAACCAAATCGCGTACGGAAGGCAGTCATCTATTCCTGTCCTTCTGCTATCCTAATCTTGTGGAAGGCAGCTGTAACGTCTAGTTTAGTGTACTAGGTAGCTTGTCTGATTATGTTTAGGGTCTCCTTAATTAGGGGAAGAGGATACCGGTCCTTCTTAGTTAGGGCATTTAGTGCTCTGTAGTCTACACAGAACTGTAACCTGCCTCCTAGCTTCTGTACAAACAGTACCGGTAATGCAGCTGGGGAGTTGCTGGCCCTAATAAACCCTTTTTCTAACAAATCTAGTAACGTACGGCGTAGGACTAAGAGCTTATCCTGAGACATAGCGTAGAGGGGACCGTACGGAACCTCTGGGGTCTTGCCGTCCACTTTATTTAGCTTAATTGTATGGTCTACTGTTAGGCCACAGTAGGGAGGCAGTTTGTTACCTTCTTCTAGGACAAACAACTTAACGTACGACTAAAGGTACGCAGGTAGCGCTGCTTTAACCTCCTGTACAGTTATCTAGGTCTTTGGTTTTAAGGCCTTCTAGATATCCTTTATGCTAGCAGTAAAGACTTGGATTCCTAAGTTTTCCTTGCGGCTCTTTCGTACGTGGTACTGGAAGGCTACTGCTGATACTGGGCAACAGTCTAGTGGGGTAAGCACTTTAGTGCTTTGTACAGTAACGTTATACCGTTCTATAGATAGGAGCTTGTCCTTAGTGCTGATTACACTACTAACATCTTCTAACTATGTCTTTCTAAGAATTATGTTGTAGTTGTACGTTAAAGGGGTGATGTACGCTGCAACACAGTGTTGCTGTACGCCTTTAATATTAAGGGTAAATTCTGTAATAGCAGTAATAGTGCTTCTTTGACTGTTAACTCCTTCTATAGTTATAGGTGTAATTAGGATGCGTAGTAAGTTTATCTTCTGTACGGACTGTTTGTTTACTAGGTAATAGGTACAACAACTATTATCAACTATAGCAGTAGCTGGCGTAGTAGAGTTGATAACTGTATGAATTGACATTGGTTTAGTTGCAGCTAGTTGATAGAGCAGTGAACGTGTTGACTGTACGGGCTTAGGAACTTGTTAAAGAGGCCCTAGCGTACGACTTTCGGCTAGGGCTGTTCTTTTCCCTTGTCTTCTAATAAAGAGGTCTCTTTAGCTGGTTGTATGGCTGCTACCTTAGGGATTCTTAAGGTTGACTTTCGTTTGTTTGTACGAGCAGGTAATTTGGATAGAACGTTCTTCTTGCAATTACGTACTATATGGCCTTTGTTGCCACATTTGAGACAGGCTCCTGTAGTCCTTCTTTCACGGATTTCTTTATCTGTTCCCTAGTATTCTCTTTTCCTTGTACAGGGCTGGTAAGCGCCTACTGTAGGCTGCCAGTCCATTTTATTGCTGTTCCTACGTGGGTTTTCCTGGGAACTAGGACTGTTATACGTCCGGGTGGAGTAGCTGTTACTTGTAATCCTGTCTACAGCCTTAAGGTTTTCCTAGGTTATCCTAGCACGCTGTACGAACTGTTTGTACGTCTTAAGTCTAGGTAGTTGGTATCCAGCTTGAGCTCTTAACAGCTTACTGTTTAAACTGTTCTTAAGATAGTTAATCTTCTAAGCGTAGCTTGCTCTGTCTAAGGCTGCCTCTTGCAGCTTTAAGTTAAACTTCTAGACATGTAGATTAAAGTTGTTTTTGCCTTGTTTTGTTGTACAGAGGTACTTAAGGGCTTTCTCCTAGGCAGTAGGGTCCTTAAAGAACCCGTTAAGGTATGCCTAGGCCTTCTTAAGCGTTGGCAGGGTAGTGCCGTTTATAAGGCTTATTATCATTAGAGATAGAGCATTAAACGCTTAACTAGTTGTACGAGTAATTACGTAGTTGACTTGGTCCTTCTCAGTGGGGTACGCTGGCTGGTCCCTGTACAGCTTAGCCTGTACCTTTATCTTCTATTAAAGATATTGTTTATGTAATCCTTTGTCAAATACTTCCACATTAGGAAGCCTAGGCTTTTCGGCCCGTTAGACGGTGTAATCTTAGTAGTCACTCAAAGGAGTGGGACCAGAGGAAAAATTTTGTCTACTTCTTTCTAAGGTTTCCGGACGAGCGTTGTTGCTTAGCATCCCCCTGAGTTCGTTCATTTGGGATTGTAGCTGCTCGTACAGTTGTCTCTCTTGCTTGCTTGCTAGTTCATCTAGGTTGGCTTTTAGGGATCGTATTGTCGCTATCAGATTGTCTACTAATAGGTTGCGCAACGGGTCTTGCTGTTGCTTGTACAGATGCTGCGATTGCATCTGCTGTTTGTATGTTGGCTGGCTGCTAGGCAGCTGTTAGTTGTAAAGGCTGTCTCCTTCTATTGTCGTACGCTTAGGGGGTTTGGTTAGTTTTGATCTTTCTGCTTATGTTAAGGGTCAAAGTAGCCTTCTAACGAGTATGCATTTGTCCTATACTACAGAAGCAGAAAGATAAGAAAGAAAGACAGATTGCCTCTTCTTGTACAAGATATAGCAAGATGCTAAGCTATGCTCTATAATCACGTGCGTGAGTTCAGTGCGTAGTCTCGTACACTTAGGGCTCAGCCTATCACAAAGAGCAGGCTAATGCCTAGGTTGCTAGCGTTAGACTAGGCTACACATCCCCTGCTATTAGATTCTAATGCTGCTAATAATAGCGCAACAGTTGTTAGCAATGCGTAAGATTTATAAGTAGTTCCTATGTGTTTTCTAAGTCTAGGTATCCTAACTACTTAACTAGGTATTTTATTCTAGTGCTCTTTCTACAGTGTGTTATTATTTTTTCTACTTTCTATTTATCTTTGCTATTAGCTTAATAATAGAAGTTCTTTTAGATAGGCGTTTAAGGGTTAGCTAGTTCTAATAAGGAGATATAGAACACTAGGTAGATCTTTGCATCCTTAGGCAGATTAAGTCTGTAGTTAACTAAGCTTATCTGCTAAGAAATAAAAAATAGTCTAACCTTAATATAGTCTAGTTTTTTTATTAGTCTTCGCGTTCGAAGGTTTTTTGTAAGGAGATAGACTTTATCCCCGTCTTTTAGCTAAGGTGCTGTTGTTCTTTTCTAGTTAATATAAGAGATTACTTGTTCTTAAGCTTAGCTAATGTTTTCTAGCAATTTCTAGTGTACTTCCTTTAGTTTAGCTACTAAGGCAATTGCTAATTTAGTCTAAATAGTTGTATCTAAGCTTCTAGTAAAGAGATTTAGGTGTCTCTTATAATTTGCAAAGAACAGCGTTGTGCCTATTACTTCTAATAATTTGTTATTGTACGCAATCTGTGCTATAGGCAACAGCAAAACCTAGTTGTCTTACTGCTAGTTGCTGTAGATTTGTAGGTATGTTTCTATAGTTTAATTTATTCTTTTAGTCTGTCTATCTGTTTGTAGGTAATAAGCAGTTAATAGCTTCTTCTTAGTACCTATAGCTACTAACAGCGTAGTCTAGTAATTTAACGTGAAGAGCTTATCTTAATTACTAATAATAGATTCTAGTATACCGTAGTACCTAACTACTTAGTCTAGGAATACGTAAGCTAACTGCTTAGCGGTATAATTACAGTAAAAAGGTATTATTTTAGCGTACTTAGTAAATCTGTCTACTACAACAAAGATTGCGTTGTAGGTATATCTTATAACTTAGTCTTTAGATACAGGTAGCTATATAATAAAATCTATTATAATGTTTATCTACAGAGCTGTTAGTAGCTCTATTACCTGTATTTCTCTGTATTTTATATGTGTGCTGTGCTTGTTTTGCTAACAGTTAACACAGTTTCTTATATATTTTATAACCTTATCCTTTATATTCTTAAACTTATAGTGTCTTTTAATAAGTTCTATTATACGCGTTATTCTAGAGTGTCTGTATAGCAGGTTGTTATAATAACTAGCAATTATTTCTTCCTAAAGTTCCTCTAGTACTTACAACAGAATACGTTGTTTCTGCTAAACTTGCATTATGTTGTTAAGTTATTGCAATAGTCCTAGAGATCTATTGTTGTTAACTCCTAGCACTGCGAACTAGTTTATTGTTTTTTCTCTAATAAGGTCGTGTTGTTAGCTAAGTGCGTTAGCTCTACTATTGTCCTTGCCTAGCGTATATAATATCTTAAATTTATACTACCTTAGCATCTCTAACTAATATACTTAGCGTTAATTTAGGACCTTAGTAGTAGTAAAGTATACTAGGTTCTTATAGTCTGTGTAGATAGTAAGTTCTAAGCAACTTTCTGCATACGCTCTCTAATGTTCTAGGACTAATATAATTACAAGTAGTTCCTTATTATACACGTTGTATTATTTCTCTAGTTCTAAGAACTTGCGTAAGTAGTACGCAATAGAGTGCTATAGTCTATTCTTTTCTTATGTAATATATGCGCCTAGTGCGAAATCTAAGGCGTTAGTCTCTATGCGCATTAGTTTACTACTTATAAACATAATTAGCGTAGGTAGTGTAATATAGGCTTACTTAAGTGCCTTAAACGCATTGTCTTGCTCTTTCCTCTACTTAAATAGCGTGTCCTTCTGCGTAAGCTTTGTTAACAGGATTGTAATCTTAGAGTAGTCCTTAATAAAGCGCTAGTTAAAGTTAACAAATCCTAAGAATTTCTAGATCTGTTTAACTGTCTTTAGCATTAGCTATAATTTAACTACTTCTACCTTTATTAGACTAATCTTAACTCTGTATTGTCCTATAATATACTCTAAGAATTTAACTTCTTTCTAGTGCTAGTTACACTTTTTAGGTTTTAGCTGTAGGTCTACCCTCTTTAGGTATTCTAGTACTTTAGTTACGTGTTAAATGTGCTCTTCTAGTGTCTTTAAGTACACTAGGATGTTGTCTAAATATACTACTACTATCCTGTTAAGGTATGCTCTAAGGACGTTGTTAACTAACTTCTAGCACGTAGCTAGTGCGTTTGTTAGACTAAATAGTATAACAAGGTACTTATAGAGTCTGTATCTTGTTCTAAAGGCTATTTTGTATTCTTCTTCTTCCTTTATACAAATAAGGTTATACGCTCCTCTTAAGTCTAACGCAGTAAAGTATTAAGCTTCTACTAGCTAATCCTGCAACTCTATAATATTTAGGAGTAGGTAGCAGTTCTTAATAGTAATATTATTAAGCTTCCTAAAGTTAATGCAAGGTTATAGCTTACTATCCTTCTTTAGAACAAATATAATAGAGTACTCTGCAGGTAATTCTAATTGTCTAATAAATCCCTTCTTAAGGTTCTCTGTAATGTACTTACGCAGTACTTTAAGTTCCTTCTCTAATAATTAGTATAGCCTCTTAAAAGTTAGGTTCTTTTCTTCCTAGAGCTTAATCTTGTAATCCTAGGGCTTATACTTTAGTAGGGCTTTTGCTATAAGCTCTTCTTTAAACATTACTGCGTACTATTAGTATATATTAAAGATAGCAGAAGGTGTACTTTCTTTCTCCTTAACTCTTGCTTTATAATCTGTTAGGCTCCTAGCATCTGCAAAGTTAACTGCTCTAACTTAGTACATCTTATGTATTAAAGAGACATTATTAATCTCCTTTTTATCTACTAGCTGTAACGTGCGCTGTGTAGGTATAGATATATTAGTGCTGTATTTACATCCTTTTAACAAAAGCTTCTCTTATACCTAGTCTATCTATAGGTTATACTTTTAGAACTAGAGAAGTTCTAATATAACATTATGCATAGCCTTTGCAAAAACGTCTAGAGTTATTTCCTTATAGTGCTCCTATATTTCTAGAGGTACTAAGCTTGCTTTATACATAATAAATAGCTTATCTAGTATTAATTCTCTATTAGCTACTTAGAGCAAGTAAGCTTGTTCCTTTAAGTATAGAGCAAGACCTACTTAATATAACGCTTCTTAGGACACATAGCTTGCTTAGGCTCCTAAGTCTAAGAGTGCTAATAGTACTACTCTATTTAGTTTAATAGAGAGTTTAATAAGGTAATTAGTCCTAATAGAATTAATAGATTAATTCCTAGCGCTCTTAGGCGCTGTTCTAAAAAAGTCTTCTTAGCAAATCTGTTATATTCCTTGTGTCTATAGTGTACTTCACACTTAGAGTTTAGGCAGTTCTGCTAATACGCGTTATAGCACTGTCTGTTAACTACTAGCTATATCTAAATTACTGCTTGTAGGTCCTTAGTTCTAGGAAAGAAGGCACGGCTGTGCTTATTAATAAGGTGTTTTTTGCACAAGTTATTCTTACAGTTATACTACTAAACATAGCAAGAGAAGTGTCCTAAAAGAAACTATCTGTTGTTTAGCTTAGAGTCTTAGTGTATACTATATTAGTTATTACTATAGGCTGTCTATAATAAATCTCTGTGTTGTAGATTTCTAGGGTCTAGTTTATACTAGGGTTATAGGCTAAGTAGTAGTAGAAGTAATATTAGTAAAGGTTGTTGTTCTCTTATGCGTTATATACTGCGCTTTATCTTAGCTTCTATTTAGTATTAGTCCTTAGCATCTTCTAGATTACTTAATACTTATTAGCAGTTATATAACGGTCTAGGCAAGGCCTAGTAAAAGATATCTATTTCTTAACTACTTTGCTAAAAAAGCAGATACAAGACAACTAGATTAACTAGTTGTCTAGATAGATAATTAATATACTAGCTTAGAAGACTAAGCTATATAAGAGGCTAGCCTAACGCCCTAAACCCTTTAGCTTCTCTCTAAGCTAGATAGGGCTAGACTCTTATAAGTTGTTAGTTTGTTGTTTAACTTACTAGATAAGCTAGTTAAACTCTAGGGTAAGCTCTCCTTCTTTAGATCCTACTACAGGTTAGACTAGTTCTTAACATATCTTTGCGTATGCTTCTTCCTTAGCACAGCACTTACGCTGCTAGCGTTAGTGTTAGTAACGTATAGTGTCTTGTCTAATCTCTATAAGTGTTTGTCCTAAAGTATCTAAGAGGTTGTCTATCTTGCGTTAGTAGTCTTTTATCTCTTTGTAGGGTTGTCTAATGTTGCTAAGCATAGCTTATTCTCTAGCAACCTCCTTTAGGTTGCGTTTAACAACTAGGAGTTCCTTGCCTTTAAGACTAAAGTAGCTTGTTCTACGTTGTTAGAACAGCCCTTTGTGTTTCTTACTAACTTTAAGGCTCCTTTCTTCTATACAACATTCTACTACGTAATAGCGTTAGTTGCTGTTAGAGAAGATTACTCCTTCTTCTTCTACGTCTTTGTAGTAGGGAGTTGCTGCACAACTAGAAGGTTTAATGCATTTGTTATTATTCTTAGGACTAGACTCTAGGTCTTCTATAAGTTGTTCTATGTTATTAGTAATTACTTCCTAATTACTAGCATCTGCAGTGTTGTTAGCGCAGGTTAAGATATTAAGCTGTTAAAGAACCTTATTCTTTATCTTACAGTCTCTTACAAAGTAGCCTAGTTTACTACAGTTGTAGCAGTCTTTACTACCTGCGTTACTAGAGTAGTATCCTCCTCTACCCTTCTTTTTATTCTAACAGAGTAGCAGTCCTTTGTTAAGGTTTAAGAGGTCTATTGCTTTAGGTCTAAAGTATCTGCTTTAAGTATTATTATAGATACAGCGTCTAGTATTAGATTAATAACGTCTTCCTTGCTGTTCTTAGTTTAGGTTGTTTTGCTATTAGTTCTGTAGCTGTAGGTGTTTATTTATGTTGTTTATAACTTACACGTATAGATCTTTTTCTAATTCTAGGTAAAGCTTATAGAGGCAAGTGTTAATGTTAATTACCTTATTCTCTAGGTCCTTAAGGGTGTTAATTACTGCGCTAGTGCGTATAAGTTCCTCTTTAACCTTAGGCTTTAGACCTTGTCTAAACATAGTTATTAGAGTAGTGTTGTCCTAGTTAGTATTATAAGCGATAGCTTAGAAGTTAGCAGCATAGTCTGCAACTAAAGTAGTCTGCCTAATTATCTAGATATTGCGTCTAGCTATAATAGGTTTGTTAGTAACCCTAAAGATCTGTTAGATTTTAGTCTTAAACTTATTAAAGCTATTAAGCTAGATATTATCCTTAGCTGTAGTTATGTTAATTATCTTGTTCTAAATAAAGAGCTTAATCTATTTAAAGGCTTTACTGCGTATATAGAATGCAATAAGCTTAACCTTGTCTATATCTGCAATAGATGCGCCTTAGAAGGTAAAGAACAGATTAAACTAAAGTAGCTAATTCTTAAGCTTAGAACAGGTTCTATTGTAGAGGTCTAGTTTAGCAACTTTAAGGCCTAACGTGTTACGTATGTTAGAGCTGCTAGAGGTAGCTTAATCTTCTAAGATATTGCTTATATTAGAAGTGTTTAAAATGTTAAAGTTGTACTTTAGTTAAAGACTGTAAGTACAGATTCTATTAGGTTCTAGGTATAAATAAGGTACAGAAGATTAAAGTAGGTTATTAACTAAGCAAAGCTTGTAATAATAGGGTGCAATAAATAGTACAGAGTATACTATCTAGTTTAAGAGCAGGTTAAGATTCTAAAGACAAACTTAATTAATAAGGTTAAATACAAACTATAAGAGTTGTGTTTCTAAGATCTATATACTTAAGTTATCCTATAATATCTTATAGTTTCTTACAAAGTTCTATAGAGGGCCTTATAAGAAGTGTAGGACATATGTAGGAATTATAGGACATCACGTAACCCTGTCTCACAGTCTTAGCTTAGACTCGTGTGTAGACTTTCGTGGGACATTACGTAATCCTAGGCTAAGCGTTGTGCTAATCCTGTTCGCATTATTAGTGATAAAGTCCTGTCTCGCGGTCCTTTCTTAGGATTGTAACACTTATCTAATACTATACGTTTTTATTCTATCTCTTACCTGCCTGTAGTACTCTTACAGTATTAAAAAACAGTATTTCTTAGTAAGAATACAGTTTCCTGTAAGGTAAAGAGGTTATAGACCTTAATAGTAGAATTTTTCCTACTTACTATGTTTTGTAGAGTTTTCTTAACGCTGTGCTAGAAATACTAGTAAAGAGATTGTTAAAAAGGGTTGCTTTTATTCTCTCTATATACAAGCTATGCTATTTTAATATCTAAACCACTTCTACATAATAACCTTATTTAAGACATCACGCTTAAGTTCCTTGTAGGGCAGACAAACGCAGTTCTAAGCACGTACCTTATTGCTAACAGCGCAGTCCTTGCTAAGGATAGTAATGCTCTAGACCTTAACGCTGTTGTAGAAATGCTAGTTAAGGGATTGTTAAAAAGGGTTGCTTTTATTCCCTCTACATGCAAGCTATGCTATTTTAATATCTAAACCACGTCTACATAATAACCTCATTCGAGACATCACGCTTAAGTTCCTTGTACGGCAGACAAACGCAGTTCTGCACGCGCACCTCATCGCCAACAGCGCAGTCCTTGCCGAGAATGGTGATGCTCTGGACCTTGACGCCGTTGCGCATGATGCTGGTCGTGTGGCTGGTGACGGGCAGCGCGGTGCCCTCGACGCGGGCCCATGCGCCGACTTTGCTGTGCCACCCGATGATGCTGTACATGACGCATGCGTCGTGCTTGATCTCGCTGTCTTCGAGCACGATGGCTTCCTTGACGCGCACGCCGGCGCCGATGTTGACGCGGGGGCCGATGGAGACGTTGGGGCCGAGCTTTGCGGTGGGGTCGACGTGCGCCGAGGGGTGGATGTAGACTGGGGGGATGATGTTGGCCGAGGGCGCGGCGAGCTCTTCCGAGCCCGTCTGGAAGGCCTTGAGCAGGTAGAGGGCGTTGGCGGGCACAGCGGAGCCGGCCGTCTTGATCTGGCGCCAGAAGTCCTTTGTCTCGAGGACGAAGAACTGGCGCGAGTCGGCAATGTCGGAGAGGACGTCCTGCTCGAGGCGGATGACGAGGTTGGCCTTGTCCTCGTCGTCGTCGTCGCCCTGGTAGAAGGACGAGTCGAGGTTCTCGGACGAGGGGTAGGACAGCAGGCGCGGGCGCTCTGTGCGGCGCTTGATGGCGGAGCGGATGGCGGGGAAGATGCACTCTGTGGCGAAGAGGTAGACGCCGCAGTTGATGAGGTTGGAGATGTGCGACTCGGGCTTCTCGACGTAGTGCAGGACGCGCTTGGTGTGGGCGTCGGAGACGATGCAGCCAAAGTTGGAGGCCGAGTCGGTGGCGACGCGGGTGCCCAGCATGACGGCCTCGGCGTCCTTGTCGTCGAACAGGCGCAGCATCTCCTGCAGGGGGAACGACGAGCAGATGTCGGCGTTGAGCACGAACAGCTTCTCGGGGCGGCCCTTGAGGATGACATCGCGGAAGTGGTAGAGGCCGCCGGCGGTGCCCAGCGCCTGGTACTCGCGCAGGTACTTGACGCTCAGCTGCGGCCACGTGCTGGACACGGTGTTGATGAAGGGCTGGAAGACGGATTCCTCGTAGTAGCCGACGATGAAGACCTCCTTGATCTCAGGCACTGCGGCCACGGCGCGGAAGCAGTGCTCGATGATGGGGTGGCCGGCGACGGGGAACAGTGGCTGCGGGGTCAGTGGGTGGCGCGGGGGGTGGTGAAGGGATACACACCTTGGGCAGCTCCATGGACAGTGGCCTGAACCGTGTGCCGCGCGACGGGCCGCCGACCTGCAGTGGTGAGCATGCATTCGCGGTGCGCGTGGGTGCTCACCCAGTACCTACCAGGATCACCGCCTTGGTGGAGCCGCTGTTGCGCGACGGGCTCTTGGAGCGCATGGCCAGGGAGGGGGGTTGCAGGCTCATTTTCTGTCTGCTGTGATTGAACAGTAGCCCACGGAAGAGGTTGATATGGACTGTGGTGAGTGCAATGGCTATCTGGCCCCAACGACTGTTGGACCCTGAATACGACGTGGGGCGGTGAGCACAAGCGTCATGTGCGAGGCTCCCTTACATGATATCTCGTAAACATCAAAGAATAAACTCATCATACCACCAACTCGACATCAAAGACGTCGACAGCGCAAGGGTGGATAAATAGTACTATCAACTCTACCAATCCGTCCTCTTACTGTAGTAGAAATTACTAAACACCTTGGTGAGCAAATGCTCGCCATACGTACTCCCCTGATGCATGCTCGGCCTCCCACTCCTCTGCACACACTTTTCCAGCGGCCTGACCACAGCGTCGAAGTTGGGTTCGAAGAAGAAGGGAACTGACACTCTGCCCCTGCCACCCTGCCCACTTACACCTTCACCGTGCCCACCTACCCCTCCACCCTGCCCACCCACCCCTCTATGCAGTACTCGATGCATAGTGCTCTTCCACAGCCCATTCGTCCACCGTTCAATCATATCGCCAACATTAACGACAAACGCGCCGGGAAGAGGGTCAGCAGGCAGCCAAGTACCGTCTTTACGTTGGACTTGGAGAGCTCCGGGCGTCGAGTCTGTGAGTAGGAGCGTGACGCAACCGTAGTCTGTATGTGCGCCACAAGAGAACTGACTCAGATCGTCTTGATCGTGTGAGCTGGGTGTAGCAGACGGAGGAAGAGGGGGGTAGTTGATCATTCGCATGACCCAAAAACTGCGATCGCAGTGTCTCTCGAAAACGGTTTCGTCCTCGGCGTCAGCAACGGCGTGAGCGTCGGCAGGTCCAAGGTTAAGCGCAACGCCCATAGCTCTAACCAGCGCCCTCCCGACCTCTAGCACACTGTGAATGTACTGTTGATAAACCCCCTTCAACGCCGCCGGCTCCTCAGGCCACCGATTCTCCCCCTGCAACGTCTTCCTCACGCCCCCCTCACCACCCGCACTCCACGGCCGATAGAAATCCACCGCCTCCTGCCAATCCTGCAGTCCCCCCGTCACATTCTCCCCCAACCCCTGATACCCCCTCGCACTATCCCCGCCCTCCACTCCCCCGCATCAAACCGCTTGATTCGATTCTTCTCCTCCAGCGGCAGCGCGAAGAACTCCCGCGCGAGGCTAATCACCTCGTCTAGTGTTGACTCCGGGATTCCGTGGCCGGTGAGGTAGAAGAATCCGTAGTTGCTGCACGCGGCGTTTATGGCCTGGGCGGTTGCGGTGAGGGAGTCGCGGGGGGAGGAGGGGGAGAGGAAGGGGGAGATGTCGATTACCGGGAGGCTGGAGGGGTGGGAGGATATTTCGTTGTTGGAGGATGTTTCGTTGTTGGAGGAGGTGGGGGTTGGGGTGTGCCGGGTTCTTGCTGTGTTGAGCGCTGAGGTCATGTCGTGCATGGACATGGTGGGGGATAGGGGGGATCCTGCGACTGTCCGTCTTTTTCAAGGTGAGGTGCTCTTTAGATTCAAACGCTTCTTTGGTTTTGGTGGAGTCGTGAGATCGACCCTGCTAGGGTGGATGGGAGTGGGTAGTCGGCTATCATGTGGATACTCGAGTCAAGACGCGGGTGTAGGAGCCTCGGTTAGTCTTGCCTATTCGGGAAGGCCGTCGTAGAACTGTAGTATTCGTGTCAGACTACGCGTGGATAGTGGTGAGTACGAAAGTGTGAGCTGATCCATGCTGATACATCATGGTAGTGTGGACTATGATCGAGGGGTTTTTTTGTAAATCCAGGATTGCACTTGATACGAAATCAACAATAAAACTTCACTGATATCAGCTTGTAGAATCGGCCCTGACTTTGAATGCAAATGACTCTCAAACTCGAAAATCAGCAGTCAATGACCTCTACCTCCACACCCTGCGCAAACTCCACCTCCAACTCCCCGTCACCACCCTCCTTCGTCGGCCTAGCCACATAACCACCAACACTCACACTCCACCCGTCCTCCTCAGCGAAAAACCAATTCACCTCCCTCAGAGGCACCGCTTCCTCTTTTCCGTCCTCGCCCTTGACAATCCAATACACCCACAGACTCTTGCCCAGCACGTCTTTCTCGCGCCTCGCCTCTACGGTAGCCGTTGGGCGGCTGTCGTTGCCCGCGAATGAGGGGATGGGCACCACGCTCCAATCGGCCCAGACATCGCATCCAACGGTGCTGACGTAGGGCTTGCCGTAGTACCATTCGATGCCGGTCTTCAGCCATTTGGTCTTGTCGTCCGGAACGCCGTCTTTGGTGAGGTGCAGCAGCAGGCCTGCTTGGTCGTATTGGCGTAGCTCGGTGGCGGGGGGCAGTGCGAAGGTGAGGCGGGCGCGTTGGAAGGAGGAGAGTTTGTGGGTGGGGAGAGTAGAGGGGTGGGTCGGGGCGTTGAAGGCGTTGTGGGAGGGGGGTTTGCGCCAGATGTCTGTGCCAGGTGGGGAGGAGAGGGTGAAGGGGTCCAGGTTGGTTGTTGTAGTGTTGGGTGAAGGCATGGTTGCGGTGACTGAGGTGGCTAGGAGGAAGAGAGCGAGAAGATAGTGGTGGGTGGAGGTGAAGAGAGGTGAGGGCATGACTGGTACTTATACCGTGGTTCAAGCAGTCTAAGAATTAGCAATACGAGTCGAGGTTGGAAGTACCAGCCAGCTCGGGCATGGTTCTTGCTGAAGACGATGATGGCGTCTTATAGATGCACAGCAACGGCGGAGCGGACAGCCACTCCGGCGCCCTCACGTCCACCATGCAGCTCCTCGCGCTGAAGTGAGGGGCCGTTCTTGGCGAGAAAGTGCGAGATGCAGACGTTGGTAGGTTAGGCTTGCGGACGCGGGGAGCTGCATGTGGAGCGCCGCATGTGTCATGTCAGGTGTTGAGCGGGCTTCAGGATGTGGTACCTGACAGGACCAGGACGCATGATCGACGCGGACCTTACCTGAGCGGGCGGGGAAATGCGAACGTCGGGCCGACATGCAGCCAATCAGAGCAAGCGGAAAATGCTGAGTAATCAATGACGCTGGGGCGTAGCAGTGTTACATGGTAATGGATTCAGGTATTTACAAACGGCCGGGCTCTCGTCTAGGCATCTATTTCTTCTGCTCGCCCTCCTTTGGCGGCTCGGGCTTGGGTGTGGGCAGCTTGAACTGTGGGGGTTAGGGATGGGTGGGTTGTGGAGGGTGCGGGCGACTCACGTTTTCTGGTGTTGTGTTCTCGCCAGGGCCGACCTGCTCCCAGGCAGCCGAACCACCACGGAAGTTGCGGAAGGCCTGGGTCATCTCGAGCGGCTCGACGACGATCCTCTTCTTCTCCTCGTCGTAGCGGATCTCGGTGTAGCCGGTCATGGGGAAGTCCTTGCGCAGGGGGTGGCCGTCGAAGCCGTAGTCGGTCATGATGCGCCTGAGGTCCGGGTGGCCGACGAAGAAGACGCCGAAGAGATCGTAGACCTCGCGCTCGTACCAATTGGCGCCGTCGTAGAGGTCGCAGAGCGAGGGGACGGGGGTGGCCTCGTCGGCGTACGTCTTGACGCGGATGCGAGAGTTGTGGCGGATGGAGAGCATGTTGTAGACGACCTCGAAGCGCTGGTCCTTTGTGGGGTAGTCGACGGCGGTGATGTCTGAGATTTGCGTGTACTCTGCGGCGGTGTGGTTTTTGAGGAAGGTGAAGACGGGGATGACGCCGGCGGGGGGGATGTAGATGGTGAGCTCGTCCTTCCAGACGGAGAATCTGGGGGGTGTTAGTTGGACACGGCGAGGTGGTGATGGATGACAGGGCGAGGTGATAAGCACAACAGCCAGATCATGACACAGGCAGGTAAGGATTACGGTGCACATACTGCTGGATGTACTTGGGCAGACACGACATCAGGTAGTTGCCGTATGTGTGCAGGGCGTCGCCCTTTGCGCGCAGGTTGTCGACGGGGTTGACGACGGCGCGCTTGAGCGTCTCCGAGGGGTTGCGCGGGGCATACTGCGTCTCATTAGCTCACGAAGCTGCGTGCATGGCTGGTGGCAGTGCGTACGCGCATGTTGGGCGTCTCCGTGTTCTCGCCTGCGATCTCCCTGGCCCGCAGTGCTGTGGCGGAGAAAGCGCGGGCAGCCGTGGAGCGGGCGGTGGTGGCCAATGGGCGGCTGACTGCAAGGCGCATTGCCATTGCGTGTGTGGTGAGGCGGGTTGAGAGTGCGCGGTGCAGTGCGGGGTGGTGGAAGAAAGTCGGTCGAGGTCGATGTCAAAGTGGCCGCCGACGTCCATCCCATCCTGACCTTCTCCAAGCGGCAGACAGGGTGCAGGGCGACAGGGCGGGCCCGAGCGCCCTAGTGGACAGAGGTTGCAGCAGCGTGTGCACTGGCACTGTGCTCTGTGGACTGCATCGATTGCACCGATTCTGCCCATTTCACCCATTTCACCCATTCCACCCCCCGAGGCGTAGTCTTGTCCATCCTTTTCCTCGACACGGCCGGCGTTTGTTTGCGTCCTTTGCATCCACCACCCCTGTCTCCACATCGCCATCCGTCTACCTACCCATACCCATACCCACCACACACCCATACACACGCACACACACACAGACCATACACCGCCGCCGCCACTCGCTGCGCCTCGCACCTCGCATCGCACCTCGCACTCCACGCATCACACCTCACACTCGCACTCCACCCTCCACCCTCCACCCTCCACCCTCACACCTCACACCTCACACATCGCCGCGACTCGTCACCGCCCTCGCCATGTCCCGCCTCCAGTACGACCAGTTCGTCGACGACGACGAGGACGAGTGCTGCCCCCTCTGCGTCGAGGAGTTCGACCTGTCCGACAGAAACTTCCGCCCATGTCCCTGCGGCTACCAAGTACGCCCGCCTGCCGACACCCCCTCCCGTCGCTGCGCTGACCCGCCCCCAGATATGCCAGTTCTGCTACAACAACATCAAGACGACCATGAACGGCCTGTGCCCCGCCTGTCGCCGTCCCTACGACGACTCCACCATCGAGTTCAAGAACATCACCCCCGAAGAGTGCGTTGCGTCCCCCGCGCTTGATGACCCACCCACCCCTAACCACCTCACACAGGATGGCCAAGCACAAGCAGCAGATCGCCCAAAAGGCCAAGAAGAACGCCCAGATACGGCAGAAGGAGGCGCAAAAGGCAGAGGCCGACTCGCTCAGCCGCAAGCACCTCGCCGGCCTGCGCGTCGTCCAGAAGAACCTCGTCTACGTGACCGGCCTGACCCCCACCATCCGCGAAGACCGCCTGCTCGACACCCTGCGCGGGCCCG
This sequence comes from Ascochyta lentis, assembly GCA_004011705.1. Lineage (NCBI taxonomy): Eukaryota > Fungi > Ascomycota > Dothideomycetes > Pleosporales > Didymellaceae > Ascochyta > Ascochyta lentis. The sequence goes on from RZGK01000003.1 coordinate 175,795, forward strand.
ACTACTTCGGCCAGTACGGCAAGATCATCAAGATCGTCGTCAGCAAAGCCCGCGAGAACGCCCAGCACCAGCAGTCGGTCGGCGTCTACGTCACCTTTGCCCGCAAGGAGGATGCCGAGGCCTGCATCACCGCCGTCGACGGCTCGCAGAACGGCGACAGGGTCCTGAGGTGCGCTGTCCATCGTCTACTCACTCCGTCTCTAGCTTGCTCACACCCCCTGCAGGGCGCAATACGGCACCACCAAATACTGCTCGGCCTACCTCCGCGGCGAACAGTGCAACAACCGCAACTGCATGTTCCTGCACGAGCCCGGCGAAGACAACGAGAGCTTCACCCGCCAAGACCTGTCCATGATGAACTCCATCCAGACCCAGCAGCCCGCCCAGTCTTCCACGTCCCGCTCCGCTCCGCCCGCCCACCCCGGCCCGCCCGTCTCCGCCGCCGCCGCCGCCGCCACCGCCGCGCCAATGAGTCGACAGCAGAGCAACGAAGGCTCGAGTCCGACGCAAGACGCCCCGGGCCTGCCAGCAACCGCAGGCTGGGCCAGCAAAGCAGCCCTCGAGCGTCGCGCAAGTCGCTCGACCATCGCCTCCCATCCCAGTCCCATGGTGCCCAATGCCACGCCCGCGCAAGCTTCCAAAGCACCGACACCCGCGCCGAAGAAGGAAGAGCCGCCCAAGGTAGAGCCGCCCAAGGCAGAAGAGGCACCAAAGCCCAAGACCAGAAAGGAGGAAAAGAAAGAGGAGCGCAAAAAGGAAAAAGCCAAAGAAAAGGCGGCCCAGGCCTCCAAATCAGCCAGTCCCCAACCAGCCTCCCAGCCAGCATCAAAACAAGCCAAATCAAAGGCAGCCGGGTTCGAGGGTCTTCTCAAGGTCATCTGCAACGACGACTTCAAGTTCATCTTCTCTAGTGCTGGTTTCTCCGAGGAAGACTTCAAGGCGATTGTCGAGTTTCCTCAACTCTTGGATCCCAATGGAGGTGCCAAGCGCCGTGCGGCGAGGGAGAAGGAGCAGGAACTCCTCAAGCAGCGCGAGGCTGACGCCGAGGCCAAAGCAGCTGCCCAAACCCAATCGGTCCCCGTCGCAGAGCCTGAAGAGAACGAGGCGACGGCGGGAGGCAGCCTTCAACTCGGCGGAGAGCCCGAGGGAGGTCACGAGCCAGTCGCGAGTCACCAGAACCAGCATGCCATTGCTCCCCCAGGTCAGCAAGGATTCGGCGGCAACCTATTCGGCAACACGTCTCTGGCGGAAGACTTCAGCAGCCTCGGCTTGAACAACCGCTCCTTGACGCCCGCGCAACAGCAGCAGCTTCTGCTGTCCAACTTCAAGTCAGGCCCTCAGTCCGCGGGCCTCCTCTCCAACCTGCAGAACAGCCAGAACCAACAAAATCTCGCAGCTAATGCCTCCGGCCACGCAAGGCACACGTCCCGCTTCAGCTTTGCCAACGACGGCGCCTCTGCTTCCGCCAACGTCCAACCTGTCGCCAGCCAAAAGATCATGAACCAGCAAAACACCATGATGCCAAAGAACGCAACCCAGTTCAACCAGATGCCTCAGCACCAAGCAATGGGAGGCCAGTTCTTCACCAACGTCCAGGGCCCCCCTCCCGGCCTGAAGCCCACTGGCACCCCACCGGTTGGCGGCACCAACATGTTTGCCCAAGGCCACGGTTTCGCCACTGGCGGGCTGCCCTACGGCGCCAACGCAGCCGGTCGAAACACCAACGAACTGTACCAGGACCTGCTCCGCAACCGGAGCATGGATGGTGGTGCCAGGACGGCGGATTCTGGTAAGCGTGAGTCAATGTTTCCTTCTTTCCTCAGTCAACATCCCTCGACTTCTACCTCCCCTGCCCCTGGCCTGCTGAACTTCCCCTATGGACCCTCGCCTGGCGCTTACCAGGACTCTGGTTCGCAGAAATCTAAGAAGAAGGGCAAGAAGCACCGCCACGCCAACACAACCTCCTCTGGAGGGGGCGGCATGGCGGACATGCAAGACCCGAGCATCTTACAGGCGAGGCTACACCAGGCGAACATGGCTGGACAGGGTCCCTACGGCCAGGGTCAGAATGGCTTTTCATCCCTTTACGCGAACAACAACAACTTCGGCGGCGCCGGACGGTGGTAGATATTTCGCTTCCTTCACATAATTCGTCGGCCGCTGGGTCAGATATTGTCTTAGTACTAGTGCGGCAATGGCTGCACGGCGTTTTGGGTTTTTCTGTTTGGCGGCACTGCATCGGCATACCAACGAGTGCAAGGCACTGAGTTGCCCGGCGTTAATGAACGGCCAGCCATGGGCACAGGTCATTGGCTTTGGCACGATTTCATGGATTTTCAATACCTTCGCATCTTGTTCATGTCTTTCTTTACCTGGGCGGAACAGGCTGTTTTGTCAGACGCCAGGGTCAACTTCTCTCGTCATCTTCGTCCTTGCCATCGCATGTACGTAAAGTCCCCTTCCTGCCGCTATCTAGTCGGCATGCTTACTTTCTAATAGAGAGATGGCTTCCTTACTATCCTTCTGCCTTTGGAGTGACGAAGATGCTCGAGAGAACTACCCTTGCAACATGATGTACTGTAATGCTTGCCGGGCCCATACTGTTAGCTCGCCACCTTGCCACCGTTTTTGTTGTTGTTGTCGACCTGCGCTTGGCGTTCAATATCATGCATAGTTAACTCAGATCGTTGCTGACAGTTTCGCAAAGTAGGTACGTTCGCCGATGAGGAGCAGGCAACGCTCGAGGTCGATGCTCTTGTCAACGATGACGAGAACGAGCCTATGCGGCCTCTTCTCAGCACCCCGCTGGCTGGACAGTTCTTCGAACAACCTCGACGATCAACACCATCCATCCCGCCTGGATTCACTGCCCCTGCGATCCCCAGGGCCATCGCTGAGGAAGCAGCCTCACGCCCAGGTTCGCGTCCCATGTCGCGAACTACGTCTTCTACCATTGTTCCTGCAGTCCCTGTCTTGCCGGCCACTCCCATCAAGGCCGAAACATCTGCAAAAACAAAAGGCAAGCAGGTCAAAACAGTTGACGCAGTTGATGTTGCGCCGGCAGCTACTACCAAAGCAATCCCCGCAACACCAACAAAGTCACCGAGCAAAGCTCCAATCGCGAAGACACTGACCACGACGGACACTCCAACGAAGACGGCGGAGAAAGCGACCAAGAAGATGGAGTCTAAAGAGAAGAAACCCACCCCAGACACTCCTGTCAAGGCTGCAGCGAAGAGCAAGGCAGCCAGTAAGAAGGCCGACAAAGTTGAAAAACCCATCAACACCGCCGAAGACAACAGCTCAAAGGCAACCGCCAAAGAGACTGCAGATGCCCCGTTTGCTACTGGAACCCCCAGTGCAAGCGCCAAACGACAGCCCCCTGGCAAGCTCGACATTCCCATGGCCAAGATCGTGGAGAAGGAGCCCACGCCTGCTACGGTCCCGAAGAAAGTAGAGTCACCAATCAAGAGCGTGCGCACGCTTCCTCCAGCCTCGACTCCTGCAAGCCCTGCTGCAGCTCCATCTCCCATCAAACACACGGCAGCGCCTCGAACACTGCGACTGGTTTCGACCCCCAAGGCAGAGACTCCACCAGCTGTAGTCACACCAACACCCCCGCTGCCCCAGATTCCCACCATGGACAAGCTGCGGTCTAGGCAGGCCAGCATTGCGTCTTTGAACCAGCCCGGCACACCAGCAAGCGAACTGATCTCCGATACTGCCTCCATGACCTCGGGGATGATCTCCAGGGCTAGCTCTCCGCCCCCCGCAAGCAGCATCGTTGGCTCGGCTCCGGTGAGGAAGATAACCAAAGCGCAAGCCAAGAAGAACCGACAGGAGCGCAAACGACAGGAGGAGGAAACCACAGCAGCCGACGACAAGTCCGATGTTGAGGTCGTCCAGGCGCCCATCATCGGTCGCAAGAAGAAGGCCAAGAAGCCATCCACCACTCCGAAACCAGTTGCTGCTATGGCTTCTGCAATGGCTGCTGCAAAGAGTCAGCCTGCTTCGCCCAAATCTGTTACCGTCGAGGATGAGCCGGTTGAGATACCGACCGTGGCATCGGTCAAAGCACAGTCTGTTAGGAACTCTGCAAGCGCCACTCCTGAGCCTGAGGTCCATCTTGAAGAAGTAAAAGATAGAAGGGAGCCGAGTGCACAGGCTGTCCTCAACGACCTGCAGAAGACAGGCGACCTTCTGGTATCCGCTCTCGAATTCTTCAAACCGCTGTCCTCAACTCTGACACACGGCTCACGAACGAACCAGTCCGGTCACCCAACATCACCACCCGACCTCAAAATCCACATCGCAGAAGCCGACCTCGACGACCTCGCCAAGAAGAAGCCCGTCCGCCTCAGCGGGTATGGGGACAAGCCTGACTCGCGCACCCTCATCACCCCGAACGGCAAGTTCTTCTGGGGCCTCTCCCAGGAGCTCGAAGAAAAAGCCTTGTCCCTCGAATCCCAAATCGAGCAACTCACCGGCCAAGCACGCTTCCACCCGTCCTCACGCACAAACCCGCACTACACCCTCCCCTACTCCCCAACCTCTGACGTCCTCCCCGCCATCGCCACAGCCCTGAAAGAAGCCGGCAAAAAGCTCCACCCCACCTCCCCAACAACGCCTACCTCAAAATTCGACCCCGCAACTCCTTACTCCCACCCACCCACCTCCGACCTCCCCCTCCCTCGCTCTCCCCCCGCATCACCAAACCCCCGCAGACGCAGGCGCATATCTAAACCAATTCGTCCTCCCCCGTACAGACAACCCGCCGCCGAACCAATCCCGCTCCGAAATGGCAGCCGTGGGCGGTTCGCCCGGTGCCGGCACGCGCTCTATTTCCGTTTCCTCGCGGCGATTCGAGAAAGCGGCGCGTGTTGTCGTTGAGGGCGGTGCGGTGGGGAGCACTGAGATCGACGGTCTCGGTTCCATGATTGGCGATCGTCGGGGTGGCGTGTTCGTGCAGGGACTAGAGGGGTTAGTAGCCGCTGGGTTAGGGGGCGCTGTCGGCGGTGGTGGTAGTGGTGGTAATGACCTAGACAGTCAAGGCATATTCGGACACTTCGAAATGGGTGTCGGGAACGAGTTGAGACCTGTTGGTGGTGCCGTCGGTCCTGGAAGTTCCCCTTCCTCCACTTCCGCTACCGCTAAACCCAGCTCCAGAACCAGCGTCCTCAGTCTCGAGGAAGCAGAGGCTGCTATGCTGACTGCCCGCCGCGAACACGACGTTCTCGAACGCAGGTTGGCGGCTCTGATGAAGAAGAATAGGAAGTTGGCGACTGCTGCTACGGCGGGTGGGAGGTGAGTGTGAATCGAATTGAAGTGATCTGTAGGTGGGTGGTGTGGTGTAGTGTGGTGTGGTGTAGTGTAGGCTAACGGAAATTAGATAGAAGTAGGGTAGAGTTAAGCTACTATATACTACGCTGTACTATACTATACTACGCTATACTGTATTATATTATTCTATACTACGCTATACTATATTATATTATATTATACTATACTATACTACGCTATACTACGCTATACTATACTATTACTACCTACATCTCTAGTAGTAACAACAACAGTACTACTACCCACTTCCCTCCTCTTATTAGACATATTTCCTATTTAATCTAATTGTTATATTCTTCTATTCTTCTATTCTTCTATTCTTCTATTCTTCTATTCTTCTATTCTTCTATTCTTCTATTCTTCTATTCTTCTATTCTTCTATTCTTCTATTCTTCTATTCTTCTCTTTTCTACTTAATTTACCTTTAGTTTTTACTTTTATTTTTACTCTAGTTTACTTCTTTATTATCTGTCTTTTTCTGTTTTACTTGTTTGTTAAGGTATAGGGGTTCTGTAGGTAGTATATATACTGTTACGTAGGTTAGAAGTTAGAGTTAAGGATTATAAGGTAGGAGCAGGAGAGGGTAGAAGGTAAGCAAGAGGGGGTAGAAGGTAGGTAGGTAGGTAGGTAGGTAGGTAGGTAGGTAGGTAGGTAGGTAGGTAGGTAGGTAGGTAGGTAGGTAGGTAGGTAGGTAGGTAGGTAGGTAGGTAGGTAGGTAGGTAGGTAGGTAGGTAGGTAGGTAGGTAGAGTAAAGAATAGAGTAATAGTAAGAGAAGAAAAAAGAGAAGAAGAAGAGATACAGATAGTAGTATTGCTTAAGCTAACTCTTTATAATAGTGCCTCTTAGAAATTTATAGTTACTACCTATAATCTTACTACCTATACTATTTATTAGAATATATAACGCTCTAGCCTACTAGCTATATCTAGCAGCACACTATATTACATAGCCCTAATTAAGCTCTACTACGACTATCTAGAATATGCAAGAGTATATATAGGCATAAGTTAGCTACTATTCTACAGATATACAGGTAGTAGATGTAATAGCAGCCTACTACTTGAAACAGACTAGGAGCACTATAGTACACAGAAACAGTATTTCGTTCTATTACTCGCCTGCAGAAATAAAAGCCAATCTACGAACAAAGAAGATAGACACCCGTTCTTCTCACCAGACCCCCACGATCCTAAATCAACAAAATCACGAACGCTCATCCGCACGCAATTCCCGCTCACCCGTCTGCGCGCAAAGTTTCAACACTAAATTACAGTCGCGCATTACGCCGCTGATACTGCTGTCTTGCACCCTCACGCCTCCCAGGTGCTGAGAGGAGGCGCGGCATCCGTCTTTGTGGTAAGCACTTTGCTCTCTCTGTGCGGCTGGTGCGGTCCGCTCGATGCGAGGGTTGAGGAAAGGCGGATTGAGGGGTTTGGTGGCGGGTGAGGGGTGCGGGTTATGAGGGGTAGGAGGGAGGGGAAAGAAGCTGTATGCATTGTCAGTTTTTGTTTCTTTGATGGTGCATGTAGTGAACTCCAAGAGGGAGGTAATGAATGAGATCAGGATGTTGTTTACGTACCGCAGATTATCCCCGCGTTACATTCAATCGCGCCCCATACCGGCACCATGCACGCTACGTACGTGAAGTCTCCTTCTCCGTTGAAGAACACTATGTTCCGTACGCGAATCGCGGAGCACGCGAGAGCTAGTAGGCCCATGCTGTATGCCAGTGCTAGCGTTACTGGGGTTGTTAGATTGGCGGCAGGGTAAGGGTGTCTGTTGATAACAACAAAAACTCACGCTTCTTCCTGAATGTCGTGGGCAGACGGTAGATGGTGGTGATAGGGAGTAGAAAGATAACAAGGTCGAGAAACGTGTTCATTGATGAGGTGAAGAAGTTCACGTTCATCATGTTCCAGCATCCCTGATGTGTGTCAGCTGTGTAGCGTAGCGTGGGAAAGGCGGTGACGAACCCGTGGGAAATTTTGTAAATCCCATGCGGCTTTCATAGGGATGCATTGGAAGATCGCGGCCTGGCGGGTGTGTAAGTTACTGGGGTGGTGAGGGTTGGGACGCTGCGTACGAATACGGTGAATAGCATGAATATGCACACGAATCCGCCTACCCATGCTACTACGCGTCTTTGGAGTCCGGGTTGGGCGAACTGGTAGAATTGCGCTAGGATACTCATCTTGACAAGTCTGTGCATTTGCATCAGCGATGAATCATGCAGACGGTACTGAGTAGAGGAGGAGCTCACCCAATCAACGCTTGATAGCATGTGTTCTGCGCCAGTCCAATCTTCATACTCGCTTTCAGCATCGCTGGACGCGCCCGCGAGTACTCGATGTGTTTGCCCATGCCAGTGTGGATCTGGAAGTGGATTAGGATGCAGGACGCGATGTCGACGAAGAGTGAGATGACGATGAGTATTCCTGAGAGTGTGATTCGTCGGCTGCGTAGAAGGTACCATTGGCAGTAGATTCTGCAGCGAGGTTAGTGGTTAGGAGTAGAGGGACAGTATACACACCTAAGAACTACCATGCAGATAGAGGCTGCGAGGAAGGAGAAGGTTATGCTGTATAGCATGAGACTGCGGTCCTGCTCCATGTATCCAGGGTCTCCGTATTTTAGCATCATGGGCGCTTTGAAGGTAACTTGATCGTTCAGTTCTGATTGTCTAAGTTTGGCTGTTGACTACCAAGTCGTCCTTCAATTGATGCGGATGCTCGACGCGAGATGAGGGGATAGGGAACCTTTTACACGAAAGCGTCAAAAGATGCGCTTCGGTCATATTAATGATGTCCTGAGACCAAAGGGTGCTGAAAGCCGTTGGTGACATTCCATCAATAGCGATTAGTGAAAGAACAAAGGACAATCGAGATAGTGTAGAGTGGTTGGCAATGATTCAGTGCCAGCTTCGCATATCCACGCCTTCTCTTAACTTACATCTCCGGAGGAAAGATCCGCCTCTTCAGACAAGCAGCATCCGTATTCGGTACAGCAAAGCATGAAAGTTTCTCGGTCCAGTCTGGAAAAACTTGGACTTCCGCGGGGAAGTGGATTTGTCGCACCTTGAAGCTACCGCATTCGTACGGAAAGACATTCGACCGTCGAAGATACCGCAAAGAGGTGATTTGATGGGATTGGTGACGGCGGCAAAGGCTGCTATCAGATGTGAGACATCGGGTGACCGGCTTGGGATTGGTAGATTCGACGATCAAGAAACACAACCGTTTTACCCCATACTTCCTGCAAGACAATATTGAGACAGCTGTTATCGTCTGTAGTTTTTTGTGTGAGAGATTTGTGAAGCTAGCAAGGTGTCGTTGTTGAATGCGGCAATCCATCACTGCGCGGGGATTACCCGACTACCTACCCCGCCTGTATTGATCAATATGGTTGTTTATCGAAAAAAGACAACGCATGATATGGAAAGCTTTAGTGGGAGCCAAATGTCACGATAGCGCAGGACATGATACGAAGCTAAGATTTGGTATCGAAACATCAACATCTAGTAGGTTGAGTTCAGGAAATGAAAGTAGGGTGAACGCTTCCTAATGGCATCGAGCGCGACTGGCCAGTTATGTTTGCAGACTGAGAGGTGAGTCTATAATGCATCTAGACGCCTCGATGTTTTCGATTTCCGTCGTCACCGGCACTCACGTCAAGACAAGCAGCTCTTCAATCTCTTTCATTAGCCTCTACCTCACAATTTCCCCCTGGTACGGTCAAGATCAGTACAAGTATGTTTGGATGCAACGATGAATGATTTGATCCAGTGGAAGATGATTCTGTACTTTCGCAACTTCTCCTGCACGCGATGAGTGTTTAATCAAAGGGTGTTATCGACTAACATAATTGGGCTTGTTGATAATGGCTCTCTGTCTTTTCCAGCTCGAACGATGGTATGAAAGCAGAAGATGCCTGGAAATCTCCGCTGTATGCGAGGTAGAATCCATGCTGGCCCAATAACGTACCGAAATTCTACAGCCTGATGTTCAAGGTCGCAAGCGCAAAAAACTCAATTTCATGTAAATTAGAGACCAATTAATTCAAACAGTCAAAGTCAAAGTTCAGTCTCTCAATATTCTACGCTCTCTCACGGCGGCTTTGATGAGAGAGATGCTACACTTCGGACTGGCTCAGTACGATCTGGCTAGGCTTGCGCTCGCCTAACACTACGAATGCAACCTTCAGCGTTCCGCATCTGTGTCTCACTTGTAGCGTCTTTTCGGGTCGGCTTCTGCTTCTCTTGTGTAGCGTCTTCCTGGATCAGCATCTGCGTCTCTCTTGTAGCGTCTTTTCGGGTCGGCCTCTGCTTCTCTTTTGTAGCGTCTTCCTGGATCAGCCTCTGCGTCTCTCTTGTAGCGTCTTCCTGGATCAGCCTCTGCTTCTCTCGTCCACGATATATCTGCATCTCTCTTCCAACCTGGCCGCCTTCCGGGATCAGCTTCTGCTTCCCTAGACCAGGAAAGACCTGCTGTAGTTTAGAAACGTTCAGTTTATCAAGACAACTGATTCTCTGTGGTAGACTAGGCCATATACGTACCAGCTTCTGGGTCAGCGAGAGGAACAGCTGCAGCGGCTGCTACTAAAGCGATAAGAGCAAGGGTGATCTTCATGATGCAGATTGAGACGTGAAGTTGAAGTTTATGTTTGTGCTGATGTTAGACTTGCGAGTTTCTTGTCTCGACATAAGTTGCGAGGGTAAATATGCGCATTTATAATATTATCCAAGACAAACTGGACCGTGCTACATGTCTTTCCAGACGCAACAACTCAGCTCAAAGCTTCACTCTCTTCACGTCGAGACTCGCAATGCAGCCACAAACTTTCGATACTTAGACCAAAAGCAACTCTCATCTAATCGTACAACCACACTACCAGAAGGCTTGCAGTAGCACTTTCTTCAAGCTCCCTCATATGCAGGCTTGCTCCCAACCGATCATCAGCAGGCCATCTTGCGAGCTATACGTGCAGAAATGTGACCCAACGACGCGCGACTGACCCTGACTTGGAGCAATTTCCAATCGACTCGGTCGGACTACCCAAACTCAACTGAACAGGCGGTACCTTCGGCAACCTCGGGGAAGTACCGAATGGCGAAGATAGCATAGCGACTTTGTGGCTTTATGCAGGCCGTTTCGGGCAAGCAGCTATTGCCAGGCTGCAGACTTAAGGGAGTCTGGGCCTAGAGAGCCCCAACTTCAATTGACTAGTTTTGCGAAACAAAGCCGTATATAGTACAAAGTGTTCGTACTGTGACCGTCATTGTATGAGATGTGAGACGTCTGGATTTACTCCAAAAGCATCAAGAAGAAAGAGCATATTTCATAAAAAGATTGGGATGGTGCGAGGTTGGGCGACGATCGGCCATATTCAGCCTCATGCGCCACAAACGCACGCCAAGGAGCGGAGGTTTTATGTTCCTTCAGCTCGACGCACTATGGCGGTTGTTCTTCCTCAGCTTGGGCGGGGTACAGCGGGGTTCAAGCATTGTGTGAGTCGCGACGCTAGGGAATCTTCGGTCTCTCAGTTTCGCTGAACTTTGACTTCATCTGCACCAGGCTGGTTTTGTGAGCATAGGAACGACATCAAGGACTGCTTTCCACTGTGGCTTAACTGAACATGATGATGTTTGTCTTGTTTTTAAGGCCCATTGTCAGCAACTAGAAAACCAGGCAAGACAGGGTGCGGTGTATGCGAGCCTCCAACTCCTATTGACTTTTCGGTGCAATCAATTTTACACTCCAATACAACGATTAAGCTTTCAAAATTCTTCTCCCACTAGAAGCTGACATTGTTTCCCAAAACAATCAAAGCCAAAAGAGTCACTCAACTCTGTCTATGCTCTGATGGAGCAGTGTCCCATGCCACATCGTAATGATGTTGATACACGATGACAATCGTCAACAAAAGACATTCGAAGAATTCAAAAAGTTTTTCGTACTTCTGTTTCTATATCCGATCTCAACTACATGCTCCTCAAACACAAATCTGCGCCAACGCACCCAAATCCATCTAAATCAAAGAACTTCTCCTATCAGCCTATGTCCCAGTCCAACCCACCCTTCTACATCTCGCACAAACCCCAAAGTAAGCTAATTCACTATAGTCAGCAAGGCTATATACTCCTGTAAACAAGATCGACACACAGTCCCCTCCACCACCCTAGCACTTCAAAGTCTGCTTGACAACGAAAAGAAAATCCGCGATTCTCCATGTGCGGGCTTTGTGCCGAATCGTGAACCAGAAAAGCGGTTCACCCAGTCAATCCGCAGAAATCAAAAAGTCTGTAAAACTCAGACTGTACCCTGGAACTCTTTCAAGTGTCGAGAATGAGTAGACATGACGAGTCGAGTCGACATCTTCCAAAACACCGAGTTTTCTCCCATCTCCCTTTCTCCCCTTTCACTTTCACTCGAACTACTGAACCGGAAAAACAGAAACACTGACATCCATAGTTTTAGAACGAAGCAAACGCCAACACAGCACAACACAACGTCTCGATTCCTCGTATTTTCTGTCAAATATCCACTTGTTCTAAACCACTCCCTCTCGCGCCCCCGAACCTCGAACCCGGGAAAAGGAAATACACGCACATCCCAGCACCCGCTATCGTCTCGAAAAAGGGCACTAGCTCGCACTCACACAACACCCTACAACCCTCCACTATCAACTACAGAACCGGTACCCAGTATCCAACACGAGCACGCGCTCAAAGCGCACCACCAAAGAAATTGTGCTGAAAAACAAGGAGTTCTGGTCGTGGGCTATGAGTCCAGCCTTGGTGTGATTTTCGCGCTGCGTTTCTGTTCTCTACATGTTTTGAATGGGGTTATGGCGTGTTTGGTGAGTGGGCGTGGTGTGCGTGATTTCATCGGTGGGTGTCAGAGTAGAATGGCGATGAGTGGTGTTGGAGATTTGTTGAGTTGGACTTGATTAATGAGAACGTTGGGGTATACGCTGTTGTATGTCGATTGCCTGATTGACGCTGCGTTCGGTAAGAAGGGGTGTGATGTTGGAGTCGAAAACTTCTGGGCGAACATGTTGGGTGGTGTGGAGTGGAAGCTTGCTGTGAACAACGGCTAGAGTAGGAATAAATGTCAATTGCATCTCCACGCTCAAAATAGGTACTAGATGGATGCCGCTCGCCCAAAACCACCAGGATAAGTAGCAGAGGGGTATCATTAGGAAGCGAAGCTGAGCTGCGGAGCCCAAATAACAATATGCCGCGAGTCGCACACTTTATAAATGGCCACAAGGAAACGCACCAGCGCCAAAAAACGCTCAAAACGCAGTCATTCCGCCGCTATGCTAAAACACCGCCATTACAATCTTGTGCAAGTGATATCATTGGTCGACCATGAAGAGGGGGTCGACCGAAGCCGGGGTAGATCAACTACCGGCGCGACATCGAGGGTGACCGTACAGAGTTTGAAATGCTCTGTCTGCTCTGAAAAGAAGCAATGCTCATCATGTCTGGGTCTCGTTCAGGGGGTTCGTTGGTGTACTGGAAGCCGATGCCTTTGTAGCCGTTGTCCCAGGCAGCAACGCGGGAGAGGAGCCTGTTGGTCATTAGAGAAGCCTAATCACTGACGGTGGCGCACTCACTGGTCATCTGGCTCAATGTCCATATCGGGGATGAATTCGTAGTCGCCCTCAGGAGGCAGGTAGAATGCTGATGCTGTAATGCCCAGCGCTGTGGCAACAAGCAGTGTCCAGGATGCTGTGCACATGGACCACGAGGAATCGAGGTGGAAGCCAGAAAAGAAGCGCGAGTCGTTATCGAAGACATAAGACTGTGGTTGTTAGCACACATGCACTGCGCAGGATGAAGTGAAGATGTGACGTACGACAATAGCCATGCCAGCGCACTGAATGAAGGCGCTGAACAACAGCACGCCGACTACAACGCCCCAGCCCTGCACTCTGCGCTGCACACCTCCAGACATGATGACGACGAAGCTGACCAAGGTGCACAATTCGACGACGACGCCGAAGCTCATCAAAAAGCCAACGGTGCGCCACATGTTGCAGAAGGAGGCGTCTTTGTCGCAGTCCGAGGTGCGAGGGAAGGGGACACAGAGGCCGGTCTTGGTGGAGCAGCGCGAGTGCAGGCCGTAGGAATATTCTCTTTCGCCGTTCTGTACTGCATTAGCTGCGTTCGGTTGAGAGGTGGAGGGAGATGCGTACAGGGCTGTAAGAGACCCAGCGCGGCATGGCGATACTGGCGATTGTCATGGCGGCGCAGGCCAAGGTGAGGACGAGGCCCACGGCGTATACGGTTCTGCGCGTCATGATGCCTCGAGGCGTGTGTGGCCTTTGTGACGGCGATGGGAAGCTCTCTCGAGGCGGGGCCGGTGGGAGGACAGGCGTGCGTGAGCGTGATTATTGTGTAGCTTTCGGGCGGCAGAAGTCAGGCAAGCAAAAGGGCAACGGGGCGGGGCGCGACGCTTTTGGGAAGCCGAGCGCGGTGGGAATGCTCTGCGAGGGGGAAGAACCTGCCTTGGGGATGCAGGTTACAGAGCGGAAACGCGCAGGAGCATGGTGGGAGCAATATGTAGGCGGAACGGGGGTGAAGCGTGCAAAAGCTTTACTGGTACCGCTTTGCGCTACCCTTGTCATGGTCCCATGGAGACGAGAGAATCATGACGGCATGGGGGTCGAGGCGCTAGGGAGCAACATCCCGCGCCCGCCTCACCGCTTGCACGATGTGCCCACTTGATAGCGCGTAGCGCGTCGCTCAACCCTATATAATGGCTCTCTGTATGCTTTTCAGAACTTGGTTTCGTCTCGTCGTCCCCTTTTGTTGTATGCTGGATTGTGGGCTGCTTTCGAGTCGCTTGTGCCGTTGTTGTGGTGACTTGGCTTGTTGAACTTTGTGGCGCACCAAGCCTGCGCACATCTCCGATCTCACCAGGCCTCCCAATTACGGCCAGGCAACATCCCAGCCTTGCCGCCAGCTCACCCACTCATTCCAAGTTGCTTCACATGTTGACTTTCTTTTTCTCGAGTCTCGTGCGCTGCAAAGAACCGCTCCACTCCACAAATCCACCTGAACAACTCAGGCCGTCACACCGTGCTCTGCGTAACATGCCAGCACCAATCTGTCGAGCAGGTACGCAGAGGGAAGTACCGCGGCACGGTTGGGATGGACGACGTCTCCTTTGAGCGATCCTACCTCAAAAGGACGAATTCGAGAGGTCACCAGACCACACGGTGATAAGCACGCCACCAGCTGTGAGATACGCGAAGTGGGCACGTCTACGCGCGAACACGTGGGGTTGTCGCAAATGCCATGCTGGCACAATGGCATTCCGTGCATCACGCCAGCGGATTGTCATGTGGATCATCTCAAACACCACGAATCTCCATCCAAGGTAATCCCATCCTGACTCTCATGGCGACACCAGCTTGACCTCCATCCGTCACGCACTCGCAAGAGGGTGTCGATGTGCTTACAGCGCGTTGGATCCGCGACCGTATTGACAGCTGCCTACCTTGGCAGGTGCAATTCCCACAATTCCCACTCACACAACCAGATAAGAGCACCTTCACCGCCACTCAGCGGCAGCAACATAGCCGAGCATGACGCCTGCAGCATGCTCACACGATGCGGGGAACACTTTCACGCAGCAGCCACACTTGGAAGCGTGATTTCGCTGATTCGCTCGCGCGCAGAGCACACTGATAAGCAGCGCACCCTGATTGGACTGCATCTCTACACAGCTTGTGCGCTGCATCTGTTGAGGCGGGGTGCGTGAAGCGCGACACTCTTCCATTGCGCTTACGCCTGTTGCTGTGGCTGCAGCTTCGTATCGACTTGATATTTTCGAGTACCTCACCTTCGCAGCCATGTACAAGTACGTGCGTCAGGGACTATCTTTTTACTAAGACAACAGCGAATCGAATTGACTGTACGCGTCCAACAACACTCTCCATCTTCCAGTCTTAGCTCCAGGACGAGATCAGGGCGCCAAACTTCAGCAGGCCAGCACACGACACAGTGCCCACAGCGGAGCACGCCGTACAGGCTGGACATTGCGATTGTTGAGGACCGGGATGCATGGGTATGCATTGGCTTCCCCTCCCTTCCGCTGCACGCACCCTGCAGCCGCTTGATCCTGGACTACACCGCTACTAGCACCAGACAACCAGACGAGTAACAGCCTCATTTGCATCGGGATGAATGAAAACACCAGCATTTTAACTTTCGGTGAACCGTCCCGAAGGCGCGCAATTTGACTTTCACTATAGCATGTAAGAACAGGCCTCTAGGTTCGAAGTGACAGCACCATTGGATCAGCATACAATAAAACATTACTAACAAAGTGTTTAAAGAAACTACCTACTAATGTTGCTAAAGGCCAAGCATTTACTTAGGACAACCTGTATGAGGATCTGCAATATTTCGATCTCAAGGATTAGCAAGCACCTTCACCGTCTCATCGAATTTTGCATCACTCCGGAACAGCACACAAGATCCGGTCGCTGTGATGTTTCGACACGTTTGGCCCTTTTTTGCGCTCGATGTATGGTGCCGGGCTTTCACATGCCGAACTCTGCTCGGTGTTACTTTTTGTCACTTTCAGAGAACGTGACCGCAAGTAGAGTATTCCACCATCTTCACATGGGCGGATAGCGCAACAAGAGCCTCTATCACCTCAACGTACAAACATTTCTATCATCTGTTTTTTGTCTTCTCGTCGCGACTCAGACCGCGATAGATGTTTGAACATGGCTGATGGTGTTCAAACATGTCGTGGATCAGATACTGATTCGGCCCGCATGGTACCGATCCATCAACTTTACCCTCACGGAAATTGAATTGTAACTCATTCAAGAGGAAGATCTGTCCTTTGGGAAAGAATAGCTCTTCAGCTTCGTGCTGTCGACATGACATTGAGCGAGTTGCACTAGTATTCGTTTCATCTTGCAATCCGCAGAGCTTCGCTCCAAACATGTTGGAATTCTGGCTCTTTTTGAGTCTTTGAGTGTCAAGCAAGTACTCTACTCATAATTCTAATTGCCTTCTTCTTCGAACACACGACATCAGATCGCACGCTAGACATGCCAGGCACATTAAAATCCCATCCCTCGACGCAATCTTGCAAGACGCAGAAAGGAGACAAGATAGAAAGCAAGGAACGAGGTTTCATCCACACCAAGGCGACGCGTCGGAGGGAATAGCAGCACTGTAAATTACAACTGCTCTTAAAAAAGTTCTTCCTAGACACACCAGCGCGCGAGTAATCCTTAATCACTTTGCTCGCCAAACACAGGCAGAGACATACAGCATAGTCCGTGTTATTTTTCCTTGCCATCTGCGAAAACGGGAGAACCGAGTTCGCGAAGTGAAAGTCTAGGTTTAGATATTGCAGGACATGAGCTGGTCTGTTACTGTTTCCGATGCACACAGGGAGTGGAAACGTAATTGTTTGTACTTTAAGCATTGTTGAGATTGTAGGTGGATGGATTTCTTACACTGATAGAGCGGAGGGATGTACCACGCTGATCGTCGTTTTGACACGGTATCTTCTTCCACATTTACTCCAATCCGCGACACGAACTCTAGAAACCTCGCGGTTCCATACAGGCGGTAGCAGAGCATATAGTAGCTGGAGATTCATTACAGGTAGCAGCCAAAGAATCCAGATACAGACGTCATAACCACGCGTTCAACTCTCTTGTCAGGACAACCTCGACCCTGGCAGTTTTGATTTACGTTAAATAGACACTAGAAGGCATTTTGAGGTTCTTATTTCTTTGCGGCGCTCCAGAATATACGTGATCGGTGTTTCCGCCGCAGCTAGGGTTGATAACGTTGATGTAGAGAAATGTCGTTATTTCAATCGATTGGGGTTGACATATCGTGTTTTCGCTGGTAGATGTGCGAACCCACAATCGTGTAACAGAACAACGCAAACCCAGAAAACGACGTCGAAAGTGCCAGAAAGGCGTCGGCAAACACATCGTGGGCATAGTGACGTTTTGACTGACCCATAGGCAGCTGGCATGGATTGTTTTCGATGCTACCCAGACTGGCACATGTACCAAGAGTAGAAGTTTTCGTTTTCCGAGCGCACTATGCTAAAGAGTGGCTGGGTTTCTGAACCCGCAACATACCTGTAATGGTGATAGTTTCCTCACTTCAAGATGAGATTGTTGAGAAGCAGGTTGGCACCAGCATGCGTAGCCTCGATTGCATTTTGAAGTGAATGAAATAAGAGATCTTTCTGGCGAGCACATATACCAGTACTCTAGTCGATTTTCGTTTACTGGTTTGCGGTGTATCTGAGAGGTGATGGGTTTCGTGGCAGAAGGAAGGGGCTATGAACGTGACTGGGATTTTCTGCTGGCATGTGAATTGGTTTTTCATGTTGGTTCATTGTGGCCAGTCTGATAGCGGGAGTTCTTCGGTAGAGAACATGTCGAACTTTGAAGACATTGAAAGAGGTTTTTAAATTTGTATTAGACGCGGGGAGCTCATGAAGAACATCATGAACTGTTTAGATGCGTATCTTCCTCCACCCTGAACTTGGGTGGCGGAATTTGAGTTTTGATTCTTCATCAAACATCTTTTCGTATGTCATGCTACAAACAGTCCGCAGGCATGCGTCCAAATGCTTTGAGAGTTGAATTTTGCCGACAGCACACATTAAAACCTCGGGCCTTTTTTTTTTTTTGATACCGCAATCGATGAGAGGAAGAAGGTGGTGTCCGGAAGACGATGTCGGGTTTATATACTTGTATCTAGGTTTCTTTGTAGTTGGAGATCCAATCATCAGAGAGCATAATTCAATCACATGAGCCAAAAAGAGTCAAATTTTCAAACTACTAGACCAAAGTCTGACACTGCCATGTTCATGACAACTATGGCGCCTACATCTACTTGACCTCCAACCTCAACGCATCATACTGCACATATATGCTTCTCGGGAGCAGCGCACTCTCATAGTCCGTAGCATTGTATGGCAAACTTAAGACGATCTCATTAGAGTTGTTGCTGGCCAGGTAGCTTGTTGGGAACAGGAACTTGTGCTTCAGTGTGTAACAGGTGATGGCGCTTCGAGTAGCGCAAGAAGAGGACTGGTTGTAGCTGTGCAATTGTCAGTCACGTATTCCGAAACCTTCGTACGGTGTACCACTCACGGTATGATCCACGGCTCCAACTCATGGCCATTTACTACGACAACGAAGGGTACGTTGTTCCACGGCTGCGTGGCGTTGAATGTGTCGGTATTGCCAGCGGCTGTCTTAGCCCCGGCCAGTTGGATCGTGAAAGTGGCATCCCTTTTATGCGCCAGATCGTGCTGACTGACATCAAACGTGATGGTCCAGTTGTTAATCTCGCCATGACCTGCGACCTGTTGCGGCCTTCGGGAGTTTGCGTATCCGCCAAACACAGACCAATGAACGTAATTGAAGTCCTTGTACGTGTCACTCCTACCGACGTAAAAGTTCACGCCGTTCGGAAAGTCGGAGAGATAGTCGTATGCACCCCAGTAGATGCGGTATTCCGGAGGGTGGAGTGAGGTGTTGGCTGGCACATCGCCGTGTCGCCATTCCCCGCCTGCTTTGTCTGGTGTACCGATCCGCCAAAGCTCAGTTCCTGCGGATTCGGCTGTCCACTTCAATGTACCAGAATTTGTCTTCTTCTCGGCATTGACAACTATATCATCCCTCACGAACTCTCCAAAGATGCCATCGGCGTATATGGTCACCCGATATGTACCCGCCTTTACGCGGTCGATCTCTACCTTGCCGTCGCTATCAACATCAGCCCAGTACTGGTAAGTCAGTGGGTCAATCACGTTGTCCTGGTAATCGACGCCGTTCTGTGCAAGCACTGCGATCGCATTCTTGGCACCCTTGGGCAGTTTGACCTTCGCTTCCCACGTTCCTCGCTGTGAAGTGGGAATGTAGTTGGGTATGTGCTCTGCGATACTGTCGTAGAAGTCGGCATTCCAAGATGGGGAAGCGTACTTGACGGCTTCGTCACGTAGAGTCTTCCACGAGCCGCCTGCGGGTCCCTTGTTGAAGTGGTAATACTGGGGTCCAAACGTCCGGTCAAAACCGTCGGTTATGTTGGGCGTGCCTGCGCCATGGTGGTTGGAGACCATGTAGTTATAGATAATCCCATCCACCACAAGATCCGAGTGTGTGGGACCGCCGTAATATGTGTCTTTGGTATTCATGACCAGCCAGGCACCAAATGTGGAGTTGTCTTTACTTTTCGAACCATCTCCGAATAAGCCATGTACAGTCTGATCGCGCCACTCTGCCGCGAAGGTATACTTGGTGAAGTAGTCCGCAAACTCCTCCACGTAAGGGTCATCTGTGCGATTGCCGATGTACCAAGTTGCGTCCTGAACAGTTGTCGCGTTCGTCAAATTACCAGTAGCAGGATTTGGGACCGGCATGGGCGAGGCCAGTTCATCGTCGGTGACCAGATCGGTCCAAAGCTCTGTACTGGGCCGGAAGAGCGTCCGAAATTCTTGCAGGTTGCGCAAGAACGGTGTTGTAGAGTTGTGGTACGCAATTCGACTGAAGGTGTGCAAGCCAGTCTCTCCATCGCGGAGGAACCAGTATTGCTGCAGTACTTGACCGGTAGGTGGGTATACCTCGCTCATGACGACACCACCATAGGAGACATTGCGAGCGTCGACGCCGTGGAAGAGTTGGTATGTTGGGTCAATTGAACCAGGTGTGTACGAGCCTGATCCAGTACTTGAAGGCCCGCTGGCGGGGATGCAATAGCAGTCAAGATACGGGCCAACACCGTACCGCCCATTGCCTGAGGAGCCGCCGGGGGAGTACGGGATGTATGCTGCCGACCCAAGCAAGTCTTGCCCATCGAGCAGAAGCGTATCGATACCACCAGTGGTTTTGTTCACAGAAACGAACAGCCTGTCATTCTCAAGTTGGAGGTACGCCGAGGTCTCATTGGCGGTGAGATGTGTGTAAACCAATTGCAAAGAAGCAAGCAAAAACAAAGCGATGGCGAAGCACATCTTGAAGCAACACTCCCGAGGTCCTGGAAGCAAAGCTTGACGAGTGACAAGCAATTGAGCCGCATGCGCCAAGCTTATATACAGGCCGAGATGATGTTACAATCTCGCTCGTCTCTACACCACCCCACCCGGTATCTGGGGTATGGGGTATCGCCTGCCATGTGGTTTAATGGGTTATCCGTGCAATTGGGGTTGATATGCGACACTACGCCCGCATCGCGTATGGTTGCGGGGATAACTGGTTCCTGCCTGCGGATAAATCTGGGCCCACGAATGGTGGACACATCAGGCACCAAACGGTTCGGGACGAGATGAACCGAGTTCTTGAAGTAACAGGGTCTTTTGGGATGTGCTGATCTTTCTGCGGAATACAAGATTGGGAGCTCGCTAATGAGGAGAGGGAGTGACGTCACGCACGTTGTCGTGATACTACGTCCTCCACGCACGAAACTCCTTGCTACATACAATGTCGTTCAGCTTCAAAGATCCAAACGCCCATGTAGTTCTACCATGAGAAAGCAGCTGTCACATATTCAGTACCACCTGCTCTGAGCTGAGCGAGACATGACAGAGAAACTGCAAGCGAGCCGCACCACTTAGAAGTCTGATGTATGCCCTATCATCATTTTCAACTAATGTACAAGTAACAAAGACATTCAAAAATTTCTAGCGTTTTTGAATACGCGCAAGGAACCGAATTGGCATGCACAAAACCTGAACATTAAAATCAGGCACAGCTGCCGCCGCATGTGTGACGGCACCTTCTTTTTCTCGCCATCGAAGGTCTACTTTAGAATTTTTAAACATGGGTTTTGTTGCTTGTCTTCTCAACCTCGTCAATCAAATATTAGGTTTCAATCGAAAAAAAGAATACACCAATACCGCAGAACATCGCGATTGACGCTATTTGACTCTAGAACATTCCACGCCATGAGCTGTTGAACTTTGGTTTTTCATGTGTGGAAAACAATTGAACGACACCAAACAGCGAGACATCTCATCGTTGGCATATCGTTTTGGTGTTGTCTGAGGAAAAAGACTCTCAACACCTGCAGTGTTCAGATAAAGCCGGAAGCAGCATGTCTTACCGATGTACAAGTTTTTAGTTTAGGAATTACAGGATGGGTTTGTTGATGGATAGGAAAGGATAGGCTGCGAAGAAGGTATGATAGACTTCAGTATTGAGTTGATGCTCGAGTTCGGTAAGTTGGTGTTTGACTTTGGAGCCCAACATGTGGCCTGGGCTTGTATGTTTTCAGCTTGCGGGGTTTGCAATTTTGATTCGCAGAGATCGGGATTGAGTTGAGATTTTTCGTAGTTTCGAGAGCATACGGCGACTGAAAATGTGAGGTTGGTGTGTGGGATTCTTAAGTTCAGATCTGCGCACATAGAGAAAGGCTCTAGGACTTTCGAGAAGTTGTTCCGCCCTGTCACATGATCTTCTTGGTCGTAGGATTTTTGAGCACCACTGAAAAGATAGAGAAGAATTGATTACACGTCTTCTTCGTTTGACCCCATTACTCCCAAGCCAGGAAAGAGCTGAACATTTTTAAATCGCACTTGATGTTTTGTATCAGCTTGAGAAAGGAGATTGAGGACATGTTCTTTTCGCTCTGTATTTGTGCTTTCTTTCGGCAGACACATCGCATCTTCATGTTTATTTTCAAACCGAGGTACAGAAAGCATGATGTATAGGAAAGAAGGAGAAGAAATAGAAGAGACTTATAGACCAGGCTCGATACCAAACCCGTATGTTGAGCCTCCCACACAGAAACAGGAATTGAGCATTTCGGGGGCTTTAAACGGGTTGGCACATCAAGACAGTGATTGTTGGTTTTTGACGTTAAGATTTGATGAGGTGGGTTGATGCAAAGGTGGAGCACTGTCTAGTTCGATATTCAGTACAACTTTTGAGAAATCAAACACGGGGTAAGATAGAGGTGATGACCAGATTCCAGGTAAAGCATTGAAATTACCTGCATCGAATTTTCGAAAAAGACCATGCTTCAAGAAACCTGTGCTTTGAGTAGATGTGCAAATAAAACTAATGTTTCGAAGAACTTGAGAGTACTGCCAATTGCCAAACTTTAGATTAAAAAACTACCAAGACGACATCCGTTAACATGATCAAGGGTTTTCACACAAAGAACACCACAACATTCCCAACCAACAACAAACACAGCTAACGAGCACCCCACACAAAGCCCCCGAAACATTCTCAGTCTACTCAACCACCCAAGACACAGACCACAACGCGGAGTGTTTCAGTAACCCAATGATAAGGGAGAGGTACGACATAAGACCGGACGAGATGTTTTTTTGGACAGTTTATGTGGGTTTGTGGAAGTGAAAACCTCGACATTTATATCTCCAGTTGTGGATTTTGCGTGGGGTGGAAGATATTGTTTTTCTTTTTGGGGGGGCTGAGAATTAAATTGTGGAAGATGTGGAGGGGAGATGGGGGTATCTAATCATTCAGGTATTGACGATGTTGGATAGTGGGAAAGTGTACGGGATGAAGTGAGTGAGTGGTTTACACGGGTATCTTATTTAGATGTACAGCGGATTACAGTTATCATACAACAACAACACCACCACCACCACCTCAACGACCCTCGACGCTCAATGAACGTCGTTTAGAAGACGACGTTCTCAGGATCCCGTACTACGACTTTCCTCCGCTTCAACATGTTGTGACACAGTAACCCAGCTGCAACACTGACGTTCAACGAGTGGTTTACACGGGTATCTTATTTAGACTTTACAGCGGATTACAGATATCATACAACAACAACACAACCACCTCAACGACCCTTGACGCATAATGAACGTTGTTTAGAAGACGACGTTCTCAGGATCCCGTACTACGACTTTCCTCCGCTTCAACATGTCGTGACACAGTAACCCAGCTGCAACACTGACATTCAGCGAATCGACACCCACCTCGTCCACCTCGCGTCCGTGCTTGATGCCGACCTTGTAGTGCGCGATGTTGAGCAGACTGGTCTTGAGCCCGGAGCCCTCGGCGCCCATCATCAGGATGGTAGGGTGCTCAGCGACAGGGCAGTGGTCTGGATCGAGGCGCTTGGGGGAGCGGGCGAGGGTGTAGATGATGTCGGCTGTTTCGTCGGCTGTGTCTGCTTCTTTTCCTCTCGGGGTGGGGACGGCATCGGCGGCGTAGCAGCGCCATCCGTTCCTGCTGGCTTTGCCGAGGAAGTCGGCGGGCTCGCTGGTTTTGAAGATGGGGATTGCTTCGGCGGCGCCGGCGGATGCTTTTACGGCGATGTGCGACCATGGTGCTGATTGGCGGGTTGGGGTTACGATGGCTTCGACGCCGAGGAGGTAGGCGGATCGGGCGATGGCGCCGAGGTTTCCTTCGTCGAGGATGCCGTCGAGGTATAGGATTAGTGGGTACCGCCAGGAAGAGCTCTTGTAGCGGTAGGCGGTGCGTGTGCCGTTGACGGCCAGCTCTTCTTTCGTCTGCGGGCCCAGTACTACTTCAAACTTGCCCTCCTCTTTGGCGCATTCTTTCAGCTCGGTGATAGGCGGGACGGGCAGGGGCGATGCCTCGAGGATGAAGCCGTTGTGGGGGCGGCCAGAGGAAGCCTTGTCGAATGCGCGGTCGTATTGGTCGCCTACTTCGCGCGTGATCTGGCGCAGGTTGGAGGCTTTTGCGCGGGCGAGGAGAATGTCGCGGTTGAGGCCTCGGGAGTTGACGTAGAGCTTGTAGTATTGGCGGCGGTTGGCGCGAATGGCGGCGAGGACAGAGGCGTAGCCGTAGATGAATTCGGAGGCAGCGGTGGTGTAGGGGAGAGAGTCGGGAGCGCGGTCGCGGAAGGCGGTCCTCTGAGGCCGTGAGTCTGTGTCGTCGTCTCTGCTGCGGCGTGGCCTGTCTGAGTGGGAAGTTCGGTCGTCGTGGTCGGTTCTTGGCGATCTTCGGTCATCGCGATCGAAGGTTCTCATGGGTCGGCGGTCATCAGATCTGTCGTTGCGATGGAATGTTTGCGGCGAGCGTCTGTCGTCTGATCTCTCGCTGCGGTCAAAGGTTCTTTCTGGCCTGCGTTGTGGTCTGTCGTCTGGTCTCTCGCTGCGGTCGAAAATCCTCTCCGGCCTGCGTTGTGGTCTGTCGCCCTCATCAAACTCTTCCTGGTCTCGTCGTGGCGCACCCCTCCTCTCCGTGCTCGTCGTGTCTCTCCTCTCACTCCTCGTCGCTCGAGCTCCAGAGCGGTCAGCGAACCTCGGCCTATCTTCACCATCACCTGACCGCCCGTACGAAGACCGATGGCTGTCCTGGTCTCTTATGCGACGGTCAACAGCTGACTCATCTGGCCGTCGACCGCTCTTGCGTATTTCTTTCCGCCTGGGCGCGACATGCTCCTCCTCGTCTTCCCATCTCCTGCGCCGCGCGCCAATCGACGACTTGCTGCGAGACGGCCGTGACCTGCCTCCTTCAGACCCTTCTCCTCGCGTGGACGTCACCTGATCATCGCGGAAGGTCGTGCGCGTGCGGCTGCCTGATGGTGATGCTGCAAATCGGTCTGGTCCGCTCCCCCTGCCCTTCTCGATGGCGGCGGTGATGGACTTGTAGCGGCAGAAAGTGCGCGGGAGAGCTGTTCGCTGGGTCCGTAGTAGCACGCTACCAAGCATGAAAGGGTACGGCATTAAATGTGGTAACCAGTATGGGAGCACGTGTGAG
This sequence comes from Ascochyta lentis, assembly GCA_004011705.1. NCBI lineage: Eukaryota > Fungi > Ascomycota > Dothideomycetes > Pleosporales > Didymellaceae > Ascochyta > Ascochyta lentis. Next base: position 200,852 of record RZGK01000003.1, read on the forward strand.
TTGGTTTGTGACCAGACTGGCTTTCACCTTCATCTGAACTTTCGCCAACTTTTGGCGACAAACGGCCCGCCGTACTTGGCGCCATCGCGTTATCACGCGCCAACGTGTACCTGCGCGACCACGGTCTGACGTGCAGGGAGTCAGTCGACCTTTCCCACACAGTCTGCCCGTCATTTCGAGCCGCCAGTATGATGAGTTCAGACGAAGATGCAAGCCAGCTCATGGCTGCCTTCAGGAAAGGCGGCACAAGCAAAGCCGCCGCCAACACGCGCACTTCCGCTCCTCCCGCGCGCCGTTCCACACCCAAACGCTCCACACCTAGACCTTCACCCGCAAGGCATTCGCCAGCAAAGAGGCGCGCTTCCATTGCAGTAGAGAGCCTGCTTTCTGCTTCAAGCTCCGAAGGCGAGGACGTTATCAATGCCGCCTCACCACCCCAAGTTCGGAGACTGCTGCACATTCGACCAGATCCTGTACAAAACAAAGACGAATACACCTACTACGAGCCACAAGATGAGGTGGAGAGTATTGTGCGCGAGGCCACAAAAAGAGGCCATGTTGCGTACGAGGTTAAACTTGTTGGTGGTGGTACTAGACAGGTAAGTGAGCCGTATAGTCCAGCGCTGAGTTGGCGAGTGAGAGAGCTCGTTGCCAGAGGGTGAGAGAGCAGCTGCTGCATCTACCTTCCTGCCGTGCCTATAAAGGCCAACTCATAGCTCCAACCCTCCGCCTCCCTCCCACTGAACGCTTCTGATCAAGCCAGATCAACTTCGAGGAGCTACTTGAACTCCCAGGTGGCCCAGAAGCATTGAACGACCACCAACACGACGACGAAGCCTCCTCTTCCAGCGCCGACGACATGAGACTCCGCGGCAGGACTGCGAGAGCCACCAACGACGGGTTCGTGGACATCACCACAATTGGCATCTCTTCTTCAGAAGACGATTCCAACGACGATGAGCTTGCGCCTACTCGAAACCCCCGCAATCGCAGAGCGAGGGGACCGGCAAAGGGCTCAAGAAGCAGGTCGAACCTGAGCGATCCCATGGAGCTCACTTCCAGCGACGAGGACTCAGAAGACACAGGCAAGAAGCGAAGAAGACGGAGGAAGAGGGTGGCGGAACCCACCCGGCGCTCTACCAGACAGCCGGTACCCCTTCGACTTCGCGGTGACGAGGAGACTGACGAGGAAGAAGACACCAGCGACTCGGACGACATCCTGCGCTCAGACGTCCTCCCTGGTCGCAAGCGCAAGCGACGTGGTCTACGTGCCTTCAAGCCTGAGAAAGTCCAGCGCATCGGTGCTCGTCACTCGGAGCGATCTACACGCGCCACAAACAACATGGAGGAGGCAGGCGAGAACGACATCTACCGTTCGGATTCCACGCCAAAGGTCTCGGCGCCGCAAGTCAAGGCAGTCCGAGAAATATTCGAGACACTCCCTCGCAGCAACCTGTTCCGCGCCCGCCACGCCGAAGGGTGCGAGCTGTGCTACGACGGTCCCAATGTCGCTCCCCTCATCTATTGCCAAGGCTGCTCCCTCGCATATCACAAGAACTGTCTAGGCACTCGCAGCAGTCGCGAGCATCTCGTCACAAAAGTCGGCGATGAGCGCTTCATCCTGCAGTGCAAGCGTTGTGTGAATGTGTACCAGAGGAAAGACCGCTTTGCACCCAACTTGGCCCGGTGCCAGGACTGCGGCAAGAACGGCAGCTCATGCAGACCCTTTAGGCACCGCAAAACTACCCAGCAGGAGATGAAGGAGCGTGAAGAGAACGACGGCGACGATCCAATCACCGACGTACCTTCTGAGCTGATCAACAACCCACACAACGTGCTCTTTCGCTGCACCAAATGCTCGCGAGCATGGCATTACCACCATCTACCCCCTCTGTCGCAATACGCCATGGACGTCAACCGCGATGATGAGGAGATGGCAGATGAACGCTTCCGCGAGTACTCGAACAAGTGGATGTGCAAGGAGTGCGACGACAACGACTCGAGGAAGGTCGGAGGGCTCGTTGCTTGGCGTCCGTCTGATGTGGAGACGTACCTACCCGGCACACCGTGTGAACTGGTCAAAGAAGACGACAAGCAGTATCTCATCAAGTGGGAGAACGAGTCGTACTTCCGTGCAGCGTGGTTCTCAGGCGCTTGGACATGGGGTGTCAGTGCGCCTGCAATGCGGAGAGCTTTCTTCAAGAAAGAAGATGGTCCGAAGATGCGAATCGAGGATGCAATACCCGAAGAGTACCTACGCATCGACATCGTCCTAGACATCAAGTTCACCAGCTATGTCGAGATCCGCTCGGAAGAGATCGACAAGGCCCGCATCAAGGAGGTCGATAAGGCGCTCATCAAGTACAAAGGTCTCGGCTATGAAGATGCTGTCTGGGAGAAAGTGCCCACGCAGGAAGACGGCGACCGATGGATAGACTTTGTCACTGCCTACAACGACTGGATTGCCGGGCGCTATGTGAAGGTCCCCAAGCAAGGTCCGCTCAAGGCGCGCCTGGAGAGAGCTCGCAACACAGCCTTCGCCAAGCTCGAACGACAGGCCCAACCAGAGAACCTCGTTGGTGGAGAATTGATGAAATACCAGATGGAGGGTCTCAACTGGCTGTACTACCAATGGTACAACCAAAAGAACGGTATCTTGGCCGACGAGATGGGTCTGGGCAAGACAATCCAAGTCATCGGCTTCATGGCAACGTTGGTGCAGGAACACAATTGCTTCCCCTTTCTCATCGTGGTTCCGAATTCGACCTGTGCCAACTGGCGTCGCGAGATCAAGCAATGGGCACCGTCATTGCGCGTTGTTGCCTATTTTGGGTCGTCTCAAGCTCGCCAAATGGCGTACAAGTACGAGATGTACCCGGAGGGCACCAAAGACCTGCGATGCCACATTGTCGTGACCTCCTACGAAGCTGCGTCAGATGACAGCTGTAGGAAGTTTCTTCGAAGCGTCAATTGGGCAGGTCTCATCACGGATGAAGGCCAGCGGCTGAAAAACGACAAGAGCCTGCTGTATACCGCTTTGTCGGCAGTCAAAGCACCGTTTAGGCTGCTCATGACCGGTACGCCTCTCCAGAACAATGCTCGAGAGCTTTTCAACTTGCTGCAGTTCCTGGACGAGACCATCAACGCTGCCGAGCTCGAGGAGAAGTATGCTGAGATGACATCTGAAAACATTAAGGAGCTGCACGAACAGATCCGACCGTTCATTCTCCGCCGCACCAAAGCGCAGGTGCTGACCTTCCTTCCGCCACTCGGTCAGATCATCTTACCCATCTCCATGAGCCACCTGCAGAAGCAGGTCTACAAGTCAATTCTCTCCAAGAGACCCGAGCTTCTCAAAGCCCTATTCACCTCCGACAAGGGTCTCAAACAGCAGGAGCGCGCCAATCTGAGCAACATCCTCATGCAGCTGCGCAAGTGTCTCTGCCATCCGTTCGTGTATAGCCGCGAGATTGAAGAGCGTACAGACGTCGCTGCAGTGTCCCACCGCAACCTCGTCGAAGCGTCTGCCAAGCTGAGCCTACTCGAGACGCTACTGCCGAAGCTGAAGGAGCGTGGACATCGTGTCTTGATTTTCAGTCAGTTCCTGGACATGCTCAACATCGTCGAAGACTTCTTGGACGGCCTACAGATGGCCTATCAGCGTCTCGACGGCACAATGGGTTCGCTGGAGAAGCAGAAGCGCATTGATCAGTTCAACGCTCCTGATTCACCACTGTTTGCCTTTTTGTTGTCGACCCGAGCTGGTGGTGTGGGTATCAACCTCGCAACAGCCGACACGGTGATCATCCTCGATCCCGACTTCAACCCGCATCAAGATTTGCAGGCTATTGCAAGAGCTCACCGCATCGGACAGAAGAACAAGGTTCTGTGCTTCCAGCTTCTGACACGAGCTTCTGTTGAAGAAAAGATTGTGCAGATGGGCCGCAAAAAGATGGCGCTCGATCACGTTGTGGTAGAGCAGCTCGACGCTGATGAAGATGAAGAGCACGATGTCGAATCCATCCTCAAGTACGGCGCTGCTGAGCTCTTCAAAGACGACACGGCAGATCACGATATCCGATACGATGACGCCTCGATAGAGAAGCTGCTTGACCGCAGCCAGATCGAGAACACGAAGAGCGCGGCCGGCGACGACTCTGCCGAATCACAGTTCAGCTTCGCACGTGTCTGGGCCAACGACACAGGCTCACTGCAAGACAACCTCGACATCGTCGAAGAGGAGGTTGCTCCAGACCCCGGCGTGTGGGACAAAATTCTGAAGGAGCGTCAAGCGCAGGCCGCTGCTGAAGCCCTTGCCAGAGCACACGCTCTGGGCAGAGGCAAGCGCGCTAGAGTTGTAAGTATTTGGATGGGTGATATAACCACTTCTACTGACTTGTCGCAGAACGTCGACTACATGACCGAGCAGGAGAAAGCGCAAGCAGGTGCGGACAGCGAAGAAGAAGCCGCGCCTCCTTCACCTGTCAAGGTCGACAAAAGGAAAAAGAAAAAGCGATCTGATTCTGAGAGCGATACTGACTTCCAAGCCGATTCCGATGAAGATACCGACGTTGAGATCGAAGCAGAGGGCGATGTGCAGCAAGAGCTCGCAGATTACAACCAGCAGCATAGCGTTGGCGGGCTCGCTCGCCAGTCTCCGAACCAGCCGAGCCCGCCATACGGCGGAGACATACTTCGTTTTCCTGCTCAAACTGCTGCTCCTGTGCAACGCAGCCCTGCCAAACCGCCGAAGAAGAGCAGTGGTAAGCAGCAAGTTTCATCAACAATCACAGTCGTCAATGCTCTGAAGCCGGCTAAGAAAGATGCCAAAACCCCAACAGTCATCTCATTAATCTCTCCCCCAGCATCTCCAAAACTAACGCCAATGCCATCAGTCAAGCCCTTCGTCCGCGCACACATCCCCATCCGCCCTCCCTTCGAACCGGCGAATCTCTTGCATACAAACCACATCTGCCCTGCCTGTCACAAGCCGCACCCCTCTGGTGCCTGCGAATTAAAGGCCGCTGGTGTTGAGCACTGCGGCCTCTGCGGCCTGGCGCACTACGGCTACGGCCGCACATGCCCACACATCAGATCAGAAACACAGGTGCGCGAGATGCTCCAAGCACTCAAGAACTCACCCGAGAAGAAAGAGCTCATTGACCTCGCAATGAAGTACCTCCGTGGCGTCAAAGGCACTCTGGTGCAGCAGAAAAAGCGGGATCGAGAAAAGGCCGCAGGCATGCCAGGCAACGTCGCAGCAACCAACAACGCCATTGCTTCCGCGACGGGGACCAGGCCACCGTGGCAGGCTGCTGCTAGTGGTGCTGCACCTCCCAGACCCACTCAGCCGGAGCAGTACAGCAAGCACGGCCAGGGCCTGTACAGACCACACGGTCCGCCCCAGCAACAGCAGAGCGCGCCGCAGAGGGCAGTTCCCCAGCAGCAGACGGGACACGCGGAGGGACAGCTCGATGAGCGTGACGTAGAGACTGCGCTCATGGGATTCCTGGGTCAGAATCAGCAGTGATTGCCAGACGAGTAGCCAGTCTTGGCACAAGAGTCCGAGCACGAGCACGAGCACGAGCATTCGATGAACGCGCGCTTGCGATGCTAAGCGAGGAAAGATGTCCATCCATCCATCCATCCGCCACAGGCTGGCGAGGAAGTAAATAGGTGCAAAGATACACTCAATCAATCAATTAAAATAATACTCCTAATCTACACAGTGTCCCCGCCCCTTTCTTACATTAGAACTTGATATCCTCTCGTCTCCTATTTATGCCTTCTTCTCCTAACAACACTGCTTCTTGTCTAAGCATCTAATAAACGCGCACTTATTACGCTAAGTGAGGAAGTATGTTTATTTATCTATCTATCTATTTATCTATCTATTACAGGCTAGTAAGGAAGTAAATAAGTGTAAAGACATAACTAACTAATAAAATAAAATAATACCTCTAATCTACACTGCATCTCTGCCTTCTTCTCTTATTAAAGGAATTAATATTCTTTTATTTCCTGTTTATACCTTCTTTTCCTAATAACACTGCTTCTTGTCTAAGTACCTAATAAACGCGCACTTATTACGCTAAGTAAGGAAGTATGTTTATTTATCTATCTATCTATCTATCTATCTATCTATCTATCTATCTATCTATCTATCTATTTATCTATCTATCTATCTATCTATCTATCTATCTATCTATCTATCTATCTATCTATCTATCTATCTATCTATCTATCTATCTATCTATCTATCTATCTATCTATCTATCTATCTATCTATCTATCTATCTATCTATCTATCTATCTATCTATCTATCTATCTGTTACAGGCTAGCAAGGAAGTAAACAAGTGTAAAGACATAACTAACTAATAAAATAAAATAATACCTCTAATCTACACAGCATCTCTGCCTTCTTCTCTTATTAAAGAAATTAATATCCTTTTATTTCCTGTTTATAAATTCTTTTCCTAATAACACTGCTTCTTGTCTAGGTATCTAATAAACGCGTACTTGTTATGCTAAGTAAAGAAGGATATTTATTTATTTATCTATCTATCTATCTGTTATATACTAGCAAGGAAGTAAATAAGTGTAAAGACATAACTAATAAAATAAAATAATACCTTTAATCTATATAGTATTACAGCTCTCTTCTTCTATTAAAGGAATTAATATCCTTTTGTTTTATGTTTACGTTTTTCTTCTCCTGATACATTCAAGTTCCTCGGAATCCAATGCCCCGAGTCCACTTTCCCCAGCATCATCATCTAATTTCCGTGGTGTGCGAAAATTGAAATATACAGCACAAGCGCAAATCATACTATTTGCACGAGAAAATCGTCGCTTGGGGTAGTAGCTGAGGTGAGATGTCGTGGTTATTAGATTGGTGGACGTGGCGGCATTGAGTGTCTAGTGGGTTTTGTTTGTCCGTATACGTACTGGCCGGCGTCCGGCATGCATGTGGGCCATGAATTTGACAAACCCGAAGCCTCAGCGTCTGGTGCGCAGAGCAGTGTATCGTAGATGTCACTTCGAGCGGCTAAGCGACGGAGTTTTTGCGAATTGCTTACTATCTTGAGTGAGGAAAAGTCTGTTACCCAGAAACCTGGTGGATGAGTGGTTACGATACGCAGCGGATGTGGTTTATGGAACCTGGGCCTCAATGACATTATCTCCCCATTCGATTCCCGCATGTTGGATGCTCAGATATTCTGGGTCGCATTCTGGACTACGATCTTTCACCCTCTGACATCTCTTTTGAATGGTCAAAGAACTTCGTACAGACTAACGATGTGCTCAGTGATGACTTCCTCAATGGTGGATGCAATCGACTGCACCATTCCATGTTTCAGATTATGGAAACTTCGGGTTTTTTGAAAAACGCGGAAATTCGGGATCGAATCGAGAAGCTCTATTCATAGCCTCGTTCGAGACAATTCAGACTCCGCACATACATCAGCCTATACTATCTTGAATAGCTAAGCACCGCAGACTTCCAAAAATGTGCGTTACTTAATTGCCTATTGCAAAATGAACGAATCGCAAACTCTTGCTACTAGCTCGTTTCTTTCTTGGAGTCTTGACAAGGGAGGCGTAAGTTGGTTTTCTTATAAGATTATGTATAAGAAACATGCTCACTGTACATCGCTCATCTACACTGCATCAGTCACCCCTCATCTGCACGTATCCAACTCACGACATAGTATACCAAAACATGTGCATTCCGCCGTACCTCTTTCCTCATTACTCTTTCTACTCATTCCTAGCTTCACTGCCAATCAACGGCAGGCTGCAGACTGGACGAGATTGATATAACTAGGTGTTGTGTGTTCAGCCGTGCAAAGGTCTTGAACTCTCTTATTGAGAACACAGATTCTTTACTTCCGTGTTCTGATAATCACTCCGTAGAGTAAAGGTGACATGAGTGTGGTTTGCGACGTCTGTTCATGGAGAAAATGTCGCAATGGGATGTCGGAGGGAAGATAGAATCGGAAGTGTTGGAGAAGATTGTGTGTACTATTGATGATTGGAATATTGATTAAGTGCCCATGATCTCAAACATCTGTTCAAGCGGAGTTGCTCTCGTTTTTTGCGCGTACTATAGGCATTTGTGTGCAAAATAAATAAAAATGCGAAATTCTCACTTTGAGTAGTTTGGCAAGAGAGGTACTGCTCGCGCGCAGACATGTCGTAGTTCTCGTCGATGTTGTTGAAAGAACAAAATGTTGGTTTCCTAGTCATGGGAGAAGAGCTGCACAGGTAGAGTCTGGCTTTGAGTTCTTTGAAGCTTCGTTCATTGGTTGCCGGTTTAAGGTTTTGGACGCAGCTTGCAAAGCAGAGACATGTTCTTTTTATAGGTCAATTTTGAGTTTTTCGGAATTGTTTTTAGTCGTGAAGAGTAGCAAGCAAGTAAGGAACAGAATATCAACTGCGTTTGAGAAGTGGAATACATCATTGTAGATCGGAACACATGGAAGTTGTTTTTCGGACGCCGACTGTGTGTTGACTTGGGCAAGTTTCATGTCCGACATTGAAGGTTGAGCCCAGATTTGTAGGCCACGATGTCGAAACTGCTGCTCTCAGCACGGTGGCTGGGAGTTCTGGTGCTGTGCAGATTACCTCCTAGCGCAGATGAATCTTTTTCGGCGAAGACCGGCAGAACAGGACATGTGCCGGACAAGGTCCAATTTCAGAAATGAAACCATGAGCATGGTCACGGTTGGTTTTGAACGAGGGCAAGCAAAAAATTTATTATCTTAGTGGTTTTTGGAATGAGAACATGATCTTTGCCGTTTCGGTTTTCGAACAAGACAGAGCGAGAAGACATTCGTCACCTATCAGTCCCTTTTTGTTTATGCTGCAGATAACGAACTAGAGTTTGTTTTCGAGCAAGGTGATTTTTATTAACTTAGACATGTTCAAGTTTAGAACAAAACATAAGCTTCTGCGAATCCGTCTCTAAACAGAGCAAGACGAGAAAGACATGCGTTATTTGTGCGTCGGTTTTTCCAAATTCCGACCTGCAGGACAAGAAACTGGAGTGGTGTCTAGGTTCAGGGCAAAAGAATTTATAGCTTGCGAAATTAAACATCGCAGTTAGGTGCAGCTTAAAACAACAAGATAAGCAAGTCACGAGCCTGCATAGCCGGTGTGGCCGATGTGACGAGTCCAAAATGGAAACAAGTTTCGAAGCAGGTGTTGTAATTTACTGTTCTGGGCTATTTCGAAAATACGCTTCCTCTTTGTGTGTATGCTTCGGGCCCGCTCCAACATTCTGGCTCCTGGAAATGGTAAAGGTACAATCCTTCCATTTCATGATCGAGCAACCCAAGATTGCAGCTGGTAAATGAAAAAAGAGCAGAGTAGACCCAAACCATCTAGAGAATCTGACTTCTACACCTATCGAGACCGCCCTGAATTCAACTTCTGAGATTTCGTGACCGGACAGCAACACAACAAGATCTAAAAAAACACCTCAGAACGGGATATTACTCTCTTCAAGCTGCACCTACTTCTCACCCAAGACTCAATACAGCCACTCGAATAGTATTTACTCTATCTCTCTACATATTCAAACCAGGTACCCAAAGCCACAGCATGCAGCGAGCACATTCCATCTCCACCGACGCCCTAACTTCCTCTCTGACCCGCTACTACGAATAAACCACGCACTTGGCACCGTATTCCACGATACCTACACATAAAGCCCCACCTCCATCTAAAGCCACTCCATCTAACGTCACCCCATCCACCAAAACCGCAACACCTACAACTCTCAACGCCCTCTCTGCGCCCTCGGCAGCCGAAACGAACTAGCTGTTATATTCCCCCTCTCTTTCCATTATCATCGATCCCAAAGAAATGGATTAAACCCGCTTTTAGGTGTTTTGGGGTAGGACTAGGAAGTTATAGTGTAGGTGTATTAGTACTTACTTATACTATCTATAGAGATAGGTAAATTTTAATCTTTAGTTTTATAGTTATACTACTATAACTATAGTTTAAACTAGAGTTTCTTAGAGATAAGGTATTAGTAATATAAGTTAGTTATTAAAATCTCTACGCTCTTAGTAGCTAAAATAAACTAGCTGTTATATTCCTTCTTTCTTTTAATTGCTATTAAGTCTAAAAAATAAATTAACCCTTCTTCTAGACTCTTAGAGTAGAATAGGAGTTGCAATATAGGTGTATTAGCACTTACTTAACGTACTCTACAAGCGAGTAACCGGCACAAGCGAGTAACTGGATTTTGCTAAGACTACACTAAACTTTACTCTGCCTATTATACCTTAACAAAACAACATAAAGAGGCTGTTAAACAAAGCAGATATACAGCTTACTCTCTAGGCTATCTAACAAGACGCGAATCTTACAGTGCTACGCGCTGCAGCTATCTATAAGGTGTTAGAAAGCACTCTATAATAACAACGCGATAGAAAGCTCTCTTAACGCAATTGCAAGCCTAACATAATAAGAATAACTAGTACTAAAGAGGAGGTAATTGTCTAACATGTATTAAAGCTAGACAAGCAAGGATACTCGCCCTAGCTTGCTAATATAGAGGATATAGCTAATTCTCTGCTTACTAAGCGCTACTAGCCCTATATTAGTAAGAACTAGGCTGCTAACTTTGTTAAACGTTAGCTAGAGCTTAAAGTTAAATTTAATTGCAAGTATAACTATAAGAGAGCTCTGTGTAAGGATCCTAAGGTAATTAGAGACTAGTACTAACTAGTAGAGAATACTAAAGCTAAGTATAGTATATAAGATAAAGACACCTACAACTTTAACAAGTCTAGCTTTATAATAGGCGTTATATTAACAGGAGCTGTTATTACAGGCTCTAAGCGTTAAAGGAGACTAAAGGCAGTGCAGCAGGGCAACTAAGAGTAGACTAGTATTATCTAAGGTATCTGCGCAAAGGGCTAGTCTATCCTACCCTTTATTATCTTCTCTAGTAAGCACTACCTCTCTGCCTAGTATAAGGAGCCTAGTATACCTAACAACTAGGTTCTTAATGTCTCTAACAACAGCTAGACTAATAATAAGCTTAGAGTTAAGTAGTTAAAGCACTTTAATAAGCATACAAAGGCGCACACTATTAGCAGCTATTAGCTGCTTATTCTAGACAGCTATAAGAGCTACAACTTAGTTAAATTCTACTAGTACTGTAAGGAACACAAGATTATTACCCTGTGTATACCTCTATACTTGTTGTACCTACTGCAGCTACTTAATATAGGCTGTTTTTCTCTATTAAAGAAGGCCTATAGCTGCTAAGCTAAGCAGCTAATGCGTAGCAAGATTATGCGTATTACTAAACTTAAGTTCTTGCTGTGCTTTAAAGCAGCTTTTAACGCCTTAATTATAGAGAGCAATATCTAAGAAGAATTTAGAAGTGCTAGCCTAGTCCTATTTAACCTAGAAGCTGTAATATTAAAGCTTAAAGTGCGGCTGCGCACGCTAATGCTACCTACTATAGATAACAGTATGTAGGAGTCTAAAACACTAAGCAATACGCTAGAATTTAGGTTTTAATTAAAGCTAATTTAAGAGAGGATTTAGAGATATACTAATAGCTTGCTAACGTCTATAGTTAACGCTCTTAATTAGCTTACTAAAGGCGCAGAGCTGATAGCGTATTTACTAGTTTTAGTGCATAACTAGGTTGCTAACCTACAGGCAGCTAATAAGGCTGCTATATGTTGTAAATTATACAAAAGGAAGCAAGTACAGCAAGAAGAGACTCTAACCTTTGCTAAGAGAGTACAGCTAACTACTCTAAAGAAGTTTAAGGCCTGTAGTAATAGAAAGAAGTTAAAGAAGAGGTTACGCGTTAATAGGAGCACTTAGTCTTTAAGGCGCTGTAGTATATATAGTAAGACAGGGTATAATGCGCAAACATGCAGTAAAGATACGCAGAGTACTATAGACTAGTTCTATATACTATATAGTATAATATATTGTTATTATGTGCTGTAATATTGTAAAGTAGGTATAGTGTTAGTGTAGTCTTAGCAAAATCTAGTTACTTACTTATGCTAGTTACTTGCTTATAGAGTACGTTATACTATTTATAGAAACAGGTAAATTTTAATCTCTAATTTTATAGTTATACTACTATAACTATAGTTTAAAGTAGAGTTTCTTAGAGTTTAGGTGTTAGTAATATAAGTTAGTTATTAAAAAGGTAGAAGTAGTTTATATATTAGGTCTAAAGAAAAGAATTAACCCTTCTTTAAGGGTCTTAGAGTAGAACAGGAGTTGTAATATAGGTGTATTAGCACTTACTTATATTATTTATAATAATAGGTAAATTTTAATCTCTAGTTTTATAGTTATACTACTGTAACTACAGTTTAAAGTATAGTTTCTTAGAGATTAGGTATTAGTAATACAAGTTAGTTATTAAAAAGGTAGAAGTAGTTTATATATTAGGTCTAAAGAAAAGAATTAACCCTTCTTTAAAAGTCTTAGAGTAGAACAGAAGTTGTAATATAGGTGTATTAGCACTTACTTATATTATTTATAATAATAGGTAAATTTTAATCTCTAGTTTTATAGTTATACTACTATAACTGCAGTTTAAAGTATAGTTTCTTAGAGATTAGGTATTAGTAATACAAGTTAGTTATTAAAAAGGTAGAAGTAGTTTATATATTAGGTCTAAAGAAATAGATTAACTCCTCTTTTAGAGTTTTAGAGTAGAATAGAAGTTGTAATATAAGTGTATTAGCACTTACCTATACTATTTATAGAAACAGGTAAATTTTAATCTCTAGTTTTATAGTTATACTACTATAACTATAGTTCTAGGTAGAGTTTCTTAGAGATTAGGTGTTAGTAACACAAGTTAGTTATTAAAAAGGCAGGAGTAGTTTATATATTAAGTCTAAAGAAACAGATTACCCCCCTTCTAGAGTCTTAGAGTAGGATTAGAAAGTTATAGTGTAAGTATATTAGCACTTACTTATACTATTTATAAGAACAGGTAAATTTTAATCTTTAGGTTTATAGTTATACTACTATAACTGCAGTTTAAAGTATAGTTTCTTAGAGATTAGGTGTTAGTAACGCGTGTAAATCATTAAAAAGGCAGGAGTAGTTTATATAACAAGTTGTGATGTGTTGTTAGATAACCAGCTTAGGAACAGATAGGTAGTGAAATGTTATTCCTGTAACCTGTCTCATCCCGTCTTAATAAACGCGTTCACCTGCTTTTCATTCGTAGAACTTCCTGACTTTCTATCATCCACTCTAAGTCAAGCTAGCCGCCCACAGCACCTCGTACCTCATAACTTACTTCGCGTTCGCCCCCCTGATACGGACTCGGACCTCCATCCCATCAACAGGCTTGGCAGTGACCTGGTGTGTGGAGAAGAGTTTCCCTCTAGTACAGACTTGGCCGTTGTTGTGGAGTGGAAGGTCCCCTTCTTTTCTATCCTCTGTTTTTCCCAGCATATTGATATCACTATTATTAACCACCTCGCCTACAGCACCTCGCACCTTATAACTTACTTCGCGTTCGCCCCCCTAATACGGACTCGGACCTCCATTCCATCAACAGGCTTGGCAGTGACCTGGTGTGTGGAGAAGAGTTTCCCTCTAGTACGGACTTGACCGTTATTGTGGAGTGGAAGGTCTTCTTTTTTGTCCTCCGTTTTTTCCGGCGTGTTGATGTTGACTCCCTCTTTCTCGCCGTCTTTGACTCCCTCCCGGTCTTTGACTCCCTCCCGCTCGTCATCAACCACCTCACCCAACCCCACCTTAACAAACTCCATCCACCTCGCCACACAAACAAGCACAATCTTAGCCTCCAACTGCGCCAGCGCCGCGCCCGTGCATCGTCGTGGTCCGCGCTCGTAGGGGCGAAAAGCACTCTCTGGAATCTTATCTGCAGCTTCGCTCGCCCCCATCTTGACCTCGAGATCCGTCTTCGAATCGACTTCCCCCAGCCACCGCTGCGGTCTGAAATGATCTCTGGACTCCCCGAAAACTCCCGGATGCCGTTGGATCGTGTAAGCGCGAGGCGAGACGCACAGTCCATCGACTACTAACACTTCCCCGTTCGGGAGGGTGAGTGTGCTGTTACTCCCCACAGGGGCAATCCGCGCCGTGGTACCCGGGGGGTGAAGGCGCAGCGTCTCTTTCAGCACTGCGTCGGTGAAGGGCAGGTTTCCCAACAGTACGCCGCCGTCGGGAGCGCGTAGGCGTTGGGATATTGTGGTAGGGTCGGTGGCGGGGCCGAGGACTTGGGTTAGTTCGGAGCAGAGTGTGGATAGGGCGAGCGGGTGGGTGTGTAGTTCGTAAAAGGCCCATTGAAGTAATATGGAAGTTGTGTCGTGGCCTGCGAAGAGGAAGCCACGGAGGGTGTCGCTTGTTTGTTGGAGTATCTCGGGGGTGAGTTTTTCGATGCCGTGTAAACTTAGTGTTGCGACGCTCTTGCTGGTCGACGTGGTTGTGAGGAGCTGTTGGTGTTGCTTTTTGATCTCTGCTTTGAGGATCCTGTCGAGCTTCTTGTCGAGGCGGCGGATCTCCCGCTCGTTTGCGCTGAAGTAGTCGCGCAGTCCAACGCCTCCAAAGGGTCGCTTGTTGAAGGCTTGTGAGAGGGCGCGGTATGTGAGGAGGACTTCGCTCTGAGATCCTTCGATTTGCGCGTTGAGGTCCATGTCGAACGTTACGATGCCGATGATGTCGAAGACAAGATTGGTTGTGTAGGAGTCCAGCCGGAAGGCTTCACCTGTCCTGGCCTTCTCTTCCATGAGTGAGATGAAGGTTGAGGTTTTATCGAGGATCACATCGACGAGGCTGAGAAGGTGCTGTGGTGCGAAACCAGGGAGGATTCGCTTGCGTAGGTTCTTCCATTCGTCGCCCTATTGTGAAATGCCCCATCAGCTCTGCTCTTTCTCGGTCTATTTAGAAGTGCAGCAACTCACATCCGTAGTAACAAGCGACCTCGCACCAACTAACGGGGCCAGCTGCTGGATCGCGGGATGCTTCGGCATGCTAGTAGGATACATCTTCGACGGCCTAGTAACTTGTTCCGCCACATCATGATCCAAGATGAACAGGATCGGGAACTTCTCAATCGGCCGCCAGTCAACCAGAAGCACGGGGGGAAAGTCGAGTTTCTCAGCCTGCTCGTACAGCATCTCGTCGAAGGCACGACGCGGATCACCCGCCGCAGCTGCTTTCTCAATCCATGGCCAGTGACCTCGCACGGGATCTGCGGGCTCGGGCTGCGGGAAGTGCGAGTACTGTGTGAGGTCGATGTCGGGCGAGCTCTTCGGGCGGAAGTGGTAGATTAACGCTATTGAGACAGCGGCAAGAACTAGTACTTTCCAATAGAAGAACGCACTGAGCGTCGTAAAGGCCTCCGAAGCTAGGAGACTGGACAGAGCCATCTTGACCAGCAGAGCGATGGACTGGCTCGAGTGTGAGTTGCGGGGCTACTTCTTATCATAGCTGCGAGTGTGCCGGCTTCTTTAATGAACAGAACTGCACTATCGGAACTCTCCGCCTGTCGCAAAGTATCGTGACGACGCTGAGGTGGCTTCGGAGCGTATTCGGAGAGCGTGAGAGATCGATGTGGTAGGTGATCATCAGATTAGATGCATCAGATTAGATTAGATGAATCTGATTCGACGACATGACACCGACCCTGCAACTCAAGCAAAATTCTGCACTTGGCATCGCGGCGTGCAAGCCGTGTACAGCTAGCAGCGGCAGGATGGTCAAGCTTTGCGTCTTCGACATTGGGTGTGAGGAGCAAGGTTCCAAGGCAGGCAACTGCGAATGCAGTCCTCTCACGTGCCAGACCCTCAATCGTAGTAGCACTCTCATATGGCGTAAGAGAAGCAGACAGCAAAACGCACATTTCCAAAACATTAAAAACAAATCAAGTAAGCCTTATTCAACAACATCTACACAACAGATACTTAGAAGACTACCAAGCTCTTTGACCATGATCCGGAATTGCTAAAACCTAGGGAAAGATCGTTGTAGACGTCTAGTCATCCATGTAGGACTGATAGCTACAACTGTAGCCCGTTCGTTCTGCAACGAGAGAGTCACTCTGATTGGTCGAGTATGGAGAAAACCACATGAAGAAGTAGATTGAATTGGAAGCGAACGGTAACGCCGTAAATGCAGGGCAGAAGGTATAGAACGCCGAGAAATGTAGGAATAAATAGTCGTCTCATCGTCAAGTGCACAACAGCGCTCGCTTACACCTTTCTTCCCCTCCTCCTGGGTAGCCCGCTCTCCACCCCCACGCTCCCCACCGCGGTCGGAGGCATGACGGTCTTCGGTGCCACGATCTTCGGCGCGGGTATGCCTTTCCTGGGTGTCGCGCCGCTGATGCCCGTTCGTGTGTTTTCTTTCTCTGCCGCAGCTCCGGTCGCCGCAGCAGCGATGGGTTTGGGTAGTCGAACACTCTTCGGCGTTGCAAGACGACTCTTGCGCTCCTTGACTGGCTCAACACCAACGGGTGCGATTTCGAGTGCTGCGGGCTTCGAGTCTGTTGGTGCCGATAGTTTCCTACCGACCTTGGGTTTGGGTATTCCCTTGGCTGCTGGTGCAGGTGGAGCAGCAGCAGCTTGTTCCTCTTGCACAGCATCCGGTAGCAAGGATCCAGTCGAAAGTAAGCCCTTGCCCGGCGTACCATTTGCTGTTCCCAGCCCCCTTACTCTGCGAATCTTGGGTGTCGAGTTCTTGTCCGTCGGTGTCTTGGCTTTAGTTTTTTTCGTGCTGATTGCTGCGGGTATGCTCAGTTCGTCCGGTGTTGCCAGACTCTCTGCCTCTGCTTGCTGCGCAGCAATGGTATCAGCATGCTCCTGATAGTAAGCCAGCGTCTCGTCCCAACGAATGCCCCTCCTCCCAGGTACTGGGTCGCGGGGGGGTTCGTCATCAAGAGGAGTTGACGGGGAGAGGATCGCTTCAGCCTGGAGCTTTAGCAGCCGCAAGCTGACCACGAAAGCGCCCTGTTTGTTCTTGCGCGTGTTGTTCTTGGTGATGAGCGCAAGTTCCTGGGCGTCAGTTTTCTTCAGGACAACTGGGTCGGTACCATCTGCGCGGCGGATCGCGATCTTGTTGGAGGCTTGGGGTTGAGTGGTGGTAGCTGGAGCTGGGAGGCGGGATTTCTTAGCACGAGAGGAGCGTCGCGAGCCCCGTCCGGACTTCGCGTCTGTGCCATCCTCGATCTCGGCTTGGTCAAGCGTGGGGGACGCTGACTCCTCTATCTCTGGGCTTAGCGCTGGTGTCGTGGCGAGGTCAAATGTGCTCTCGCTGTCGACCTTGGAAGGCGAGTTGGGGTCTTTCTCTTCGAGGGCCTTGCGAGGGGATGCCAGGGCGTGGCGAACAATATCCGAGTCACGTCGGTTTTCTAGAGACTCTCGCCGTGTGATGATGGCCGACCTCTCGGCCTTGCTAGCCGCTGCCCGGCTGAGGAAGCTCTTCAAGATGGCGGTGTCGTCGTCAATCGCAACCGTCATGGTAGCATCGTCAGGGCCAGAGTCGATGCGCAGGGGTGGTGGCGGAGAATGCAATCTCTTGGGGGTGTGCTCCCGCGAGGTAGCCTTTGCTGGCGTGAAACTGAGTGTGAGGCCGTCAGTAATATCAGGCATGTGCATCTTGGCAGATTTTGGCGTGGGCGGCTGTGATGCAAGTTCGCCCTCTCTCTCGTAGTCCTCCTGGATGTTCAGCTGCATGGAGGCTTCGGTGAAGTCCTCGTCGGCAGACTCGTGATGAGGCAGGTCTGGGGGTGTCTCAAGCTCTGCCGTGGTAGTCTCATCAGGCTGGACTGAGGCTGAGTAGGTATCCAGCTGTATCTCAGACATATCAGCATCGACGTCTTCGTCCTCGGACTGCGCCTCTTCAGACTGGGTAGGTGGTAAGGCTGGATACACGAGCTCGTCTGCGTCTTCCAGCCGAGCGGCAGCATTGTCTGTGAGCGATGTCTCGTTTGTGTCTGCAGTGTCTGTTGGTATATATGTTGTCGAAGTTGGCACGGTGGCAACGACTTCAGCAACAACGCTCTCCACAGTGGGCCCTGTGACCGTAATCGACTCGGATGTGTGTGCTTCTGAAGCAAGGTTGGAAGATGACAGCTCTTCAGCTGTCTCTTCGTTGCTGAGTGGTAACGAGGGATAGTCGACCTTTGCTGGTGATGTTGACAACGGCGTCGAGGTACACTTGGCCGGGGATCTGAAGATGAGGGCAAAGGTCGAGTCTTCGAGGAGTATGTTGCCCAGTTTCTGGTCTTCGTCGTGCTCGTCGAGGCTCTCATAGTCTGGAAGCTGGTCCACGGTGTGTGCTGCGTCCATGGCGAGGGAGAAGGATGAGGGGGCGTGCGGTGCGTCGGCCAGGCCCTCGTGAGTCATGTCTGCATCTGTTGTGTCTTGCGTGTCGTCGCTGTCGCTCTGCTCTTCGTGCAAGGTGTCGGTGGTGTGCGTGGACCTCTTGCCTGGGATGTGTTAGTGTGACGGGCCAGGTGATGAGGCTGGCAGTCGCATACGTGGGAGGACGCTCTTTCTGCGGTCCCAGCGCGTTCCCTTGAAGGCGCGCTTGTTGCCCTGCATCTTCTCCATGGCCTTGGGGCTCAGCCTCTGCCTCCTCTTGACAGCGCGCGACTGTGCATCCTGCTCGTCCTCGTCCGTGTCGTCATTCTCTGCTGGCTCTGCCGTGGTCGACCTGAGACTGAACCTGCGCCAGATGCTCTTTTCCTTGCCGTCGCCGACTTGCTTGACTTGGCGCGTGCGTTCCCAGGCGCGCGGTATCCTGGCGACGGGCAGGGCGTTGGGGTCGAGGTGGGCTGCGTCGGTCTCGTGCCATGTCTGGTCGAAGGGCGCAGGCGGTAAGCGTTTGCGCGGCGATGGCAGGCGTTTGCGCGGCGATGGCAGGCGTTTGCGCGGAGAAGGAGCCATGGCGGCGCAGGATGTGTGGAGCTGGTGGTTAGTAGGCAGACGCAGTCGGCGTGAAGAATGCAGGCCCGCACGTGGTTCCGGTCGAGCTTGCACGGCGACGTAATGATGTTGGACGCGAGAGAGGTGACATTGTTTGTTTACGGCAACCCGCGTGGACATGTGCTAGCAGGGATCATCTGATGCCCGTTTCGGCGCTTGCCGCTCCAACTTTTTGGCCGCCCGCGAGCCGCGCCCACGACGCCAGCACCGCGCATAGCAGCACAGCATCCAGCATCCGCTTTACCACCACCCACGACCCATCACGCACGCAATCCATCGCCACGCCCCTCTCGAAACTACCGAATCACCGAACCACCGCCAACATGGTGCCCAAGCCGCAGGGTCAGGCTATGCAGTCGGCCACCCATCGCCCTCTGCCCCCGCTCCCCAAGCTGCGCGTCCGCCGTCCGAACAAACCAGAGTCGAACCCGTGTCTGGGCGCAATGTCATCAGTGTTGGGTAGGTAGACCCTGTTGTATTAGAATTGCCTTGGAGGAGCGCATAGATGGACATGAGAGACGACCAATACATAAGACACGACCAAGAACATGTGCTGACTGGCCTACCACAGGGTGCTGGGCATCGTCAGGATACAGCGTCCAGGGCTGCGCACAGTTAGAACAGAAGCTGCGGCAGTGCATGGATCAGCCGGTATGCATCGTCTGGACGTGGACTGAACATGCGCTAACACCACACCCAGCGCGACAACAACCAGAAGAAGAACAACATCAACTACCACCTCTCGCGCATGTACCCCAAGATTGTCGGCCCCCACAAGCGAAACTAAACCCAGGCGGTGTGAAGGCACGACCAACTCTGTACACTACTTGTATACCCCCAGCACGACAACATGCATGACGTGCAAAAGCGCAGGAGGACCCTTATCTGCGATCACATCATTGGGACGGCGTTTAGGTGAGGTTGATACTGTTGTATATATGCAATACAAGAGACGGAATACATCTACGTGCATCTCCCATGCATCGCAGATCTGTGCAGTCAAGGATCCGGGAAGCCACCAGCAATCCTGCCCTCGTCATCTTCCCTGATTTGCAACACATGCTTCCCTCTTTCCAACACCTGCCGCAAGATTGACCTCACACCGTCTTCCACCATGCCATGCTGTGCGACGTGTGAAAAACGCAGAGCAGGTAATCAAACGTTGACACTGCGTAGACCGTGCCATATCCACTGCACAACATTTACTGCACAACATTTACTGCGCGATATCAGTGCGCGATACCACTGCGGTCCCTGCACACTTCCTCCATTGTTCGTCGCAGTCCAGACCTCCCACCAACACGTCACCCACTCCTGGCATCCAAACGCACTGGAAATCCCACCTTTGTCCCCACGTAGACCGTGTTTCAAGCGCCCTCGACGCCAGCCTGCCGGACGTCAGACAGTTTCATCGTACGAGTTACACCAAAATACCCAAAGGGCTTACCACACCGTCATCGTCCCTCGTTGACCGATGGATGCGGTCTATTCTTACGCCCAGTCTTACCCTGGCTGATGCTGTCCACTGCGCGCAGGGATCATGCACGCTCAGACCCTATCACCACACACCCAACCACCCCGCCTTGCCAGATGCACTCAGCCCCGGCTGCTTACTGACCTCTCTCGTGGCCGTGTCGCAAACCGCTCCCAGTAACGAGTGGTCGTTGCCGAGACTGCGCATCACGGCTGACGTCGATGCGTACCATTGGTAGACGGCTCAACGCCTTGCCTCGAACAGCTGGCGTATTCGCATGATCCACGATTCACCACAGTAACAGTGGATCGCCAGGGCATGACCCGATCATAGCAAGGGAGCTTAAGCTTACCCTGCCTCTCTGCTCGAACCTCGCGATGCTGCTCAGCCGCCAGCGTCCAGCCTATCTTAAGAGCTGCGCGCCTAACTGCGCAAACCTCGATATTCCCCGCTGCTGCATCGCCAGTGTAACAACATAACCTTGGTCCCGGTACTTGTTGGAGCTCGAGCTTCGGCTGTCCGCATGGAACCTCGACAAACATGAACATCTTCCATGCACTGTGTGCCATCCTGGCTCCCGCCCTCGTATCCGCGGCAGCCTTCGCCATCCCACAACCGACACAGCTCTTTGCACCAGCAGCAGATAACTGGAGTCCTGCACCAACAGCAGCACCGCAACTCGGCTTCAGTCTGTTCGGCCGCGAAGCTCAGCAGGCAAACCAGGACAACACATGCGGCTACGTCTCCGGGCTGTCGGGTACGTACCTCAGCCTTGCAGTCCACCAATACTAACCCAACCAGCATCCTCCATAACCTGTGCAAACCCAAAAGCAATATGCGCAACCAACACCTTCTACGGCGTGCACGGCTGCTGCGACCCCTCAGCCCTCTCAGCCTGCACAATCGCAACCTCCTGCATCGCGTCGACCGCCATGACCTCCCTCTGCACAAACGACGCCTGCTCCACCGACAACGCAATCGCGAAATGCACCGCGCCCGCCAGCCCAGAATGCTACCGCTGGCTGTTCGCCTACGACAGCACGACCATGACGCAGCACGGCTGCGCCGCCACGGGCTACACCAGCACCGCGCAACGCAGCTACGGCGCGTCGCGGACGCCCAGCGCCCTCGTCACGGCACCTGCGTCGTCGCTGCCGTCCAGCAGCCCGTCCCTCGTCGCCGCAACGCAGAAGAATCAATCTCTCGGCCCAATCGTAGGCGGCACCGTCGGCGGCTGCGTAGTCCTCTCCCTCGTCGCACTGGCCGCGTTCCTAATCCACCGTCGTCGTCGCCGCTGCACTACCAGGTACCCGCACAGCGATCCGCAGTTCTATTCTACTGGCTTCCCCACCTGGAGCGCGCAGGATCTCAAAGCGTGGCAGCTGGCTGGCGGCGTGCGGAGACCGGATGCGCCGTATTTGGGCGTTAGTGAAGTGCATGGTGATGATCGCGCGGTGGAGGTCGAGGCGCTGGAGAAGGGGAAGGTGGGGCGTTGGCAGGTGGGGGTGCGGGTGCGGGTGGGGTTCCGGGCGCGGTGGAGGTGGAGGCTCCTTTGAGGGAGAAGGGGGAAGGGGGAAGGGGGTGAAGTGCAGTCGTGAGTGAGTGAGTAAGTGAGTGAATGAGTGAGCGAGTGAATGAGATGAGATGAGTGAATGACTGAGTTCACCCAGTTCACGTCCCTGTATACCCTCTCGCATCACCCGCGTTTTCTTTTCTCGGTTTACTGAAAAGTATACACAATGCCTCCACCATCAATGTACATCAGATTCTATCATCTAGCGAAACGATTAAATAGTACACACGATTAATTCGTAATACACTATGCTCCTCACAACGTACCCTTTATTCTTTTTCTTTTCCAGAGCAGAGCGGCGTGCTCGTGCTTGGCATCACGAAGTGGGTTCTTTGTTGGTTAGTTGAGCGTCATGCAGACTGTGGTCATAATTGGGTTAGGCTTTGCGGTTGGGTGTGGTGGGTAACGAGATGGACTATTCGCTCAGAAGAGAGAGGTAGGAGAGGGAGTGTATATGTAAGGCCTTATGGTGACTTGGGCGGTCATGGTGATGCTGTCAGTCTCTCATCAGTTCTCTGTAGGTGCAGTTGATGATGATAACAGGATTGGTATTGTGTTCGCTCAACAGTACTCATTCTTCCATCTACATCACTGCCTACTGGAAGCGCTTCTCCGCGGCCTTCCAGTTGATCACATTCCAGATGGCCTTGAAGTACTCGGCCTTGCGGTTCTGGTAGTCGAGGTAGTAGGCGTGCTCCCAGGCGTCGACGCCGAGGATGGGCTTGAACTGCCCGACAACGGGGTCCTGGTTGGCGTACGTCTTGATCTGGATAGCGCCCGTCTGGGTGTCCTGCACCAGCCACGCCCAGCCGGAGCCCTGGATGCCGGCTAGCGCTGTGTTGAACTTCTCCTTGAACTGGTCCAGCGAGCCGTACGAGTCGTTGATGGCGCCGGCCAGCGCGCCAGACGGGGGCTCACCACCGCCCTGCGACGTGGGCGCCAGGTTCTCCCAGAAGAGAGAGTGGTTGATGTGGCCGCCGCCGTGGAAGTTGATCAGCGGCTGCAGGGCGATCTGGGCCTTGATGTCGTTCTTGGCCTTGGCTTCGGCGATCTGCTCGCTGAAGTTGTTGTAGCTGGTCACGTATGTGTTGTGGTGGTTCTTGTGGTGCAGCTCCATGATCTTGCCGGAGATGGAGGGCTCGAGGGCGCCGTAGTCGTCTTTTACGATTGTTAGCTGATGACAGCGAGAGATGGATGAAGAAGCATACAAGACAGATCCGGCAGAGTGGCCTTTCCACGCACAAAGGTGGTTGCGACGCCAGCGCGAGCAGAGCTCTTGGTGGCAGCATGAAGCGCAGAGCGCGCGGCGGTGGTGCGGAGGATGGTCGAGTTCATTGTGATTGGGGGTGGTGTGTTGGTGGTGAATTGGGTTGATGGAGTTGTTATGAAGGTGAAATCGAGATTCGAATGCTCAGTTAATCAGGACTGTCGTCATTTTGATATGCCCGAGCTCCGAGTCCAAGCTCAAGCTCTCGCGCTCGGCGGAACGGCCGGCCGGCCAATGATGGAGAGGGATTGACGACTTCCCCAGAAAAAACATCACAATGATGCAGATTCGCGCAGAAGGAGTGCAGGCGTGCAGGCGTGCGGCATGTGATAGGAGGCGTGGCAGTTTGGAAGCACTCCAGCCTTTTCCGTCAGGACATGTCGTGATGGCTGATGGGTGAGGTGGGTGCCCCGCGATGCGTCTACACGGTACTTGGTCGATAGCTGGGCGCAGTCTCTGACGGCTCGCGTGGCTGCTCAGATACATGTACGTTGACGTTGACGCACCAGGTACCTGCAGATCAGATTCTCACGCCATGTGCTGCTGATTGCACTCTTCTCCGCATTGTCGAAGCCGTAGTATAGAATATTGTCGAAGCCGTGGTATAGTACATCCATCACATCGCTGTCGACATACACTCTTCCTCGTCCGCGCCAGCTACCCCGCCGACGTCATCAACATGGCGCCCGCGAATATCGTCCACCTGCCCAACGGCCAGAACCTGACCGTGTCGCCCGTGTTTGGCGGTCTCTTCTTCAAGGCCAACGACCTGCACAGCTCGCACTCGCCCTTCCCGCCGGGCTGGACCGTCGTGCTGAACTCGGAGCACGACATTGACCCCGCCGACGCCGAGCAGGACGAGAATGTCGAGGAGACAGGCCTGCCGCGACACGTCCACCGGTACAAGCGGCCCAACCTCCATGGCGACCACCTCTACATCTCGTCCGTGTCGAATCCAAGCAGCAGCGACTTCAAGGCCGCCGCCTCGCCGACACGCCACATCGCCATGATGCTGTGGGCGACGCTGTACTGGTATTTCCACCAGCCCGAGCCTGCGCTCCAGGTCACCAACGCGCTGTCCAAAAACACGGCCGACGCGGGGAAACCCAAGGGCGAGTGGCGCATCAACATCAACCGCGAGGGCATTTTCAAAGGCAAGGTCGTGCTGCCCAAGCTCGAGCGCATGGGCCTGATCTCCAGCGAGGACTCGGCCGTGGGTTGCGCGCAGGAAGAGTGTGCACACCAAGGATGGACGCACATGTTTGTCAGCCGGAGGAGCTTCTGGCAGCTGGACCCCCGCATCTACCTCTTCACCCTCTCGCCCATGGCCAACTCGCCCTTCCCCTCGGGCTCGCCCTACCCCTCGAGGCCCTCGTCGCCAGTCGGCAAGGGCGAGGACAAGAAGGAGCACCAGCTCGAGCAGACGTCGCCAGGCCTGTGGTCACCGACCGCCCCGGGGCCCTTCCACTCCAGCTCCCACTTGCCCACCTACTACCCGCCGCCGCCGACCCAGTACGTCGTCTCGAACCACGTCCGACACCCTATCCGGCCGAAGCCACCGCGGCAAGGCGAGGTCCTGTACACACGTTATGTACCCAGCGTCGGTCAGTACCTCTCCTTCCGAGTCGCCTCCATTTCCTCCAAACCGCTCCGACATCGCGGCCCAGTGTCGTCGCACGAGAACGCCTCCTACCGCCTCAGCGGACAGTCGCAGGCCGACTCGATCGTCTCCACCATGAGCTCGCTCCACGTGAACATGTCCGACTCCGAGTACCTACACAAGTGGATGAACGACCCGCGTGTGTCACACTTCTGGGGCGAGGCTGGCCCTCAAGAGCACCAGGAGGAGTTTCTGAGGAACGGGCTCAAGTCGAAGAACTCGTTCCCCGTCATAGGCTGCTGGGACGGCAAGCCCTTTGGCTACTTCGAGCTGTACTGGGTCAAAGAGGACAACCTAGGCAAATACGTGCCCAACGTAGGCGACTACGACCGGGGCTTCCACTGCCTGGTTGGTGAGCAGGAGTTCAGGGGAGCGCACCGAGTCAAGCTGTGGATCAGCGCACTCGTGCACTACTGCTGGCTGGCGGACAACCGAACGGAGAGAGTCATGCTCGAGCCGCGGGTAGACAACGAGAAGTAAGTGAATAAAACGCTCCAACAGACGAGAGCTGACCAACGCAGACTGGCACACTACCTGCAAGAATCCGGTTTCTACAAAGAGCGCGAGGTCAGCCTGCCACACAAGCAGAGCAATCTTTTCAAGATCAACAGGGATGTCTGGAGAGGCCCGGCTTTGTAAACAAGCACTCGGGGCTCCGCGCTGGAGACGGAGGCGAGATGTGGGGACGGCGGTTCGAGTGCGGCCGCGGCATGTTGGGTGTTCACGCGGTTTTTGTGGAGGAAAAGCGGGTCTGGAGATACCACAAGTCTGGCCTCCAAGACTACTCCCATACTGGCTTGCTGATATGGCACGAGGTGCTCTTTGCACGTGGATTAGTTGTTTGTTTTACGCGTCTTCTCACTGCGCGCAAAACATCCCACGGAACCTTACCGAAGTCGGCGTAATGCGAGTGGACACGGTGGGATGCGGATGGTTAGGCATCCCAGCGCTGAACTCGAGACGCGTTCTCGATCGCAAACATCAAAGATTATGCGACCGGAAGAATACCAGCCGAGTGCGTGACTATGAATGTGTTGAATTGAGCCCAAGTCCTCACGATACACTCATGGAGGGGTCACCCCGCCAAAGCAAAAACAACAGTACAACCACCAACAGGAAGGTACCGCGGAGAAATTTCTGCGCTCCAACATGAGGCTCGATGATCGGCAGCCAACTGACAGCCAGACATCAGTTGTCGATTCGCTCTTTGGCGCGCCGATGTGTGGCGCAAACAAAAATGTGGGGTCTTGGCCACAAAATTATCGGAGTCCTGTGACGCAGGTTGTTGGTTCGGGTAGAAAAGGAACTGAACGACCCAGTCAACAACAACTCAAGCTCGTGATAGCCCGTCCCTTTACATCACTTTGACTCAATTGCTACAAGAGGTAGGTGGCGATTGCACAGCATACGATTGGTATCTCTCACACCGAGTCGTCACTCAACATGTCCGTCCCTTCCATCCCCCAGGCCTCGTCGGCGCCCACGCTCGCATACGACCAAGACGCCGCCCTGGATCTCCAGCGCCAAATCAGCAGTATGAAGCAGCAAATCGGTAACTCCATCTTCGACACCTACCAGACGTCTCTGACGGGGCGCTACTGCTCCAAGGAGATGTCGCAACTTTTCAGCCAGCGCAGCCGTCACAGCACGTGGAGGTCGCTATGGCTGTACCTCGCCGAGGCGGAGCAAGAGCTTGGAATCGACACAATCACCCCCGAGGCGCTGCAGCAGATGCGAGACCATCTCGTTGTTTCCGACGCCGACTTTGAGGTTGCCAGGGTTGAGGAGAAGAGGAGGAGACACGATGTCATGGCCCATGTGCACGCTTTTGGCGAGGTGGCGCCCAAGGCCGCGGGTATCATTCACTACGGCGTAAGAGATAGACTACCTCAAAAAGAGCGAAAGCTAACTATCCTCAGGCGACAAGCTGTTACGTGACTGACAACGCAGAGCTCATCCTCATGCGGGACGCCATGAGCCTGCTGCTCCCCAAGCTGGCCAAGGTCATCGACAACCTCTCCAAGTTCGCCCTGCAGTGGAAATCTGAGCCGACCCTGGCCTACACTCACCTGCAGCCCGCCCAGCTGATCACCGTCGGCAAGCGAGCAGCGCAGTGGGCCCAGGATCTCCTCATGGATCTCGAGGCCATTGAGCACGTCAAGGAGAGTCTGCAGTTCCGCGGCGCCCAAGGCACAACCGGAACCCAGGCTTCTTTCCTTGAGATCTTCAACAACGACTCTTCCAAGTGCGACCAGCTCAACGAGAAGCTCTGCCAGAAAGCCGGCTTCCCCGGGTGCTACGCCGTCTCCACGCAGACCTACACCCGCAAGGTCGACCAGCTCATCGCCAACGCCATCTCCGGCCTCGGCTCCTCAGCCCAGAAGATCACCGGCGATATTCGCCACCTTGCCGCCTGGAAAGAGCTTGAAGAGCCCTTTGAGAAGGACCAGATTGGCTCCTCCGCAATGGCCTACAAGCGCAACCCCATGCGCTCGGAGCGCGTCTACGCTCTGTCCCGCGAGCTGATGAGCAAGCCCGCATCCTTCGCCAACACACTTTCCGACCAGTGGATGGAGCGCACGCTCGACGACTCGGCAATCCGCCGCATCGACATCCCAGAGATGTTCCTGCTCGCCGACGCCATCCTGCTCTCGCTCGACAACGTCACTTCCGGGCTCGTCGTCTACCCCAAGCGCGTCAACGCGCGCGTACAGGAAGAGCTCCCCTTCATGATCACCGAATCTATCATCATGAAGCTGGTCGCCAAGGGCGAGTCGCGCCAAGAAGCCCACGAGCAGATCCGCGTGCTGTCCCACCAGGCAGGTAGCAACGTCAAGAACGAGGGCAAGCAGAACGACCTCGTCGACCGCATCCGCGCGACAGACTTCTTCAAGCCTATCTGGGCTGATCTAGACAACATGCTCGATGCCAGCTTGTACACGGGGCGCAGCGCGGAGATTGTCGACAAGTTCTGCGGCGAGGGCGGGGTTCTCGAGAAGGCGCTGCAGCCATACAGGGAGTACATCCAGAAGGCGGGTGTCGCTGAGCTCAGCGTGTAAACGCTGGGCAGGATTCACATTTAGTTGTAGTGAGCGAAGACTGCAGACATAGTTTGCCGACTGCAGTGCTTGATAGACGTAGACAAAAGTGATGAACTATTCCCTCTCA
The DNA here is from genome assembly GCA_004011705.1 of Ascochyta lentis. NCBI lineage: Eukaryota > Fungi > Ascomycota > Dothideomycetes > Pleosporales > Didymellaceae > Ascochyta > Ascochyta lentis. The sequence continues at coordinate 228,967 of RZGK01000003.1, forward strand.
TACCTCTCCACAGAGAACCGCTCGCATCCGTTCATCCCACCACTCATATTGCGCTATTTCAGTACCGCAGTAAGGAAACATTTTACTCAACACCACTTCAACCCCCACACTCCAATCCAGCTCCACCAACTCCATCAAACCCTTACATACCTCAAAAAAGAAAGTAAATTCGTCTAAACACCCAAACCCGCACTCCGCCCTCTGCAACCAACCAACCAACCAACCAACCAACCCATCAAACCCGTTTCCCATCCATCCACCCAACCAAACTCCAAACACCACACCTACACTACCGACGAACCCGCGGTATCATTAGGACAATTGCTGGTTTGGTGGTGTGTATACCCTCGGTTGTCTGTTTTTGATATAGGTGGCAGTATAAAACGATTCTGAATCAATGGATTCTCAACTCTCTTGATTGATTGATTTATACAGCCATGGCTTCGCGTTGCGGTTCCACTACTACTACTACTACTACTACTACTACTACTACTACTACTACTACTACTACTACTACTACTACTACTACTGTCGCAAAGATTGTCCTGGGGTCTTGATACCGGGGGTTGGTGTTGGTGTTGGGGTGCGATGCGATGTGATGCTGTACCTATCTACCTACCTACCTACCATAACATACATACCAGACGTTACTATGGATTTTGTATCCAGAATTCGGGTTCAAGTTTCGAAACCTCGTATTCGACATACCAACCCACCCAATACCCGCCACCAACCCCGCAGAGTTCTGATTCCATACCACAATGGCTGGTGCTACCCGCGCCACCCCATTTACCAAGATCCACAACCAGGGGGTCAGGAAGCCACGCGATTGCGGTTAGTTTTGCGGCCTCGGAGTCTAGCGGAAGTGCGTGGAGAATCTAGAGCTGCGCAGCGTGGGTGGTGGGGGTCGAGACGCGGAAATAAGGGGACTCGAGGTGGTGTGGCGAGTGTGAGGTTGCTGGGGTTGTTGAGGTGCGGTGTTGGGCGGTGGTGCGGTGTGGGTGTGGGTGCGCGTTTCAGAGGCGGTCGGAATGTAATGGGGAGGAGGAGGAGGATGCTGGGAGTGAGGTGTGGGATTATGGGTTCAGGGCTGGTCTTGGATGGCGATACGCTACGCTCTCCGGTGTAAATGCAGAAACGTGAAATTGAAGGATACTGTACGGAAGATGCGGAATTACTCCTCTACTGCGCTACCCTGATATGGAAGGATATCTTTACAGATGTGGCGGGGGAGGGAGGTGTGGAGGGTGTGGTCAGAGTTGAGTAAACAACAGAGGATGAGGAGGAGGAAGACTTCGCCATGTACTTTTAGCAAATAGAGTGGTTTAGGGTGTTTGAGAAGGAGGGTTGAGATAGGCAAGGGTCAAGCTTCTAAGTATATTAAAATTCCTATCAACGATCGTTTTTCCAATGTAGATTCTCAGCCTCAGCATCAACCTTTGTTTCCAAGTCCCTCGGACCCTATGAAGTTCCCATCTCAGCATCACCATGAGCTGATTTCGTGCAACACATACCTTTCTTTCTTTTCTGTCCGTTCTGTTCGTTCTGCTGTAACCCCCTTCCCCTCCTACCCAACTACCTCCAAACCCACGCACTAACTTTTATCCTACTCTACTATCCAGCTACTCCAGCCTCCGCTACCCATCCGCAACTGTAAACCAACGCAGCGTTAAATAAGACTAACCCCACCACACCGCGCAAACAAGCTTGATGACTTGCATAGAGAGTAAGCACCTCGCCATCGCCCTATCTCGCGGGTTAGATTGGGCTTCCCCGGGCTGGAGGCTGGTGGGAGCGTGTTAGTTGAGTGGTGAGGTTACTGGGATTCAGTAGCTGGAGAGGACTACAGGGTGTAGAAGTCAGTGGGTAGGGCGGTGTGCTTTCGGGTTATCTGGAAGACTGTTCGCTGATGGATCTGTCAGCAGTTGATTCTTGATTCTTGAATGGGAGATGTTTAGTCTTATGACTTTTGTTGGGTGGTTTGTGTGCGTCTGTTCGGTTATGGTGTCTGGCGTGTTCTACATTTGTTTTTCCGTGGGGCGTGGTTTTGGGTAGTGTCATTGCGCTTTGGGTCGCGATCCCGGGTTGCTGGTTGGAGGGAGTTAAATATGGTTCGGCGAATTTGGTTGCGAATGTAGATGTTGGGACCGTCCTGTGAGAAGAGTTTTATCGTCAATAAAGAGGACTCGACCTTTCGGTTTCGAGTATCTTGATTCTAAGTTTTCTCTCAAGCAGTCTTCGCCTCAGCAGTTAAGATTTGAGTACTCATCTGCTTTTTGACTTGACCTACCTCCACGAACCTCACGGAAAAATCTCGCTTTCAATATCTAGAAACTTACCAAGGGGTTGTCTTCCGCCTCATCCTCCACACCGTTCTCTTCACAATCCAAATCACGACAATGGCTACCTCTCCACCCATGTGCCGTCAGAACAAAGCCGACGACCTCTTCCTAGACCTCGCCAAATCACAAATCTCGCCCATTTACGCTCGCTGCCTGGCCAATATTGTCGAGAAGCAAACAGGGTATCCCCGCGGCAGTTGTGATCTTCGCAGTCCAAGGCCCAAAATGTTCTTTCCGAGAGAAAAAGGCACAGACAGTAATGCCTTCTCCCGTCAAGCGTTTTTTGCAGCAGCCGAACATTCACCACGAGGATTTAGGGTTGACGGGTGGGTTCTCTACAAGAAGGAACTCCACAAGCCTTGCAATACCACTCCCTGCAATGGTGTGTTTGAGAGAATTCCCTCTGAATCAAGAGAAAGGAAGTATTTCCCGAAGATAATCAGAAAAAACAAAGCACAGCAGGAGATGCTTGAAAGGAGTTGCAACAGACGGTCTGCCATACAAGTCATGAAGATCGAGCAAGAGGAGTACAAGCAGAGATACGAGAGAGATTCGATGATGAGAAGTATTACGAGGAAACGTGAAGTGGCGGCGATGGTGGAGAATGTCAAGAGAAAGACGGAGCAGGACAGAGTTCAGCAGGAGATTGATGCCATGGCTAGTGAGAGATGAGAAATCAGGTTGTTCGGTGGTGAAGGATGGATTATGATGAAAGGTCCCGCTTGACCAGCGATGCTTTCAAAGATCACGTGCTGACGCGTTATCCAAGACCAGCACCACGACCGCATCCTCTACAAAAAAAAAACAGCGCGTAGTCGCAAGTCGCGCAGTTACCGACATGGCCGGTTTCTCCGCCAGCCCGGCCGTCATCAGCCCGACGTGTGGAGCGGAAGAATTGCCGGCTAAAGAGACCCACGACTACATTCAAGAGTTCATCCTCCACTGCACCCTCGACTGATCTCACTTCACTGCCGTCTGAGCCCCACAACATGCTTGGCTTCTGGTCTACCGTCCCGGCGGTTAAACAGGGCAGCTCTTCCGTCATGCGGGCATGCCCCTCCACATAAGTATGCGCAATGCCTACGCGTAAAAGGACAGACGCGATAGCTCTCGCACCAACATCAACACCAAAACACCGCAGAAATGGCCGACAAGGAACCCATCGTGACCCACGTCTTCACCGCCGACCCCTCGGCACACGTCTTCAACGGCAAACTCTATGTCTATCCCTCGCACGACCGTGAGACCGACATCAAGGACAACGACAATGGCGACCAGTACGACATGGCCGACTACCACGTCTTCAGCATGGATACTGTCGGCGGCCCGGTAACAGACCACGGCGTTGTCCTGAAGCAAGAAGATATACCCTGGGTCTCGAAACAGCTCTGGGCGCCCGACGCAGCAACCAAGAACGGGAAATACTACCTCTACTTCCCCGCGCGAGACAAGGAGGGCATCTTCCGCGTGGGGGTAGCAGTCGGCGACAAGCCCGAAGGCCCATTCACACCGGAACCCGACTACATCAAAGACAGCTTCAGCATCGACCCAGCGACCTTCGTCGACGACGACGGCTCAGCGTACCTCTTCTTCGGCGGCATCTGGGGCGGGCAACTGCAATGCTGGACGACGGGCAAATTCGTCCGCGAAGACTACGAGAAAATGGAAGCATCCACCGGCGACGCCCTCAGCGCCAAAGTAGGCAAGCTCACAGACGACATGACGCAGTTCGCCTCCCCTCCCACCGACATGCAGATCCTCGATCCAGAGACGCAGAAACCCCTCCAGGCCGCCGACCACGATAGGCGGTTCTTTGAAGCCGCTTGGCTGCACAAGTACAACGGCAAGTACTATTTCAGCTACAGCACGGGCGATACGCATTTCCTCTGCTACGCTATTGGCGATAGTCCCGTCGGGCCGTTTACCTACGCGGGTAGGATTCTGGAGCCGGTTATTGGGTGGACGACGCATCATAGTATTGCTGAGTTCAAGGGGAAGTGGTATCTGTTTTACCATGATTGCTCGCTTAGTAAGGGCGTGAACCATCTGCGGTGTGTGAAGATTAGGGAGATTGTGTATGATGAGCAGGGGCATATCAAGTTGGCTGAGGAACAGCCAAAGGTGTGAGGTGGCTGCGACAATCGAAATATCAACTGTCTGTGCCAACACCTGCAAAAATACAGTCAATGTGTTCTTCGTCCACTACTTCTTCACTACCCCCTACATTCAAAACCCAGCCTTATACCGATGCTGATCCGTGACCTCCGTAACCTCAAGCTGCATCCCCACCCTAATCTCCCCAGTCTTCTGCGGCACGCACAACATGCCATAACAGGGCTTATACGTAATCCCCGCATCAATCCTGCGATACTTCATCAGCGTATCCCACGGCTGCCGCTTATGTTCCTCTGCAGTCTCAGGATCCACATTCGGCACATGACACCGCGCACAGCGCTGCGTGACATCGAACCCAGCGACCTCCTTACCCGCAGAGGAAACACGCAGCGTCTTCCAGCGATCCTCATCCCACGGCGCAGACGCCTGGCCGCGCACTAGAATGTTAGGCCGGAAACGCGTGACGTCGAGCTCGAGGTCGCCGTTCTCGGCTAAGCGGATCCGAGCGTTCAGTTCGTCGATGCTGGACTGTGAGCCCACGAGTACGGGCATCAGGTCTGGGAAGCAGGTTGATGCTTCTCGGCCTAGGAACTCGGCTGCGCCGTTTGAGCGCAGCGGGCGCGGCTCTGTTGAGTGCGGTGACTTGTATACGAGGCGCACTTCTCTGCCGAAGAAGTCGTTGAAGGGTCCCGTTAGCTTGGTGGAGTATACTTGGGCTGGTGTCCACTGGTTCCAGATCTTGACTTCGTGGAGTTCGGTGTTGGAGGCGAGCCAGTCCGAGGTTGGGTGGGCGGGAATACTAAATTCGAGCTTCTCGTCAATCGAGTTCGGTGCTGGGGCGGTGATGGTGAGGGTGTCGGATTTGGCGTCGTAACTTGGGCGAATCAAGGTCATTTTGGCATTTTGTCGGATCGTCAAATATTTGTATTCGTCTGCAGTCACCCACATCCACTGTCGATCTACAGATTACGGTCAGCGGGCGGCATCGTTAATTCGTTTCTGATCGAGCATACCAAGATCCAGTCCAGTGGGAAGCAGCTTCGCTGACTGCACTTTGATGCCATGGCATGACTTGATGGGGTGGATGTACAGAGCGGTGATCTCGGTTGGTGGAGGAAGCGGTCCGGCGTTACTCTTCTTTGGTTGAACCCTCGTGAAGTACAGATAACTCAAGATGGGTAGGAAGAACAGGGACAGGACGATAGCCAGCTGCGTGGCGTTCGACTGTGCCATGGTGGCGGCGTTCGGTAAGGGTTGGCCGCAACGTGCGGGCTTCGACGCAAGCTTCTAGGAATGCAAACAACCGAGGGCAAGGTAATGGGGCAACCTGGAATCCACAGCCTCAATCGATATTGCAGAGTAGTATTGTACGGTACCCGCAGACCAGAGCTATGTAGTTGGTGTGCTCGACTATGCGAGGAATCCGTGACTTTATTCTCTAGTCCGACTCCGGGCGGTCTGCACATCAAGGTGACGCATGGCCCGGGCGCGGGGGAAGCGAACATGTCGTGCGCCCTTGGGCTAAACAGGCAACTCGAGGCGGCAATAACACGGGACCGGTGGGGACTGGTTGTCACATTAGTCATGCACGAGATTTGGATGCATGAACATGTGTAAGATGAGTCAAGCTTTTTTGATGTTGAATAGTGTTACATTATCTAGAGATATGGAGGTTGGGTTTACCATCTATGGGCTTCGCCTTCAAACTCCAAGCCATCCTGACTCATTACGTCGATTGCTCCAGACGCTGCGTAAAATGAGATGAACGATGCAATCATACAAGATGTGTGGTGCTAAGACAACATAAGGAAACTCTCTTTTGAGCAGATCGGAACTTGATATGAAAACCGTAAACAGCGCTACATTATGGGTATACCTTGCTTCCAAACTCAAAGACGAAAGGAAAGATGAAGAGTACAGCTCCGTTGTGGTGACGTGTGTCTCGCTCAGCTCGGCACGGCACGGCGCAGTGGTAGGCGAGCTTTCGCTGGCGCGAGGTTCGGGATCACTTTCTCAGTGAGGTGTGGGTTTGATTGAGAGATTTGTTTGTGTGGTTGCTCCAAATGCCATGAGCTCACCCCCAGCTCAGCTCGTTGTTCCAGTTCATGGTGTCTCGTTGGGCGCTGTGTTGAGATATGTTGCTTGGCTTCCTTCGCATGATCATCCTAGAAAAACGATTGCCTTGGGAGTCGTCCTTGGGAGGAGGTGCAGGTGGCTGCTGTTCCGGATGCAGACCCCGATGGCTGTTGCCGGAGATGTTCACCAGCTTGGGGACATACTTTCGAGAGGTTGATGATGCACTGTTCGAGTGTTGCATGAAGTTGGGTGGAACGCTCTGTCTCTGTTGAGGTTGTTGTTGAGGGTAGTGAGCGAAATTGGCGTACTGTGAGGTTGGCACGGAAACAACTTCCTTCGGCTGCGTATAGTTCATGTACGATGTCGGTTGTTGGAAGTTGATAAGGTCAGGCGTGGACACAAAGTCGGCGGTTGGCCAGGTCTGTTGCTGCTGGAAGCCCTGTTGTTGCAGTGGCTGTGTGAAGGATGCCGACATAGTTGCCATACTTGGATTGTACCCTCCATACGCTCCCATGCTTGCGTCCGCTGTTAAATGCGGTTGCGACATATCAGTACTGACGGGCCATTGACTCTGTTGGAACGTTTGATGATGGTGCATGACCTGTGGAGGTTCGACAGGATCCAAGTCCATCATCTGCTGGTCTTGTGAGACACCATGCGAGCTCTGCAGTCTCGAGTCAGATCCAAAGTCGGAGGTTTCCAGTTTGAATTCAACGATCTCGCTGTGGGCGGAGTCGTTAGGCTCTGAGACATCGGGAGTCATTTCAGGGGCGGACTCGACAGCATCCTTTGGTTCGATTTCGGCCAGGTCGTAGGTATCTTGCACCAGTTTCTCGATGTCGAAAGCACTGGTGTGCCATTTGGTCTCAAGCTTATATCGTAGGCGGTTGCACTTCTTCGATTCCCAAGACAACTTTGGCCAGTTTTGCTCGTCTCCGTGGCGCTGTGTCAGAAGTGCGTTCCAGGCAAGTGCAGCATCGGACTGCTTCAACAGACCAAGGACAACGTTGGTAAAGTTCCACTTTGCCCCTCCCTTCTCCTCGAAGTGCAATGCAATGTGCTCGCACCGTTCTTCCCACGTGGTCAGCAGGGAGGCACAGAAGCCGCAGCCCCAAGCATCCTTGTCGTGCATGACAATCTCGTACTTCTTAACACACGGCGAAGCCTTTCTGCTGGTCGGTTGCCCACTCTCCCTTGGCTGCTTGCAGTGTTCACAGCCCTGTTCATGGTTAGGCTAGGGACGTCAAAGTGTATCGACATGTTACATACGTGAAGCTTGGTGTGATGCTCGCGGAAGCGCTTGCCTGCGTGGAAGATCTGCTCACAGTCGGGACAGCGCCATGTGAGCCTCTGCTCATGGAATTCTTCCTCGTGTGATTTCCAATAGGGCTTCGATTTCAGTGCTTTGTCGCAGAAGGTGCAAGCAAAGTTCTTTGGGGCTGGGGTGGACGCGGTGGAAATGGTGGACAGGCGGGAGGAGGCTGTAGACATGCGTGAGGAGGCAGCGCTGTAGTGTGTGAAGGATGAGTCGGTCGACGCAATCGAAGAGCGTGGGTCCGACATCATGCTCGGCACCCTGCTGGAAGGTACACTCAGGTACGAGGATGCGCGGCTGCCTAGCGTCGACGTGGACATCATGGACGACCTGTCTAGCACGGGTCGCATGCCATCTGTGTAGGGGTGAGCGGACGCGAGGCCAGGGGTGTGTTGACACGAACCTCCATTACGCGCCGCCTGCAACAACAGCAAGATCTGTTGGTCGTCAAGGTGTTTGAGGCCATGGATATGATCGATGACGGTGGGGTTGAGCGAGCCATGGGCGGAGAGGCGAGGGGACGAGGTCGCGCTTTCGGACACGCTACTCAAGGCCATGGAGCTCTGGAGACTGCGGCGCGGACGCTTGAAGGAATTGCTGGACTGCGGCGTGCCATATTGGTAGAGTTGAGCGTCTTCGTTCTCCATGGTGTCCAGATTCGCGCGTAGACGCCAATATCATGCCCGAATCTGGTGCTGGCGAGCCGTCGCGAGGTCGGTGAGATGGGGTCGCAGCGAAAGGGGGAACAGGCGTACGCGCGGTGGAAGCGTTCGAGAAGGTGCGGCGCTTTTGTCGGAATGGTTGGATGGGGACAAGCACGGGACTTAGGCCGTCAGCAAGACACTGATCGTCTAATCTCCCGGGCGGAGGACGCGGATGGCTCTTGTTTAGAGGAGGGATCGTTTCAACAAGCCCTGGAAGGGTCCGGATGAAACCACTTGGCGCTGCAGGCATGCAGGCTGTCATCAGTCCCGCGCAGGGGTCTGTAAATATAGTACGTAGATCTCTGTAGCCAGGCTGCGTTGCTCGCTGAATGCTACTCTCACTCGACAACCTCAACTCCTCTGCTGCGAACCCTCCAGACCCATCATGCCCAACGGCGAACGCGAGCAATGTGCCTGAGCGATCGCCAGGACGGCCGTGGTAGCGCCGCTGGGATTTCGCTTCTCCAAATCCTACCCCTGAGCGAGCATTGTGAAACGACACTAAACTTGGAAGAGCGTTCTGTTCTTGTCGCCCACTGGCTTGGGCGAGTAGATTCCTCACACCACGCTCTCAGCTTCCTCACAGCCTTGCGGGATGCGGATCGACTTGCTTGCTATTGCGAGAAATTCTGGAGCCTTGCATCGTTTTGCGCGAACTAAGGGCGCCGGTAAACCCCACCAATGTGGCGCAACAGCGACGCGCAAGTCGGTAATTGGCCAGAAACACGCTGGAAGATGCATCTCATATGAGGCTCAGACCGACATGCCAGGATGCGCTGGGACATGAGCGTGAACGTGGTCTTGTAGCAGAGGTCTCTCAAGGCACTTGAAAAGTTCTCAACAACACATCCTTCCGTCCACGCAAGCCCAAGACGATCTTCATCAAATGCCGTACCTCCAGTGACGATACCTCGCGATGTGTTGTCAAGTGAGCAAGCCGCCCCCTGCTCGCGACTTTCCGTTCGTCGTCATACTTGAAGTGGAAAAGACCGACTCAAGCGTCGGCACTCCACATGAGATGAGCGTTGCAATCCTTGAGGATCTGCTTCCGGTCCCGCTACCTTGCAGTATCGATAGAACTCGGGCGAATTATCTTGGCAGTCGTCTTTGATTTTGAGGACCTGTGTCATGAGGCCATCGTCGAGCAGTCGCTATTTCAAGAGCAGTACTGGAATGTGAGGATTCAAGTCATTGCCTGCCCAAAATTGGAGGCCGTAGACATGAAACATCCTTCACTAAACCAAGCGACAAAATAGCCCTGTCAGCATTTAAGACCGAGGTGCGCGGAGATTTGCGCACGCGGGCCAAAACCGTTCGGACGGAGCGGTATTTTTGAAGAGCCGTACACCCAGCTGGAGAATACGTTGGGTGGTGCTCAGATAGAGTTCTGAATACGAGCTTCGTTGAAGAGATGAGACGGCCTTGACGTAATTCACTGGACGAAAGTTTCTGCGCAGTCACAAACATTGTCAAATAACAGCTGATCACAAACATCGTCAATATCAGCTGCTGGGGGTTGTAGAGACTGACAGCCCCAGTGACGTTGGATCCAGCACTGCCTCGTGACTTGTGATAGTATGGGCGTCCGGTCATGAGGATAATTGCTTGCCTTAGTTGTAGGGTGATCAAACACGGGTTCTCAGCGCCCGAAAGTATGATTGGCGTGTAAGGCTTTGGACGTCGTCGTTGATCGTGGGTTTTCAGGATTGTGTAGTAGTCACGATGATTGAATGTCAATTCGATGGAGACTGAAGGATAAAGAAAGTAAAGGAAAGCATGAGCCGGGCTCGCGACGAATCGAGCAATCCGAAGACAAACGAAGAATGAAGAATGAAAATTGGAGATGGTTGGTGTATCGCTCTTGGTAGCATTGTCTTCCAGGCGTGCGTCAAAAGAGTGAAGATTGTGGTGAACGTTCAGCGACGCCTCTCTAAGGAGTTTGAAGCTTGGGAGTACAGCCACCGGCAGCTTCTTGTATATGAAGCAGGCAGAGAAGCTAGAGTAGAGCCACGACGGAGTGTAGTCGTGAAGTTCACTGATGTGGAAGCTGGAGGAGGTGGTGGTGGAGAAATGACAAGCGATTGCGAGTAGGAAGGTGCAGACGCGCTAATCGAAACAGGCTACCGCGTCTGTCGCGTCGCGTCCACGTCCGCGTAGAACACTTTAACACTTTGAAGCTCGAGCTCTCCCCGCCACGAACATTTCCACAGCATACATCTTCCAATTGCCGTTGGATTCGCTATCTTTACACTGTTTGCATAATATTAGCGAATTTGTATACCCTTTCATTGTAGCAAAGCTCCCATTCAGCACACGAGCCTGCCCTCGTACGCGAACAGATCGCGTCAATTCCGAGCTGCTTCCATGTCGAACCAAAAAGACAATATGGCGACAACATCTGTAGGCGCCGCCTCTGCGTCTTCGAAACCTCGAACCAAGCTGTTAGCAGCTCTGCGGAAATCAGACTCGAGCGACTCGTCGGAAAGCAGTGCAGACTCCGCAAGCGATGGATCTGATTCTGAGGACGCACTTTCACTTTCCACCAACATCACCAAAGTCCCGATGGAACCACGATCACAACCGAAATCTCAATCTCCCGAGGCAGAAGAAGAGGTGGACGCCGAAAGCGCGTATCAGCGCATGAAGCAGCGGCTGGCAGCGGAGAGAGATCCGCAGCAACAACAAGCACAAAAAGAGGCACCTGTAGTCGTTACGGCTGCCAGCAGCGATGAAGAAGAAGAGATGCCGACACGGAGACCCATCCGTAAGTCCACAACAGCGGGGCTAAGCACTTCGAGTGCACGTGCATCGCCAACACCCAGCGTCCGATCGCGCCAGTCGTCCCCTGGACTCTTCGTTTCACCGAACCCTTCTCCGGTCAGGAGGCGGTCTCCAATCAGGGCATCCACTGGGTCCGATTCAGACCAAACCTCACAGCGCGCTGCTGCTACTGATCTGCAGGATCGCGTCAAGCGTATCAGAGCCGAGAGGTTGGCAAAGCAGAGAGAAGAAGAAAGTCAAAAGGCAAAGCAGCCGACATCCAGGCGCTCAGCAGAGCGCGATGCCGGAAGTGACACCGATGGCGAAGTCGATAGGCGGTTGACACAACAGTCTAAGCCTACTCGAAGGGCAGGCAAGAAAGCGTTGGAAGCTATGGCCCGCGACCAGCAACGAATCAGTCGTAACATGCAACTCACCCACCAGTCGAAGACCAAAAAGCGATATTCAACAAAAGACTTGTTCAGCAAGTTCGGATTTAACGCGCCAGACAACGAGACAGCTACAGCAGCGCCCACCCCGGAACCCATCTCAGCGCTTGTATCATCGGACATCGAAGCTCAACCAATGCACGACACACCACCCACCAGTCCACCACATTACGATGGTCTGGTAGAGAAGGCTTCGACTGAGGTCGGCAGCATCACGCCAAAGGCAACGGTTGTCGGGCAAGCGGATGATGCTACTCTCACAGCCACAAGAACAGACAAAGGGAAAGGTCGCGCCCCAGAATTTGCACACCTCCCTACACGCACTTGGGGGACACAGGCACAGCCAACGACCGTCCAGCATGCTCGAGTACAGACCGTCACACCTCTAGACGAAGCTATGGTAGAATTGTCTGACTCTGACGATGACGCGAAAGCAGCGCTGAAGAGCAGATTCTCAGTCTTCGACCGTGTACGCACAAAAGAGCAGGATGACTCAAAATCATTTGTGACCCTTCGCCATCTTGCTCATCTCACCTCTCCAAACAACACTCGCAAAGGGCCCAAGACGATCAGCCGCAGCGAAATGCACTTCTCTCTTGCGCAAAAAGCCCGACAGCAAGCACAGAGGATGCGCGAAGAGAGGCTGGAGGAACTCAAGCGCCGCGGTATCTACGTTGAGACTGCAGAAGAGCGGGAGAAGAACCAGCTTGAAATTGAGGATATTGTGGCCCAATTTGAGAAGCAGAGACAGGAAGACCTCAAGCTTGCTAAGCTTGAGAAGAAGGAAGCCAAGGCCAATGGAGAGCCCGCTGACGATCTGCCTTCTAGTGATGAGTCTGATGACGACTACGTTGGCAGCGGCGAAGAGAATGCGGTGGAGGGCGATGATGAAGACCAGCAAGACGAGGAAGCCGAGCTTGATCTTTCTGGATCTGAGGATGAGCCGATGGAGGACGAAGATGCCGAAGATGTCGAGGTGTCCGGCGACTTGACCGATGAGGCAGCCGAAGAGGACGAGCAAGCTGTAGGCCAAGATGCTCCTTTATCTCGGGTTGATGAGCTGGCCGACGATGATGAACAAGTTGCTCCTGTGCGGAAGCAGATCGTCAAACGAGCCCGCAGGGTTGTTGACGATGAAGATGAGAGCGACGACGGAGCACCCACATCAGGTTCACCCACACAGAAAGCAACTCAGGATGACGCAAAGGCCGCGTTCGGCTTCGGCAACTCAACCACAGGTCTTGGGCTCACGCAGATGTTTGCCGGCACAATGGCTAATCTGGATGACTCGCAAGCTACCAATCAGGAACCAGAGCAAGATTCTCTGGATTTCCTCCGAAGCTTACCGGATACCCAACCTGGTGCGAACTTCAGCCAGGCAGACGACACGTTGGTGCCTAATAGCCAGCTGTTCGTGTCGCCTCGCAAAGACTCGCAGGCTGGTGCCGAATCCCAGTTCAGCTTGGGTATCAGCCAGTTAGTCGGACCAAGTCCTTCACGCACTCAATTCTCAGAAGCCCCCGAGCCTACACAGGATGCAGGTTTCTCCTTTTCTCGCTCGCCAGCTGGTTTCATGGCTCCGGTCTCCACCACAGACACTGTCATGATGTCTATCGCTGAGTCGCCGATCAAGAAACGAGCAGGCAAGCTTCAGCGCGGTCGCCGCGAGGCTACTGTCGAACTCTCTGACGTCGAGGAAGATCTGGTTGATGCCGCATCTGACATGAGCGATGTCGATGACATCCAGCGACCTCCAAAGCACAGGGATGCTTTCCGCGCCATGCAGAAGGGTGCAAAGAAGCAGAAGGCTATTGATGAGTTCAACAAGAAGACGAGTCTGGCTAAGAACGTCGTCGAGGAGCAGGCCGACGAATCTGAAGATGAATACGCAGGCATTGGAGGAATTAGCGACGACGACAGTGGCGAGGAAGACGATGAACTGAAGAACATGATCGACCACAACGAAGTCAAAGTCGACGAGCGCCAGATTGCTGCCTTTTACGCGTAAGTCCCTCCCAGGCATGAGACTCTCTCATCACTAACAATTCCACAGCGACAAATCCAAGAAAGACGACGAAAAGAACATCAACCAGCTCTACAAAGATCTCATGAACGGTGGTCTTCGCAAGCGCGCTGGCCGTGACGCCTTCGACATGTCCGATTCGGAAGACGAAGCAGAGATGAAGCAGCGCAAAAAGCGCGCCGACTTTGCACGCATGCAGAAAGCGCTGATGAGCGATGAGAACATTGGCAAGATTGCCGAAAATCCCAAACAACAAGCTTTCTTCAAAACGCTGGCCGACTTTGCAGACGATGCAGACTACGACTTCCTCGAGATGCCGGAGCCAAAGAGCATTTACGCCGAGGACTCGCAAAGCCAGTCGCAGTCTGAACCGGTGCAACAAGATGGAGTGGAAGGCGAGACGGTGATTCCGGACAGCCAGTTTCCAGCTTCGCAGGCAGACTCTGTTGTCATGCCTCCCCCCAACCTCCTGAAGCGCAAGTCCCCGTCATCATCTCAGAAAGAGAATCGCCCACCGCCCAACCTCCGCCGCATCGACAACGGCCTTACACGCCGCCCCATCACGCTCGCCGACGTGCAGCACTCGGTCTCAGAGCTACTCGAAGACTCGCGCATCGTAGTGCCAGACAGCCAGTACGCATCCGACTCAGACTCTGAGCTCGAAATCGTCGACCGCCCCGTACGCAAAGCAGTCGTCGACCGCCTTACTCTATCCCGCCAGTCTACGCTCGAAGACTCACAGTCCCAAGCCAGCGCAGAGGGCCTCGCGTTCCACGCACCCTCGCGCGGTCCCGCGGCCCCTGGGTTCCGCATCCCCAGTTTGATTCGTCAGGCTACTAGTACGCTGTCTGCGTCGTCGGATAGGAGCGAGAGACACAGTCAGAGTGGTGAGGCGGCTGTTAGGAGAGGTGGGACGGGGCGCAGTAATATCCATGCTCAGGCTAGAGAGGCGGAGAGGCGGGCGCTGTTGGAGAAGAAGGAGAAGAGGCGGAAGGAGGTGTTGAAGAAGAAGGTTGATGGGGCGAGACGGAAGGGGGGGATGAGGAGTGTGTTGGGGGATTTGGGGGGTGGGTTTGAGTAGGCTTTGCACTTTAGCGTGGCGTTGGGGGGTTCACACTTTATTATTGAGATATGCCACATACTATACACACACTTGCATCACACACTCACACCCTCTCACTCACCCAATACTATACATAGACTTGCATCACACTCACACCCTCTCACTCACCCAATACTAATACTATACATAGACTTGCATCACACTCACACCCTCTCACTCACCCAATACTAATACTATACATAGACTTGCATCACACTCACACCCTCTCACTCACCCAAATCGCGCCACGACACCCAGCCCTAATCCCCTCGGTAAGCAGCTCATACGGCCTCGCCTCCTTCGCATCATTCTCAACCGCATGATCCAAATGCTCCAACTCCTCATCCCTAATCCTCCTCAACTGCCCCACCAACGCCTCCAACTCGGGTCCCAACGACTCCCCCCGCTCCTCACACTTGCCCGCCCAATCCAACAACACCCTCACCTGCTCATTATAGTGCGTCCCAATCTCCGTCTCCACCGCCTCGGTACACGCCATTGCCGCCTCGCGCCCCAGCACCGCGGTGCTCCACCCCAGCAGGCTGGCGGCCGCGGTCCACACGGGCGTCATGGCCGTGGGTCGTATGCGGTGCCGTCGGATTACGTCGTTGAAGAAGGCGTAGTGGCCGGCTTCTTGCTCGTACATGTGCTTCATCAGCGGTCGGAGGTGGGGGTGTGAGCGTGTTAGGACGGGGGATTGGGCTGCGTAGATTAGGATTGCGGCTAGTTCGCCGGTTTGGTTTACGCGGAGGGCTGAAGAGAGGAAGGCGCGTTGTTCGGTGGTGAGCTGGTGGATTGGTTGGGTGGGGTTGGGGGGTGAGGAGGAGACGGTTGCGTTGTTGGTTGGTGGGGCGAGGTTGGACTTTGCTGCTTGGTGTGGCGTGGGTGGTGTTGCTGTGCTTTGGTGGCGCCGCGGTGTTGGTGATGGTGATGTCGATGTGCGTAATGTGCGTGGTGTGAGGGCTTTGGGGGCGAGGAAGTCGAGAATGGGCGCTTGGGTGCGCGCCAGTGTGTTTGGTGAGAGGAGTCTTGTTGGCATTTTGCTGTGTTGTACAACGGCAAGCAGGTGACGGGGAGTTATCCAAGTGAAGGTCGAAGTTGAAGTCAAAGTTGAAGTCAAAGTCAAAGTCAGTCAAAACGACAAGTCAAAGTGATAGCTAGCAATGATGCGCTCACCCACGCTAGCGGGACCCACTCGCGTCGACTTGACGCGCCGGCCAAGGAGAGTTTAATCCTCGTTTCCCCGACCTCAGCGCTCCCACGTCTCTTCCTCTCCACGCCCCTGATTTCGACGCCTCTCCGCCGCCCATTGTCTTTTGCGCCATTTTCGCCACACGCAGAATCCGCGAATTCATCTCCTCCTCCTCACCAATTCGACCGCATCCTCTCCAACATGTCTGACATCGACGACGAGCTCTTCGCCCTCGCTGGCGGCGACGAAGAGGCAGACGTTGAAGAAGGCGAGGCGTGAGTGACCTCTTTTCCTCTGCCCCCATCATCTGCATCACCTGCATCACCCTGCCATCTCCAACATGGCCCCAACGACCGCCTGCCTCGCTGCAAGCCTTGGATCCCTCCTGAACGACGCTGACTCTGCCCAGCTCGTCGCCAGCAGCATCGTCGCCCAACTCTCTGGGCTCAGATGCCATGGAGGAGTCCGACTCAGACCGCGACGACGAGCCCCCTGCACGCTCGGCCGACGTGCCCTACCCCCTCGAGGGCAAGTACATCGACGAGGCCGACAAGAGGAGGATCCTGGGCATGTCACAGCTCGACCGCGAAGAGATTCTCGGCCAGCGTGCCGAAGAGATGAGCAGAGCAAACTTCACCGCAGAGCTGGCCAGGCGTGCAGCGAACCTCCAAAACGACCGGAAACGGAAGGTCGACTCAGAGGAGCCTGACGAGATGCGCCGCGAGAGCAGTCGCCCCAAGGTCAAGGCGCGGACCAACGAAAAACTCGAGGAATACAAGCGCAATCGTGAACAGCGCGGCCAGCAGCGCGAACGAGACAGCGACCGTCGCACCCACCGCCGGCGATCGAGCTCGGCGAGCCGTGATGGCCACTCAGATGTCGACGCTGACGGCGAGAGCGACGTTGAGTGGGACGACCGTGCGCCTGTAAAGGCTCGTGAAGAGCTGCCCGCCACCCTTAGAGACTTCGACTCGGTACGCGTCGGTCGCGGCTTCTTCTCTGAGGTCTGCTTTTACCCCGGCTTCGAGGATGCAGTGACTGGCACCTTTGGACGCGTGGGTGTTGGCCAGGACGCACAGCGTCGGACACAGTACAAGATGGCGCAAATCAAGGGTACGCCTCCTGCAATAGTAGCAAATACTGGCTTGCTAACCCACATTCCAGGCATAAACACAGGCAAGCCCTATGTGTTTGAAGGGAAAAATGGGGCCAAGATCGCTACAGACCAATATGTCGTGGCACAACATGGCTCAACCAAGAAGGACTATCAGTTCCAGTTTCTGTCGAACCAGCGCTTCGACGACAGGGATTTGGACGTATACATACAGTCACTCACCGAGACAAACGCAAAGGTTCCCTCCAAGTCATTCCTCGAGAGGAAATACGACGACCTCAAGAGCCTCCAAAACCACCACTGGACTGAGCCGGAGATCAACGCACGCATCGCCAAGGCAAAGAAGTACCAGCACCTTCTCCACCGCAACTCCATCGACGCACAGCCCCGGATACAGACGCAGTCCGAAGCCGCTGCTGTTAAGACCGCGGAGCTCAACCGCATGAACCGCATCAGGGAAGCCGAGCGCGTGCGCAAAGTTCAATTGGAGCAGCAACGCCAGAAGAAGCTGGAGCAGAAGAAAGAAGCAGCCCGCAAGCGCGCCGAAGAAGAAGCCCGAAAGGCACAAGAAGAAGCCGCGCTGAAAAGCGAGACCGACGCGCTCTTCGGCGACGGCGACGTCTCGTCACGAGCCAGCACACCGAAGCCCCAAGACAAGAAGAAGACCGAACGCAAGGGGCTGCCGACGTTCCGGAAACCAAAGACGGATGACGATTTCATCGCGAACATGGATTTGGACATCGATATCGCTATCTAAAGGACTTGTTCACACCCTGTCCATGCCGTCCACAATCTTTGATCTTCCTTTTTGCATACCCCGGCGTTTAAAGCGTACTTTCTCAACGCCACCAAAACATCTTCCATACCATCTACTACATCGCTAGACCATCTGCTCTACTCTCCTCTTTACGTGAAGCAAGTCTCACCACCTCTGCATACTCCGTATCTCTAGCCAACAATCAATATACCCATTTTCCACCCACCCGCACCACTCTCTTCCCATAACGATATGTAGACTTATAAACGCATTGTCTAACTCCTTTCTCTCTTAAGTCTATATGAACTCTGTGTCCTTAAGTAGTTTGAGATGAACTAAAACGTATACCTCTGCATCTAGACAGGCTATTTACGTACCATCATGATAAGCAGGGTGTGTAGATTACACTTCTACATCTTACACCCCAGCTAAATAAACTCTAATATGCTATTTACGTGTCCTGTCTGCAGCTGTTACCACCCATTTCCTACCTGTAGATACAAAGTTTTCCGCTGTTTGATGTTGGTTACTGGAGGGTTGTAAATAGGTGGGTGGGTGGGTGGTCGGTTGAGGTGAGGTGGGGTAGAGTACGTGCACTAAACACACCTTTTAACCTATCCACGTGTAGAGTGTGCTTGGAATAACCAAACCAGACCAGCCTACAGATCTGCGTAGACCGGCAACTTAGCATCATTGAGTAGAGTAGATGAGTGAAATGTTGTGTTTCGTTGTTCGTTAAGTGGGATCTCGCTTCTGATGTGTAGGGTTTATTGAGTTGAGGAGAGGAATAGTGCAGGAGTGGGAGGTAGGAGGTAAGGGAGGAGTACAAATAGAGTAGGAGGCGAGAACCTGGGTATGGAGTGTTTATAGGCGCGTGCTAGATGGAGATAGACTTGAGACTGGAGATATGGTGGTAAGAAGGCGGCTGCAAGGAGGTGGTAGCGTGTTATAGAACTAAGATTTGTGTGTGTATTATATATGTGTGTGTCTTCAAGCCGTAAGGTTTAGACGGCTGTTCAGGTCAGAGGACTGAATGCCTTTTTCTCTCTTCTCTAAAGACGTCTCGTTTTCTTGGTGGCACGGCTTTCTAGGTTGCATGGTTTGCTTGTGCCGCGGATTTTCATTCTTGGTAATTCTATTTCTTTCCGTTATCTTGCTGGGTGATGTGCATGTGATTGTGATGGTTTTTGATGTACGTGGAAAGGCATGCCTTGGTAAGGTTAGTAATGTTCTTCTCCTTTTCTTTGTTTTGAGTGAGTATGCACATGGTAGCGGTAATTGCAACTTCGGTGTATGGAATAGAGAGACAGGGGGTCGGAGAAGGATTACAATATCTAGGGATTACGCAAGATCTGCCGGGTTTGTTAAGGGGTGGAATGTTTTGAGATGTCGAATGGGTATATGTACTGTCTCTTTGTTATTTGAAAAAGTGAACTTATCACTGATTGTGGCGCATAGTTCTGGAACTGTGTGTCTGCTTTTTAAGAAAACAATGGTTCTTCAAGTTGTGGGAGCTACATAGCTCCGTTGATACCTATGATTTGACGAATATCCAGTTCTCACGCCATGAGCAGGTGTAAAAAGGGGAAATTTGGGTTTCTGCGTAAGAAAGGAGGCTTATTACGGGCTCAAGACTTGAGTTAGCAGCAGTAGATGTGAACCAGCAACAAGGACAAAACAAGGTACTGTGGTGGCTACTGCATGATCGTATATTCGTTCCCTTTCATCCAATGAGTTTAGTCAAGAGTAGGGTTATAGGTAACATTGTTGGGCATCTTTGATGCGAAGGTTTTCGGCAAACTCGTCTCATATTTTTGCCGGAGTAATTGTTGGATTCTACGTCTCTATTCTAGTGTTTAGCTTTTACGATGTTGAAAGGTTGTAGGCGTCGCGATTCATGCCAATCTGTCGTTCGCTTGCAAGTCAACGTCTCATCGTTGATGTTATACTTTGAACTGGGCACGTTGAAATGTGAATATAAAGGAAATTGTGGAGAGCAGGGATGCCAGAGGGATTGTATCAGTGTTCCAAATGGTCGAGCATGCTCCAATGCACTCTTCCAGGTTCCAACCGCATATCGGCAACGAACGCAGAGTGATCAATATCCTGGTGCACACCCGAGCGGGGATCTGGCGGGATCTGGTGGACTGGTTGACAACTTGACACTTCCGGACAGCTGGGGCGCTTGTCCGCTTACGGCCCAGGATGCAATGCACACCGTAGCGTGGTGCCCCACCTATCATCGAATCACACATCACCACCCCCGTCACCGCATCGTCTTATCTCGGGAACTTCAGCTCTATTGTGCCCTTCTTTCTTCTCTCTGTTATCTACACTACTCACTACTCGTCTCGTCTCTTGGCCGTTCTCTTCGCGACATTCTACACGAACACTCGAAGTGGTCAGCCGCACCGCAGGACGCGCAATCAATCGTTCAGACGCGTCGCAATATGCACCCCCAGCAACAACATCTTTCAAACCTCAAGCTGGACCCCGGATAGCAAGGCACGGCCACCGACGACGACATAGTCGCGCACCATAATTGCAATGGCGGTGTCCTTTAGTCGCGAATCATGGATATGGTACATCTGTGCGATAGGCATGATTATCGCGCGGCTGTAAGCTTACGACCTCACCTAAACAGTCTCAATAACTGACGGTGCTCGCAATAGTCTAGCCCGTCGACTCCTATTCCGCTCGCTGAAAGGCCTTCAACTGGACGACTGGATCATGGGCCTCTTCGTTACAGTCTCTTACACTGCCTTGGTAGTAGTGTCCAACAAATGGCTGAAGGCTGGATCAAATCTCGAGCCGCCGGACTTCGACTTTGCTGCCCTCACCGCTGGACAGCTATCACAGCGCACATTTGGTAGCAAATTGATGATAGTCACGGAACAGATGCAGATATCTGTGGTCTGGTCGTGCAAAGCTTGTTTGCTTCTCATGTACTACCGGCTTACTCGCACGGCTTTGCGCAACGAGAACATTGCCATCAAAGTTCTGTCCGCCTATGTGGCCCTTGGATATGTGGCTATGCAGGTACTGTACTTCGCTGTGTGGTGTCGTCCGTTTGCGGAGTACTACAACGTGCCGACGGACTCTCCGCAGTGCAAAACCCTGGTCCATCACCGCATCACTAAGGCTGTCTTCAACATATCGTCCGACCTTGTCATGTTGTGCATCGCACTTCAGATGCTTATCCGGTCAACGTTGCCATGGAGAAAGAAGCTCGTCCTTTGCGGTATCTTCTCCCTCGGTATCTTCGTCATTGCGGCAGCTGCACTGAATAGCTACTACTCATTCAGAAGCCCATATGGGGGTACATGGATGTTTTGGTACGTTCGCGAGTCATCGATGGCGATCATTGTCGCCAACATCCCTTTCACATGGACTATCCTGCGTGAGCTGTTTGAGGTCGGTGATTTTGATGAGAGTGCTCAGCCATGGACCTTCCATCCTCATGCTCGTACAGTGAGCGTTGCAACACACTCAAACCATCGAACAATATCATCTCGCCCTAGAACGCATGAAGTGCCAACTGCCAGCCGCGGAAGCAGAGGCACGCAGTCGATGACGCTAGTGGGCTCAACTTTTCCTGGAAAAGAGCATGGCGCACCCTCAGCGAAGACGTCGACACTGGAGGATATCGACGTTGAAAGACAAGCGGTGCGGTCTCATGACTTTGCTTCTTTGCCAGCACGTTCAGATTGTGTCGGGCCTGAGGATGCTCGTAATAGGCTGTAGAGTAAAATGTCGCCGTTGACCATGCAACGCTTGCAGGAAAGCAGTGGCTCTGATGTTAGAAGATCTCTCAGCAGTAGACACATGGTGGTGAATGCAAACAGGTTGCATAACTGCAACATCGCCACGCTATAAATCTGTGAGGCTTAAATTGCCACTACCTCCGCAATGGCTGGCATGATCTGATCATGACTGCAGCCGTGTCTGTAAAGATTCCGCTCTTCTTCATGCCGAATCTACCTTGTCAGCTGGAGGCGATGCGATCATGTGACTGACTGCCAGGTTTTGGTCAGCCTTACACGTGCAGGCTGCGACTCCACAACCCCTCCTTCTCACTTGCAAACATCAACTTGACACCTTATAATTCTTAAGTCGAGCTGCTGCACTAGACATGCATTTGTTCTATTGTCTTTGCGCTGCGAAGCACTAACTCGTATCCCCCCGAACTTAAGGACCTGTCTCAGGCTGTCAAATCTCATCAATGGAAGTTCGCTTCTAACACTCAGCCTGATCCTGATCTACAATCGAGCACAAACGATGCGGCTTCTCGAATGTGTCGGCACAGACACATTTCAGTTCACTCGGGACTTCAGGCCGGAAGATGAAGTTCCACCATACGCGATCCTCTCTCACACCTGGCTGGAAGGCGAAGAAGTGATCTACGATGACATTCTCGAGGGCCGCAACACGGACAGGGCGGGCTACGAAAAGATACGGTTTTGCGGACAGCAAGCACAACTTGACGGCCTACGTTACTTCTGGGTCGACACCTGCTGTGTCAACAAGGCTGACAGGGCTGAGCTCGGTGTAGCTCTTTCTTCGATGTTCCGCTGGTATCAAAACGCAACGAGGTGTTGCGCATACTTATCAGATGTCTTTATTAGTAAGCGAAAAGTAGACATCGAGCTTGACGAAGCCACGTGATCAACAGCCTTCAAGACAAGCGCTTGGTTCACTCGAGGCTGGACACTCCAGGAGCTCCTAGCACCAAAGTCTGTGGAATTCTTCTCGAAGGAGTGGAAGATGATCGGTGATAAGGTATCGCTACAGCGATACATAACCGATGCGACTCGGATACCGCACACCGCACTTCACAACACTCCACTGTCAAGATTTAGCGTTGACGAGAAATTCTCGTGGCGCGAACACCGGCAGACAAAAGTGGAAGAAGACAAAGCATATTGTATGATGGGAATTTTTGGCGTTTCGATCTCTCCGTTCTACGGCGAAGGCGCAGGGAGTGCCTTCAAGCGGCTTCGCGAGCAAATCCAGCTACTGGAGAAGTGCATCCAGGACATACGGCTCACGGACCCACGCGACGACAAAACTCGTATCGAGCAAACCAAGGGTGGTTTGCTGGATGCTTCATGCCGCTGGGCAATTGAAAGTCCTCAGTTTCAACGATGGCGCAACAATTCGCAGAACCAGCTGCTGTGGATCGAAGGCGATGCAGGCAAGGGAAGGACGATGCTTCTATTTGCGATTGTTGATGAGCTCAAAACGGCATCTTCTGACCTTATATCCTTCTTCTTCTTCCAAGGCACTGATTCACGGATCAACAGCGCCACGGCCGCATTGCGTGGTCTAATCTATCTACTCATAGACCAAGACCCTTTTCTAGCCAAGCATGTACGGGTAAAATCCGACACAGCTGGCCGATCTGTATTCGAGGATGCAAATGCTTGGTACGCTATGTCAGAAATGCTCACGAAATTACTAAATGAGCACGACCGAAAACCAATCTGTCTGATCGTGGACGCTCTGGATGAATGTGTAAGCGACTTACCGAAACTACTGGATCTTATCGTTAGCACCTCAACATCGTCAAACCGTATCAAATGGCTGTTGTCAAGTCGTCACGAGATGCATGTCAAACAGAAGCTGAAAGCTGTCGGCGCCGAGAAGATGCTAAGCCTGGAACTGAAGGAAAACGCTGAGCAGGTATCTCGTGCCGTTGATTCATTCATTGACAAGAGACTGTCCACCATTGGGTCGATCCATGACGATAGCATACGATACCAAGTGCGCGATATTTTGCGAAGGAAGGCCAATGGCACCTTTCTTTGGGCGGCTCTGGTTATACAAGAACTCGAGAAACCTGAAAATTGGGATCCTCTAAACAATGTTGAGGAAGCTCCATTGGGTTTGTACCAGCTGTATGATTGCATGATGGACAAGATCCAACGACTTTCTGAGAAGAATTCCAAGACTTGCCGAACTTTGCTCTCAATAGCTCGAAACGCATACCGCCCGCTTTATCTCGATGAATTGTGTGGTCTTTGTAGACTGCCTATCAAAGCTTCAGCACCAAAAAAGGTTATGGAGGGTCTTGTGGCCATGTGCGGATCATTTCTTACCATTCGAAAAGGCCAAGTATATCTTATTCACCAATCAGCGAGAGATTATCTATGCGCCGAATCGCAACAAGCTTTTTTAATGCCCATCCGGGAAACACATGATTACATGTTCGCAAAATCAGTCGATCTCATGTCTCGTACGCTGAGACGAGACATATATGACTTGAAGTTTCCCGGGGTCCAGATTGAGGACGTCGAGACACCAACCGAGGATCCACTGGCATCAGTGCGATATTCATGCATACACTGGATCAACCACTTCTCAGGTTCGATGACAGAAGCTCGAGGGCCAAAACATGTCGATGTCATCTATAAGTTCCTGGAGAAGAAGTACCTTTACTGGTTAGAGGCACTGAGCTTGTGTAAGGACATTCCAGCAGGAGCAACTTCAATTAGGAAACTTGAGGTTCTTCTTCGGGTAAGACTTTACAGAAGCCCCTTGTCAGATCCAGTATACTAATCATGTGCAGGGAATGAGTGACAGCCCTCTCACGCAGCTCGTCTATGACGCACGTCGCACTATCACATATTATCAGTCCGCTTTACAGACTAGCCCGCTGCAGGTGTACGCATCAGTTCTCTTATTTAGCCCCACCAAAAGCTTATTCCGAAAATTCTTCAAGCATGAGGAGCCTCGCTGGGTCAAATTTTGGCCGGACATGGAAGATGATTGGAGCCCTTGCCTCCAAACACTCGAGGGGCACACACACAATGTCAATGTGGTGGCATTTTCGCACGATTCAAAGTTACTGGCATCGGCTTCAAGTGACTCCACAATCCGGATCTGGGATGTCGGCAGCGGCGTTTGCTTCAGAACGCTATCCTACCGAACTGAAGTCTACTTACTGGCATTTTCGCGTGATTCGACTCAGATAGCATCAAAACCAGAAGCAGGTCCCATCCAGATATCGAGAGTGAGTAATGGAAATCATCTACATACACTCAGAACGGGCAATTCTCAGATCGTATCTCTAGCTTTCTCGACTCAAGCCGATCGGATAGCATCCGTGTCATCTGACACAACGGTAAACGTCTGGGACACGAGTAGTGGCGCCTGTCGACACACATTGAGCTACCCACTTAACAAAATCCCTCGGCTGATTTATGTGGTCGCTCTCTCGTACGATGTAGCCTTCATAGCATGCTCTCCGCTATCATCAGCGAAAACTATCGACGTCTGGGATAGCGAAAGTGGTTCACGCACGCAAAAACTGTGCGGCCATAACAGTTCAGTCGCTTCGATCGCCTTCTCGCAACATTTGAGTCAGCTTGCGTCGCTGTCCGAAGATGGCAACATCAGAATCTGGGATATACAAAAAGGCACGTGCTTACACACATTTGCATCAAAATTCGAACACACGAATCAGCCTTTACAAGTGATAGCATTTTCGCGCGACTCCACTCTCCTAGCATTAGGTTCATATCAGGGAACAATTGAATCATGGGATGTCACGACTGAGGCATATCTGCAGCCACTAAAAAGCCATAGCAGTAGGGTCACTTCGATAAGCTTCTCACACGATTCGACCTGCTTAGCATCTGGGTCGCTTGATACCACGATCAAGACATGGGATCTGACCAGCTTAAAAGATACACGTCCGGTTGCACACAACCCTTGTATCGACTTTATTGTGTTCTCCCCCAATGGAACCCTGGTATCTTTCGCGTTGACAGACAATACGATCACAGTCTGGGACGTAAACAGTACAAAATGCTTACAGACGCTCGTAGGTCACACAGCACCTGCTTACTTTTTGTTCTTCTTATGTGACCCAGCACTGCTTGTCTCTAGGTCGTTCGACAGAACAGTGAGGGTTTGGGATTTGAAACGTGGCACATGTTTGCATACATTCGCGTCCCTTGATGGTCGTCGTGGAACACTCGCTCTTTCACGAATTCATCCTTTACTAGCCATGCTATCGATGGAGACTGGCACCTGCTTGATACGAGACATAGTTTCCGGTAGGTGCGTACAAGCGCTTGGTTCACGTTTCAGTGACATTTTCACCAATACAACACTCACAGCCTTCTCGAAGGATTCGAGGAAATTGGGCATAGCTTGCCAGAGCAGTCAGATCCAGATATGGGATGTACGCAAGGGAACACTTCTTGACCAGCTTCACGTCACCGGACATTACCGGCCGCTTGCCTTTTCGTTAGACTTGACTCTGGCAGGAATGACAGCAATAGGGGCGAAAGGTGTGGAAATATGGAGTGTCGGAAGTAAGACAGCCCTGCCTACAATTGCGGTGCCAGCACAATTTGTTCTGTTATCGGCGTTTTCGGCGAATTCAGCATTGCTGGCAACACTGGATAATCACGGAGGAATCAAGATCTGGGACACAAGCAACGGAGAGTGTCTGCAGACTCTTTTCAAAAACACCCCAGAAGTAAGGGATCTATCATTCGATGCTACTAATTCGCTCCTCCATACTAGCATTGGCACCTTTGATCTCAGTTCGGGATTCTTACAGCCTATGTCAGACGAAAAGGAATCACAGCTTCCTCGATACGTAGCTGCAGGGCTGAGCCCCGACAGGAGCTGGCTGATGTGTCAGGACAAGTGCGTTCTATGGTTACCGCCTGATTACAGACCTTATTGTACAGCCGTGTCAGGAAACAGCGTTACAGTTGGTTGTGCATCTGGTAGAATGTTGATCGTCCGTATTGTTCCTGAGTTCTTACCTTGAGTGGCTTTCCCAGAAGCAGTGCTCGCAGTCTAGTTTCAATTACTTATTGTTGAAAATTACATATATTGCTGTCTAAAGCCTGCTCACGAGATCAACGCACGTCTCTCAAGCTGGACATAGACTTGAAGGCTCTCTTCAACAGTGGGAAAGCAAAGTATTTAGACTGAGATCAGGCGCAAATGTGACTGAAGCCCTCTTTATCGTTGAACTGACACTGGAAAACGATTAGAATGGGCTAAGACGGCGGCAGCTGATATGAAATATGACAAAACCGTCGGTATCACTCTTTCTTCTCATCCCTGCTATTTCAGACCGGATGTTCTGCTGAATGAGACCTTATCCCTGCTTCTGAATTCCTCCATATGGCAAGATGTGGTCACTGCCGATAACTATCGACCCTCGAACAATGAGCTGTTGTATATAACCCTCTCTCGGGTTGTAGTGTGTGCTGGAAATTGACAGTTTGAAGTCTAATCTAAAGTTTGTTTGCGTGCTTTCATTTTTTAAACACTTGAATACTACACACCATAATTGCCAGTGCCTACGAACGATATGGCTAGCTTCCTGTAAAACAAGTTACACTCCAAATAGTCAAGTACTACTTTTACTATCTCGGCACTTCTATAGATGTAAATATCAGTAAAGTAGACAAAGATGTTGTATAACGTTCAGGCGCAATCATTTATATGACAACCAAGGTTCTACAGCCTATGGTTACATCCATTGTGTTAAGAAAATAAATTACACTTGAAGCTCCACTCATACATGACTGAATTTGCTGTTTTCTACAAGCATTTCTATACTGATGGCCATTTGTAAGACATCCATTTCTCCAGAGTGCGATTCCAGTTCCCGCTTCCAAGCTGGATATGTACAAATGTGTCCATATATTGCTTCCACACAACATCTCGTCCAATCATATAACCCAGTTCTTCAAATGTAAAAGTCGCATTCGGATTGACGATGCAAAGTATCCCCGGGTGCAACCGAACCTGCAATTCGACTTCGATGATATCACTGATCATGGCATCAGCATCGCCATCCATGACAGCTTTGTAGACGGCATTATTGTCCTGAACCAACACGATAGTAGCCGTCTTTAGGTTCGCACGGTCAAACGCCTCGTTGGTACCTCCCGGATTAACAGCGACTTTGACACCAGCAGTATCAATAGCCGCCAGAGACGAAAACTTGGCGAGGTCCGCACATCGCACGCACGCGGCCTTGCCCACGCGTTGAATTGCAGTTGAAAAGAAGGCTTTCTGCGCACGAGCCAAGGTAATGCTGACGCCGCTCATAGCTATGTCGAATTTCTGTTCTGCTATGTCCGCCGTGAGGTTCGCCCAAATGATGGGAACGAACTCGACTGGACGTGGCAGGCTGAGGGAATTTGAAAGTGACTGGGCTAAGTCGATATCAGCACCGATGTAAGTGGTGTTGATGGCTGGAGTAGCAGGTAGAGCTGTTCGGTTCGTCACTTTGTAGGAAAACGGCTTGTAATCTCCAGTTGTGCCGACTTTCAAGTAACCACGCGCCTGGATCTTCTCGAGGATGGAGGTGAGGTTGCTGTATGAGGTCGTTACCAAGTAGCCACGAGGAATTAGTTTTACGAAATCTATAGGTGGCTAGGGGAGGGCATTACTTGGGGGAATACTCGGCTTTGTATCCATCCTTTCCTCCTGAGGCGCTGGCGAGAGGGCTGATGAGCAAGCAAGCTGCAATGAGCACTGAAGTAGAGTTCACCATTCTGGCAGATGTTCCCCACTGTAGATGTCCGCCTTATGATTGTTATCATTCGAACTTCAGGGAGTTCCTACTTACTTGTACTGATCAGCAAACCTCCGCACTTCCAATTTTGGTTAGCTCCACCCAGCTTTTCAGTACCTCCCATCGCTTGGAAATATTGCTTCGCCGGAGAGATCCCCACCCGCTTGACCCAAGCCCACGATTAAAAGAGCCCACAAAAGACTAATCACGCTGTTCATAGGTTCAATCCTTTATCGGGCGTTTGCGCCGTGTCGCTGAACGATAACACGAGTCGTCTCTTAGTCAAAGCTCGGATAATGACGGGGTGCCGTGATTAGGCTCTGCATTGAAGCGTAATCGCTCCGATTGGAGTCCGCATTGAAGCTGAGTTGCTCCAAACAAAGCCAGCTCTGGGCTTTTGGGTATTCAGCCTTAGACTATATAGCTCTGATAACGCTAGGATATACCTTAGTTTACTACAGCGCTACGATACAATTCACTCTCTATTGTGAGGTTGTAGGATAAATTATTGATTGCGTTTAGTAGAACGCGTGAATTTTGGTGTATCTTGGCACGCGATACGAGATAAACATTAAGATTGCTGAAGGCCTTCTTGTTTACCCCGGTATCGCATGTTCTGGGGCCTGGGTTTTGACTACACAGTGAGGACGCTGGGCATGTCCTAATACTAAGCCGGCCAAACGCCGCTGCAAAGCTCAACTGCGGACATCAACACCAGTCCATTTCCACCAGAAACATACTCGATCAACAAGTCTAGTTTAGCTGAGACTAGCTTTTTCAACAATCGAACGATCACATACAATCTCTCAATATTATGCATTCAATAACGCGCTCATACAACCAAAATTCTTCATGACTACCAAGTACGAGCCCTGCCGCTATGAGTTTGCAAAAAAAACGGCCGTCGTTCGAAAGTGATATCAGGCCCAGCGCCAAGATATTTGGGCTCTTTATTTCGCTTTTCTTACGGAGAGTCAGGCTTCCCAGTAGCGAAGGTCGCTTTCGAGAGATTACAATTCCCAGACCTGACGTATGACCATGGTAAGCGAGATGTGTCCGAGACTGAAATTGTTCCTAGCTCTGATAATAGAAGGCGAAGTGATTGCCACTTGGATCAATTCAGAACTTAACCCTGATGGTTGTTTCGGAATAGTTGAGAATACTGTGTGGAGAACAGAACATGAGTATGAAGACTGAAACAAAGAAAGAGAAGTGGATCCGCGCATTGGATCGTAATCTGCTTCCTACATCGAACTGGATACGGGATTCTGTTGCACTGAAGATTGGTCGTCCAGCCTGAGTTGCGAGGCAACCCTTACGAGCATAGCCAAGTTATCAAGATTTCCCGTTATCAAGGTCTAGTTCATACATGTAGCAGATTGTTGTCTTGGGAGATACTAAGCTATAGCTCGTTCCACTTTTTTCTTTTCAAGGAGCTCTACTATGGTCGTGAAGCCTTTACGTTTCGCTATGTGTAATGCGCCTTTCTGATATAGTCCTGGTTCAGAAGTTCCAAACGCGCGCCGTCGTACCTTGTTATTGGCCTCGTCAATTGCTCCTGCATCTAGTAACATCTTGACTAGTGGAATACTTCCGTACATTGCAGCCAACTGAAGGCACGTTCTCGCAGAGCCATCTGTCTCGTGAACATCTGCCCCATACTCGAGAAGCACCCCCCCTGAATCTGCCAACCCACGTTTGCAAGCTTGAACAAGTGCGAAATCGATGGTGCGCAAATACTCTTGGGGGGGAGCGTGAGCTTTGTATCGATCCAGTAAAGTCCTGAGAGTACTAGTCTGGTTTCCTTGCACGGCAGCAAGAATTGGTCGAAACATCCGATCGGCTTCTGTCTCCAAGCGGTAATATGCCAGCTGCAGATACGTGCTTACGATGTTATCCCGTCCTAGGTAGGCTGCTGTACTAAGGGCACTCATCCAAACATCGTGTAGGTTCCTATCTTGGTCATGGGGCTCGTAGGGCAAAGCGCCTTTGTTCAGAAGGTATAAAAGAACTTCCACATGGCCATGGGCGGCTGCAGCCCACGACGGCCTTCCGAACAGCGATAGTTTGTCTGAATCGTTGTGAAGCGATCTTACGAGATTGAGGTCGCCAATCCACGCCGCTATTGCAAGGCAGTCAGCTGCAGTGCCGCCGTCTTCCATGGGCCTTTCGTCACGACCCCCATTCAATATTTCATACACCTTCGAACCTCGATTCAAAGCTAAGCAATCACAAGCGCTCCGTTCAAAATGCTCTATTCTGGCAAGATGATTCTTCGAATTGGTCTTCTGTGTCAGCGTTTGGGTTGTCGCTCGGATCCTCGATATCCATGGATGAGGATTTGGTCCATCGGTAGAAAATCGGTGATGAAGGTAACGTCCGATTACATCCGGCTGAACTAATACTCTCATTTTCCTCCCCGTGCTCTTCATAATATCTTCGACAACTCTAGTTGTGATGATAGCATCAAGGATCTCGCTCGCAAGTAGACCTGTTCATAGTCAGCGAAAATGATCAGCGCCAAGCTGCTACACGACATACGGCATGTGAAGCGAACGTTCATGGAATCGTATAGTCCCAGCTCTTGTACTGTGGAAGTCACTATGACTTTAAAAACATCGAGAGGAAGATCGCAGAGCTGCATGACGCGGTAGTTGGATGCGACTGATTCCACGTATGGCACAATTCTTCACAAGAGAGTAGACGAATGGTGAAAGTGGCATTAAGGGCACAGAGATTATCGCAGCATTAATAGCAAAACGAAGTCAAGCGAATTATCACTCTAGGGGAGCCTCTCCTAGATAGGCTAGTAACGCATGACTAATCAAGGTATCCGAATCACACGCCGCGCGACATTTCTAAAAATAAGGAGCCCAGCGGCTGGGCATAGCCACACTCAACCAACCACAGCAACCTTCCTTCGCAACGTGCGCTAGTCTGTACGGAGTCCGATCATACAGAATGCCAGCCATTTATTGTTGTGTACGGAAACACTACAGTAAGCAGGTCGGGGTTTTTAACCCGCACAAATTAGATTTTTTTTCTAGATTTTAGATAGGCTTATACCTAAAAAATGTAGGTAAAAAATATACTAAATATATAGGTATTTAAAATATGCAAAGTGTAGGTTTTATTCCTAAAGTAAAAATAGGTTTTATATAATAGGTATTTTTTATAACTAATTTATATATTTACAAAAACTTATATAGAAAACATGTTTTCTATACTATATATAGTTGCTTATTTAGTCTAGCTAGAAAAAATAGGTTTTAAGCAGAACTATAATAGTTAAAAAGTAGACTAAGAACTATTTATAACTCTAACTGCATTTTTTAAATCTGTCTCTTTAATACTTTAAGTATTTAGGTTTATTAGAAGATAAGATATAATATAAGAAGCTAACCTCTAAGAGAATTTGCTAGTAAAATATAAGATAGATTTAATAGAGAGCAACTTCTAAAATAAAGGTTATAGAGTTTTTATAACTCTGTTTTAAATATATTAGCTTTGTAGTAGAGCTTTAGTCTATACTAGAAAGTGTAAGCTAGAGTAGTGCTAAGGCAGTGTACGCTAAGAAGCTAGTACCTAGGCCGAGCCTATTATAGTACTTCTCTACTTATCTCTTATTTATTAGCGCGTGCCTTAGTTAAAACAACTTTATTACTTACTTTTTACTTTCTATATTCTTTATTATACTAAGTTTTAAGTCTATACACCTTCCCCTTATAATCCTACTACTATTTAATTATTTAACTACTCTGCTCTGCTTAATTTTAATAATAGTGCCTTCTAGATTACTAACTATATTATGTTCTCTTAATAAGAAGGTATAAGGCAAGTAAGTAAGTTACTCTATTCTTACCTGTAGTTTACTTATTTACTAACTCTTTTACTTTACCTAGGCCTGTAGTACTGCTACTGCAGATCCTGCTCTTCTTAACACCTACTTAGTTAAGAAAGTAAGGCTTATAATAGAAGATATTAAGCTTAAGAACAAGAAGATTAAGAAAGCCTTTAATAATATTCTAGCTAATAACTAGACTAGAGTTCTAGGTAAGAAGTCTCTATATACCTAACATGCTAGTAGCTTTAAAGATTCTAAGGTCTGTGTTAACTATACGTTATCTAAGTAGGTCTGCACCTTTACTGCTAGTAGCTGCTTATCTAGCTATACTCTCTATATCTTTAGCTACTCTTACTACTATAAGGTAAGTTTCTGCCTCTTATTTCTTAGTGTTCTCTTCTTTAGCTAACTATCTGCTAGGCCCTGTATAAGACTTAGAAGACTCTAAATAAGTACTATATATTCTTATAGTTTACTAAAGGCAACTCTATAAAGCTTCTAAATATTATTAAGCCTATTTAGGCAGACCTTAAAAAGTATAAGAACTTTCTATATTATACTAACCTTGTATTCTAGCCTAATACCTGCTTAGCTGCTACTAGTTATAAGACTAAGTAGTCTAAGTATAAAGCTAAGGTTAATAAGGTTAAGGCCTATCTCTTTACTACTGTAGTCTTTACAGAGTGCACTACTATTACTTCTAAGAAGGTAGTAGTCTAGATTAAGACTCTAGTAAGTTATTTCTCTTCTTTTCTACCTATTTTCTAGAGTATCTGCTAATTCCTTACTTAATATAGCTTACTATTAACTTAATACTGCTTACGCGCTTTGTCTACTTTTATAAGGAGCTAACCTCTAAGAGAATTTACTAGTAAAATACAAGATAGATTTAATAGAGGACAACTTCTAGGACAGAGGTTGCAGAGTTTTTATAACTCTGTTTCGGACACATTAGCTCTGTAGCAGAGCTTTAGTCTATACTAGAAAGCGCAAGCTAGAGTAATGCTAAGGCAGTGTACGCTAAGAAGCTAGCACCTAGGCCTAGCCTGTTACAGTACCTCTCTACTTATTCTTTGTTTATTAGCGCGCGCCTTAGTTAAAATAACTCTATTGCCTACTTTCTACTTTCTGCATTCTCTGTTATACTACGTTTTAAGTCTGCGCGCCTTCCTCTTATAATCCTACTACTACCTAATTATTTAGTTGCTCTGCTCTGCTTAATTTTAACAATAGCGCCTTCTAGATTACTAACTGCGTTACGTTTGCCCTATAAGAAGGCGCTAGGCAAGTAAGTAAGTTGCTCTATCCCTACCTGTAATATGCCTATTTACTAACTCTTTTACCTTGCCTAGGCCTGCAGTGCTGCTCCTGCAGATCCTGCCTCTTCTACTACTTGCTTAACTAAGAGGGTAAGGCTTATAGTAAAAGATGTTAAGCTAGAGAATAAGGAGATTAAAGAAGCCTTTAACAATGTTTCTGCTAATAATTAGTCTAGGGTTCTAGGTAAGTAGTCCCTGCGTACCTAACGCGCTAGCAGCTTTATAGATTCTAAGGTCTGCGTTAGCTGTGTGTTGTCTAGACAGGTCTGCACCTTTACTGCTAGCAGCTGCTTAACTAGCTGCGCTCTCTATATCCTTAGCTATTCTTACTGCTATAAGGTAAGTTTCTGCTTCTTGTTTCTTAGTGTTCCCTTCTCTAGCTAACTGTCTACTAGGCTCTATATAAGATATAGAAGACTCTAAACAAGTACTGCGTGTTCTTGCAGTTTACTAAGAGTAACTCTGTAAAGCTTCTGCAAGTTATTAAGCCTATCTAGGCAGACCTTAAGAAGTATAAGGACCTTCTGCGTTACACTAACCTTACGTCCTAGCCTAACGCCTACTTACCTGCTACTAGTTATAAGACTAAGTAGTCTAAGTACAAGGCTAAGGTTAATAAGATTAAGGCCTATCTCTCTGCTGCTGTAGTCCTTGCAGAGCACACTACTGTTACTGCTAAGAAGGCAGTAGTCTAGATTAAGACTCTAGTAAGTTATTCCCCTCTTTTTACACCTGTTTTCTAGAGTATTTGTGTTAAGGGTTAAAGTAGCCTTCTAACAAGTATGCATTTGTCCTATACTACAGAAGCAGAAAGATAAGAAAGAAAGACAGATTGCCTCTTCTTATACAAGATATAGCAAGATACTAAGCTGTGCTCTATAATCACGTGCGTAAGTTTAGTGCGTAGTCTTGTACACTTAGGGCTCAGCCTATTATAATACCCCTCTCCTTTACTTTAACGCGTTTGCTCGTACGTAAAACTTAGAGCAGTAACATAACAGCAAAACAGTTGCCTAGAGCCTACTGTTCTTAAAACAAGGCACAGCGTCTAAATCAGGTAATCTAGATTTTGCTGTAGGGCCGTAATCTTGTTGTGTGCGTGCTTCTTTACTTGCACTCGTACAGCACTAGCTAATCACAGTCTGTTTGCGTACAGCTTTAGCACTAACAGCAGTCCTAAATAGTTGTATTACCTTGTCTTGTAACTTAACTCGCGATTACTCTCCTATACAGTAACTGTTAGTCTGTTAACTTTACCTTAAGACCTCTGTAGCCTTAGCAGGGGTATATAGGTCTAAGTCTCCTATATAAACTGTACAGACCCCTCTCTAGAGGCTCTTCTCTTTCTATACCTTGCACTTAACTTGTTAATCGTTCTACAGGTTTCGTACGCTTTTCTAGAAGTCTTTCTCTTTAGTAATCTTCTACTCCTGTACATTGTTATGTCTGCTCCCGCTCGCGGTATATAGGGTCCTAGTGGCCAGCTAGGTAGTAGCCTTAACTATCTTTAAGGTTCCACTAGTAGCTCTGTAAACAGCACTTACTCTGCTGCCTTTAACCACCTTATTAACGTTGCTTACCAGCTTGTTACTTGTACAACTACTAGAAGCGTTATTCTAGCCAACATCAACATTCCTTAAGGTCCTGCTAACTTTAACCAGCACTACACTGTGTAGTACATTATAGACAAGGCTGTTGCTAACAAGATCTGCTAGATTCTCGCGTTTGCTCCTGTATAGTGCTCTTCTTTTTACAGTCTTTTCCTTTGCTAACACTCTGTGCAGATTAATATCTGTTATATCACTAACTACTTCCTCTGTCCTTGCAACTAGTCCCTGTACAACGCCGTTTTTAGTACTAGTGTCCGCGATTACTCCCCTGTTATCGCTTGTACGACCGTTTACGCTTACTAGCTACTTACCTAGCGCCCCTCCTACCTTAAGGCTTTTGTTATTTACTCCTATAGTGCTGTTAACCTTACTAGTTGTACTAATAACTGCGCTGCTGCCGTTTAAGGTAAGAAGACATTTATAGCTTTTCTTAGCTGCGTGTCTATTAGTAGAGAGTAGAATAGGGCTTGCTCTAACTGTGTGTAGAGTAATAGTAGTGCTTAATGCCGCTTTGCTAACCCTTATACAGGTAGTTCCTCTAAGTCTACTAACAGTACTTCTAGTGCCTTTAGTTATTCTAGCAGACAGGCTGTTGCTGCTCTAGTAGAGGAGAGACACTTTAGCAATGCTAAGTAGGCTCTTAGTAGTGTGTAAGGTCCTTCTGTACGGTTGCTGTTCGCAACATAGGTAAGGTTCTTCCTCTAGTTTCTAGCTAGTCTTCCTGTAGGTAGCCGTACATCTCTTGTACAAGCTATCTAACTTCTATAGGCTTTAGTGTTAATAACATTAGCTCTTAGCTCCTAAGTTAGAGCTTTATAGCCTGCCTACTTAACTTAATATTATAGTTAATTATTCCGTACGCGTTCGTTAACAATGCCTTTAACAAGGTATTCTAGGTGTTCCTCTTAGTCTTTATCTCGTACAACAACTGCTCCTAGTACTTAATTATTATATTGTAAGAGCAGCAGATTAGTTGCAGCAGGTTGTAGTAAGTTAACATAGTAGGACTTAGTCTGCTATAGGACATTAAGTTCAACCTAGTAGGGGTCTTGTACGCAGGCTACTTAGAACTTCCTATTTTTCCAATCTAGCTTTTTACTAGGTCTGTTAGTCTAAACATTCTTTAGGTTTAGCTAGACCTAGTCTCTAACTTGGTATTTAGGCGCTAGTTGTCTTATATAGTTAGCCTAAGCTTCCTGTTGTTGTTAGGCGTATATTATTGCTAAGATTACCTAGTCTGCTACTTAGCGTAAGGTCTGTCTAATTGTTTCAGCCTGCTTTTTTAGATCTGTCGTACAATCTATTAGGTCGCCTTTAGCTAGGTTATCTAGCAGGTCTAGAGGGAACGGAGTGTTCTTAAACCCGTGTTAAAGGAAGAAAGGTAAGACTCTAGTTGTTAAGCTTATACAGGTGTTAAGCATTAGTTCTAGTATTAGAGTAAGTGTAGCCTAGTTGTCTTGCGCTTAGTTTGCGTACGTACGTGCTACTACTTTAATATTGCTATTAGCTCTCTTAGTAAGTCTATCTGTTTATAGGTAGAATGCAGTAGAAAGGTTCTGTTATACGCCTAGAAGTT
The DNA here is from genome assembly GCA_004011705.1 of Ascochyta lentis. Taxonomy (NCBI): domain Eukaryota; kingdom Fungi; phylum Ascomycota; class Dothideomycetes; order Pleosporales; family Didymellaceae; genus Ascochyta; species Ascochyta lentis. The sequence continues at coordinate 265,820 of RZGK01000003.1, forward strand.
TGCACACTCTTCCCTAGAGTTTACTAACAAACTAAGTACCTCTATCTAATGTAATTAATCTTAGGAGTCTGTATAGCCGGTATACTTCTTATACAAATGCCTAGGTAACATTGTCTGCCTTAATCTTCTCTAGGGGGACTAAGATTGTACCCTTACTTAGTTAGTCTTTTATAACTATAAGGTTTATACAGCCTAAAGAGAGTAGAAGACCTGTAATAAAGTTAATAGTAAGGTCTTACTACGTACAGCTTAGCACTAGTAATAGTCGCAGGTAGCTATGTTTCCTATCTCTCTAAGGGGTACTTTGTTAGCAGATATTACAATTCCGTACAAAACAGCAGTTATCTTCGCTTATCCCTAGCTAGTACTACATTCTCGTAATTGTGTAGTATGTCTCTTCTCTTCTAGGGTGTCCTGTCTAGACAGTAAGGTGTACTTGCTGTATAATCCCTGTACAGATTAGCTCGCTATTAGGTACCTATGTCCGGTTTCTCTATTAAAGCTTGTTGTTGCCTGTTACTGTACAGTTACCTAGAGAGACTGTAAGCTTCTTTGTAATAGTGTTAAGAGACCTTACGCTACTTTGTACAGCCTGTCGTACAGCTTAGTAAGTTTTATCTTGTTCTACTGCTTAGTCCTAGTGCTAGGTTATTAGGTTGTCTAAGGATAGTAGTTAAGGCAGATAATTTAGTAGGATAGAGCCTTCTAGCGTAAGTGTTAGCGCCTATACAGGTGTAGCGTACGTTAGGTCTTGTTAATTAGATAGGACAAGCATTATAAACTCTCTACTAGCAAGTCTTTTATTGTCCTCTTCTTTAGGTATGTCTTAATCTCTTCTTAAGAGGGCATCTGCTCGTACGTTGTCCTTGCTAGGTCGGTATTATATCTTTATATTACTAAACTGTAACATAATCTAAGCCTATTGTACGTGTCTTTTAGTAAGCTTCTATTTCTTTGTAAAGTACTCTAGGTTTTTGTAGTTAGTAACAACTTTAAACTCCTATACGCTTTGTAATTCAGCGTTCTATTCCTGCAAGCAGAATATTACTGTAAGGAGTTCTTTATCGTAGATAGGGTAGTTTACTTTATAAGGCAGGAATTTCTAAGAGAGGTATGCTACTGTACGAAGATTGCTAGATGCGTCTTCTTGTAAAAGGGTAGCTCCTATAGCAAAGCTAGAAGAATTACATTCTACTATAGCTCTCTGCTTAGGGTTAAGGGTAGCAAGGACCTTGTCTAACAGGAAGGTTTCTTTTAGGGCCTAGAAAGCTTAATCTTGTTCCTCTGTCTATTTAAAAGGGAGATCCTTCTTAGTAAGTTATATAAGCAGTTCTAACAGTGTAGCAAAGTCTTTAATAAACTTCTAATAGAAGTTTGCAAACCTAAGGAACCCTCGTACGCCTTTAACTGTAGTAGGTGCTTACTATTCCTAAATAGCTTGTACTTTTTCAGGGTCTATTAATATACCCTTCCCTGCTTCTAGGATAAATCCTAGGTACTTTGTACGCTGTACGTTAAATTCGCATTTGCTAAGTTCTAAGTTCAACCTAGCTTCTTATAGGCGTTTAATTACCTGTTGTACGTGCTTGTAGTGTTTATGTAGAGAACCCTTAGTAAAAATCAATACATTGTCTAAGTACGCTAAGGCAAAGTCGTCTAGAAACTCTCTAAGGGCCTAGTTAATGTACCTCTAGAAGGTACTAGGAGCGTTAGCTAATCTAAAAGGTGTTACTAGCCACTTATACGAACTAAATCGCGTACAGAAGGCAGTTATCTATTCCTGTCCTTCTGCTATCCTAATCTTGTAGAAGGCAGCTATAACGTCTAGTTTAGTGTACTAGGTAGCTCGTCTAATTATATTCAGGGTCTCCTTAATTAGGGGAAGAGGATACCGGTCCTTCTTAGTTAGGGCATTTAGTGCTCTGTAGTCCACACAGAACCGTAACCCGCCTCCTAGCTTCTGTACAAACAGTACTAGTAATACAGCTAGGGAGTTGCTAGCCCTAATAAACCCTTTTTCTAACAAATCTAGTAACGTACAGCGTAGGACTAAGAGCTTATCCTGAGATATAGCGTAGAGGGGACCGTACAGAACCTCTGGGGTCTTACTGTCTACTTTATTTAGCTTAATTATATAGTCTACTGTTAGGCTATAGTAGGGAGGCAGTTTGTTACCTTCTTCTAGGACAAACAACTTAACGTACAACTAAAGGTACGCAGGTAGCGCTGCTTTAACCTCCTGTACAGTTATCTAGGTCTTTAGTTTTAAGGCCTTCTAGATATCCTTTATGCTAGCAGCAAAGACTTAGATTCCTAAGTTTTCCTTGCAGCTCTTTCGTACGTAGTACTAGAAGGCTACTGCTAATACTAGGCAACAGTCTAGTAGGGTAAGCACTTCAGTGCTTCGTACGGTAACGTTATACTGTTCCATAGATAGAAGCTTGTCCTTAGTGCTAATTACACTACTAATATCTTCTAACTATGTCTTTCTAAGAATTATGTCGTAGTCGTACGTTAAAGGGGTAATGTACGCTGTAACACAGTGTTGCTGTACGCCTCTAACATTAAGAGTAAATTCTGTAATAGCAGTAATAGTGCTTCTTTAACTGTTAACTCCTTCTATAGTTATAGGTGTAATCGGGATGCGTAGTAAGTTTATCTTCCGTACAGACTGTTCGTTCACTAGGCAATAGGTACAACAACTATTATTAACTATAGCAGTAGCTAGCGTAGTAGAGTTAATAACTATATAAATTAATATTAGTTTAGTTATAGCTAGTTAATAGAGTAGTAAACGTGTTAACTGTACAGGCTTAGGAACTTGTTAAAGAGGCCCTAGCGTACGACTTTCAGCTAGGGCTGTTCTTTTCCCTCGTCTTCTAATAAAGAGGTCTCTTTAGCTGGTTGTATAGCTGCTACCTTAGGGATTCTTAAGGTTAACTTTCGTTTGTTCGTACAAGCAGGTAATTTAGATAGAACGTTCTTCTTGCAATTACGTACTATATAGCCTTTGTTGCTATATTTAAGACAGGCTTTTGTAGTCCTTCTTTTACAGATTTCTTTATCTGTTCCCTAGTATTCTCTTTTCCTTATACAGGGCTAGTAAGCGCCTACTGTAGGCTGCCAGTCTATTTTATTGCTGTTCCTACGTAGGTTTTCCTAGGAACTAGGGCTGTTATACGTCCGGGTAGAGTAGCTGTTACTTATAATCCTGTCTACAGCCTTAAGGTTTTCCTAGGTTATCCTAGCACGCTGTACGAACTGTTCGTACGTCTTAAGTCTAGGTAGTTAGTATCCAGCTTAAGCTCTTAACAGCTTACTGTTTAAACTGTTCTTAAGATAGTTAATCTTCTAAGCGTAGCTTGCTCTGTCTAAGGCTGCCTCTTACAGCTTTAAGTTAAACTTCTAGACATGTAGATTAAAGTTGTTTTTACCTTGTTTTGTTGTACAGAGGTACTTAAGGGCTTTCTCCTAGGCAGTAGGGTCCTTAAAGAACCTGTTAAGGTATGCCTAGGCCTTCTTAAGCGTTGGCAGGGTAGTGCCGTTTATAAGGCTTATTATTATTAGAGATAGAGCATTAAACGCTTAACTAGTTGTACGAGTAATTACGTAGTTAACTTAGTCCTTCTTAGTAGGGTACGCTAGCTAGTCCCTGTACAGCTTAGCCTATACCTTTATCTTCTATTAAAGATATTGTTTATGTAATCCTTTATTAAATACTTCTACATTAGGAAGCCTAGGCTTTTTAGCCTGTTAGACGGTGTAATCTCAGTAGTCACTTAAAGGAGTAGGACTAGAGGAAAAATTTTGTCTACTTCTTTCTAAGGTTTCCAGACAAGCGTTGTTGCTTAGCATCCCCCTAAGTTCGTTTATTTAGGATTGTAGCTGCTTATACAGTTGTCTCTCTTGCTTGCTTGCTAGTTTATCTAGGTTAGCTTTTAGGGATTGTATTGTTGCTATCAGATTGTCTACTAATAGGTTGCGCAACAGGTCTTGCTGTTGCTTGTACAGATGCTGCGATTGCATCTGCTGTTTATACGTTGGCTAGCTGCTAGGCAGCTGTTAGTTGTAAAGGCTGTCTCCTTCTATTGTCGTACGCTTAGGGGGTTTAGTTGGTTTTAATCTTTCTGCTTATGTTAAGAGTTAAAGTAGCCTTCTAATAAGTATGCATTTGTCCTATACTACAGAAGCAGAAAGATAAGAAAGAAAGACAGATTGCCTCTTCTTGTACAAGATATAGCAAGATGCCAAGCTGTGCTCTATAATCACGTGCGTAAGTTCAGTGCGTAGTCTCGTACACTTCGGGCTTAGCCCATCACAATTTGCTAATTTCTTACTTAATATAGCTTACTGTTAACTTAACGCTGCTTACGCGCTTTACCTACTTTAAGGCTAACCTCTGCACACGTCTTAAGATCCCCTCTACTACTAAACACGATAACTTTGTCTAAATGCTTATTAAGGACGTTACTAACGCTGCTGCAGGTAATAAGGATAATAGTAGTAGCAGAGGTTCTGCTAAGGGCAGTGCTTAGGTCTTCTCTTGTCTGCAGCGTTTAGGATTTTCTTAGCTAGATAATACCTAGGCTTCTAGCTCTTTTCCTTTATAATAATATAGTCCCCCTCTAGAGCAGCCTATTCTTTAGAATAGACTAATACAACAAATAATCTCCCTAACTAACTAGTGCTCCTCTTCTTACCTATACTTGTCTCTACTTTCTGCTCTTCTTCTCCTTCCTCTATTAGGAGTAAGAAAGTTAGTTATACCCCTCTAGAGGTTCTAATTAGAAGCCTAGGGGTAAGTTCCTATTCCTATCTCTCCTGTCTCTTATTGCAGACAGCTATCTATCTAAGGCTTCTAGGTCCTTATAAACATCCTCCCTTTCCTATGTTTTGCTAATATAGCCTTCCTATTATACTAGGTATTTACATCTCTTACCTCTTGTTCTAGATTGTCTTTCTCTATAGATAGAGTTAACTTTCTATTCTTTAGAAGATGTACTATTGTTGTTAGTAATAACTAGGGGGCTAGGCTAGAGGTTGTTGTTTAATTGTCTGTAAAGAGGGTCCTATAGGCATAACTTAAGCTAGTTAACGTAGAAAACAAGATAGACTTTACTATTAACGTCTAGTTTAACGTTGTGCAGGGAGATAACTTCTATAACTATAAACTTTTAGTTCTTCTAGTCTAGTTTCCTGCTTACTTAGCTGTTTAAGAACTAGTTTCCTAGCTTTAGCTAGACTTTGTCCCTAACCTTTAGCTAGAGGGCTTTCCTTTAGTATGTATTAGCTTACTATTCTTATATCTGCTAAGCCTCTGCTATCTAGGCTTTAACGAAGTTAATTATTTTAGCAAACTTCTACACTATGCTTACTACAGCTCTAGTAGGTTCTCTTGCGTGTTAGTGTAACAACTCTGCTGTTAAGTCTAGGTCTATCTAGACTAGATCTACGTTGTAACTGTGCTAGAAGAAGAAAGAGCTAAACTCTGTAGATGTAGCTACCTGTCCTTTAATCGTAATCTAGGCTATAGGTACCTAAGCAGACTAATTATTCTAAGCCTAGTTAATATAGGCTCTTAAGTAGGCTTCTACTACAGAGTTTATACGTTTAGTGCTCCTGTCTGTTTAGAGGTAAAAGGCCGTAGAGAGTCTCTGTATAATTTTTAGCAGTTAGCACATTATCTGCTAGAAGTTGCTAAGGAACTGCGTCCCTTAATTAGAGATAATTGCGTTAGGCAACTAGTAATAGGCTACTATATTAGATATAAAAGCACAGGTAACTATCTTTACTAATAGGTCTAGTAGAGAGACTAGAATAATGTCTTTAGAGAGTCTGTCTGTAATAACTATAAGGTTATAGTTACTCTTACTCTTAGGTAGGTCTGTTATAAAGTCTATAGAGATTTCCTTCTAAATTCTATTAGGTAAAGGAAGAGGTTTAAGGAGTCCCTGCTTTAGTTCCCTTTATAGCTTTGTCCTTCTATAGATATTGCAGTTCTCTACGTACTGTTGTAAGGCAGTTAACATCTCTAGCTAGAAGTAGGCTTAGGAGAGGATTGCATACATGTTTCCCCGTTCTAGATAGCCTGCGATTAGAGAATAATAGGCGTTATTAATAATTTTAGTCCTAAGAGCATTAGAGTTTAGAACCTATACTCTTCTATAGTAGCATAGTTAGTTTCTGTTATCTACAGAGTACTTAGAGAGGGAAACTTTAAGGCTAAGCTGCATAGGAAACTTCTAGGCTCCTAAAGAGATAGAAGACTTAGCAAGCTAGTAAGTCTTATTATTCTTAGCAGCGTTTTTCTAAACTGTTTTAAATTCTTTAATGCTGTTATATAGTTCTAAGTTCCTAGCTAGAGGCGTCTCCTTATATGTTTGTTCTAGTTTCTTATAGTAGTTCTCCTATAGCTCTTTGTTTAGAAGAGTTACAGAAAGAAGTTAGTCTGCTCTACGTAGTTCTAAGGAGAAAACCTGTATATTATTAGCAGAGTCGTCTTCTAGGCTAGTCTTTACTACTTACGTAAATAGTTTTAACAGTTAAAACTGTCTAGTCTTAGTCTCCTTATCTCTTGTAGATAGGGGGACGTCCTCCTCTTTTCTTAAGAGTGCATCTACTTAGTTATTAACCTTGCTAGGTCTATAGGCAAAGGTAAGGTTAAACTAGCTAAGGAGGCTAAACTAACAGACGTGTCTTTTAGAAAGGAGTTAGGCCTTACAGAAGTACTCTAAGTTTTTATAATTAGTAACAACTATAAATCCCTTTACTTATTTTAGCTCTATACTCTATTCTTAGAGGTATTTAATTACTGTAAGCATTTCTTTGTTATAAATAGTATAGTTTAGTTCTGCCTTAGAATTCTTAGCTAAAAAGTATGCTACTATACAGAGTACCTTGTCTTTTCTATATTAGGATAGTACTCCTCCTGTTGCCTATCCTAACGCGTTACACTCTAGTACTGTCTCTAGGTCTAGGTTAAAGTTTACAAGTGCTAGTTCTCTAGTAAATGCAGCTTTTATAGCATTAAAGGTATGCTGCTAGAGTTCCCCCTACTTAAAGGTCGCGTTCTTTTTTGTTAAGCAAGTAAGAGGTTCTGCTATGCTAGAAAACTAGCTAATAAACTGTTAATAGAAGTTTGCAAACTCTAGAAAGCTCTAGATTCCTTTTACTATCTTTAGAGGTTCCTATAACTTTATAGCAGCAACCTTAGTAGAGTCTATCTAGATACCCTTACTAGCCTTAATAATAAATCCTAAATACTTAGTGCTCTTAACAGAAAACTTGCTCTTTCCTACGTTAAGGTGTAACCCTGCAGCTCCTAGCTTCTAGATAATTTCCTTAACCTTAGCCTTATACTCCTCTTAGGTGCTGCTAGAGTAGATTAACATATTATCTATGTAGGTAGAGTACTATTTATCTAAGTACTCTCTTAAGACCTAGTTAATATACTGCTAGAACGTACTTAAGGCGTTAGCTAACCTAAATAGCGTTACTAGCTACTTATAGAGTCTAAATCTTGTCTAGAAGGCTGTCTTCTATTTATCCCTCTTAGCAATCCTAATCTTGTAGAAGTCCTAGATAACGTCTACCTTAGTAAACTATGTTGCTTTTAAGATCTATAAGAGAGTCTTATAAATTAGAGGCAGTAGGTACCTGTCCTTCTTAGTAATCGCATTTAGTGCCTAATAATTAACACAGAACTAGAGACCTCTACTAGGTTTCTTAACAAACAGCACTAGGGTAGAAGTACTAGACTTACTAACTTAGATAAAGCCCTTATCTAAGTAGCTAGTAAGTTACTGTTAGAGCACTAGGAGCTCCTTGCAGGATATGTTGTATAGTAGTTTCTATAGTACTATTACAGGTTTTCCGTCTTGCTTAATTAGCTTAATAGCATAATCTATGTTAGATCTGCAGTAAGGTGCTAGCTTGTCTGCTTCTTTCTTTATAAACGTTCTAAACTTATCTTTTAGGAACTCTAGAAGAAGGTCTTAAGAATCTGTTAGCTTCTTCTTCTTTAGGGCTATAAGAGTCTAGCCCTATCTAGCTTAGAGAGAAGCTAAAGGGTTTAGGGCGTTAGGCTAGCCTCTTATATAGCTTAGTCTTCTAAGCTAGTATATTAATTATCTATCTAGACAACTAGTTAATCTAGTTGTCTTGTATCTGCTTTTTTAGCAAAGTGGTTAAGAAATAGATATCTTTTACTAGGCCTTGCCTAGACCGTTACAAGGGCCTTCTAGATATCTGCTATTAATGCAGAGAATAGCTCTATATTCTAGTCTGTCTTAGACCTCTTTCTTAGCGCCTAATACAGCTCTAGGCTAACAGGCTTAGGCAGTTAGTTAAGACAGGCGCCCTCTCTACTTCTAACTCGCGTCTGCAAGGAGTAGATAAATAACAATTTCTTAGCCGGTGCTATAGTAACCTTATTCTTATCTATCTATAGTCTCTCTAGGATAAGGTTGTACTTTCTTTCCCTGTCTAGCACATATGCCTAGAGGGTCTCTCTGTAGCTATCTATGTCGATCTTTATTCTTACGACATTAGTTACCTAGGTTACTTTCCTAGCTATACCTAATACCTTACGTCTATACGTAGGAGTGCGTTAGAAGTTATTTTGTAATACAAACTTAGAGGAGACTATGCTGTATGTTAAACACCTAGTATTAATTAATATATGTGCTATAGTATCGTCTTGTACTATTACATGCAGTAATATAGGCTTACTATCTAGCTACTGCTAGTAGAACTTCTAGAACAGTTCTCTTCTCTTTATAACTTCTTTTTCTAACCCCTGTTTACGCCTTTAAACAGGAGTTTCTAGTTTTCTAAACCTTTGTTAGTAGAATTATTAGTTTTAGAGACCTTAGCAATTGCACTCTAAACCTAGACTTTCTCTAGTCTCTTAGCTAGGGCTAGATTATATCTGCCTACGTAGTAACTCTTCTTTCTACATCTTAAACAGACGTTAGCAGCTCTCTGCTAGTTTATAACTTTCTAAGTCTGCTACTCTACTTGTAGTTAGTTGTTAGACTTAATCTTCCTAGAGTAGACCCTAGTAGGTTCCTAGTCTATACTATTTAGGTTTGTTCTGCGTGTATATTATCTAAAAGTGCTGTTTATTAGCACTTTAGACCTACAGAGGTTAACCTCTACTACTAAGACCCTAGCTATAAGGCTTTAGAGGTCCTAGTTGTCTAGAATGTCTACTAACACTATCTTGTCCTAGAGGTCTAGTTAGAGTGCAGACATGTACCTAGTCTTAAGGTTCTTCGTGTTGTCCTCTTTAGCAGCGTTGTAGGCTAGCTAGATAAACTCTGCATTAAAAGACTTAACACTCTAGTTACTCTTCTTTATAGTAATAGTTTAGAGTTTCTGCTAAGAGCGCTCCTTAAACAGTAAGTCTTTATACTGCTTGTCTAGAAAGTCCTAGAACTAAGCAGTTATACCTATTAGGTTACAGTCCTTCTATAATAACCTAACCTGCACAGCCTATTCTTCTAGCCTGTTAAACATATAGGTAACTCCTAGGACAGCCTCCTAGTCCCCTATAGACCTTAGCTTGTTCTTTATCTAAGACTTAAACGTCTAGTACGCTTATTAGTTGCTACTAAACTTGCCTATATCAGGTAACTTTATAGTCTTGCTTAGTCTGTTGTTAACTGTTTATACAGAGGTAGAGGGTGTTACACTATAGTTTAGCAATCCTATAGATGCAACGTAGGCTTAGACCTAGGCTTTAACTAGCCTTTGTATAGTTTTACCTATATCTTCCTATTATAAGTTCTAGTTAGAGTCTGTTGTAGGGTAGGCCTTATTGTTAGTAATAGCTACTGCGGCCTTAGGTAGGGTTGCCTATAATAGGTAGGTAGTTAGGCGTTCTAGTACGTAAGCTAGAAGCTCCTCCTGCTATCCTTTAGGTACTAACGTAGTAGTAAGGTTCTAGAGTTTAGTCCTAACGTCTAATTAATTGTTGTTACTAGTGCACAGCTTAATGCCGTATTCTCCTAGACGCCTAGCAGTGTTGTTCTACGTCTTACTTATTAATCCTTATTTAGTAATTAAATCTAATTATAAGGAGCTAACCTCTAAGAGAATTTGCTAGTAAAATACAAGATAGATTTAATAGAGGACAACCTCTAGGACAGAGGTTACAGAGTTTTTATAACTCTGTTTTAAACACGTTAGCTCTGTAGCAGAGCTTTAGTCTATGCTAGGAAGCGCAAGCCGGAGTAATGCTAAGGCAGTGTACGCTAAGGAGCTAGTACCTAGGCCTAGCCCGTTACAACTTTAAGGCTAACCTCGATATATATCTTAAGATTTCCTCTACTACTAGATATAAGGACTTTGTCTAAATGCATATTAAGAATATTACTAACACTACTACAGGTAATAAAGATAATTATAGTAGTAAAGGTTCTGCTAAGAGTAGTGCTTAGGTCTTCTCTTATCTATAGTGTTTAGAACTTTCTTAGCTAGATAATACTTAGGCTTCTAGCTCTTTTCCTTTATAATAATATAGCCTCTATCTAGAGCAGTCTATCCTTTAGAATAGGCTAATGCAATAAATAATCTCTTTACTAAACTAGTGCTCTTTCTCCTGCTTATACCTGTTTTCTCTTTTTACTCTTCTCTTTCTTCTTCTATTAGAAGTAAGAGAGTTAGTTATACTCTTCTAGAGATTCTAACTAGAATTCTAAAGGCAAGTTCCTATTCTTATCTCTCCTATTCCTTATTGCAGACAGCTATCTATCTAAGGCTTCTAGGTCCTTATAAATATCTTCTCTTTCCTATATTTTGCTAATATAGCCTTTCTATTATACTAGGTATTTGCGTCTCTTACTTTCTCTTCTAGATTATCTTTTTCTATAGATAGAGTTAACTTTCTATTCTTTAAAAGATATACTATTATTATTAGTAATAACTAGGAGGCTAGGCTAGGGGTTGTTATTTAATTATTTATAAAGAGGGTCCTATAGGCATAACTTAAGCTTGTTAATATAGAAAATAGGATAGACTTTACTATTAATATCTAGTTTAATATTATATAGGGAGATAACTTCTATAACTATAAACTTTTAGTTCTTCTAGTCTAGTTTCCTGCTTGCTTAGCTGTTTAAGAACTAGTTTCCTAGTTTTAGCTAGAGTTTATCTCTAACCTTTAGCTAGAGGGCTTCCCTCTAGTATATATTAGCTTACTATTTCTATATCTACTAGGCCTCTACTATCTAGGCTTTAATAAAGTTAATTGTTTTAGTAAACTTCTATAACGTAAACTATTAGCAAGCCGGCTATATTAGCAAGCCGGCTACTTTTCCTTAGCATAACTAACACGTTAGTAACTTAATTATGTCTTAACTACACAACGCGATATTAAATAACTAAGAAGGCAGAATTAAGCTTGCCTTTAAGGCCTATTCTGCACGCTAGTTTTAAAGCCTGCAACGCGCAGCTACTGCCGTTAACGTTAATTACTAGCGTTTCTCTAATTAGCTCTACAGAATTACTCTACGCCCTAAAACTTATCTAAACTCCTATAAGCTTACTACAACTAAAGAGCAGATAATTGTCTAATATATCCTTAACCTTAATTTACGAGGATTTGCGCCCTAGCTGTGCGAGGTAGCAGATATAGCTAATAAGATACTAGGTGTACGTAGTAGAAAGCCTGTTAGCAAGTGCTAGGCTAAGCGCTTTGTAATGCGCTTAGCTAAGCTTAAAATAGCCTTTAATTAAGCTAAGGATAGGCAGAGGATACTGCAGGAAGATCCTACAGTTATTAGCGCGTAGTTTAAGCTAGTAGAGGAGACTAAAGCTAAGTACAGCGTCTACAACAACAACGTGCACAACTTTAACAAGACTAGCTTCTAGATAGGCGTAATTAGGTCTATAAAGGTGGTTACAGGCGTAGAGAGACGCGCAAGGCCTAATCTAATCTAGCTAGGCAATCGCAAGTAGGTAACAGTTATCTAGAGCGTCTGCGCTAATAGGCATATAACTCTGCCCTTTATTATCTATAAGAGGCGCGTCTACATCTCTGCGTAGTATAAGGAGATCTTAATACCGCGCAATTAGAAGCTCTTAGTCTCTAAGAACGGCTAGACAAACAACGCGCTTAGTCTAGAGTAGTTAAAGCACTTTAACATGCATACAAAGGCACGTTAGGTAGAGGCATACAGGCTGCTTATTTTAGACAGCTATAAGAGCTATCTTAACTAGGATTTTAAGAACTACTGCCTTAAAAACAAGATTCTAACCCTCTATATGCCCCCCTATTTATTGCACATCCTCTAGCTGCTTAACGTAGTCTGCTTCTTGCTGCTAAAGCGTAAGTACTTCTAGCGCGTTAGAGACTTAGCACACTAACGCGTCTTCTATATTAACAAGGAAGGCTTCCTGCTAGCCTTTAAAGACGCGTTTTTTAATATATTTACAGAGGATAACTGTTAAAAGGCCTTTAAGACAGCAGGGCTAGTCCCTCTAAACGCGCAGGTAGTGTTAGATTACCTTAAAGTGCAGCTGTGTACCCTACTAGAACCCCTCTTCCTAGAAACGCTGTAGTAGTTAAAGACTCTAAGTAATACTTATAAGTTTCAATCTTAATTAAAGCTTATACGTAAGTCTTTTACTTAGTTACCTGTTATAGCCTAGGCTAGCTTCTCTTAGCTTATAAAAGGTAGTAAGCTTATGCTGTATAAGAATGCGCTTTAACGTGCTTGTATCTATAAGCTTAAGAAGTAATTAGTAGTAATAACAAAGTAAAAATTGCGCAAAAGGAAGCGCCTCTAGATAGGTAGCACCTTAGAGTACAGTTAGGGAGCGTTGTAGGCAGTTCTAGCACTGTCCTTAACAGTGCAGCGTTTAAAGAAGGCTTATAGTAGTAGTAATTAAGAACTAGCGTAACTAGCTGTACAGCGCTGTAGCAACTATAGCAGGACTAGGCACAACGCGTAAACGTGTAAGAAGGATACAGAGGCATCTTCTAAATTAGATGCTAGTATAACGTACGTAGGCTCCTTGTTTAATAGCGATAAAATTAAAGATTTATAATATATGTTAGTTGTGCTAAGGAAAAGTAGCCGGCTCGCTAATGTAGCCGGCTTACTAATAGTTTACGTTACTATACTTACTATAGCTCTAGTAGGTTTTTTATATATTAGTATAATAACTCTGCTATTAAGTCTAGGTTTATTTAGACTAGATCTACATTGTAACTATGCTATAGGAAGAAAGAGCAAAACCTTATAGATATAGCTACCTGTCCTTTAATTATAATCTAGGCTATAGGCACCTAAGCAGACTAATTGTTCTAGGCCTAGTTAATATAGGCTCTTAAGTAGGCTTCTACTACAGAGCTTATATATTTAGTACTTCTGTCTGTTTAGAGGTAAAAGGCTATAGAAAGTCTCTATATAATTTTTAGCAGTTAATACATTATCTGCTAGAAGTTGCTAAAGAATTATATTCCTTAATTAGAGACAATTATATTAGGTAACTAGTAGTAGGCTACTATATTAGATATAAATGTATAGGTAACTATCTTTACTAACAGGTCTAGTAGAGAGACTAAGATAATATTCTTAGAAAGTCTGTCTATAATAACTATAAGGTTATAGTTACTTTTACTTTTAGGTAGGTCTGTTATAAAGTCTATAGAGATTTCCTTCTAAATCCTATTAAGCAAAGAGAGGAGCTTAAGAAGTTCCTGCTTTAGTTCTCTTTATAGCTTTGTTCTTCTGCAGATGTTATAGTTCTCTATATACTATTATAAGGTAGTTAACATTCCTAGCTAGAAGTAGGCTTAGAAGAGGATAGTATATATGTTTCTCTGTCCTAGATAGCCTGTAATTAGAGAATAATAGGCATTATTAATAATCCTAGTTCTAAGGGCATTAGAGTTTAGAACCTATACTCTTCTATAGTAGTATAGTTAGTCTTTATTATCTATAGAGTACTTAGAGAGAGAAACTTTAAGGTTAAGCTATATAGAAAACTTCTAGGCTTCTAAAGAAATAGAAGACTTAGTAAGCTAGTAAGTCTTATTATTCTTAGTAGAGTTTTTCTAAAGTGTTTTAAATTCTTTAATACTATTATATAGTTCTAAGTTCCTACCTAGAGGCGTCTCTTTACTTATTTATTCTAGTTTCTTATAGCAGTTCTTCTATAGCTCTTTATTTAGAAAGGTTACAGAGAGAAGTTAGTCTGCTCTATATAGTTTTAAGGAGAAAACCTATATATTATTAGTAGAGTTATCTTCTAGGCTAGTCTTTACTACTTATATAAATAGTTTTAATAGTTAAAACTATCTAGTCTTAGTCTTCTTATCTCCTATAGATAGAGAGATATCTTCTTCTTTTCTTAAGAGTGCGTCTACTTAGTTATTAACCTTACTAGGCCTATAGGCAAAGGTAAGGTTAAACTAGGTAAGAAGGCATAACTACTAGACATATCTTTTAGAACGAAGTTAGGCCTTATAGAAGTATTCTAAGTTTTTATAATTAGTAACAACTATAAATCTCTTTACTTATCTTAGCTCTGTACTCTATTCTTAGAGGTATTTAACTACTACTAGCATTTTCTTATTATAAATAGTATAGTTTACTTCTATTTTAGAGTTCTTAGCCAAGAAGTATACTACTATACAGAGTACCTTATCTTTCCTATATTAGGATAATACTCCTCTTGTTACTTATTCTAATATATTATACTCTAGTACTGTTTCTAGATCTAGATTAAAGTTTATAAGTGCTAGTTCTCTAGTAAATATAGCTTTTATAGTGTTAAAAGCTTACTACTAGAGTTCTTTCTACTTAAGGATTATGATTTTTCTTATTAAGTGTCTAAGAGGCTCTGCTATGCTAAAAAACTAGTTAATAAACTATTAGTAGAAGTTTATAAACTCTAGAAAGCTCTAGATTTCTTTTACTGTCTTTAGAAGTTCTTATAACTTTATAGTAGTAATCTTTATAGAGTCTATTTAGATACTCTTACCTACTTTAATAATAAATTCTAAGTACTTAGTGCTCTTAATAGAGAACTTACTCTTTTCTATGTTAAGATATAATCCTACAGCTCCTAGCTTCTAGATAGTTTCCTTAACCTTAGCTTTATGTTCTTCTTAAGTGCTACTAGAGTAGATTAATATATTGTCTACGTAGGCAGAGTACTATTTATCTAAGTACTCCTTTAAGACCTAGTTAATATACTATTAGAATATACTTAAGGCGTTAGCTAACCTAAATAGTATTACTAGCTACTTATAGAGTCTAAATCTTATCTAAAAAGCTGTCTTCTATTTATCTCTCTTAGTAATCCTAATCTTGTAGAAGGCTTAGATAATATCTACTTTAGTAAACTATATTGCTTTTAAGATCTGTAAGAGAGTCTTATAGATTAGAGGTAGTAGGTACTAGTCCTTCTTAGTAATTATATTTAGTGCCTAATAATTAATATAAAACTAAAGACTTCTACTAGGTTTCTTAATAAATAGTACTAGAGTAGAAGTACTAGACTTACTTACTTAGATAAGGCTCTTATCTAAGTAGCTAGTAAGTTGTTATTAGAGCACTAGGAGCTTCTTACAGGACATATTATATAGAAGTTCCTTTAGTACTATTACAGGTTTACTATCTTATTTAATTAGCTTAATTATATAATCTATATTAGGATTATAGTAAGGTGTAAGCTTATTAACTTTCTTCTTTATGAATGTTCTAAACTTATTCTTTAGAAACTCTAGAAGGAGGTCTTAGAGATCTGTTAGCTTCTTCTTTTTTAGAGTCTTTTAAATATCTGCTATTAATACAGTAAACAGCTCTATGTTTTAGTCTGTCTTAGAACTCTTTCTTAGCGCCTAGTACAGCTCTAGGCTAATAGGCCTAGGCAGTTAGTTAGAATAGATACCTTCTCTGCTTCTAACTTATGTTAATAAAGAGTAGATAAATAACAACTTCTTAGCTAGTGCTATAGTAACTTTGTTCTTATCTATCTATAGTCTTTCTAGGATAAGGTTGTACTCTCTTTTTCTATCTAATATATATGCCTAGAGGGTTTCTCTGTAGCAATTTATATTAATCTTTATTCTTATAATATTAGTTACTTAGGTTACTTTTCTAGCTATACCTAATACCTTACGTCAATATATAGGAGTGTGTTAGAAGTTATTTTATAATATAAACTTAGAGAAGATTATACTATATATTAAATATCTAGTATTAATTAATATATACGCTATAGTATTATTCTGTACTATTACATGTAGTAATACAAGCTTACTATCTAGCTACTGCTAGTAGAACTTCTAGAACAGTTCTGTAACGGGCTAGGCCTAGGTGCTAGCTCCTTAGCGTACACCGCCTCGGTATTACTCTAGCTTGCGCTTCCTAGCATAGACTAAAGCTCTGCTACAGAGCTAACGTGTCCGAAACAGAGTTATAAAAACTCTGCAACCTCTGTCCTAGAGGTTGTCCTCTATTAAATCTATCTTGTATTTTACTAGCAAATTCCCTTAGAGGTTAGCTCCCTACAATTAGATTTAATTACTAAATAAGGATTAATAAGCAAGACGTACAACGACGCTGCTAGGCGTCTAGGAGAATACGGCATTAAGCTGTGCACTAGTAACAACAATTGATCAGACGTTAGGACTAAACTCTAGAACCTTGCTACTACGTTAGTACCTAAAGAATAGCAGGAGGAGCTTCTAGCTCACGTACTAGAACGCCTAACTACCTACCTATTATAGGCAACTCTACCTAAGGCCGCAGTAGCTATTACTAACAACAAGGCCTACCCTACAACAGACTCTAACTAGAACCTACAATAGGAAGACATAGGCGAAACTATACAAAGGCTAGTTAAAGCCTAGGTCTAAGCCTACGTTGCATCTATAGGATTGCTAAACTATAGTGCAACACCTTCTACCTCTGTATAAACAGTTAACAACAGACTAAGCAAGACTACCTACGTTACATCTATAGGATTGCTAAACTATAGTGCAATACCCTCTACCTCTGTATAAACAGTTAACAACAGACTAAGCAAGACTATAAAGTTACCTAATATAGGTAAGTTTAGTAGCAACTAATAAGCGTACTAGACGTTTAAGTCTTAGATAAAGAATAAGCTAAGGTCTATAGGGGACTAGGAGGCTGTCCTAGGAGTTACCTATATGTTTAACAGGCTAGAAGAATAGGCTGTGCAGGTTAGGTTATTATAGAAGGACTGTAACCTAATAGGTATAACTGCTTAGTTCTAGGACTTTCTAGACAAGCAGTATAAAGACTTACTGTTTAAGGAGCGCTCTTAGCAGAAACTCTAAACTATTACTATAAAGAAGAGTAACTAGAGTGTTAAGTCTTTTAATGCAGAGTTTATCTAGCTAGCCTACAACGCTGCTAAAGAGGACAACACGAAGAACCTTAAGACTAGGTACATGTCTGCACTCTAACTAGACCTCTAGGACAAGATAGTGTTAGTAGACATTCTAGACAACTAGGACCTCTAAAGCCTTATAGCTAGGGTCTTAGTAGTAGAGGTTAACCTCTGTAGGTCTAAAGCACTAACAAACAGCACCTTTAAACAACACACACGCAGGATAAACCTAGATAGTATAGACTAGGAACCTACTAGGGTCTACTCTAGGAAGATTAAGTCTAATAACTAACTATAAGCAGAGTAGCAGACTTAGGAAGTTATAAACTAGCAGAGAGCTGCTAACGTCTGTCTAAGATATAGAAAGAAGGGTTACTACGTAAGCAGATGCAATCTGGCCCTAGCTAAGAGACTAGAGAAAGTCTAGGTTTAGAGTGTAATTGCCGAGGTTTCTAAAACTAATAATTCTACCGACAAAGGTTTAGAAAACTAGAAACTCCTGTTTAAAGGCGTAAACAAAGGTTAAGAAAAGAAGTTATAAAGAGGAGAGAACTGTTCTAGGAGTTCTACTAGCAGTAGCTAGATAGCAAGCCTATATTACTGCATATAATAGTATAAGACAACACTATAGCACATATATTAATTAATACTAGGTGTTTAATATACAGCATAGTCTCCTCTAAGTTTGTATTATAAAACAACTTCTAACACACTCCTATATATAGACGTAAGGTATTAGGTATAGCTAGAAAAGTAACCTAGGTAACTAATGTTATAAGAATAAAGATTAACATAGATAGCTACAGAGAGACCCTCTAGGCATATGTGCTAGACAGAGAAAGAGAGTACAACCTTATCCTAGGGAGACTATAGATAGACAAGAATAAGGTTACTATAGTACTAGCTAAGAAATTGTTATTTATCTACTTCTTGCAGACGCGAGTTAGAAGTAGAGAGGGCGCCTGTCCTAACTAACTGCCTAAGCCTGTTAGCCTAGAGCTGTATTAGGCGCTAAGGAAGAGGTCTAAGACAGACTAGAACATAGAGCTATTCTCTGCATTAATAGCAGATATCTAGAAGGCCCTAAAGAAGAAGAAGCTAACAGATCCTTAAGACCTTCTTCTAGAGTTCCTAAAAGATAAGTTTAGAACGTTTATAAAGGAAGAAGCAGACAAGCTAGCACCTTACTGCAGATCTAACATAGATTATGCTATTAAGCTAATTAAGCAAGACAGAAAACCTGTAACAGTACTATAGGGACTACTATACAACATGTCCTGTAAGGAGCTCCTAGTGCTCTAACAGCAACTTACTAGCTACTTAGATAAGGGCTTTATCTAAGTTAGCAAGTCTAGTACTTCTACTCTAGTGCTGTTTATTAAGAAACCTAGTAGGGGTCTCTAGTTCTGTGTTAATTATTAGGCACTAAATGCAATTACTAAGAAGGACTAGTATCTACTACCTCTAATCTATAAGACTCTCTTACAGATCTCGAAAGCAATATAGTTTACTAAGGTAGACGTTATCTAAGCCTTCTATAAGATTAGGATTACTAAGAGGGATAAATAGAAGACAGCCTTCTAGACAAGATTTAGACTCTATAAGTAGCTAGTAACGCTATTTAGGTTAGCTAACGCCCTAAGTACGTTCTAGTAGTACATTAACTAGGTCTTAAGGGAGTACTTAGACAAATAGTGCTCTGCCTACGTAGATAATGTGTTAATCTACTCTAGCAGTACCTAAGAGGAGTATAAGGCTAAGGTTAAGGAAATTGTCTAGAAGCTAGAAGCTGCAGGGTTGCACCTTAACGTAGGAAAGAGCAAGTTTTCTGTTAAGAGCACTAAGTATTTAGGATTTATTATTAAGGCTAGTAAGGGTATCTAGATAGACTCTGTAAAGGTTGCTACTATAAAGTTATAGGAACCCCTAAAGACAGTAAAAGGAATCTAGAGCTTTCTAGAGTTTGCAAACTTCTATTAACAGTTTATTAGCTAGTTTTCTAGCATAGCAGAACCTCTTACTTGCTTAACAAGAAAGAACGCAACCTTTAAGTAGAGGGAACCCTAGCAGCGTACCTTTAATGCTATAAAAGCTGTATTTACTAGAGAACTAGCACTTACAAACTTTAACCTAGACCTAGAGACAGTACTAGAGTGTAACGCGTTAGGATAGGCAACGGGAGGAGTACTATCCTAATATAGAAAAGACAAGGTACTCTATACGGTAGCATACTTCTTAGCTAAGAATTCTAACGCAGAAGTAAACTACACTATTTACAATAAGGAAATACTTACAGTAATTAAATACCTCTAAGAATAGAGCACAGAGCTAAAATAAGTAAAGGGATTTACAGTTATTACTAATTATAAAAACTTAGAGTACTTCTGCAAGGCCTAACTCCTTTCTAAAAGATACGTCTGTTAGTCTAGCCTCCTTAGCTAGTTTAACCTTACCTTTGCCTACAGACCTAGCAAGGTTAATAACTAAGCAGATACACTCTTAAGGAAAGAGGAGGACGTCCCCCTATCTACAGGAGATAAGAGGACTAAGACTAGACAGTTTTAACTGTTAAAACTATTTACGCAAGTAGTAAAGACTAGCCTAGAAGACGACTCTGCTAATAATATACAGGTTTTCTTCTTAGAACTACGTAGAGCAGACTAACTCCTCTCTGTAACCTCTCTAAACAAAGAGCTATAGGAGAACTGCTATAAGAAACTAGAACAAACACGTAAGGAGACGCCTCTAGCTAGGAACTTAGAACTATATAACAGCATTAAAGAATTTAAAACACTTTAGAAAAACGCTGCTAAGAATAATAAGACTTACTAGCTTGCTAAGTTATCTATCTCTTTAGAAGCCTAGAAGTTTTCTATATAGCTTAGCCTTAAAGTTTCCCTCTCTAAGTGCTCTGTAGATAACAGAGACTAACTATGCTACTATAGAAGAGTATAGGTTCTAAACTCTAATGCCCTTAGGACTAAAATTATTAACAACTCCTATTATTCTCTAATTATAGGCTATTTAGGACAGGGAAACATATATGCAATCCTCTTCTAAGCCTACTTCTAGCTAGAGATGTTAACTGCCTTATAACAGTACGTAGAGAACTGTAATATCTGTAGAAGGATAAAGCTATAGAGAGAACTAAAGTAGAGACTCCTTAAACCCCTCTCTTTACCTAATAGAATTTAGAAGGAAATCTCTATAGACTTTATAACAGACCTACTTAAGAGTAAGAGTAACTGTAACCTTATAGTTATTACAGACAGACTCTCTAAAGATATTATCCTAGTCCCTCTACTAGACCTGTTAGTAAAGACGGTTACCTGTGCTTTTATATCTAATGTAGTAGCCTATTACTAGTTGCCTAACGCAATTGTCTCTAATTAAGGGACGCAGTTCCTTAGTAACTTCTAGTAGATAATATGCTAACTGCTAAAAATTATACAGAGACTCTCTACAGCCTTTTACTTCTAAACAGACAGGAGTACTAAACGTATAAACTCTGTAGTAGAAGCCTACTTAAGAGCCTATATTAACTAGGCTTAGAATAATTCGTCTGCTTAGGTGCCTATAGCCTAGATTGCGATTAAAGAACAGGTAGCTATATCTACAGGGTTTAGCTCTTTCTTCCTCTAGTATAGTTATAACGTAGATCTAGTCTAGATAGACCTAGACTTAATAGCAGAGTTGTTACACTAACACGCAAAGGAACCTACTAGAGCTACAGTAAGTATAGTGTAGAAGTTTGCTAAAACAATTAACTTTATTAAAGCCTAGATAGCAGAGGCTTAGTAGATATAAGAATAGTAAGCTAATGCACACTAAAGGGAAGCCTCTTAGCTAAAGGTTAGGGACAAAGTCTAGCTAAAGCTAGGAAACTAGTTCTTAAACAGCTAAGTAAGTAGGAAACTAGACTAGAAGAACTAAAAGTTTATAGTTGTAGAAGTTATCTCCCTGTACAACGTTAAACTAGACGTTAATAGTAAAGTCTATCCTGTTTTCTACGTTAACTAGCTTAAGTTGTGCCTACAGAACCCTCTTCACGGATAATTAAACAACAACCCCTAGCCTAGCCCTCTAGTTATTACTAATAACAATAGTACATCCTCTAAAGAATAGAAAGTTAACTCTATCTATAGAAAAAGATAATCTAGAAGAGAAAGTAAGAGACGCAAATACCTAGTATAATAGAAAGGCTATATTAGCAAAATATAGGAAAGAGAAGATATTTATAAGGACCTAGAAGCCTTAGATAGATAGCTGTCTGCAATAAGAGACAGGAGAGATAGGAATAGGAACTTACCCCTAGGCTTCTAATTAGAACCTCTAGAGGGGTATAACTAACTTTCTTACTCCTAATAGAGGAAGGAGAAGAAGAGCAGAAAGTAGAGACAAGCATAGGTAAGAGGAGGAGCACTAGTTAGTTAGGGAGATTATTTGTTATATTAGTCTATTCTAAAGGATAGGCTGCCTTAGAAGGGGACTATATTGTTATAAAGGAAAAGAGCTAGGAGCCTAAGTATTATCTAGCTAAGAAAATCCTAAACGCTGTAGATAAGAGAAGACCGAAGCACTGCCCTTAGCAGAACCTCTGCTACTACTGTTGTCTTTATTACCTGCAGCAGCGTTAGTAACGTCCTTAACAAGTATTTAGACAAAGTCCTTATATTTAGCAGCAGAGAAGATCTTAAGACGTGTGCAGAGGTTAGCCTTAAAGTAGGTAAAGCGCGCAAGCAGCGTTAAGTTAATAGTAAGCTATATTAAGTAAGGAATTAGCAAATACTCTAGAAAATAGGTGTAAAAAGAGGGGAATAACTTACTAGAGTCTTAATCTAGACTACTGCCTTCTTAGCAGCAATAGCAGTGTGCTCTGCAAGGACTACAGCAGTAAAAGGATAGGCCTTAATCTTGTTAACCTTAGCCTTGTACTTAGACTACTTAGTCTTATAACTAGTAGCAGGTAAGCAAGTGTTAGGCTAGAACGTAAGGTTAGTATAATTTAGAAGGTTCTTATACTTCTTAAGGTCTGCCTAGATAGGCTTAATAACTTATAGGAGCTTTACAGAGTTACTCTTAGCAAACTATAAGAACACGCAGTACTTGTTTAGAGTCTTCTATATCTTGTGCAGGGCCTAGCAGACAGTTAGCTAGAGAAGGGAACACTAAGAAACAAGAAGCAGAAACTTACTTTATAGCAGCGAGAATAGCTAAGAATACAGAGAGCGTAGCTAGTTAAGCAGCTGCTAGCAGTAAAGGTGCAGACCTGTCTAGACAACGCATAGCTAACGCAGACCTTAGAATCTATAAAGCTGCTAGCGCGTTAGGTACGTAGGGACTACTTACCTAAAACCCTAGACTAATTATTAGCAGGAACATTATTAAAGGCTTTCTTAATCTTCTTATCCTCTAGCTTAACGTCTTCTGCTGTAAGCCTTGCTTTCTTAGTTAAGCAAGTAGTAGAAGGGGCAGGATCTGCAGAAGCAGCGCTGCAGGCCTAGGCAAGGTAAAAGAGTTAGTAAATAGGCATATTACAGGTAGAGATAGAGTAACTTACTTGCTTGCCTAGCGCCTTCTTATAGGGCAAACGTAACGCAGTTAGTAATCTAGGAGGCGCTATTGTTAAAATTAAGCAGAGCAGAGCAACTAAATAATTAGGTAGTAGTAGGATTATAAGAGGAAGGCGCACAGACTTAAAACGTAGTATAATAGAGAATGCAGAAAGTAGAGAGTAGGCAATAGAGTTGTTTTAACTAAGGCGCGCGCTAATAAACAAAGGATAAGTAGAGGGGTACTATAACAGGCTAGGCCTAGGTGCTAGCTTCTTAGCGTACACTGCCTTAGTATTACTCTAGCTTACGCTTTCTAGCATAGACTAAAGCTCTGCTATAGAGCTAACGTGTCTAAAACAGAGTTATAAAAACTCTACAACCTCTGTCCTAGAGGTTATCCTCTATTAAATCTATCTTGTATTTTACTAGCAAATTCCCTTAGAGGTTAGCTCCTTATACTAATCTGCTAATCCTTTAGGTTGTAATACTAGGCTTAGTTATAGTTCTTTGCTTTAAAGATAATAAAGAGTAGGATAACCTACTCTATAGTATTAATTACGGCAATTAACATTGCCTATTTATAGTTACTAGGCTAGACCTGTAATAGTCTAAGATGCCTCTTAGACGCAGTTACTACCTTAACAGACTTCCTAACACCTATCTAGAAGCTAGTCTTATTAAAGTTGTAGGTATCTTTGTCTAGAATACTATACTTAGCTTTAACGTTGCGTATAAGGTTAAACTAGAGGCTAATAATAGCTAGGTTGCTGCATAGGACTCTCTAGTAATCGCGCTGTCTATTTACCTAAGACTTAATCTTAGGCTTCTAGCGTATAAGGTTCCTAGCTTATTTTTCCCTAACCTAGCTACTGTAACAGGCAGCTAGCAGTTAATTAGCTATTTTACGTACGTAGCTAAGCGTAGGGGCAAAGCCTCGCGCGTTAAGCTTTCTTATGTATTATATAACTGTGTCCTCTTTAACCCTAGTAAGCTAGAATAAGTTAAGATAGGAATTGTGTTGTAAGGTGGTTTTAGCGCGTTAGTTAGAGAGTGTCCTTTAAGGAACGTTATAGATAGCAGCAGCGCGTTGCTAGCTTAGCAACGCGTTAGATTTTATAGCTTAGATAGCAAGGACTATTCTATCCTTACAAGAAAGTAATTCGAGATTAGGTTGTTAAGACATTAGATAAAAGGTTAAATAAGGTGTGATCTTAGCAAAGGTAAGCGACTTGCTTACCTAAGCAACTTGCTTACTGCTTACGTTAAGCAAAAAGAATAGCATAAACAATAGATAGTAGAAAGTACAGCTAAGAATGTTAAGACAACAGAGCTCTATTACCTAATAAGAGAGGAACGTAGTTTACTAGTTAAAGCATTATAGGATATAATATACTTAGAATTGCTTAAACTATTAAAGTCTAAGGTATAAGAGTATTTACTCTCTAAAGCTTACTAATAGTTATACTAAACGCAGAGTGTGTATATAGAATCTAAGTAGAGGTATTTATAGGTTAACTAATTAAGTGCTCTATATATTATTAGTGTGTAAAAACATACAGATTTGTTGCTATCTTACTAGCTACTAAATAATAGCAACCTACAACCTACTAGTATTACACCTAATAGCAATCTATAACCTACTAGTATTACCTCTAAAAGTCTTTAACTAATCTAATCTAAATACTATAATATAATAGGCACGTGCACTCTAGCTATAAATTTAGTAGTATAAGCACTACGCTATACTCTGCTTAGCTTATAATAAAGGTAAATATAACTTACTTACTAACTACCTAGATAATAGAGCTTTGCTAGAGCAAAAACTTTCTTCTACTAATACTATAGCTACTAAGCCTGTAATTGCTAACTGCACTACTAAAAGCTGTATAGAGCTTTAACTCTAGCTAACAGAACTACTAGTATTATCTTCTTCTTTTCTATACAAGTCTATCTTCTAGAAGGTTATAATATGCAAGCTTTAGTTAATATAAAGTAATAATAGTAAGGTTAGTTTAGTAGTATGTTGTAATTGCTAAGAAGTATACCTACTCTAAACTAATAAGTTATACTAACTATACCTAGATTCTTATAGACCTACATATAACTTAACTATGTATAACTATACTAGAAAGTACTTCTAATTCGGACTAAAAAAGACTCTGCTAAGTACTATAGGACGCTTCTATATATACTATTACCTAAGACTACGCTAGTTACCTAAGACCCTGCTAGTTACTCTAGTTACTTAATACTAGAAAGTACTTCTAATTAGAACTAAGAAAGACTCTGCTAAACACTATAGGACACCTTAAAATACACTATCTATTTAGCTAAGTTATTAGAGGAAGGCCTAGCATATACGCCTATATAATTACAGTAATATAAACATTCTTATATTACTACTATTTATGCTAATATACATAGCACCTACTTAGTAATATTAATATAATAGTAACTTTAGTGCAGTATATAGAGGTAGCCTAGACGCTACCTAGGTTATTAAAGCATAATAGGTAACTAGGCGCCTTTAGTAGCAGGCTATTACTAAAGCAGTTAACTTTGTCTTCTACTCTAAGTAATACTCTCTTAGGCTTAGATCTTACGCTTTAGTACATAGTACTATACTTATAGTTCTCTTTCTCTTATTATATATTAGCTATATCTACTCTAGTTATATACTTTTTAGGTTTTTAAGATACTCTATAGTGTTTACCTTTAGCAATTATAGCAAGTTATACCTTATAGCTTATATTAGTTTATACGTAAACTACTTAGAGAAGCCTATTGCATAATTTACACACATACTAAGTTGTTAGTAGTCTAATAGAATATAAGCATAACAGTGCCTTATACTTAAGTTAAACTTAACTACTATAAGACTAAACCTAGATATTAGCTAGGTTAGAGCTATATACTTGTTAGTAGCAAGAGTTAAGAGTATATATACGCTTCTTAAGTTAAACCTATACTTAAATATTTAGGTACTGTAAGTATTATTACTAAGTATACTATTACTATTACTAAGGTTTACTTCTAGTGTTAGGTACTTAAAGTTTTGTAAGCAGAGATTAATACTATTACTCTAGACAGGTACGTCTGTAAGTAATAATTAGATTTAAGTTGTTTAGTAGATTAAAATCAATGCTTAGGCTATATCTGCTTCTCTTATAGTTTAAGCTAGAGCTTTGCTTACCTTTTCTTATAACCTAGAGAAAACAATAGTACTTATTACGCCTTTAAGAAACTAGAACACTTCTACCTTATAATAAACCTGCCTATAGGTAGAGTGTCCTTAAAACGCTAGTAGCTAAATAATTATTATATTTTAGAGGTAGCGCTATATAGCACTATAGAGAAATAGAAAATTAGTTAGTATAGCTATTATAGAGTGTAAGTGCTTTTTTAAAGCCTTTGTAGATAGAGTTTTATATATTTAGTTCTATCCCTTATATATATTACTAGACTTAGGATTTATAGGTTTACATACTAGCAGATTTAGTTACTCTAATACCTGCTAGGCCTCTATTTGTTATAGTTAGGAGTAATAATAATAAGTGTGCTAAGGCTCTCTAAGTATATAGACAAGCTTATTCCTAGGTTAGAGGACATAAGGTCTATAGTATAACAACATTTCCTCTCTACCTTATCTATCTATTATACTTACAATCTATTAAGACTACTCTTTATTTAATTAATACACTTATTACTAGAAGAGAAAACAAGATTATTAAAATATCTTACTATACACAATTCTTACTCTCTTTAAGTATTTACTCTATTATAACTTTAGTTATATACATATTAGCTCTCTAATAGTCTAGGGGTGTAGTTAGTCTCTTATACGTAACAGTCTAATTACATAAGCTTTAGAATTAATTTTACCTTCTCTTACTTTTTAGAGTATAAAGTAAAAGCTGTAGTTGCTTATTATAGGACGCTGCTATATAGCTACTAGGCAACCTTAGTACCTTCTAATAGTTTAATGCTTATTAGTTCTAGCTAGCTAAAAGGAATAGAGTAGCTTTAGTGTTATTGTAGGTAGAAGTAGTCTTAGGTAAACTTAGATAATGCTTTAGTAATAATAGTTTAGATTTTATATCTATTAATAAAAGAAGTCTTTGCTGTAACGCTACTAAACGCCTAATCTACCTACTAGAAGCTTGCCCTACCTAGATCTACTCTACCTAAGGTTAGGCTAACTTACTAATAGATTTAAATCTCTTCTTGCTTATACTACGTATGTAACGCGTTAATTGCCTATATTAGGTATACTAAGCAATTAACTAATAGGAGCACAGGACGCTAAATAGTAACCTAAGTAGACACCTATATATAAATTAATAATCTATCTCCTACTTATTTCTAAGCTAGTTATCTAAACAACAGTTATAAGCCTAGCTTTTTAAGACTAGAATAATCTCCCCCTGCATACTTAGCTAGGATATACTACTTAGTAACTACTCTTCTTATATCTTTACAACTCTAATTAATCTACGTAATAACTAACACTCTAATCCCTAAGAGAGCTTATACCCTTACTAATTAATCCTAATAGCTAGGATAGAATATCTAACTCTAATTCTATACTATAAGTAAGAGAATATAGAAGTAGATTAATCTATTAGCTAAGAACGCAATTCTAATCTACAAAGCTAAGTTCTAGTAGCTAGAGCTACCTAGCTCTATAACCTTAGACAATACTAACCTATATAAGATACAGATTGCAGAGTATAGAGCTAAATTAAGCAACTAGGCCTTTTAGTCTACGCGCTTATAGAACCTATAGACCTAGGTTAACTCTATAGTAGACCTAGTAATTATAACTCTAGCTATAATAACACTTATTAAAGAGAAGAAGTTAACTCTCTAAGCTCTAATTAAGGTACTAAACAAGGAGCTAGCTCTATCTAATGCTAGTAAGAAGAACTTAGTACGCGCCTAGTACTAAGCTTATCTCTAGAAGGCTAGGTAGAGCTAGTAGAATTCTAAGAAGTAGCACTAGGAGTAAAACCTTCTATATAGTAAGACTAAAGCTCTTAAGATTACTAATATAGAAGGTAAGCTTATAGTATACAACTTCTTAGACTTATTAATAAAGATTACACTAGACTAGTCTAGAGCTATATAATAGTCTATTATCTAGAGCTTAGTACTAGGTAAAATAACACTTACTCTAGATAAAGTTAGTAGAGTGTATTTAGGTCTTCTTTAGAAGTACTCTGTTTAAGCTCCTTATAGCTTAGGTAGAGTGTTTACTACTATAAGTTAACTAGCTTAGATATAGTTATTATTAAACAACTAATTTTACTAAGAGAAGATGAACTGCCTATACAGACAATTACACTTCTAGAAGCTAATTAAGTATAACCTGTTAGAGAGTGCTGTTACAGGTAAACTATTTACCTCTAGTAATTAAGTTAGGAAAGAGATTCTAAAACGCCTTAACAAACCTAAGTACAAGGACTAGAAGAGCAAGGTTATTAAGAAGGGATAGATAAAGGATAGTAACTCTGCAGTAAGCAGCAGCAACTACCTAGAGTTAATTGCAGCAGCACTAATAGATCCTAACTTAATAGTAACTTAATCTATAGAGTATAGGATCTACTTAACTATAGACTTTAACGCTTATCTCTTGTTAAACAGTACTATTCTTAATAATAAAGCAGTACTTTACTTAGTTAACAAGCTTAAGCTTATTAATCCTACTACTTTCTAGAAGGCTAAGAAGCTTACTTATATAGAGGCCGGCACCTAGTCCTTTCTAATTCTAGGTACTAGCACTAGAGTAATTAAGAAAGTACTATACAGGAAGAGCAGAGAATATACAGAAGATCTAATCCTTTACAACGTTACTGTAGTAGAGAGATTTTACGTTAATATAGTGTTAGAAGCCTAATTAAAGAAGGTAGGTGTATAGTACTTAGGATTAGATTTAACACTACGTATTAGCTTATTATAAAAGAGCGTTGTACTAGCTACTTTAACGCACTATTATAACCTTACTTTTATAGAATATAAGCTACTGTTAATCTATTTAGTTGTAATAAGCGTAACTCTATCTACTTAGAAGCTTAGATTATAGACTACCTACTCTAGATCTAATAATAAGGATCTATAGCACGCTTAAGCAGAGTATCTAGGACCTACAGCACTCTAAGCACTTATAAAGAACACCTAAAATTTAGAATTAATAGAACCTTATGTTAGTAGTATAAATACTATACTACAATACATGCTAGTTAAGTTATATCTAAGAAGCTAGAAGAGCAATCTCTCTAGCTATACTAGCAGATTGCATAGGATCTCTTTAATATGCCTAAGAGTTATCTAGAAAAGGTATAGATGTTGCTAATTAAAGATAGGTATAGTAGGAAGATCTATACCTACCTAATCTATGCTAAGTTATTAGATAAGATTATAAAGGTATTTAAGAAGTTTATAAACATTCTTTGTACACATTATAAGCTCTATATATTTGTAATTCTCTAGGACAACAATGCAGCTACACTACCTTAGCATAGCTAATTATAATTTAGTATATAAGTAGAGAATTATAGTATAGAGATCTAGAGTACCCTAATATATACACACAAGCTAAACAGAGGTATAGAAAGAGCTAGGCAGAAGATTATTACTAAGTTAATTAAAATAAGAAGTAGAGCTAACCTACTAACTAAGCTCTAGCTAGAGGTAGTAGCAGCAGCTACATAGTTATATAATATAAGCCTATCTTATAGCTACAAGATAATTGCTCCTAACACAGTATTAGATAACTAGTTTAGGCAGTACTTTAAGTACTATTAACTAGAGCAGATCTATTACTACTTAGCAGATCTCTAGCTAGATTAGAGTAGAATTTTCGCTTATAGATAGTAAGCATATCCTCTAAATAGAGAATAAGTAGCTAGGTGTAATAAGCAGAGCTTTAAAGTAAGCCTAAGGGGCTATATTAGATATCTAGTAGAATACAGAGCATCTAATATATACAGGATATAGATTTCTAAGCTTAATTAGGTTATAACTATATATAACGTTACTCTTAATAAAAGTCTATTCTATAAAAATAAGAAAGCAGTAGAGTACCTATAAAAAGAGCTTAGGTTAATTATAGACCTATTATATAAGAATAAGGTTCGAGATACAGAAGAGGTATTTAAAAGTATTTTTAATTAGCTCTACGCAGCAGCCTACAAGTAGGTAGATACTAATAATCCAGGTTACTCTTAGTAGCAGCTAGAGGGTAAGAATCTACAAGATAATAATTAACTGCTTAGCTAGCTAGTAGATTATACTAAACAAAGAGCATCTCCTACATAAGTAATAAACAAGGCTAGTAAGTTATAAGAAATCTATGCAGAGAATCTAGAGTATTTAGGCCTAAGAATACTAAAGCTTATACCTAAGCCTAGTGTTACACACCCTAGTAGCTTCTAGGAAGAGCACTTACTTAGAAGAGTAAGCCTGCTAAGGAGAGTAAGATTAAAGAGATCTAGGTAATATAACACTGCATCTATATACTCTAGAAGCGCTGCTTCTACAGCTCTAGGTGTTAAAAGCAATATAGCTACTATAGAAGACTTAAATTAATTAGAGGCAGCTTTAATTCTAAGCTTACAACTAGTGAGAAGAAGTAGAAAGTTATACTATCTAGATCTAGAGGATTCTAGAAGTAATATACTAGGGGCTTACTTTTTCTTATATAACTGCTAGACAGATTATAGAGAGAGCTACCTACTAGATAAGTTAATCCTATTAGGATTAACTAGCACTAAGCTTAAAACAGTATATACTGTAATACAAGCATTAGCAGAGAAGAAGAAAAAGCAACTGCTAGTTCTAAGCTAAGCTTATTAGCTATATAGAGACTAACTACCTAACCCTCTACAATAATAGAGAGATCTACTCTCTTACCTACACAGACAGCTATTTAAGAAAGTAGTAGGCAAAGAGATTACTACTCTATACAACGCAGGCACCTAGAAAGTAATTAATTTACTTACTAGAGATAACAAGCTACTACTACTTAAATAGGTGTTTACGTATAAACTAGATTAGAATAGCTACTTTCTTAAGTGTAAAGCTAGAATAGTAGTATATAAGGATCTCTAAGTTATTAATATAATCTAGTCTACCTACATAGTAACACTTGCTACTAGGTCTTTTAGAACTACTATAGCAATTATAGCTAAATTTAACTTAGAAATTATATAGTATAACATTGTTAGGGCCTTCTTACACGCCTACAGGGATTACTAGCTAGTAGTAACCTATAAGCTACTAGATAGGTATAAGATACCTAGAAAATGTATACAGCTTAAATAAGCACTGTATAGGTTAAAAGACTCTCCCCTCCTATAGTATAAGGAGCTCTCTTAGACACTTAGAGTAACTAGGCTTATAGTATCTAAAGAAGAGACTTGTTTGTTCTTTAGTAGTAATTGCTAGATACTGCTACTCTTCTACGTTAACAATATACTAGTAATATACTACTCTACCTAGATCTTAGAAGCTAAGCATATAGTAGATATAATTACAGCAGCATATACAATTAAAGAGCGTAGTCTAGTATAATAGTTTCTTAATATTAGAGTACTTAGGAACTAGAAACAGCAGATAATAACACTTGTTTATAACAAGTATATTAACAAAATTACTAAGAGGTTTAACCTTAATAAAACTAGACTCTTACTATATACTCTGCTCCTTACTTTAGATCTAGTAAAGAGCACTAGAAAAGCTACTAGACAGAAGATTAAGAGCTATTAAAAAAGAGTTAAATTAGTGCTATACACTACAATTATACTGCAGCTAGATATAGTGTTTGCAGCAGCTAAACTATCCCTATACCTTACTAATCTAAGTAAGAAGCACTTTAAAGTAGTATACTAGATAATTATCTACCTATACTAAACTAGGTATTAGTTAACCCTAATATATTAGGCACAGTAGAGCTAAGCTACTTATTTGCAGTAACGCGTTATTTGCTAATAATATTAAGACTTAGTAATTGTCCTATAGATACCTTATAATGCTTTTTAGTAGGCTAATAGTATAAAAGGCGTCCTAGCAGGCTACTGTTACTACCTCTACTACTAAGGCAGAGCTCTTAGTACTTTAGTATATTGCTAAAGAGACTATAGCACTTAAATAACTATTTACTAAGCTTACACTAATTCTAAGAGCTACCTAGACAATCTTCTATAATAACTAGCAAATAATTAGGCTAGTAGTTAGAGAGAATAGGTGTATAATAACATAGCTGCGCTATATAAATATATAAAATATATAGTTATAATAGAAGTACGCTGCAGGTACATTTAAAGTGCTTTATCTCTCTACTAATAGCATGCTAGTAGATAGATTAACAAAAAATCTATTAAGGCAACAGATTAAGAGGTTTAGAGACTAGCTTAATCTTAAAGATATAATTATAATAGTTATAGAAGAGCAAGACATAGGTACATATATAGATTAGAAGAGAGAATAAGGTATTATTAAAAAGCAAAGCTCTATAGCCTTAGGCCTAATCTAAATAAAGAGGAGTTTACTAACAAACTTATTAAAAAAAGTATTAATAAGCTTAACAGCTTTCTCTTTATAGCGCTTGCCTAGAGCGCAGACCTTATCCTTATTAGTAGCAGCGTTAGTAGTAGAAGTAGAAGTAGTAGGTATAAGTAGAAGCAGCTTAGGAGAGGAGGATAGCAGTAGGGAAGAGCTATAGGCAGTAACTACTGCCTTAGCAACAACTAAGACTATATAGAACTTAGTTCTTAATTTCTTAAAAGCTAAGTCTATAGGCTTAATATTGCTCTACACAGCTGCTAAAAGCTTATAGGCCTTAGAAAGAGTAAGTAAGAGGCTATAAGTATTAGTAAGCAATTAATAGATAAGAGAGTAGGAAGATCTTACTAGAGGTTGTAGTTATGCCTAGAAGCGCAACACTAGCAGCAAGAGCTGCTACCTAAGTAATTATAGCACTTACTGTTTAAACAACTAGCTAAGACACTATTAATACACTCTAGGTATAAATTCTTATACTAGGTTGTTTTAGCACTATAAGTGCTAGAGATAGAAGTAGAAGGTAGAGATGTTATCTGCTTCTTATTACCTAAAGGCGTGCAAGGTAGTAAGAGTAAGTAAGGTAGGAGTAAGAGTAAGCATAAGCATAAGCGTAAGTAGAGCAGTATAAAGAAGAAAGAGCGTAGCAGCAGTGTTAACAATAATAGTAACTATAGCAGCAACAGCAAGCAGGGTAGTAAGCCTAAGAGAGAAGCTAGTAGTAAGCTTAGAAAGCTTAGAGGTAGTAAGGTAGTAAGCAAGGCAAAGCACCTGTAAGAAGATTAGGCAGTAGACATAGCAGCAGTATACGCCTTCTGCGCAGTAGAATGTTTCTATAGGTATTAGTATTTAAGTAATAGATATAAGTATAGATTAATTAAAGAAGTACTAACCTTAACTATAGCACAGAGTTATTATTAGGGATTTTGCTAAGATAAGATAGCACAACCTACTAGTAGGTGCCTTTTACCTTAGCTGCTTTCTTCTATCCTCCTTTTACTTAGCACTAAGAGCCTTAGGCCTTCTTTTACTAGCTACCTAGGAGCTTAGGCCTACCTACTATAAGTAGGTAGCTATCTCTACTCTCTTATAGCTCTTAGTCTGCTATATTGTTTACTTCTTCTTAAATATATTAGCTTTCTAGATTGCTTCTTTTTGTGCTTATAAAGTCTGCCTTATATAATAGCAGACCTAAGAGCTTAAAACTAAGCTTTTCTCTTAGGCTTCTGCCTTTGTTTAGCATAGTAGTTAGCTACTATTACTAAAGGTTGCATAATTCTTTACCTAGTTTAGTAAGCTATCTCTTAACTAAGTAATAGCCCTAGCTGTTAGAGCTTCTTTTCTTAGTCCCTATCTCCTTTATACGTAGATAGCAAGTACCTGTTTCTAAGTATAGATTAGCCTTACCTGCACGCTTCTTTAAGTATAAACTAGCTACTAAACCTTAGTGCGCTAAGTGTTCTACCTTCTTTTAGGCTTTAGAGTACTAGCCTATCTTTCTTTTAGCACCTTTTAAATAGTTCTGCGCCCTTCTCCTACCTAGTTTTAGCGCCTTTTTAAGCAGTCTAGCGCCTACTACTTTAGCGCCTTTTAAGTAGTCTAGTACTTTCCTCTTTTCTCTTACTATTTTAGCGCCTTTTAAGTAGTCTAGCGCCTCTTCTTTACTATTTTAGCGCCTTTTAAGTAGTTTAGCGCCTCTTCTTTACTATTTTAGCGCCTTTTAAGTAGTCTAGCAACTCTTCTTACTATTTTAGCGCCTTTAAAGTAGTCTAGCGCTAACCTTTTCGTATCTCTTTATAAGGCAACTTAGCTTTAGATTACTCTCTTTTACTTTACACCTTTTACTAGTTTAGTATTCTTTTACTTAGCTCTTACTCTTAGCTCTTTCTACTACTTTAAGCACTAGGTGCTCTGCTTTTCTTACTAACTACCTAACTTACTTCTTACTTAACTAGAATTAACACTTAACTACATCTTTAGTATAAGCTGCCTAGAAGTAAACTTACATAACAACATTACTAAGGCTGCCTAGTACTAACAAACTCTAGTAATATAAGAATATCCTATTACAATTCTGCAAGTATTCTAGTAGCAGTATAACCTAGAAAACTGCCTAGATTATAAAAAGCTCTTGCTAGATCTTAC
Source organism: Ascochyta lentis (assembly GCA_004011705.1). Taxonomy (NCBI): domain Eukaryota; kingdom Fungi; phylum Ascomycota; class Dothideomycetes; order Pleosporales; family Didymellaceae; genus Ascochyta; species Ascochyta lentis. The sequence goes on from RZGK01000003.1 coordinate 300,454, forward strand.
TAGGATACTACAGAGTACTACTGCTAACTATTTAAGCGCCTTTAACTTAGAGAAGCTTACTTAACTCTCTACCTTTCTTATATTTACACTTTAAGAGGCACTTTTAATAATAACAGCTACTATTCTACTTTTAACACTAACAGCTACTGTTTTAACTAGTATAGTCTTATAATATTTTCTACACTACTACCTATAAACACTCTTGCCTCTAAGAGCCTATATTACAGATTTAGACTCTTACGGTAATAGCTTAGAAGAAGAACCTACGTTAACTAATAGCTAACTACTTACTATAGGAAATTACTCCTTAGGCTATGCTTCTATAGATAACAATTGCAGATACTAATTAGATTATAGCTAGAGATTCTCTAGTTGCAACGCCTCTTTTAACTCTTAAGACAGCTACTAATTAAACCTAAATTAAACTAACTACACTAATAGGTACAACTCTAATAGCTACAATTTAGAAGAAGGTAGTTATAATCTAGATTCTAAGAGATATAACTGTAAGAGCTCTAATCTAGAAGAAGCTAATTATAACCTAGATTCTAAGGTATATACATATGCAGAGTCTAATGCATACAGCTCTAATAGCTATAGTCTAGAAGCTAATTATAATCTAGATTCTAAAGCATATAACTAGAATAGCTATAATCTAAAAAAAGCTAATTATAATCTAGAGTCTAACGTATACAGCTATAATAGCTAAAATTTAGAAGAAGGCAGCTAAGAACCTAGTTCTAATACAGATGTAGATGCAAATTAGCTAATTTAGAGCTAGAAGCAACTTTAGTTTAATAAGTATATTATAACAATTTCTACACTTAAAAGACCTCCTAGCCCCTAACCTTTTAGCAGATCTTAGAGAAATAGCGCATCTAGTATTACTTAACTGTTATAACTTTAGTATTACCCTACAACTTTAGCTATTTAACTACTAGTAGAATAATTCAAAGTAATCTACTTCTGCTAATTACTAGCTTAACCCTAATAGAACAAGCTAACACTGCTAATTACTAGCTTAAACACTGTTAGGACAATTAAAAAAGTAAGCTACTGTTGCTAAATTACTAGCTTAACCTCTAATAGAACAAGCTAACACTGCTAATTGCTAGCTTAAACACTGTTAGGATAATTAAAAAATAAGCTACTATTGCTAAATTACTAGCTTAACCCCCTGTTAGAATAATTAATAATCTATTACCTAAAAACAACTATAGGTTAGCACTACTCTTCCCTATAGATGCTCTAACTAGCTTTAAGGATAATTTTTGCGTTATAGAGTTTATACAGCAGAAAAAATCTTAGAGGTTGGTTTTTTGTATAGAAATCTAGGGAGACCTGCGCAGCGCTATATAAACTATAAACCTTTATTCTACGCTAACTGCTGTTTTAACTAAGAGCTCCTACTAACTGTTTACCTACTTTCTATTGCTTTTAATTAACCTTTTTCTTTACCTCTACCTTAGTTTAGCTTATTTTTACTCTCTCTTTTCTTTAGCACTAGTGTCTAGCTTAAGGGACTTTGCTATTAGTAGGGGAGGGCACGTGTTAGAGATTTCGCTAAGATAGAATAGCACAACCTACTAGTAGGTGCCTTTTACCTTAGCTGCTTCCTTCTATCCTCCTTTTACTCAGCACTAAGAGCCTTAGGCCTTCTTTTACTAGCTACCTAGAAGCTTAGGCCTACCTACTATAAGTAGGTAGCTATCTCTGCCCTCTTGTAGCTCTTAGTCTGCTATTTTGTTTACTTCTTCTTAAATATATTAGCTTTCTAGATTGCTTCCTTTTGTGCTTGTAAAGTCTGCCTTATAGTTATACTAAAATAGAAGATAGAATAAGCAACAGATTAGTATTATAGAAAGCTTACTTACTATTTTCTTAGTGTATATAATACACGCCTTAATAAAAACTAGCGTAAGCTTTTAAATAGGCAAGTCTTATATACTTAACCTGCTTAGGGGGTGTATTATAACGCTACTAAACGCCTAATCTACCTACTAGAAGCTTGCTCTACCTAGATCTACTCTACCTAAGGTTAGGCTAACTTACTAATAGATTTAAATCTTTTCTTACTTATACTATATATATAACGAGTTAATTGCCTATATTAGGTATACGGAGCAATTAACTAATAGGAGCACAGAACGCTTAATAAGCATATAAATAGTAACCTAAGTAGACACCTATATATAAATTAATAATATATCCTCTACTTATTCCTAAGCTAGTTATCTAAACAACAGTCTAACTACTTACTAAGAGAATAAGCTGCATATTTAATATAGGTGCAACCCCCTTAATAAAAACACATAGTAGCACTAGGCTACATTCTAACTTCTATACCTATTATAAGGTATAAGCTTAGCATAAACAGTCTAGTCTAGAATAAGTCTATTAATTAAACTGCCTTGCGTATTCTATTAAGAGACTCTGGTTCTATAATCTTCCTAGTTATAGATATTTACTTACTTTTATCTAATATCCTATTATAATCCTAATATATGCAATTTATTAGTTAGAGGTAATATTATTCTATAAACAGCTAGTGCTAGTAGAGAAAGAAGATAATTCTTTAGTAAGAAATAGCTAGTGCTAATAATAAGAGAAGACAGTTCTTTAGTAAGGAACAGCTAGTGCCTGCAGTGTATAGAAATAACGTAATATATAGTTTACTAAGAGTATTAGCTAGGTAACTAAGTGCGAGGTTTAGTTAAAAACCTAAGTGTATAGAAGGTAGATTAGGTTTATAGATAAGAGGTTGCAGAACACTAATATATTAAGTAAATAATACTAGGCTGTAATTAGCAAATATAAATATAAACATAATTAGCTCTATTACTATAGAAGAAATATTAGTAGTAGAGCTTATAGCAGACATATTATATTACTATAGCTAGCTATTCTCTATTTATAATAGTTCTGTTTCCTCTATTACTTCTAAATCTAATAGTATAACATAATTAGATATCTAAGACCTAAGTAATACTTAGATATATCTAGAGAAGACTAACTTCTGCTAAAGAGTCTTTTAGATAGTTATAATATTAGCCTTTATCTTACTAACTTTACTATTAAGATTCTAACTATAAGAAATAATAGTATTATACTTAGTTATATAAAGGTTAATATTAGACTATAGCTAAGTAATCTATAGCTGTGTTGTAGTAAACTAGGTATATAGAAGGCCTTCTTTGTTAGCTAGAGCTTTAGCATCTATTAGTAGATAGTTAGAATAGATAAGCTAAACACTAAGACACTTAAGATCTCTAAGTCCTAGCTATATAGTATAAGTATTATTAAGTAAGCTAGATAGAATAGGTAGGCAGTGTACTATAGCACGTAATTTATATAGAAGTACTAGTTTACCTTAGTAATACTAAGCTATGTAAGAGAGTTTATATAAACAATAAGCGTAGAAAGTAGATATTAGCTTAGCTATCTTATATGTCTAGGCTATCTAGAATATTGTTATATTCTTACCCTAGACAACTTACACCCTTACCTAGACAGAATAATTTAATAGTAGATGCTAGAGTAAAGAAAAGTTGTACTGCTAACTATTATAGGCTGTATATCTTAGTAGTAAGACTAACCAAGAAAGTGTACTAGTAGCTTACTAGAGTAAGCAGTTTGTTAGGTAGATTTAGAGCCTTTCTTTAGTAAGTATAAATATTATAGAGGTATACAAGTTAGATAAGACTATACTAGCAAAGATAGTAGATGTTGCTAAGAATAGTTATATATAGTACATGTAACGGGCTAGGCCCATGTGCTGGCTCCTCGGCGTACACCGCCTCGGCACTACTCCGGCTCGCGCTTCCCAGCATGGACCAGAGCTCCGCCACGGAGCTGACGCGTCCGAAACGGAGTTATAAAAACTCTGCAACCTCCGTCCCGGAGGTTGCTCTCTATCAAATCCATCTTGTATTTTACTAGCAAATTCCCTCAGAGGTCAGCTCCTTACAATTGGATTTGATCACCAAATAAGGATCAATGAGCGAGACGTACAACGACGCCGCCAGGCGTCTAGGAGAATACGGCATTGAGCTGTGCACCAGTAACAACAATCGATCGGACGTCAGGACTGAACTCCAGAACCTCGCCACCACGTCAGTACCTGAAGAATGGCGGGAGGAGCTTCTGGCTCACGTACTGGAACGCCTGACTACCCACCCATCATGGGCAACCCTACCTGAGGCCGCAGTAGCCATCACCAACAACGAGGCCCACCCTACGACGGACTCCAACCAGGACCCACAACAGGAAGACATGGGCGAAACCATACGAAGGCTGGTTGAAGCCCAGGTCCAAGCCTACGTCGCATCCATGGGATTGCCGAACCATGGTGCAACACCCTCCACCTCTGTACAAACAGTCGACGACAGACCAAGCAAGACCATGAAGTTACCCGACGTGGGTAAGTTTAGTGGCAACCGACGAGCGTACCGGACGTTCAAGTCTCAGATGAAGGACAAGCTGAGGTCCATGGGGGATCAGGAGGCTGTCCTAGGAGTTGCCTATATGTTTAACAGGCTAGAAGGACAGGCCGCGCAGGTCGGGTTATCGTGGAAGGACCGTAACCCAATGGGTACAACTGCCCAGTTCTGGGACTTCCTAGACGAGCTGTACAAAGACTCACTGTTCGAGGAGCGCTCTCGGCAGAAACTCCAAACCATCACTATGAAGAAGAGCAACCAGAGTGTCGAGTCTTTCAATGCGGAGTTTATCCAGCTAGCCTACGACGCCGCCGAAGAGGACAACACGAAGAACCTCAAGACTAGGTACATGTCCGCACTCCGACCGGACCTCCAGGACAAGATGGTGTCAGTAGACATTCCAGACGACTGGGACCTCCAAAGCCTCATGGCCAGGGTCTTAGCAGTGGAGGTTAACCTCCGTAGGTCTAAAGCACTGACAAACGGCACCTTCGGACAACACACACGCAGGACGAACCCGGATAGTATGGACTGGGAACCCACCAGGGTCCACTCCGGGAAGATCGAGTCTGACAACCGACCACGAGCGGAGTGGCAGACTCAGGAAGTCATAAACCAGCGGAGAGCTGCCAACGTCTGTCTGAGATGTGGAAAGAAGGGTCACTACGTGAGCAGATGCAATCTGGCCCCAGCCAAGAGACCAGAGAAAGTCCAGGTTCGGAGTGCAATTGCCGAGGTTTCCGAAACCGATGATTCTACCAACGAAGGTTCGGAAAACTAGAAACTCCCGTTCGAAGGCGTGAACGGGGGTTGAGAAAAGAAGTTGTAAAGAGGAGAGAACTGTTCCAGGAGTTCCACCAGCGGTGGCCGGATGGCAAGCCTATATCACTGCATGTGATAGTACAAGACGACACTGTAGCACATACATTAATCGATACTGGGTGTTTGACATATAGCATAGTCTCCTCTAAGTTCGCATCACGAAACAACTTCCAACGCACTCCTACGTATAGACGTAAGGTATTGGGCATAGCCGGGAAAGTGACCTGGGTAACTGATGTCGTAAGAATGAAGATCGACATAGATGGCCACAGAGAGACCCTCTGGGCATATGTGCTGGACGGGGAAAGAGAGTACGACCTCATCCTAGGGAGACCATGGATGGACAAGAACGAGGTCACCATAGCACCGGCCAAGAAATCGTTGTTCATCCACTCCTCGCGGACGCGAGTCAGAAGCAGAGAGGGCGCCCGTCCCAACCAACTGCCCAAGCCTGTCAGCCCGGAGCTGTATCAGGCGCTGAGGAAGAGGTCCAAGACGGACCGGAACATAGAGCTATTCTCTGCATCAATGGCAGATATCCAGAAGGCCCTAAAGAAGAAGGAGCTGACGGATCCTCGAGACCTTCTCCCGGAGTTCCTGAAAGATGAGTTTAGAACGTTCATGAAGGAGGAAGCAGACAAGCTAGCACCTCACCGCGGATCCGACATAGATCATGCTATTGAGCTGATCGAGCAAGACGGAAAACCCGCGACAGTACCATGGGGACCACTATACAACATGTCCCGCGAGGAGCTCCTGGTGCTCCGACAGCAACTCACCAGCTACTTAGACAAGGGCTTCATCCGAGTCAGCAAGTCCAGTGCTTCCGCCCCGGTGCTGTTCGTTAAGAAACCCGGTGGGGGTCTCCGGTTCTGTGTTGATTATCGGGCACTGAATGCGATCACCAAGAAGGACCGGTACCCACTGCCTCTGATCCATGAGACTCTCTCACAGATCTCGAAAGCAACATGGTTCACCAAGGTAGACGTCATCCAAGCCTTCCACAAGATCAGGATCGCCAAGGGGGATGAATGGAAGACGGCCTTCCGGACAAGATTCGGACTCTACGAGTGGCTGGTAACGCCATTCGGGTTAGCCAACGCCCCAAGTACGTTCCAGCGGTACATCAACTGGGTCTTGAGGGAGTACTTAGACGAATGGTGCTCCGCCTACGTAGACGATGTGTTGATCTACTCTAGCGGCACCCGAGAGGAGCATGAGGCCAAGGTCAAAGAAATTGTCCAGAAGCTGGGAGCTGCAGGGTTGCACCTCGACGTAGGAAAGAGCGAGTTTTCCGTCAAGAGCACCAAGTATTTGGGATTCATCATCGAGGCCGGTAAGGGCATCCGGATGGACCCCGCAAAGGTCGCCGCCATAAAGTCATGGGAACCCCCAAAGACAGTGAAAGGAATCCGGAGCTTCCTAGGGTTTGCGAACTTCTATCGACAGTTCATCAGCCAGTTTTCCAGCATGGCGGAACCTCTTACTCGCTTGACGGGAAAGAACGCGACCTTTGAGTGGGGGGAACCCCAGCAGCGTGCCTTCGATGCCATGAAAGCCGCATTCACCAGAGAACCGGCACTCGCGAACTTCGACCCGGACCTGGAGACAGTACTAGAGTGTGACGCGTCGGGATGGGCAACGGGAGGAGTACTATCCCAATATGGAAAAGACAAGGTACTCCGTACGGTGGCATACTTCTCGGCTAAGAATTCCAAGGCGGAAGTGAACTACACCATTCACGACAAGGAAATGCTCGCAGTGATCAAATGCCTCCAAGAATGGAGCACGGAGCTGAAACAAGTGAAGGGATTCACAGTCGTTACTGATCACAAAAACTTGGAGTACTTCTGCAAGGCCCAACTCCTTTCTGAAAGACACGTCCGTTGGTCTAGCCTCCTTAGCCAGTTCAACCTCACCTTCGCCTACAGACCCGGCAAGGTCAATAACCGAGCAGATGCACTCTCGAGGAAAGAGGAGGACGTCCCCCATCCACAGGAGACGAGAGGACCAAGACCAGACAGTTTCAACTGTTAAAACCATTTGCGCGAGTAGTGAAGACTGGCCCAGAAGACGACTCCGCCAACGACATACAGGTTTTCTCCTCGGGACTACGTAGAGCGGACCGACTCCTCCCTGTAACCCCTCCGAACGAAGAGCCACGGGAGAACCGCCACGAGAAACCAGAACAAACGCGTGAGGAGACGCCTCTAGCCGGGAACTCGGAACCATACGACAGCATTGAAGAATTTGAAACACTTTGGAAAAACGCCGCCAAGAACGATAAGACTTACCAGCTCGCCAAGTCTTCTATCTCTTCGGGAGCCCGGAAGTTTCCCGTGCAGCTTAACCTTAAAGTTTCCCTCTCTGAGTGCTCTGTGGATGACAGAGACCGACTGTGCTACCGCGGAAGAGTATGGGTTCCAAACTCCGATGCCCTCAGGACTAAGATCATTAACGACGCCCATCATTCTCCAATCGCAGGTCATCCGGGACGGGGAAACATGTATGCAATCCTCTCCCGAGCCTACTTCTGGCCAGGGATGTCGACTGCCTTACGACGGTACGTGGAGAACTGCGACATCTGCGGAAGGACGAAGCCATGGAGGGAACTGAAGCAGGGACTCCTCAAACCCCTCCCTTTACCCGATAGGATTTGGAAGGAAATCTCTATGGACTTTATAACGGACCTACCCGAGAGTGAGGGTAACTATAACCTTATGGTCGTCACAGACAGACTCTCTAAGGACATCATCCTGGTCCCCCTGCCGGACCTGTCAGTGAAGACGGTTACCCGTGCTTTCATATCCAATGTGGTGGGCCATCACTGGTTGCCCAACGCAATTGTCTCTGATCGAGGGACGCAGTTCCTCAGCGACTTCTGGCAGACGATGTGCCAACTGCTGAAAATCACGCGGAGACTCTCTACGGCCTTTCACCCCCAAACAGACGGGAGCACTGAACGTATGAACTCCGTGGTGGAAGCCTACTTGAGAGCCTATATCAACTGGGCTCAGGATGATTGGTCTGCTTGGGTGCCTATGGCCCAGATTGCGATTAAAGGACGGGTGGCCACATCCACAGGGTTTAGCCCTTTCTTCCTCCAGCACGGTTACGACGTAGATCCAGTCCAGATAGACCCAGACTTAGCAGCGGAGTTGTTGCACCGACACGCAAGGGAACCCACCAGAGCTGCAGCAAGCATGGTGCAGAAGTTTGCCGAAACAATCGACTTCGTTAAAGCCCAGATGGCGGAGGCTCAGCAGGTACAAGAACGGCAAGCCAATGCACACCGAAGGGAAGCCCCCAGCTGAAGGTCGGGGACAAAGTCTGGCTGAAGCTAGGAAATCAGTTCTCAAACGGCCGAGCAAGCAGGAAACTGGACTGGAAGAACCGAAAGTTCACAGTCGTGGAAGTCATCTCCCCGCACAACGTCAAACTGGACGTTGATGGTAAAGTCCATCCTGTTTTCCACGTCGACCGGCTCAAGTTGTGCCCACAGGACCCTCTTCACGGACAATCAAACGACGACCCCCAGCCTGGCCCCCTGGTCATCACCAACGACGATGGTACATCCTCCGAAGAATGGAAAGTCGACTCCATCTGTGGGGAAAGACGATCTGGAAGGGGGGTAAGAGACGTGAATACCTAGTACAATGGGAAGGCCATGTCAGCAAAACATGGGAAAGGGAGGACGTTTGCGAGGACCTAGAAGCCCTGGACAGATGGCTGTCTGCAACAAGGGACAGGAGAGATAGGAATGGGAACTTGCCCCCGGGCTTCCAATTGGAACCCCCGGAGGGGCGTAACTAACTTTCTTACTCCCGATGGAGGAAGGAGGAGAGGAGCAGGAAGTGGAGACAAGCACAGGCAAGAGGAGGAGCACCAGTTGGTTGGGGAGACCATTCGTTGCATTGGTCCATCCCGAAGGATGGGCCGCCCCAGAGGGGGACCATATTGTTATGAAGGAAAAGAGCCAGGAGCCCGGGTATCATCCAGCCAAGAAAATCCTGAACGCCGAAGACAAGAGAAGACCTAAGCACCACCCTCGGCGGAACCTCCGTCACCACCGTTGTCCTTGTTACCTGCGGCAGCGTCGGTGACGTCCTTGACGAGCATTCGAACGAAGTCATCGTGTCCGGCGGCGGGGGGGATCTCGAGACGTGTGCGGAGGTCAGCCTCGAAGCGGGTGAAACGCGCGAGCAGCGTCGAGTTGACGGTAAGCTATGTCGAGCAAGGAATTAGCGAATACTCCAGAAAATAGGTGAGGAAAGAGAGAAATAACTCACCAGAGTCTTGATCTGGACCACCGCCTCCTCAGCAGCGACAGCAGTGCGCTCCGCGAGAACCACAGCAGCAGAGGGATGAGCCTCAACCTCATCGACCTCGTCCTCGTACTCAGACCACTCGGTCTCGTAACCAGTGGCAGGCGAGCGGGCGTTGGGCCAGGACGCAAGGTCAGTGTGACGCGGAAGGTTCTTGCGCTTCTCGAGGTCCGCCCGGATGGGCTCGACGACGTGCAGGAGCTTCGCGGAGTTGCCCTTGGCGAACTGCGAGAACACGCGGTACTTGTTCAGAGTCTTCCAAGTCTTGCGCGGGGCCTAGCAGACAGTCAGCCGGGAAAAAGAACACCGAGAAGCGAGAAGCGGAAACTTACCTTGTGGCAGCGAGAATGGCTGAGGATGCAGGGAGCGCAGCTGGTCGAGCGGTTGCTGGCGGTAAAGGTGCAGACCTGACCAGACAACGCACAGTTGACGCAGACCTCGGGATCCACGAAGCCGCCAGCGCGTTGAGTACGCGGGGACCACTCACCCGGAGCCCCAGCCTGATCGTCAACTGGAACCTCGTCGAAGGCTTCCTCGATCTCCTCGTCCTCCAGCTCGACGTCTTCCGTCGTGAGCTTCGCCTTCTTGGCCGAGCGAGTGGTGGGAGGTGCGGGGTCTGCAGGAGCAGCGCTGCGGGCCTAGGCAAGGTAAAAGAGTCAGTAAATGGGCAAACCACAGGAAGGGGTGGAGCAACTTACTCGCTTGCCTTGCGCCTTCTTGTTGGGCGAACGCGACGCGGTCGGCGATCTGGGAGGTGCCATTGTCGAAATCGAGCGGGGCGGGGCGGCTGGACGATTGGATAGTAGTGGGGATTGTGAGAGGAAGGCGCGCGGACTTGAAACGTGGTACGACGGAGAATGCGGAAAGTGGGGAGTGGACGATGGAGTTGTTTTGGCCGAGGCGCGCGCTGATAAACAAAGGATAAGTGGGGGGGTACTGTAACGGGCTAGGCCCATGTGCTGGCTCCTCGGCGTACACCGCCTCGGCACTACTCCGGCTCGCGCTTCCCAGCATGGACCAGAGCTCCGCCACGGAGCTGACGCGTCCGAAACGGAGTTATAAAAACTCTGCAACCTCCGTCCCGGAGGTTGCTCTCTATCAAATCCATCTTGTATTTTACTAGCAAATTCCCTCAGAGGTCAGCTCCTTACAGTACAATTATAGTAGAAGTTGCCTTATTAATAGAAGTTACCTAGAAGGTCTAATAATAAACAAGTACTATTAGTAGAGGATTAGCTATAGTATAGAGATTACAGTCTTATATTAAAGAGACAGGTTAATATTTTAAGAGCAAAGTTAACTATAACTAATAGTACTAGCCTAGGCAAAGTATATGTTGTGTACCTAGGTTTTGTATAAAGGAGACGTGTTTATTACAACATCTATATATATAGACTAGACTCTAACTATATTAGTCTGTCTTTCTAGTAAGGTAATAAGTAATAATAAACACTAACAAAATATATAACTATAGTTAAATTCTACTCTAGTAATAGTCTTATTAGCTTTAACTACACTTCTATACTAGTATAATATACCTACTCTACTAAATAGATTACTAATATCTAACTTTACTATGGCTAATATAAGGCTATACTATTAAAACCCTCTACTAACTTTGCTGCTACCTATAATATTAGATATAACTAGCACAACGCAGGTAATAAAGAAGCTATTTAGAAAGGAGCTTTGTCCTATAAAGAGAATAAATATAATTATCCTTCTTTACCTTTCTTTATATAAGAGGTATCTATTTACATGCCTTAACTAGAAGCTATACTCTATATTTACTAAGGTCTACTAGCTAAACTATAATATTGAACTAGAGATATAGAAGCTAACTAGCTTCTATACTAAGGATACTAGGTTTAATTCTATATACTAGATTAAAATAGCATAGTCTATAACTTAACTCTAGATAAGGCATAGACTCTTAGAGTACTTTAATAGTAGATAGAGCATTTAGTAGCTACTATATTAGAGCTAGGTTAGTTATATTTAAAACACTAGAAAGTAACTTAAACATACTAATAGTATATACTACTACTTATTACATATCTAGGCTAACTAATACTCTTAAGTTATTTAATAAATATAGCTACTTCTATACGCTGCTAGCAGTTAGTTATATAGGTATTATAACTAGGTTAATCTAAACTAAATTATACTAAACAATACTATATACTACTAGTGTAACTGTAAGGGCACTGCAGGCAGGCAAGAGATAGAACAAAACGTATAGTATTAAATAAAATAAAAAACAAATCCTTAGAGGTTAAGCTTCTAAGGATTTAGGAGAATATATACGTATATAAAGGCTCTAAAAAGTAACTGTAGTTGCCCTAAGGTGTTTCTAAAAGTTAGCATGCCTAAAGTAGAAAGCTCCTAATAATAGCTCTCTCTCTTCTTATAGTTTATTCCAGACTACTAAACTCTATATACTAATACTTGCTAGTTTAAACTCTAAAAAAACTTCTAACGTAAGAGGAAAATAGTTAGGAGAAAGCTAGTTTGCTTATTAGTAGGTGCTTAAATCTATTAATTATGTTAGTATAGAGAACTCCCTACAGAGTATAGCTAGCACTAGTTTACTACTTACTGCATAATCTTACCTCTAGATCTCTTAGAATTAAAGACTCTAGAACCTGTAGTTAAGACTGTTAGGGAGTTAGATAATAGTTTAGTAGGTTACTAAATAAGTGTTTAGCTAGTACTGCTCTATAGAGTGTCTGCAGCCTTACTCTAGTCCTTTTAAGAATCTAGTGCTCTTAGTCTAGTAGCCTTAACCTCTAGGAGCATAGTAGAAAGAAGATATAGAATAAACTATATAGTAATTATAGTAGGTTCTCTCTATAAAATACTTGTTACTACACTATAGTCTCTACAGAGCACTGCTGCTTAAGTCTAGAAACTATAGTTGCCTAGAAGCTAGTGTTAGGTATAGTAATATACTGCCCTAGGCTGTTTTCTTAATGTAATAACTTATTCTCTATAGGTTACTTAAGTGTCTAGGCCCTTTATCTATAAGCTCTGCAGAGGTATTATTACCTTTAGTCTAAACAACTGCACTTGCTAGAAGTGTAGACTTGTTTACTTAACTACTACAGCAGTTTAGCTAGATATATTATTACCTTTACCTAAGAGGTACCTTATAAGGTGTTTAGTTAGTGCTTAAGAGTTGTTCTTCTTCTGCGCAAGTAGGCCCTAAGCAACACACTATATATAGGTAGCTTATTATAACAATATTAGGCGTTACTCTATATTTAGATTAATCCTGTTATAGGAGTCTATCTACTAATTGCTTAGTGTTAGCTATACCTTTATTATAAATTTAGTTGTTGTTTACTCTAGACTTAGAGCTTTGTAGATATATAGTAAGTGTCCTATTAGGCGCGTATTATTCCTTACTAACTATGTAAAGTTTTAGGCATTTAACTATTTAGAAAGTAGGTAGTAAGGTAGTAGGACATTAGTAGGGTAGCAGATAGAGGTAAGAGTGTTGTAGTATATAAAGAGTAGATACCTTAACTTCTTCTTCCTTATCTACACTCTACTTACACTTACACACTTTCTACTCTATTTTTTTACAATTATACCTTCTCTGCCTTTGTATATTAATAATGCTAAGTTACTAGACTTTATATATGTATTGCCTAATAATATAGCTCTATAGCCTTCTCTTACTTAGTTCTAGTACTATAGGTGCGTAACTAAGCTGTCTACTAAGTCTAGCTCTAACTCTAATAGAATAATTAAGTTATTTATACAGGTCTTTAGGCGTTCTAAGAAGTTCTATATATGTAAGAATAACTTTAGTATATACTCTAGATACTTAGGCAGTAATACTAGTAGATACGTTAAAGTAAGTCTAGAACTCTGCCTAGTACCTACTTAACGCTAATCTGTATAGATTACGCCTTACTTCTACTATGCTATTAATATACTTAACTATCTTATTAAGCAAGCTAAACGTAAAACAAATAAGAAGACTGCTTAATAAGGCAATGCTATAACTAAAGATAACATCCTAGCTATAACCTAGCACTACTAGTAGACTGCTTTTAACTACGTTAAGGCCTACTATCTTAGTGCTGTAACCTATAAGGCTGCTGTATAACACTATATAAAGAACTTAGGTTTAAGTCTAGTAGACTATAATAAAGCTTATTAGGTTTTATAGGAGTATAACCTGCAGTGCTTTAATATAAGTTTTCTAACTTTCTTACTATAAAGTTATAAGACTTTCTTCTTATAATCTTTATTAGATAGTTTCCTTTTTAGGAATAGTTATTACCTAAAAAGGCAACTTAAGCTATTTAGCCTAAATATATATATAATAGGCCTAGATACAGGTACTTTCCTAATTAGGTTTAGCTCTTACCTAATCTAGTAAAGTACTATCTGAAGAATGCCTAACTAAAGAGCGTTAGAAAGCTGTGCTTATTATAGCTATAGCTTTACTAGATCTAGAGTTAGCTTTCTTACTATAAATAGCTTAAGGACACGTTGCCTTTACTAGTAGGTTACGTGTACACCTACGTAATCTGCTAGTAGGTTGCGTAATTGCCTACGCAATCTGCTTAGAAATCTACTCTTAATTTCTAAGCATCTATTTGTAATAACTATTCTAGATCCTTCTAATTTGTAATAGAGAGAACGGAAGTAGAGTATAAATACTACTTACTTTCCCTCTCTCTTAGTTCTGTACCTAGCATTTAATATAATAACTTGTCTATTATATTATCTTATCTTATTACTATATTTACTTCTCTTGCCTCTTTAGGCTATACGCTTCCTATTTTAGAATTACCTAGTCTAGTTAGTCTAGGTCTTCTAGATTAGGGAAGAAAGTAGTCTGTCCTCCTATTTCCCCCCTACTTTCTTTACACTTACCTTTACTATAGCTAACTTACATAGGCAGCCTTAGGTATTGTTAGCAAGAAGGTAGCCTTTAATATAGTTATTAATATAGATATTAAGTATATATTCTAGCAGAATAGTGCTGCTAGGAGTGCAGAGAAGCGTTAGTACTACTACAGCACTAATATACCTTCTACTAATAATGCCCTAGCTACTCTCTTCTAGTAGTTAATAGTTTCTCTAACTAAGTCTATAGTTTAAAAGACTTCTAAGCGTTATTGTTAAAGTAGTCTAGACTTTAAGCTTAGCTCTACTAGAAGCTTATAAGGTCTTTTCTATTTATTTTAAGTTGCTCTTTTAGATAATATATAGCAATAGATTAAATGTAAATAACTATATAAAACTCTGTGCCTACTCTAATACTCTTAAGACCCTTATCCCCTACCTTAGATAGTTACTAGGCTAATCTACAGCCTTAGGACAGTAACCCTAGGTTAACATATCGTCTATAGTTTTATAGCATAAGTATTATCCTAGGATTTTCTTAGGCAACTCCTTTTCTACTAAGGCAGGTTTAGATTACTCTAACCTAACTTAGACTTAGCCTTATATTTATAAGTAGATTACTATATTATATTAGTTATTATCTTAAGGTACTCTTTAAGAATTTCCTTATAGTAGTTAAGGTTCTCTAGTAGCTTCTAGGTAGCTTCTTTATTAGGCTAACCTAGCTACTTTACTAGATACTCTTACCTATAGGTTTAAGTATTACAGTGTTGCAGGATCTCTTTAACTTTATACCTCTCTACTAAGAGAGTATCCTCTAAGATCTGTATAGGACCTAGCTAGAACTTCTTCTCTGTAAAGGGTTCCCTTTAGAGCTTAAGTAGTAATATATTAAACACTAGGTACACTCTATCTATTAATAGTAGTAGGTCTAGCTTATAAGCTAGCTTACTAATCTTCTTTATAATAGTAAATAGACCTAGGTAACAGGCATTAAACTTCTTAGATAGTCGGCTAGTTATTAGGTTCTTTGCTTAGAGTAGCACTTACTTGCCTTTAGCAAAGTGTTTATCTACCTGCTTAGTGTTATACTAACAAGAATTACTCTTCTAGGCATACTCTAAGCTATTCTTTACTGCTACCTATCGGTTATGCTACTGCTCTAGCCGTCTAATTACCTACTAGCAGAGGTCTAGTGCCTTTCTACCGTCTGCTTAGGCTTCTAGGGGACGGTATAGCTAGTGCTTGTCTAGGACTCTATTAAAGCCCTAGGGGTTAATCCTATATACTACCTTAATAGGGGATTCTCTATATACTAAGTAAGCCTTTAAGTTGTATGCGTACTCTGTATATAGTAATAAGTCTACCTAGTTGTCCTGTTAGTAGTTTATATAGATACGCAGGTAGGTTTCTAACTTCTAGTTTTAGTGTTCTGTCTGTCTGTTAGTCTGTAGGTAAAAGGTCGTACTAAGACAATAGTTAATCTTTAAATAATAGCAGATATTAGACTAGAATTAGCTAGTAAACACTAACCTGCAGTCTAATATTAGGGTATTAGGAGGACTATGTTTAAGAAAGCACTGCTTAAGCAGTAGTTTAGCTACCCTCTAGGATATAACCGTCTTAGTTACAGGTAGGTACTAGACATACTTGCTAAACCTATCGACTAGGACTAGGATTAAGTTATACTTATTCCCCTAGTTATCCTTTAATGTTAGTAGGTCTGTTATAAAGTCTAGGGAGTAATACTGCTAGGGTGTATTAGGTACTAGGAGTAGAACTAGCAGCCTCTATAGCTTATGTCTGCAGATCTTGTTTAGTTAGTATGCTGTATAACGCTAAACGTACTTATATACATCCTTCTTTAGATTTAGCTAATAGTACTTTTGTTTTAACAGCTAGGCAGTCTTCTTACAGCTATAGTAACCTCCTATTAAGTTGTTATAGTTCTTTACAAGGATAGTTTAGTAAAGAGTTATATCTTAGAGAATCTACACTTTTCTACTTCTGCGCAGGGTTCTACTAGGGTTAACTTCCTAGTAGTAGTAACCTATAGCTGCTCTGCTTACTTCCTAACTTGTTAGCAACTTATAAGCAGCGTCCTGCTTCTAAACCTGTCTAATATAGTTAGTTAGGCGTTCTAGAGTATCTAGGGCGTATATAGATTTGCCTTGCGCAGTATTATTTGCAAGGTAAGTAGGTAACCTAACTTGTCTGTTAAGGTTATAAAGGAGAGCCTCTGTAATGTTAAACCTAGGTTTCTAAGCTTTAAATAATTTAGATTAACTCTAGCTGTTATAGCCTATAGATAGCTAGTTAAGAGCTAAGAGAGACGCATCTCTAGTACCTGTTAGTAGGTAGAATTCCTTAGGGGCAGTTTTAGAGAGTTGCTAGGATCCTATAGGACCCCTACTAGGGCCGCCTATTGCTCTAGTTACCTGTTTAACGTTTTAAGCCTTAGACTTCTAGATAGTCTATATTTAAAGCTTCTATTAGAGCGTTAGTAGCATAGCATCGCGTAGTGCCTACTGCTCCCTAATAACTAGTCCCTTTGCATAATCTAGACGCCTTAAGAGGCTGTCTGCAGAGTTCTCTAGTCTAGGCTTATACTTAACTTTAAAGTCGTACCTAGCTAGCTTCTCTGCCTAGCGTGCTTACTTAGGGGAGAGCTTCTTTGTAGTTATAAAGTACTGCAGGTTGTTATAATTAGAGAGTACTTAGACTGTTAACAGGGTATACTTAAGGTAATGTTGCTACTGCCTAAATACCTTAACAATCGCGGCTAATTCCTTATTATAGGTGTGCTATCTAATTAATAGGCCTTAGAACTTCCTGCTCTAGAACGCTACTAGCTTATAGTGTTGTTCTGTTAGTACTTCTAACAATTGCGGTTATAGCAGTATAGCAGCTATAGCAAAGTCTAACGCGTTAGTAAGGACTATAATTAGCTTAGCAGGGTTAAAGTGCTGTAGCACAGGTGCTTTAGTAAACTTCTTCCTAATAGTAAGAAAAGCCTAGCATACACCCTCTAGCCAACTCTATAGTTTGTACCATCTTATTAGGCCTTTTTAGGTTTTTACTAGCGTTTTCTTCCCCCTCTTTATTAAAGTAGAGCCTCCTAGCTCCGACTCCGGCCTCTAGGCAGAAGTTATATAGTCTACTAACAGGCAGACAATCCTAGAGTAGTTAAAGATAAATCTTTAGTAAAAGTTAGCAAAGCTAAGAAACACTTAGATATCCTTGTATCCCTTAGGCTCTAGCTACTCCTAGATTGTCTACACGCAGATAGGGTCTATAATTACTCTACTAGGCGTAATAATAAAGCTTAGGAACTTAACTAACTTTGTTATAAATAAGCATTTGCTTGCCTTGCAGAACAACCCCTATTCAACAAGTCGATCTAGGATCTCTTTAACGTAGGCTTAATAATCCTCCTCGTGCTCTAAGTATATAAGGATATTATCTAGGTATACTACACAGGTACGGTCTATAAGACCCCCTAAGGCTCTCTAGATATAGGATTAGAATGTTACTAGAGCGTTTGCTAATCTAAAAGGCATAACTAAGTACTTAAAATAGCCGTACCTAGTTTTAAAAGCCGTCTTCTACTTATTACCTTCCTTAATCTAGAGCCTATAATAGGTATTACGTAGATCTAGCTTAGAGAAGATAGCTGCTTTTAGTAGCCTATCTAGCATTTTATTTATAAGGGGAATAGGATACTAGTTCTTAATAGTAACCTTGTTAAGGCCCCTGTAATCTACACAGAGTTGCAGTGTACTATTAGCTTTTAGTATAAACAGAATAGGTGCCCTAGCAGGGGACTTGCTTAGACGTATCTAACCTTTCTCCTGCGCTGTATTAAGGTAGGCCTATAGTATTTCTAGCTTCTTTCTAGAGAGGTTATAGATAGGTATGTTTAGTATCTTATTTCCTAGTTTAATATTAATAGAGTAATTATAATCCTAATACAGTGCTAATATACTAGACTAGTGCTTACTAAATACAAACTACTTATAGTGCAGCTCTAGAGGAACGTGCTTAAGCTTCTCTAGGTCTAGTTTGTTATCTACAGAGTTAACTAAAGAGTAGTCTTTATTGCTATCTAGGAGGACTTAGGCTATGCCTATAGGCAGTATTCTAGAGCGTTAAGAGGGCTTATAGATAATACTTGCTACTATGCGCTTACCTATAGCTTTAGAGAGCTATAATAGATCTAGGTGCTGCGCAACGCAATACTAAAGGTAGTTAATAACTTTAAGCATTTTGTTCTAGAGCTAGAGGAGTCTCTTATTATAGAAGTATTCTGTGTTAAGGACAGCGTCTCTACTTAGCCTCTAGGCCGGTAGTTATCTACTGCCTTCTTAGTTACTTTCTGAAAGGTTATTAATTGCCTCTTCTAGGACTTAGTAGACTAGGTTACCTAGGTGCATTAAGTATGCTCTCTCTCCTAGTTTTATAGAGTAGAACAGCTCTTATATAGTAGTAAGGTGTACTCTCTCTACGTTGTTAGGGAACTACTTATATGTACCTTTAGAGAAGCAGATGCATAGGTTAGCAGATACTAACTATAGGTAGCCTAGTACTAGGTCGTATCCCTTAAAGGCAGCTAACTAGAACTTCTGCAGTCTTATAGATTTAACTATACTGTTACTATCTAGGTAATTAATAGTTAGATTATAGGGTTGCTAGATGTCTAGGTAGTTGCTATTAAGGAATGTAGCTACTAGCCTTTAATAGAATAATTTATATTCTAGGTAGAGATTATCTACTACTTACTAGCTAATAAGGTTTAGCTCTGCTCCTAAGTTATAGAGGGCTTAGAGCAGTATTAGAGACCTATTAGGGTCCTAGAGGAATACAGTAACTGTAATATAGGTTTGTTTTCCTCTAGTTTTAGGCTCTAGTTATAGTTAGAATAAGTTAGCAACTAGGGCTTCTCTTTTTCTAACTCTCCTGTTAACTAGGCGTTTCTGTTGTTACTACTTTTATAGTAGGAGTTATAACTACTATAGTTTTTCTAGTAACTCTTTTAGCTGCTCTAGTCTTTGTTTTAACTCTAGCTATTGTTACTATTATTAGATTAGGTAGCTACTAGGGTACTATTGCCCTAGCTATAAGATAGTGTGCCTCTACAGCTAGTATGTCTCTTATTCCCCTTCTAATTAGGAGATATAGTATGCCTTTTGCTGTAGTTAGCGTTGCTACTCCTATAAGTAACTATAGAATAGGCTGCTATCTCTGTGTTACAGAGAGCTTGTTTAAACTCCTGCTATTACTAGATATTATCTAGGCTACTGTTACGCTAGATTTCCTACTAGAGGTAAGGCGGAGTTTTAGACTATATAAACGCGATTTTAAAGTTATAGTCTTTAGTACCGTTATTAAACTTAAAGAAGCTATACAGCAGTAGTAACTCCTAGCAATTTAACAGCATTAGGAAGGTGTTAACTGTATTACCTTCTCTCTACTTAATATTAAAGAACTTAGTATAGTTCTTATACTTAGTAAGGACAGGGTCTTATACAAGTTACTTCTCCTCTGCCTTGAGGTCGGACTATAATTAGATAGATCCCTAGTTAATCCGTTATTAGATTAGTTCGCAATAGATGCTAAACTAAATAGTACCTATAGCCTAGTAGGTTCTTATAATAGAGTCCTCTAACACCTAAGCGTATTAGAAGGCCGTTTTAATGTCTTTAATCTACTAGTCTACTTACTATAGGGATAGGGCTCTGCTCTTAGTACCTAGCTTAGGTTTAGGTTAAATATTGTTTAACACTTAGATAATCTTTCTAGCCTTATTAAACGCTAGCTAGTTAGGTTCTAACTAGTTCCTGCCCTTAGTTAAGCCTAGGGCTTATAAGGCTTAGTTAATCTAGTTCCTCTAGATAGCTAGTTCGGCCTTAGAGGCTCTAGTAAGCTCTGCCTTAAAAAGGTTCTTAAGGAGTTGCTTAATAAATAAAGGCTGGCCTGTAGTTAGGATAGCTACAGGTTCTACTCTAGGCGCCCCTGTAGTAGCTAGAGGGTCTGTATTTAAACTAGTTGCTAGGTTTATCTAACTTAAATAGGATAGCGTATCTGTTAGAGGGCTAGTAGGGCTAAGAGCCTATTTGTTTCCTAATTTAGTAGGACCTAACGCTTAGTTGTTAGATATACTAGGCGTTGTATTAACCTAGAGCATGCCTAGTAGTAATAAGTTTGCTACTACGTTGTGTATAGGATACCTCTAGGCATCTGTTAGGTTGCTACTAGAGCTAGGCTGTCGCGAGCCTAGTGCGTCGTCGTTGCCGGTAGCATGTTAGCAACGTCGATTTCCAACTATCGTGATAGGTATAGAAAAAATTAGATATCTCTTAACTGCCTCTTCTAAGAGGGAGTATAAAGGATTTAAATTGTAAGGGCATTGCAGGCAGGTAAGAGATAGGACGAAACGTATAGTATTAGATAAGATAAGAGATAAATCCTTAGGGGTTAAGCCTCTAAGAATTTAGGGGAATATATACGTGTGTGTAGGCTCTAAGGGGTAACCGTAGTCGCTCTAAGGTGTTTCTAAGGGTTAGCATGCCTAAGGTAGAAAGCCCCTAACATTATGTGTTAAATATACTCTTCTAGCATCTTTAAGTACACTAGGATGTTGTTTAAATATACTACTACTGTCCTATTAAGGTGTGCCCTAAGAACGTTGTTAACTAACTCCTAGCACGTAGCTAGTGCATTTATAAGACTAAACAGTATAACAAGGTACTTATAGAGTCTATATCTTGTTCTAAAGGCTGTTTTCTATTCTTCTCCTTTCTTTATACAAATAAGGTTGTACGCTCCTTTTAGGTCTAACGCAGTAAAGTACTAAGCTCTTACTAGCTAGTCCTGTAACTCTATTATGTTTAGGAGCAGGTAGTAGTTTTTAATAGTAATATTATTAAGCTTCTTAAAGTTAATGCAAGGTTATAGCTTGCTATCCTTCTTTAGAACAAACATAATTAGGTACTCTGTAGGTAATTCTTATCTTCTAATAAATCTCTTTTTAAGGTTCTCTATAATATACTTATAAATTATTTTAAGTTCCTTCTCTAATAACTAATATAGCCTCTTAAAAGTTAGGTTCTTTTCTTTCTAGAGCTTAATCTTGTAATCCTAGGGCTTATGCTTTAGCAGAGCTTTTACTATAAGCTCTTCTTTAAACATTACTACGTACTGTTAGTATACGTTAGAGATAGTAGAAGGTGTACTCTCTTTCTCCTTAACTCTTACTTTGTAATCTGTTAGGCTCCTAGCATCTGCAGAGTTAACTACTCTAACTTAGCGCGTCTTATATATTAAAGCAACATTATTAATCTTCTTCTTATCTACTAGCCGCGATATGCGCTACGTAGGCATAGATATATTAGTACTGCATTTACATCCTTTTAACAAAAGCTTCTCTTATGCCTAGTCTATCTATAGGTTATACTTTTGTAACTAGAGAAGTCCTAATATAATATTATGCGTAGCCTTTACAAAAACGTCTAGGGTTATTTCCTTATAGTGCCCCTGTATTTCTAGGGGTGCTAAGCTTACTTTATATATAATAAATAGCTTATCTAGCATTAATTCTCTATTAGCTACTTAGAGCGAGTAAGCTTGTTCTTTTAAGCGTAGGGTAAGACCTACTTAATACAACGCTTTTTAGAACATATAGCTTGCTTAGGCTTCTAAGTCTAAGAGTACTAATAGTACTACTCTATTTAGTTTAATAGAGAGTTTAATAAGGTAATTAGTCCTAATAGAATTAATAGATTAATCTCTAGCGCTCTTAGGCGCTGTCCTAAGAAAGTCTCCTTTGCAAATCTATTATATTCCTTATATCTGTAGTGTACCTTACACTTAGAGTTTAGGTAGTTCTACTAGTATACGTTGTAGCACTATCTGTTAACTACTAGCTACATCTAAATTACTGCTTGTAGGTCTATAGTTCTAGGAAAGAAGGCACAGCTGTGTTTGTGAATAAGGTGCCTTTTATATAGGTTGTTCTTACAGTTATACTACTAAATATAATAAGAGAAGTATCTTAGAAGAAACTATCTGTTGTTTAGCTTAGAGTCTTAGTGTACACTACATTAGTTATTACTGTAGGCTGTCTATAATAAGTCTTTGTGTTATAGATTCTTAGGGTCTAGTTTATACTAGGGTTATAGGCTAAGTAGTAGTAGAAGCAACAGTAGTAAGGGTTGTTGTTCTCTTATGCGTTATATGCTGCGCTTTATCTTAGCTTCTATCTAGTATTAGTCCTTAGCGTCTTCTAGATTGCTTAATATTTGTTAGCAGTTGTTAGTTTGTTGTTTAACCTACTAGATAAGCTAGTTAAACTCTAGGGTAAGCTCTCCTTCTTTAGATCCTACTACTAGTTAGACTAGTTCTTAACACATCTTTGCGTATACTTCTTCCTTAGTACAGCGCTTGCGCTGCTAGCATTAGTGTTAGCAACGTGTAGTGTCTTGTCTAATCTCTATAAGTGTTTGTCTAGGAGTGTCTAAGAGGTTATCTATCTTGTGTTAGTAGTCCTTTGTCTCTTTGTAGGGTTAACTAATGTTGTTAAGTATAGCTTGTTCCCTAGCAACTTCTTTTAGGTTGTATTTAACTACTAGAAGTTCCTTGCCTTTAAGACTAAAGTAGCTTGTTCTATGTTATTAAAACAGGCCTTTGTGCTTCTTACTAACCTTAAGGCTTATTCCTTCTACATAATATTCTACTATATAGTATTATTAGTTGCTGTTAGTAAATATTACTTCTTTACCTTCTACATCTTTGTAGAGGGGAGTAGCTGTATAAATAGAAGGTTTAATGCATTTAGCATTGTCCTTAGAACTAGACTCTACGTCTTCTATAAGTCGTTCTATGTTATTAGTAATTACTTTCTAATTACTAGCATCTGCGGTATTGTTAGCGCAGGTTAGAACATTAAGCTGTTAAAGAACCTTATTCTTTATCTTATAGTCTCTAGCAAAGTAGCCTAGTTTACTACAGTTATAGCAGTCTTTGCTACCTGCGTTGTTAGAGTAGTGTCCTCCTCTACCCTTCTTTTCGTTCTAGCAGAGTAGTAGCAGTCCTTTATTAAGGTTTAAGAGGTCTATTGCTTTAGGTCTAAAGTATCTACTCTAAGTGTTATTATAGATACGACGTCTAGTATTTAATTAATAACGTCCTTCTTGCTGTCCTTAATTTAGGTTGTTTTGCTATTAGTTCTGTAGCTGCAGGTGTTTGTTTACGTTGTTCGTAACTTACACACGCAGATCTTTTTCTAATTCTAGGTAAAGCTTATAGAGATAAGTGTTAATATTAATTACCTTGTTCTCTAAGTTCTTAAGAGTGTTGATTACTGCGCTAGTGCGCATAAGTTCCTCTTTAACCTTAGGCTTTAGACCTTGTCTAAACATAGTTATTAGAGTAGTGTTGTTCTAGTTAGTATTACAAGCAATAGCTTAGAAGTTAGCAGCGTAGTCTGCAACTAACGTAGTCTGTCTAATTGTCTAGATATTGTATTAGGCTATAATAGGTTTGTTAGTAACCCTAAAGATCTGTCTAATCTTAGTCTTAAATTTATTAAAACTATTAAGCTAGATATTGTTCTTAGCTAAAGTTGTGTTAATTATCTTATTCTAAATAAAGGGCTTAATCTATTTAAAGGCTTTGCTGCGTATATAAGATATAACGAGCTTAACCTTATCTTTGTCTTTAATAGATGCGCCTTAAAAGGTAAAGAACAGATTAAACTAAAGTAGCTAATTCTTAAGCTTAGAACGGGTTCTATTATAGAGATCTAGTTTAGTAACTTTAAGGCCTAACGTGTTACGCATATTAGAGCTGCTAGAGGTAGCTTAATCTTCTAAGATATTGCTTATATTAGGGGTGTTTAAAATATTAAAGTTGTACTTTAGTTAAAGACTGTAAGCACAGATTCTATTAGTTCTTAGGTATAAATAAGGTACAGAAGATTAGGGTAGGTTATTAACTAAGCAAAGCTTGTAATAATAGGATGTAATAAATAGTACAGAGTATACTGTCTAGTTTAAGAGTAGATTAAGATTCTAAAGACAAACTTAATTAATAAGGTTAAACACAAACTATAAGGGTTGTGTTCCTAAGATCTATATACTTAAGTTGTTCTATACTATCTTATAGTTTCTTACAAAGTCCTATAGAGGGCCTTATAAGAAGTGTAGGACATATATAGGAATTATAGGATATTACGTGACCTTATCTTATAGTCTTAGCTTAGACTTATGTGTAGACTTTTATAGGACATTACGTAATTCTAGGCTAAGCGTTGCGCTAATCCTGTTCGCATTATTAGTAATAAAGTTCTACCTCGCGGTCCTTTCTTAAGATCGTAACAGTATACTAGGCTTTTCTTACTATTAAGAAGAAGTTTACTTAAGTACCTATACTACAGCACTTTAATTCTACTAAGCTAATTATAGTCTTTACAGACATATTAGACTTTACAATAGCTGCTATATTACTATAACTACAATTATTAGAAGTACTAATAGAATAACACTAGAAGCTAGTAGCGTTCTAGAGTAGGAAGTTCTAAGGCCTATTAATTAGATAGCACACCTATAATAAGGAATTAGCTGTAATTGTTAAGGGATTTAAGTAGTAGTAATATTACCTTAATTATACCCTGTTAACAGTCTAAGTACTATCTAATTATAATAACCTATAGTACTTTATAACTATAAAGAAGCTCTCCTCTAAGTAAGCACGCTAGGTAGAAGAGCTAACTAGGTATAACTTTAAAGTTAAGTATAAGCCTCGACTAGAGAACTCTGCAGACAGCCTCTTAAGGTATCTAGATTATGTAAAGAGACTAGTTTTTAGAGAGTAGTAGGTACTACGTAATACTATACTACTAACACTCTAATAAAAGCTTTAAATATAGACTATCTAGAAGTCTAAGGCTTAAAATGTTAAATAGGCAACTAGGGTAATAGGTAGCCCTAGTAAGGGTTCTAAAGGATCCTAGCAACTCTCTAAAACTGCCTCTAAGGAATTCTACCTACTAACAGGTACTAGAAATACGTCTTCCTTAGCTCTTAACTAGCTATCTATAGGCTATAACAGCTAAGGTTAACCTAAATTATTTAAAGCTTAGGAACCTAGATTTAATATTATAGAGGCTCTTCTTTATAACCTTAATAGACAAGTTAGGTTACTAACTTACTTTATAAACAATACTGTATAAAGTAAATCTATATATGCTCTAGACACTCTAGAACGCCTAACTAACTATATTAGATAGGTTAAAGAGCAGAATACTGCTTATAAGTTGCTAACAAGTTAGAAAGTAAGCAGAGTAGCTATAGGTTACTACTACTAGAAAGTTAACTCTAGTAGGATTCTGCATAGGAGTAAGAAAGTGTAGATTCTCTAAGATATAACTCTTTACTAAACTATTCTTATAAAGAACTATAATAATCTTATAAGAGGTTGCTATAGTTGTAAGAAGACTGCCTAGCTATTAAAATAAAAGTACTATTAGCTAAACCTAAAGAAGAATGTATATAAGTACGTTTAGCGTTGTATAGTATACTAACTAAATAAGATCTACAGGTAAAAGCTATAGAGGCTGCTAGTTCTACTTCTAGTACCTAATACACTTTAGCAGTATTACTCTCTAGACTTTATAACAGACCTACTAATATTAAAGAATAAGTAGAAGAATAAGTATAACTTAATTCTAGTCCTAGTTAATAGGTTTAGTAAGTATGTCTAGTACCTACTTATAACTAAGACAGTTATATCCTAAATAGTAGCTAAACTACTGCTTAAGCAGTGCTTTCTTAAATATAGTTCTTCTAATACTCTAATATCAGACTATAGGTTAGTGTTTACTAGCTAATTCTAGTCTAATATCTGCTATTATTTAAAGATTAACTATTGTCTTAGTACGACCTTTTACCTACAGACTAACAGACAGACAGAACACTAAAACTAGAAGTTAGAAACCTACCTGCGTATCTATATAAACTACTAACAGGACAACTAGGTAGACTTATTACTATATACAGAGTACGCATACAACTTAAAGGCTTACTTAGTATATAGAGAATCCCCTATTAAGGTAGTATATAGGATTAACCCCTAGGGCTTTAATAGAGTCCTAGACAAGCACTAGCTATACCGTCCCCTAGAAGCCTAAGCAGACGGTAGAAAGGCACTAGACCTCTGCTAGTAGGTAATTAGACGGCTAGAGCAGTAGCATAACCGATAGGTAGCAGTAAAGAATAGCTTAGAGTATGCCTAGAAGAGTAATTCTTGTTAGTATAACACTAAGCAGGTAGATAAACACTTTGCTAAAGGCAAGTAAGTGCTACTCTAAGCAAAGAACCTAATAACTAGCCGACTATCTAAGAAGTTTAATGCCTGTTACCTAGGTCTATTTACTATTATAAAGAAGATTAGTAAGCTAGCTTATAAGCTAGACCTACTACTATTAATAGATAGAGTGTACCTAGTGTTTAATATATTACTACTTAAGCTCTAAAGGGAACCCTTTACAGAGAAGAAGTTCTAGCTAGGTCCTATACAGATCTTAGAGGATACTCTCTTAGTAGAGAGGTATAAAGTTAAAGAGATCCTGCAACACTGTAATACTTAAACCTATAGGTAAGAGTATCTAGTAAAGTAGCTAGGTTAGCCTAATAAAGAAGCTACCTAGAAGCTACTAGAGAACCTTAACTACTATAAGGAAATTCTTAAAGATTACCTTAAGACAGCAACTAATACGCTACAGCAATCTACCTATAAGCGCAGAGCTAATACTTAGGCAGGGCAAGGTAATCTAATCCTGCCTTAGCAGAAGAGAGGTTGCCTAAGAAAATCCTAGGATAATACTTATGCTATAAAACTATAGACGATATGTTAACCTAGGGTTACTGTCCTAAGGCTGTAGATTAGCCTAGTAACTATCTAAGGTAGGGGATAAGGGTCTTAAGAGTATTAGAGTAGGCACAGAGTTTTATATAGTTATTTACATTTAATCTATTGCTATATATTATCTAAAAGAGTAACCTAAAACATATAGAAAAGACCTTATAAGCTTCTAGTAGGGCTAAGCTTAAAGTCTAGACTACCTTAACAACAACGCTTAGGAGTCTTCTAAGCTGCAGGCTTAGTAGAAGAAACTGTTAACTACTAGAAGAGAGCAACTAGGGCGTTATTAGCAGAAGGCACGTTAGTACTGTAGTAGTACTAACGCTTCTCTGCACCCTTAGCAGCACTATCCTGCTAGAACACGCGCTTAATATTAACATTAATAACTACATTAGAAGCTGCCTTCTAACTAACAGTACCTAAGGCTGCCTACGTAAGTTAGTTATAGTAAGAGCAAAAGAACTAGGAACTTATATTAAAGCGCTGCAGGTTATACTTACGCAAAACCTAACAAGCTTTGTTATAGTCTACTAGACCTAAACCTAAGTCCTTTACATAACAGTTAGTAGCAGCCTTATAAGCTACAGCACTAAGGTAATAGGCCTTAGCGTAGTTAAAAGCAGTCTGCTAGTAGTGCTAGGTTACGGCTAGAACGTTATCTTTAGTCGCAGCGTTACCTTATTAAGCAGTTTTCTTATTTGTCTTACGTTTAGCTTACTTAATAAGGAAGTTAAGTATGTTAATAGCACAGCAGAAGTAAGGCGCAATCTATACAGATTAGCGTCGGGCAGGTAACAGGAAGAGTTCTAGACTTACCTTAACACATCTACTAGTGTTACTGCCTAAGTATCTAGAGTATATGCTAAAGTTATTCTTGCGTACGCAGAACCTCTTAGGACACCTAAAGACCTGTATAAACGACTTAATTATTCTATTAGGGTTAGAGCTAAACTTAGTAGACAGCTTAGTTATACACCTGTAACACTAGAACTAAGTAAGAGAAGGCTGCAGAGCTATGTTGTTAGGCAACGCGTATACAAAGTCTAGTAACTTAGCGTTGTTAATATGCAAAGGCAGAAGAAGCATAATTACAAAGAAATAGAGTAGAAAGTGTATAAGTGTAAGTAGAGTGTAGATAAGAAAGAAGAAGTTAAGGTATCTACTCTTTATATACTGCGACACTCTTACCTCTATCTGCTGCCCTGCTAACGTCCTGCTACCTTACTACCTACTTTCTAAATAGTTAAACGCCTAAAACTTTATATAGTTAGTAAGGAATAATGCGCGCCTAACAGGACACTTGCTATACGTCTATAAAGCTCTAAGTCTAGAGCAAATAACAACTAAATATATAATAAAGGCATAGCCAACACTACGCAATTAGCAGATAGACTCCTATAACAGAGTTAATCTAAATATAGGGTAACGCCTAACATTATTACAATAAGCTACCTATATATAGCGTGTTACTTAGGGCCTACTTGCGCAGGAGAAGAACAACCCTTAGGCACTAACCGAATACCTTATAAGGTACCTCTTAGGTAAAGGTAATAATATATCTAACTAAACTGCTGTAGCATTAAGGTAAACAGTCTACGCTCCTAGCAACTGCAGTTGTCTAGAACAGGGGTAATAATGTCTCTGCAGAGCTTATAGACAAAGGGCCTAGGTAGATACTTAAGTAACCTATAGAGGGACAAGGCGTTATACTAAACAGTCTAGGGCAGCAGATTACTACACTCTACACTAGCTCCTAGGCGATCGCAGTCTCTAAACTCTAAGCAGCAGTACTCTGCAGAGACTATAGTATAGTAATAGGTACTCTATAGAGAAAGCCTACTACAAACACTATACAGCTTATCCTGTATATTCTACTACGCTCCTAGAAGTTAAGGCTACTAGACTAAGAGCACTAGATCCTTAAGAGGACTGCAGTAAGGCTGCAGACACCCTACAGGGTAGTACTAGCTAGACACTTGTTTAGTAATCTACTAAACTATTACCTAACTCCCTAATAGTCCTAACTACAGGTTTTAGAGTTAAAGATCTCTATAGATCTTTAGGTAAGGTTACCTAGTAAGTAGTAAACTAGTGCTAGTTGCACCTTATAGGGAGTTGTTTGTGCTAACGTAACCTAATAGATCTAAGCACCTACTAACAAGCAAGCTAGCTTTCTCCTAACCTATTTTCCTCTTATATTAGAGGTTTTTTTAGAGTTTAAATAGGCAAGTATTAGGTATATAGGGTTTAGCAGTCTAGGACGGACTGTAAGAAGAGGGGGGGCTATTATTAGGGGCTTTCTACCTTAGGTATGCTAACCTTTAGAAATACCTTAGGGCGACTATAGTTACCCCTTAGAGCCTATACACACGTATATATTTCTTTAAATCCTTAGAGGCTTAACCCCTAAGGATTTATCTCTTATCTTATCTAATACTATACGTTTCGTTCTATCTCTTACCTGCCGGCAGTGCCCTTACACATAACTAAAGTGCTAGAATGCCTACAAAGGGCAGATCTATAACTAAAACCTAAAAAGTGCAACTAGCACTAAAAAGAAGTTAAATTCCTAGGGTATATTATAGGACGATACAGAGTTAAGATTAGTCTAATAAAGGTAGAAGTAGTTAAATTATAGCTAACGCTAAAGACAGTTAAACAGATCTAGGAATTCTTAGGATTTGTTAACTTTAATTAACGCTTTATTAAGGACTACTCTAAGATCGCAATTCTGCTAACAAAGCTTACGTAGAAGGATACACTATTTAAGTAGAGAAAAGAACAAGATAATACGTTTAAGGCACTTAAGCAAGCCTGTATTGCACTGCCTACGTTAATTACGTTTACTAGTAGTAAACTAATACGCATAGAGACTAACGCTGTAGATCTTACATTAGGCGCATGTATTACATAAGAAAAGGATAGACTATAGCACTCTATTACGTATTACTTATGCAAGTTCTTAGGACTAGAAGAATAATATAACGTATACAACAAAGAATTACTTATAATTGTCTTAGCTCTAAAACACTAGAGACTATACGCTAAAAGCTGTTTAGAGCTTACTATCTATACTAACTATAAGAACCTAGTATACTTTACTACTACTAAGGTATTAAATAGGCGTTAAGTACGTTAGTCTAAGATGCTTAGTTAGTATAAGTTTAAGATACTGTATACTCTAGGAAAAGATAACAGCAGAGCTAATGCGCTTAGTTAACGCTACAACCTTGCAGAAGAAAAGACAATTAACAAATTCGCAATATTAGCTGTTAACAAGGACAGGTCCTTAGAACTATTACAACAGCTTAATAACATAATACAAATTAAAGTTAAACAGTATATACTATTGCAAGTACTAGAGGAACTTTAAGACAATATAATAGCTAGTTACTATAATAACCTACTACACAGACACCCTAGAATTACGCGTATAATAGACCTTATTAAAAGACATTATAAGTTTAAAAATATAAAAGACAAGGTTACTAAATACATAAAAAATTGTGTTAACTATTAATAAAACAAGCACAGTACACATATAAAATACAGAGAAATGCAGGCTATAGAGCTACCTACAGCCCTATAGACAAACAATATAATAGATTTTGTTACCTAGCTACCTGTCTCTAAGGACCTTGTTATAGAATATGCCTACAACGCAATCTTTGTAATAGTAGACAGATTTACTAAGTACGCTAAAATAATACTCTTTTATTGCAATTATACTGCTAAGCAGCTAGCCTGCGTATTCTTAGACTAAATAGTTAGGTACTACAGCATACTAGAATCTATTATTAGTAACTAAGATAAACTCTTTACGTTAAACTATTAGACTACGCTGTTAGCAGCTATAGGTACTAAGAAGAAGCTATTAACTGCTTATTACCTATAAACAGATAGATAGACTAAAAGAACAAATTAGACTATAGAAACATACCTACAAATTTACAGCAACTAACAGTAAGATAACTAGGTTTTGCTGTTACCTATAGCTTGGATTGCGTATAATAATGAATTATTAGAAGTAATAGGTATAACACTGTTCTTTGTAAATTATAAGAGATACCTAAATCTCTTTACTAGAAGTTTAGACACAACTATTTAGACTAAATTAACAATCGCCTTAGTAGTAAAACTAAAGGAAGTATATTAGAAATTGCTAGAAAACATTAGCTAAGCTTAAGAACAAGTAATCTTTTATATTAACTAGAAAAGAAAAACAGCACCTTAGCTAAAAGAGGGGGATAAAGTCTATCTTTTTACAAAAAACCTTTAAACGCAAAGACTAACAAAAAAACTAGACTATGTTAAGGTTAGACTATTTTTTATTTCTTAGCAGATAAGCTTAGTTAACTATAAACTTAATCTGCCTAAGGATGTAAAGATCTACCTAGTGTTCTACATCTCCTTGTTAGAACTAGCCGACCCTTAAATGCCTATCTAGAAGAACTTCTATTATTAAGCTAACAGCAAAGATAAATAGAAAGTAGAAAAAATAATAACACACTATAGAAAGGGTACTAGAACTAAATACCTAGTTAAGTAGTTAGGATACCTAGACTTAGAAAACACATAGAAACTACTTACAAATTTTACGCATTGCTAACAACTGTTGCGCTATTATTAGCAGCATTAGGATCTAATAGCAGAGGATGTGTAGCCTAATCTAACGCTAGCAACGTAGGCATTAGCCTGCTCTTAAGCATGCTAACGTTATTAAGTAACTGCTCTTATTACTCTAGAGGCTTAATCTTTTTAATATATTAAGCGCTTACGTTAAACTATTACTGTTTACAACACTTTAAGAATTTCTTCTACTTTTACACGTAACCTAACTTCGCGCGCGCTGCCTAAAGAGCAGCTATCGCTGCCTCTTCTGCTTTAGCAGCTTTATCTTCTATTTGTTCTAGCTGTAATGTTTCATTATTAATTTTAGTAAAATTAGAGACAGGAAGGTCTACTAGTTTACACTTCTTTATGCTATTATATTTGCAGTTACTACACTTCTTATATAGTAATAATATTTTATAAGGCATGCTCTTCTTTACGCAGTACTTACAGGCAACTATAGCAAGATATCTAGTATTGTTTATTTAGGTTCCTGTTTTGTGTTAGGCTTAGGTACTTTAAGAGACTATTAGTTAATTTATAAGGATATAAATTGTTAAGAAGGAGGATAGTGTTATAATCTTAAGAAAGGACTGTAAGGCAGAACTTTATTACTAATAATGCAAACAGGATTAGCGTAATGCTTAGCCTAGGATTACGTAATGTTCTACAAAAGTCTACATATAAGTCTAAGCTAAGACTGTAAGACAGGGTTATATAATATTCTATAATTCCTATATATGTCCTACACTTCTTATAAGGCCCTCTATAGAACTTTGTAAGAAACTATAAGACAGTATAGGATAACTTAAGTATATAGATCTTAGAAATACAACCCTTAACGTATTTAATAGGTAAGTCGGCTACATAAGTAAGTTAGCTACTCTGCTAAGACTATACTAACATTCTACCTTATAACGTAATAACTTAATAATAATATAAACCTACGCCCTTAAAAGAGGCTGTAATACAGCTTACGCTCTAGGCACTTAAATAAGACGCAAACCTTACTATACAACGTGCTGTAGCTATATACAACGCGCCTTACAGTATACTACGCAATTAATACACAGAACAACCTACATAAGCTAATTGTACGCTAAGTTAACAGAATATAGATTAGACTAAGAAGAATGTAATTGCTAAGTATATTCTTAAGCTAGATACATAAGGATTTGCCCCTTAGCTAGCTGCTGTAGCTAATATAGCTAATTCTTTGCAGGCTAAGCGTAATATAGGCTATATTAGCATAAACTAGCCTAATATATTTATTAAGCGCTGCTCTAACCTTAAAGTAAAGTTTAATTATAAGTACAACTATAAGAGAGCCCTCTGTAAGAATCTAGAGATTATATAAGGCTAGTTTAGGCTTATAGCAAATGTTAAAGCTAAGTATAGCATCTAGAATAATAACACGTATAAATTTAATAAGACAGGCTTTATAATAGGCTAGATATCTATAGAAGTAGTTATTACAGGTTTAGAGCGTTAAGAACAGCTAAAGGCAGTGCAGCAGAGTAATTAAGAGTAGACAACAGTTATATAGAGTATTAATAGCATAGAGTAGGCTATTCTACCCTTTATTATCTTTAAATGCTGTAACTACCTCTCTACCTAGTATAAAGAGGATAACCTGCCCTATAACTAGGTTATTAGAGTCTCTAAGAACAGATAGACTACTAATAAGCTTAGTCTAGACTAGTTAAAGCACTTTAATGCCTATACAAAGACGCGCACCTAAGAAGTGCACTAGCTGCTCCTTATTAATAGCTATAAGAGCTATAACTCCCTTAACTTCTAATAATACTGCAAGAAAGCAAACATTATTACACTATATATGCCTCTACACTTATCTTACCTCTTACAACTACTAGATATAGGTTGTTTTGCCCCTCTAAAGAAGGTATATAGGCGCTAAGCTAAGAATCTTATATACAACTATATTACCTATATTACTAAAACTAAGTTCCTACTATGCTTTATAGACGCCTATAAGAAGATATTTACTTCTAGCAATATCTAAGGAAGCTTCTAAGGCGCTAGAATAGTCCCCTTTAACCTAGAACGGGTTATAATAGGTCTTAATATCTGCCTACGTACTCTACTGCTACCTACTGTAGAAGATAAGCCCTAGCAGTCCTAAACCCTAAGCACTACTCTGTAATTAGAGTTGCAATTAACGCTAGTTTAAGAGAGGATTTAAAGGTATGCAAGTAGCTTACTAACTTTAATAGTTAAGGCCTTTAAAAAGCTTACTAAAGGCGCAGCTATAGTAGCGTATAAGCTAGTGTTAGCTTAAAGGGAGATTACTAGGCTTTAAGCAGTAAATAAGGCTGCTATATAACATAAATTGCATAAAAGAAAGCAGTTGCAGCAGGAGGGAGTTCTAACAGCTAAGGAAGGCCTTTAATTAACTACTCTAACTAAGTTTAGGGCGCGTAGTAATAGTAAGAAGGCAAAGAAGCAAGTACGTGTTAAAGGAGGTAAGGTAACCTAAAGACGCTGTAAAAAGTGCTACAACGTAGGGCATAACTTGCGCATGTGTAAAAAGCCTAAAAAAGGTGTTACTAAATAATATTATATACTGTACTACTATAAACAATGCTAATGTAGGCTAATGCAAGCTATAATAGGGTAGAATGTTAGTGTAGTCTTAGCAGAGTAGCCGACTTGCCTGTGTAGCCGACTTACCTGTTAAATACGTTATAGTTCGTGTTTAACCTTATTAATCAAGTTTGTCTTTAGAATCTCAACCTGCTCTTAAACTAGACAGTATACTCTGTACTATTTATTGCACCCTATTATTACAAGCTTTGCTTAGTTAATAACCTACCCTAATCTTCTATACCTTGTTTATACCTAAGAACTAATAGAATCTGTGCTTACGGTCTTTAACTAAAGTACGACTTTAACATTTACTTTCTCTAGCTAACTCTATAGTTTGTACTATCTTGTTAGACCTTTTTAGGTTTTTACTAGTGCTTTCTTCTCTCTCTTTATTAAAGTAGAGCCTCTTAGCTCTAACTCTAGGCTCTAGGCAGAAGTTATATAGTCTACTAATAGGCAGATAATTCTAGAGTAGTAAAAGATAAATCTTTAGTAAAAATTAGCAAAGCTAAGAAACACTTAGATATCTTTGTACCTCTTTAGCTTAGGCTACTCTTAGATTATTTGCATATAGATAAGATCTATAACTACTCTACTAGGCGTAATAATAAAGCCTAGGAACTTAACTAACTTTGTTATAAATAAGTATTTACTTACCTTACAAAACAACCTCTATTTAACAAGTTAATCTAGAATCTTTTTAACGTAAGCTTAATAATCCTTCTAATACTCTAAGTATATAAGAATGTTATCTAGATATACTATGCAGTTGCAGTCTATAAGGCCTCCTAGAGCTCTCTAGATATAGAATTAGAACGTTGCTAGAGTGTTTACTAATCTAAAAGGTATAACTAGGTACTTAAAATAACTGTGCCTAATCTTAAAAGCTGTCTTCTACTTATTACCTTTCTTAATCTAGAGCTTATAATAGGTATTACATAGATCTAGCTTAAAGAAGATAGCAGCTTTTAATAGCCTGTCTAGCATCTTATTTATAAGAGGAATAGAATACTAGTTCTTAATAGTAACCTTGTTAAGGCCTCTATAATCTATACAAAGTTATAGTGTACTATTAGCCTATAGCATAAACAGGATAAGTACTCTAGTAGAGAACCTACTTAGGTACATCTAAGTCTTCTTCTACGCTGTATTAAGGTAGGCCTGTAGTATTTCTAGCTCCTTTCTAGAGAGGTTATAGATAGGTATGTTTAGTATCTTACCCTCTAGCTTAATATTAATAGAGTAATTATAATCCTAATATAGTGCTAATACACTAGACTAGTGTTTGCTAAATACAAACTACTTATAGTGTATCTCTAAAGAAACGTGCTTAAGCTCTTCTAAGTCTAGTTTATTATCTATAGAGTTAACTAAAGAGTAGTCTTTATTACTATCTAGGAGGACTTAGGCTATGCCTATAGGCAGTATTCTAGAGTGTTAAGAAAGCTTATAGATAATACTTACTACTATACACTTACTTATAGCTTTAGAAAGCTATAATAGATCTAGGTATTATGCAACGCAATACTAAAGGTAGTTAAAAACTTTAAGTATTTTGTTCTAAAGCTAGAGAAGTCTCTTATTATAGAAGTATTCTGCGTTAAGAATAGCGTCTGTACTTAGCTCCTAGGCTAGTAGTTATCTACTACCTTCCTAGTTACTTTCTAAAAGGTTGTTAATTGTCTCCTTTAGGACTTAGTAAACTAGGTTACCTAGGTGTATTAAGTATACTCTTTCTTCTAGTTCTATAAAGTAGAATAGATCCTGTACAGTAGTAAGGTGTACTCTCTCTATATTGTTAGAGAACTACTTATATATACCTTTAGAGAAGTAGATACACAGGTTAGTAGATACTAACTATAAGTAGCCTAGTACTAGGTTGTATTCTTTAAAGGCAGCTAACTAAAACTCCTATAGTCCTACAGATTTAACTATACTATTACTATCTAGGTAATTAATAGTTAGATTATAGAGTTATTAGATATCTAGGTAGTTGCTATTAAGAAATATAGCTACTAGCCTTTAATAGAATAATTTATATTCTAGGTAGAGGTTGTCTACTACTTACTAGCTAATAAGGTTTAGCTCTACTCTTAAGTTATAAAGGGCTTAGAGCAGCGTTAGGGACTTATTAGAGTTCTAGAGAAATATAGTAACTATAATACAGGTTTGTTTTCTCTTAGTTTTAGGCCCTAGTTATAGTTAGAATAAGTTAGTAACTAGAGCTTCTCTTTTCCTAACTCTTCTATTAACTAGAAGTTTCTATTATTGCTTTCTTTTTAGTAGAAGTTATAGCTACTACTGTTTTTTTAGTAACTCTTTTAGCTGCGCTAGTCTTTATTTTAACTCTAGCTATTATTACTGTTATTAGATTAGGTAGCTACTAGAGTACTATTGCTCTAGCTACAGGATAGTGTGCCTCTACAGCTAGTATATCTCTTATTCCCCTTCTAATTAGAAGATATAGTATATCTCTTACTATAGTTAGCGTTACTACTCTTATAAGTTACTGTAGAATAGGCTACTATTTCTGTATTATAGAGAGCTTGTTTAAACTCCTGCTATTACTAGATATTATCTAGGCTGCTGTTATGCTAGATTTCCTGCTAGAGGTAAGGCAGGGTCTTAGACTATATAAAAGCAATTTTAAAGTTATAGTCTTTAGTACTGTTATTAAACTTAAAGAAGCTGTATAGTAGTAGTAACTCCTAGCAATTTAATAGCATTAGAAAGGTATTAACTATATTGCCTTCTCTCTACTTAATATTAAAGAACTTAGTATAGTTCTTATACTTAGTAAGGACAGAGTCTTATACAAGTTACTCTTTCTCTGCCTTAAGGTTAGACTATAATTAAATAGATCTCTAGTTAATCTGTTGCTAGATTAGTTCGCAATAGATGCTAAACTAAATAGTACCTATAGCCTAGTAGGTTCTTGTAATAGAGTCTTCTAGTACTTAGGTGTATTAGAAGGCTGTCTTAATATCCTTAATCTACTAGTCTACTTACTAGAGGGATAGAGCTCTGCTCTTAGTACCTAGCTTAGGTTTAGGTTAAATGTTATTCAACACTTAGATAATCTTTCTAGCCTTATTAAACGCTAGCTAGGTAGGTTCTAGCTAGTTTCTGCTCTTAATTAAGCCTAGGGCTTATAAGGCTTAGTTAATCTAGTTTTTTTAGATAGCTAGTTTAGCCTTAGTAGCTCTAGTAAGTTCTGCCTTAAAAAGGTTCTTAAGGAGTTGCTTAATAAATAAAGGCTAGCCTATAGTTAGGATAGCTATAAGTTTAACCTAAGGCGCTCTAGTAGCAGCTAGAGGGTTTGTATTTAAACTAGTTACTTAGTTTATCCTACTTAGATAGGATAGTATATCTGTTAGGGGGCTAGTAGGACTATAAGCCTATTTGTCTTCTAATTTAGTAAGACCTAACACTTAGTTATGAGATATACTAGGCGTTGTCTTAAGCTAGAGCATACCTAGTAGTAATAAGTTTACTACTACATTATGTATAGAATACTTCTAGGTATCTATTAGGTTGCTACTAAAGCTAGGCTGTTGTAAGCCTAGTGCGTTATTATTGCTAGTATTATATTAGCAATCTTAATTTCTAACTATTATAATAGGTATAGAAAAAATTAGACATCTCTTAACTGCCTCTTCTAAGAGGGAGTATAAAGGATTTAAATTGTAAGGGCACTACAGGTAAGTAAGAGATAGAATAAAACGTATAGTTTTAGATAAAATAAGAGATAAATCCTTAGAAGTTAAGCTTCTAAGGATTTAGGGGAATATATATATATATATATAGGCTCTAAGAGGTAACTATAGTTACCTTAAGGTGTTTCTAAGGGTTAGTATGCCTAAGGTAGAAAGCCTCTAACAGTAACTACCTTTGTATAGAAAGACTAACTACCTATAGTATAAAGTATATAGAAGAGGCTATGCTAATTACTATGCTCTTTTCTATAAGAGCTATATTTAAACTAACTTTACTAATATATACTAATACTATTTACTTAACTATACCTAGCTTTCTAGACACTAGCGCAGATAAGGTTAGCAGTATATATTAAGCTAGTGCTAGAATTCTAATATAATAAGATATTACTCTTAATACTAGCTAGTGTATACAGACTAGAGGTAGTAGTACTAGAAATAAAAACATTATGCCTAGAATAAGTAGTCCTAGGCGTTCTTGCTAAACTAGTAATAAGGCTAAGAAGATAGTAAGTGTAAGGAGCTAACCTCTAAGAGAATTTGCTAGTAAAATACAAGATAGATTTAATAGAGAGCAACGTCTAGAACAGAGGTTATAGAGTTTTTATAACTCTGTTTAAAACACGTTAGCTTTAAAGCAGAGCTTTAGTCTATGCTAGGAAGCATAAGCTAGAGTAATACTAAGGCAGTGTAAGCTAAAGAGCTAGCACCTAGGCCTAGCCTGTTATAGTACTTCTTTACTTATTCTTTGTTTATTAGCGCGCGCCTTAGTTAAAACAACTCTATTACCTACTTCCTACTTTCTACATTCTCTATTATACTATGTTTTAAGTCTACACGCCTTCCTCTTATAATTCTACTACTACTTAATTATTTAGTTACTCTGTCTTGCTTAATTTTAATAATAGCGCCTTTTAGATTGCTAACTACATTATATTTACCTAATAAGAAGGCGTAAGGTAAGTAAGTAAGTTACTCTATTCTTACCTATAATTTACCTATTTACTAACTCTTTTACCTTACTTAGGCCTATAGCGCTGCTCTTGCAGATTCTGCCTCTTCTACTACTTACTTAACTAAAAGAGTAAGGCTTATAGCAGAAGATATTAAGCTAGAAGATAAGAAGATTAAGAAAGCCTTTAATAATGTTTTTGCTAATAATTAGGCTAGAGCTCTAGGTAAGTAGTCTTTGCATACCTAATGCACTAGCAGCTTTATTAATCTTAGGGTCTGTGTTAGCTGTATATTGTCTAGATAGGTCTATACCTTTACTGCTAGCAGCTGCTTAACTAGCTGCGCTCTTTATATTCTTAGCTATTCTTACTACTATAAAGTAAGTTTCTGCTTCTTGTTTCTTAGTGTTCTCTTTTTTAGCTAACTATCTACTAGGCCCTATATAAGACTTAGAAGGCTCTAAATAAATACTATATATTCTTACAGTTTGCTAAAGGCAACTTTATAAAGCTCCTATATATTATTAAGCCTATCTAGGCAGACCTTAAGAAGTATAAGAATCTTCTATATTATACTAACCTTATATTCTAGCCTAACGCTTACTTACCTGCTACTAGTTACAAGACTAAGTAGTCTAAGTATAAGGCTAAGGTTAATAAGATTAAGGCTTATCTCTTTACTGCTGTAGTTCTTATAGAGCGTACTACTATTACTACTAAGAAGGTAGTAGTCTAGATTAAGACTCTAGTAAGTTATTTCCCTCTTTTCTTACCTATTTTTTAGAGTATTTGCTAATTCCTTACTTAATATAGCTTACTAATAACTTAATACTACTTATACGCTTTACCTACTTTAAGGCTAACCTCTATACATATCTTAAGATTCTCTCTACTGCTAGATATAAGGACTTTATCTAAATACTTATTAAGGATATTACTAATACTACTATAGGTAATAAGAATAATAGTAGTAGTAGAGGTTCTGCTAAGAGTAGTGCTTAGGTCTTCTCTTGTCTACAGCGTTTAGGATTTTCTTAGCTAGATAATACCTAGGCTTCTAGCTCTTTTCCTTTATAATAATATAGTCCCTCTCTAGAGCAGCCTATCCTTTAGGATAAACTAATACACTAAATAATCTCCCTAATAAACTAGTACTCCTCCTCCTACCTGTACTTGTTTCTACTTCCTGCTTCTCCCCTCCTTCCTCTATTAGGAGTAAGGAAGTTAGTTATGCTCTTCTAGGGATTCTAATTAGAATCCTAAGAGCAAGTTCTTATTCCTATCTCTCCTGTCTCTTGTTACAGACAGCTATCTGTCTAAGGCTTCTAGGTCCTTATAAATGTCTTCTCTTTCTTATATTTTGCTAATATAGCCTTTCTATTATACTAGGTATTTACGTCTCTTACCTCCTCTTCTAGATTATCTTTTTCTACAGATAGAGTTAACTTTCTATTCTTTAGAGGATGTACTATTATTGTTAGTAATAACTAGGGGGCTAGGCTAGAGGTTGTTGTTTAATTATCTATAAAGAAGGTCCTATAGGCATAACTTAAGCTAGTTAATATAGAAAACAGGATAGACTTTACTATTAACGTCTAGTTTAACGTTATGTAGAGAGATAACTTCTATAACTATAAACTTTTAGTTCTTCTAGTCTAGTTTCCTACTAGCTTAGCTGTTTAAGAACTAGTTTTCTAGCTTTAGCTAGACTTTGTCCCTAACCTTTAGCTAGGAGGCTTCCCTTTAGTATATATTAGCTTACTATTCTTATATCTGCTAAGCCTCTACTATTTAGGCTTTAACAAAGTTAATTGTTTTAGCAAACTTCTATACTATACTTACTACAGCTCTAGTAGGTTCTCTTACGTGTTAGTGTAATAACTCTGCTATTAAGTCTAGGTCTATCTAGACTAGATCTATATTATAACTGTGCTAGAGGAAGAAAGAGCTAAACTCTATAGATATAGCTACTTATTCTTTAATTGCAATCTAGGCTACAGGCACCTAAGCAGACTAATTATCCTAAGCCTAGTAAATATAGGCTCTTAAGTAGGCTTTTACTACAGAGTTTATATATTTAGTGCTTTTGTCTATTTAAGGATAAAAGGCTGTAGAGAGTCTCTGTGTAATTTTTAGTAGTTAGCACATTATCTACTAGAAGTTACTAAGAAATTATATCTCTTAATTACAGATAATTACGTTAGGTAACTAGTAATAGGCTACTATATTACATATAAATACACAGGTAACTGTCTTTACTAATAGGTCTAGTAGAGGGACTAGGATAATATCCTTAAAGAGTCTATCTATAATAACTATAAGGTTACAGTTACTCTTACTCTTAAGTAGGTCTATTATAAAGTCTATAGAGATTTCCTTCTAAATCCTATTAAGTAAAGAGAGGAGTTTAACAAGCCTTTGCTTTAGTTTCCTCTATAGCTTTGTCCTTTTGCAGATATTACAGTTCTCTACGTACTATTATAAGGCAGTTAATATCTCTAGCTAGAAGTAGGCTTAGAAGAGAATTGCATACATGTTTCTCTGTTCTAGATAGCCTACAATTAGAGAATAATAGGCGTTGTTAATAATCTTAGTTCTAAGGGTATTAGAGTTTAGAACCTATACTCTTCTATAGTAGTATAGTTAGTCTCTATTATCTATAGAGCACTTAGAGAGGAAAACTTTAAGGTTAAGCTGCATAGGAAACTTTTAGGCTCCTAAAGAGATAGAAGACTTAGTAAGCTAGTAAGTCTTATTATTCTTAGCAGTATTTTTCTAAAGTGTTTTAAATCCTTTAATGCTGTTATATAGTTCTAAGTTCCTAGCTAGAGGCGTCTTCTTATACGTTTGTTCTAGTTTCTTATAGCAGTTCTCCTGTAGGTCTTTATTTAGAAGAGTTATAGAGAGGAGTTAGTCTACTTTACATAGTCCTAAGAAGAAAACCTGTATATTATTAGTAGAGTTATCCTCTAGGCTAGTCTTTACTACTTGCATAAATAGTTTTAACAATTAAAACTATCTAGTTTTAGTTCTCTTATCTTCTGTAGATAGAGAAACGTTTTTCTCCTTCCTTAAGAGTGCGTCTGCTTAGTTATTAACCTTACTAAGTCTGTAAGCAAAGATAAGGTTAAACTAGCTAAAGAGGCTAGACTAACAGATATATCTTTTAGAAAGGAGTTAAGCCTTAAAGAAGTACTCTAAGTTTTTGTAATTAGTAACAACTATAAATTCCTTTACTTGTTTTAGCTTTGTGCTCTATTCTTAGAAGCATTTAATTACTATAAGTATTTCCTTATTATAAATAGTATAGTTTACTTCTACTTTAGAGTTCTTAGCTAAGAAGTATGCTACTATATAGAGTACCTTGTCTTTTCTATATTAAGATAGTACTCCTTCTGTAGCCTATCCTAACGTATTACACTCTAGTACTGTCTCTAGGTCTAGGTTAAAGTTTATAAGTGCTAGTTCTCTAGTAAATGCAGCTTTTATAGTATTAAAGGTATACTGCTAGAGTTCTCTCTACTTAAAGGTTGTGTTCTTTCCTATTAAGCGTGTAAGAGGTTCTGCTATACTAGAAAACTAGTTAATAAACTATTAATAGAAGTTTGCAAACCCTAGGAAGCTGTAGATTTCTTTTACTATCTTTAGAGGTTCTTATAACTTTATAGCAGCAACCTTTACAGAGTCTATCTAGATACCCTAGCCTTAATATTAAATCCTAAATACTTAGTACTCTTAATAGAGAACTTACTCTTTCCTA
The DNA here is from genome assembly GCA_004011705.1 of Ascochyta lentis. NCBI lineage: Eukaryota > Fungi > Ascomycota > Dothideomycetes > Pleosporales > Didymellaceae > Ascochyta > Ascochyta lentis. The sequence goes on from RZGK01000003.1 coordinate 343,471, forward strand.
TGTTAAGGTGTAACCCTGCAGCTCCTAGCTTCTAGACAATTTCCTTAACCTTAGCCTTATACTCCTCTTAGGTACTACTAGAGTAGATTAATATATTATCTACGTAGGTAGAGCACTATTTGTCTAAGTACTCTCTTAAGACCTAGTTAATATACTGCTAGAATATACTTAGAGCGTTAGCTAACCTAAATAGTGTTACTAGCTACTTATAGAGTTTAAATCTTGTCTAGAAAGCTGTTTTCTATTTATCTCTCTTAGCAATCCTAATCTTATAGAAGGCTTAGATAACGTCTACCTTAGTAAACTATGTTGCTTTTAAGATCTGTAAGAGAGTCTTATAGATTAAAGGCAGTAGGTACTAGTCCTTCTTAGTAATTATATTTAGTGCTTAATAATTAACATAGAACTAGAGACCTCTACTAGGTTTCTTAACAAACAGCACTAAAGCAGAAGCACTAGACTTACTAACTTAGATAAAGCTCTTGTCTAAGTAGCTAGTAAGTTGCTGTTAGAGCACTAGGAGCTCCTTATAGGATATATTATATAGTAGCCCCTATAGTACTGTTATAGGTTTTCTATCTTATTTAATTAGCTTAATAGTATAATCTATATTAGGTTTGTAGTAAGGTGCTAGCTTATCTGCTTTCTCCTTTATAAACGTTCTAAACTTATCTTTTAGGAACTCTAGAAAGAGGTCTTAGAGATCTATTAGCTTCTTCTTCTTTAGGGCCTTCTAGATATCTGCTATTAATACAGCAAATAGCTCTATATTCTAGTCTGTCTTAGACTTCTTCCTTAGCGCCTAATACAGCTCTAAGCTAACAGGCTTAGGCAGTTAGTTAGGACAGGCGCTCTCTCTGCTTTTAACTTATATCTGTAAGAAGTAAATAAATAATAATTTCTTAGCTAGTGCTATAGTAACTTTATTCTTATCTATCTATAGTCTTCTTAGAATAAGGTTGTACTCTCTTTCTCTATCTAGTATATATACCTAGAGGGTCTCTCTATAGCTATCTATGTTAATTTTTATTCTTATAATATTAGTTACCTAGGTTACTTTCCTAGCTGTGCCTAATACCTTACGTCTATATATAGGAGTTTGTTAGAAGTTGTTTTATAATATAAACTTAGAGGAGACTATACTATATATTAAACACCTAGTATTAATTAATATATATGCTACAGTGTTGTCTTATACTATTATATATAGTAATATAGGCTTACTATTTAGCTACTGCTAGTAGAACTTCTAGAATAGTTCTCTTCTTTTTATAACTTCTTTTCCTAACCCCTGTTTACGCCTTTAAATAGAAGTTTCTAGTTTTTTAAACCTTTATTAGTAGAATTATTAGTTTTAGAAACCTTAGTAATTATACTCTAAACCTAGACTTTCTCTAGTTTCTTAGCTAGGGCTAGATTGTATCTACTTATATAGTAACTCTTCTTTCTATATTTTAAATAGACGTTAGCAGCTCTCTGCTAGTTTATAACTTCCTAAGTCTACTACTCTGCTTATAGTTAGTTATTAGACTTAATCTTCCTAGAGTAGACCCTAGTAGGTTTCTAGTCTATACTATCTAGGTTTGTTCTATGTGTGTATTGTCTAAAGGTACTATTTGTTAGTGCTTTAGACCTATAGAGGTTAACCTCTACTGCTAAAACTCTAGCTATAAGGCTTTAGAGGTCCTAGTTGTTTAGAATATCTACTAACACTATCTTATTCTAAAGGTCTAGTTAGAGTGTAGACATGTACCTAGTCTTAAGGTTCTTTATATTGTCCTCTTTAGTAGTGTTGTAGGCTAGCTAGATAAACTCTACATTAAAAGACTTAACACTCTAGTTACTCTTCTTTATAGTAATAGTTTAGAGTTTCTACTAAGAGCGCTCTTTAACTAGTAAGTCTTTATACTGTTTATCTAGGAAGTTCTAGAACTAGGTAGTTATACCTATTAGGTTATAGTCCTTCTATAATAACCTAACTTGCATAGCCTATCCTTCTAGCCTATTAAACATATAGGCAACTCTTAGGACAGCTTTCTAGTCCTTTATAGAACTTAGCTTGTCCTTTATCTAAGACTTAAACGTCTAGTACACTTATTAGTTGCTACTAAACTTGCCTATATTAAGTAACTTTATAGTCTTACTTAGTCTGTTGTTAATTATTTATATAGAGGTAGAGAGTGTTGTACTATAGTTTAGCAATCCTATAGATGTAACATAGGCTTAGACCTAGGCTTTAACTAGCCTTTATATAGTTTTACCTATATCTTCCTATTACAGGTTCTAGTTAGAGTCTGTTATAGAGTAGGCCTTATTGTTAGTAATAGCTACTGTAGCCTTAGGTAGGGTTGCCTATAATAGGTAGGTAGTTAGGTGTTCTAGTATATAAGCTAGTAGCTTCTCCTACTATTCTTTAGGTACTAACATAGTAGTAAGGTTCTAGAGTTTAGTCCTAATATCTAATTAATTATTGTTACTAGTGCATAGCTTAATACTATATTCTCTTAAATGCCTAGCAGCGTTGTTATACGTCTTGCTTATTAATCCTTATTTAGTAATTAGATCTAATTATAAGGAGCTAACCTCTAAGAGAATTTGCTAGTAAAATACAAGATAGATTTAATAGAGAGCAACCTCTAGGACAGAGGTTATAGAGTTTTTATAACTTTGTTTTAGACATATTAGCTCTATAGCAGATCTTTAGTCTATACTAGGAAGTGCAAGCTAGAGTAATGCTAAGGCAGTGTACACTAAGGAGCTAGCACCTAGGCCTAGCCTGTTACAGTAAGGAAAAAGTATAAGAATATGCTAGAATTAAAGTATAGTAGCTCTCTATACTAGGCTACTAAGGTATATAAAAGTAATTATTGCAGTCTTAAAAGAAGGGTAAATAAAGGCTATAGTATAATCTATTTTAATATAATAAGAATAAGTCTGCTATATATAGTTTCTAGTAATAATTTTAAGATAAATATAAGTTTACTATATATAGTTTTAGGTGTTAGATTTAGAATAGGTATAAGTTTACTATATACAGTTTTAGAGGCTAGATTTAGAGCAGATATAAGTTTACTATATATAGTTTTAGAGTTTAATTTTATAAAGAATAAGAGTTTACTATATATATAGTTCTTAGTATTAATTTGTAAGACTAAAGAAGGTATACTATTTAAGAATCTAAAGATGCTTTTTAAGGCAGAAGTTGTTTTTAAGGTAATAAGAGGTTACTATATATATTAGGTTATAGATTTCTACTAGCCTAAACTAAACCTCTAACTTTTAATTTAAGATAAGGTAAAAGAAGATTATTCTCTTAAGTAAGACTAAAGAAGGTACACTATTTAAGAATCTAAAGATGCTTTTTAAGATAAAAGTTGTTTTTAAGGTAATAAGAAGTTACTATATAGTAGATTATATTACAAATTTCTACTAGCATAAACTAAAACCCTAACTTTTAATTTAAGATAGAGAAAAAGAAAATAATTATCTTAAACTAAGTTTTAATATAATCTGTAAACTGCATAAATATAGACTAGAAATGTAAATCCTTTTACTTTTAATTTTAGATAAAGTAGAAGAAAATAATTATTTTAAACTAAGTTTTAATATAATCTATAACTTACAGAAATATAGGCCAGAAAAATAAATCCTTTAACTTTAGATTTTAGATAGAGTAGAAGAAAATAATTATCTTAAACTAAGTTTTAATATAATCTGTAAACTACAAAGATGTAGACTAGAAATATAAACTCTTTAACTTTAGATTTTAGATAGAGCTAAAGAATAAGTAAAGAAAATAGAAGGTTTATAAATATAGTATATATATAGTTTGCAATATACCTGTAAAATTTTAATTTTACATATTTATTTTAAGTTTTTTTTCTGTTTTTAGGTTTTTTACCTGACCTAACTACCGTAGTAAAACTATTTAGAGAACTAGAAGCTCAAACACCCAATCCGGTTCTATTCATACCAAAAATGCAAAAGAAAAATCACCTAAACGGGAGACAGAAGGCAACAGCCCAAGCTGCTCTTGTTTTCTTCTACCAAGCCTGAACATTGTTATAATCCTTCTGTGGGATGTGACGTCCTGAGGCCTCATCTCTGCGAGAAAGCGATCCGGCGACCATAGTATTGTTGTGAGCATCGAAGCAGCCAGTGGTACGTTCAGGTCCACAAAGAGGCCACGATTCCTTCTCGGACATGTCGCAGAACAGACCCTCATAACTAGACACGAAATCAGGGCCCATGGATTTACCGCTCTCGCAGAGCTCCCTTGCGCTGTGAGCGGGTTTAGTGCTAGTGATCAGCTTCCCAGGGAAGTGATGACGCTTTGCGTATTGACTACGACGCTTCCTGCGCTTGGGAGGCAAAGGCCCGGTCGAGGACCCGTCAACAAGAACCTTGCTCTTATCCTTGTCTACGTTGTTGGCATCATATTCCAATGGAGGGTCGAAGAAAGGGAGGTACATGTCGCTTGTCAAGTCGTCGTAAAGGTGGAATCTCGGCTTGCTCTTACACATGGTATCCGGGTCATCCGCATATGCCTGGGCTCGTTCTTGGGTCGCAACAAAGTCGGTAATATGGATACCCATTCCTTGGGTTGTGATGCCGTTGGAGCTGTCACCGTCTATCCAGATACATTTGGGTTGATAGTTATCGTCGCCAATGATTGTCTGAGAGTTATACCAGAATCCGCCGCACTGGTAACCAACATCTCCATACCAAGCTTTCTGCTGACCATCCGGCCATGTCACGGCGATGTAAGATATGCACAAGGCATCATCCCCACCTTTTGAGACCGAGATATATTGTGCCTGACGGCCTTGCTGATCCTTATCAGCTGAGACCTTGATGTCCTTGAAGCCGCCATCAGCAATATTGCTCTTGCTTCCACGAGCCTCGCCAATATCGCGGCCCATGACATCAAAGATGCGGATGCCTGGGGTGTCACCACCTGCTATGGTGTAAGTCACTAATGTTCCACAGACTATGGTAAGTTGGGAGCTCGTTGGCAATGGACGCACCAGTAGTATCGGCTTTATTGATGCTGGTCCCAATGCCGATCCTGATGTTCGTTTCACTGTCCGTCTTATCAGGCAACATTGACCCGAGCATTGGAGCCATGGAGATGACCCCGAAAACTATCCCAATAACCTCGAGAGCGGCCATTTTTTGATCTCCAGCTTTAGAGGGAGTGCTGTTTTGTTTTTATTTCTGTGGAATTGCTGACCGAAAGGACGATGTAATTGGATGTAGTGTGAGTTATTCAATGAGTGTAAATAAGGTCTGATTTTTCTGGAGGAACTGTGAAGAACAAGAGATTTGGAGTCAGAATGCTTCGCGTGAAGACTTGAAAGCATAAGCACTTGAGCGGGTAGCGACTTTATCTATGCACAAAATCCGTGCCTGTGGACTTCATCTCACACTTGGTAGGACGTTGCACATGGAAATGCAACATCCAGAAACATCGGACAGACTGTGGTAACTTCCGAACGGATGTTGGCACGGAACAGTTCATCACGTCTGAAAGGGAAGAGAATGTTTGGTGCAGGCTTGGCTGACTAGGATGCGTTGCGAGGGCTAAGCCGCATCAGTGATGTGACAGCACAGCCTGCGCCGCACTGCACAAAACACAGGCTGCATAAACTCATCCCCTGGATCGTTAAACGAAGAATTCACTGTGCGTAAGCGGTGGGATTCCCTAATTGAGACTCTTCTCAGGCCTGGTACTGCGGACTGCAGGAATCCCACGGTGTTGGACATGACTAGCTCCCAGTTCGACCCCAGTACTCGGTCTGAAACCCGAACGTTAGAATTAGTCCTGTAAATTGCCAAGGAAATCATTGCTAACTGTGCCGTACATAGTACTTTAAGTAACTTGTCTTGATCTCCTACCGTCCCCGCTTCTTCCGCGCTCATTCGTAAACACATCGCTCTCAAGGATAGCCCAAATCTATCCGTTGTATTCTTTGTTTGTCTCTACCTTTACATCGTTCGCTAGCTTCTGGATTTGTCGAGAATCAAGGAAAACCATCATGCACCTCCATACTACCAGCTTCTTCGGCTCTGCTATCCTGCTGTCTATCATGTTTGCGAGTGCAGCCACGGCCCAGTTGTTAGGCTGTGATGCCGTGGGATGCCCAGTTGACGAATATCGCAACGCCCAATGCGAGATTGGTAATGCGACTCTAAAGGCCATTGGTGTTGCAAACGTAACTAGCGTTCTTGATTCTCGGCCTCTCACTTGGACTCTCGGCCTCCAAGAGCTCAAAGGAAACGGCACGAACCCAACGTTCGATCGAAACTTCTATCTCGGCACTCCGCCTTATCTACAGCTAAACGATACCAAGGGGTGCGCCCTTTTCTTCGAAGGGGTATCTGAGAATCTGACTTCTTCGAGCGGAGATCAACTCAATAAATTTACCTGCTCTTCTGCACTGGCGGAAGCTTGTGTCTCAGACCTGATCGCTCAAGCACAGTCAAGCTACGAGGGTTTCGACGATGAATTTGGCGGGGGCTCTGATCTCTGTAACCAACTCCGCGACACCCTCGTGAACAAGCCACCTACAACATGTAGTGGCGTGAAAGGATCATGGGGTACGATAGTCGCACAACGTAAGTTGTCCGACCTCCAAATCGCATCTGTGAAACTGACATCAGTTAGATCTGACGGGTATCTCTGCTCCAGCAAAAATAGAGCAAAAGCAATGTCATCCGACTACTGGTCGAGATTACGACTTGTCTCTTATTGCGAGCATTCGCAAAGAAGCTTCGGGTCGCGAACTAAGTAAACTAGCTCCAATTCTCAATGCCATCACGCCGGTCATGACAATCATCAGTAAGGGAAATGACACAGGTGTCGAGCTGTCTTGCCTAAAGCTGGTTGAAATGAAAGCAAACCAGACAGTTGATAGCCAACCGTCTAAGGGCTCGACTTCTCTCCCTCGCTCCTCCTTCGCCTTATTCGCTACAATAGCCGCTGTGGCATATTTCTTCGTACTTTAGACAGAAAGTCGTAGAGTGGATAGATCACGCTGAGTTTGTAGTTGTCTTGACTGTGGGACATCGGCCTATTGAGGTGTTCCCACAGTTTGAGTCATCGGAAGATACCGACATTGCTTCGGAGGATTCTTCTTTAGTACGGCAGAGGCCTTTTGCAGAATTGAGTGGCGATTGCGTTTTCTTGTTCAAGCTCAAAGCTGCTGCATTGATACAGTTTCATCTTGCGACCATTCTTTCCCTTCCCATAGTAGTGTGATATGGCAAGGCGTAAGAACTCGATCTCTCGGGTCTTGAAGCGACGTTATTGTGTGATCTCTGCGTTCTGGCACGTAGATTCGGTGATTTGATAGAAAATCCAGCACGTGAGACTCACATGCTGCCGAAACCATTGAGGCTCCTCTCAAGTGCGAGAAATGTTTGCATCAAAGAAAACCAACATGCTGGTTGGATGAATTCGCATCAAAAATATAGCATCAGCTGTAACTGCTTCGTTGATTCATGGGTTACAGCCAACACACAGCTTTCGGACTACAATGAGTAACGTGCCACCAATACAATGATAGGCCGCCCCAAGTTGGATATTGCGTTCCAACTCTTGTTTGACAGTCCTGTATATCTCCTGAATCCGGAAGAATGGACAGTGGATTCTACCAACAGTTTCATTAAATCCTGTACTATATTGTTCCATGACTGAAGTCCGCGCTCGCAGTGGGGGCTTCCGCAGTTGAATTCTCAAACTTCACGTGCTCTCCGTTGCCGGATGTCCGATTGTTTTTGTGGCCAGAAAACCGCATATTCGAACGGAGATCTATGAGAGGCTCTTGAGGATCAAAGTGAGATTGATATAAGGTGAAGAGTGTGTGGGAGAAGAAAAATAAGTGATCTTTTCACTCCATCTTCACAATCCATCACAACTTTCGACAGGCCTGTCCGTTTGTTCTTCTTTCTTTACACTGAATCTTTTACACCATGAGGGTTGACTTCAATATTCTGCTACTTGGTTTATTTGCCCTCAGTAGTCTGCCTGCTGGATCAAGCAGAGCCCTCCCTGTTTCCTCTTCTGGTGCACTCAATGGTAAGAACGCATTTTGCGGTGTTTGAGGAGCTAAACCTCCTGAATAGGATTCTGATCACTTGTAGTGTACCAATACAATGGAAAAGATAACGAAGTACGAGCAGCTGTCCGTTTCGGTGCTCCGAAAGTAGGCGGCGGCAGTAAGACCGGCGGCGGTAAGCCTGGGGGAGGAACGGGTCCTCCGCCTAGTTTAGACGGAGGTCGTAGTGATACCCCACCTCGCATAGGAGCTGGAGATCCTGTGGCCAGCAATCCCGATAGCTACGGTACCAGTCCTCACATTGGAGATCCATATATATTCTGTAGGAGTTCTGGTTGTGGTGGTGGGGCCAGTAGTTCCCCGGATTTTCCAACGCTCAGCACGGAGCAGAAAACGGTTCTCGGCAACCGCGGTAGTAAAGGGATTAACCTACTGGCCAGTCCGAAGAAGGGCGAAGATTTGACACAACGTATAATGGACAACTACAACGTGAAAAAGATAGAGTTTGAGGAAAGCGTGGAAGACACGATATCTGATATTGGTCTTGAAACGAAATATGGATTCAAGACTTCAGGAGAAGATTGGCAGACCTGGACAGTTAACTCCAAGAACAACAACGTCGAACCCGTTATCAAGATGAGCTTCAGCAGAGCCAAGAGCGATGATGGGAAGGAGAATCTGGCTTTGATCGCCCACGAGCGATTTGCTGAGCGCGACGGGAACCGGTATCAGCTCACAGAATCAAAGGACACAATCAAAGACAAAGACGGAAACCTTCTGGAGCAGCCAGATCGAGACATGAAGGCCGCTCCCGTTTCTCAGCTTGTCTTTGAAGCAGCTCAGGTATAACCCCTCGTATGACCTGATTCCTTTCTGAGCTGACAATGATCAGCGGTCTGATTCCACAAAGACCCCTGCTGACAGAGTCTTTTTGGTATCTGAGAACGTCGCCAACGAAGACGCCCAAAAGGCCATCAATGAAGCACTTTCAGTTTTGGGAAATACTGGTGGTTCGAAGGTCTTGAGAAAAGAGGCCACTGGTGCAGAGGCCGATCACTTCAGAATCATCGCCGGCACAGATGATAACTACTCATACATCAACACAGCTGGTCGCAATCCAGACTTTTTCAAGGATTACGATCTCACTGAAATTGAGATCTGGGAAGGTCCAGAATACAAGATGAGCATAAGCCTTGTCAAGAGAGCATGAAAAACATGCCAGAGTTGTCTTTTGAAGCCTAGCCAGAGGTTCATAGTGTAATGTCGCTTATCACTCCGAAAGTCGAGTAGCGGGGGTTAAAAGGTAACTGAGCGGTCGCATGGTGATACAAGGTCGATAAAAGACGACAGAAGACTCGAATTAAGTTAATTTCAGCTCCATGGTGAAATTGCTGACTTCTGTTCCAAAGTCTACTTCGAACCGATTTTAGGCAGAATCCCACAGCATCACAAGAGACTCGCGTGAAAAACGCTAGTTTGCGTGAATTAAGCTTCGCATTACCATTACATTCCGCCATCAGCTGCCGCCAGATCTTTGTTACTCTTCTCCACTTCCACAGGAAACTTCTCTAGACACTCGTACCACTGCAATACACTCCCGATAAGAAATGCCCAGCTTCCCCAGAACGTAGAGAGGCAAGCCTGATACTGGCTCCAACTACTTGTGTCCAGCCCAAATGCCGGACAAATCGTAAATCCAATACCACCAATGAGATTCCAGGCCCCAATCCACCAGCCCATCGTCCGAGGCGCCGGCTTCCACCACTTGGATTGTGTTTCCAGCATAAATAGCGTGCCAGAGATGATGAAGCCTAGGCCACCGACAATCTGCGGCGTCCAGTAGAAGATGATGGTGATAGGGCGGGACATCTTTTCGTAAATTCCTGGGAGGGCTGTGAGACCTGCTATCCAAAAGACAGTGGCGCCGCATAGTTGAAAGAAAGAGGCGAGGAAGCCAAGGTTGTAGATGTAGTGCGTCCGTAGATCTGTTGTCGAGGGCCACCATACCCATGAGCGAGCTTCTGATGGTTCTTCCTTGGAGAGATGGTGAGTGCCCTTGCCAACGAGGTTCCGCTTGTTTAGGTGGTGGTGCGTGCAATGTGACTTTGAGGGCTTGAGGTTCCCGTCTCCGATTTCACCATCACCGTCCTTGTGCGACATGGCTTGCTCAAGCGCCCAACCAAAGCATCCTGATTTGTTCTCATTCACCGCTTCAGCCATGAGTAGGAACGAACCAAACTCAAATACCGTAGCTCCAATGAATGCCGTTATGCCTCCGCCGTACAGTTCCTCGTTGCCAAACTCGGTGCCAGGTTGCACGAGTGGCAGCCATACGAAAAATGCGTTGATGACCCATATCACACTGCCAATCGTAAAGACGTATGCAACGTCAAAGGATATGTCCCATATTGGGTAATACGTAAGCATACGACAGATACCACGAGCGATGCTGTTCAGTGAAGAGGTCGGATGTGGTGTCGTGGTCTGCTTCGAATGAACGTTGGCCTGATTTTGGCTTACGACTACGACATGTCGTCCTTTACGGTTGTTTCGCGAAGACCATTTGAATCGTACATCAGGTCGCGCTTCATATTGGAAATGCGCCTTCGTGGGGTTGAGGAAGGGGAGTGGACCGGAGACGCGGTCTTGCTGGAGATTGAGGGCTGGGTCATGTCGAAGAGGTTCGTGCGCAGGATGAAAGGCCTCAGACCGCTTCGCATCTGAGTCTGTATTGCTTTGCATGTTAGTTCTAATACCGGCTATTGTCAATTGTCGCGCAATGGATTGCTTTGTTATTAGTCGAATGATTGAAGGACGATGGCAACAACGCGGTCAATATTGCGGGAGAAACTCGAAAGCCTTGCTGCAAACCCATGTTCAGCGACGCGTTGAAGAAACCGCTTGCGTCATTTGTTTACGGCTGAGGCTGGAAATAAGATATGCTGACGCTGAGTCAGCAGTCTAGGCCCATGATTGTCACTCTCCCGAGGTCTACATGCCTACCCGCCAAGTTTGACTCCTTCTACACCTTTACTGTGAACAAGCTGTTAATCATGTCAGAGCTGGAAAACGCAGCTATCTGGAAAGTGATTGTGTTCAATCTACTGATTCTCGAGCGCGTAATCACTTATCTAGCGTAAAGTCGTGAGGATAGCACTCTTGCCCGGAATGACAGATTAGCATATAGATACTGAACTCAACCAATGCTCGTTTAGTTGGAGATATTCTCCAGCAATAGTCATATAAAATCACAGTCGGTTTACCTCCCAACTTGTCAAGAGATACCCTGAGGAGTAAGGTCAATTCCCAGAGCACTGAACGTTCGGTGTCCTAGAAACCAGAAGTTTGGTGCTAGGTACACCAATTTCCAACTAGTGACGCTAAACTAAAACCTCCTTGCTAATTAGCTGGTAGGTTTGCTACTATTTTATTCAAGTGCTAAGAAACCTTTACTAGTAGTGTCTCTACCTCTACCTCTACCTCTACTACTTAAGATCTGTTGCTACCATTCTACCTACCAGCACGTAATAAATCTATCTATACGCGGGTAAAATTTGGCTGAATCGCGTGAATTCAGCATAGTTAAGGTTCTACTGTAGGTAGTCAGGGGGTAAGAGTGTACCTGTTAAGTGCTAAGAGTGAGGGAGTTTCCTCTAGGTAGCAAGAACACTAGAGTTGCATCTAATAACTAGATAGAAGCAGAAAAAGTCAGCCTTATGTTGCAGTAAACTCTTATAGTGTGCAGAGAACTAAACAATGCCTGTTTAGTGTCCTAGAAACCGACTGTCTGCTATAGGGATGTTATTTAGCTATAAATTCAGTAATAATCGTAGCAGGGGAGAACTCAAAGCCCTATGCTATTTAGTACTGCTAGCAACGTGAACTTCAGCACAAGATACACTACATAACCTGTGGTAGATTTTAAAGACTCAAAATGATGGTGCGCTTGTTAGGCAGGGCTAAGTGCCTATCTATAGGATTGGCCAACTGCATACTTCGCAATCACGAACCGAGCCCTATTAGTGTGGAGTAAAAATACGCGAATACTTTCAGTGTGTTGGTCAAGGGGACAACTGAGTTTAAAATTGCTGATGACACAAGCTGATATATCTGACTCGGGTTTTCAGATTGAGGAATTCGCTACAATCGTAGACAGCCTTTCTGGACACGTAGCAGACCCGCTCTATTCTATACGTCTGTGAGTCAGAATCAATCCTGTGTCATGTTGGTGATATCGGCGTCAAAAGGCCATCTTTTCAAGCTATCTACTATGCGTGTTTTTATCTAGCCGACTTGGGCTTCTCTTACTTTGTCAATTACCCCTTTCTAGTGTGTTTTTGCCAAACATGTTCCATCACGTCCCCATCACCCATTCCATCCTCATCATCACTGCAATCTAAAACAAAACACTTGTCATGACTCTCTTCCTCAGCATGCTTATAGCTGTCACTACTTGGAAAGCACACTCTGTGCTTTTTGCAGCCTTCGTCATTTTCTTTGTTGTGTTCATCGTGTTCGCTTTCGCTGTCGAACCACAACTTGCAGACGCTGCATTGTGTGCGGTCGTATATACTACGCACAGGACTCGGAGATAGTGAGGAGCTAGACCCAGAGGATGTGCTCGGACTTGTGCTCGGGATCGGACTGCTAAGATCTGTGGTGTACCCACCCTCTTCTTCGTCATCGTCAGAGCTGTAGGGTGGTGGGCTATAGGCAGGACTAGATGTTGGCAAAGTTGTTAGTTGAGGATATGTCTGGCCAGTTACAATGGTTCCAATACCTGGGGTGCTAAGCATGTTGCCGTGATGGACATCGCAGATGCTGGACGCTTGAAGATTGTTGATGCCGCAATGTGTGCAATATGTAGCGATCGTCTTCTGCCGTAGTCGACATTTCTGACAGCACTTGGCTTTGGAACTTCCCATGGTGTGGTAATGTGCGCGCTCTTTGCCACAATTCTGGCACCACATTTTTGTTGAGCTCTCAGCTGTTGGAGATTCAGGTTGCCCGTGGGCGGTATTTCAAAAGAAAACAGGTTAACCTTTTGTATCGTAAGAACTGCATTCCTCCTAACAACTGAATAAGCGCGCCATTTATACCTTTGAGTAGCTTCATGAGCAGCAACGCTGAAAGTGGTTGATTTGATCATTGAGGCTCCACATCGCCTGAGCCTGTTCGTGGTGAAACTTGCCATTGGTCGTATTATCTATATTACTTTTATCATCCTACTCTCACTCAGATCTTGGCTTTTAGGATTTACCCATGCAGTATTTCCCATGTGGCTTATTGGAAGCGTCTAGCCTCGCACGATAGTTGGTCAAACGCAGGACCACGAGACTGCGATCATCCGTTCATTGCAGCAGGTGAGACGCACGGTTACAGCTCCAAATCAACAGACCCAACCACAGCCCGCAAATGTGAACGCCCTCAGTCATTCCTTCGTTCGGCTATTTAATGGTCAAACGCTGTGACCGTCGTTCGTCGTATTATAACTTCATCAATATCGGACATACATCGCCTCAGATTGCACTTTTGGATCGGTAGGTAATCTTGAATGTAGCCAGTCACTCCGACAAGAAGCTTTCCGTGAGATCCAAAACGGCAATTGGACGACAATGTCCGAGATATTACGCCAAAACGGTGTGTCAAAACAAGGCACCAGCACAGCGCATAAATCCTCCAGTCCACACTAACGGGGCAATGCAGAAGCTGCGCCAAACCAGGCTCACGAACCTGAAGACTTCCAAACATTCGGATGCACTGATGAGTCCATGCTTTTCAGACGATCCATCACGCCTAGGGGTAACCAAGTACTCCTCGCCACAATTTCCCTAGAGCGTAATGATCGTGAACAAAAACTACCTGCCCTTAGTGAGCATTAGCGAGCTTTTCAAGCTAGCGCCCGCCATTGTTCCTAATACGTTAGTCGCCTCACTCTTCTCGATGAAAGTATCTTTGGCGGCTGGAGAACAAGATCGTTGTGTTTTGGGCAATCTCAATGCACGTCACCCAGTAACCAGGATATGAAGATGATAGAGTGGGCGGCGAGGAAAGTGGATTCAAGAGTTCTGGACACAACAAAGCCCACATCCCGCATTCCTCTGCGCTAAGGTCAATCTAGGGTGTCGATAGGCTGTAACATAGCGTGAAGATGGTTCATGTGTATAGTGTCGTTATTCAAGTATGTACAAGAACCAAATCCTATCTAAACCACGTATTTACTTAGTGCATTTCTGCGTACCCAGAAACTTAGCCACACTGGCAGCCGTAGCGTTATGCACCGGGAAAGTAGGATGCAGCTCGTTGAGCCAGAGGTACTCATTTACAGCGTACTGGCAGCTGGGATCCTTGGTGTACCATGTTGGCGTGCCACTATTGTCTCGTTAGCATATCCCTCTTACTCAATCTCATTCATAGTGGTACGTACTTGGCATATGCGGCGCAGTAGGCAGTGACGTTCTTCAGGCCCGCAGTCTGGGGGTAAGCCTTGGGGTTCGTGATCACGTCGTTGAACACCTTGTATGTGTCGTGTACGAAGAGGTTTGCTTCGGTGTGGCTCTTCTTGAACGCGGTTGTCATGGCGGAGAGACGCTTGTTCCAGTCTGCGATAACTTTGCCCTCGGTTTGGACGGAGTAACCGCCGTCGTCTTTGCTCAAGGTGAGAGGTGCAAGCTGGACTGGGGGGACTGAAAGGAAGAGGAAGTTTCGGGCGCCGGTCTTGTAGACTTGGTCGAGCAGACCGGTGTAGCGTGTGAAGATGGTGTCGTAGAGGGTGGCGTTGTTGAGCCACCATGAGTTGCCTACATCGTTGATACCGATGAAAAAGGCGAACAGTGAGTCCTTTGCAGCCCATGGTACGTCCTTGGGGTGCGACCCGTAGCGTGGGAGGAACTCGGTTTGGACTTGGTCCTTCAGGCTGAGGACTGTTGAGGCGTAGGGTGTCACGAGAGCTGAGTCGACCGTTGCGCCGCCATATGCCATGTTGTAAGTCTTTACGAAGCTGGCGTTGTATGTAGTGGTCAAGAAGCCAACCCAGTTGGGACCGTTGGAAGACGTGTATCCGCTGAAAGATGTTAGAAAAAAACCGTCGAGATGAAGGTGCTGATGCATACGGGTAGGTAGGGTTGCCGAACGGATTCGCGGCGTTGGGTTGTGTGCCATTGACGTCGAAGCCGGTCTGAGTGTAGCTATCTCCGCTGATGCTCGTTAGCAGGAAGGAAGTCCATCACCCTAGCAAAACTCTTACAAAACGAAGAGGTTCTTGACGCTCTTCCATGACGACCAGGTGCATGTAGGAGCTGCTACAGCTGAAGCTGCCAGCGACAGTACGATGGATGTTGACTTGACCATGATGTTGAGAACCGTTGAAAATCCAGACAAGCTTCCGTCGTTTCTTGGAAGGGGAGAAACATGCCTATATACGGTATGAGGCTAAATGACAGTACCTGAGAATCCACTATGATCACGGAGAGCGGGAACCATGCCGGCGCGAAACAGGTACATTGATTAAGATAGATCACGGTAGATTACCCCACATATTGAACTACCCCATCGAAACAACTCCAAACATTCGCGGAAATATTGCAGATGGCGAAGTCGATGTCACGAGTGCCCCGGAAAGGGTTGAGCTAGGCTGGTCTGATCTGCCGCTGTCTGTCTCTCCGCTCCTGAAGAGGCATGGCTCGATGCGGCCAGAACACGTTATTCGCAGCGGCGTTGCCTTAACTTACATCATGGTAGGGGTAAGTATGCCATGTGGATACCTAGGAAATGGTTGTTGCGTCAGTATGTAACAATAATTGTTTCAAAGGCGTAAACAATCTAGCAAATCATACCTAAGCGCTAAATACAGCAAGGGATAAGTTTCCTATGTCTACTGTAGTAAGCAACTGCTTACTATCTTAGGCATTATGCCTTGAAATATTTGTGTAAAACCGTGCGGTAACTATTACTTGAGCAGCTCAGCTGAAGTTCTCCAGGGATGTGGCCACATGAACTACTTACCCCTACCATACTGTACACCAACGGCGCTCAGGGGGTCTGCACTGAGGTCAGGAACTACAGTGCCTGCCGGACGGAGGGACGACTGTTAAGTTGTTGTTGTTGAAGCTGCTGGCTGTGCTTGAGGATTTGCTACAGCCAATCAGGAAGCGGCTGGCTTCTCCACGGCAGGAGCGACGCAGGTCCTTAATTTCCACGTCGACGTCATGCTGGGGCATTGTTTGTATTTCGCTGGCTTTGTCGAGCTTCGTGCGAAGCAGAACATGGCGCGCTTGATCTGCCGGGGCGGAAACTGGTCCTTCCTGGGCTTCCGGTTACCGCATTTTCTGCTGAAGTTCTCCTGTACTAGGCTCCATTAGGAAAACGCCAAGGGCCAATTATATCGTTAGTGGTGACCCACTACTTAACAACACCTCTTTAGTCACTCTCTAGCATTACAATAGTATTAATTGCAGCTAAAATAGTAACCTTAAAATAGTTACAAATAATTGTAGGATTGTTTGTGAGTACAACAGTACCCATATTAGCCGCCCTAGCTTATCCCTATCCTTAGTTGCAACCCACGATTACCCTAACAGCGGCTGATTTGAGGTTGACAAGGTATACTCTATCGTCTAGCAACGTTATAGCGATCCAGATGCTCGCGAGCTTTAAGGTATAGACTACAGGTTATTGTTAACCCGGCGGGGAGCTGTTAGAGAGCTGGAAATTGACTCTATTAAGCCTCATTACGGCTAGGTAGTAGAGGCAGATAGGCAGCTAATTAAGGCAGAGATTGCTCTGGGTAAACAAGTTAATATTAGAGTAGTGCTACAGAGGGGTGGCAGAGCTTACTAACGTCGCTAGAAACGCTAGAGTAGCAGCCTTAGCGTTAAGCAGGAGTTCTAGGATAGATTTAGGCGATAGGAGGTTAAACAGGCGTTAGAGTAGGCGTAAATAGCAGCGTTTCTAGGTAGTAGGGAGAACAATTAATAGTTGTTAACAGGCAAAGAAATTAACGTTGTTGCTGCTGCTGTTGCTAAGGCTTAAAAAACGACGCTAGTAGCCGTGATGCTCGCTACTAGACGCCAGCAGCTAGGCGTTAATTTGTTTAACTATAACGCTTAATTTATCTTAATTATGCAAGCCTAGTTTGTTTAAAAGATTGCTTTACTGCTATTTATATAGCAAAAAGCACTTTTTACCCTATAGATAGCTCTATAGTTAACTGCCTGTGCACTCTATAGATAAACACTATATTCCTTAGCACTAACGTCTATACTAGCCGCGCAGGATCTTGCTTATTTCAGGGTCTCTACGCTAGTAAAACGTTAACATTAATCGTTAATCGTCTCTATCTAACGTACTCCCTACTACCTACTACTGCTGCTAGTAATCTATCTACGTCTTTTTAACTGCTCTTTTTAACTGCTTGTTTTCCTTGTTAATTCTACTAGTTAAGCTGACACCTACAAAGAAGAGTAAATCTAGAGCTTTTTAAGGCATTAAGGCCCTAGTATAACTTATACTCTGCTGCGCAGTATAAGGCTACTAGCCTCGCCTCTAGGTAATAGTAAAGGCCTTCTGCCTTGCTCTGCTGTATATGTAAGCATCTCTAGTAAGAAGGTCCTTAGGGCTCCTCGTGTAGCTCAGCTTAATTAACAACAACTACACTATTAACCTTCTCTAGATCTATTACCTGCCTCTTATTATACTTCTTTATCTCTGCTGTTAATTAGTCTAACAACGCTACACAGTCTGCTTTTAACCTAGGTAGTTTTAAGCCTCTTACCTAAAGCTCTATTTAAAGCGTTTATACTGTCTAGCTGCTATAATTATATAGATTTAGCAGGTAGGCTAAGTACTTTTTGCGCTTCTAAGGTTGACGCTTTTTTAGCTAACTTTCTTCTAGTTTAACCTAGTTAGTGCCTTCTTTACTACTACCCTTTTCTTTAACGTTATAAGCCTCTATTACTTCTAATTGCTTAAGGTAGCTCTGCTAATTAGTCTCCTATCTGTTAAACGTTGCTTCTAGTATATCCTTTATCTTTAATTTACTGTTACACAAGCTATCTAGCAGCAACGCTATACTACAATTGTAGAAGGATTTAATAATAAGGCCTGCTTCTAATTGCTGCTAGGCGTAACCTACAGCCTAAGTTATTAATTATTAACGTTGCTAAGGCAGCTAATCCTTAATTTGTAAGCTGTTTTCTGCTATCTCTACCTCCTCTAATAACATTAATTACTCTACCTAATAGGCAAGCAATTCCTTATAAGCTTTGTTTACTGCTGTATCTAGTAGCTGCACTAGTAAGGTGTAGTGTAAAGGTACAACAGCTAGGAGCGTGTAGATAGATTTAAGGTATATAAGCACCTTCTTAGTATAATAGAAGGACGCCTAGTCTAAAATTAGTAGGTAATCTCTCCTAATCTGTAACTGCAGTAGCTTGTACTCCTTCTTTAGCTACTTAAGTAACAGGTCTTTATTATTATATACCTTCTTATTAAACTTAACAGTAACGTTAGGACAGTATAGGTGCTGCTCCTTCTCCTTTAACCTACCTGTCTTAGATCTATAGAAGATAAGCTTTAGCTTTAACTTCTTATTACTGTTAGCAAATATATATAGTATTAATATTGCCTAACGCTTTCCCTAGCTACTTTTAATGCTACAGCTAGCTACTATATAGCTGCTAATAACGTTATATATATAGCTATCTAGAAACTTAAACAGGACAGGAGTCTTATCTAGGTTTATAATAACGCATAGAGCGTACTTTATACTACCTGTTAGTACCTAGGAGTTCTTCTAGATAAAGCAGAGAAAGCTGTTTATTACGTCTAGCTGCTGCTTAGGCTTTAATTAAGCTTGTTTAGTAAGCTGTCTCCTAACTATCCTCTACTTCTTAAGAAACCTCTAATACTACCTAAGAGAGAAATTAAACAGTACTAACGTTTAATAGATCTCCTTAAACAACTCTTCTGTAGTACGCTTAAACTAGCTAGTAGATACTAACTTATTACAGGCACGCCTCTCTAAAAATTAACAATTAACAGCTTCTTTAAGTTTCAGCTAGTACGCTAGATTTACTTAGGTTAGTACACGTCTACTGCCCCTTAATAAGGCAAGAATAGCGTATTGTTAAGTCTACTAATTACTAATTGTTCTAGGAGCGACGCTAAATTAATTGCTAACCTCAGCGTTGCTAGGTAGTTGCTACAGCAACCTGTTAATTATCTCTACCTCCTAACCCTCTTAGATAAGGTTGTGCTTAGACGTTACTAGCAGCTAGTTTGCCTTATCTATTATCTACTTAAAAACGTTAATTTTAAACTCTCTACTAGAGGTTTAATAACGCTTACTAGTCTTTAGCAGAGGCCTAGATTAACACTTGCCTAATAGAGTATTCTCCTTCTATCTAATCTTCTACTGTTTAGGGGGGGCTTTAGCAGTAATGTTATTATTAGTACAAGAGCGTTTAGGACAACTAGTAGGTTTTAGCATATCCTAATTGCCTAATTAGGAAGCTTATAGGCCTTTAAACAACGTTCTCTATTAATTCTTCTAGTCTAATTAAGGCAACGCAACACTTACAAACAACTCCTAGCTCCCCTAAGTGCTCCCTAGCTGCTGGCTTTATAGCAGTGTTATTATAAGCAACAGCAACGTTAATTATAAAGTCCTATTAAGCAAGATAGGCGTAAGTAGTTCACGATTGACCTGCTGCTGGCTTAACAGAGTACTAGGTAACGGTAGCAGATAAGAGAGCAGCCGCCTCGGCCGAGGGATTAAGGATTAGCTAATACTAGTAGGTTGTGCAGAGGCTAATAGGGGGCTCTGAACATTGTAAGGTATTGAAAACGAGCCACAATAGGGCATATTGATGTTGCTGCAGTACTGATTTACTAGAGAGACGCATCCTGATAAGATTCTGATATCTTGGCATATGCAGAGCCCCGCACTGTTACCCGATCGTTACCCGACTGGCTCGGAGGTTTGCCTCAACGAAGCCTAGTACAGGAGAACTTCAGCAGAAAATGCGGTATCGCATGCAGGCATGAGGCTGAAAGAAGCGGAACTCGGCCATTCGAGATGTCCTAGCTTCGTCGACACGAGCAAGCCGGGTCAGCAGCACGTCGGATGGGTCGGACAGAGGTGCGGAAACCGAGGCTGGATGAGGCTCTTGTTGTTGTCTGGAATGTTCGAACGTCATCAGGTTCACACAGTGGGATGCAAGGACTTTGTGATTGTGGGCCCTGACGTGGGGTTGGCAGGCGCCTGCAGTGCCACGTCTGCGCTGCGACAGCTGCTGGGCGTTGAAGACACTGCTGAGCACTGCACACTGGCAGGTTGCGATGCCAGCCATTGAAACCGGTGAAGGGTTGCGCACTGTGGCGCTTAGTCGCAACGGAGGTGGCTGACGTGCGGGAGGCGTAAGGCTGAAGAATCGAGCGGTGCTCCCAGCCTTCGTATAGCACAGCGTATAGGCGTGCAGGATATACGCAGGCGTTGGAACCTGGCAGCCAAGCAGGACGGCGACGCCTGTCTGGCGCAGCTCGTGCCCATTAAATAACCTGAAATGACATGCACCCTTGATCGAGCGTGTTTAGTGAGTTGCGACCGACCTCAAGACAGTTTCACCGTTCTTCGTCCATCGGCCGTACCACGTCCGCCCGCAACCGTTATTCAGGTTTCCAGTAGCCTGCCATCGTGAAGCTGACATTTCGGTTTCCCGAGAAGCCGCACCCGTATTATATCACCTCACCGTTGCCATGGCGGACTGCTGAGCCAACTTCTATTGTCCCTCGCTGCCCACGGATTCGGCCCTAGGCGTTCGTTGTTAGCCCAAGTACCGAGCGTCAGCGCGAACAGCTGCACGGTGCAGGAGAGCCACGAGTCGCAGAAGCACTGGCACGCTGCCCACATAACACGTTTGCAACATGGCGGGCATGGAGAACATTGAAGTGCACAGCAAGGTAAGTCGGCCGTGCTAGTCCATTGTTCAAGGCTGACCTAGCTGCTAGTCGTACCTTGTCCGCTGGGTCGACGTCTCTGCAGGCCACACCATTTCTTGGAGCATACAACCGCACAAGAAGTCGCTGAACTTTGGCATCTTCAAGCACCCCGGCAATGCCACCGCCGCCGCCGCCGCCACCCTCCCCTCTGGCACCACCTTCGACACCGGCCCCTCGACACCCGCGCTGGAGGTACCCTCAGGCCACACGCGCGCACGCGGCGCATCCACGTCACGCAATGAGAGGACCTTGGTCTTGGAGAAGCTGTCGGCCATTGGGCTGAAGCAGGTGCACTGGCAGGGCAAATGCGAGGCCGATCTGGTGTCCATGGGCACCTACGACGTCCCCCACGGCGAGGGTGGCATGTACGGCCTGGTCTTCGACAACACCTTCTCCAAGACCGTGTCCAAGACGGCCACCTTCGTCCTCATGACGTATCCCACCAACGCCCCGCCCAAGTCAGGCCACCACATGCACTACGCCCAGGCAATGGCAGGAGCCAGCTCCACCAGCCTCACCAAATCAAGCCCCTCCATGGGCCCTGTCGAGTCCTCCGAATCGTTGCCGCAACAACTCGCAGAGCGACCGCGCTCCATGCAAGACAAGCCAAAGCAAGCCAGCGTCTCTAGCTCGTCTTTCATGACCGGCGTGCTGCAGAAGAAGAGGAGAAAGAGGAACCAAGGACACGCTAGGCGCTTCTTCTCGCTCGACTTCACCACCTCGACCCTCTCCTACTACCGAAACGATCACTCGTCAGCCCTGCGTGGAGCTATACCTCTGTCGCTCGCAGCCATCGGCGCGAACGAGGAGAGCAGGGAGATCTCCGTCGACTCTGGCGCTGAGATCTGGCACCTCAAAGCGAACAATGCGGCTGACTTCAACAAGTGGAGAGATGCACTCGACAAGGCCTCCCGATCGGCCGTTGCCACAGCATCGCCTACCTTACAGATCAAAGACAACCCGTTCCAGCCCTCTGCGTACACCCACAGCGCGGTCGAGGACAACGAGTGGGCCAGAGTCGAAGCCCTGGTGGGCAGAGTCGCAGGGTCAAGAGATGCTGTGCGAAGGCTAGCCCAGGACACGGATCCTAAATACGGCGCGCCAGCGGGTGCTTCATCAGGTGCATCGACGAGCAAGCTGAACGAGAGTCTGTCTCCTTCGCCGTCTGAAGAATCCAACGACTACTTTCCCGAGGCTGGCGCGCCAGAGCGCAAGGCCTTCTGGAAGCGCAAGGCTAGCAGCTCTGGGCAGAGCCCCTCAGGGATGATGAGAAGGGGCGTGTCTGCTCAAGTAGGCGTTGCCTCGCCTGGAGCCGTCCCTCCGGTGCCTCCTCTACCAGCAAACATCAACGGTGCACTCGCAGTACCGAAGCGCAACAGTCACGTCGCGTCCGCGAAAGAGGAGAGCGTTCACGGCAACTGTATGGCTTTACTGCGAGATCTTGATAGTGTTGTTAAAGAGTTTTCGGATCTCATCAATCAGAGCAAAGAGAGGCGAAGACCAGCACCTCTTCCAGCAGCACCTTCCCGTCGTAGCATTGATTCACAAGAGTCCGCAGACGAATTCTTCGATGCGGAGGGTGGTGATGGATCCAAATCGAACCTACTCGCTATTAGGCGTGACAGTGAAGATGCTGAACGAAGACAAGATGACGAAAGCTCAGATGACGGGTCTGAATCATCTTCAGAGCACGAAGCAGCTGGTGTTATCGAGCGAGCACGCTTCTCCATAGACCAGGCGCCATCACTTTTCCCCACCAAGCCGACATCTCTCACTCCTCTACCACTTGACCCCGTTAAGCGCAGAAACGCCATTCAAGCGCCGAAAGTACAGCCACCGAGCTTGATTGCTTTCTTGCGTAAGAATGTTGGCAAAGATCTGTCTACTATTGCTATGCCCGTATCGTCCAACGAGCCGACCTCGGCTTTACAAAGGCTGGCCGAGCAGCTCGAATACAGCGAACTCCTCGACGCATCCGCTGTCGCTCCCTCTGACAACGGCGAACGCCTCGTCTACATGGCCGCTTTTGCTATCTCCGCATTTAGCAACAGCCGCGTGAAAGAGCGCGCGATTCGCAAGCCGTTCAATCCCATGCTCGGCGAAACATATGAGCTTGTCCGCGAAGACAAGGGCTACCGCTTCATTGCGGAGAAGGTAGTTCACCGCCCTGTCCGCATGGCGTGTCAGGCCGAGGCAAAAGAGTGGACATTCATCCAATCTCCCACGCCTGTCCAAAAGTTTTGGGGCAAGAGCGCCGAATTGAATACCGATGGCCGCGTGCGCATCTTCCTCCACAACAGCAACGAACACTACTCCTGGAGCATCGCTACCTCGTACCTGCGCAACGTCATTGCCGGCGAAAAATACATAGAGCCCACCGGCACGATGACCATCGTCAGCGAAAGCACCGGCGCTAAAGCAGTCTGCACCTTCAAAGCTGGTGGCATGTTCGCAGGCCGATCTGAAGATGTGAGCGTGCAAGTCTTCGACAGCACTGGCTCGGTCCTTCCCATGGGGGCCATCGGAAAATGGACGACTGATCTGCAGTTCACCTCAAACGGTCAGCCCACTGGCAAGACCGTATGGAAGGCCGGCCCGCTCGTAGACAAACCGGAAAAGCATTACGGATTCACCTCCTTCGCAGCTGCATTGAACCAAATTACCGCTATCGAAGACAAGCACATCCCCCCAACCGACTCCAGGCTTCGCCCCGATCAGAGAGCGTGGGAAGACGGCGATCTGGACAAAGCGGAGGCGCTGAAAGCCAGGCTCGAAGAGCGCCAGCGCGCGCGCAGACGCGTCATGGAAGAACACGGTGACGAGTGGAAACCCAAATGGTTCACCAAGGTCGGTGTCGAAGAGGCGGCTTCACTGGGCGACGAGGAGGTGTGGAGACTCAAAGGCGGAAAGGACGGGTATTGGGAGAACAGGGAAGCGGGGAAGTGGGACGGCGTAGTTGATGTTTTCCAGCAATGAGTAGAATACTAGAACGGAGAGTTGTGGGTGCGCGGAATGTATGGTGTGCAGAACAAACAACTTACACCTCAAAATGAAATGTGCATGTCACCTTACTGACTCATCCCAGCCATACAACACACACCGCCCGTTGCACGGCGGTACACATGACACCTCCCGCCTACCACCTCTCCATCTCTCCATCTTTCCACCTCTCCAAAATCCCAAACAGACCCGAAAACAGCCTTTTCCTCAAACCCGATCCCACAACGAAAAATGTCGCTCTGCGACAACCTCAGAAGCCAATCACTTCCTCACCAGTCATCTCCCCACTCTGGTCCTGAACCCACTATCTGCTCTCCAAAACACCAAAACAAGCAGGCTCCACGATGATGTCCCGGTTCGCTGTGGCTGCCAAACAACACCACTAGGCGTTGAAAAACTTGGTTTTCGGGTTGCTGAATTGAGGGGGGTGTAGGGCGGCGTGTTGCTTGTATTGTAAATGGAATAGAAAGATGAAATGTTTTGGATGGCTGTGTTGGCTTTCTAGAGGTATTCACGGTACCTGTGTTTTACCGTTAAGGTACTAGTCTGCGTTTTCGCCGCTTGAGGACGGGGTTTGGGTAGTTGTCTTTGACAGTCCTCCTATTTCTTTTTTTGGTAACCCTTTTTCTGCGTTTGCAGGCAGATTCGAATTCACATCGAGATCGAGAATTGTTGTGCTGTGTCGTGGCGGCTCTGGTTTTACCTCCAGTGTGGCTTTGCTGCCAAGTGGCGGTGTGAAGTTGTCCCTGCGCTTAGCGAACTTGCATGAGGGCGAGTTATGTCGTTCGGCGAGCTTTTTGGGGAGGATGAGTTGGGTAGAGCGTGCGGGGGGTATGTGGAGGTGTTCTTCATGGTAGTTGGTGTTGACGAGAGCCTAGGGGTTTGAATGAGAGACGGAGATTTCTCGTGTTTTGCTATGAAATGAGCGTAATTTTTTTGAGTGTTTGGTTTCGCGTATGCACAGCTTACTGGTGGATGTCTTGTGATCTACACTACATCACCTACCTCTGAATAATTTCTAGTCCCAGTAAAACGACCTTTGATCAGACACATTTCCACATAGACGAGAATTTACGTGTCCAAGAATCATGCCTGAATCTGGAGAGACTCGGAAGTTATGGATTGATTACGGATATTCTGCACTACTATCCGTTCTTGTCGCATCTGGAAAGTGTGTGCAGGTTTTGAATGTATGGATATATCAAGAAAAACTGCTGGATTGCAAATGTGAGGGTTTGTAACATACGTGTTGCTCTGAAAAGAAGATGACGAGGAATCCTGGGTGGGGATGTATGGGTGTTTGCAACACCGTGGGTCGAAATCAAATCCGGTCTACCTCTATACTCTTTTCATTCCCAAACACAGGCTAACAGTAATTTTTGTGAAGGAGGTAAACCTGATTAGATGTTTGGCTTCCTTACGATGTGTCGCGTTATTAGTACCTAAAACTACTACCCAATTGCTGTCATGCCAAAGAAAGTGATCTGCGCGAGCGTTGAATGTAGTGTAGAAGGTAATCGAAGAACTGTTCAATTCTTTTTGCCTCCAAAGCACTCTTCTGGTATTTTTTGCTTACACAGGCTCCTATAGCATCTGATTAGTCGAATGCAATGACTGCTCAGCATAAGGCTTCATCGTTCAAACTCGATCAGATCTTCCCGACGCCAGTGTCGATTCAATCGATGCCTTGCAGATCAATTTTACCTGCATGGCTAATCGACATGCACGATTATGCACCTCCGTATACGCGAAGGAGGCGGTGGGATCGAAATAATCTCTCACTGCCACTGTCGTGACGGAGAAGCCAGCGTTCGTAGCCGCGCGTCAGGAGGATCCACCATGGCAGAGCGGCAACAATGCTGCCAGTCCTTGATTGTAGGTTGAGTACTTGTGCGTCACTCTGTATCGATCTCAAAGAACAAAATCGGACATTGCACAGGTTCATGGAAAGATCTCTGACATCGGAAGTAGAGAACAAATCCACTGATGAGTAAAAGACCATTCACTTCCACCATACGTTTCGGCGCCTACTGGCCAAACCTACATCTCCCAGCAGTAGCAGCTGTACCTGACAGCATCCTGTCACCTGTCAACACTACCTGTGAAGGGCCAATATCTCGGTCCTGCAGGTTCAATTGTTCAATAGGAGGCTGGGTTCGAGGTCGCTGTCCGCATAATGAGCAAGCAACCGGCGGTCGAAGCACGATCTCCCTCCTTCCCAGGGCTGTGACGCATCCGGTGGTTATCGAAGCATGATCAACAAAAGGTGCAGTAGACTACTGCAGACCTCAAGATCGTCGCGTATCGGGTGCCTCTAGCGCAATTGGTCCGTTAGTACTTGGTGCGTCGGTAATATGCTAATGCGTTCAGCTGGGTGATGTGGGGTCGGCGCTGGCTGGAAGAGCCACATCATTGTCACCCTTGGAGATTGACTTCAACAAGTCAGTCGCAAACGGATTCCCAGTTTCAATCCAATTCTTTTCCTTCCGATTCTCGATAGGGAACATTGATGACACCGTAGAGAAAGTATTTGCCATGGTCTTGTCAGAATAATCGTTTATTAATGAATGAGCGACTCCACCGCTCCACATCAACACTTCCCCGGAGGGATTGGAACAATGACATTGTTCAGGAGCCGTGCAAGTGAGAGAAGATTTGTTCCTTGGGGTAATTGCAATACGTCGAATTTGGAGGATGTATCATGTTGGGCGCGTCAGGCAGAGTAACGACTGGCTGGCAGCGGAAAAGAACCAAACTCAAGCTTTGTGTGCCTGCCAATAGAAGCGGTACATGTGAGCATCGATAGGTGGAGTATTCAAAGGTTTGGTCCAGAAAGGCGGAACCTCCTCCGGGATGAGCCTTGCCGCGCGCGCCGCGTAGCCTAGCCTCCCGCTTGCTGGTGAGCTAGTAGCATGACGCAAGTCGAATCCTCGCATCGACGGGACATTCTGCGTGTGGAGGTCGCGCTATGGAGTGAGTATGAAACGCAATACTATGGCCATGCGAAATAACGGGAGAGGGTTGAAGAGTCTCTCAGCTTTTGAGATCCAACATCGCATGGCAATCGCCATTGAATCGACTTGGGCACTGGGCCAGCTTGAGATGGGGTTGGCGGGCCGGCAAGCGTGCTTTTGGAGACGAGATCTCGCCCAGGATTGGACTGCGATCGCTTCCCGCCATCATGCCGGGTGATGTGGCCTCAGGCCGGGGGTATGCAAGCAGAATACGTACTTCCTAATGGGGACCTGCCCTGCAGCGAATTGCTCTCAAAAAGTCGCCGCGTACGATCACTTCGCTTAGATTGGACTCATACGGAGAACCATCTCCAGTTTTCCAATGCATGAGGATGCATAAAGTTGTGGTGTAGCTGAATCGAGAGATCGTCGAGCGAACCGGATGACGTCGGTGTTCCCCATGTCCCGGGATGCAAGTCGGGTGAGCGAGTTAATCAGCCCAGACTGCTCAAACTGTGCACGCAGACGCTGAGAATGATCGTGATGTTGTGTAGGGATTGTAATTCGAAGGGTGCAGTCATACTGATCGTCACCAGGGCTCGTATTTGAGCCCCAAGTTCTCGGCGCCTTCCTCCCGGCTGTATAACCGAGCTAACTTTAAGTGAACTTCCCCACCAGTGACTGAACGCCTCATCAACAAACTTCTGAGGTACCTCTACAGAACCACTCTAGCAAGCCAAATGCCGGTGTATATTCAGACACAAGTGTTGTTGAGTACACTCTAAACCCTCGTGAGCCCATTTCAGCTAATCGGTGGAGTACCGCTGTGCGTCTTCAACCACGCCGAACTGAGCCGCTCTAGCGGATTCAGCCATCAAAAGACATTAGGAGTTACTCTTCTTAGGCCACAAGTGCATCCAATGAGCACGCTGCAAGTGCTTTTAGTTCGACATCTGCGGGAATATCCCTACTCTGCCTGCCACCGCTTTCGTAAAACACCACTGATGGCTTACTGCGTCTTATAACTAGCGTGTTAGGTGCAATGGCATCGAGCAACCCAGCCATCTCCCCATTTGATCTCTTCGGCTATCGGGGATTAGTGCATGATCGGTCGCCACTACTTCAGCTCTGGTCGGCGATTGTTTCGTAAAACACCACTGATGGCTTACTGCGTCTTATAACTAGCGTGTTAGGTGCAATGGCATCGAGCAACCCAGCCATCTCCCCATTTGATCTCTTCGGCTATCGGGGATTAGTGCATGATCGGTCGCCACTACTTCAGCTCTGGTCGGCGATTGGATTGCACGTACCTCACTCTGGCTTACCCACCATCCTCCTGGTCCCTAACGATCCATTCGAGTTCTTGGCTGAGAGCCCTCTGCACATCCTTGGTTCCCAGCTGGCCAGGAAGTACGCATAATGGTGGCGTATTTTGAGCAATTGCAAAACTGCATCATGGGAGTCGTCATACAGCGCAAATGTAGGGTTGTACGCTGCCTGCGGCCCTTGGTCCATTCAAGTTTCTTGCCAAGGGTGTCGTATCTTACATGTCATAAAGGTTCAAGTCAAGTCTCCTCTCAAGTTCTTGTCCATAGAGCGCGCTATGGTGCTCCAAGCAGGTCGAGGATTACGCAAGACGTCTTCTCCGCTTTCGGATGTTCCTTTGTGGAAGGCTCGAGGTCTGGCAAGTATGTTACGTTGACGGGAGGGACCCATAACTCGGACAGCCAGGTGAGGCCCACATGTACGGCACGCAACGCCCGCTCGCGAGCTCCGACGATGCAAACTAAAGCGGGTGCTCGCTTTGTGCTTGATCGGCCAGCCGCTCACAGCACTAGAGCGAAGCTCCCCCAGAAGCTCATCCCTGCCTACCTGGAGCTCTCTGATGCTATCTCGATTCCCAAGAGCTCATCCCTGTTCAGTAGTGATAGCTCTTGCATACTCCAGTCGCTGATGTCATGGGCGACCAGAAATTGTGATGGTATAGTGATGATCAATACTTGGGGCCATAACGCCCCGCTTTTGATGCTTATGCCACAGTGTCAATCAATTCTAGTTCTTTGAGAGGACAGGATTTAGCCAGAACATCCGCAGCTCAAATAGCTCAACTTTTCAACAAACTTCCACATGCTTGGACTCCGGTACTTCAGTTCGTTATCCTTGCCAGAAACTACGATTCTCTTTGCTAACTTCATCTCCAGAGAAGCACAAAGAAAAAAAATCCCTAGAATCAGAAGAATTGCCTGGAAACAGTCCCCGCTCTTCATCGACTGCGTCTACAGATCACCCAATTCCTGTTGCTCCTGTACCTACAACGAACTCCCCTGTTCGCACAAAGAGCTCAAAGTCCAAACGCTCAAGTTTTGCCTCACGCTTCAGACGGTCTTCTTCCATAGAGACTGCTACGACTCCATCCGATAACGCACGTTCAGATTCTCGACCAGTTTCTGAAGCTCAGTTGCAACCTATTACAGCTATTCGTAAAAGCTCGAGCGCAGACAGTACCCAGGCTGCTCTCACCTCGTCTTCAAATACCGACACCGGAGACACGCCAATCAGAAGCTCCGAATTTGCGCCCACTCAATCAAATCCTAAAGAATCAGCTATTCCTGAAGCTCCTATCTCTACGCAGGCTTCAGCATCCTTTGAAGCAGCCTTTGATAAGACCGCAGCATCCCAACTCGCTGTGTCCGATCCGACCACGGTTACGCAAGCGGATTCTAGTCCGCATCGATTCTCAATCGCGACGAATCTGACAAGTCAAATCTCAGTTGTCTCTAATACACCTTCACGATCTTCCAAGCAACCGGTTGAATCCTCCACAATGATGTCACCGAGGATGTCGTCAACAAATGGATTTGGTGGACATAATGGCACAAGCGGTGTGCTCAGTCCACCCATGTCGCCGAAAGGTACCCTCCGTTCCAAGGGCCGCCTTGGGTCTTTCACTTCTTCGCGCGCCACAAGTGGAAACTTTGGCATGAAGTCATTCGGTAAGCGCGGCGCTTCGGGCGGTGGCTACAAGATTGGCTTCGTCCAAGAGTCAGCTATGTCTCTCAGAAAGAAAAGTATGGCCGATCTGGGCGCTGGCGTACACCAGAGTATCTCAGATGTGTCATATGTAGATTTCCTTGAGTGGATAAGGTCTGAGCGCCTTACTACTCTTCCACACAAGGGAAGCCGTTGGGACAAAGTCCTGATTCGAGCTCTTTATTTTGCCGAACAATTGCACAACTTCGACCAGGCGATTCAGAGTTTCGCTCTCGATAGTCAAGCTGCAGCTGCAGTCGGCTATGGTCACGCCCGTTTGCTTCTCGAGGTAAGTTAACCGTTATGCTACAACCTGATCTGTTGCTGATCATAGATAGCTTGGTCACGAAAATTCGTCTGCTTTGGACAAGGCATTCTCGGTTCTCTACAAATTTTCACTGTCGTTCTCGTCGGTTTTGCGTCGTTCAGAGCTTCTTGCAGCCACCGCTGAAATCCGTGAACAACTTTGTCTTCTCTACACAGATCTCATTTCATTGGTCGTTGATGTATCGATCAGATTTTACAAAACTGTCAACGGTTAGTTTGTCACACTGCTCAGTCACGCACATACTAATGATAATGACAGGTATGTCTTCGGGTTCCGCAAGCCTTGACATCTTTGAACTCTTTGGTGAGACCATCGAAGGGTTCCGCACGCGCCAGGATTCAGTCATCGAATTGATCTGGGAATCTCAGATTGAGAATGAGGATTTCGAGGATGGCGAAGCGCTTGATGTGAAAGTCCTGAGCAGGTGGTTATCTCCACAAGATCGCGTCCTTGCGACCTTGAATCGTGATCACTCCTTCTTTGTGGATCAACAGGTCGAGATGACTTGCATATGGTTCCAGAAACATCTCACTAGGTTCCTGCAAAGCGAAAAGAGCTTTTTGTTGGTGACTGGTCAGCCTGGATCCGGTAAGACTACTTTGGCAGGATCGATAGTCGAGCGCCTCCAGCGACCCGTCAACCGCAAGCAAGTGGACACACTTTTCTGCTCTTTGTCTCCAGACGTCCCTACCACCGCTACATCACTTGCGGTAGTTAAGTCTTTGCTTTCGCAACTACTCAATCTGCGAGTCGGTAACATGGGCATGTACTATGCCCTGTTTCGAGCATATCAACACTGCAGATCCTCCGGTGATCTGAAGACATACGAGGAACACCTTTGGCAGGCGCTTGAAGATACTCTTAAGCAGCCGCTGGAAGGTGGCAACGATCTTGTCATGGTTGTTGATGGCCTCGATGAGATTGAGTCCTCTCAGTCGGCCTCAATTCAAGCGGCTGGCGGCATCAGCTCCGGTGCACTGCTGGACAAACTTGTCAGTATCACCAACCAAGGCCAGAGGGTGCGTCTGATCACGTTGTCTTCTTCGGCGAAAATGCCTTCTCAGGCGAACGGCATGCTTCACGAAGTTTCCCGCGAGGACATTCGTGATGACCTCCACGCGGTCGCCCTGCGCGCACTGGTCCACAATCGTAACTTCCATGGCAAGCCCGGAAACGAGCAAGAAACTACTCTTGACCGTATAATTCAAGCTGCTAATGGATCGTTCCTGTGGACTATTCTGGCTTGCGAGCTTCTCAATGTGCAGAAGTCGACCGACGCAATCGCGTCAACTATTCAGAGCCTTGAAACATCCAAACCATCTGTGCAAAATCTCGTCCACAAACTGTTCAGTTCCTTCGAGCCCACCAGCAACGCAAAGACCTTGCTGTCTTGGGTCCTTGCTGCTGAGCGGCCCCTAACTACCGACGAAATCCATATTCTCTTTACTGTCGACATCAAGAGTGGCACTCTCACAGACAAGGGTGTCGATGTTCACGAGACACTTCAAGCTCTCAAGCCATTTCTATCCTTGAACGAGCACATTGTTCGTTTCAGACATCCGATTGTTCACTCTGCCCTTCACGATCTTGCGCATAAGAACCAGATCTCAATCCCTCTCAAGGACAGCGAGACAGACCTCTTGTTACGAGTCCTCACGTATGCAAAGTTTACTCTTCGCGATGCAGGCGAGCCTACAATCGACAATGACGATCCTACCATCGCTGATCGTTTATTCCGCCAACACCGCTTCCTTGAGTATACTGTCAGATATTGGGTTCTCCACCTCCAGCAGTCTGCCCTCATGCCCAAGAATCCAGCTGACTTTAAGCCTAATGGAGATCTGCAAAAGGTGTTACCAAACACGACCACTTTGCCGATTCTGGAGCAAATCGTTTGGGGCACGCAACTCCCTCTCCCCGAAGCGATTGACCTACATCTCCTTGTTGGCAACGTGCGACGATCAGTTTACACCGAAACCCACCCTACTGTTCTTCAGACGTACCTTGCAGTAGCCACCTCCTACCTACTTCTCTCTGACACCACGCATGCTTCGTCATACTTCTTCCGATGCACAAAGATCAGCCGCTCCGTTCTTAGCGACATCAATCCCTTGACACTTGAATGTGCGAACCATTTCTTGAAGATTTCAGAATCTATGGTCACAACTACTCGTACGGAGATCATGACTAATCGCGAGGAGATCTTGATCGTCCTGATCGACGCTTACGAGCGACAGTATGGCAGTACTTCGGAGCTTGTCATTCAAACACGCAAGCTCCTGGTCGAGTTGTACGCTTCGCTCAAGGAGGAAGACAAGGCTATGGAAATCTTCCGCCTGATTCAGGAAGCCACAATCCAGCACTACGGGCGCAACAGTCACCAAGCACAAGACATTGAAGGCCACCTCAATGTTGTCCTGGGTAAAGGCAGAGGCGAACGCCGTATTGACAGCTACAAAGAATCCTTTTTCGACGATCAAGACGACGAGGATCAGGTTGAGGTCTTTGACTTTAACTCTATCATCGCATACCTACGCAGGGCCGAGTCCTACGCATCTCGTAAGGAATTCGCGCTTGCTGAGCGAACCTACGTCGAGCTTTGGCAGCAAGTTTCCTCTCAATGTCGCGCTACGCAGTCAATTGGATGGCATGAGAAGAACATTGAAATTGCGACGGCATATTCGCAGTTTTTGAAGGCTCAGAAGCGCACTACGGAAGCGTCCGCTATACTGACGGTTGTATGGGAGCAATACCAACATCATCAGTTGTCATACTCAGAAAGTATTGTGGCTCGTCTCACCACCGTGGCGAAGGAAATGAAGTCACTCTGATCCCACACCATGGCTTTGTCCATCTTCAAACACGCTAGCTCATTCTACAAGAACGTCCGCCAAGAGGACTCCAGCGCTTCGCGTGAGATCAGCCAGCAAGTGTCGAACACTTCCGCAGAACTTGTTCGACAGAGCTTGGCGGCTTCAAGTTCGTCGAGTGAGACAACGACCACAGTGTCGGAATCAGTCTACAAGGACGTCTTCTTCTCCGTCATTCAGTCTTCCAAGACTATTGATTCCAGCACAATCGCTCTTGCAAAGAGGCTATCAGCCAAATATGTGGAAGAGCGAAACTTCTCCCAGGCTATCAGCGTCATCCAGGCTACGCTGCAGCGGACATGGTCGTCGTTCCTCTCCAACTCTATCCACGATGTGACACTCACATCTAACTTCACTCAGGAGTCCATCGAGATTGTCGAACGCCTCGCTGAGTGCTATTTGCAATTAAAGCAGATGGAGAGAGTTGAGGATACCTACAGCCGTTTCTTCCGTGCTGCACTGGTCACCAAGGAAGTCGACAAGGCAATCTTCGAAAAATCGCGAACACTGTTGATCGGCTTCTACGACAAGTACGGCTACCAAGACAACGCAATAAGTGTTTTCCAGGACATCCTTGTCACGTACCGCACAAGATTTGGTCCAACTCACGAGCTCACAATCCAGACACTCTACACCTTGGCTCGTCGATGCCAGCAGCATCCAAGAAATCATCCTTATTGGATTGAGTACTATCTGCAAATCATTTCGAGCCTCAACAAGGATTCCGATGTTTGCCACAAGGATGCTCTGGATGCTATTGTTGTGGTGACTACTACTTACTGGCAAGATCGCCGTTATGCTGAAGCAGTAACTATCTACCGCACCCTCTGGAACACTTTCGTTCGCCAGACAAAGCAGCACAAGATCTTCAGCGAGGAGAAGTTTGTGCAAACTCTTTACGAGCGGTACTCACAGTGCCTAGAAGAGACTAAGGTCAGCTTCGAATCATTGTACCAGATCACCAAGGAGTACCGCGAGACAGCCATTGCTACGTTCGGTGCTCAATCCACAGTTGCGATGGAAGCAACCCTGGCATTGGCGCAGGTGTTACAGCGTAGCGAGGAGCATATCTCTCAAGCAATCTCACTTTACGAAGAGGCTTCAAAGTCGACCAAGACGACCACGTCGACTACCAGGTCGAGCGAGTTGAAGCAGGCTTTGTCATCACTTTATGTTCGTCAGATGAAATCTCAATCATCTTCCAACTACAAGGCCGAGCACGTTGAACGCGCCCTCAGCATGACGCAAGAGCAGCTGAACGACTCTACTAGCAAATACGGCTACTCGCACGAATCATCGCTCACCCACCTCAGGGAGCTTGCTACCTTATATCAGCGCCAGCAGAAGACAGATCTGGCGGTCAAGACTATCACCAACGCTGTGTCTCAAATCGTCTTGAAAGAGACTTCTTCGCAGAAGCAAATCGAATCTGCAGCTTCTATTGCAGCCAGTTTTCATGCTTGCCAGCAGACCACCGTTGCTCACAGCTTGGTACAAGAGCTGCATCGCCAGATCTGTGCAAAGGATACACGCTACGCTTCCAAGTGGTCTTTCGATCTCACCAAAACTAGCCGTGCCTCTTTGGCATTCCTCGCCTCCCTCCAGTACAATGTTCGCAAAGATCTCAACGTTACCTTCGCTGAAATCATGGCCAGCCTCACCATGGAGTACATCTACTTCGAGCAGTTTAGACAGACTCTGCTGGACAATGAGTCACTGACCAACATTCTACTCACGGCAGCTCCTCTCCGCTACTTCTTACGCCAGAACGGTCAAGTGAGATGATCACGGTTGTCGAGGACCAGGCAGTTGGTCTTTTCGAGAAACGCGACGCTCAGGATCTTCACACGCTCAGCAAGGAGACGCCTCGCATCTTCATTGTTGGTATTCTGGACCACCTAGGTTCTGGCAAGAACAAGGACTTCAACCGATCGGTCATCCTCGCTAGCAATGACAGCACCGCGAAGCTGACCAAGGCGAAGAAGTTTCCTGAGGCCTACGACATCGCCAACCTTGGCTTCCTGTACGCCAGCAAGCACGATGGCTACAACGGACCACGATCCATTGGTATGGGCTTCAAGCTTGCATCGCTGCTCGTTAGTCGTGATAGCGAGAAAGCTACTGATGCCGGACTGCGGAAGAAGATGCTCGACTTGTCAAACAAGATTGTCAGAAAGATTCTCGACATTTGCAAGAGTCTGAACATCAACTTCGCACAGATTCAACTCTTCGAGCTCAGTCACCTGTCAGTGCTTCTAGGAGAACAGAACGACTACGCCACACTGGAGGTAAGATACCTGTTGCCATCATGCTTTCTTGCGAACATCGTACTGACAATACAAACAGTGGCTGCTTACCACCTTGTGGAACACCAGAGATGCCCAGCGTTCCTGGCCCGCAGAAGTCCTCCTCAACCTCGGCCGTCGCCTCATCTGCGCTCGCTACCTCGCCGGTTCGCCAATCAAGGCCATCCGCCTCGCCGAAGACATTGCCTACAACATGCGTCGGGCTCATGGCCCCCGCGCACCTGTTACGATCGAGACATACGAGCTACTTGCACAGCTATACACAAGCATGGGACAAACATACCAGGCAAAGGCTTCTTCCGAGAAGACAGGCCCGCTAGCGCAGGAGTACTTCAAGAAAGCTATTGGTATTCATGAGGACATTCTTCGTCTCGTTGTGCACGACCATGGCTCTGGTGATGACTCAGACGATGAGTTGGACACCACTGCCTATTTGCTCGCCAAGGAGGGTGTCAATGTCCAGAAGCAGGAGGGCCAGCCGACTGCTGCGCTTGATGCAGACAACATCGACAAATCTGCTATTGCACTTCGCCATTTGCAGCTCCTCAAGCTCTCATACCAGCGACTCGGCGGCTGGTCGAAGGCGTACGACGAATACGAGCGCCTGAACGCTCAGATCTTCCGCACTTTTGGTTCGGAGCCGAAATGGAAGGGCGTGCAGGGCACTGAAAAGTGGACTGCGAAGGATTATGGTAACGGAAAGGCTGAGTCGCAAGATGGCTCATTCAAGGGCATTGAGGATTGGGCCCTTGGAAGCGACCACATGATCATTCAGGCTCAGAGCAGGCCCCAGCAGAACGGATCGAACGGTATGGTTAGTAAGCCACTTACGGGGCCTGAGCAGGCTGTCGCGTATGCTTAGATCATGATGCACATCATGGATTTACGGTATGAACGATTGATATAGTTGGAGATTTAGTGTCTGCACAGGGCAATGATGTTCTTTACGCTTTATTTGAAAGCTTGTGCTCAGCTCGGTCGCAGTAGATGATGTACAAACTCAAGTGTTTTATCGTCTCGCACCGTCCATCCCCTTTTCAAGATATCATCTGTTGGTACAACTTACACCCTTCGAGAGTCTCGACCAGCTGTCTTTGACACCAGGATGACCGCAATTATGTATGTTGCACTGTTTTTGGTTGTATTTATACGGGATCCAGAAGAAACAAAAATGGCAAGGTCGTGTGCAAAAAAAGCGCTAGGAACGGTGCATTGAAGGCCAAAACTTCCCAAGTGCTGACAAGTCCCTCGCACTCGGCCTACTCTTCCCCTTACAGATTTCCTAGAACGCACATGCGGAGTTCTCATAGGATCATAAAGGGTGGTTGATAGCTAAGAGTAGCGTTGGAGGTAGTATGATGACGCAAATGTCTGTAGTGTGATTAGAAAAGCTTCTCAAACATGCGTTATATCGTTTAGCCTACTGGTGGGCATTATTTCTCATTCACTAAAAGGCTTCATTACCAGCTTGCCCGGACATCTGGCTCTGTCCCCTGCGAATTTGAAGAAAATTAACTTCTGTAGTACATCCTGTGCTGCGAACAAGATAAACAACTGTCGGCATGATAGGCATCAGTACGTCGGACTCCATCTTAGACAATTCTCGTTGAATAAAAGCTCAAAGGTAATGACAATACAAGTCTTCCTCCGCTGTCGTGTCTCCCTCAATGAATGTCTTGAACATCATTCGGTCCTTGCACTTGTCGAACCGGAAACCGTTTGCGCTATGAAGTTTGCTCCCTCAGCTTGCGTGTGCCACCAGCAAATATTGTTACAGTCAACCAAACACTGCAAAACAAGCAGAATATCCGTTGAGCCCATGCTTGCTATCAAGACTATCAGACGGAATTCCAGCTCCCATATTCGATGCGACAAGGTCACTTGTATTATGAAAAAGATGCAGCCGATAATTGTTAATTGATGACTAGCACAGGCTACGTGTAATGCCCATCGTATAACGATTGTATAGGTTTCTGTTCAGAGTCACGGAAGAATGGAGCTGCTTGACTTCAAACCTACTCGGCGATTCGTTAGCGCTGGATATTTGACGATGCTGCGGCGAGATCTCGGACTTCGGGATGTCTCGGCTGCGGTTCCGTTGTCTTATTTGTGTCCCCAGCTCCTTCCCCACACACGTGCCATGTGCCAAGGATCGTGAGGTTGGAGAACATCATCTCCGTATTGCATCAAAACCTGCTTGAAGTGGCGTATCTCTGCCGCAATATTCATTCTCTTTGCGTTCACTTTCTGAATCCAGGTCTAGACTCCTGCAGTTTTTCGCGGTGAAACAAACGGCGGTGATGTCAGGGGTCCGTGTGCGCACCTGAACTTTTCACTCGCCCGTGTCATTGGTTCGCCGTTCAATACCTCACCGCCAGGCTTGAACCTGCATCTCGCGTATCTCGAACAACCTTCGCTCATCTTTGTTCTTCCTGATTTCTGCACATTTCCTGCAGTTATCCGTAACGATGACCGACACACCACAGACAACTGCAGGGGAGAATCCGAAAGGAGCTAGGGTTCTCCAACAACATCTGGACCCTGGATACGAATTTGCCTTCGATCCCGCAACACCTGGCGCAGAGGGCCCCAACAGCTCGTCAAACTCTTTCCGCGATGGCCCTGAGTCTTCACTGAGGTTGCAGGGTGGCGACATTCACCGTGACCTCTACAAAATTGCCGCCAAGGGCAAGCGCCAGCAGATGCACAAGCGAGCTGCAACATTCTCCAATACTCATGATTACGCACCATCAATGGTCTCAGATATCGATCATGATGAGCTACCAGTCCA
Source organism: Ascochyta lentis (assembly GCA_004011705.1). NCBI lineage: Eukaryota > Fungi > Ascomycota > Dothideomycetes > Pleosporales > Didymellaceae > Ascochyta > Ascochyta lentis. Next base: position 381,809 of record RZGK01000003.1, read on the forward strand.
GGAGCAGATGGCGCCAGGAGGTCTGAGACGGCAATTCCTGCAAAAACAAGCCAGAAGTGTTAGCTACATCGCTGAGCCTGTTACCAGGAATTTCATCTCGTTCCTCGAGCTGTATGGTAACTTCGCCGGCGAGGACCTTGAGGAATCTGACGATGACGACGCTATTGAGGATGATGAAGAGGAGCAAGGCGAGCGTCGGCCGCTGCTTGGGCGTCGACAGAGCTCTAAGAGGCTCAGGCAGCAGGGTGATGCCTCGAACGTGAAGTCATTCTTCACCCTGCTGAAGGCTTTCGTGGGGACTGGTATCATGTTTCTGCCAAAAGCCTTCAAGAATGGCGGTATGCTGTTTTCAGCTATCACCCTCATCGTCGTTTCGCTCGTCACCTCACTCTGCTTCGAGTTGCTCCTCGCCTGCAGGAAGCAGTACGGAGGGGGTGGTTACGGAGACCTCGGTCAACTGATTGTCGGAAAGAGGTTACGCCAGCTCATTCTCGTCTCAATCACTCTTTCTCAATTCGGCTTTGTATGTGCTGGTCTCATCTTCACCGCGGAGAATCTGGCTTCTTTCTTCGACGCAGTCACGCCCAACTCTGCGCCACTCGGGACTAATGCTCTTATCGGCATCCAACTCATTGTTCTTATCCCTTTGGCTTTCATCCGCAACATTTCGAAGCTTGGCCCTGCTGCGCTTCTTGCCGATGTCTTCATCCTGATTGGTCTGACATACATCTACTGGTACGACATTTCATGGATCAGCAAGATGGGCGGCTTCCACCCCAGCATCGAGCTTTTCAACCCGCGCGACTGGACTATGACCATCGGCTCTGCCATCTTCACCTTCGAGGGTATTGGTCTAATTCTTCCTATCCAGTCGAGCATGAAGCACCCCGAAAACTTCAGCAAGCTGCTGTACATTGTTATGGCCATCATCACAGTTATTTTTACCTCGGTTGGTGTTTTGTGCTACGGTACCTTTGGTGAAAATGTTTCCGTGGAGGTGATCACCAACTTCCCTCAGTCCAGCAAGCTTGTCAACGCTGTTCAATTCCTCTACGCCATGGCCGTCTTGGTTGGAACACCTGTGCAGCTCTTCCCTGCTATGCGTACGCTTGAGCTCAAGATTTTTGGCCGCGCATCAGGAAAGAAGGACAGCCTTACTAAATGGAAGAAGAACGCGTTCAGGACTGCGCTGGTCATCTTCGCTGGAGTTGTTGCAGCTCTCGGTGCGAGCGATCTCGACAAGTTCGTGGCTCTCATCGGCAGTTTCGCTTGTGTACCGCTGGTATACATTTACCCAGCATACCTGCACTACAAAGGTGTGGCTGAGCGCCCATGGGCTAAGGCTGGTGACATTTTGATGATGCTCGTTGGCCTTGTTGCTATGGTTTACACCACCAGCATCACTGTCGCCAGGTGGGCCGAGACATAAACAAAGGATAAAAGGGAGAACGTTCACTGTTGGATCAAAAGATCGTTGCTCGCGTTGCCAATATTGCATATGACACTTCTGAGCGCGGTACAATAATTGCATGTTGTTTGGGTTTCATGGCGTCAAAAGCACGGGATATTCAATAGTTCTTCGCATTCCTGTTCAATAAGCATGTATCGTTAACTGCACATACAAATAGCCCTCTCTAGCCTCACAGTTTCTTATCGTCTCTCTATCTCTCTTGCTTTCAGACCTCCACATCCAGCATCTCCACCTCACATGGACGAGGGCTACTGGACTTCCCGGCAGCATAGCCTTCCCTTTCAATGCCATGACGTCTGTGTCCATCGATACAACCTAGCCAAACGCCGAGCTAGCAGTATCCATCGACGTCATCTGCTTGTGCCACCATACGCCTGTCCAGCTAGAGAAAAAGGGGCTTTGGGCTTCACCTCGTCGCTAGCCTTCTGTTCGCGCATGATGATATCTGTTTCGTCGGCGATATTGAAAGCCGCTCATTTTACTCCACAGCGTGGAGTCGTGGGAAGAATTCCTTGGAACATCCATTGTGGTGCAAGCACTACTCAATACTGTAGTGCGGTCTTACAACAGACGTATCTGCTAACCTTGAATCTGCCTACCACTTGACGCGTAGCCCCTCAAAGCTTGTGGGCATCGGCGGAAAGTCGACTGCCAGCCCATCTTCCCCAATGTATTTCTCTCTGAGTAGGAAGCAAGATGCGCAAAGGCGTTCGCCGATGGCGTGTTTGCCCATCCAAATTCTCCCTTGGGCGCTGTACAGTAAGGTCGCTATGTCTGAGAACATGCTGGAGCTTGATTGGCATGCTGCGGCTGGATTATTGAAGAGATGCGGTTGCGCGTCAAAGAATTCTTCATCGGTATCTAGTGAGCCTTCTTCGTAGTAGTCTGCACATGTCCCGGCGTAACTTGGAAGATCAATGGGTGATGTGAGCACTGCGTCAGCTTTGCAGATGCTATGACAGACGCAGTCGGAATTGTGAGCTGTCTTGACACATTCGGTGATGGCGATTCGAGCGGGCTCTACTAAAGCGCAAGCAAGTAGCCCATAATCATCGTTACAGCTTGTGCAGGTTGTTTGTGAGGTATTTGTGTGACTCGTCCTGTTTGAGGCAATACCGGACTGCGACAGTGCGTTGACGAACGTATCTCGCGTCCATCCTAGCTCCTGCATGCATGAGTTCAACTCTTCTCTCATGTAAACTTCCACTTTCTCGATGCAATCTAGCAGCGCGTGGCACCACGCCGCATAGATGCTCGGTAGTGCTTGCATGAACTGTTTATGGGTCAGGTTATCTTCCATCCAGTCGAATCCTTTCATCTGCAGGAATGATCCTGCATTGACGACCATGGGCAGAACAACCCGTCCGCTTACGCGTAGGGCTAACCAGAAGCCAAGAGCGTCTACGTGACGTTGGCTGATGTTGTGGTGTTCAGCGTGCGAAAGATCCAGAATGCGTTCCATGTATCTGCTGTGACGTTCGTGGTTGAGAGTAGATCTTACGGCGTGCTGTAAAGCAGACCATATGTTGCGTGCACTGAACTCGACGTATTCCTCATTGGCTGTCAGATGTAGAAGCCATGTGATACTGTTGTGAGAGATTGGAACCCTCTCTTTCGCATATGCTCTCTTCAGCCAGTCGTGAACGTTCCAACCGTCGCTGTCAGGGCCAGCTATGTCAATACAGTCGCAGAAAAGCCTGAGCATCGCAATCTTAGTATCAGCGTGCTCGTCGGTACAACACGCAACGAAAAGTGATATGGGAGATCTGAAGTCGTCAGCTTGATCGCCATCGACCCAGAAAAAACAGCTTACAGGATAGATTCCGTGGGTCCTTCGTAGACCAATGCAGACTTGTCTGCACCTGCGCGAATCAACATAGCGCACAAGTCCACATGACCTGCTGCAGCAGCGAACTAGAGCATGAATCAGTGCCCGTGATTTCTGACATACTCAAGCTAGAGGTCGTGGTCTTACATGTAGTGGCTTCCATCCCTTCGGGCTCGTGTCCACAACACTGCCCATGCCTTTCTCCAACAGAGCTTCCACAGCACGTGTTTGGCCTGTTTGACAGAGCTCGAAAACAAGGGAGTCTTCCGGGACAGCACGCGTCACTGTCAGCCTGCAGTTGAACAGCCAGCTCCTGCCAGCTGACGCCACGACAGCCTCCAGCCCGGTCTTGACACCCAAATATTGCAACCATGTTGTGGGATAAAACACAAGAGAAGTGACCGTTTGCGATTTTGCCGGCGTGCTTTCGGGATCGCTGCCGAGATAAATGGTGGTCGTGCGTACCCAAGCACATCCAAAGGCGGTTCGAAAGCTTGATGTTTGATGGTGAACACGGTATCGCAAGTTCTCAGCGTAGACGAAAGTCTTTGAGCGTAACTGTCCACAATCATCGATAATATATCCGTCTTGTGCAAAAATGTCCATTGATGTCGGCTCGAAGGTTGCTATCGCAGTCTGAGCAATAGCATGGAGCATTAGTTCTTGAACTTCGAAACTGACCATCGAATTTTCCGACACCGATATCTTGGACGGGTTTAGTGCATTTTTCATCATACTTTCTGACGCTGAAGTCAAGCGACGGAGAGACCGCTGGCCCACGTACTTAAGCGGAGCGCTTTGTACTGGCGTCCATATAGAGGCATCTTCGACTCCAGGTAAGAGTAACGGGCTTTTCCTAGGAGTGTTTGTGATGGCATGCTGCTGGACGTCTTCGAACACGTTTATCCTAGTCGAAGAACTGGATGCGCGTGCTTGGACAACACTAAACATAGTTAGCACGATAATAGTCTTGTCGCAGCCAAAAAGAGTAGTTATACTAGTACAACAGTACTGCAATTTAGTGCGATAATATAGGCAATATTCCGTGCGACAAGTCTTCACGACAGCGAGTTTCCTTCGTACCTTTCGTGGACCATGGCAAGCGTCAATGTGGACTTTGTATCGTTCAGAGAGTCGCGAAACCGCTGGACATGCTTGCTGTGAAGCGCAGCTTTGAAGGCGGTTCGGACTCGGATTCTTCGCGAAAGAGATTGGAAACCGTCGTCGAATCTTTCGACAATCGACATCAAATCCTAGTCGATCAGTGAGAGAGCGGTACCAGAGGCAATCAAGCTTACTGCAATCTTGACCCGGCAGTGCTTTATTCCTTCTGCAATGCAATCACCCGAAGGTATGTTATTGGATTCGACCCTTTTGAAGACAGAGATGAGATATCGCAAATCTTCCTTTATGGCAGCTATCTCGATAGGAGCATCTTCGACAGACTCCCAAAATCTGTACAGCTTGACGCATGCTTCGGTAAGTTGAAAAGCAACAGAAACAACAGCTAGGCCTAAACTCGATCAGTAAGTGTAGAGATCATACTCGAAACCGAATGTACCGTTTGCTGCAGCCGATAATCCCTCCATGTTGTGTGTCGATTTACACCATCTTTGAAGCTGATCTACTGAAGTCTTTAACTCCATGCATCAGGCGGCGGTACGTCTAAGGGGCGGAGCTCACTCACCTCAGCCGTGTGGCTGCGCTAAGGTACGCACAATGGTTCCCCTGCAGATTGCCTCGTGCTTTGTCTTCACAGACTCCATACTGAACATACCCTCTACCCCTCGCGCACGGTTGTAGTAATCACGGATTGTGAGAGGCCTTGCGGAAAAGAACGACTGTCCCCAACAATCCTTATAGCGATTATGGAATGTAGTTCGTTCAAATTAGAGATTTTTACGCTTTCACACGATTCTAAATACATCGCCTGTGTCTTCTCCGATAGTCTGAAGAGTGATTCCCTGGATATGTGAATGTCGTGAATCAACGCTACCATATGACAGGAGGCTGGGATGATCGGCAGTTCATAACGGGATAACCTTTGGCCCCCACACCCACCCGAGGCGGGTTGAGCCATGTAACCGCATCCAGAGGCGCCGCAGCACGTTTCATGATGCTCTAGAAGACAGGCTCGATGCGAAAGAGGCTTAAATCACGCGTGGGCCGACAGATTTGATGAGATAGAAGTAAGCGGAGCGGTACAGAAGCGGGAAAGGCAAGCAGACTAGCGATCGATAGGGGCAGCGACCAAGGCCTGTGTGCAACCATCACACATCCGCACAGCCTATCAGCGACTACACGCAATAGATTCCTACAGATGAAAAGAAATACCATTCTAGTCGATGATATAAACCGCCTCGCGATTCGAAACAGCTATGCGTGTGGCAAGCATTAGCTTCGCGGACGTAGAACCAGCACTGTCAAGACCTGACCGATACCGAAGACGCACGACAACCTCAATTGGTCGACACAAAACATGATAATTTCGATCATGGTGCATAATAAAAAGCCTACACAGCCCAAACTTGCAGCAGTACATATCTGCTAGTAATTGCCCACTTACTTAAGTACCTAACAGTGTGGGCATTAACTGACTAAGGCTGAGCGAACAGGAAACCTTGCTTGAGGCTTAGCACGATCCGTACACTGCTTTCACTGCTTAGCTACGTCTTAGCGATTGCATAGATATGTGCAGACATGAAGAACACAAAGTATCAGCATATCAGAAACGAATAATTCCACATCACTACAAAGTACCCAAACAGACAATTTCCAAGACCTATGGAAGGCATCATGTTTTCAAATCTACGCCATCCACCCAACAAAAAGAAGACCAGGGAATCAAAATCAAAAGCCAGCACTAACCCAGAGCCCAAGAGGCTCAACTCCAACCTCCACAACCACCACTTCTCATGGTACAGCAACAACCTCCTCGCACCCAGGTCCCCACCAGTGCCCACCTTCTTTAAAACGAAGCCACCCAACAACTACAATCCCAGCCCACTGAACCCCCCTCCTCTGCACTACATGTACGCAGCCCCACCACGCTCTCAAACGACGATACAACTCGACTTCTGTTATAGAATCCCGTTCACGAGGGTAAGGGAGCGAGGAGCAAGCGCATCTCACTTCTAGCATTAAGCGAACACCATCACCACGACGCGGATACGTGAGGTTATGGGGTCATGGAACGCGAATACGCTCTACTCAGGCAACTAGTTTACTCGCACTGCGCGTTTCATCGCTGAACGCTGGATGTCGGGTTGCGGCTTTGGCGTTGATGCTGTTGAAGACCTTGTTATGATGAGTGTATATATTCGCTTATTGATTTGAATAGCTGAAGCAAATTACCACACGACGACGACTAGACTCCTCCCCGAGAGGTTCGAGGTAGTCTATCATGACGGGAAAACAAGATAGTCGAACTGGCAACCTCTGCCAACCCAACACCTTGTAAGCCCACACACAGCAAACAAAACGCTAAACGACGAGACCTAGTGAGTCAGGAGGGGATGCGTAGTAATTTTATCCGAGAGCTGGAGCGGAAATGTAAGGTGAGATGCCTGTTTTCCGGATCCCGTGTTCTCGAATAACGATCGGGACTTCATTTACGGTAGCCAGCGGGTAAGAGACCGGTGCTGAAGTGAGAGATGACGTTGTGTTGGAAGATTATAGATGTGCGATTATTGCCTGTCAACTGCTCTATAAACCAAAAAGGTCAAGGGCCTTGTTACACACGGCGTGTCTGCCGTATGGGGTCTTCTTTACCCTCTCCTCTGTGAGATAAGAGGCTAGTGCTAAAGTGACAGATGACGTTGTGTTGGAAGATTATCAATGTGCGATTATTGACTATCAAACTGCTCTATAAACCAAAAAGGTCAGGGACCTCCTAACACACGGCGTGTCTGCCATGAGGGGTCCTCTTTACCCTCTCCTCCGTGTGCTGGTCCTGTTTCGAACTTCCCTCCCCTCGACCTCTAAATGCGTCGTTTTCTTCTCAACTTTGGTGACCTCGCCTTCCCCGTTGATGCCAAAGTGCTCGGGTACGAGTACGCCCTCAGGCCCGACGCCCGGTGTCGCGACGTGGATGCCCTCAACCAGCACCTTCTCGTTCTCGGGGATGTCGATGTGTGATGGCTTCTCGGCGCGTTTTGTGCCGAGAGGGGGGTCGAAGCGCTTGCGCAGCGTCTCGATCATCTTGGCGAACCAGAACCAGTTCAGGCCGTTGAGGACAAGGTTCGAGGCTAGGTATGCGAATGCCAACCACAACGGCACAGCCTGCCCGTCTGCGAACTGCAGGATGTCGGTGCGCTCTGTCGCGCCGGCATCGACGGCGGTGGCGTTGTCGAAGCTCTTGATGTTGGAGTCGAGGAATGTGACAGGGCCGGCGTGGTATGCGGTCCAGACGTCGGAGAAGACGCGGATGGACTGGTATGAACCCCAGAAGAGGCGGCAGGACATAAAGGTCAGGAGCAGCAGAACGCCGTTGATGAGTTGGAGCCTAGAGCCGGTGAGGTTGAGTTTGTCGCAGAACCAGTGGATATTGAGGAACGGGGAGGAGAGTTCGTAGAGGATGAAGGTTGGGGCGTAGAAATTTACAAAGGGGCGCTGGCAAACCACGTTAGCATAGCTCATCTTGCCTGTTTCTGGGGTGGAGTTTCTCTCTCGTGCGATTGAAATGTTGGGTAAGAAAAAAAAAAGTACTCACGAATCCCAAAGCAAACACACAGAGGGCGCTTATGGCATGGAACAGCATGCCGACCCCAAAAATCCTCACATTCTGCACCGTAATCACCAAGTCCCACAAAAAGTACCCTCCCGCAAACGCCTGAATCAATCCACCACCCCCTGTGTATCCATGAACCCTGTCCTGCTCCCCCATGGCACTCCTCTCCTCATCCTTCCAAATCACCCACAGGGCAAGACCACATATGACGGTGGACTGCACAAACGACACAATGTGCACGTCCCAGTTGAGCTTTGTGCGCGCGTTGAAGGATGGGTAGATGCGCGGAAAGAAGTGGCGGCTGAAAGCAGGCGACACGTATTTGTTGGTGATGTGGTAGAGCGCGTATGCGAAGACTACTTCGTGGAAGTGCAGGGGCAGGGTGCGCAGGTGCAGGAAGTCGGCGAGGGGTTCGACGTATTTGACGAGGTATTCGGGGCGGGTGAGGGGGAAGGGATCGTGCATGACGGAGGTGGCTGTGGCGTGGTGTGGTATGTCACGGTCGCTGGTGGGCGTGAGGTGTGGTGGGAGGGGCGCAGAGCGGTGTCGTGTGGGGAGCTTGGTAGGTCGAGTGGGTCCGCGGGTGTGAGAGGAGGAAAGGGCAACTTCGGCGTGAAGAAGTCGCAGGGAAGTCTACGAAGATGCTGGTGAGGGCGAAGGGAAGAGGGCGAAGGGAAGAGGGAGGAGGGAGGAGGGAGCGGAGAGGGAAGACGGAGCGGGCGGTGTGTTGATGTTGCCTGGTGATGTCGAGGTGCATGTGCCGTGCCCTTATGCGGAGGACGGCCAAGCTGGGATCACCCCCGAGGCTTAGCGAGCGATGGTCCCAGCTGCGCCAACAAGTTACATCAGTGCTGTCGCGTGCGACATGGCTCACGGCTCCTCGAGATACAACAGCCACGGGAACACGTCATTTCTGGATCACTTGGCATCTTGATGTTGGACGTTGTGCAAGGCGTCATCCTGACAGCCGTCAGACGAACTCTATTGATGCAAGTGTTTCATACTCAACGTCATGTTGTCTTCCGGCATATCAGGGCTAGGGATTTGGGTATCAAAAAGAACAAGAATACACGCCTGGCGATCAGTACAGATCCAAGTTGATGTTGCGCTTCAACCAGCAAGCTTGGCATAGATCATCTCGCAATTTCTCCGCATATGCCTCCAAAAATAATGCGCCAACGTAAGAAGTCCGCTCCACCTTATCGAGCAGCCCGTAGAAGTCCTGCAGCGTCTTGTAGCTCACGATACGCCTATGCTGGTCGACGTATGAGGGACGACCGGACGAATCTTTGAATGAAGCGCTCTCAGCTTGGTTTGCAAAAGCTGTCGAGTTGTTCTCGCTCATCTCGCCGGTCCTCCTGAAAGAGGATGGCGGTGTAGGTATACCGAAGACTGGTCTGCTCTTTGGCGGTGGAGATTCTGTCAGGTCTATCGTCTCAGGCTCGGGTGTCTTGGGACGAGTCGATCTCTTCTCCAGTATTCGCAGGCCGTCCTCATGCAGCTTTAGAGCTCTTGGCACAGAACTCTCATCATCCCCACCGAGCATCTTCTGCAGGTCCAGCTGCGTGCCTATCCACAGCGCCCAGGTGGTCTCGGTAATGTCCTCGGTCATGAAGATGTACTTGAATGCCAACTTCATCTCGTACTCGTTTTGGTAAGGGTAGAAGATGTTCATTTGAGACTTCTTTCCGCCCGGGACCTGCTCGGGATCCTCGACGAATGGATCCAGGATGCCCAGCTCGTAGTTAACGGCCCAGTTCAGTTCCTCGTTTAGACTCTTGTCATGCATGGATGTTATCCCATCTTCCCATGATAAACGCTCCGCAACGAGGAAGATCTTTCGCGCATGAGGCGTCACCTTGCGCTCCTTCATACAGGCTGGGCATAGTGCAGACTTTTCTTTCGCAGTTTCTGGTCGATGGTGCAACTTGAACCACGAATCATACGGCAGAAGGCCGAGAGGATAGGGGACCCAGTGGAAGTCCTGACATAGCCGGCTGTCAGGATGAGGCGCATGTAGAACAGCAGGTTTGTATGGTTTTCCCCAGGGAATCAATGTGGAAGGCGAGGACCTTCCGGCCGGTGGCTGACGTGATGGTCCTGCTTGGGACAGTGTGTTGGAACTGACAGGTTCGACTGGCCAATGTGCCGATGTACGAGTCTGTGCATTCGCGGAGGGGACCTTGTGTCTAGACTCGATTTGCACTTCCTGTAGTGGTTCGTATGATGAGCTGGATCGCTTTACAAATGAAGAGTTCCGCTGTTGTGCAACTTGCGAGGTAGTGGGCGTAGAATGCTGCATTGGTTGCTGGATATTTGCAAGGGGGGTCCTTGCTGGCTGGAGCTTACATCTCGATTGTGCTCCATGTGTCCCAGCTCTTACGGCTTTGGCGGCTGTTGAGATTTCCCAGTTCGAGTCTGCTGCCCGCTTTCGCAAACTAGGAGCCATGTTCAGGGGTATAAAGATAGACACGACGCGCGCGAGAGCTCATCTTTCACAGCCAGCAGGGGATCTGCTGGTCATCCTCTAGTAGATCAAATGAAGTTGGTGTGGTTGTAGACTCTCACACGGTGGGGGTGAAGGAGACGCGCCATGACGCGCCGTGTGACAGGGATCATGGCGCCGCTAGTGATGCCTCGCCAGAAAAGTTCCGAGGCGGAAGCTACAACGGGCCCATGCATCGCCTGATCGTTCCTTCCACGACACGATGAAGGCAATTAGGAGGGCCGTCGAGGGCCGTCGAGCCTCACGATCAATTCACGCACTCAACGCACCATGCGCTGCACGTCGCACTTTCACCAAGCCCGCATTCGCACCGAAGCCCATCATCGACATCAAGCACATCCGGCAAGCCCCCGGACTGTACGAGCAAAACTGCATAGACCGCAACTATGCTGCACACAGCAAGAACTCGTGGCGCATTATCGAGCTGCATGAGCAATGGTTGGCCCTTCAGCAAGGCGCTCGCGACCTCCGATCACGGAACAAGCAGCTGCGCGACCAGATAGCGAAGGGCGGGGCAGAGAAGGAGAAGGCGCTCAGCGAGGCAAAGGCCATGAAGGCAGAGCTCGGTGAGATTGAGGCAAAGGAAACACAGCTGCAAGACGAGATGGAAGGGTTGGCGCAAGACTTGCCAAACCTCAGCAGTACGCACACGCCCGTTGGTGACGAGGCTACCTTGGTCGACTACATTGGCCGTCACCCTGAGCCTGACGCGTCGAAACCGACCCGCACATGGAAGTCGCACGTAGATATTGGTCAGCAGCTAGGCATACTGGACTTTGCGGGTGCATCGCAAACATCAGGCTGGGGGTGGTACTTTCTCGTCGGCGACGGTGCGATGCTAGAGCAGGCTCTCGTGCAGTATGCCTTGAGCGTGGCCAGGAGCAAAGGCTGGAAGGTGGTAGCGCCGCCATCATTGGTGTATTCGCACATTGCCTCGGCGTGCGGCTTCCAGCCACGAGACCAGAATGGCGAGCAGCAAGTCTACGCCATTGAACAGTCGGAGAAAGACAAGGCCAAGCCACAGTTGGCCCTCGCTGGAACTGCAGAGATTCCATTGGCTGGCATGAAGGCCAACACGGTCTTGAACGAGGCTGAACTCCCTTTGAAGACGGTCGGTGTGAGCAGATGCTACAGAGCCGAAGCTGGTGCAAGAGGAGCGGACACCAAGGGCTTGTACCGTGTTCACGAGTTCACCAAGGTCGAGATGTTTGCTTGGACAGCACCAGACCAGACCGGGGAAGAGCACTTCACCGCAACAGACGCATCGAGCTCGGAGGCCATCTTCGAGGAGATGCTTGGTATGCAGCACGAGATCCTCGGTGCGCTCGGTCTCCATTGCCGCATCCTGGAGATGCCCACAACAGACCTCGGTGCGAGTGCGATCAGGAAGCGCGACATGGAGGCTTTCTTCCCATCTCGACGGGCGATTGACAGCGGCTGGGGTGAGGTCACGTCGACATCGATGTGCACCGACTACCAAAGTCGACGATTGCACACTCGCCTGCGTACTGCCAATGCCAACAAGCTGGAGTTTCCGTTCACACTCAACGGCACGGCGCTTGCAGTACCGCGGGTACTGGCAGCCATTTTGGAGAATCACTGGGACGAGGAGAGCGCGAGTATCAGCATACCACCAGCTTTGCAGCCGTTCATGGGAGGGCAGACGAAGATTGCGAAACAAGCATAGCACTGGCCATGGCGTTTTGTCGACTGAAACACACGTGTACGATATGGTTCCTACCCACTGTATATTATCGAAGGCGAGCGACGACACGGGGACGGAGGTGCAACAATGCAATGATGGCCCACACTTGACGAGTTCTGCCCTGCATCTGCTGTCACGTCGTCCAGTCGCGTGGCGCGCTTGTGCCATGCATGGAGTCGCGGCCGAGGCTGATTCAGGTTCAGCGCGGTGGGCGGTCATCGATTGGCTGCAGGCGGCTGAGCAGACATGGGACCACTGCATGCAGCGAACAAGAGCAGGTGCGCGCGCCACACCCACTCCTGGGCGAGGCAGCAGGCGTGCTGAAACGCTCCCCTCGACCATCTCGTCAAAAGCGAGCCTTTCGTCGTTCTGCGCGTGTTCCCGCTGGTCCACTTGGACGCGGTGCCAGAGTTGGTGGGGTCTTGAGCGGGCCTAGGCTAGCGGACCAGCCTTCTGCCATCAACAACAAACACCCGTGAGCGCGTGAGCGGCACCAACCAGCCGGACGCTGTACGCCGTGCAGCCACCTCCCACTTTGTTCGACGCGCCCCTCCTTGCTGTCGAGGTGTGACAAGCCTCCAGCCATCTCGGCCGTCGCAGAGCGAGGGCGCATCGTGAAGTCGACGACACCGACACTCACACCACCTGTCGCCGTCGCCTTCACCGTCGCCTTCACCGTCGCCTTCACCGTCGCACTCACCGTCACACTCACCGTCGCACTCACCGTCGCACTCACCGTCGCAGTCGCAGCGCATGGTTTCCTACCCCGACTCCCAGGTTGGGAGCGCCATCAGTGCCGAGCGCTCCTCCTCGCTCACCATCCGCCGCCCCCCCTCGGCCGCCTCGCATTCCTCGCGCACCTCGACCATCCGCCGACACCGCCCTCACCGCTCCGGCGGATCCAGCTACGGAGGGAGCAGCGTTGGCTCGCAGAACGAGTTTCCCATCTTCACACACACGGGCGACGTCGAGATCGTAATCAGCAACGGGCGCAAGGAGAACCGCTATCTGCTGCACAAGCTGATCCTCACGCAATGCTCGGGCTTCTTCGAGGCCGGCACCAGCGACGAGTGGACGGCCGCCGCCGAGGGCAGTGTAGCCCAGAACATGAGCGCAGCCGCGCTCGCCAGAAACCCTTCCGGCTCGCGGCAGGACAGGAAGAGATGGCGCTACGAGCTGGACTGGGGCAGCGCTGACGACGACCAGCCCATGCTGGTGCAGAAGGTGCGACCAAGCCATGCACTGCGCTTGAACGCATACTGACAACGTGCAGAGAGCCCAGCCCGCCATAAGCACAATGTTCGGTGGCGACGGCACACACCCACCACCCGCGCGCAACAAGCCCATCGCCCCTTCGTCAGGCTTCCTCCGCAGCATGACCAACTTCTCCACCGCCCAACTCTCCACCTCGACACCCGCACCCACGCCCGCCGATCCTGACGACTCCACCTTCCGCGACTACGACAACCTCTTCCGCATCTTCTACAACTACGCGCCCGCTCTGGACGCCATCAACATCGCAAACGCCTATGTCGAGTGCAAAGCCTTGCTGCAACTGGCCGACATGTACGACGCGATTGGCGTCATCGGGCCGAGGGTCGACCATCACTTGCTGAGGTTCCAGGGGCGCTTGTGGAAGCAAATCGCAAAGTACCCGCCCAGCTACCTCAAACTCGGCTACATGGCGCGCTCCAAGGCCATTTTCGCAGAAGCCATGGTCCACGTGGTCGGGCAGTGGCCCGCCGCTCTCCCACAGCTACGAAACCAGGTCCCAGACGCGGTGCTCGATCTGATAGAAGACAAGGTCGAAGACATGGACGAGCTGAAGAGCAAGATCGAGGTCAAGCTGTTCAGACTAAGCCTGACAACAAGCCGAGGCGAGCGCGTCAGTCCGAGCAGCAACTGGCTAGACTGGATGGCCGTATCGCTCTTTCGCCAATGGCTCGCCGAAAACACCACACCACCACCCGCCCCCATCCTCAAATCCCCCCGCAACGGACCCTCAACCCCACGGCCCGACCTCTCCGCACCCTTCAACACAGGCCGCGTCTTCCGCCTCCTCGGCCAGGGCGGCCCCAGCTACCTCTCCCACGACGAATGCAAGCGCTTCCTGCGCCTCCAACACGACCAGTACAACCGCGAGAACCTAAAGCGCTTCGAGCGGCGCATCGAGGAGGTGAAGAACAAAGCCAAAGACGCTGTCAAACCGCTCATGCGCAACTTTCTCGAACTGGATCTCAGAGAGGGAGGACTGCCCTATCTCACTTGCACGAGAGTCGATCCGCAGGATTTTCCCTGGGATGAGATATAGCGAGGTCGAGCTGCCATGATTGATGATGAACGGAGACTATGCGACGATGACGGCACGTCTTGCACTCGCTGGGGTTGGTTTAGCTTGAATCAAGTGAGACTGAGTGTGACTGAGTGCGACTAAGTAGGATTGGGATTGGGATTGGGATTGGGATTGTTTTGGCGCCAGATACCCTTGGATGTTCATATTGGCTTTGGCTTTGGCTTTGTCTTTATCTTTCTTTCGCGCGCATATTTGCTGTTTTACCCCACGCCACGTTATACTTCCGAGGCGCTTGGATTGTTTTTTTCACGTTTTATGATCTCATGAGCGATGATGGAGTGCTTGTTTGTTTGGACGAGATGAGATGAATTGACATGGTTGGTCCATATCTTGTGATTGAGAAGTTGAAATGAAATAAGGGCTCTTTTTATATGAGGGGAAGTTGGATCGCGTGGATCGCGTGGATGGCGTGGATTAGATGGAATGGAGAAGGATAGGATAAGATTAGATGGGATAGGATAGGATAAGATAGGATAGGATTTTAGGATTTTAGGATAGGATAGGAAAGAGATCCAACTACCCATCTCATAAACACAAAGTAAGTAACTAAGTAATCACACACAACTCCACACACCAGCTGTACATCTTTTCCATACTTCCGTCCCCTTCCCTTCTTTCCTTCTTTCTTTCTTTCTTTCTTCTTTTACTACGCATATCACAACACCCTGTAAGTATTCGCTCAGATACTAAGAAATCATCATGCATGAGTTGGATGTACGTGCAGTATCATTTGATTTGATTTGAGGGTGGTGAATGCAATAACCCAGCCCACTTCAGCGAGCCTGGATAACGACTCTACTATGTAGCTAGTCGAAGGAAGAAAGGGGGAGGTTGAAGATGGATGGATGGATGGATGGGAAATGAATACGCGGTTGGGTATAGGTAGGTAGATGGACAGGCTGAGCTGGAGAGGAATCGAGAAAGGGAGGACGTGCTTGGAGAAGACGGAAGTAGATTAGCCTTGGCCTCGTCCTCTGCCTCTTCCTCTCCCGCTCGCTGTTCTGGCCATGGGCACGCCGCCGCCGTGTCCGGATGTGCTGCTCTCGCCGAATCGCCCCATCGGTGTGCTTCCCCCAGCGTCACTATACCCAGCCATACTGCTCTGGGCGCTCATCGGTACGCCGCCCATTCCTCCAACCTCGAGGTGAGGCACCACGGTCCGGACGTGGCTTGTGATCTCGTTGACAGGCTCTTGGAACCCTGGTGGCTGGACCTGATAGTCTCTCGCCTTGACTGGCTGACATGCCGCCTGCAGTAACCTCTCGTTGAGCTCGTCGTCTGGTCGCGCTTCTCTCAGCATCAGCTTCAGATCTTGGTCCACGTCTTGTGGCGCAAGAGGTGGTGGTGTGGGCGCCGAGGCGTTGACCTTCTGGAAGATCTTGGCGTCGAGCACAAACGGCGGATTGTATATGAAAGGTATCTGGCCGTTCGTTATCGATGTTGTTGAGCGCGTGGCGCCGCGTGTTGCGTGTGGATTGGACGACACTTGGCGGGCCATGTCTGTAGCGCCAGGAACTTCGTCTGAGTCCTGATCTGCGTCGGGGAGGTCGCCGTTCTCGGAGGCGTGATCACCGTTGGTGTGGGCGTGGCCGTTTGTCGTGGTTTCGGTGTTGGAGGCTTCGTTGGGTCTCATCTTGGCGAAGAAGTGGGAGGCTGCGTTTGTCGCTTTGGTCATGGCCATGTTAAGTTCCTTTTCGGTAAAGAGACGGTCGAGAGAGTAGGCAGAGGCCTCGAATTGTGTGTGCATGGTGCGTGCCTTGGCTTCGCGGTAGGGCGAGGCGTTACCCGCTTCGACGTTGCGACCAGAGGGGCCTGGCGAGTCGATCTCGTTCTCGTCGAACAGCTTGCGCTTGCGCGACTTCTCTGCGGCTACTGCCACCTCCTCGGCCTCTCCTCCAAACTTGTGTCCTGTTCGTCTTGTCTTGCGCGGAGCTTGTGGCCCACCTGGGCTGGCGGGGTGGCCGATACTGAACTGGTTGGGGTGCAAGAGCATGGCGTTGCTGTCTGAGATGTCGAGCTGCTCCTTCTCACGTCTCAGCCTGTTGGAGCGCTGCTGTATGCTCGCTATGAGGCGTTCGCGAACGGTGGCTGCAAGATATTTGTGCTCCTCCTCGGCGATCCTGACCTTGTAGAGATGCGAGTTCTCGATCTCGTTCTTGCTGTTCTCGTGCTTGTTCTGTGGTGGTTGTCAGCCTCTTGCGTGCAGTTGTTGCCCAATCGCGGAAACTTACGTAAAGCATGGTGAGGTTGTAGTCGCGCTCCTCCATGGCATCGTTGACGGCGTCCACAAAGCGCGAGTAGTACTTGCCGCACTGCGCAACGTAGTCGGTGCCAGCGCTGGGAGCAGTTGGCACGTTGTTGCCCATGATCTGTGTGATCAGCTCAGAGGCTTCCTCTCCGTTGTCCTCGAGCGGCTCGTTCTTGTAGGGGTCGGCCTTCATGATGAGGTTGATGTCGGCCTGCAGCGCAGCAAGCTGAGCTCTGTAGTGGCTGTCGCGGTTGTCTGAGAAGGTCGCCATCATCTCGGAGAGCTTCTCGGCCAGCATGTTGCGCCTCTTGTCGCGCTTCGAGGGCTGCGGCTGTGGGGAGGTGGCAGAGTGGCCGAGCGGGAAATTGTCCGCCGGCTCAAGGCTGCCATTGCGGACCATGGCGACGGTGAAGGGAGGCGGGCGTCTGGAGGAGTGCGTGGGGAGGTTGAAGCTGCGACAGGTGGTGCAAGCAGACGCAGGCGCGAGCGCAGGCTTCGGCGCAAATGCTCCGGTCGGAGGGCGTATATCGCGGGTGTGGAATGCGTATTCGAGAGTGATGACGGTGACTTGATCCACGTGCGAACTGCCAGCGCTTGGCTCCTATGTCGCTACGGTGCAGGGAACATGTGACGAGCTGAGGTGTGCGTGTCAAGGCGGTTTGCAAGAGTGAATTGTACCGGAAGCATCACGGCAGGAACCAACGAGCATTCGGCTAGCGCGCTCTCCCATTCGCCGACCGCCGACATCATTTGCTCTTCCATTTCCACACCAGCACACGGGACCAAAGTCACCTCAGACACGTGAGCTTGTGTTTTCAGCCGCCTCAGTTTGCCCTGTCCATGCACGTTCATGACGGAGTATCTTAGTCCTACTGAGTCTTGATGATCGCGCATGACATCACGCGTACAGGCCGACACTCGATCTGACAAAACAACATACATCGTCTCTAGCCCCTTTCGTCATTTTCGAGGCCTACAAACCACACTCTGTTCCTGCATCTTGTCCCGGTATCCGACACCTGATCGACGCTGCACCCGCATCGCAGCGTGTGGGGGACACGATACGGCCAATACGAGATAGGGCCAGCGGAGCCTCACATCAAGTCCACAGATCTGATCATGGCCAACAGTAACACACTTGTCACTGGCAAGAGCTATCAGTGCTGGCGATACTAGATCTGGCAATACCCACGATTGCTTCAATGCCTTGCTGCAGAAGTTTGTTTTTCGGCAGATTGTAGTCAACGACGATCTATCTCGCTCTCGCATTCAGCCTCGACCACGGTGCTCTCTGCCGCCGGCGAGCTCACGATATGATGCCAGGACGAGATTGCTTCTTCTCCAGATGAGATGCTTATCTGATCTACACTTTGCCAAGATGTGACTTCTTCTGGTAGTCCTGTCGATCAGGCCCGCTTTTCCATTGCCTGTTCTGGCCGAGTATGCTCTACCACACCTTTTCGGACAACCACCACTCCCAGTACGGCTCAGAGATGAAGCCTGCGTCGATCAATATTATTAGGCCTGTCAGTACAGACACCCTAAGCCTGTGAGCACTTGAGCTTCACAGCAATCTTGTTGGGCAACTACATCCGTGACTGAAGCCCAGAGATAGGGAGGCCGGAACGCAAACATAGCCGTTCGATCAACGTTACTATACGTGGAATAGCTTGTAGAGCCAAGGGAAGTTCCAGCTGCGAAGCGTGGGACTACAGCATAGAGTCGTTGTGTTTCCAAATCGCATCCGCACAATGATGTATCTCAAGGCTCGCAAAAAGATATAAGTATCCGT
Organism: Ascochyta lentis; assembly: GCA_004011705.1. Classification (NCBI taxonomy): domain Eukaryota; kingdom Fungi; phylum Ascomycota; class Dothideomycetes; order Pleosporales; family Didymellaceae; genus Ascochyta; species Ascochyta lentis. The sequence continues at coordinate 400,441 of RZGK01000003.1, forward strand.
CAGTGTTCCTCTCAAGGCAATCATCATCTTCACAGCACCCTATCACTTCATTCTCTGGCCACTCAACACCAAACACTTTCAAACTGAGAGCCCAGCACATTCGCAAAAACAACACAACTACCACCATGCAGTTCACACTCGCTACTATCACCGCTCTCATGAGCTTGACATCCGCCGCCGCAATCACTGCACGCTCCTCCACTGCCGGAAAGCTCGTATCCCGCCAGGCATCTGTCTGTGGCGCGCTCGCAACGCCCGTGTGCTGCCAGCTCGACGTTCTGGGCGCTGCCAATCTGAACTGCGAGAACGGTGAGTAAACCCTCATGGCGCTGAAGCAAAACACTAAAAAGACAAAACCACGTCGGAAGCATGAGAAATTGTTACTGATGTTCTTTCTCCAGCTGGTCCCGTTGATACGACCGAGGACTTCACCGCTTTGTGCGCCGAGACGGGAACGAGCGCACAATGCTGCGCCCTGCCGCTTGGTGCTGACGCGCTACTTTGCACTGCCGCTTAGACAGACGTAGCTCGGCATCGTGGGTCATGATGACGCTACTCGGCTTATCTCTTGATGGAGTCGATTTGGGATACGGCATTGCCTTCTGAGACCACTGACAAAGGCGAGACAGACGGGTTAGCCGAGGCTGTAATAAGTAGTATGGTAGAAAGGTACGAAGAACTACTGGTTTTACGCTGTGACATATAGTTCAATCTCTTTGGTCTCACACTGTTCCTCCAATCCTCCAGATGAGGCTGCCACAATCCCACGCCTAAGGCGTCAGCATCAAGTTGCAACCCACTCTATAGCCTCCAGATAACAAGCAGCAGCAATTCTCCATCAAGCAAACCAAGTCCCAAAACACATCACTCAGGCATTACCACCTACATATCTACACAGACTCTTTCTTCTCCACATCTATATGTCACTCACAGCCTCTGCGATTTCAGCCCTTACAACAAACTCCTACCGCTTACTTCCCAACCCCGTCAGAAGAATCAGCTCAAATGTACGCAAAAAAATAAAAAAAAAGTCCGAAACATACGTTCTACGTAGCACGAAACCAACCACGTCCAGTTCGAGACCCGTGTCCTTCCACTACAAAACCATACGCTTCCACCAACACTCAACAACTCAACAGTAAATCCGAAAACGAACCAAAGACAGCTAGCTAACACATGCGCCGGGTAATCTCCTCAAGACTTTCAATATTAACAACTCACTTAGTACAGTAGACCAAAGCAAGCATGCTACTCAAGCGTTAAAGACCCACAACTCTGGCTCTTCGTACAGAAACCGATTTTGGAGCAGAAAAGGCGATGATTCTCCATTCGCACAATGTGATGTCGTTTTGAGCTGACAACCAAACCAAGAAACAGGAAAAGATGTTTTGCGTCACAAGCCGAAATGAAACGCTCGAGAATATGGGGTTTTTAGCTGGTTGGTTTGAGAAGGGTGGGTGGACACATTCACCTACTCACCTACTCACTCACTCTTCTTCTTGAAAGTAGCAGGATCTTTCGTTTTTGATAGATGGAAGATCTCTCGCTTGAATAGTGACATGCTCGGCACAGAGAGATAGATGCGCAACTTTGTGTCAATGGTGTCGTTTTTCGGATGCACATGAGAGGTGATGAAGTGGCCTCTTTCTTTTTGATGAGTTTGATTTCATGCCGGGCAAACGCATAAAAGCTACATGAAGTCTTTTTTTGGAAAATATGAGAGAAAATCCTTTGAGGTTTGATGAGATTTCGTTCAGGCGGAATGATGGTTTGGGAAGAATTTTACAGAACGACGAAGTTCTTCGAGAATTGAAAAGTTCGTATGTTGTTTGGAAAATGGTGTGATAGAACAACACAAGAAGATACTTTATACACAGAGACACGCAGAATTGCAAACAACGCGAACATCAAGCGATTGATCCAAGTTTTGATATCGCTACCCCATCCACACGTCATTCCTCCGCTCCGGCGACTGCTTGCCAGACTCGCTTTCTCTACCCTGCAGAATGAACATTTCCGTGCTCGCGTTGCTGATGGCACTTAATTCTCTCGACGCGCCTCTGCTTCTCCGGAAGCCACTTGCACTCGGTCTCCGGGCTACTATGGCGGGTGGAGCTGGGCGCATTGGCAGTGGTTTGTGAATATCCATACTACCCCATCCTGATGTGTGGCGCGATATTGAGCGCGACAAGTGCGGTTGTGCGGTGATGGTGGTCGTAAAAGAACTTTGCGTCAGGTGCGATGGTGTTCGCATACTGTTCGTATTGACAGTACGTTGGGTGGCGTATGAAGCTGAGCGGCTGAGAGTGGGTGATTGAGGGCTTGCATTCGGACCGGCAGCTCTTTGCGTCTGTCTTGATGCGGATCGGTGAAGGTGTACTGGCTGTATGGCGGGAGCAGCGTGGGCTCTTGTTGGGCTAGCAGGTTGTATCGATTCTCCTCTTAATGACTCTGACTGTCGTGTTGATTCTTCATCGTCGATCTGTTTGGCGTGGTTGTGTTGCCATCGACGTGGGTACTGATTCGATGAGTTATTGGTCGTGCCAAAGTACTGCGGAAACAGTTTGTTCAGTAGCGGTTTGCAGCCGGGAAAACAGCCACAAATTATGCCCACACAGCTCTCGGCAGACATGATGATAAAGGTCTCCGCTCCATGCCCTGATATTGTTAGACCTTGAACGGTGCCTTTTCGAGATCTGCTCTGCGCTTACAAAAGACGTCATATGAATTTAGGTAGATGTGGGTGTAGTACAAGCGCGCAACGCCAGCGACGCATACACTGGCCACCCGTCAGTACGCATTCACACACATTTGACGGAAGACTTACATGACGCCGAATGAGAACATACACGTGAGTGTAACGCGCTGACGCAACGATACTTTTACGTTGAGGAGGTCTTTGGCTGGCCACAGGAAAATGAGAAAGTCGCTCAGTGTGTTCTGCGCAGAGTGAAAGTAGTAGATCGCTTTAACGTTCAAGCATTTCGCCTTGCCAATGTACTTGAAAATGTTCCAGTAAGTACTTGCGGGTCTACAAATTGTGTTAGCACAGCTGTATACGTGCCTTTGAGAAGACAGCTTACGAGCATTGGAAAAGAGTAACGAAAAAACATGCCACGTTCAACGAAATAGTGTAGCATAACATAAAGCCACAGAACCACTTATTGAGCCTCGATGGAAAGATACCTTTAAGTTGTAAGTGGATGACGATATTAATCCGTAATGTGAGTTACGTACGGAAGTACGTCAAGAGGATTGCGATCTTCATCAGCGTCACTATGGTCGTGAAAAGTAGCTGCGTGGCCATTCCCATCTGCCATCCTGTGAGCTTGTAACTGATCAAAATTTGCTGAATACATACCTGGGCAGCCTTCATAGAGGCATACAGGATCTGCGGGCTTATGTCCCCTGGTCGTGATCAGTGACGGCGAATCAAGTGTTGAATTTCGGTTGCATACAAAGGTGATATCCCATCTGGTACTGGGGTAACATAGAAATGATGACCATGATGTTGTTCCCCACAGACATGACCTGCTTGTTCAGAAAACGACCTCGATGTTTCCCGATAAGAAGGGCCCAAGACTCACAGCTGCTAGCGACATGATGCCATCATCCCAGCCGAGTGTCTTGGTCAAGACCGTGCGGCTATAAAGGCGACAAGACATGAATACGATGACCAAGACTGTCATTGGTGTAATGATACCAATGGCCAACGGCCTGCGAGTTGAGGGGTTGACATAATTGGGCTCCGGAAAGGACAGCAACTCCTCTGCTGTGGGAAATCTTGAAGTCATCCTGACGCGACACAGGGTCAAAGTCTCGAAGTCGTGATCCTGTTTTTACATAGATGCAGGTCTGAAGAGCGCAAAGACGCATCCGTGATTGTTGTAACGTTCACTTGTGGGAAGTGGCTGGCCCCAGGATGCGCGTCCAGACCTGCAGGTGAGAGCGGGACACGAGCGTGCAGGATGAGCCACCCCACGCCTTGACCTGCTCGAAATGGCCTCAGATCCGGGGAACGAATGTAGGAACTTCCACGAGCAAGACTGGTAACCGGTTCCGGATTAGAGACGCATCGCTGGCCGAGGGTAGAAATTCATCGTCGTCCAACACTTCAATAAACAGATACTGCGCAAGGCAGATGTTCATTAAGCAAGCACCGGCTTTTTGTGAGCACACGGCAGACGGAATTTGGAGGCGCAATGCTCATTCCGGATATACCATGGAGAAACAGTCGACAGTACCGGCCCCGGGCTGGAACCGAATCGATGGCTCTGGTTTCCAGGCATATCCTCGTCTCGAGAACGACTGCCGGCATGTCACCCACATGGCTGCACGGGCGTTCAGTAACAGAGCACACCTTTTGACGATGCGGGGGTCGCCGTTGTATGATCAGATCCTTTCCTCGATCGTGTCGTTCGCCGAGCGACCCACCTCTCAGCGCCTATGCGCAATATCGCATTCATGTGTATGGCCTTGATTGCTGAAACGTCGCAGGAAGTGGGACGGCGCAGGAGTGGACCGTTGACGGCACTTGGGAATGTCAGCGCAGCAGGCTACTTACGGACGGCAGACTGAAAGCGAATCAAGAACGCAATGTGTAGAGCTTACAGTCAGCCACTTTTCAGGAACGGCTGGTTGTAGAGGGTAAGGCGGGCACGCCCGCTCGCCTTGTGAAACCCACCTTCCCGATCTGGGACAGCTGTACTGGGGCCAGATTCTAACTGTAAAGTACCACTTGCCGCTTACAACTACAGCCTGGTGGTTCTCAATCGCAAGGAGGAATTCAAGTTGAGTCGGTGGTGTAAAGGGTAAGGGATCCGTATCGCCGCATCTCCATCTGCCTTTTCCGCAGGTTTTCCATACCTTGTGTGTCCCATTGAGCTCAATGGAGACTGCCGAGAGAACGCCTCAATGTGTTCGGCAGTCCAGGACTGTATGAGGAAAGAGCATGTATCCGTATGAGTGGCAATGCAGATATGGCCCGTCGCAAAGTCCACGTCCGACGTCATGCGTGATGTCGGAATCACAGACTGGTAGGTGGTGGTGAAACGTCGAAAACATGTTCACCCCAATGCGGGAAAGCCATCGTCTAACTTGATGGAAGTTACCTACAAGGAGTTTACGAGCTTGATTCTTAACAGTTCTTGCGTACCCGAAGAATGATATCGGCATTGCCCTCTATCATTGTCATTGTGCGGCTCCGTGCGCATTGTTCAGTCACGAGCTACCAGCAACGATTCTTTGTTACCCTGCGCCGGTTAATTTAATCGAATTTACGTGCCAGTTGACATCTGTTTGGGAATAGGAGAGTGGACGTAATGCAAAAACAAGACGTGGCAGGTTGTCGCGTGTTGCGCACATGGATTTGACACGCCATGGTGGTTTGAGGGCCCGTGCACCACCTGCGCTTCCGTCTCCTCATCGTCATCACTGCACGTCGACACTGAGCGCAATCGGAATTGGACCACAATCGCTTATTAAATGTATCTCTAACTAAGTTTTTGAATTCTTCGACAGCTTAGAGCCTGAGCTTTGCGTTTGCATATCCCTTGTCCAACCCCTGTCAGTTTTTTTTTTCACTACGGCCGCCTGCAGCCTGGTTTCTCTAGCAACTGTCACTTCCTTGCAAGAGGTCTTGTTTGCTCTCAATCTAGCCGCACAGTCAGATTTTATCATGATATCTGGGAAGGAGTTGTACCACTGGCATATCTACCATAGAATTGACTGAAGCTCCGCATTCTGTGCATCCCTGTAGACAGCGACAATCTCACAAAACATGCTTCAGGACGACGACGGCCACAAAAAAGCCGGGACACAGCAAAAAAATGGGCAGACCTCGACCCCGCAGCTGGTTGCTGCCCCTTTCATACCAGGCCGAGCTAAGCATGATCCACTGCCAGAGCCCGCTGTCGTTACAAGTTTACCTGCACCGCCACCGTCATCCATATCGACTCTTTCAGAAGATGAAGTTTTGGAGAACAAGCAGAGGTCCCAGGAAGGCACTTTTTCTGTTGCAAAAGACACCCGGGAAGCGGTCCCGTTATCTACCGACCCCGTTCATGCGCTACCGAATCCTCTTCTAAACGTATACGCGAGATCATACGTCCCCTCCGCATTGAGAGCTATCGACAAAGAAGTGCCGAATGACGTTTTCGTTACCGAATCGAAACACAGAATCGAGTTTGGAGCATACACTCGCAAGTTTGCTGGATCGGACTTCCTAAGCTATCAACAGTCCATGGAATATGACTGGTCTGGAAAAGGACTGCTGTCTGCAATGGAGCTTACTGAGCAGACGTATATGCAATATCTCGAATCGTTATTGAAACAAGAATATGTTGCAAAGGAACAGCAAAACGTGCAGCATGCATTATACAAAGTCCCACTGCAAGCTATACCAAGCCTTGACGGCGGCCACTATCTTTGGGCTCTATCCATTCCCGGTTTGCGAGAAGATAGCCCATTTGTTGAGCTGGGTGATACTCTGCAGATCCGCCAGCTATGGGTGGACTACACTGGCAACCCGGTTCCGGTGCCCATACTGTCCCAAGCCGACAACAAGCCATATTTCATCTACAAGTCATGGACTGGAAGTCAGTTCAACGCTTCTGTGTATGACATCAGCAGAGTACTCGAGACCGTGTACCTGAAAGTGGACGGTCTTGCTCACCTTTCGCTGCACCATGGCCACAACACCCTGCCAATGGTAGTGAATGTGGTCTTTCCACTTGAGCAGAAGTCACTGCAAGGTCAGCGTAGAGCGTTGCTATCATGTGCTAGATACCTCGAGGCAGGTGTACAGTATCGCAATGACAACAGAAGTGACGTCGAAGGGCCTCCCAAGTCCTCACTTCGCCAGCAATCGCTCTTTATGCCCTCCTTCCTGCCGCCTACCTCTCAGAATGACTGGGTTCGCAGGATGTTGTTCCCAACGGAGACTGACGGAAGGCTTCAAACGCAGCTAAGAAGAGTTCCTCATCGAGCGCTGTTCGACCATGCCATCAACTATGAGCAAGCACACGCTGTAAACTCAGTGTGCACTATTGACTATGGCACCTTACCTTACATTATCAGTGGTCCACCTGGCACCGGGAAAACGAAGACGCTGGCAGAAGTCGCCATGCAGCTACTCAACGATACAGACGTTTCGCATATGCTGATATGTGCACCTTCTGAAGCTGCAGCAGATACTTTGGCCACAAGGCTGAAGCAGTATCTCAGTCCGAAACAGCTCCTCCGGCTCAATAGGCCAAACAGGGCCGAGAATGAAGTACCGCACGATTTGCTGCGGTACTGCTACACCCAGGATAGCATGTTCTATCTACCACCGTTCAAGGCGCTGCTATCGTTCAACGTCGTAGTCGCATCATGTCGCGATGCAGCGATACTTGCAGAGGCACGCTTGGCAAATGCAGACCTCTGGACCATGGAACGAGACATGCTATCTGCCTTCCACCCTGAGGACGAACCTGCAATACCTTCCCTTCACTGGGGCGCACTGTTACTCGACGAAGCCGCACAAGCGACCGAGATTGACGTCTTGCCGGCTATCAGTGTTGTCTGTCCGCCATCTGCCTACCCTCAAAATCATGCACAACCACGCCTAATTATGGCAGGCGACGAGAACCAACTCGGTCCACGCACCGCATCCCGCGACCCCAGATTTTCTACCTCCCTCTTTGCGCGCCTTCTCTCTCGCTCCCTTTTCATCAACCACCCTCTATCTCGCTCCAACATGAAGCCTTCATCAGGGCCTCCCGTGCTCAAACGCTCCATGCTACCAATCCTCTACCCTCCTTTCACAAACTTAATCCGCAACTACCGCTCGCACCCCGCGATTCTCAGCATGCCCTCGTCACATTTCTACCACGACACCCTCATCCCAGAAGCGCCCCTCCACAACACACCTCTCCAAACCTCATCGCTCTGGCGCGGCCGCAAGTGGCCCGTCCTGTACATACCACACACGGGCCGTGACGAAATCGAGCGCGACAACGGCGGGTGGTACAACATCAGCGAAGCGCACCTCGCATGTTCGATTGCGCAGAAACTGGTTTTCGAGTCTGGCGTGCTGCAGTCGGATATTTGCATCATGTCGCCGTTCGCTGCACAGGTCAAGATTCTGCGTTCCAAGATCCGGAGCCAGCGCTACGCCGGCGGGGCTGGATTATGGGACGTGAATATTGGGCCGGTGGAAGCGTTTCAGGGGCTTGAGAAGAGAGTTGTAATTATCTGTACAACGAGGACAAGGCAGCGGTTTGTTGAGCATGACGTAGACATGGGGATGGGACTCGTAGGCCAGAAGAGGAAGATGAACGTTGCACTGACCAGAGCAAAAGAGGGTTTGTTCATTATTGGGAGTCCAGAGGTGTTGGGTGCAGATGAGCACTGGCGCGCCTGGATGACATTTTGTGAAAGGAACGGATTAGTGGATGACCCGCAGCAAGTGTGGACGGACAGAGAGCTGTTTAAAGACGGAACAGTTGGTGTGTTGGAGCGAGCCTTGGTAGCAAAAGCAGAGTGGCTGCATGAAAAGCAGTGGCCGGCTTTGGGCGCTGCAGCGACTGACAACGATATTGACGGAGAAGAGTACGAGGCATGGGCTGAGAGTCTGCGGCAGGCATTGGATGAAGAGGAGAACGAAGAAGAATATGACAACGATGAAGACGAAGTATTGGCAGATGCGCTAGACGAAGTCAAAGAGCAAAACTAAATGTACATAGTCACATCACAGCACACATAACACTCAAATCAATATTGGTATACAGAAAAGCGGGAGGGTGAATATAGCCAGGACATGCAGCTTCCTTACCACACACAACACGAGCTTGACAAAAAGAGCGTAGGCAACCCCCACCTCAAAAAATTTCACATTCCCCCTCGATCATTGGAGTTCGATAATCTGAGAAAAGCAAAAAACGACGTTGGCAGGATTCGAACCTACGCTCCCGAGGGAAACAGATTTCAAGTCTGTCGCGATAACCACTCCGCCACAACGCCCCAGATTGATGAATAATATCAACGCAAAGTAATTTATATCGTTGTGTTTTAGCAGAAGCTGTGAAGTCATCGTATTGCACATCGCGGTACCCCACAATTGGAAGAGTTTGAGGGACTTAATGACAGGCGCTAGACTTGTGGGCCTGCGGGGTCATGCACGAGGGTGGAGTGGTACGTAGGCGGTGTGTAAAGGGTGTACAAATCACCAACAAGCAGGAAAGGTCAAGGAAACAAGTGGATGGCGATGGAAAAAGATGTTCAACAGCTGATTCAAATATGGACTCAGAAAAAAACGTAGCCTCTCTTATTATACCAACGCCTGGACTCCTTAATCTAAGAGGAGTGGAACGTAACATTCATCGTCTATACAAGGGTCCATAACCGCATACAACCATGTCTGGATATGTCTTAATCGTTGCGTGCCAGTTTGTGTAAGTCGAACGCTCACGACGGCGGCGCCATGCCAGCATTAGCCATCTCTGTGACAAAATCAAAATCCAGATCCATATCGAAGCCCAGCTCGTTATCGTCCCACGCCATAGCTGGCGCACTCATGTCCATCGTGCTCATGCTGGCCGCGCTAATGGGTAGCGAAATTTCGAAGCCCGCACTTGTCGCTGGGTTCTGGAACTCGGTTGGAAGCTGATCCCAGGTGGGGAGGTGGGCATTGTCTATTGCCATGCTTGTATCGGGAAAATGCAGGGAGTTGGCGTTCATAAAAGGCTGCTCTGTTATAGGTTCCATGGCCATGACTGATACGCCTTGTGATGCAGTTGTTGTCGCCGGTGATGCGGAACTGGAGGCTGTCAAGCCAGGCGCGCCCGGTGACTGAGTAGAGGAACGGTGAGCCTGCCCAGACACAGGCAGCGTGCCTGATAGCGAGCACTCGAACGCCTCCTGGCGGTTGGGGTGAGTTGCGGGCATTTTCAGAACGTCGAAGTTGGCAAGGCTGAAGCTGGGATCGAGTTGCGCGGTGGCACCAAGGCCGAGGTCTTCGTAGACTTCGTGGTGTGCATTGATTCCTACGATAATTAGCATCCAATCCTGTTTAGGTAGATCGAGGATGTGTTTACCTGGCACTTGAATGGTATCATCTAGACCATGCGCCTTCTTGAAGAGGTTGAGCCACTCTGGATTATCGGCTGCAGTCTGGTTCCACGGATCGTCGGGCTCACCGTACAAGATCCTACGCGCTTCTGCTTGTAGCATCTCGTCCGTGACTGTGCTAGCGCCGTGCGCTTCGATATACTGGCGAGCGAACTGCCCCAAGCGCAGCGTCAAAATCTCCCAGCAAGTGGCACTGGCCTGGTTCTCTGGTGAGTCAGAGGATGTGTAGTCTTTGACTGTAGTGTTCTGAAGTACAATGGGCCCCATGTTCTGCCCGTTGCCTGAATAGGCATCGGAGAGGTTAGTAGTAGGTAGGAGGTACTCGAGGTCGGTGCTCCCAACCGTTAAACTCATACGCTGTGTTCCAGTCAGATCCCGATTTCTGAATGAACACGTTTCTTCTGGAAATCTTACATTACAGCTGGTTGCGTTTGTTGCTGAGAACGGAAAGGGTGATTTCGTCTCGCTTGCGATCAGGTAGGGCGGCATGGCGTTAGTGACGTGTACGGCCACTGAAGCTTCGAGACCACGACAGCCTTTCCACTTCTTCATATCGGCACCATGACGAAACTCTTTGGCCAGATGGTCGATTCGTTCCTGCCACGTGTTGAAGTCCAGGTCGCAGAAGCCGCACCTCGATTTGATGTACTGTGCTTGAGACTTCCACGATTCCATGTTGGCTGTCATCTTGCAACCGTGCATCAGTCGCAGATGTTGCCGGAGATGATCTTTGCGATAAAAAGTTCGAGACTCTATGCCCTTCTCTTCACAGGCAGCATGGTTATGAGTGGCGAGATGGTCTTTGCTCGGCTCTAGCGCATCACAGTAGACGCATTTGCTCTTGCCGGTTGTGGTATCAGCGACGACTTCACCCAATGGTGCGCAGATCCACTTCTCTAAGGACAAATGAAGGCTCTTCTCGTGCCTCGACCAGTCATACTTTGACTTGAAGCGGTCAGTACAAAATGTGCACTGGTATGGGCGAGCTACGTCCTCAGCAGCGGCCTTCGGTGCTCGAGTTGGAATGCGTCGCCGCCTGCGTCTCTCTTTCGGCTTCAGACTGTTCATGGATCCGAGAGAATGCTTGGAGCCATAAGAGTGGGCTGTGTTGTGGGAAGCGAGAGATCCAGACGACCTGTTTGAGAAGCCAGTCTCCAATGACGACAGTGAAGGTGCTCTGAAGATAGAGAAGCTACCGGTACTCTCGTTTGAAGGCGGGTTCTGATAGCTGCTGCTGGCACTGGAACTCGTGGGAAGATCAAAGGTTTCCACAGCCTGGGCGATAGCCGTAAGAGGAGCAGGTTCGTTTTCGGGAGGAGAGTGCTTCCATCGTTCGAAGGGATCTATCGCGAGTTAACCGAAACAATTCTGCTGCTGTAACATCGGCACGCTTGACACAGTGCCACGACTCAAATCTAATCTGCCGACGTTTGCTCGACACTGATCACTGACACAGAATTTGAAGAACCGTCCAGTGATGTCTGTCGGCGCCTGCGAAGGCACAGTTTCATTTGGGGTATGCTTACTCAGAGACTCCCAAGTTCTGCCCGCCGGAATGTTGATGACCTTCGTCGATGGACGAATACTGGGTGAAGAGCTGCGTTTAGGCTGTGTTTTCTGCCTTCGCCGTGTGTTGGCCATCCAGTTCGAGATTTGGCCCAAGGAGAGACCGGTCTGTTGGCACAGCATCTCTTTCTCCTCTTCAGTTGGGTAGGGGTGATCATGGTGCACGACCATCCAGTCCTTCAAGGTTTTGACAGCCGCTCGTGGAAATCGAGCAGCGGCAGCACCCTTCTTTGGACCAAGGTCTCCGCTCTCGTCATCGATAGGCCCAACGTGGCCTTTTGATCGCAACTGCTTCCTGCGGGTGAGTCCACCGATTTGATGGACATCATCTTCTCCCACAACATCTAGCGTGTCCACGGCAGTCCTCTGCGTTCGGTAAGGCATCAACTCTGGATTCGAGAAGCTGCATGGTCGGAAGAGATTGTTGCAAGGAGAGCAACCTGAGGTGCCATCACCCTTAGCGTTATAGATAAAGCATTCGAGGGATTTCGAACGGCAGTAGTCGCACGGATCAACAGGCTTTTGGTAACCGGGTAACCAACTAGAGAAATCCGTGTTGAAGTCATGATTCTCTGCCTGCAACTTGGCCGGTTCAAGAAAAGCATCGAGTTCCTCACTAGGACGGGTTAGTCCAGTATTTGCGTGCGGTCTTGTCTACGTCGCGTATCTTCAAGAGTTTGCATGTTCTGAGCAGTGTCGAAGAAGGAGAAAGACGTGGCAATATGCGCGAAACGCATAGGAACCCTTGGCACTCGCATTGCAATCACTTACCTCTCGCCTATTCCAAGCTCTTGGTGCATATCGGGTATGGCAGCTTCGCCGAAGTCGAAGAATTGCGCCATATCGGCGTTTGGAGCACTCATTACGAGAGCCAATCGAGGCTGATTTGCTGTAACGAGCAATTGCCGACAGGGAGGGGCGAAAAAGTGAAGACAAACACGCCCTCCGCCTGGAATGGGAATGTCGAAAGTGGTTATAAGGCGTGAATGCCAGCTGGAGTGACAAGTGCCCTAGAAGAGGACTGCTCAGAGTCAGATCGGAGCACGCTAATTGTGACTAATGTAGTCTAGCGTGGAGTATGTCAATCCGAAGGGCGCGCAGCTGAACAGCGGTTCCACAAAACTCCGGTGGGGTACATCAACATTTGACAGGAGGCTCAGGTCTTTTTATCAACAGTTATCGCACACTTGGAGTCACAGCTGCTTTCGCCGCAATCAGAATGATTGTGCACGAGTCTTGGAAATTGAATGCCACAATCACGAGGTGTCCCTCGAAAGCGAATGATCTTCGACGGCCTGCAAAGGTTCAGCCTTTGTTCGGTCCCTTACCGGACCCTGTCACCGGCGTTGCACGAGTGCCCAGGCTTCATTGGACGTCCCACCATCCAGAAGGCAATGGCCTAGACGATCCGGGGTCTCTGCCGGAACCGGCGTGTGTCACATGTCCAAGAGGTTCGAGGGGTCTGCAGGCGAACCTTATCGCATTACTTAATTTCGTAAGCTGCAGGGCGCTCGCCACATCGTACGTTGTGTAAGTACAATGGTATGCGAAGGGACTGTTTACAAGGTTGCGCACGCAGTCGTGAACTAAGAGTGTGCGGCACCATTCAGTTGTTCTTACCGGCCAGTAACTAAATCAAGTGCACGCCTTGAGCATAGGGCATGTGCAGTCAGAGGGTCGCGCTGTTCGATGTTTGGTTCTATTGACGTGTCGACGAAAAAAATGAACGCCCTACACTGGGAGACACAGACAGTAGCTTTGCGCTGGCGCCTGCACTTGCACTTGCACTTGGGCTTGCTGAAGAAACAAAATCACCCCTCGCTATGCTTTGTATTGGTCACGGAGAAACACTCCGAACACGGAGGTTCGAGAGGAACGCTGACCCAGATAGACGCCGGTATATGCAATGTAAACCATGGAGTCGAACTGTTGTTGCACGAGAGAACCGTTAGCGGTGACTGAAGATACCTAACTTGGGTGGCGTGCGTGCAAGAGAGAAGGCACAACAGATGGCAGGCATGCGGTCGACGGCATCGCCTGATGTCTCAGTAGTAGCCAGGCGGCATTCGACCATAGCCAGGGTGCTGCGTCGGCGGCGAAGGCACTTGTGGAGGCGGCATTCTCATCAGACCATGGACACCTGGATGTCCCATCGCGCCAGCACTGTCCCTCCGCTTCTTTCTCTTCGGCCTGTCCGTTCCCACTTTCGAGTTTTCACCAGCCACGTACCCTCTGTCCTGATATCCGGCCGCAGCGAATGGTGGCTCCATAACGCTGCGATGCTCCTCACTGGGCAGCCTCAACTCAACAAGGCTGTAGAAGTAATCGAGGACCTCGGGATAGCGAAGCACCGACGCCCGCCAGTCCAAGTCGATACCGCGTTTGAATTCGGCATGCGCTTCGGCGATCTGCGACTGCAGTTGCTGGATGAACATGGGATGGATGGGCGGTGCGCCGGAAAAGCGCATGTAGACGTCGTAGTGAGGCAGTGAATTCAGGTAGGCGGTTTGCGCGTGTTGACGGATCGAAGTTAGGCGCTTGAAGGCTAGTTGGATATGCGTGCGCGCGTGGGAGATGACCCAGTCTCTGGATGCGAATCAGCCGGTTGGCTTGTTGGAGCAGCGTGTTGGACGGCATACCGGATTACAGCCATCCTCTCGTCCATTGCTCTGCTCTCAGCCTGGTCAAGAGCGATCTGGAGGCGCTCTGATTCACAGAGACATCCTGAATGTGGTGGTGCGCTGCATATCGCGCAGTTAGGCTCGGCATCCATTCTCAAGGCCCTCTTCAGAGGAGACACTTGTGCATGATAACAGCCCGGCGTGGGCGGGTATGCTATATAGCTGTAGGCTAAACGTCAGCTTGGAGGTCAGGTTGGCGGTCAGATGTCGAGAGCGAGGCTGGCGTTTCAATGGTCAGGAACAGGGCGGTGACAAGATGCATGTTACATGACGACGGTTGGGAAGGACGGGCATGGGAATGGCTAGCTTTGTGCGGCTTATGAGATGGATCGTGTCTGGGTGATGCGTAATGAGTTGGCAGTTGCTAGAACCCACCGATGCTCCCACCTCCTCGGCAACGCTAGGAAGTGGCAGCTATCACGCTTCCATTCGCAGCGACGAGTCTCTACTGGAGACCTTTCTGAATTCGACAGCAGAATTGCGCATGCTTCCAATTCCACCGTTGTGATGCTGTGTTCAGCATCACGCTCTTTGTCACACGGCTACCCCGCATTGTGGTTCAACAGCGCCAACTCGACAAGGCTGTCGGTAGCTCGGCAGCACTTGCCTAGTCGCCGTCCACAGTCCGTGCACTGCTTGGTAGCCACTTTTGGAGCTCGAAAGCTTGACGCAATAATACAAGAAAACGCCTGCCATCCTGCATCCACGCATTGCAGCAACAACTAGCGATACATAGTCGCAATTCATCACTCCACTGCTCTGCAGCCTTTCGCCCTAACTGAATATCCTTCCACGCTGCGACAGGCCACCGCCTGGTTTTTCCAAGATGAGCGGCAAAGCAGGCGCATACGGCACGAGCGGAGGAGGAGACACAGACTTCAGGAAAACATGGGATCGCGAAGAGATGGCCAAGAAGGCAAAGGAGAGGGAGGCACAAGACCGTGAAGAGGCAAAAGAACGCTATGAGGCCAAAGCAGCTGGAAAGACGTATAGGCGGCGCGCATCGACACCCGAAGACCTGCGCCAGACGGAAGCACGATCAGAACGCATAGACTGGAGCAAGATGGTCGGCAAGCAAACACTCACGTCGGCGGCGGCGGCTGTAGGCAAGCGAGGGCGCGGCGCTGGTGCCTACTGTCAGGCCTGCGACCTTACGTTCAAGGACAACATTCAGTACATCGAGCACTTGAACAGCAAGCAGCATTTGGTTGCGACAGGGCAGTCTGGCGAAGTGCGGAGAGCCACACTGGACGAGGTACGGGATCGTCTGCGCTACCTGAAGAGGAAGAGAGACGAAGACGCCAAGAACGAGGTCATAGACATCGACGCACGCCTGGCGCTGGGCAGGGAGAAGATGGACCAGGAGGCCGAAGAACGCAGACGCAAGCGCAACGAGAAGCGAAGAGCCAAGAACAAGGGCGACAGCAACGCTATGGAATGGAAGGTCGATGGAGACGGTATCATTGCTTGAACAGCACCGGTCGAAGCACTCATCCATGTAGTCATCATCATCGCTCTCTCACGTCTGTCCGGCCACGGACGATGCGCCTCCAACAGATCCCTTATAAGCAGTCATGGAGACCTGTTGGCTGAATACAGTCAGGACGAGGGCAGGAAGGGTTGCTTACTACCTGATCTAGACATACCCTGTTGAGCTCCTGTTTTCATGGCGAGCGTCGCGGTCTGCAGCTGCTGGCCTTTCCAGTTCCAGTCATGAACACCTGCTCAGCAAGTCCTCTACGCTACGGAAAGGACTAATAGCACATGTTCGCGCACATGTTCGCGCACACGTTCGCAAACACGTCTGTACTGTAGTCGATAGGGCAAAGGACAAGCTTCCCGCTCCACACGGGCGAAAAGGGTCGGGGTTCGGCGCTAGAAGTACCCGAGCATGCGATCTCCGAGCACGCTGATGCAATAGCATTGATTTCTAATCCAAATTCTATCCGGGAGCTTCAGCATTTACAATCAACACATGCCTGTATCACCTACTTAATAGCATAAACTTCTGTGACCGAACGAGAGCCATCCAAGCTTCACTGTGCACTTCTCATCACTAGTCATTGCCTACGCCAACCTGAAAGCTTCCTGACTCGCACACAACATCACCACTATGGCCGGAGACAAGATCACCCTCTACACAAACCACCGCTGCCCTTGGGCTCACCGCGCGCACATTGCGATCAAAGAACTCGGCCTGCAGTACGACGAAGTCATCATCGACCTCGAAAAGCCGCGCGAGCCATGGTATCTTGAAGTGAACCCCGTACGTTCCTCGTCGAGCCTGCAATATATTGCATAGCTGGAACCCATAGCACTCGTGCATGATTCTCAGCTCGCTAACGCCTGTCCAGCGCGGTCTCGTCCCCGCTATCAAGTTCAACGACCAAATCATCACAGAGTCCGGCGTTGTGGCGCGCTTCCTCGCTGACGCATACCCATCCCACCTTGTCCCCACCGCGGGCACCCCCGACGCTGCGCTGGCACGCGCACGCATCAACTTCTTCGTCGACACATGGTTCGATAAAGTCGGGTCCTACTGGTTCCAGATCGTGCGCAAGGACTCGGACGAGGAGAAAGAAACTGTCGCCAAGGAGTTTTTGAGTGCTTTGGGCAAGGAGATTGAACCCCTGCTGAAAGATGCTGGGCCGTTCTTTGGTGGCAGTAAGAAGGTCACTCTAGCGGAAGCCTTGACCGCGCCGTTCATTCTGCGCATTTACACGTTCTCCAAGCACGGGCTATTGCCCAAGAGTTTGCTGGAGGGATTCGAGGGTTTGCCTAACTTCAACAAATGGGCGAACGAAGTCATCAAGCAGGAGAGTGTGACGTACATTTGGAACGAGGAGGAGATCATTGCTGCTATGAAGAAGAGGATCGAAAGTCTAAAGGCGGCCGCTAAGTAAGCTGGCTCAAGTTTACGTTGTTGGAGTATACACAATGATAACGTCAAGGTTATGACATGTTCTTGATTTGAAAGGCGACAAGTTTTTGATTGATGTGATTCGTTGTTTACAATGGTCAGGCTCTCAGCGAAGACAAATCTAACTGAAGATATAGAAGAGGTACGTAAGGAAACAAGATACACAAAGCCTGTCTACATTCTTTGATTTAGTCATGATTGGTGACCAGCCGAGCGCCGATACTCTAGAAACGAAAGGAAAAAAAACCGGACGAGATGTATGCAGAAGAGCGAGTGTACCAACAATGGGCGCTGAACCGATCTTGATGCAAATGCAAAGCGAATGTGTCGACGATGAGGGCTAGAAAAGCGAGAGACGTCGTGCATCCAACAAGCACGACGAAAAAGGAAAGAACCTCCGTAATTTTCCCATTGACAGCGTTGCGTCATGGCCAGCTGTAAGGAAAGCGCGAAGCACTTCAGTGCCTGGGGTTTCCACGAGTACGCTTCGGTGCTGGCAAAGCCGCTGCACTAACTCTCGACAGCATTATCAACGTCTCAGCAGCCTCAAGCTCTTGAACATCACGCTCCGACTGGCTCTCGCAGAGTCCCTTGGTAGAGTGTACCGTATGCACTTGTGGCGAACCGATGTGCTCAACACCACAATCGCTGTCGCTGTATGCGACTTTGGAGTGCGTACGCTTTGTTCGAAAGCCTTCACTGTACTGCACATCAGGAGTCGACGATGGTATCACCTGCGCGATCTGAGCGTGCTCACTGAATGGCGAGCCCAAGCGCGAAGAGTGTGTTGTGTGTGGTGGAGTTGATGACTCTGCTTCGTTGACGGGAGTGAAGCGTCTGTACTGACTTCTCGGAGACACCTGAGGCGTAAAGCTGACGTTGTTGCCTCGCTCGACATCACTGCCATAACCACTCTCGAGGTCACCTGGACGGCCAGAATGCTTCCACGATGGTGAGGACAGAATTGGCAGTGTTGGTGCCATGACTGGCGATGATGCCTTTGGGACTAGAATCTGGTATGCGGCACCCTCCTGCCTGAAACGATCCGTCTCTTCGGCGCAGAAACTCACAACTTGGGGATCGATGACGAACCTGGCGAAGTAGGGGTGCTGGGGAGGCCGGCAGATCTGAGGAAAGTCATTGCCGAAGACAGGCGTGAGTGCCCAACGGATATCCCAGCAGAACGTTGCTGCAATCTCTCTGGCAGCTTGGTATGGCATCCAGTAGCCTGCAACCCGTCAGTAAGCTGTTGATGTTTGTGGACATTGTGACTGACCTTGGCAAACCAGAGCTCCCCCAGTGATGCTGTAGCTGATGTCCTTCATTCCAGGGTTCTCCCTCAGCGCCTTCGCCGGTACGGTCTACATCAGTCAGTAATAGTACCTTCTATGGGCTGCGTCGACAAACCTTCGAATACTTGCATGACTTGAAGAACGGCGTCATGCGAACAAGGCCTACGTTGTAGTCCCACACCACAACATATTCCTTGTCTTCTCCAGGCCTCTTGTATGTATATTGAAACACTGTGAAACGTCAGCTCAATATATTGAAGAATGGAAGACCACGGCTACCTTCGAAAGCCTCGCGTCCAGTCTTATCAAGGAAATCCTTCTTATCGCTGTTGTAGGGGATATGTCGTACACCCTTGCTGTGTATCTGACCCAGTGGGAATATACGGAACTCCCGATGACGAGCGGTGAGGTCGCGGTCGGTTCCGGCTTCATGAGGTGGGTAGTTCACATGGCCGACCACCTTGTTGCCTTCCGCAAAGACTGGAGCATCTTTGGCTATCTTCTCTTTCTTTGCGATGACAAGAGGAGGGGAGCAGCTTTGGGCAGGTGCTAGGTGTGCCAAAGCCTCAATGCGGTAACCGTGACTATCGCCATACGGCGAGTTCAGCATAGACTTTATATCCATGCTTGGAGGATACTGATGCTTGATGGAAAGATAGGGGCGGTACTGCGAAACAACGATTGCCAGAAGTAGCTGGCAGATAAAGCGTTTGTATAGCGTCCACGAGGACAGGACAGCCACCCTACACGACGAACCAAAGAGACTGCCGAACGAAACTGCACAATCTGTGCGCAAAACCTCCATATGGTTAGTATTCAGACGAAACAGGAGACCTCACGACGTACGTACGCAACTCAGAAATGAGGTTGATTGATGACACTGGCGACAAGCGGAGAGAGCTTGGAGAACGGAGCTGTACGTTCCACTCTTGCACCGATCTGAAGCTGGCTCCGGCCAACAAGCGGGACTGTGAAATGCGACGAATGCCTTTGCTTTGTTTCTCGGAAACCGCAGCCAATAGTTGGCTGTCAACTGCAGGAAAGAAACAAATTAGCATGCGTTCGTCTGGAAGGCAAGACATGGTAGCTTACACTCACAGATTATCGATATTGTCAGTGGGCAGCCAGCAGTACGACTGTCTGAAGTCAAAATGGGTGGATGATACAAAAACGTAGAAGGTTACTCGTGACGGTCAAGTAGTATTTATCAAGCGAAGTATTGCTCTCGCCGCTAGCCTTCACGCCTATCCGGAAGTACATTGCCAGAACGCGACCAAGCGCCATGCAGGAGGCGTCCGGTGTGCTCCTGCGTAGGAAATCTTCATGGTACACCCTAAGAAGATTGCCAAGTTTCCATCCGGCATTTCATTCATTGGATCAAACACTCATCGGCGGAAGCGAGTGCTTGATAAAGGACTGTGCAGCGACGCAAGATGACTTCGAAGGATTCGTGTAGCACTGCATCAAACGCCCAGTCACTGAACCCTGCATACCATCCAGCCTCTTTCCCGCACCGTCTTTTACCAGGGCGTTTGAGGTTTTAGCAACCCAAACAGATCCTATCAGACAGAGGACGTGCGAGCTCATTACAATCACTGGTAACCGGGCCCCACACGCCATTTGCAAAGCCCAGAGCAACCGTTTGGTACCGGCACCAATTCTGTAGGATTACAGCATAGCCTTGGTGTGATATAGACGATTTCTAAGAACAGAGTCCGTACATGACAGCTTGCGGTGTGGAAACGATCGATACGAAGCTGAAGCACGACGTTAGCTACCTGCACTCCGCACGATCGCCGCCTATATCGGTGTCGTACCACCCATCACCTGTCGCAGCCTTTCTCGCTCACTCACAGTCCTAGACATGGTCACCCTATCATGTTGTCGTCGACACGGACAGATTGGCATTGGTACCTGCAGCTTCCCGAAGTTGTACACGCCTGGGTCCACAGTCTGCAAAACGTGGGTAACCCTGTCGACCTACCCTTTGAGAGTGTTTTGGACAGCTGTGCGATAATGGGATGAGTTTTCTCAGTGACTGGTTTTGAATTTCTTGATTGGGGCTACCAATACTTTCAGTGTTTGTAATACTCGACGATCGTCACTCGAACTGCATACCGCCTCCACCCGGCCAAGCAACGTCTCATGGAGAGCCAGGAATTGACCGTCTCATTTTTCTATGGTTTTTCTAATCAGAAAAGTTGCCCATGTCTCAAGCATCTCGTACTAGATTGCGAGATAAGCGGTAGCATTAAGCATTCGCTCAAACTGTGTCTCACCGGATGGTCCCTAACAAAGGAACTGGTTTTATACACACAACCGTGCATTGCAGACGCTTGCCGTCCTTCAAATAGCGGTGTTTATGTGTCAGTCTGACCGCTCAAAAATGTCAACGGCCAAGCTGCAGCATGAGCGGTTGCGAGCCGTGGGAACTGACAGCCAAGTGGCGCTGTCAAGCTCTTCTAGAACCACGATTCCCAGACCTGACCCACGAGTAGCATCTTTCAAAGCTGTCTGGATCCACTTCTCGGAGCCGCTGTCACTGCACGGGGCCGGCGGTGGACGATTTGCACAACTCATATATCCATTCTGGGAGAGCCTGCGCACTTAAGCGCATCACGCATGGACTCGCTCACATCATCGAAGTTCATTGGAGGAAGCCCATATGTGGCCTTTCCCATTCAGGCAATATGCACAACGCCGGAGGAGGTGAGGAAATGCGCTTTCGCTGAGGCGGATCTCTCCCGTTTGCCGGGGCTACACAGCGCCGGCACCTTGGGAACACAACCCCACCAGGGCAAGTGAGCAAACAAGGGTATGCATACTGTCCATTCATTCTTACTTCAAGAGCAGGAGGCAAATCTCGCGAAGTGCTGATGACGTACACATGGCCTTTGAGCATCGGGGCAAGGTCATAACTGAATTGACCACCACTATCTTGCACATAGAAAAAACAACGAAAGCAACAAGGCGAGCAGATTTCTCGGTACTCTGCGTCGCTGATTGATGCAGTTTCAGTATTGAACTCGCAGTATGACACGCACCCAGCTGCGACAATGTCCAAGCGTGTGGTGGCGCCCAGGTTCCTCAACAATGTTGATCACACATACATTGCGGTGCCGCGATTACAGTTGCCTCGTGGTCAGCAGATGGGGATCCAGACAAAGTAATCTTCTGCCTTCCACAGATAGCACGAAAGGCTGAAATGTTCAATACACGAGACGCCGGCGGAGAAGTCAAATTATCTCGTCTAAGCGGAGAATTTACCACGTTTGTATATCTCTCCGAAGATGCCTTACAGAGTACACGGCAACACTGGTGAACCTCTGGCTAATCATTGCAAGACACGGGAGCAGCCTGTGTTGTGCTCGACAGGTTGCGACCAGACACTCGCCATCGCAGTGTGGCGTCTTCATGGTCCACTCTGCTTCACTGATCAGAAAATCGCTCTAATCAGACTGCGGACTTACAGTTCTCGCTACAGTCTAGCATTTCAATGATTATATGATGCTCAATTAGCACTAGCTTTACGTTGTAAGCTCGTCGGTATCTAGATTTCTAGTTGCACGGTGTAATGCTGGCGACGCGAACAGTTTCGGTTGGTCTCTCGATATGCAGCCGGCGACTACATCGGTGTGCACACAACAGCATTACACCTCGTACCGCATTCATCTTTCTGCAATAGCAATAGGCCCTAATGATGCACGGCAGCGCTCACAACACACACTGTCAATGAGCACTCATTGAGAGCAGTCTCGGTCCGACTCTTGATGATGCCGTTGCCTCCCACAACCTTGCGATATACGTTGTATAACAAACATGTCAAGATCCATTCCGGGTGATCGGCAAAATAGGGACATGAGGAAGTTTGCGCTGTACACCTGTGTATGATAGTTGTTCCCAACAATCCTTGCGCTACATCCTGAGCTTACCACATTCCGCCACAAACTTCCACTGACCACATGGGCGACGGCAATTGCAGTCGAATGACAGCGGGACCTTGCAGATGTATCCTCGTATCATTGCCCTTCGCGCGTACCTTGTCCCGTTGTCGATCTCAGGAACCATCTCTGGATATCACTGTAAACGACGCTGCGCTGGCACACAGCATGTTGCATCGGTTCCTCACGCCACAGAGATCCGGTCGCCGACTCAACCGTACGCTATCGGTAAGCTCTGATTGATAGCCTGTGCACTGTCTTCAAGCTTTGTGGCGTCTTTAGGTTGGTTGGACGAAATCCGGTTGGCAGGAGCTGATGTCTCCTATACTTCTCAAGTTGACCATGCTGACCCACTTCAGGGACAAGCCATGCTCCTGCGAGTGCTTTACTCGCACTTGTGTATCAATCAGTCGTGTTCGACATGTAGGTGCAGGTGCGACACAGAGAGTCACCCCGCGTCTCCAAAGAGTGTACGACCTCAACGCAGCACAATTCAATAGTAGAATGGAGACCAGCGTTGCCTACTCAGACTACCGATAGTATCATTGACAGACGGAGTCTATCTCTACGATCGGCACTAATCTAGTGCTAGTGTCCGCTATAGCATTCTTGACAACAGTCAAGATTGCACAACTGCCCTACCTTCCGGCCTCCAGCTCCCTGATCAACCACTGGCTCAACAAGCGTCACCATCATAGATCCAAGCTTGGCATCGTTGCCCGAACACGGCATCTGGGTCAGATGCGCTGAAGGCCGACAAGGTGAACACACTGTGCAACACGGGCGCTGAATCTGACAGCTTGACAGGTCCTGCTGTGCGAGGACGCCTATACGCGCAATACTAAGACTAGATACAAAGACCCTAGACAAGTCGTAAAGCCGAGTACACGCCTCACTTTTCCTCTTCAGGATGCCTGCACCTCCTATATAGACGGCGCTGCGCCATCCTCGCTGCTGCATTCCAATCCCAAACGGTTCTGCTTCGCCCACTGCGCTCTACTTGCTTGCTTGTCTGCCTTACGCTCCGCTCCTGCTAGTGTGTACCAGCCAGCACACATGGTCGTACGAGCAATAAGGTAGCAAGCTGACCCTCCCCTTACTACTCTAGGAAGTAGACGATAGGACTTCTTGATGCTTCGCCCTGTTAGTGCAACTCTACGAGCGACCAGGTCTTATGTACGTACCCACGTATGTACCTAGCAGGGTGGGTCTGAACTGGTAGTTGCTGGCTATCTCCTTCAAAGGCAAGTGCTGCAGCGACGAATGCAATGAGATCTGCAGTTGCAGTCGCCTCATTCCTAGGTTTTGATTGGCGATAGTTGTTCTGCTTGATATGCATGATGGAAGTATTGCATCAGCCGATTCGACGTAACGATCTAAGCAAGCTTTGAGTGGAAAGAGGGTTGAAGGTAAATAGGTATTTCGATACGTGATATGAACTCGAGCAGAGTATATGAAGAAACCACCCAACGCCGCTTGTTCCATGGGAACATCCAATAAGCCCCATGACTGAGAGTAAGGAAAATGACGGAGAGCTACTGCTATCCAGAAACGCCTCGAGCGCCAGCGTTGGGTATAGAGCGCCTCAGTGTCTAAACCCGGCATGCCATGCGTCATCTCTTGGTGACACCAAACACCAAGTGTCATTGTTTACTCGCTATCGTCATCAAAGCTTGCTTCACTAACCTCTTCTTCCTCTTCATCATCGCTGACCACATACTTTGCCGGCTTAGCCGCCGCCCTGCGCCCCGGCCTAGCAGCGGGAGCACGGCTTGTGGCCTTGGGCTTTGGAGTCGGCTCGTCATCTTCATCAGAAAGGATGTCGTTCGCAAGCGCATCCGCATCGTCCATTTCCTCGTCTTCGTCTGAGTCGATCATCGTCGGCTTCTTTGCAGGGGCAGCTTTGGCCTTTGATGTACCACTGGCCTTTTCGAGGCGCGCGGCGTAGGCTTTGGCTGCTGGACTCAGCACTGTGGACTTCTCTGTGGCGATGGCTGCGGGCGCTTTCGCTTTCGGCGCGGGCTTGGCCTTGGGAGGGAGTTTGGTCAGCTTGCTGGCCGCGGGTTTAGGCTTGACAAGGCTGAAGTCGTCCTCGGAGTCGGACGTGAGCATTGTGTCGTTGACATTGCGAGGAGCGGCTTTCTTAGGTGAAGGCTGGGGCATCAGCGCTTCGTAGTTCGTCTCGTCTTCATCAATGTCAATGACTGAGGGGCTTGCTTTCTTTGCAACCTTGGGAATGCCGGAAGAGCTGCCGGGTCGGACAGCAGTGGAGCTTTTGAACATGGGAACACCATTGGTGCTGCCGCCGATAGTCTTGACCATGGTGCTTACATCGCCAAGGTCATCATCGTCAGAGTCGCTGTCCATGGTGTACTTGGAGACTGGCTTGGTTGCAGCACGAGGGGCTCGACCGTTGGTCTTGGGCGCAGGCTTCTTCGCCTCCTCTTTAGCGACTACAGCAAAAACATCAGACTCGTCTTCATCATCATCAGATATGACGGTAGTTGGCTTCTTGGTTGTGGCAGGTCGGCCTCGAGCTTTAGCCGCAGGCGCCGGTCTTGGAGCAGGTGCCAGTTCCGGCTCAACTGGACTCGAGGGTCCGTCAATTTGAGGCGGGCTCTCCTTCTTCACATCACTGACGAGATGCGACAATAGACTACCTTGCTTCTGAGGAGCTAAGGATCCGGATGCAGACTTTGTGGGCTCTGCGGATGATGCCTTCTTGGCTGGTGGATCGGCTTCGCGTAGGTAGCTAAGCAAGCCCTCCTTCTTCGGTTTGGCCTTCTTCTTAACCGGACCAAAGTCGTCGTCCGAGCCGTCGTCTGACTCGCTGTCGCCCATCTTTCTCTTCTTCTTGGCCTTGCCACCCTTTGATGCACCAATGCCGAGCTTGTGAGAGGCACGACGGCCCATGCGTTGAATCTTCTTTGCGCGATCTGCCTCCTCTGTAAGCTGAAGGTTCCACTCCTCGACGAAAGCTTCGAGATCAATGTTCCAGAGGTCTTTCGGTGAGAGCTTGATAAGTGCATCAACCTCCTCCTCTTTGTCGCCGATTTGCCTCATGAGTTTTTCGACACGCTCCTGGGTCAAAGACCAAATAGCCATCTAGTGGTTATCAGCGAATACGTTTTGAGATTGTGTGAAGGGGGAACTTACGCCAAGAAGGTAGTCGTAGTCATTGGCGCTGACCTCAACGTCGGTCTCTTCAGACTCCTCATCATCATCCTGAGCGTCTTCGACCTCACCGTTCTTCTTGGCATCATCAACCTTGGGGAAAGGAGTGAAACCAAGCTTCTTCAGCTCCTGAACGAGCACAGCCTTCTTCTTCTTTGACACAGTAAGCTTGCCGTCGATGATCATCTTGATGAACTTCGCCTGGTTGCTCATCTTGGTAAGCTCCTTCTGCAGAACATCAAGCTGGTGGGACTTTCGCTTCTCGTAAAACCGTAGACGAACGTGGTAGAACTCTTCGATGATATCGAGAACGGTGGCGTACTTGTGGATGCGGCCCTGAGCGTCAAAGGCTACGACGTTGGAGCATGACTGAGGCTTATAGAGCTTGAAAGTCTCCTCGAGACCCTTCGCAAGAGCAGCAGTCATGTGCTTGTCTTCCATCTTTATGATGAAGTGGACTCTGTCAGGGGTGTTGTAGTCAATGTAGTCCTTGATGAATGAAGGGGTCTTCTCGGCCTTGATGATGTCCTCGAGCTTCTCCTTGAAGTCCTGTGTCCAGTAGCGAACGGGCAGTTCAGTGATCTCGATTTCAGTGTCGCTGGTCTGACGAATGGTACCCGTGAAGCGGAACTTGTCGCCTCCGAGCTCTTCAGTTGTGCCAGTGAAACCTTTGTACCAAGGTACCATCGGCTTCATGTCCTCTTTCGATCCACCATCGGCCATTCGCAACCTGATGTTCTCGACGATGTCCAAGGGATTAAAGTTGGGGATTTCCGAGCTCCAGCCAGTACCAATACCACTTGAACCATTGACGAGGATCATAGGAAGGATCGGAACATACATCTCAGGCTCAATCTTGTTACCATCAGACTCTCCGTAACTCAGTAGAGCATCATCCTGAGGATGGAAGATCCTTCGTGCGAAAGGTGACAGACGAGTGTAAATGTAACGGGCGCTGGCAGCATCACCACCACCCTGCAGACGGGAACCGAAGTTACCACTAGGCTCCAAGCAGTTGATGTTGTTTGAGCCGACAAAGTTCTGGGCCAAACCGACGATAGTGCCTTGCATGGAGGCTTCACCGTGAGCGTAATCGGTAGAACCAGAGACGGAACCTGCCAACTCGACAACCTTGACATCTTTGCGGATGTTTCGCCTGAAGCAAGTGTAAAGAACCTTTCGCTGACCGGGTTTGAAACCATCAATGACTGATGGAATGGAACGTAAGTTGTCGGCCATGGAGAAGAGGATGAGCTCCTTGTTGACAAAATCGTCGTATGTGATCTCGTTGGTGGTAAGGTCCAAGTGGTTACCAGGAACAAAGTCGCGCAGCCATTCTTTACGTGCATCAGCCTTCTTCTTGGAGAAAGCCAGCTCAATAAGCTTCTCCTCTTCAGCTCGCATGGTGTGGAAGCGCTTCATATGTGTGTCAAGGTCCTTGAAGTACACCTGGGCATCCTTGATGTCGCTGGTGCCCAATCCCTTGTAGTACTTGTGGTCCCACCCCTTCTGGTTCTTGTGCTGCTCCTTCCACTCCTCATATTCAGGCATGGAGAAGAAGCTCTTCAAGCCTTTGGGGTTCTTCGGATCGCCCTTCCAAACTTTGACGATGGGAGTGATGAACTCAAGTAGGAAGCCCGGGAGCTTGAGCAGACTTGGGAACTGACACTGGAGGAAGTTAATGAGTAAACCCTTGATATGACTACCATCGTGATCTTGATCGGTCATGATCATGAGATGGCCATATCGCAAGCTCTTCATGTCGGCCATTGTGTACTCTTTCTTGTGCTGGAGACCGAGGAACTTCTTGATGTTCTGGATCTCAGCGTTTTTCATGATCTGGTCCATAGACGCGTCTCGGACGTTTAAGAGCTTACCGCGGAGCGGAAAGACACCGAACAGATCCTGATTGACCACCGCGCGACCAGCCAAAGCCAATACACTGGCCGATTCACCTTCAGTGAGGATGAGTGTGCAGAGGTGACCGTCCTTGGTTCCAGCCTTATTGGCATCTGTGAGCTTAGCGTTGTTGATGCGATTGCGCTTGTTGCCGTCGGTCTTCTTCATGAGTTGATCCGCCTTCTGTTGGGCGAAGTGCATGATGTTCTGGATGACTTCGGTCTTTTCGATCGCCTTCAGAAACTTGTCGGAGAGCACAGGCTTGCTACCGAATTGGCTTGCTTTGGTTGTCAATTGCTCCTTGGTCTGGGATGTGAAAGCAGGGTTGACAATCGAACAATTGACGAACAGGAACAGATGGTTCTTGATCTGCGCCGGCTTGAGCTTGACAGCCGCCTTGTTCTTCTTGTTGACAATTGCCATAAGCTTGTCGATAATCTGATCGGCAATGAAGTTGACGTGCGTACCGCCGGAGGTCGTCGCAATCGAGTTGACAAAGGACACCTGGTTGAAAGCTCCATCTGATACGGCAAAACCAATGTCCCAGCGGTCGTGCTTGTCTGTGATGATGACGTCCTTGCGCTCTTCGCCGTCCTCAGTATTGCCCTGCTCCCTCGAGATGGCTTTGGTGTACATTTCCATGTACTTTGCGAAACTGGTAACCTTGACACGATCGCCATTGAGGTAGACCTTGATTCCACGAAGTGTACCAGCCATGTCGTGGGTCCTCCTCTTGATGAGGGCTTCAAAGTCATCGTCGATGCCGTCCATGCCGAACTTGCTGTAATCGGCTCGCCATGTGATCTTGGTGTAGTCGTCACCCTTGATATCAGTGATCTTGGCCTTGCCCATTTTGCTCATATTGTCCGTCCATGTCTGCTTGTACTTCTTCTTTTGCTTTGAATCGACGGTCTCGACTGTGAACTCGCGACTGAAGACATTACAAAGCTTTGCTCCGTAACCATTGCGACCACCGGTGACCTTTTGTTGATCGTCGTCGTAGTTCGAGGATGTAAGGAGGTGACCGAAGATCATTTCTGGGACGTAAATGCCATGTTGCTGGGAAAGTCAGCGCAGCTCAGTGAAAGCTGAGGGAGGGGTTCTCATACATGGTGGATCTCGACAGGAATACCTTTGCCATCGTTCTTGATCGAGACCTCGCCCGTCTCTCGGTCCACTGTGACACGAATCTCGCTCATGTTCTTGTCGTTCTGCTTGTTGTCTGCGGCGTTGACCAGGATTTCATCGAAGATCTTGTAAAGACCCGGTACGTAGGTGACGTCGCGAAACTCCATGCTCTCGTTTGCTGAGTTGTAAACCCACATCTTGTCCGTCGTCCGCTCTACAGAGCCGATGTATGTGTCTGGGCGCTTCATGATATGCTCCAAATGCGAAAGCTGTGGGTTGTTAGCATCCTAGTCGATTGTACCCGTGCTGAAACCCTACCATTTGATATTTGCTACTTGCGCCGCCAGCGGCCTTCTTGCCTTTGGCAGATGGTGGCGCCTCCTCAACGCCGTCCATGCCGAAGCTCTCATTTGGATTCTCTGCAAGCACCTTGCCGTTGCTCTTCTTGGCTGCGGGAGCCTTCTTCGCCTTGGGCGGTGTATCTTTGAGCAGCGATTCGTCGTCGTCTACTGGGTCCTCCATATCTACGTCCGAGTTTTCGTCATCCGAAAAGTCCTTTGCTTTCTTCTTGGGCGCTGCCTTCGCCTTTGGCTTCGTCGCTGTTGTGCCTGCTGGTTTCCCTCGCGGTTTGGGGGCGGCGGCTGCCTTCTTGGGTGCTGCTTTGGCCTTTGGTGCTGCCTTTGCGGCCTTGGCCGGTGGCGCAAAGTCAGAGCTTGCGCCGTCGTCGAAGTTGGATTCGGAGTCGGACATGACGGCGAAGCGTTGTCGACCGAGTCCCGCAGGACAGGAGTGAAGAAGCGAAAAGGAGAAAACGCAAAAGGGTGATGTTGGTGAGAAACTGCGGGGGTTAGTAGGTGCAAACGCACGCGCAAATAGAGAAGGGAGGTGGTGAGCACGGCGTGGGAGCGTCTACGTTGTTGTGTTTACTCGGGGGCGCCTACTGTTTTCTGTTTGGGGATCCACCTAATTAAGCGCTAGCGTAGCGCGAGCGAACGGTGATCCGTCAAAGCAGCGAGTGGAGTGAAGACGAGTAACAAAACCCAGCGCGCCAATAGAAAACACATTTCCATTAACTGCGAGAGGCTCACTGTGAATGTAAAACATACCGTAGGCCATAGGCGGCATATGAGCTCGCAAGCACGCTAATCTTACAGTGAAGTTACTCCCACCCGGAGATGAAGCTGGGCACATGTGCTGAAGACTCTGTCACTTGCTTGGATGCCCAAGGTCATCTTGTAAGAACTAACAGAAAGTATCATTCGCATTGCTTCTTGCATAGTAGATGCCAGTGTTTAGGCCAGCAAAAATTTTGCTTTATAATCTAGTGTAAGTAGCAAGTGCGGGGTTGTGTACAGAAGTAGTATAGAACATCACATCACGTTATAGAAAGAACATTACTTAGGAGGGATAAGGGTATTTAAAGATTGTTATAAATTCTGTAATAAGTTCTAAAGAACTATAAAGATTACCTATATAACTATAAACCCTGTAGAGTAACTATACACTCTGTAGAGCAACTCTTGCAGGATTTAGAGACGTGTGTAAAGACCTTAGCAGACTAAAACAGATATATAAAGACCCTTAACAGTTGTTAAGCTTATTCTTAAGCTTTGTAAGAAGGTCTTATATCTCTGTAATAATACAGTAGGTGCCTTTACAGGTATTAGTACAGATAGTAAAAGGTGCATAGAATAGTTAAGTACTTACTGCGCTTCTTACAGACCTTAATAACTATAATAGGCTGAGCCCTAAGTGTACAAGACTACGCACTAAACTCACGCACGTGATTATAGAGCACAGCTTAGCATCTTGCTATATCTTGTATAAGAAGAGGCAATCTGTCTTTCTTTCTTATCTTTCTGCTTCTGTAGTATAGGATAAATACATACTTGTTAGAAGGCTACTTTAACTCTTAACATAAGCAGAAAGATTAAAACCAACTAAACCCCCTAAGCGTACAATAATAGAAGGAGACAGCCTTTACAACCAACAGCTGCCTAGCAGCCAGCTAACGTACAAACAGCAGATGCAATCGCAGCATCTGTATAAGTAACAGCAAGACCCGTTGCGCAACCTATTAGTAGACGATCTAATAGCGACAATACGATCCCTAAAAGCTAACCTAGATAAACTAGCAAGCAAGCAAGAGAGACAACTATATAAGCAGCTACAATCCTAAATAAACAAACTTAGGGGGATACTGAGCAACAACGCTTGTCTAGAAACCTTAGAAAGAAGTAGACAAAATTTTTCCTCTAGTCCTACTCCTTTAAGTAACTACTAAGATTACACCGTCTAACAGGCTAAAAAGCCCAGGCTTTCTAATGTAGAAGTATTTAACAAAGGATTACATAAACAATATCTTTAATAGAAGATAAAGGTACAGGCTAAGCTGTACAGGGACTAGCCAGCGTACCCTACTAAGAAGGACCAAGTCAACTACGTAATTACTTATACAACTAGTTAAGCGTTTAATACTCTATCTCTAATAATAATAAGCCTTATAAACAGCACTACCCTGCCAACACTTAAGAAGGCCTAGGTATACCTTAACAGGTTCTTTAAGGACCCTACTGCCTAGGAGAAAGCCCTTAAGTACCTCTGTACAACAAAACAAGGTAAAAACAACTTTAATCTAAATGTCTAGAAGTTTAACTTAAAGCTGCAAGAGGCAGCCTTAGACAGAGCAAGCTACGCTTAGAAGATTAACTATCTTAAGAACAGTTTAAACAGTAAGCTGTTAAGAGCTTAAGCTAGATACTAACTACCTAGACTTAAGACGTACGAACAGTTCGTACAGCGTGCTAGGATAACCTAGGAAAACCTTAAGGCTGTAGACAGGATTACAAGTAACAGCTACTCTACCTAGACGTATAACAGTCCTAGTTCCTAGGAAAACCTACGTAGGAACAGCAATAAAATAGACTAGCAGCCTACAGTAGGCGCTTACCAGCCCCGTACAAGGAAAAGAGAATACTAGGGAACAGATAAAGAAATCTGTAAAAGAAGGACTACAGGAGCCTGTCTCAAATGTGGCAACAAAGGCTATATAGTACGTAATTGCAAGAAGAACGTTCTATCTAAATTACCTGCTTATACGAACAAACAAAAGTTAACCTTAAGAATCTCTAAGGTAGCAGCTATACAACTAGCTAAAGAGACCTCTTTATTAGAAGACAAGGGAAAAGAACAGCTCTAGCCAAAAGTCGTACGCTAGGGCCTCTTTAACAAGTTCTTAAGCCTATACAGTTAACACGTTTACTGCTCTATTAACTAGCTGCAACTAAACCAATGTTAATTTATACAGTTATTAACTCTACTACGCTAGCTACTGCTATAGTTGATAATAGTTGTTGTACCTATTGCCTAGTAAACAAACAGTCCGTACGGAAGATAAACTTACTACGCATCCTAATTACACCTATAACTATAGAAGGAGTCAACAGTTAAAGAAGTACTATTACTGCTATTACAGAATTTACCCTTAATATTAGAGGCGTACAGCAACACTGTGTTGCAGCGTACATCACCCCTTTAACGTACGACTACAACATAATTCTTAGAAAGACATAGTTAGAAGATGTTGGTAGTGTAATCAGCACTAAGGACAAGCTTCTATCTATAGAACAGTATAACGTTACCGTATAAAGCACTAAAGTGCTTACCCTACTAGACTGTTGCCTAGTATCAGCAGTAGCCTTCTAGTACCACGTACGAAAGAGCCGCAAAGAAAACTTAGGAATCTAAGTCTTTGCTGCTAGCATAAAGGATATCTAGAAGGCCTTAAAACTAAAGACCTAGATAACTGTACAGGAGGTTAAAGCAGCGCTACCTGCGTACCTTTAGTCGTACGTTAAGTTGTTTGTCCTAGAAGAAGGTAACAAACTGCCTCCCTACTGTAGCCTAATAGTAGACTATACAATTAAGCTAAATAAAGTAGACAGCAAGACCCCGGAGGTTCCGTACAGTCCCCTCTACGCTATATCTCGGGATAAGCTCTTAGTCCTACGCTGTACGTTACTAGATTTGTTAGAAAAAGGGTTTATTAGGGCTAGCAACTCCCTAGCTGTATTACTAGTACTGTTTATACAGAAGCTAGAAGGCAGGTTACAGTTCTGTGTAGACTATAGAGCACTAAATGCCCTAACTAAGAAGGACTAGTATCCTCTTCCCCTAATTAAGGAGACCCTAAATATAATCAGATAAGCTACCTAGTACACTAAACTAGACGTTATAGCTGCCTTCTATAAGATTAGGATAGCAGAAGGACAGGAATAGATAACTGCCTTCTGTACGCGATTTAGTTTGTATAAGTAGCTAGTAACACCTTTTAGATTAGCTAACGCTCTTAGTACCTTCTAGAGGTATATTAACTAGGCCCTTAGAGAGTTTCTAGACAACTTTGCCTTAGCGTACTTAGACAATGTATTGATTTTTACTAAGGGTTCTCTACACAAATACTACAAGCACGTACAACAGGTAATTAAACGCCTACAAGAAGCTAGGTTGAACTTAGAACTTAGCAAATGCGAATTTAACGTACAGCGTACAAAGTACCTAGGATTTATCTTAGAAGCAGAGAAGGGTATATTAATAGACCCTGAAAAAGTACAAGCTATTTAGGAATAGCAAGCACCTACTACAGTTAAAGGCGTACGAGGGTTCCTTAGGTTTGCAAACTTCTATTAGAAGTTTATTAAAGACTTTGCTACACTGTTAGAACCGCTTATACAACTTACTAAGAAGGATCTCCCTTTTAAATAGACAGAGGAACAAGATTAAGCTTTCTAGGCCCTAAAAGAAACCTTCCTGTTAGGCAAGGTCCTTACTACTCTTAACCCTAAGCAGAGAGCTGTAGTAGAATGTAATTCTTCTAGCTTTGCTATAGGAGCTACTCTTTTATAAGAAGACGTATCTAGCAATCTTCGTACGGTAGCATACCTCTCTTAGAAATTCCTGCCTTATAAAGCAAACTACCCTATCTACGATAAAGAACTCCTTGCAGTAATATTCTGCTTGCAGGAATAGGACGCTGAATTACGAAGCGTACAGGAGTTTAAAGTTATTACTAACTACAAAAACCTAGAGTACTTTACAAAGAAACAGAAGCTTACTAAAAGACACGTACAATAGGCTTAGATTATGTCACAGTTTAGCAATATAAAGATATAATACCGACCTAGCAAGGACAACGTACAAGCAGATGCCCTCTTAAGAAGAGATTAAGACATGCCTAAAGAAGAGGATAATAAAAGACTTGCTAGTAGAGAGTTTATAATGCTTGTCCTATCTAATTAACAAGACCTAACATACGCTGCACCTGTACAGGCGCTAACACTTACGCTAGAAGGCTCTATCCTACTAAATTATCTGCCTTAACTACTATCCTTAGACAACCTAATAACCTAGCACTAGGACTAAGCAGTAGAACAAGATAAAACTTACTAAGCCGTACAACAGGCTGTACAAAGTAGCGCAAGGTCTCTTAACACTATTATAAAGAAGCTTGCAGTCTCTCTAGGCAACTGTACAGTAACAGGCAACAACAAGCTTTAATAGAGAAACCGGACATAGGTACCTAATAGCAAGCTAATCTGTACAGGGATTATACAGTAAGCACACCTTGCTGTCTAGACAGGACACTCTAGAAGAGAAGAGACATACTGCACAATCGCAAGAATGTAGTACTAGCTAGGGATAAGCGAAGATAACTGCTGTTTTATACGGAATTATAACATCTGCTAACAAAGTACCCCTTAGAGAGATAGGAAACATAGCTACCTGCAACTATTACTAGTGCTAAGCTGTACATAGCAAGACCTTACTGTTAACTTTATTATAGGTCTTCTACTCTCCTTAGGCTGTGTAAACCTTATAGTTACAAAAGACTAACTAAGTAAGGGTACAATCTTAGTCCCCCTAGAGAAGATTAAGGCAGACAATATTACCTAGGCATTTATATAAGAAGTATACTAGCTACACAGACTCCTAAGATTAATTACATTAGATAGAGGTACTTAGTTTGTTAGTAAACTCTAGAGAAGAGTGTGCAAACTTCTAGGCGTACAACAGAACCTTTCTACTGCATTCTACCTACAAACAGATAGACTTACTAAGAGAGCTAATAGCAACATTAAAGTAGTAGCACGTACATACGCAAACTAAGCGCAAGACAACTAGGCTACACTTACTCTAATACTAGAACTAATGCTTAACACCCGTACAAGCTTAACAACTAGAGTCTTACCCTTCTTCCTTTAACACAGGTTTAAGAACACTCTGTTCCCTCTAGACCTGCCAGATAACCTAGCTAAAGGCGACCTAATAGATTATACAACAGATCTAAAAAAGCAGGCTAAAACAATCGGACAGACCTTACGCTAAGCAGCAGACTAGGCAATCTTAGCAATAATATACGCCTAACAACAACAGGAAGCTTAGGCTAACTGTATAAGACAACCAGCGCCTAAATACCAAGTTAGAGACTAGGTCTAGCTAAACCTAAAGAATGTTTAGACTAATAGACCTAGTAAAAAGCTAGATTAGAAAAATAGGAAGTTCTAAGTAGCCTGCATACAAGACCCCTACTAGGTTAAACTTAATGTCCTATAGCAGACTAAGTCCTACTATGTTAACTTACTACAACCTGCTGCAACTAATCTGCTGCCCTTACAACACAATAATTAAGCACTAGAAGCAGTTGTTGTACGAGATAAAGACTAAGAGGAACACCTAGAATACCTTGTTAAAGGCATTGTTAACAAACGCGTACGGAATAATCAACTATAATATTAAGTTAAGTAGGCAGGCTATAAAGCTCTAACTTAGGAGCTAAG
The DNA here is from genome assembly GCA_004011705.1 of Ascochyta lentis. Classification (NCBI taxonomy): domain Eukaryota; kingdom Fungi; phylum Ascomycota; class Dothideomycetes; order Pleosporales; family Didymellaceae; genus Ascochyta; species Ascochyta lentis. The sequence continues at coordinate 435,988 of RZGK01000003.1, forward strand.
AGCTAATATTATTAATACTAAAGCCTATAGAAGTTAGATAGCTTATACAAGAGATGTACGGCTACCTACAGGAAGACTAGCTAGAAACTAGAAGAAGAACCTTACCTATGTTGCGAACAGCAACCGTACAGAAGGACCTTACACACTACTAAGAGCCTACTTAGTATTACTAAAGTGTCCCTCCTCTACTAGAGCAGCGACAGCCTATCTGCTAGAACGACTAAAGGCACTAGAAGTACTGTTAGTAGACTTAGAGGAACTACCCGTACAAGGGTTAGCAAAGCGGCATTAAGCACTACTATTACTCTACACACAGTTAGAGCAAGCCCTATTCTACTCTCTACTAATAGACACGCAGCTAAGGAAAGCTGTAAATGTCTTCTTACCTTAAACAGCAGCAGCGCAGTTGTTAGTACAACTAGTAAGGTTAACAGCACTACAGGAGTAAATAACAAAAGCCTTAAGGTAGAAGGGGCGCTAGGTAAGCAGCTAGCGAGCGTAAACAGTTGTACGAGCAACAACAGGGGAGTAATTACAGACACTAGTACTAAAAACAGCGTCGTACAGGGACTAGTTGCGAGGACAGAGGAAGTAGTTAGCAACATAACAGATATTAATCTGCACAGAGTGTTAGCAAAGGAAAAGACTGTAAAAAGAAGAGCACTATACAGGAGCAAATGCGAGAATCTAGCAGATCTTGTTAGCAACAGCCTTGTCTATAATGTACTACACAGTGTAGTGCTAGTTAAAGTTAGCAGGACCTTAAGGAATGTTAATGTTAGCTGGGATAACGCTTCTAGCAGTCGTACAAGTAACAAGCTAGTAAGTAACATTAATAAGGTGGTTAAAGGCAGCAGAGTAAGTGCTGTTTACAGAGCTACTAGTAGAACCTTAAAGATAGTTAAGGCTACTACCTAGCTGGCTACTAGGACCCTACATACCGCAAGCAGGAGCAGACATAACAACATATAGGAGTAGAAGATTGCTAAAGAGAAAGACTTCTAGAAAAGCGTACGAAACCTGTAGAACAATTAACAAGTTAAGTGTAAGGTACAGAAAGAGAAGAGCCTCTAGAGAGGGGTCTGTACAGTTTATATAGGAGACTTAGACCTATATACCTCTGCTAAGGCTACAGAGGTCTTAAGGTAAAGTTAACAGACTAACAGTCACTATACAGGAGAGCAATCGCAAGTTAAGTTACAAGACAAGGCAACATAACTATTTAGGACTGCTGTTAGTGCTAAAGCTGTACGTAAACAGACTGTAATTAGCTAGTGCTGTACAAGTGCAAGTAAAGAAGCACGCACACAACAAGATTACGGCCCTACAGCAAAATCTAGATTACCTGATTTAGACGCTGTGCCTTGTTTTAAGAACAGTAGGCTCTAGGTAACTGTTTTGCTGTTATGTTACTGCTCTGAGTTTTACGTACAAGCAAACGCGTTAAAGTAAAGGAGAGGGGTATTGTAATAGGCTAAGCCCTAAGTGTACAAGACTACGCACTAAACTTACGCACGTAATTATAGAGCACAGCTTAGCATCTTGCTATATCTTATACAAGAAGAGGCAATCTGTCTTTCTTTCTTATCTTTCTGCTTCTATAGTATAGGACAAATGTATACTTGTTAGAAGGCTACTTTAACCCTTAACAATAACCTTCTTAAAGGCCTTACAGCTACGCTTACAGGACTTACAAGAGGAGGTAGCAGCCTTATCTACTTTATAATATTAGCATAGAAGCCTATAAAGAGGGTATAAAGCCTGTAACTTATATTAGAAGGAGCAACAGATACCTTTAGAGCTATAGTAATAGTTTGCACAGAAGCCCTTAAAGAAGTCCTTAACTATAACGCACTTCTTAAAGAGACTAGACTAGTTCTTATAAGACTTGTAGAGATATATATAGGCTATACTAACTGTGTACGCTAGTCTAGCCTTAACGTTTATAGAATAGCCTATATAGAGAGGTTAACAGACTCTATAAAGAAGGCTAAAAGTAGACTATAAATACTAAAGAGGGGTACTTACTAACAGTCCTAAAGAGGCTGTAAAAGGTCTTATAGAACTTAATATTACAGATTATAGAAAGCTTTATAAGGGCCTTACAGGCCTTAGAAGAAACTTTCTTATAGATAGCCGCGCAGAGGCTATTAGACGTATACAGGTTAGTTGCAGTGTCCTTATTATAGTTATTATAGCTATTATTAGAGCTGTATTTAGATATTGTTGTAGAGGTGTTTATAGGCGTGTTAGAGGTATTAGGGGCGTTATAAGAGGTTGTAAGGGGCGTTACAAAGGAGCTTACAGGGAGTATAAGAGAGAAGAGCTAAAAATAGAAACCTAAAAAAAACTTACTTACCTAGAGAGGTAGCCTGCCTTTATACTACTTCTACTAGAGCACTCTAAATAGTTACATAACAGTAGAAACGCTGTGCTAGTACCTAAGTAGAAGTGTTAAACAGGCCTACACTCTTTATAACATAATAATAGACTCTAATAGAAGTAGAAAGTAGGTAAAAGTAAAGGTAAAGGCAGCTTTATAACAAATTAAGTAAGTAGAAACGCTTATAATTAGCTTATTAAGCGTACGTGCAGACGCTTATAGAAATAAGTAGAAGCGCAAGTATAGTAAAGGTAGTAACTAGTAACAAAAGAATAGAACAGGTACAAACAATTAGTAAGAAGCTAAGAGAAAGCTATTACAGAAGAAGAACCTCTAGGTATATAATATTTACAGTACTATAAGACGCTTCTTTAGCCTATAAGAAGTAAAGAAGTAATACTAAAAGACCTAAGAGAGTAGTAATATATAATATAGCAAGATAGAGCTAACTGTAAGTAAACACTTAGTAATAAAGATTAACTCCTATAGTGCTTAAGGACTACCCCTGTAACTTGTTAATAGTTATAGCAAAGAATAACCTAATAAGAAACTATATACGCTAGACTAAAAACAGAAGCTTACTATTAGTAGAGGTAAGTTTAATCTGTAAGATTAATTATAAGTAGCCTGCAAACTTGCTAGAAAGGATGTAGGCCTTAATATAGCGTAGTTGTATATAAGTAATAACTAATTAGGTACTATTGCAAAGGCCTTAACTTAGGTAAAGATTATATAAGAGCATTATAAGTGCACTAATCTTTAGTTATAGCTATAAAGGAGAAAGAGACAGTAGCTCTAATAACTATAACAACTCTACTAGGGGCTAATCTTACATAGCATTATTCTTAAGCACAGTAGTATTAACTATAATAAGCTTTATAACCTTGCCTAGTATAGCTGCAAGTAATATAGCGTTAGTATTAGCTACAGTATTATTCTGCACAGCTAGAATTGCGCACTCTCTAAGTGCTTAATAGTCTGTAACAGTATACATAAGAAGGTCTAAAAGGTAAACAAAGTTCTAAAAGGCGTACTAGGTGTAGTATACATATACCTATTTAGGTATACTAATTACGCTATCTATAGGTAGAGTTAATAAAGACTAACTCTAGGCTATAAACTAAGCGTTATTCTAACCTAAAAGTACACGCATGTTCTAACACAGATACAGTACAGTTAGGTAAGGCTATATAAGAGTAGAGGACTAGAGGCAAGTATCTACTATAGCAGCTTGCTAACTATATTTAACAACAGAAAGAATCTGCGTAAAGTCTCTGCTAGTAATTAGAGGAAGACTGCTAAATAGTAAAGTATAGTTACGCATATTTTAAAGTATACAGTAAACTGCTTTAAAGCAATACTAGTACTGCATAGGCACTTTGTCCTAGATAATAAGTGTAGCAGCCTATAGTAGACGTCCTGTAGAGGAATTAGAAGCTATAAGATAGACAGAATCCTTATAAATGTCTAGTAGGATCTAGAAACAGAAGTGTGCAGTCTGTCTGCTAGGTAGTAATATAGCTGTAATACTAGAGGAGGCTATGCACAGTATAATACAGCTCTATAAGCAATATTACGCATATAAACAACACTAGAAAAAGGTTTTCCTTATCTCTGCAGGGCCTTAAACAAAGAAATAAGCTATACTAGGTATATTACAAATAGCGTTAACTACTATATTAAATACAGCACGCTAGTTAGAGTTAAGGTTTTTATATATGTTAAGAAATACTCTATCCTGTTTAAGGGCCTTATAGTCTAGTTTAGCTATAAGAAGTAGGTTGTGTAAAGTTGTAAGACTTTCTTCTTATAATCTTTATTAGATAGATTCCTTTTTAGGAATAGTTATTGTAAAGTTATAAGACTTTCTTCTTATAATCTTTATTAGATAGTTTCCTTTTTAGGAATAGTTATTACCTAAAAAGGTAACTTAAGCTATTCAGCCTAAATATATATATATTAGGCCTAAATACAGGTACTTTCCTAATTAGGTTTAGCTCTTACCTAATCTAGTAAAGTACTATCTAAAGAATGCCTAACTAGAGAGCGTTAGAAAGCTGTGCTTATTATAGCTATAGCTTTACTAGATCTAGAGTTAGCTTTCTTACTATAAATAGCTTAAGAACACGTTGCCTTTACTAGTAGGTTACGTGTACACCTACGTAATCTGCTAGTAGGTTGCGTAATTGCCTACGTAATCTGCTAGTAGGTTGCGTAATTGCCTACGCAATCTGCTTAGAAATCTACTCTTGATTTCTAAGCATCTATTTGTAATAACTATTCTAGATCCTTCTAATTTGTAATAGAGAGAACGGAAGTAGAGCATAAATACTACTTGCTTTCTCCCTCTCTTAGTTCTGTACCTAGCATTTAATATAATAACTTGTCTATTATATTATCTTATTATTACTATATTTACTCCTCTTGCCTCTTTAGGCTATACGCTTCCTATTTTGGAATTACCTAGTCTAGTTAGTCTAGGTCTTCTAGATTAGGGAAGAAAGTAGTCTGTCCTCCTATTTCCCCCCTACTTTCTTTACAGGTTATAAGCCCGGATTCCTTAAAGCCTAGAAGAGAAAAATATACTCTATAAGTCTTAGTTCTAGCTATATATATAGCTACTGCTTATATAAGCAGATTATCTAAGCAAGAGGAGAAAGAAGAAGAGAAAGTACTTCTATTTCTAACTTCTTCTATTCTTGCTATATTCACCTAGGCTCTTCGCCTCAAATATAGCATTATTTACTGCTTACTAAGCAGTGTTTATCTAGTGCTTACTAAGCCTAGATAGCGCAGTATCCTGGTATTAGTTCCTGCTCCTTAGGCCTCTAGCAATAGAGATAAACCTAGGAAACTTAAGCAATAATTCCCAACCAAGTTAGCCCTACGTAAGACTATCTTAAGTCTTAATTTATTGCCTATTCAGGCAGTTAATTAGACCTCTAAGAAAGGCAGAGGGAGAGTACTAGTAGTAATACTAGTATACGGCTCTGGGTAGACTTAAGAACTAAGAGCAAACTAGCCAGCAGCTATACTATTAATTAGTATAAGCTATAGGCCTAATATACTATAAAATAGAGGCATTTCCTTCTATACTTATAGTATATCCTATAGTTAGTCATATAGAAGATTGGCAACCTTCTTTAAGTTACTAGTTAGTAGTATATTATCGCAAAGATATACTGCTTATTATAGTCTATTAAGACTAGATTTTGCTAGCTTAAATTAAGCTTTATATCTACTATTACTATAATAGCCAGAGTTTCTCTTATAACCTTAGGGTTCGTAGAAACAGTAACTATTAGAGTAATTAAGTAAGATAAAGCTATTTAAAGCTAAGCTTGCTTGCTATTTCTTCTACTCTATATATTATTATAAGAGTATTTAAAGAAGAATAGCTATACGTAAAGAGAGATTGCTACTACTAAGCTCTTAAGCTAGTAGATTATTAGTAAGCTTGTTTTAAGTACTTTCTTTGTTACTAGGGCACAATTCCTATACTTAGGCCTAGTAGAAGTACTATATATTAAGTACTTAAGCTTACTAGCAATTATTTAAACTTAATCTACTTATAGAGTAATTAAGTATCTCTCTTTTGTAGTAACTAGCACTTTAGGAGAAAGCTAGTACTATACTATATTTACTAGGGTAAAATTCCTAGACATAGAGTTATTATACTCTATTTAGGCCTAGTAATTGAGTTTAATAGTAGGGTAAAATTCCTAGTCTTAGGCCTACTATATTTGTTTTGCTAGGGTAAAATTCCTAGATATAGAGTTATTATACTCTATTTAGGCCTAGCACATATATTTAAAAGAGATTAGTAAGCTGCTTATAAAGAGAAATCTCGGGTAGTAAGTCCTATTAGGCGACTCTAAAGACTAGTAATAGAAACTAGCTAGATTTACTCTATTTTACAGGAAAATCTCGGGTATTAAGACCTAATATAGATTATTTAATTAGGCGACCCTAAAGACTAGTAATAGAAACTAGCTAGATTATTCCTAAGTTTAAAAAGTAGTAAGACCTATTATAAGTGTTAAATAGGCAGCTTCTATATAAGACCTGTTTGGCTATATAGTTTTAGGCTTACTTAGCTAGTATAAAGTTATATAACTAGCTGTTAATCTCTTATTTATAGATATAAGACCTACTAGAAGTTGTTAAGTAGGCTTTCTAGTTTATTAGTAGGGTAAAATTCCTAGTCTTAGGCCTACTACATTTTATTGCTACGGTAAAATTCCTAGACTAGAGTCGCTGTTCTCTATTAGGCCTAGCAAATATTTATAATTACTAAGAGAGTATTCTATTTAATAGATTCCCTAGGGTAAAGTTATTACTTTACTATTAGGCTTAGTAATTTGTTTAAAACTAGAATAAGCTGTAGACTTATTACTAGTACTAGATATAAGACCTATTAAAGATTATTAAATAGGCATTCTAATACGTTTTCTATTAGGGTAAAATCCTAGTCTTAGGCCTAATAGAATATAATAGTAGTATTATAAAACCACTACACAATTATAGAAACTAGGGTAAAAGCCTTTATTTTAAGCCCTAGTTTTCTAGTTGTTTACTAGGATAAAAGCATTTAATTTAAGACCTAGTAAACTATTTATTAAGCTAGGGTAAAAGCCTTTATTTAGGGCCTAGCTATTTGTAAATGAACTAGAGCGATTGCCTAAGCCTAGTTAGTTAATAATTTATACTAGAAGTAAAAGCAATTGTAGAGTTATAATACTCTATACTTTCTAGTATTTTATACCTACCTTAGATCTCTTCTATAGAATAAGGGGGTGAAATTTATATCTCTTTATAATCTATATAAGAGATAGTTTACTAGTTATACTAGTAAGACAACTACTTAAAGAATAGAGTAGTTGTAAAGAAGATAACTCTTCTTCTTCTTCTTCTTATAGTAGCGATATAGAAATGTCTATGCCTACTACTAAAACATCCATTAGTAATAGTAATATTACGTGCTATTACTGTAATAAAAAAAAGGACATAAAATGTCTAAATATCTAAGGAAGAAAGAAGATAGATCTAAGAAAGCTTTATAGATCTAAGAGTTAATCTTTAAGAAGACTTAATTAAATTAATTAAGCTTCTAATTAGAAAGACTAAGAATTAAGCATCTAAATTGCTAAAAGCTTATTCTAAGCTATACTTAAATTCTAAGAGAATCTGAATTGCTTTACTCTAGAATTTAGTATAATAAGTCTAAATTGCTATTAAAGATATAGAGTTTCTAAATTGTTTATATAACCTATATCTTATCTAATAAAGATTAAGAGGGTGTGTAAAGTTATAAGACTTTCTTCTTATAATCTTTATTAGATAGATTCCTTTTTAGGAACAGTTATTACCTAAAAAGGCAACTTAAGCTATTTAGCCTAAATATATATATATTAGGCCTAAATACAGGTACTTTCCTAATTAGGTTTAGCTCTTACCTAATCTAGTAAAGTACTATCTAAAGAATGCCTAACTAGAGAGCGTTAGAAAGCTGTGCTTATTATAGCTATAGCTTTACTAGATCTAGAGTTAGCTTTCTTACTATAAATAGCTTAAGAACACGTTGCCTTTACTAGTAGGTTACGTGTACACCTACGTAATCTGCTAGTAGGTTGCGTAATTGCCTACGCAATCTGCTTAGAAATCTACTCTTGATTTCTAAGCATCTATTCGTAATAACTATTCTAGATCCTTCTAATTTGTAATAGAGAGAACGGAAGTAGAGCATAAATACTACTTGCTTTCTCCCTCTCTTAGTTCTGTACCTAGCATTTAATATAATAACTTGTCTATTATATTATCTTATTATTACTATATTTACTCCTCTTGCCTCTTTAGGCTATACGCTTCCTATTTTGGAATTACCTAGTCTAGTTAGTCTAGGTCTTCTAGATTAGGGAAGAAAGTAGTCTGTCCTCCTATTTCCCCCCTACTTTCTTTACAGGTTACTAGCCTGTAAACTCTAGTTATGCTAGCAGAGGGGCAGCCTAAAGTCTATAAGCCCCTTATTTAACTCTATAAGCATCCCCTATATAAGAAACAGCCTGTAGTTAAGATACGCCTAGAGATTAGAAGAAATAGAAAGAGTAGCTACAGCCTCTAGAAGGTTGTTGCATAGGTCCTCTTAGAATATTGTCTATATTGCTACAGAGTCTGTAAGAAGCCTATTTAGCAGAGTAGAAATAAAAAAGTACTATAGAGCCTAACCTAAAGCAAAGATAACTATGTTATAGAAATAGGTAAGCTAGTTACTATTATACATAAGAAGACTATAAGCTATAGCAGCAGCCTAAAAGGTAGAATAGACTTTACTATTAACAGTGCGCAGGTCTTTAAACAACCTAAGACCCTAAATAATAGTAAGCAGTAACTATAGGTAGTACTGCTCCCCTTGCAACAGATTATAAAAGTATATGCAGCTAATTACAGTACTCTATTAGCGCTTATACTAGGTCTAAGTAGCCTTATTAAACATAAGTTAAGTAGGGAGATCCTAATAGACAAGGTTACAGCTAAGAGCAGAGGCTATATTATAGTTAAAAAACACTGTAAGAGTGCTTCTAGAACGCTTAAAGTATACCTAAACCTCTACCTCTATTATAGTCTTAGGCTAAGAAACTAGTTGCTAGTCTAGAAGGTATACTATAAGGTGCTTAATGTATAAGTACTTATTATATATAAAGAACTTAAACAACCTCTATACTGCCTTAGATAGACTAATATAACGTCTGTTTAGGTGCTGCTAGACTTTATTATCTTCTACAACTGTTAGTAAGGCCCTATTAGTACTCTTATAGATATACTTATACATATAATTAATTATATAAATAGTTCTACACACCTTAGTATTAATATACGCCTAGTACTTAAGCAGAAGATATAGACTATACAGCACAACCTAGAAGTTATCTAGTTCTACACAGCACCTCTTACACTAAACAGTTAAGGTTTAGCTGTTATTTTAATACTAGTACTTAGAGTACCTATCCTTATAAACAACTGTAGTAGGACTGTCTAGCTTTAGAAACTTCTTTAAGCACTATAGCAGAAGCCTATTAGACTATGCAACTATATAGGGAGCTGTAGGATTATACTTACTATATAGCCTATAGAGTATAAACATCTATATAATATTAGTAAGAAGCCTATTAGGATCCTCCTTCTCTATAGGGATCTCTGTATATATATTCTAATTAATATATATAAGGTTAGTAAACGCCTTACATTTATTAGGCGTTAGGAATAAGAGCAGGTGTATATATAGTAGGCCTTGTTTCTAGTACTTAATAGTGTAAACGTAACTAAGGTGCACTCTAAATAAGCTACGCTAGATATTATAAAGTAGTTCCTTAACCTTTAGCTAAAATGCATAGAAGATAAGGTTAGGCCTATTAAGACCTATCTCCCCTGTATAGAGCTTATAGTTAACTTTCTACTAGTATAAGCTTATAGTAAAGGTAATAAATAGTATAAAATATCTGTACTAACAGACAATAGCTATAGAGTCTTAGTAACACTAACTTATAAAGCAGGAACTACTAATATAGAATAAGAGAAGGACTGTTTAACAACTAATTTAAGCCTACACGCCTTAGTTATCTAGATTACTACGTATAAGGGCATCTGCAACACTACTATACAGCTCTACTTAGATTATGCGCTAGTTCTTGCAAATAAAGGCAAGCTAGGCCTAATTACAAATAGCTTATACGTCTACAACGTACTGCTAAAAGAGCTAGTAAAACTAGAAAGAGACTATAGTTTGCCTAGAATAAGGATATAAGTAGTACTAATAGTACTGCTACTGCGTAACGTATTCCTATATATAACTACATTCCTAATTAAGTAGCGTAAAGCTAGGAAACTACCTACAGTTACCTTAAGAGAACATTAAAATATAGTAAAAAGGTATGTATAACAGGTATACAGCACTTATAGTATACAGTATAGATAAGTTTTAAGCTATAAGCACTACAGAACAGGATATTTCTATAGTAGCAGCGTTAGAGAGGATAACTACAACCTTATTACTAGTAGGTATATTCTCTCTATAACAGTCTGCACTAGTCTAAAGAGTAATAGTAAGGTTGCTTATAAGAACTACCTCTACCCTCTCTACAGCAGCAGCTGCTGCCTAGTTTAGCTGTTTCTAAGCTATAAGGTATATTAATATATATAGGTTGCAGATCTTATACAGTATCTACGTAAGCCCCTAAAAGGTTATAAGATTAAGCTAGGTATTAAGCTACTAACAGGTTGCTGCAGTATACTATAGGTTATAAAAGTACAGCTGTATATACTGTAGTAGCTAGCCTTTAAAAGGCTTAATAGGTCTGCTCTAATAGTATAAGGCACTATATATCTAGAAGACCTAAACGCCTAAACATAATCTGTAATCTTCTATAGAGCACTTTAAGAAGATAAATATAAAGGTAGAGTTATAAGCGTGTATGTGCCTTTAAAACGCCTAGGTAAGAGGATTAAGATTATTAAGCAGCCTATACAGAAAATACAAAAGTAGCTAAAAGGCTAGAAGTTAAATATCCCTGTTAAGGTAATAGGAGTTAAATAACAGAGCGCTTACAGGCAAACTACTACGCCTTTCCTCTACCTAATAGTACGCCTTATATTAAGTGTATATAGTCTCTAGAGTTCTAATATTAAAATAAGTACTATTGTAGAGGCACTCTAAAAGGGGTATTAAAAGGCGCTATGCAGTAATAGCAGGGGCATCTAGTAGTTCTGCAAGGTCTTTAAATATATTATTGCTATATTTATTGCCTATAGAGACATCTAGTAGGACCTTAAGTTCTTTAAACGCATTATTGCTATATTTATTGCCTATAGAGGTAGACAGTATATAGCTGCTAAGGTTAAGTGCACTAGCGCTTAGAGTTAGGTTACAGCTTCCTAAATCTTCTAATTAAGGCCTCTGTAAGGGGCTTAGCTAGATAAGAGAGAAGTTTCTTTAAGCGCGTGCGCAGGCAGAACAAGCCCCCTAGGAAATAATGTTAGTAACTAGCAGCACACAACCTAGAAGTAAGGAAATAAATAGAACTATAGTCTAGATAAGGCTAGTAAAAGCCTCCTGTACAGTTGTAACAGAACTTTTTAGACGCCTTGCGCAGCTTACAACAAGAGCAGTATATAAGAGATAATAGCTAGCTAATAACAGGATTAAAATCTAGTGTTATAAGGAGGTAAGGTATGTTAGTAAACCTTTTTAAAGAAAGACAGGACCTATAAAGATGTTATATAAACCTTGCACAACTTGTATAAGTGCCTGTATAGGTATATAGGTATAGGTACAGAACTCTAAGAAGAGTTTTTTAGTATTGCTAGACAGAAAAAGTAGCAGTCTAAGGGCAGTAAGGTAAAAGCAGAGCTTAACACTACAAGTGCATAGATAGAAAACAATAACTTTGCACAGCAACAGCAAGGCGTACAGGCAATATTAATAGCTAAAAATTAAATAGGAGTTAGAGGGTACCTAACAGAGTTAAACAGTGCCCTATACAGGGCGTGCAGGCGCCTGCGGCGCGAGATGGTTTTGTCGTAATTATTATATAGATTCATGGAACGGACGTTCAAGCCATTGACGCGTCGCGAGATTTTCGCGTTCGTGCCTCTCACCAATCAAACCAACGACTCGTCATTTGCCCCACTTTTATACACTCTACCAGCTCCTGACTACCCATCAGAAAGAACTCGTAATGGCTCGCGAGGATTTGCTCGAACACAGAGCGACCGGATGAGATCACTGGGTGAGGCGCTCATGTTACTGTGTCTTTCAATCATCCTGCAGCTTTCTGAACCTATATGTAACGTCTCTTCCTATCTAGCCCCACGACCCTCCCATCGTTTGCAGCCAACGCAATAGCCCCCACCGGTTCACTCGGACACACGTCTCCAATCCTGACCGGCAGGTCGTGCAACAGAGCTGTTCTCTCCAGACCATGCAATGTCGTTCCACCCGTTGGCGACGGTACATACGGGTTCAGCATCGTCAAGCTGCTCGCGTACCCAATGATGTCCGGGGCAACGGATAGGTACTTTAGCAACAGCCCAGCGTATGCGGCAAAGAGAAGTACCAGTGAACAACTCAGGAGTACAGCGAACCACTTCCAGTCCACACGATAGACGTCCACGCGCTGGCTGGCAAGACCTTCCGTGGCATTGAAGGAGATTGCTTGACCGCTCGAAGAATTGAAAATGTTGGTAGATGTTGCCTTGTCCAGATTTCCTGCGAGGGCGCGCGCAGCATATGTAGCTTGAAAGAACGAGTTCCACAGGATCGTCAGTCGGTCTGCAAAGACATCAACCGCGAGCTCATGTAGATTGACTGTGTTGCCGCCACCACCGATAAAACTTGTGGGATCCATGAGCCATCTTTCCATGTTACTCGCCCCGCGCACGTTGGCACTGGTCACGCCGACGGTGTCTACGCTTGGCATCGTGACCATGAGGTTTGCCATAACAACCCCACGTATGAAGCTGTCTTGGTCTTCTGTGTATCCGTCTGTAAACATGTCGAGTTTGCGCATGGAGGTGGCCTTGCATAGAGATCGAGTACACTCTATGCTGGCCTCAACATAGTCGTAATGGTATTCGCATTTCGCGACCGAGGCCGCTTCGTAGACTGTTGATTCAGAAAGCGATGTGCTGATGATTGGGCAGGGGTAGGCATCACATCCTACGTACTTGCATGAGCTATTACCCGTGCAGTCCGGTTGCTGAATAGCTGTTCGCACGATCCATGTGCTTTTGATAGGCCAGGTTTTGTTTGAAGTCACATCCCTATGTTTCTCCTCGTTGCTCGTACAGCTGATATCGAATTGCCGTGCTTTGATGTTGAAGTGGCTCGTGGCATACATGGTAAAGTCTTCGCCGTTGAATGCTGACACCGGAATACCAATCAAGGAACCCCATTTGATTGTTGTCTCATTGTAGTCTGGAACTGGTTTCCAGTCATTCGAATTGCTGTTCTGTAGGGCTCGATAAGACGGAAGCTTGACATTGCCCCATAGGTCCGCAGGTCTGGTTTGGTAGTCGGTACTGCTCAACAGGGCAGCGAGGAACAAAGAGGTAAAAGTACTACGCCCGCTATTGATGGCGCTTGCACCCATCATGCTACTATTGTCGGTGTTGAGAGGATCGAGGTAATGCAGCGTTTGAGTTGTATTGAGATAGCGTGCCTCTTGACGAAGCACTCGAAGCGCAGATTGGCCGCCGAAGGGAGATAGAAGCCATATGAGTATTGAACATACGCCCACGGTACTGAAGTTTCGTAGACAAATTTGGCGTTCGATAGCCAGAAAGACTGACTGGCAGCCTATGAGTTGCTCAAGTCGTCCGAGTGTGGTCCCGCGTTCTGCAAGCCAAATCCCGAGATGTCGGAAAAACCGCCCCATCAATGCTGCAAAGAGGAGTGGGAAAACGGTGGGCGTGTAAAGTAGCATCTCTTCGAGCTTGTAGCTGCCTGTCAGAGGAACTTTGCCGTCCAGTCTGGCGACTGCAACAGCAAGAACTGTCTGAGTCAATACATCTCCTAAGATTCTATAACGGAGCTACATGCCTACGAACAAAAGCGGTGATGACGCAAGGAGAATATCGAATACCAGAATGGAACCCCTCAATGGCGTCAAGATTGCAACTTGCTGGGACTTGACAGGCCAGTTGTCGATACTTGGCTTGCCAGAAAGAATGTGCTCTTGAAAGTTGTTATAATTATCGATTTCTCCTTCCGGCAATCTAGATGGGGGCACATAGCTGTATGTTGGCTGTCCGTTGTGTTTCGTGGTCAACTCAATGGTCTCCACATACGGCTTCGTTCGTCCATCACCTAGTGGTACGTACGACATGGCGATACCGAATGACAAAAAAGTAAAGCGATGGTAACAAGGACTGGCATAGGTCTGGGGTCGAAAGATACGAGAGGAACGGGGCTCTGGCATAAAGTAGAGTGTCAACAGCCCACCCGCTCAGCTGGTCAGCCACATCGCTAGCTCGAGATGGCCAGAATTGTTAGTTCACTGGTCGTTGCGCTGGTGGCGCATCGTAGCGGGTGTGAGGCCACGAGGCTGCATTGGTAGCGTGATCAGCTCGGGAGAAAAGCTCGCCTAGACGATGGAGAGGAGGGTAATCGAATTCTCGACGGGTCGTGCAGCTCTTCAATTCTCATCGAGCCCGGCACCGCTACTTGTGGTGGCTGGTCGCACCATGTGCGGGAACAATAGCGATGTAAAAGGAAGGCTGGAGATTGTCAGCACCTTGGGGCTGTCTTTAGTGTGCAACACTCTAAGCGAATCACCGTAGTGACGGTCCGAAAATAGAAGGCCTCCTCACCTCCGAAACATCGAGGTACAACACACGTTAGGGCATGGATTGCTTGCAATAGATCTTCTTCCACATCACACGGCAACAATAGAGGGCGAGCTTCGTCAAAGCGTTCAGATAGTTAAGTGCTTTCTGTTCTACCAAAACTTGTCCGTCACCAGCTTTAAGTTCTCTGTTGAATAGACCCTTACACCTCTCTCTTCAACCCTGGTCCTTGTTCTCAACGTCTTCTCCACTTTGCCCGTCTTCAAATTCACCCCTTCATGCTCCACCTGCTCTCGCTTGAGCAAGCACCCCTCAACCGCCCATCGTGGTACTGCTTCCTCAAAAACAACACCTTTCTCGTTGCGCATAGCTTCTATCAATTCTTGAGTGGTCCTTCCGTGCATCTCCTTGGTCGAGTACATCGTGCGCGCGAACGCCCCAACCGAATTGCGCACGGCATCATTGCGGCATCTCCACATTATGCAGTTGAGCGTCTCTTCCACAGACGGTACGGCAAAGAGTCGGGCATCGAAATGTGCTGTGCCCAAGCGGCCAAAAGCTGCGTCCTTGACCTTCGGCTCCACGTTGGTTGCCAGAAATGCAGCAAGGTGTGCATTGAAGCGGACCGAGCAGTAGCTTGCCGCCAAACTCGACAGCTTCTGAACGCGTTCGTTGAAGCCTTGCACGCCAGCCGGAAAGACCAATGTTATTTCGTCAGATTGTGTGTATACGACTGTGGCTGTTGGGAAATATGCAAGCAGATCTGTGCACGTTGCTATCATTGCGTCGTGTATCCGCTGATCGAAGGGGCGACAGAAGTGACTTGTGAACTTTGAGAAGGCATGACCATCAAGACGTAAGATTACCGGTGATTCGAGAGGTAGAGTGAAGTCGAAAGACGCCTCGTATTGCTTCATGCGAGCTGCCAGAGATTGAGCTTTATCCGCTGGTCGCGATGCCTGCTGCTCCATTTCCGATGAATTCGTGTTGTACCGTAGTTGTTTTGAGGAAAGAAATGTGGTAACTGCTAGAGATTGACGCCCGCAGATGTAGTGCGACTGAGTCATCGTCATGCTCACGTGCTTTTTACATGCTGGCAAACCCCTACGACACACAGCTGTGAATGAGTCCATGCCGGAAGGTGATTCAACGCTGCGAATGTGCAAAGCAGAGCACAATTCAACGGATAGTGCTTGTACGGCACCCTTGGCATCTTGTCCGGGTGGGCAGCTGACTAATGTTTGACTTGACATGTTTATGCGGATGACGATGGAGCACTGATATGCTTCATACAGCTTCGATCGTGAAGCAACACAGATTTGACATAGGCGCAAGTGCCACTGATTTGCGGGTCTCGCCATCGTATGCATCTGCCGTTGTCTCGATAGGAACATTCGGAGTGTTGGTGATATTTACGGTAAAACCCTGTTATATGCGGTCGAGAGAAGCTACGCGCACAGGGGCACACACGCTTATTCGGTCGGCGTAGCAGTACCTTTCTCTCTTTCAGAACCGTCCTTGGGTTCCTCCCTTTCCTTTTTTGGTAGGTTTTTCAGACAGGGTGCGTTGAATAGCCGCCCATTCCAGGCTCCTCTAGCTGTACCGGCAGCCACAATGCACCAAAGGAAAATCACCGCAACAGCAAAGATTGTACCAAGAACTCTGAAGAACAAACTAGGAAATATACGTCCGAATTCCATAGTACTCAAGGCCATGACTCCGAGCGGGAACGTAAAGCCCCACCAACCCATGTTGAAAGGAAAAGGTCGAGATTTGTAGATCGAGGCGAGAGCGAAACAAAGCCAAGTCAATCCAAAGGCCCACATGATGAGAGCAATGAACGCTCCGACCACGAAGAAGATGTCACCTGCCACAGGTACATCAGGGAAGAAATCAGTCTGTCGAAAAACGCGACGAGCAGTGCTGCCAAGATAGGTGATAGCGTAGCCGCCCATTCCGAGGGGTCCAAGAGGAAGGAAAGAGGAAACCACAATCTCGCGAGGTGGCAGCTTATGCAGCGCAAGACGCGTGTAGTACATGACAAGGACAGTCATCGCTAGAGGTGTTGCCATTCCCCACATGATGTAAGATGCGATCAGTGTGCCTAGCGCATTCTCTGGGTCCGGAAGATGCTCAGCTACTCGAGCGCCTGTTCCCGCAGCAACGATAGACGCGGCGATGGGTAGCAGCTGAACAGCTGTTATTCGGTCGAGGTTCTGTCGGTTCGACGCGGAGATCAGTAAGACCGTTAGCGAGATCGTCACTGCCACAGACACAACCGAGTCGATCATCCAGCAGACCCAGGCAAGCGTGACAGCCCACGGACCCCAGTACGGAATACATAAAGTACACCAGGCCGAGATCAGCGTTGCAAAGCCCATGGGTACGGTACCAAGGAAGAGCGAGTTGGTACTATCAGCGATCATGACTGTCCATATCTCAGGATACAGAGAGTATCGGATGATAGAAATGGAGAATGCGCATGTGAACAGTATCGCGTTGAGTCCAAGAAAGATGACAGCAAGCCAGTACAGCCACTGGGCCTCGAACGGAATCGCAGCAAGCAAAAGCGACACTATTCCAGTGCCCATGGTTACGCTGAACCATGACGGCGAAAAGTTCCTCACTATTCTACGCCAGCCAACCTGCTTACTGTTAGCTCTCAACACCATCAATTACTGTGTCCGCGCATACGTCGTATTTGGTAGGTAGAGGGGACGTGTCTGCCCTCAGTGTGTCGTCAGAACGAGCCGCAGTCGACTTGACATTGCCATTGGATCTTTGTCGACCAGGTTGTACGCGTTGAGCTGCAGGCACGGCGAGTGCAGGGTTATCAGAGCCAATGCGCTCGAGCTCGTAGTCATCCATGACCGCAGTGATCGACAGTTGCTGGCGAGCAGGCACCAGCGATAACTGCAGATATGATCCAAGACATTGTGAAAAGTTGAGCGCGATGATTGCGGAGAGCAGCCCGTCAATTGCCGGTTCAGATTTTAGAATGACAGATTCCACGTGATGACAGAGCGGAATCGGAATCCAGCCTCACTCGCGCAGCCCCACCCGTCTCACACAGCTCGACCTTCAGCCTGCTCGACAAACAAGCCTTGGATACATCAACGACGTGACTTTACAAACATCTCATGGACATCTTATCACGAACGCTTCTGTTGCCCACACGTCCTATGGGCTTATGGAATCTCGGGCTTCTCCAACCGCTTAGCCTCGTACCCTGATCCCCGCACCAAATCCTGCAGACCCTGAAAAGCATCAGGACCCTTATCGATCCATCAGATATTTTCGGGGGCACTATGACTGGCTTTCTAGACCTTCCACTTGAACTCAGAAACTGTGTGTACGACCTGCTGCTCCATGAAAGCCTCGCCGCATCGTTTCGTGGGGTGATGGTGGTTTCGGAAGCCTACATCAAGCGTGATCTTCCTCTAAAGTCTTACCGCGGCCTCCTCCTTGTATGCCGGCAAACACATCGAGAATTCAAAATCGCAATTCAACACCTCGCCGCCTCAAAACAGCTCATCTACGAACTAGACATCACCTTTTCTCATGGCCGGCCGTACTTCAGTCTAACCTGGCAACGATTCGCCGCCATATCGCCAACAATCAACGAACTCCTTATCAACGTAGACCTGCGCATCCAAGAACCCCTAGGCACATTCAGCACCTCAATTCCACACGATCACGAGTTAGCGCACCTCTTGGAAGACCTCCCCGAGTCCTTTGCCGTGCAACTTTTCGACTACATAGCCATCCTGCTCAAATCCCTCTTCAATCTGCTCCTCTCCGGAAACCCCTCCACGTCCGTCCTGTATACAGAATCCATGACGCTAAATCTGCGAACGCCCACACGACTCACACTGTCCGGCGGAAGCCATCACAATCCGCACGGCTGCTCGCGCCGCATCCCTGTAGATAAGCAGGAAGTCGGCAAGTTGTGGGCGACAATGCGGAATACGCTGCAGGCGACGAGCAAGGGGTTTCAGGCTTTTGAAGCAAGGAAGTGTGAAGAGTTGTTTCCGCGCATTCAAATTGGGTGCTTAAGGTTCGCGACTGAGGGGAGGGTATGGGGGGAGGGGCACAATTTGATTCTGGCAGAGAGGGATTTCATGTGGTTGAGGTATTGAAGCTTTGGAAGCGATTGACGTCCCCGAGGGTTGGAAGTATTTACGACATTGACGAACATGGCTGCTACGATAGCATTGAAGCGTATAGAGCATTTACGGGACTTGGGTATTTGGCGTAGCGTAGCGTATCATCTATTTCGCGGTGCATTTGATCTATGAATACACACTTTGGCACATCAGATGTCTGCAAAGAAAGAGTATTGAGCGCAACGATTTACTGGTGTTCACAATGACTACAAATTCAATTTTAAATTCAATCTACTCCAGCACTGCCCACATTTTGTCTCAGTACGAAAACCCTTTTAGCTCGCATTATACGCATCTGACCTCTGTATATCCTTTCCGATCGTCCCCGTCTGTCAAGACGATACCTCTTCTATGCAGCGCAAACTTCGAGCGTCAGCCCAGTCTCTCCAAAGTACGCCAGCGTGTGGTTCGGCTGCGGCGCGCCGTCCCACTCAATCGTGGGCACGTTCTTGCCCTTGTCGCCCTTGATAGTAAGCTTCTGGCCCCAGAAATCGAAGCCATAAACGGTGCTAAGGTCGTAGTAGATGTTCTGGCCCTTGTTGTATGTGTAGCTGAAGTGCAGGGTGGGCTTGGCTGTCCAGAGAGCGGCGGCGGACCTGGTGACCTTGATTGCGGTGCCAACACCTTGGAAGTATTCCTCCTCAGTCCAGAGGGTGTCGGGGTGCACTTCGGTTGTGTTTCCGGTTGTAGCACCGACTGAGGTAACGAAGATGGTGAAATTGCAGTTGTTGTGGACGACAACGGAGGGTGCAGCGAGTGCGATAGCCGCGAGGGCGAGACTGCTGAGGATGGTCGAGAAGTGCATACTGTCTGGAATTGACAGTGAAAAAGGTTGGTTGTATTGACTTGTTGTATAGATTTATGCTGTTGCTGAACCTGTACTGAAGTCGAGGCGTGCGGTTTTAATGAGGCGACATAGCCCTTCTCTTATACTTGTCAGAGAGCACCTTACTCTTTACTGGGTACTTGTGACATGGCTAATCTCGAGCTGATGATTTTTGGCAACAATCTTGCACACTGGCACCGCCTCATGTAAGGTACCACCAAGTTCCTCTCACAGACCTCGGAGCATGGTGCCATGCTGTCCATTTGGGCTCATTTCCACTCGTTAGGTGAGGACTGTTCTGCAAGCTGTGAGCTAAGCCAAGAGGTGGACAAGGCAAGGTTGAGCTGCGAGCAACGAGCATCGTACAGAAACGGCCAATCTGACGATGTTGTGGTACCAAGGATTTGATGCAGGTACAAACGCAGGTACGAATCGATGGTAGTACCCGTTAAGATTGCTGCTTGAGAAACACTTGCGGCGAATGGGTTTGGATGTAGGTGAGTAGGGTATTAGACGTACAGATCAAAGGCAATGGAATCAACAAGATTTGCTGGTCAGGTGGCTCAAAAAATCCGGTCAGTGAGATTGCTAGATTCTGGGTGCCGATATTGCTGTGAAAGAAGAATCGCGACATGTGGTACGAGTGTTCCTACAACGAACCTGTCAACTGTCAAAAGCAGGTGATTGTGTCCAAATTGTCGCAGCATCAATGATCACAAGGCTGCCACAAGAAGGCAGGTCCACTGGCGGGTAACCGTGAAGGAATTCTTGTGGTTGTTGATCGCACGGATGAATTGGGAAAACTTGCATTGACACTAGACAGGTTGTCTACACCGCGTGGTGACTGGCATCTCGCACGCTCAGCAGAAACAAAAGCAACGTGACAATTCTCGTTCGTAGAGCGAGGGATGTGTTCGCCATGTTAGGACGTCAAACGACAGAGGCAAGGGTCGACATTATGATGCGAGGTGTAGGAAGTGGCGATGACTAAGTCGGCTCACGAAGGGAGCAAGGCACATTCGGCTTAAGCCCGCGGCCGTCTCAAACCTCGGCTCTTCTCCACATCCCGCAGTCGAGCTCCTGTGCTCCGCCTATGAAGGACGGAAAGTGGCCGCCATGTGACAGTTACTTTTCGATTCGCTAGAGCCCTTCTCTTTGTGATTCACCAGTCTCCAAGCACACACTCTCTCCTTGCAGTAACTATGTCATCATCCGCCCTCCGTACCTCCATGAGAATGGCCTCGCGGCCACAGCAGCGCTTGGCCAGCATCCAGAGGCAATTCAGCAGCTCGGCGCCACAGAAGAAGGAGATTAGAGACGCATACATCATAAGTGCTAGCCGAACACCGACTGCAGTGGTACGACGCATTTGTCATATTATTGTGTATCTCAACTGATAGTCTTGCAGTTCAACGGCAACTTCACCACCGTTTCGGCTACCCAGCTCGGTGCCACCGCCATCAAGTCGGCCCTTGAGAAGTCGAAAGTCCCAGTCTCCTCTATCGATGCCGTATACATGGGCAACGTGCTGTCTGCGGGCGTCGGACAGGCACCGGCAAGACAAGCCGCCATCTTCGCTGGTCTGCCTACCAACATTGAGGCCACCACCATCAACAAAGTATGCGCTTCCGGTCTAAAGGCGGTCAACATCGCGGCATCAACCATCGAGCTGGGACAGGCTGAGGCACAGGTGGCAGGTGGCATGGAGAACATGACCCGTGTGCCGTACTACCTGAACCGCGCCAGCCAGCAGCCAGCGTTCGGCCATCAGAAGATGCAGGATGGCCTGATCGCCGACGGACTCTGGGATGTGTACAACCAGATCCACATGGGCAACTGCGCCGAAAAGACCGCCAGAGACCACAACATCTCGCGGAAAGACCAAGACGACTATGCCATCCTGACATACAAGCGAGCACAGCAAGCCTACAAGGACGGGCTATTCAAGGACGAAATCGTGCCGGTCACAGTCAAGTCCAAGAAGGGTGATGTTGTCATCTCGGAAGACGAGCAGTACAACAAGCTCAAGCTCGAGAAGGTCCCCACGCTGAAGCCTGCCTTCTCAAAAGACGCAGACGCCTCGGTCACTGCCGCCAACAGCTCGCCCCTTAGCGACGGCGCATCTGCATTGGTGCTCGGTAGCAAAGAGATTGCACAGCAGTACGGCAAGGAGAGCCGCGTTCTTGCAAAGATTGTCACTTATTGCGACGCCTCGGTCGACCCAATCGATTTCCCCATCGCGCCTGCTTCAGTCGTCGAGAAGCTGCTGAAGCAATCGGGGCTCAAGAAGGAGGACATCGCGATCTGGGAGTTCAACGAAGCCTTTGCTGCTGTCATCAAGGCGAACGCTAAGATCCTCGGTCTTGGTGAGGACAACGTGAACCCAAGGGGTGGCGCTATTGCGCTGGGTCACGCACTGGGTAGCTCGGGTAGCAGGATACTGGTTACGCTGTTGCATCAGTTGGAGGTCGGGCAGTATGGCGCTGCTGCGATTTGTAATGGCGGTGGTGCGTCCAGTGGCATTATCGTGCAGAGGGTCAGTGCCGATTCGTTGTAGGTGGGCTGCAAGGAAGCAATGGGCGAATGAGGGAAAAATGTAAATCAGGATATGTAATGCCAAACCAAAGTCATCATCGAGCACTTTGACACAGTGCTAGGAGTGCACACCAGAGTTGGCTGAAATACAAGTGAGAGATCACGACGGAACAATCACACAACTCAGCTGATTGAAGGGGGTATAATGCAATTCATCCATTCATGAATCCATGAAATTTCTTTTAGAAGAGTCCTGATCGACCATCGTCATGCGCTCAACGAAAAGCTACACAACGCAGAACATCCTTTTCCATGCACGCCAGTCCATAAGCTTGAGAGATTCGACCAGACGTCCCAGGCACCACGCAACGCCCTCAGCGCTACATTTACCTGTAGCGCCAGAGGGAGAGGGTGTTGTGCCTCTTCCAGGTCTTCCTGCGACCAGCGGTGGTGTTGTTGTACTTGTGACCACGGCCGAGACCACGGCTCTTCTTGCCGGTGGCGGTAAGACCACGAGACTCGCGGTGCTTGTGGACGGGGGCGACGATCCAGTTGATGCGAGCATCGCGGCGGATGGCCTTGTGCTGGGGGTCGACAAGGATGACCTCGTAGTACTTGTAGGTCGAGTCCTGGTTGATCCAGTACGAGTTGAGAACGCGCAGGTTGGCGCAGCGGCGACCGACACGCTCCTCAGCGGTGCTCTTGAGGGAGCGCTGGTACTTGAGCTGGTTGATACCCTGGTTGGTGGGCTTTCCTGTGCAGGCGTTAGTGTTCTGTGCGCGTTTTCAGTCCGACCGAGTAAAGCATACCGTAGGTAGCACCCCTGAGAAGTAAATGTTAGCACTGTCGCGCATCTCGTTGTCTTCGTGTATACGTACTTGGGAGCCTGCCTCTTGCGGCCACCGCGGCGGACACGGCAGCGGTAGATAACGTAACCCTGCTTGGCCTTGTACCCAAGACGGCGGGCCTTGTCGGGGCGCGAGGGACGGCTGGCGCGGTGGATGACCTTCAGTTGGCGAAGCTATCGATGCACTCTCAGCTAATGTTCAACGAGTACACCAATCGAGACCGGTGTCTCAGGAAATGTGATTCATACCTCCCAGCACTGTCGCAATGTTAGCAGAGTCCGCAAGCCCTTTTCAATTGTATTTACGTACGCGAACGCGCATCAAGAAGCGCATCATGTCCGACTGCTTCTTCTTCTGAAGTTCCTCGACATACTTAAGGGCACCCATCTGAGCGGCTGTTAGTATTGCGTGTGGGGTCGTTTCGATCGATGAAGGTGTTGCTCGCTCGATTGATCGATTCGTTCGTGTGGGAGACTCACTTTGTCTGGTCCTGGTGTTAGTAGGGTCGTTGACGGTGGAGGTTGACGATGCGCAAATCTCAAAGAGATCCGAAATTTCGAATAAGCGAGGTGGGTGGAAGCTCTTGGCGCGAGCGCAACCCAGTTACCGTAAAGGCTAGACCAAAAACAGCAACACCACTCTGGGACTGCAGAACATCGACGTTGTCTGCAATTTTCAAGTCATTCATTGTTCTTGGTTCTCGTTCAGTTGCAGACCTGTCTACTTGCACAAGTGTGTCGACCCTGGGAAATCACTACATCCTGTGTCAATGCCTGCGACAACAAAGATGCTCAAGGTCTGCCTTCGTATTCTCCCGCTTGCACTCGATGTATGTCACATCACTTGAGCCATTCGTGGTCGTAACTTGGAGTTTTTTTGCAAACAAGTCATGTGCTCTCTTCCTGCTATAATCAGCAACTAGGCACTTACAGTCACTGATTCTGATCTGACGTATAGGAGTGGTCTGTTCGTCTTCGAACTCACACTAAGAATGCGTTCGTCTTTCCGATTTTCCAAATCAGCAAAGAAGTTCTCTGTGTGCCTGCCTTCCAAAAACAATTGACTTGCTCGTATATCCGCTGTATGCTCTCCGAGTTACTTATTCCAAAAACCGCACTTCTCCCATGTTGAATCATGCTTCTTCTTCTTCAGTCGAGTACCTCAGGAAACATCTAGAAATCAATTTTAATCGGACAGTTTGGACCAGAACATTGCAGCAATCACAGTTCATTTTAAGATGGTGGTGAATGAAATGATAGACACAGAGGGTGTGTCTTCGTATGAATCTAGTTTGGCTGAGAAAGAGTAGGTGGGTGTGTACCGCCAAATAAAATCCCAATGTGTAATGTGTGCCTCTTCACTTTGCTGTAGTCAGTAAATACAGCTGCTCGATCTCACATGTAGAAAGTGCCAAAAGTTTTTCTTGATACTGCTCTGCTGGAGCATGTTTCGTGATTATGGTAATGTATTTGTAACACGGCTTGTCTACTTCGTTTATATAACCTGCCACAATCTTATGCAACGACAGCGCTGGCCTCCTTCTCCTTCTGCTCCTCACCCTTACCACCTAGACTCCCCTTCTTCTCATAAACGCCCTGCAGTACAGTCTTGATCTCCTGCAGGAACCTAGTGCATTCGTCTTCTGTGCCGACTGTGATCCTGAGGCACCCCTCGCACCCATACTCTTTCCCTCTGAATCGGACAACGACACCCTTCTCCTCAGCCAGCCCTTCGTATACCGCAAGTGCAACTTCGTTACTTGGCTTGCCGTTCGGCCTATCCAACATCTGGTAAAGCAAGAAGTTGCTCTCTGTCCCACCGTGCAGTTCTCCTACTCCCGGAACCTTAGGCAACTCCTCGATTAACCTCTCTCTCTGCTTAACGATTAAATTCTTATTTCTTGTCATGACGTCGAGATGCTTTGGACTCAGCGCCGCCTGCGCAAGCTGCGATGTTGGGTTTGAAATGTTGTACGGCGCCTTCATGTTGTTCAGGATTTGCGCGATAGCCGGGTCCGCAAACGCAGCGCCAAGCCGAATACCAGCGAGCCCAAAAGCCTTGGAGAGTGTCTGCATAACGACGAGGTTCGGCCATTCGGCGACCCATTCTGCCATCGAAGAACCTTCGGGCGCGAAGTCGATGTATGCTTCGTCCAAAACTACCACGCCGTTCCAATCTGTCTCAAGTATGGCTTGTACATCCTCCTTCTTGAGCAATTTTCCTGTGGGGTTGCCGGGCGAGCAAAGGTATGCGAGTTTAACGCTGGGATCGGAGGTGAGCGCTTTCTGAATGGCAGGCACGTCGAGGTCGAAGCTAGGGAGCTGCAGTGGGACTTTGACAAGCGAGACATCGTTGACCTGCGCGGAGACGCTGTACATGCCGTACGTAGGCGGGCATGTCAGGATCTTCTCTTTGCCAGGAGCGCAGAAGGCACGGATCAGAGCGTCGATGGCCTCATCAGATCCAACGCCCACAAAGAGGTGCTCGGGGCCGATGGTCTTTGATGTGTGGGTGTGCGTGTTGCGTAGGTTGCAGAGAAGCTGTTTGAGGTCTGCTTGGTGGCTGTGTGTATGGTGAGCAAGCGTCGTTTGGGCGTTGTAATTGGTATGCGTACGGGTCTGGATAGCGGTTGAGGCCAAGCAGGTCTACATCAATTGATGCTGACGAGTCCGATGTACCATTGACATTGGCGCCAGGCAATTGCCCATCCCCATTTAGTGCCAGACCTGGACCGTATGCGTTCTCGTTTGCGTCGAGCAGGATGTTGGTGCCGTCGTCTTTGTAGTCACTGGCATCGTAAGCGTTTGTATACAACATGTATGCGTTGAGCTTCACCTACTCGCGCGCACAGCGGTACGGCTCCAATGCAAGGATATTGGATCGTGCGCATGTCTGCAGATCGAATGCCGTGTTCTTGGAAGGCATTGCGAATAGTGTGCGAGGATGGACGCGTTATGATGTCGTGGAAGGTGCTGGCGGGGACTTTTTGAACGAGTACCGTGGGGCGGGCTGCGGCGACGTCGGGAGTCATCGCGAACTCGCAGTCTTATTACCGCGATGACTCCACAAAGAATTCAACAGCACGGCAGCATCGCCGAAAAGCTATTCTTAACGAAATAGGCGCACAGCTTAATGTATTTGTAGAGAATAGAGTGAGGTGTTGGGGTGGTTAGTCGATGCTTACATACAGCAGGATCCAAGCAAGCAAGCTCAAGTCAAGAGCAGTATGGGAGGATACAAGACAACTTCAAATACCAGGACCGCTACGCTATAAAACATGACCAACAGAAAAATCTAGGCTAGAGCACCCATGGGATCCCAAAGCTCAAGCATCTTCGGCTTCTGCTCTAGCACTTTCTTCACCGTCGAGCTCACCACGCTCGGATCCACTACCGCCTGGTATACAAACTCATCCATCCACTTGTCGCTCATCACGAAGTACCCCTTCTCGCCCACCCTGTCGCCCCAAGAGTTCTCAACCCTCCATCTCACCGGCTTACCGTCAACAACGTGCACAGCTGTCAACACCATAGCGTGTGTCATCTGGCTCTCACCGGTCTGCAGACGCTCGGCCTTCGACATGCCCAGCTTGATGTTAAAACCCAACTCATATTCGAAGAGATCGGTATCCATGATGCCTTTGGATGAATCGGAGTATTTTCCAACATCTGAGCCGAAGAATACGGGCATGCCGCGCTTGAGCATTGCGATGCAAGCGTCTTTGATGGTTTTCATGTCCGTGTTAACGTATGTGACTGGCCGACCTTCCCAAACATTACCGAGACGGTTGACGCTCAGCAGGCGATTGTAGGGGTTGCGGGGATCGTTGACAAGAGAAAAGAGCTGGTGTACATCCGTGCCCGAAAGAGCACGTACAGTCCTGCTGTCAGACAGTTCCTTTGCAAAGGCGGTTGGGCGTGTCTTCACGGTTTGGAAGTTGCCGTCGCGGTCGTAGAACTCCCACGTAAAGGCCTTCTCCGGCGCGGGTGGTGGTCCAAGCATCAGTGTCAGGATCAAGTGAATCTCGCGCATCATTGTGGCCTTCTCGGCTGCGATGCTCGCCTTGATGGCATTGGGCGAGGTATTGCTGGATGCGATGGAGCGTAGTCGGACGGCATCCTCTCGCAACTTTGTGGTGATCAGGGTATCCATCACTCTCGAGTTGCTGGCATTAAAAGAGTCCGGATAAAGCGTCTGAGGAACCAGTCCGTATTTCTCCACCAGATTGGCTACCATATCCCACTGTCCCCCGTCGCCAACTGGGCTTGCTAGCAAAGCTTGTACGAGGCGGCTATCGATGCTCTCAGATGTTGTTTCAAGAACGTTTTCCAGGAAGTAATTTGCCTTCTCCATCTTATCCCAGTACATGAGATAAGATTGAGACAATTGAAAGCTGTCCAGCTTGTACTTCTTCATAATGGCGATGCGGAAAACGTTGGTAGACGCGAAGAGCCAGCATCTCCCTGACGAAGCCTGGTTTGTGATCGGAGACCCTTCGGTGGGAATCTTGATGTTGAATTGGTGGGTGTCTGAGATGGTAGCTGCACGAGAGGATAGGACGGAGGTGGCTGGGTTCGAGCTCAGAGCTAGAAGAGCAAGGCGGTTCTATGGTGACAGTCAGCCATGTCGTGAACATGGAGCAGCTTGTAACGCACTTTAGGGTCCTCCATGATTCGCCTTTCCCACTCCTCGACGTCTTTAGTAGAGACATTCTTCAGCTGTCTCGAAAGTGGTGTATACTTGGGCGCTGCAATATGATCAGAATTTGCTTGACGACCATATTCACTCAAAAACCTACGAGCATCGCCGGCGATATGCACAAACCCGTCCTTCTCGCTTGTGGCTCGCTCCTCGTTCATGTGGAGAGCTTGAAGCCGCTCTCGTAGCTTCTCGTTGACAGCAGCATCAGACGGTCTCGACTGATTCGCACCCATGATGTGGATTGTGTTGATAACTACACAAGAACCCAGGGATATAAGAGCTTCCAGCATGGAGGGGAACGTAGGTGGGTACCATGATGGCCGCCGCTTATCAGTTCGTTATCGCGGGGGGCTATGGCGCCGCCGCGTGGCAGGGCATGTGATGCATCAGATGGCTAGGCGCACCTTCCCCATGCTGCCAGTCATGAGACAGACGATAGCAGGTCTACTCACGAGTGCCGAAATGACATTGCTTTTCCATGCAAACACCTTGAAAGGATGTATCTGCTGGGCGCAGCGATAAGTGACAGTCTGGCCTCATTCCAGCGCCCCACCAGGCAAAGAAGGTTGATCGTGCTCTGCTGCTGGTATTTATTTTCTGGTATATATTTATTTTATCTTGACCAACTTTCATCAAATCGAATGACACGGTTTACCGGCCCGATGGCGCAATGGTAGCGCGTCAGATTCCAGTTAAGGTGTCTCCTGAAGGTTAGGCGTTCAAATCGCCTTCGGGTCATTCTACTTTTTGCCCGCGTAGCACGTTCTGCTGGTGCAATCATTTTCATCCAAGGCCGGCAACGGCCCGCTTTTTGTTCTTCGCTGACCGACATGTTTCAGCCACTTGGCCCCCGCTGATCGCGCTTTTGACATCCCGCTCTCCACAACGTTTGGCGCGTGCCTCAACGACCCTTGAATCACGACAGTATGCTGTTGTCACACCTTGACTCAGCCGTTCTGTCGCCATACAACCCTTTCGACCAGTTGCCATGCCTCTTGCTGGCCACAAACAAATGTGCGGTTGTTGATCAGCAAAGAATGCGCCGTGTTCGATAGCTAAGATGGGAAATGAAGATGTCCTGCGCCAGGCCGCCAACGCGCGTTTCACCTCCATTCACAGCCAGCCTTGGACGCCTCCTTCTAACCCCTGCACATCGATCTGCAAAATCTCCGGATTTTTGTTTAAGTAACATGTCCAACCCAATGTTCTTTTGACAGATTTGCAATTGTCCGGTAGATGCGATAGTATTGTTCTTGCATAGCTCAATCACTAGGCAAATGTCTACATCACTAATCATGGCGAACCAACCTGGGTTATGGAAGAAGCGCGTCCTTGTGCCGTTCTGGTTTCTGCGCATTTGCATTATGCTCTTTCTGATAGGAATCTACGCCTACGCTCTTCGCACAGTCAATGGCATTGGAGAGTTTGCGAAACCAGCTATTGCGTAAGTCTTCGATTGACTTTTGTTTTAGCAAATGCTGACTACATGCAGAAGCATCATACTATTTATCATATTTATCGTCATCTGTCTACTTATCGACGTCCTTGCTATCGTACTCTACATGCGCGATGCCCTGAAGCCCAGCACATTCCTCACCATGAATTGCTTCCAGACTGGTTTCTTTGGTGGAGTCTTGATCATGGATCTCGTGGCTGTCATGAGAGGGACGAGCGCAGCTGGCATGGGCTTTAGCATCTTCGTCTTGTAAGCATAAGATATGGATAGCTGGGAACTTGAAACTGACACCATGCAGCCTTACATTCGTCGGTCTCCTCATCTACTCAGCCGTCGGCTACCACCGCGCAAAGAAGCAATCTCAACGAGGCAATTACGCTGCAGCACACAATCCGGCCTTACCTACCGCATATGCGCCGTCGTATCAAAACGCTCCACCATACCAGCAGCACACCGCGTACTATCCGCAGACGACTGCGCCTGTCGAGCTTCAGAGCAACCACTATCTGCCACCATACCAAGCACACGGTGCAACGGCTGACTACTACAACCAGCAACCGATGAAGCCAGCGCATATGGTCTAGCTAGAAAACCAGGCTATGCTCCTCGAGTAAAAAAACCAAACAGCAGATTATCTCTGGCTTACGTACTTGAGTGCCCTATATCAGAGAGTTATCAATCATCGCATGACTTTCAATGTCGGTCTTGAACACTCGCGGAGCATGAGACAATTCAATATCCACCACGAGCCAGAAGACTACAATTGGCGACTGTACGAGACCAAAGCAGGGCTGAGCTGATCACAAACGACACCTAAATGATGGTTTCTACTTGTGCTTTGGAGTCAGTGGCAGCGTTCTGGTCCTGAGGCCGAGGCTGATTCCAAACTTTCTCGTTCTGCGAGGATTTAACATCGAGGCCTCATGCACGCATCATGCTCAAGCGACACAGCGCGTTTCCACATGTGCCCGATCGAAGACGCTCAAGTGGGCTATGCGCATTTGCTACTGATCCATGGGACGGGCCGTTGTCGTTTTGACTCCACTTCATGCCAGGATTACAAAGCATATGAGGAAGGTGCGCGACATTCAAACATAGCCTGCAGTGAATATCTGCAGGTACATTCAGCCGCATCCGCACATGCCAGTGTCAAGACAAAGTGCAGGGCTGATCAAGGAATTGAAACGCTTGAAAAGCACACGTGTGAATGCGCGTCGGAGGCGCCTGCCAGAACTGTCGCCGTTGCCGAGGCGCCATTGGTCGGCCGCGACGCGATGTCCCTCCGCGGCGGTATCACCAACCATTCATAGCCTTAAACCCACTTTTCGCCGCGACCTCAATCTATCTTGCGTTCAATCAAATCACAATGTGCAGCACGTTCAGCTGGCCGTGCTGCATTCACCCTGCTGTAGATCTAACTGGCGTTCGCATGTCTGCAGGAGCGGAGTAGGATTCCAATATAGCTAAGGATAGCTGTACTGACTGGGCGAGTGTTGCAAATATAGGTATAAACACGCATGTCCACCCATTGCAATGTAGCAGGCCAGCTCACAGTTTCTGTTCTGTCGAACCCAGCTGTTCCCCTCGACCACTTTCGCTTCATCTGATACCCTCGCTACACCATGCGTTGCTCCCTTCTCATCGCTGCTGCTTTGCCTCTCGCTCAGGGCCTTCGCATCATCCAGAGCAACGATGATGGCTGGTCTGAGATTAACCTCAGAACTTTCTTCAATGTTCTGAACTCTGCTGGCCACCAAGTAGTCCTATCTGCTCCAGCTGAGAACCAATCTGGCAAGGGTACGTTGTTGTCATGCACATAGACTGAAAAAGACTGCTGTACTGACAAAGCCAGGCTCATCTGATGCGGCACCTACGACCGTCGACTCTGATGGCTGCATTCACGCCTCCTGCCCTGGCGGTAGTCCAGCCACCGGCTTCAACGCTTCAGACCCACGTCTCAACTACGTAAACTCATACCCCGTGACCTCTATCAAGACCGGCATCTCCACCACCGCACCAAAGCTTTGGTCTGGCGCCGCCCCTGAACTGGCTCTCACAGGCCCTAATGTCGGCGGTAATGTGGGGGTGCAAGTCCCCTTCTCCGGTACCGTCGGCGCAGCAACGTACGCCGCAAAGACCGCAAAGATCCCCGCCATTGCGTTCAGCGGCCAGACAGGCGATCCTACAGCTTGGAACCAGCCTACGCCTCTGTACAGCAAGATCTATGCTGACTTGGCGCTTAACATCACCACTACGATCATCAACTCTGGAAAGCCTTACCTCCCGGACAACACGTGGCTGAACGTCAACTTCCCGGCTGTGTCGAGTACAAAGTGCAACAATGTCAACCAGTTCAAGTACATCTTCACCCGTATCAACACTGGTCTTATTGGCAGTGCTGCCGATATCACTGTTTGTGGGACCACGGCAAGGCTGCCATGGGAGGCGGACGTTGCGGTCATCAGGGGGAACGACTGCTATGTCTCCATCTCGCCTGGTGATGCGAACGATAAGACGACAGCGGCAGCTGCTCAGCAGCAGATCATCTACAACAAGCTGAAGCCGATTCTGTCATGCTTGCCGTAAGTTATCCATGGGGTACAGATTGATGCTTAGTAGATTATGATCATTAAGTAGTATGTGGATACTCAAAGTCAAGTAATCACCCAGCGACCCATTAGCGTATGAAATCAAACCACATTTCACCAAATGCCTCCAGTCCATGCTAATAAACATTACTGACCAGCCACGGGCACTGTATGTAGCACAGTGGAAAATCCAGGGTAGCTGGGTGTAGCTGAAGATGATTGAAGGTAGTTGAGAGCTGAGGGTGAGAGTGATTGATGATAGTTCAGCAACTATCAGGAGGGACAAGCAGTAAGTACGGTTCAGTGACTAATGTGTGGAAAGGCCTGACCTGCCGGCCCGAGCTGTTAGTCTATGTCAAAGAAGTCATCAACCCAAGTTTCAGGAGGGTACATACATTTCAGCCGTGATTATGTTCAGGCACATCGCGTAGCATCTCGATGGGGTGTCATTTCAATCAATTTCATACTCTAAAAACCGAGGCAGTGAAGAAGTACCACTCCGCCTGACATCGTCCAGTCTTCAAAGAATGATGAGAGGAGCGTCCTCATCGTATGGAAATTGTGCGGTCTCTTCGCCCCCGACCTGATCAACACCCGGCTCAAATCCATCACGAACATCCTCTCGCATGTCCTCATCAGGCGATGCCCACTTGTCCACCTTCAGATCGATGCCATGAGAATCTCGCCCCAGCATGCACCCCTTCACCTTCTTACCTGCATCCGTACAAGCAGGTTTTTGGCAGACGTGACCCTTATCACAGTCTAGGTGCCGACACGCTCCACGCCTCTTGCACGGGCGTCCCTTAGCAACGAACGCGAGAACCTCCAAGAGAGAACCATCGATCTGGGAGTGGTCAAACTCGCACGGATCGATAGAGCAGAAACCTTGGAGGTGGAATGCGTTGCAAAGTTTCTTGACTTTTGTGCGTGCTGTGTACCGGGCCCACTGCGCGTTGCTGGGCGGAGACATGTAGATGTCGAGTCGCTGGCCGTGGGGATTTACGGGAATCATGCCAGTGACTGCAGTCTTGGGCAGTTCGATTTGGGGCTGAGGGGGTGTACAGGAGTACATGCTGCCTGTGTCAATGCTGGGTGCCCTCTTAGGTGCTGCCCATGCTATGATGTGCTTGTATTTGCAGCCCTTACGGAAGCACTCGCCCTATGACGGCGTTAGCAAACATATCCAGGAGATGATGAGCGCGTCAAGTTGTTATGTAGCGTACATTTTGAAAATCCCAGCAAGCGCCCGATTGAAGGACGTTTGAAGGAACGCCGCCAGCGGTATAGGAGACGGGGTTTGTCTCTTTGTTCGCGCGAAAGACCTGCGAGAATGCGACGTTCCTCAGACGCATGTTCTCGATTCCGGGATCAGAGACACTGCCTTTAATATAAGACAACTTGTCTTGAAACTGCGAGTGCGTCTGCAGTACAGTCAAGTACTTTGCGTCAAGACATGCTCCTAAGAGTACATGACGGCACTGAGGGTCCTTGACGCTGACCTTGAACAAGTCTATAATCGAGTTAGTACATCTAGTTGGAAGGGACGTATTCACATCACTCACCGACAATTTTCGACTTGACGATCTTCTCATCACCGACGTCGACGAAGTCGAAGAACGAGTCCTCTCGTGAGAAGCCCGCAGCAAATCCGGCAAGTGTGCGGGACCCCTTATCGTCTTCATCCAGGCCCTTCAGGTTTGCGTAGACCCGCACTACGATGCGACAAGTTCCTGCGCCTGGCGACATATTGCCAATATATTGCTCAACTTGATCTTTGAGCACCTTTGCTGTCTTGGAGCCGCCATTTGTGCTCTGGCGTAGTAGATCGATTTGGAACTGGAAGACATGGTTAGCCCACGAATATCGATGTGCCAAAGACAACTTACCATGTGGCTATGGGCATCGATCAACACCACCACATATGGGTCTACAACCCTTTCTCCACCGTGCACACGTTGTGCATTCTTCAATTCCGTGAGCTCTTGCTGAAGCGCACGGTGCTCTACGAGCAGCTCCTCGTGGCTCCTACGTCTCTCCTCAACTGTTTGCCCGTAGACATGTGCAACATTCTGTACATCCGTTAGCGCAATATAAAGTGTTTCAAGAACCAGTTACTCACTATAACGGCCTGCAGTGCATTATTGGCTTCGGCACCAAGGGTGGTCAGTCGAGCAGCAAAGTTACCATCTGTGTTGTCCGTCATGTTGTTTAGTTGCTATTGGAATTGCAAAGTTGATCGAGAGGGGGTGGTAGAAAGGATGACAGAGAAGAGGTAGAAAGAAATATATAGAGAGGGGAGTTGAAAGCGGAGAGAAGGAGAGGGGTAGGCGGCTGCAGTGAAAGATGCAGTACCCCTACCTTCACCTTGAACAGTGCTTAGCGTGGAAGTTCCATTGCCTGGGTTCTTCCTTTCACCGTAAACTGTCCAACCTAGGAGGGCTAGCCATAGCTTCGGCCGAGAAAGTTGAAGCCGTCGAAGGCAGTCTCACAGTTGAGAAGAAGATCGTCGCTGTTGCATGGATTGTACTCTTGGTATATATGTGTGTGATAGCCGACTAGGAAAACAGCACTGCGATGATCTGACGTGTACCAAAGGTACCAAGCCTGGCATTTAATACTTCCTTGATGCTACCTTGGTTTGCTCTTTTGGGTCACATTTGTTTGATGCTGACGTTGTGAGGACACTTCTTGGAGCAACTGGAAGACCACGTGCCCATTCAATTGTGACAAATTATTACATTGTCACTGAAATGCATAAAAAACTGTAGATGGAAATAATAATAATGCGTTAGGATATATGTGCGCTCAACTATGTACAAACTACGAAAACTCGCCGTTGGCCTCGTCCGCGTCGAGCCAACCTCTGCACATCTGTACAGCGCGGTCCCTGGAGAGTATATTAGCTTTGTACAACATTTGTAACGGAGGTCTTCCGACTTACCATTTCTTAAACATCTTCGCGCCTTCCTCCTGGCTGACATTGGGCTCAAAGACCATGCGGTCCTTTTGATTGATCTCTTTCAGCTCGTCGAACTCTTTCCAGACGTCGACGGCAAATCCGGCCGCGATGGCGGCACCGAGTGCAGTAGTTTCGCGCATGGCAGGACGGTCGACCGGAATACCAATGACGTTCGCTTGCGTCTGCGGATGGTGTTAGCGATACGCCCAAACCTCGGTACGATTTTGTGTGCACTAACCTGCATGCAAAGATTGCTGTTACTCATACCACCGTCAACAGCCAGCATGTTCAGCTTGTGCCCCGAGTCCAGCTCCATAGCATCAAGAATGGCCTTGGTCTGGAAGCAGGTGGCCTCGAGGGTCGCTCGCGCAATATGGCCCTGCTCTGTGAACTGGGTAATGCCGAAAATTGTACCCTTCGCATCGTCGATCCAGTATGGTGCAAAGAGACCAGAGAAAGCTGTGACGAAAACACACCCTCCGTTGTCTTCTACACTGGCCGCAAGGTCACTGATCTTGTGCGAATGTGTGATGAAGCCCATGTTGTTCATCAGAAACTTGACACCAGACCCAGCGACAGCTATGCTTCCCTCGAGGGCGTATACAGGCTTGCGCTTGCCGCCGAAGTCGTATGCGATGGTTGCAAGCAGGCCGTGCTTCGATATTACTGGCTTCTCGCCGACATTGTACAGCAAGAAACAACCAGTTCCGTATGTGTTCTTCGCAGATCCAGGTGTGAATCCTTGTTGACCAACCAAGGCTGACGACTGGTCACCCAGGCAGCCCGCTATTGGCACACCCTTGAGGATGCCTCTTGTCAGAGAGCCGAAGGCGTCAGGAGAAGACGATGGAACAATCTTTGGCAGGTTCAGCTTCTTGCGGTCAAGCTTGAAGAAGTCCAAAAGCTTGTCGTCGTATTGTACGGTGTGTAGGTTCATGAACATGGTTCGCGATGCGTTTGTGCAGTCTGTGACGTGGATGTCGCGCTCCTTTCCACCGTTCAGGTTGTACAGAATCCAGGTATCGACGGTACCGAACGACAAGCGGCCTTCTTCGTAGGCTTTTCGGACCTCTTCGACGTGGTCAATCAGCCAGACCAGCTTTACCGAGGATGGGTATGTGGACAGCGGCAGTCCAGTCAACCCAAGCAAATCGTCCGCTCCTTCTCTGTTCTTCAGCTCTCGCACCAACCCCTTGGTTCTTGTGTCGGGCCATGCGATTGCGTTGTAAAGTGGCTCACCAGTGTTGGTGTCCCAAACGACAGTGGTTTCACGCTGGTTGGTAATTCCAATAGCTTTAATGTCTGCAATGTCGTAGTTCATGTCCTCAAAGATACCAGTGGCTTTTTCTATACACTGCTCAACAGAGCTGACGAGCTCATGAGGATCGTGCTCGTGCCAACCCGACTGGGGGTAATGTTGGGTGAACTCGATCTGGTGCTGCGCAACAGGCTAAACCACAGGTCAGTCGCGAACCCTCTCAAGGGAGGCACCAGCGGGCTTACCTCTCCCATGCCATCGAAGATAATAAATCTTGTACTTGTGGTTCCCTGATCAATGGAGCCAATAAAGACCTTCTCGAGCTTCTCCTCGTCCAGGATCCCATCCGGTGAGCCGTCCCTCACCTGCTCCTTGGGCACCGGCTGCGGCTCGACGCTCTTCGCGGAGATTTCTTGAATCGCCATTGCTGTTGCAGAAGTTTGGGGTTTGTGAATTACTGCTTTGTATTGCAGTGGGGAATACTGAATTATTCCGCGTGCACTGGAGATTTTCCGAAATGCGCGTCGCGTGCAATTGGTGGTTGAAGTTCCGAGGTGGTTGTGCCGCAAATGCGCGAGGAGGGATGCCGTTCGCGCGAAAGAACACCGAACTATGGTGTGAGGATATTTGTGAGGATGTTTAAGGGCTGGAGAAAAAATGATAGAGGACTGTGCAAGAGGAAGGCAAAGAGATCATCGTACGGCGCGCAAAGTATTCGGGAACAAATCGGCACGCGACAACGATAATGCGCGTGGGCTTATGACGATGAGGGGTTGGTGTAGAGAAAGCGGGGGACCTGGGCTATGAGGGGAAACAATTCGTGGGCGCGAATAGTCAGGTGGATGCTCAAAATCTCAGCCTCAAGCAAGCTAAACAAGGTAAGCCCTCCTTGGGGGCTTCGCGTCTGATCCGAGTATCAATCGTCGATTGTTGCACCTGCTAACTGGGCCTAAAGTCGCAGCTAGGCAGTCCATCCGCGCGTCTTGATCATTGTGATATCAATACAGTGGGTCGATCGGCATGGCGAGCTCCACAACAAAGTTAATGGCATTATCAATCGCAGAGCCGCAAACTGCTGGACAAGGATACAAACCCCATGTTCGGGACATCGGAAACGGCACATGCTGACCACAACCAGACGTGCGACAACTATCAAAGCTTGGGTGTAGCCATACATATTCAATTACGTTGATTTGCGCACAGCTTGGTCCCCACGGAGGGCTCAGGATGCTGCGTCACACGTTACCCGCAAAAATAATGGATCATGCCGATCCCACAGGACTTAGTGCTCGTCTCTATCGTCGCTGGCCGCTGCATCCTTCTTGGCAGCGATTCTGGCCTCTTCTTCCTCCGCAAGCTTGTTCTCAGACCCCTCACGGAGAGCCTTCACTCTGTCGACCGCACCCGGCATCCTTCCGACCTTGGCGGAGACCTCACCACGCCCAATTAAACTGATAACAATGCTAACACCAACGATAAAAGTCAAGATGAATCGGTACTCACGGTCTGTGGTGGGGTTAGAATTCGAAATCCGAGTAGCTCAGACGGGGTAAACTTACACCAGGGAGGTGTCCAGCCCTTGAGAGCGGCACGAGTATCGATGAAGTACAAACCAACAAAGCTCATGAATTGAGTGATCAGAGCGTACTCAATGGGCATGACGGTTGCACTCCAGCCAGCAATTGGAGCGAAGACACCAATCGCATATCGAGGATAGCCGTGTACTCCTCCGTACTTGGCCCACTCCAGCCCCCAATGGATTGCACCCAAAAATGAGATGATCTGTAAACTGTCAGTAGGGTTATTACTAGTTGCGACAAAGCAGCGAACATACGCTGGCTCCATATCCGATCTGGATAGGTTCAAGGAGATGCAGTAGGTGTGTTGCTGTGTGCTCAGACAGAATCGAGCCTTGCCCGCCGACCGAGTGATTAATCTCGTATGCGCACAGAACTGTAGCAAGTGAGGTACCGAGGTAAGGAATAGTACCCGCAAGACCCATGTAGTAGGCCTCTCTTGGTACCTCTTTCAGGCTGAAGGTTTCGCGAATGGTTTCCTGGACGGATCAGCGCCCTCCAAAAGCCATTGGCGTGCCTAGCTTACCATGTCGCTCCTCACACCCTTCATCATGTCAACATCTGGCTCAGGCGCAGGGGCGCCATGTTCGGAAAGGAAGGGATGGATTGTGCTGGTCGTCGACACGCGTTCTGGCGTGGGTTCAAGCTTCTCGTGTGCGTATTTGTCCTCGGCGTTCTTCTGCTCCTTTGTGATATTTCGGCGAGGAATTGTAGACTGAATCGGACTCAAGCGTGCCACCTGCGCTGTTCGTGGCCTCTTGGACGCCAGAGATCCAAACTGGGTGGTCCATTGATGCGCAGGGGTCGCCCGTTGAACGGACGCGAATGGACGCGCAGCAGGCGCGGTAATTGATCTCGCAACGCGCGTAGCACCGTTGCGAAGCATTGTGACAAGATTGGGTATATTATGAGGGACAAAAGAAACGAGGAATCTACACTGAACGCTGCAGGAAGGAAAGAGGAGGTGTACTTGCGGCTTCCGAGCTGCGGCTGGCAATCTTCTCAACCAAGCTCAAGCTCGCATCCCCGCAAAACTATATGACGTCACGCACATGTCAACCTTCGGCAGCTGCGGAAATACACAGTAGGTATGCAAGGCTGATCTATATGAACATCAAAAATTGTACGCGCTTGCGCATAATTCGTCGGGGTATCACGCCGGCCAATCGTGTCGGCTTCGGACAGCGTCCGGGACTTCGCGCTTGAACACACGCTTGTGATGGAGCTGAGCCGTTAGCATCTACCACCCCTGTTCCTTGAGAGCCTCTCCCACGATTATACTTTTAGTACCGAGAGAACGTGATATTCAGGTGAAGACCCAGTAGCTTGGTATTCCGATGAGATTGGTGAGAAGTTCCTAGATTGGACTGCTTTTAGCTATCACCAAGCATACAACACCGCTGACGTCAGTGCAGGCTAATTCATGTTAGTTACAACTTACTAAGTCCGAGAGTATTCTTCCTCAAACATCTCCAAACCTATCCATTCCTTTCTCGCTCACGCTTTCCATACAGTTTTCCTTATTCACTGCCTGCATGCAATCACTTCTCTTTGTCAACCTGATCGAACCATCTGTTGTTGCCACTGCTGTTTTGGTTCGACAAAATGTTCTATGAGCCTTGGGTCTCAGTATTGACTTCTAGCCCTATCATGTCATCATCTGGACATCTCATCACGGCTGTGTGGATTTAATAGCATTGGCCGCTGCGAATGTAGGCTGCATCGGTGATTCTGGGTCATGTTCACTGGGAAGCATGAACTCGTTCCAATTGGTTTTACAGTCCCTTGGTTCTTTCAGAACAACAGTCGATACTTCCGTCAGCATGATGAGCTCCCATGGATTCCGGAAAAAATGAAAGGCCTTCCAGGTCGACGCCGTCTGTGGATCTGCTTGTTCACGACTTTTGTGCCTTACTTCCACCGAGCACAAAAGCCACTGCTTTTCTTTTGAATTCCGTTGCAAAGGTAAGCGAGATGTTCGTCTGATCAGCTTCTAATAGCCATAAGATTTTTGCCGTCTTTCATTTGGACTTCGTCAGCAATTTCGCCCAAGTCCTGGAACCTTTGGGGATCTAACTGTGGTTGTACTATATCTACAACTCCTTGCAAGTTGGGAAAGCATGTATCGTCTCGTTATTCTGTGCGAAAGTCTTCATATGTTATTCTTTCTTGTACACAAACCTATGAAACGGTCATTAGTTTCGTAGCTTTCTAAAGCATGTCACTAGTTTCGTAGCCTTCTGAAGCGTGTTGCGGAAGTGGCCGGTGCGTGTTGCTTCTGTAAAGTGTTTTGAAATTTATCGAAAGTCTTGTTCTCAAAGGTATCTTGGTTTGCAATTGCGCAAACCTTTCCAATGTCAGTGAAGAGCATTTAGCTGTTGCTTTAAGTTGGTCTTCCAAATTGTGCTCAGGCTCCTATTCAAAGAATTTTCTATACCGCGGTCCTCTTCACCATGTACAGGGCTTTGTTCGCGTTTGACGTTCGTACGCTTTCTTTGGCATCGCCTTGAAGACGCAGCCTGTACATATCTTCCGACGCAGACCTTCGGAAGTTTCGACTGTGGTTGACCTGTATGTAGCAAAAGCGTAGCGGTATATCGCACCGTGACGCTTATAGCGTAGTAACTGTTAAAAAGAAATTCTTTTTCCATTGTGAACCTGCTGATAAGTGTAGGGATAGGTCAGAGTTATTTCTTTTGGAAGAAAAGCACCTTATTACCAGCACAACGCAAAAGACACAGGCATCTTGACTTTCCACTTTTATTGGCGAGGAAGCTGACCAAGTGAGCATACTTAACGAGCAGCATTAGAAGCATTGACCGAGTCTCTCCCATGCTGGTCATTTTTGGAAGTTACCTCCGTCGTTCACCGAGAGTTCTCAGAAGTTAAGCTGGTAGTTTTGCCTAAGCTAATATGAATAGAAGATGATGTCTGGATGAAAGCCGCGCCAGCTTGGTACTGTGACCTACAAGACATTGCGTGTATCGTCGAAAAGATGGGACTAGACCTCCATTGTCAACAATTTGCCATTGTGAAGGTGAGACTCAAGGGTACTATTCGCATCAATCATTTGTGCTTTATTGATGGCTGCTCAGGCGCGCATACGAAAGGAACTGGAATATATCACCTCCGTACTCGCCAGTAGTGCTGTGAACGTAGCGCATCATCACCGTTTTTCTCGCAGACATACCTAACTCACGTACTCTATGGTCCACAGCCAGACGTCAGGCACATGAGCCCAAGCAGAGTGGTCTTTACGAGATTATTAGAATAGACAACTTGCCTCTTGATCTACGTTTAGAAGGGTTGTAGTTTTCAATCACCTATATCACCGTTTGGAAAAGCTTGTTCGAAACCCTATCGCTGACGGTGATTTACAACTCTCGACATGCGATTCTTCTAAGCGCCTAGTCGAATGACAGCGGCTCAGCCGCAAACAGCTTTCATACAAGCCGCTGTGGCGGTGCACGCAAGGCTCAATCACAGTTGCCCCACAAATTGCAGGCTCGCTGATTGTTTTCATCACGCGAAAGTATCGCGAGAATCGTACAGAACATCTTCGACAGATTCTCGAAGCTGCTTGCCGTTGCTTCCTACAACGTGGACTGTCAAAGAACTGGTAAGGTGGCGACAGTGGGGCTAGTCTTTCGCTTGCCGTGCATGGTGGGGTAGCTTCGTCATAGCAACCGCAGAAGAGTCGCTGAAGAACGGCAGCAGAAAGAATGCACCGGAAGCTTCAACAGGACGCAATGGCGGCACAATTGCCCGCAAATGACTTTAGTGTGCAATAAACAAGGCTAAGTGCCTCCAGCAACAACCAGGCAGCGTTTCGCTGTGGGTCGCGGCGTTTGCGCGCCAACCAGAAGCTTCCGTGATGTTCTCTTTCTGCGAGTTTCCACGCGCTTCTCCAACAAAAATCTGTCTTGCCCAGCACTCTTAAAAGCCCACCCCGCCGCTACACTCCCTCTCTTCCAGAACATCAAACAAACACTACAGCAAAGCCTCACATAATCAAGTCACCGACTTGTGAGCACTCAACAGCGTTTCTTTTCTTTGATACCCCACACCACACAACCGCAATCATGTCTGCTATCGGTATTGATCTCGGAACCACGTACTCTTGCGTTGGTATCTTCCGCGATGACCGCATCGAAATCATTGCCAACGACCAGGGTAACAGGACGACACCGTCGTTCGTTGCCTTCACAGACACAGAGTACGTTTTTCACTTGACAATCCTGCTATGATAGAAAGCTAACTTTTGCAGGCGTCTGATTGGTGACTCCGCGAAGAACCAGGTCGCCATGAACCCTATCAACACAGTCTTCGACGCTAAGCGTTTAATCGGACGCAAGTTCGCCGACGCTGAGGTTCAGGCCGACATGAAGCACTTCCCCTTCAAGGTCATCGACAAGGCTGGCAAGCCCGTCATCCAGGTCGAGTTCAAGGGCGAGGAGAAGACCTTCACACCCGAGGAGATCTCCTCCATGGTCCTCGTCAAGATGAGGGAGACTGCTGAGTCCTACCTCGGTGGTACCGTCAACAACGCCGTTGTCACAGTTCCCGCCTACTTCAACGACTCGCAACGTCAGGCCACCAAGGATGCTGGTCTCATTGCTGGCCTCAACGTCCTCCGTATCATCAACGAGCCTACTGCCGCTGCCATTGCCTACGGTCTTGACAAGAGGACTGAGGGTGAGCGCAACGTCCTCATCTTCGACTTGGGTGGTGGTACATTCGATGTTTCCCTCTTGACCATTGAGGAGGGTATCTTCGAGGTCAAGTCGACTGCCGGAGACACTCACTTGGGTGGAGAGGACTTCGACAACCGTCTCGTCAACCACTTCACTAACGAGTTCAAGCGCAAGCACAAGAAGGTGAGTACCTCTATCGATCGCCAATCGATCCTCAAATCGCAGACCCAAAAGTTCATTGGCTAACTCTATGCTAGGACTTGACTTCCAACGCTCGTGCTCTCCGCCGTCTCCGCACCGCCTGCGAGAGGGCCAAGCGCACTCTGTCCTCGTCTGCTCAGACCTCCATCGAGATCGACTCCCTGTACGAGGGTATCGACTTCTACACCTCGATCACCCGTGCTCGTTTCGAGGAGCTCTGCCAGGACCTCTTCCGCTCCACCATGGAGCCCGTTGAGCGCGTCCTCCGCGATGCTAAGATCGACAAGTCCTCCGTCCACGAGATTGTCCTTGTTGGTGGTTCCACCCGTATCCCCAAGGTCCAGAAGATGGTTTCCGACTTCTTCAACGGCAAGGAGCCCAACAAGTCCATCAACCCCGATGAGGCCGTTGCCTACGGTGCCGCTGTCCAGGCTGCTATCCTGTCTGGTGACACTTCCTCCAAGTCCACCAACGAGATCCTCCTGCTCGATGTCTCGCCGCTTTCTCTCGGTATCGAGACCGCTGGTGGTGTCATGACTGCTCTCATCAAGCGCAACACCACCATCCCCACCAAGAAGTCCGAGGTGTTCTCCACCTTCAGCGACAACCAGCCTGGAGTCCTCATCCAGGTCTACGAGGGCGAGCGCGCTCGCACAAAGGACAAGTGAGTAACTCTTTCCCTTTTCCCCTTTCTTTCTTTCCTTTCGAACATGTCGGTGTTTGGTCGACGCATGGTCGTGTTATCCTCTTGGAGTTGAGGAAGTCGCCCCCTGGAGGAAGTCGCATCATCAAAAAAGCGCTCGACACGAATAACCTTGCTAATCAACCTCAACAGTAACCTTCTCGGCAAGTTCGAGCTTACTGGCATCCCACCTGCGCCCCGTGGTGTTCCCCAGATTGAGGTCACCTTCGATCTTGATGCCAACGGCATCATGAACGTCTCTGCTCTCGAGAAGGGCACCGGAAAGACCAACAAGATCGTCATCACCAACGACAAGGGCCGTCTTTCCAAGGACGAGATCGAGCGCATGCTTGCTGAGGCCGAGAAGTACAAGGCTGAGGACGAGGCTGA
Source organism: Ascochyta lentis (assembly GCA_004011705.1). Lineage (NCBI taxonomy): Eukaryota > Fungi > Ascomycota > Dothideomycetes > Pleosporales > Didymellaceae > Ascochyta > Ascochyta lentis. Next base: position 479,591 of record RZGK01000003.1, read on the forward strand.
GGCTGCCCGTATCTCTGCTAAGAACGCTCTCGAGTCCTACGCCTACTCGCTCCGCAACACACTCTCTGACTCCAAGGTCGACGAGAAGCTCGATGCTGGCGACAAGGAGAAGCTCAAGGCTGAGATCGACAAGACCGTCACCTGGTTGGACGACAACCAGACCGCCACTAAGGACGAGTACGAGTCCCAGCAGAAGGAGCTTGAGGGTGTTGCCAACCCCATCATGATGAAGTTCTACGGCTCTGGCGGTGAGGGTGGTATGCCCGGCGGCATGCCCGGCGGCGCTCCTGGTGGCGCTGCCCCCGGTGCCGGCGGCGATGACGGCCCTACCGTTGAGGAGGTCGACTAAGCGGCTCGCTCCCTTGAGTCGTCTTCTTTGTCTTCTTTCCTTTGAGCATAGACTTCTTCTTTTGGGCGGTCTTCGGAGTTTATGGCCTTAAAGGCCTTTTCACGGTTTCATTTGCATCAGACGAGTTACGATAATGACTGGAAAAGTTTGGTGGTGGAATGCATGCGATGATATATCCCGAGCAGAATTCACATAATAACTTTAAACATTTGTGCTTTTGATTGTGATGTTTCGCATTTCTGGTCCTGATCTGAGTTGCTCTTTGGTGTTTGTATCATGTGCAAGCCTAAAAGCCTACAGCGCCCTATAGCAACAATTCCACGATAAGGTCAGACAGTTTGATCCAGTCAAGACAGATAGCCTTTTTAGGTTTGTAGCTATAATAGTACATTATCAACCCCTAGCTGTTCAAGAAACATGTTGCAGCCATGACTGCTGGGAATTTACCAGAATCGCAGCGCTTCATTTCACTTGCACTCAGCATCGAGTGTGTCTATGCATTTCCCATTGTCTCCCATGTCCAATACACCATAACGTACAATCCGCATCATACATCTTCCTGCATTCTACCCCATCCTACTCCTTCCCAGCCAGCGCAAAAGCATTCCTAACCTCCTCGCCAGGCCCTCTACGCGTCCACACATCCTCACTGTTCGGCTTCTCCTTGACCGCCTTCTCCTTCTGTGCATACCGCTCCATGATCAGCTGCTCCTTGACCTCAGGCCCCGAGTAGCTATTCTTAGTGCGCATGCAGAACCAGAAATCGTTCCAGTGGTCCGAGCAACTGCGCAGCTGGCCGTAGCGGTATATGTCGTTGAAGTGCCCGCCGAGGGAACTGCAGTAGAAGGCCGAGTCGAAGGCGGCGCGGCAGGACATGGAGCGGGGGAGCGTGGGGTCGAATTCTTCGTCGGCCGTGGCCTGACTTGTGGGTGTGGATGGGGAGGGTGTGGCTAGCGAGGGAGGCGCAAGATGTGGGTGTGCGGCGTAGAAGTCCGGGTCGTGGGGGGCTTCGGAGGGCTTCGAGGGCGGTGTTGTGCTGTACTGTGATTGTGCTGTGGGAAGCGCTTGCCCTGTCGCAGGGAGGAGTTGCACTTGTTGTTCTGTAGCGGGCGCCATTACGGGCTTTGGTGCGCTGTCTGCGCTTGAGCTTGAGAAAGGCCACATGGTGAGTGTGTGTGCGATTGATGTAGGGCACAAGGTTGGCGAGGCGATGGATGCGCTGTTGGGTCGTGGAATTGCAGTCGTTGACCCGGGTGTGGTTATGACTGAAGATTGTCAAAACTGGACTTGGCCGCTGTCGATGGAACAATGTTGATGTCGAAGTCAATATCGAATGCCAATATCAATTCACTAGTACTCCCAGCGCACTCAACTGACAGGCGCTTTGACAGAAGAAAACGCGACTGGGGTCGAAACATGCAGCGAATCACAGGCGACTCCAGCCGCTCCTCAGAAAATCTCATGTGACGCGGGATGGATTTTGGCTGCCCAATACGTCATGCACTGCGCGGGCTGCAGCTGCCTTGCAGCCGATCACTGTGCTCCACCTGTCTGTCTTGTACGCGTGGTTCCAGACTGTCACCGTGTCTCATCAAACGGCTTCCTGCTTGCGAGCGTCTTTTCATTTCGCCACTCTCATTGCGACCTCTGATTGAAAGTACGTCCTCGGCAGCACTCGACGCGTCCCGCTGCACAGACAAAGCTCGACACGGCATTTGTGCGTGCACCCCGCCTTGTTTATACGGTTTACGATACCCAACCTCGCCTTGAATTTGCATCACCGCACGAGCTCCATGACTTCACGAAGTCTCACGACGTAACGAACGAGCCTCTCTTGACCCCGCACACCTCACACCTCACATCTCACACCTACCCCTCTGCCCCCGACCCGGGTAACGGTCCACCACCGCCGCCATGCTTGAAGGGCTCGTTTCCAACCTGCTCAATCGGTTCTTGGGCATGTATGTCCAGAACTTCGATCCCAAGCAGCTCAACGTTGGCATATGGTCTGGTGACGTCAAGCTCCGAGACCTCGAGCTCCGTCGTGAAGCTCTCGACCAGCTGCGACTGCCTCTCAACGTAGTCGAGGGACACTTGGGCTCACTCACACTTTCTATTCCTTGGTCGAATCTTCGAGGGAAACCCTTGAAGGTGCAGATCGAGGATGTCTTTCTACTGGCAGCACCAAAGGAGGATGCCGATTACGACGCAGACGAGGAGGAGCGACGAGCGCACGCTGTTAAGATGGAGAAGTTGGACAGCGCAGAGCTGCTAAAGGAGCGCAACACAGAAGGCATGAGCGCTGAGGAGCAGCAGAAGAACCAGAGCTTTACCGCAAGCATGGTCACTGCGATCGTCGACAACGTTCAGGTCACCATCAAGAACATCCACATTCGATACGAAGACTCAATATCAGACCCCGGTCACCCCTTCGCCCTGGGTCTCACCCTCGCCGACTTCAGCGCGATCAGCACAGACGAGAACTGGAAGCCTACCTTCATCCAGGGCAATGCCGTCTCGACACACAAGCTTGCAACACTGGGCTCTTTGGCTGTGTACTGGGACACAGATGCAAAGCTGCTCGGGACAGGGAAGGGCAATGACAGCAAAGACGAACAGCACATTGAGCACTCTGAGTTCATTGAGACGCTCCGCGACATGATCGTAAGAGGCGACAACCCTGAGCTCGGTGATCATCAATTTATCCTCAAGCCCATCAGCGGTCGTGCAGGACTGGAAATCGACAAGACTGGCAAGGCCGATCGGCCGAAGATGAAGGCCCGCCTGCTGTTTGATGAACTAGGTTTCATCATCGACGAGGACCAGTACCGCGATGCACTCATGTTGGTGGATCTCTTCCACTACTTCATCAGACACCAGGAGTACAAGAAGTTCCAGCCCAAGTCGTCGCCAAAGGAAGATCCTGCCGGTTGGCTGCGATTTGCCGGACAGGCTGTGCTTGATAAGATTCACGACCGCAACAAGAGATGGAGTTGGGCATACTTCAAGGAACGCCGCGACGACCGCCTACACTACATTGAGCTGTTCAAGAAAAAGAAGAAGGAAGAGAAGCTGATACCTACTGAGGCTGAGGAGCTTGATAAGTTAGAAAGGAAGTTGACTTACGAAGACCTGCGCTTCTGGCGGTCTTTGGCTCGCAACCAGCTGCGCAAAGAGAACGTCGGTGTTAAGAAGGCACCACAGAAACAGGGATGGGGCTCATGGATTGGCTGGGGCGCCAAACAGGAACAGCATACCGACGACAACACCCAGATGACAGAAGAGCAACGCAAAGAGCTGTACGATGCGATCGACTGGGATGAGAAGAAGGCTATCGCCGAGTCAGTTGACATGCCGCGCGAATACGTCAAGATGGAAGTGAACATGAGTCTCCGTACTGGCAGCTTTACACTCAAGCGTGACCCCCATGGCAAGTCAAATGAGATACTTCGCCTGCTTTTCGACGGTTTCAGTACACAGTTCCTGCAACGCACAGACTCGATGTTCGTCAAGCTCGCCCTCGAAGGTATGCGTTTGTATGATGGCACGACAGAAGGCAGTCTTTTCCCTCAAATCATCACAATCAAGGATGCGCCGCCAGTGCCTGACGATAAGCGTATCGAGGAGCTTGACGATGACGAAAATGAGAAGAAGGAGGACGATGATGACGAGGACGAAGAGAAGGAAGATCCCTTCTTCCACCTCACCTTCGAGCAGAACCCTCTCGACAATAGTGCAGATACTGCCCTGACGATGAAGTTGAAGGGCATGGAGTTTGTTTACAACCCAAGGTTTGTAGTTGAGACTGCAAGGTTCTTCAAGCCTCCAGCGCGTCACATGGAGTCTATCGGTGCGCTCATGGAGACTGCCGGAGCCACTGTCGATACTATCCGACAACAAACTCGTGCCGGCCTGGAGTTTGCTCTCACTGAGCACAAGACAATCAACGCACAACTGGACCTGCAAGCGCCCCTCATTATCATTCCAGACTCTGTCACCAAGAAGTCGAGCAATTGTCTTATCCTCGACGCTGGTCACGCAAGCGTAACGAGCGAACTCGTTGACAAAGACACGCTGCACGACATACAATCGAAACAGCAACAACAGTACACAGATGAGGATTTCCGACGTCTCGAGAACCTGATGTATGACAAGTTCACTCTCAAGCTACAATCAACGCAAGTGCTTATCGGACCCTCGATTGAGGAGACAAAGGCCCAGCTTGAGGAAAGTGCGACGTCGAAGAACTTCCACATCGTCGACAAGATCAACATGGACTTCAAGATTGAGCTTTGCATCATCCCGAAAGCCTCTGACCTCACCAAGTTCCGTGTATCAGGGAATCTTCCTGTGCTGCATGCCTCCATCTCTGATGCAAAATACAAGAATTTGATGAAACTCATCGACGTTGCAGTACCCAAATTCGATAACGACAGCGCCACAACCAAGGAGGTTGCTGAAGGTGCGAAAGGCCCGTCCAACCTCAAGCCGACCGCCGATGCAAAGGCGGGCAAGGATGCCCTTGGGCGGCCTCGTTCCAAGTCTTTTCAATTTTCAGCTCAAGAACACGAACTCGTCATGGAGGAGGAACATGAGGGTGACTCGAACGAGAAATTTGAGGATGCACCTGAAGCCGCAGATAAGAAGGATTCGCACGTACACCAGCGCAACTTCGAGTTCAAGTTCACTGTGGACAAGCTGCAGGGTTCGTTGTACCGGACTGACTCGGAGGGCCGCAAGCCAGATCAGCTTCTGGTTGAACTGATTGCAGAGAACTTCGATCTGGACTTCTACCAGGAGCAGTTTGAGATGGGCGCAGACGTTCGCCTGAGGAGCTTAGCCGTCGAAGACCACGTTGAGAAGAACCCACTGCCAGAGTTTCGCAACATCATCTCCTCAGAGGATGATTCCGCAGATGAGCAGAAGGATCTGTTCTCGTTGAAATTCACCAAGGTCAACAAAGAGTCCCCAGAATTCCAGACAAAGTTCGAAGGCATCGCCACAAACCTCGATGTTGCTGTCTCGACTATCAATCTGATCGTCACTAGAAGGACTCTACTCACTCTTCTCGACTTTGTCCTTATTACCTTCACAAACCCAGATCAACCTCAGAATCAGCAGGCCCAGATTGCCGCGAAATCTGATGAGCAGGAAGTAGGCAAGCAATCCGATGCCGAGCCAGACAAGATACGCATTCGCGCTGAATTGAAGCGTATCGCAGTCGTTCTGAACAATGATGGTATACGTCTCGCTACCCTCAGCTTGAATTCTGGCGATGTTGGCATTATGCTCAATGGAGGAACGATGCGCATTGGCGGTCGACTTGGTAATCTCTCACTCATCGACGATGTCAACCAGGGTGTTCCTGAAACATCCTCGCTCCGACAGCTGGTGACGATTGAAGGTCAGAACTTGGCAGACTTCAGCTATGAGACATTTGACTCCAAATCAGAGAGCTACCCTGGCTATGATATGTCGGTAGCACTGAAGACGGGCTCCATCAAAATCAACTTTCTCACGGAACCATTCCGAAAGATTATGGAGTTTGCAGTCAAGTTTGGAAAGATGCAGGCTATCTTCAACGCGGCTCGTCAGGCTGCGGCGAACCAAGCAACGCAGATCCAACAAAATCCCGCCAAGTTCCATTTCGACATCACCATCAGTACACCAATCGTTGTCTTCCCGCGCATGGTGATTTCGGACAAGCCAGAACGCGACACTTTGATCGCAAATCTCGGAGAGATCTACGCAAAGAACGAGTTCACACCGCTGGATGACTCCAAGAACGCAGATGTTGCCAATAAGATTTCTGCTGGTATCAGAAATGTGAAGCTCACCTCAAACCTTCACTACGAGGACGATCGCTCCGAAGCGCTCGAGTTGATCGACAAGGTCGATCTTGACTTCAACATCACCATGGTTGAACACAAGGCTGGCCAACATCGCCCTGATATGGAGATTGAGGGATCCATGTCCGACATCAATCTACGTCTGACTCCAGAACAGATGAAATTCGCTTTGGAACTATCTCGCACCATTCCTCAAGCGTTTGCAACAGAACCGGATGCAATTGATGAGGACGTCATAGAAGAATTGCCACAAGCGAAGACTGAGCCGGTGCGACAGATCACAGGCACAGAGTCGTCAGATGATAAGCCCTCAAAAGACCTGGTTTCTTCACAAGGACCCGAGCTGTCAAACAACGCTGACAAGTGGACGAAGCTGGACTTCGTGTTCAAGGTCGGCGCCATTGCGCTGGAGCTGATTCGATCAAAGGAAGGCGAGCCAATTGGTGATGTGGAGGCCGCCAGTCTTTCGAAGTTCTCTCTTAACGATACAAACGTGAAGGTGCGCATGATCAGCGACGGTGCTATGGAGGCAGAGCTCGCGGTGCAGTCGTTCTCGATTCGTGACAGTCGCGCACAGGGAACGAACAAGTTCCGCAAGATTATGTCTCTGATTAACAACGACGTCAAGCAGCAGTTCATGGCCAGTGTTTCGATCTCTGGCGGAAAAGAGCGCAACCTTATTGCGCTTCTTACGGTCGACAGCCCACGGATCATTCTGGCCCTGGACTATCTGTTTGCTCTGCAGGCTTTCATCAATGCTGGCCTTGCTACGGACGAGCCGATGACTATTGACGAAGAGCCTGCAGATGAGGATACTGATAGTGACGACGAAATCATGTCCCCAGATGGATCTCAGGCACTGCAGAGGCCAGAGGCTCCTGCCGAACCAGCGCAGGATGGTATGAGCGTGTCATTTCGTGTGAATCTGGTCGACGCGCAGGTAGTGCTCATCGCAAATCCAGCACTCGCCAATTCTGAAGCTATCGTGCTGGGCACCAAGCAGGTCCTGGTATCGAAGCAGCAGGCTATGACACTGCAGGTCGACAAGGTTGGCATGTTCTTGTGCCGAATGGACCGCTTCGAGACAAACCGATTACGCATTCTCGACGACTTTAGCATCCAGACAGCTTTGGACATGCGCAATCAGAGCTCAAAGTCATCCTTGATCAGCATCAATGTTGATATTGAACCTCTAGTTCTGCGCCTGTCGCTCCGCGATATTCTGTTAGCCATGCAGATTGTGAACCGCGCATCTGCAATGCAAGCTACCGACGATAAGAAGATGCCTGAGGAGGGTGCAAAGCAGCTTAAACCTAGCATCCCTTCCAAGAAGCCAAAGTCGACTGCAGTGGCCAGTACCACAAGACCCAGAGCCAAGTCGATCGCGAAGACAAAACGATCGAGCCAGAACGAAACGCAGATGCAGCAACCACAAGCTGGTTCAGCAGTCCTCAAGCGTGAGGAGATGCATGTCAGCCTTGAAGGCCTTCGTGTCGTTCTCATTGGTGACGTGCACGAGATGCCAATGCTTGATTGGAGAGTCAAGAAGTTTGGTGTCGATGTTCGGGACTGGTCAGGTGCCATGGTTGCTGACACTTCGCTCGAGACTCTGATCAACGTTTATAACTTCTCCAAATCTGCATGGGAGCCATTGATCGAGCCGTGGAGCGTCGGCTTCCACATGGCCAAGGACCTGAATCCAGACCGCCTGTCTGTGGAGCTGTATTCTCGCAAGTCCATGGAGCTTACGGTCACCGCAGCAACTATCGCCTTAGGCTCGAAGTCCTTCGACTTCCTTACAGCTGACGAAGACATCCTCTCCAAACCGCGCGCTAGCGATGCGCCATACCGCATCCGCAACTACACGGGCTTCAGCCTTGATGTATGGGCGGAAGGCAAGGAGCAGGAAGGCTATGCGGCGAAACTGGAAGATGGTGAGGAGAAGCCATGGCGATTCGAAGATCCGATGTCCACGCGTGAGACATTGTCAACGGATGGCGCGACTGGCATGCTCGGTATCAAGCTCGAAGGTAGTGGGTTCGACACCCTCGCCCGCATACCTGTACACCGAGAAGGAGAGTCTCTGTACAATCTCAAGCCCAAGCAAGACAGGGTACAGCACCGAGTGCTTGTGGAGGTGAAACTTGGTGCCGACAACATCAAGAACATCACCTTCAGATCTCCGCTGTTAGTCGAAAACAACACGCAGATACCAATCGAGATCGGTATGTTCAGCCCGGAGGAGGGCCACCTTCTTAAGATCGACAAGATTGCACCTGGTGATGCACGACCAGCACCTATTGGGTCTGCATACATGCACTCCATCGTCATTCGACCAGACCAAGGCTTCGGATATGCTTGGTCCAACGAACGCCTCTTCTGGAAGGATTTGCTTAAGCGTCCGACCAGGACCATCACCTGCCGCGGTGAGCAAGACGAGCAGGCACCGCCATTCTACTTTCAGATGCATGCATCCTATGACAAGAAGGATCCACTAACCGGGACGTATCCTTACATGCGACTGCGACTGCAAGCACCAGTCGAGGTGCACAACCTTCTGCCATACGACTTCAAATACAGGATCTATGACAGCAGCACGAAGAAAGATTGGACAAACTTCCTTAGAAAGGGAGGTATCAGCCCTGTTCATGTTGTTGAACTGTCTCATCTCCTGCTTGTCAGTGTGGAGATGCAAGAAGGCCCGTTCAAACCCAGCAAGTTCGGCATCATCAACTCTACTGATCGGGAGAGCTTTAGGAGAGAGAAGGTGCTTGAAGTCAAAGACGACAACGACACGACCCTGCACCTCAACATGCACTTCTAGTAAGTTAGTTGCACAAAACCTGCGAGCATACACTGACGTTCCCCAGTAACTATCCTGACGGCGGAGGTGCCTTTAAGGTCGCGATCTTCAGCCCTTACATCGTGTTGAACCGCACCGGGCTCAGCTTGAACATCAAATCACAGCAGCAGCAGTTCCTAGGCGGTGGCAGGGCTGCGGGCGCACAAGGCACGTTCAGGGATGACCAGACCGACGCTGGAAAAGCGCTACCCTTCATGTTTTCCTATCCGTCTGAGAACAAGAAGAACCGTGCGCTTATGAAGGTTGGTGACTCAAGCTGGAGTAAGCCTCAGAGTTTCGATGCCATTGGAAGTACCTACGCAGTCTCGTTACCTGCAAGCAACTCAAGGTCAGACATGCACCTTGGTGTATCTGTCGCCGAAGGCGAAGGCAAGTACAACTTGACGAAGGTCATATCTATTGCCCCACGTTTCATCGTCAAGAACAGGATCAACGAGGAACTACTTATTCGCGAGCCTGGCCAGTCCGACTGGATGTCGATGAAGGAAGGAGAGTTACTACCCCTCCGATGGCTCAAGCAAGGAAGTTCGCCGCAGTTGTCGCTCTGCTACCCTGGAGTAAACAACCAGTGGTCTTCGCCATTCAACATCTCGAATGTCGGCAACGTGCACGTCAAGCTGTCCAAGACTGGTCAACGCCAGAAGCTGATGCGTATCGATGTTCTGATGGAGCAAGCCACAATCTTCGTCCACGTTAGTGTCGAAACGAAGCATTGGCCGTTCTCATTCAAGAACATGAGCGACCAAGAGTTCTTGTATTGGCAACAGAACCCCAACCTTGATGAGGATGAGGACGATCGCGGCTCTGGCTTCAGACCCATCAGATACCGTTTGCCGCCAAGGAGCATCATGCCGTACGCTTGGGACTTCCCTGCAGCCAAGAACAAGGAGATTGTCATCAGTGCCAACGGCAGAGAGCGACACGTCAAGCTGGCAGAGATAGGACCACTCATCCCATTCAAGATCCCGCCTGGCCAGCAAGGAGGTGGCATGAAGGTCATCGACCTCAATGTTGTTGCCCAAGGTCCCACACAGACACTTGAGGTTTCCAACTACAAGCCTTCCAAGAGCATGTACAAGCAGAAGCCTGGTGCTGCGTCATCATCGACAACAACAGGCTTCGAGGTCAAGGACCAGGATACCGATGTCACGTTCAAGGCACAGTTACGATTTGCTGGTATCGGTATCTCGCTTGTCAACCGCCACCTGCGCGAGCTGGTATACGTCACGCTGCGTGACCTCGAGTTGAAGTACTCAGACTCGGCACTCTACCAGATGGTTAACGTCCAAGTGAAGTGGATTCAAATCGATAACCAGCTGTACGGTGGCATCTTCCCCATCATCTTCTACCCTAGTGTTGTTCCCAAGACGGGCAAAGAGATGGAAGCACATCCCATCTTCCAAACCAGCGTCACCCGAGTCAAGGACGATTCGTACGGCGTCATGTACATCAAGTACTTCAGTTTCCTGCTCCAGCAGATGACGCTAGAAATTGATGAAGACTTCATCTTCGCGATGATTGACTTTGCCAAAATTCCTGGGGCCTCGTGGTCCGAGGAAGCGGAAGGCAAGCTTTGGGACGACTCACTCGACATTCCAGAGCCGAAGCAGGAGCAGACCGGACAAGACGTTTACTTCGAGCTGCTTCACCTGCAGCCCATGCAGATTGATCTGTCGTTCGTTCGAACTGAGCGTATCAACGCCGAGGACACCATGTCGAGTTCCAACCCCTTCATGTTCGCGGTCAACGTGCTCACCATGTCAATCGGCAATGTCAACGATGCACCAGTCCGCTACAACTCTCTCATCCTTGAGAACGCTCGTATCTCGACGTCTGCACTTATCAACAACATCAAGAATCACTACGTGCAGGAGTCGCTGAGACAGGTTCACGTCATCATCGGCTCGGCTGATTTCCTCGGTAACCCTGTTGGCCTCTTTACTAACATCAGCTCCGGTGTTGCCGACATCTTCTACGAACCATACCAAGGTCTCGTCAAGTCTGATCGCCCAGAAGATCTTGGAATCGGTATTGCGAAGGGTGCTTCAAGCTTTGTCAAGAAGTCCGTCTTCGGCTTCTCAGACAGCATGGCCAAATTTACAGGCAGTATGTCGAAGGGTCTCTCCGCCGCAACTCTCGACAAGGAGTTCCAAGACCAGCGACGCAACACCCGCTCTCGCAACAGGCCGAAGCACGCTCTTTATGGCATCACAGCAGGCGGCAACGCCTTCGCCAACAGTCTTGCATCCGGTCTTGGCGGTCTGGCACGTCACCCCATCCAAGGCGCTGAGAAAGAAGGCGCTCTCGGCTTCGTCAAGGGTGTTGGTAAAGGTCTCCTCGGTGTCCCTACCAAAGCTGCAATCGGCGCCTTTGACCTTGCCTCCAACATGGCCGAAGGCGTGCGCAACACAACTACAGTCTTCGACCAAGAGGGACTCGATCGTGTGCGCCTGACGCGCTTCATTGGTACCGACGGCATTGTGCGTCCTTACTCCCAGCGTGAAGCGCTTGGACAGTTTTGGCTCAAGACCCTCGACAACGGAAAGTACTTCAACGAGGATTACATTGCACACCTCGAGATCCAAGGCAAAGACGTCTTGATCATGCTCACATACAACGCAATCATGATGGTCAGGACGAAGAAGCTGCAGACGGAGTGGGACGTGCCGCTCAAAGATGTACAGACTATCAGCAAGGAGAGGACGGGGCTGAGCATTACACTCAAGGGCGGTACGAATGGGCCATTTATTCCAGTAGGCGATGAAGGAAGCCGGAACTGGTTCTACAGACAGGTTGCTGTGGGGGTTAATGCGTACAACGATCGGTGGAACGCTAAGGGTTGAAGAGGTACAGGTGGATAGTGGAGAGTAGAATGATTTTGTGCTCGGATTGCATAGCGATGATTGGGCAGATTGGTCTTTTGCAACAAGTAATATGTCTAGTGAGTATATCTAATGAGTACACGTGTTTGTCCATCATATCCATCGCCCCATCTAAATAGCTCTGATGAGTGAGTATCCGTAACTCGTCATAGGCTCTTGCAATACGCAAGTCGTGTGTACTAGTTTCTTGTCATGATACGAACAGCCTGCTACGTAGTTGGCACCGGAATCAGTAGTGCTTGTCCCGCATCTCGATAGCTCGGGTACCAATTGTATCGCATCTGAATTCATTTCCCGAAGACCAAGACGGCCTTTTTTGTTTTAGCCTCGAACGTACAGGACGTGTACAGTGTGTCGTTTATTTACTAGATTGATACATTCTAGGAAGTCGTATCGTAAAGAGGATGAAGGACTGCTGGTTATACTTACGTGTAGTTCTAAAAAGGAGACACTCGGCAACGATAAACGGTGTGCAGACGTGCGAATGTTGTTCTTATTTTAGCAGGACATGAAAAGCTGGAGTGTGCAACGATAACGCCATTGGACTGAAATCGATCGCAATGGTTTATTCACTGGTGGTCATGAGGGACGCTATTTGGGTAGTGAAATTCGCTCATCAGAACAAGCAGCCATAATCGCACCTCGTACCACGGCGCGTAGAGGAGGCCCGCGAGGTTATGGCAAGCATATCGTGTCCTCAAAACAGCGTCACATCTAGCTCTCTGAAAGATATAAGCGCATTGCACGAGAAACATCGACTTCATTTACAAAAATTGCACCCGACTCCTGCAATAGTTTCCGTACGATTTTAAAAACGTTTTGCAGCCCAGATTCCCTCGTTTCCAGTCCTTGAAATCGGCAAATCTGCTGTGGTACGCTAATGCACACCTCCTTGCTCCCCGGACTCGCCTTGCGCATTTCACAATAACAATTCAACGCAACGGTGTAAATTCACGAAATTCACACGGGACATTCTCGAGAGGGCAAAGAACCCCGCTGCGAGTTTCCAAAAGAAAACAACCACGCGTTGCGCTGATGTTCGCCAACCCCCTGAATTCACCCTCGCCCCAGCCCCAGCCCCCCTGATCGCCAAAAATGTTGCGGGCCCCACCGCGATTCGAACGCGGGGCCTCCTGCAGACTCGAGAGCGCTTTCCCAAAGCAGGAATCTATTTTGGGATTAGTTGGGGTTGTTGTGGAGGAGTTGTTGATGTTACTCACCATACCACTAGCTGGAGGGTCGTTAGATGGAGCTCAAGGCTGGACGGTTGGTTGAACTTACACCATGAGGCCGCTGTTTTGATGAAGTTGAAGGGGGTTTGACGATATATATAGTAAGTTGTTTGGGCTCCAATGAGCAGCTGGTTGTTGAGATACGTCGAAGTGATGGGTTGGGCGGAACTGCGCGGGATACGAGCTTCGGCGGCTAAGCGAGGGTACAGAGACATCAGGACACGTCACACATTGTCTTTGAACATCCAATCAAAGGCCGGGAGGCCCAGATGTATGATTCATGGGCGTTGTATGATCATCAGTCGGTCAGCGTGTTATCCTGGAAGTAAATAGATACCCAGGTTATTGTTAATGGTAGACATCAATGATGTCGATTTCGATGACTTGAAAACAACTCAAACGTAGCCGACAAAGACTTTGTCCAGATTGCTATGATTGAATGTTGACATATTACAATGAGACTATCTTCCAGTCCTTGCATCAACCAACTCAACACTCTCCATCCTCAAAGCACAAAGCCATTTCAAGTGCATCTTTCCAGCCACATTGCACCTGACTGTGTAAATCATCTGCTACCGTGCGCCTTGATTCGTTCCCGGAGAGGGTCTGACAATAAATAGCAGCGCAGACAAAGAACAGGCTGAAGCTCAGGACAAACGGCGAAAATGACGTTCGAACACGATCCGACCAGAATCCAACTGCGATTCCAAAAGCTCCTTTTATAGCTCTGACGATCTTTAAATGCTGTGCTGTGTTAATATACATCAAAAGGTGGTGTTCGAAGCAAACATTACCTCGGTGCGCACAACCACCGACCAAAACTCCGACGTGGCAACTGAACCTGGTCTGACAACAATATCTAAAAATCTTCAATTCTATTACAGCTGGAGTCTTGAATAGCAGGAAATAAAATCACCCCTCTCTACAAAAGAAAACTTGTCGTCTTCCTCAAAACTCAAGAGCTTACTGCAGGTCTGCACAGCTACTCTAAATACCTCCGGATTATTAATAGAGAGCGTACACTCGTATACCTTTTCTGTTGTCTGCGACGTGTAACTATATGCAAACTCTAACCATACTTGAAGCGGAGTTCCGCTGTATAGAGGGCGGCACACAAATCAAAAAAAAGTAAAAGAGACGCAACGTGCAGCTGCATGCGCAAAGTGCCATTAAACGTTCACCGCCGTACCGCATGCGCTGTCGATTCACTCATCCTCGAATTGCGAACACACCAAGGCTTGGACAATATCTCTGAACTCAAGTGCGAATTTGGCGTTTATCTTGACGTCATCACAAAGTAAGCATCGCACACAGAAACCAATGGGATGTAAACGTGGTAATTGGGTATCTTGTCCCGGCGACAATGGTAGCGCCTGATGTCCCTGCTCTGCTCCTGTTACGCCAGTTTCGAAATAGTACACCAACAGCTTCATGCGGAAAAAAAGAACAAGACGGATACGCTCAGCTGTGTGGCTTCTAGTGCGACTTGACGTTCTGCGCTCTTGCCAACCACAGCGCAACGCTTTCCTTTGCGACGTCGCTGCCCCAGACACCGTCGGCTCCTCCGCGCCTCCATTCTTCGCCCGACACATCCTCGCCGCCGCCCCTTGTGGCTTCGCCGAGTAGGACCTCCAGGTCGCGCTTCTGAGATGAGAGCCAGCGCTTGAAAAAGGCCACGGGGTCCTTGGCCATGCTGGTGAAGAAGGCGTGCTTGGCCTTGGACTGCCCGATGGCGCCCATGAGCAATACCAGTTGCTCGTCCAGCTTCTGGATCTCTTGGAGCGTTTGGATGCTGTCTGGTCGTCGCAGGATATCCTGGAACAGGGGCTGCATTGGGTCTTCGAGCGCCACTTGCACGTCGTAGACGGTGGGCTCTGATGGCTTCTTGCCGCCTTCTGAAGGGGTAAGGTAGTCCTTGTCTACGCGGATCGTGTATTGTAGTGAGATGGGCGGGAGCGTCGTGAGGTGCGGTTTGATGAGTTGTGGAAGGTTCGGGAAGTAGAACGAGTCCTGGCCGTTAAACAGGGCTTTGAGCTTTGCGTCGCAGGCAAACTTGCGCTCGTCATCGTCTTGTTGCAGGTGCTGCGATCGCGCGTACTCCCAGATGCCCATCAACACGCCTGCGCGGTCCTCCTCGTCTGTGTCTAGGAGCTCGGAGAGAGGCTTGCTCAGTCGGAAGACCTCGGGGTTTTGGAACCGCTGCAGGTTGACTGTGATGTTGATGTTCTCGTCGCCCTTGCGCTCGAATTCGAGCTCGCTGAAGTTGCTCTCTTTCGCTGTGGGGTTTTCTGGTCGCTTCCACTCGATTTGCGTGAAGTTGTCGGGCTGTAGGTCTTTGTTGCGGTCAAAGTCGATTGTGATGGCGCTGAAGTATTGCGAAAACATCTTCGGCTTTGAGGTGGGTGTTTTCGACTCGGCGCCGTCCTCATCCATGGCTGTAGTTTTAGTCAGCGTTGCTCGGCACAGCGTTCGAGTGCGTCCAGCAATGGGTTCCGGTCGTGCCGCTCTGGCGCTCGTAGGTGATTCGCGCAAAGCGTCTGAGCATGCGCGCGGGCTGTTGCACTACGCAAAAAATTACGTACCGTCAGCGTCCTTGGTCTCGTCGTCTTCATCCTCGTCCTCCAGCCCCTCGTCGCCCCCCTCATTCAAGAGGCGGCCTTGAATCTTCACGCGGTAGGTGGCATTGGTGTCGCTCTCGAAATCGAATGCGTCTGCGTCAATGCCACTGCCCTGCCACGGTTGGTTTTCGGCCGTGTTGGAGATCCAGATGCGCATAGTACCGTGGCGCGACGCCCGCGAATGATGCTTCGAGTCCATGACATCCAACTTCTTGCGCATCATGGTCGCGTCCAGCGTGCGCTCGATCTCGCGCAGCTCGCGGTAACGCGCGACACCGTCGCCAATGCAGACGTCCTCGACGCCCTCGGGGATGTTCTTGTCGGTGGGGTTTTTCGCAATGCGGCGCATCTTTTCGCGTCGTTCGGCCTCGGCGCGCTGCTGGGCCTGCATGTTTACGGCGTTGTACTGCTGCGCAGCTTGGTGTTGGGGATGCGCAATCGGGGCTGGTTTGCGGAACATGGCGTCCAAGTCAGCCCTACTGATCATAACTGGCTTTCGAGGTAGGCGCGGGAGCTGGGTCGCGTGGTGGTGAGAGGCGCAGTGGGGAGTTACGTACCGGGCCCTCGCCGAGCAGGAGTTCCGAGTGTGCCTGCATTTTGCGGGTAATTGTAATTCCGATAGTTCGCCTGCTGCATGGTGGGCAAGGACGACGTGGTAGGACGGCAGCGACGATGGTGTCGCGACTTCCTCGATGAAATGCGAGAGATGGAGGAAGAAGCGTCTGGGAGACGCGTCAAGGTAGCTGTGCACAGGGCTGATAATGATTGGCACGCCGCCCCCCTTAAACGCTCAAGGCGGGGCACCACCACCGGCTGCGAACGCCGCAACTGAACTCAACAGTCGTCTTCGGCATCTTCAAACATCATGCAATCTCCTTGCGTCCTCGGGAAGCGGTGGATAGATGCAACGACAGGCCTCGTGACGCCCCTTTCAGCTGCTCTCCGTCTCTGTTCACTCTCCTTGGCGACTGACGATCAGCGACGCCCATGAAGCTAGGGATAGTTGTCTGCATCGAGCATCTCCTTCTCGACGTCATCGTTGATCCTCTATCTTGAACTCACCGTCTCATCTGTTCTTCCCTTCTCTTCGCTCCTTGCACTCAACCACTGTACGGAACATATCAGACCAAGAGATGCATTCAAAGCCGTTGAACAAGATCACGCGCGTACGTCTGCCAGGAAAGCAGCCTTCCGAGTTGTGGGATGTCAGGATTCAAGAAGGCAGAATAGCATCGGTGGACCCACACGACAAGAACGCATCTGGAATCGACAAAGAAGAAGTTCTAGATGGGTCCAACAGACTGATCGCACCCTCCCTGTGTCATGCTCACATCCACCTAGACAAGTGCTTCCTGTTGCAAGACCCCAAATACGATGATTTGCAGATCGAGAGCGGTGACTTCAACGAGGCCATGGAGATGACGAGCACTGCAAAGGCAAGATTCGAAGAGGAGGATCTCCTGAGGCGAGGTAGCCAACTGATCGAGGAAAGCATGCAACACGGGGTCACTGCCATGCGAGCTTTCGTCGAGGTAGACGGAGTCGTGCAACTCAAGTGCCTGCACGCCGGACTGAGTCTGCGACAAAAGTTCAAGGAGCGATGCCATATCCAGATCTGCGCCTTTGCTCAACTGCCGTTGTTTTCAGGAGAGGATGATGGCGCAGAAGTCAGGAAGCTTATGGAGCAAGCAGCATCTGAGGAGAATGTGGAGGTGCTGGGCTCAACGCCATACGTCGAAGACAATGAGAGCAAGTCGAAAGAGAATGTCCGCTGGATATCGTCGTTGGCATTGAGGAAGAAGAAGTTTCTCGATCTACACCTGGACTACTTCCTTGAAGAAGACAAGCAACCCCTCATTTGGGATGCCCTGAAGATGCTCAAAGAGCAAGACTGGATAAAGGCAGGCGGCAAACAGATCACACTCGGCCATTGCACACGTCTGACGCGATTCCGGGAGGATGAATGGCATCGTTTGAAGAAGGAGATTGGGGAACTAACTGTGTCGTTTGTCGGGCTACCTACATCTGACTTATTTATGATGAGAACCCCGGAAAATGTGCGTGGGACGCTGCCAATCATAGAACTGATCAAGCAATATGGGTTCAATGCTGCCATCTCGGCGAACAACGTAGGCAACGCCTTCACACCGCAGGGGAGTTGTGATCCACTCAGCATCGCGCAGCTTGGCGTGGGTCTCTACCAGGCACCCACCAAGAACGACGTCCAGCTGCTTTATGCAAGTTGCCACTTTGTTTCTCTTCCACGGCGGTTCGCTAACGCAACGACGCAGGAAGCCGTCTCATCTCGTGCGAAGACTGCTATTGGCCACGAGCCTGCCACATTGAATCTCAGACCTGGCGAGCCTGCAGATTTTGTGCTATTCGACAGCATGGACAGCGGGTGGCGCTGTAGGAAGAGCATTGCCGAAGTAGTGTACGACGCTGGCTTTGTTCGACAAACGGTGTACCAAGGTCGACCTACTACATGAAGTAGTTGTGAAAAAAGCGAGTTGTTTGCTTCTGATCCAGTCTCGGTGAAAGGGTGCAGTCGCGAAGGGACAACATGGACGCCGTGCATCTGGCACATGGTCGGTGGGCGCGGCTGCCGTTTACAATACTGGGGTCAACAATCAATACGTGTTACAGGGTCTCACCATCTGAACACGCACAAACCTGCACGCGCAAACAGCCTTACCGCCGTTGAATCTGGTCGCACGAGTGCGCCGTTCTCACCGCCCACGTTGTCTTCACTTCACCGCCGACGTGCCTGTCGCCAAGAGCTTGCTATCGCAGAGACAGGAAAGATTACAATCCACCTGTTCACACCTTGATTTACACCACAGTACCCTGAGCCATCACAATGTTTGATCACCTACCGGATGTTCAGTAAGGCGCTACATTTCCCATCATTGCCCATACTAACTTATGTGCAGGTTGTCTTCCGACAAGACAGCCAACGATCAACCTAGCAGTTTAAGAGTTCTTAGTCTGGAGTTCTTGGAGAACCTGAAGGTGTGTCTTGGAAAACGTACAGCGTTCACGAGAGCAAAGCTGATGCGGCCCCACAGGCTCGCTTCGGTGAGCAATCGCCTCAATCGTGTAACGTACACGAGACACTCGGTGCCTTCAAAAGAGGCGAAATCAGCAAGCGAGACGTGCACAAGACTATCATCGATACTCTTGAAGGCCACGACGATCTCAGGCAGAGACTGATGGACATTCTCCTCCATCCCGAAGCCAGATGGGCTCCTGGCGACTTCGACCTACCCGTTGAGCAACAAATGCAGCCAATCTTGGAGCCAATCCCTCAGTTTCTTCAGCCTGCACATCAGCCGCAGATGCGCCTACCATCAATCTCATCGAGCTGGTTCCTACTCCCTTAAGTTGACCGAACAGCTAGTTTGGGGATGTTCAATGTTTACAACGGGTATTACAATGGAGACTCATCACCTACACTACCCGTGCTTGCTCCCTTTCAGCTACCAGAACTGTCTTCCCATTTTTGGACGGATGACAACGTCAAGACCACGTACACAACCGTCGACGACGACAGATCTGTGCCTCCCCCTATCCGCACAGTGTTTCGCAATCCTTGGGAAGATTCCAGCCACAACCAAAACTGGGCGAATGATGGATTTAACATGCCAGTGGACGGCACATATATTGACGAGCACTACCGGAACGATGGATCGCCAGTTTTGGCGTATACCGATAACGTTCAGCCACCAATGATACACTTCCAAGAAGCCGAATCGAACTTCAGGCCTGATCTTTCCGAGCAAGAGACTTATTAGCTTTTGCACAGTCCACAGCTTACCTACAATCGTCTGCTATTACCAATCAACCACCGCTTCACTCCGTCCGTATCAGATCAGCAATGTTCTGGAGACAACCACGTACCTCTGACCCCAATCTCTGTATCGCCACCAGGTGTACCAAAGGCAGAAGAGCATACAGAGGAAGCTGGAGAAGATATGGCGACGGACCGAAACCACTTGCTGGGAGGGCTCTTTGTCTATGCCCTCTGTGGCAAGGGCTTTGCAACCCCGTCTAAAGTGAAAAAGCACCATTGGGGCAAGAAGCATAACGACCTCGCAACTACAACAGGCTGTTGGGCTAAGCACAGGAAACCAGACGTTGCCTGGGATGATCACCCAAGTTGTAAAGATGGGCGGCCGGCGTCGGAGACGATGAAGCCTGCACCTTCTCTGTCTAGGCAAATCAGACCTAAGGCGGCAATCCCAGACACCAAAACCCAAGCAGCTCTTGATGTGTCGCAGCAAAACACAATTCCAGGTTTTCCCACGCTCGATGATCTGCCGCACACCGTCGCCAGAGCCTTAAGTACGGGTACTGCGACGATCTACCCAGAAGGATTGGAGCCAGGTTATCATCATATTCATCGAACTCCATCTCGTAGTAGCTTTGATAGCCTTTTGACAGCGGTGAATGTGGTAGCCCAGATCGATGCACCACAACCCCAGAGCCGAACAGACTCAATCGCGCTACACTTGGATGCTCAAGTTGCTGCGGCTGAACGACATGCGCAGCACCCTTTCTTCGTGCCGTTCAAAGCTCTCACAAGCAGTTTCGACCCGCGCTTTGTGCGTCCTGTTGTGCCGACTGTATTGGACGCGACTGATCATAGTATGGAGGTACCCTCGACACACAACATGAGTACGCCCCGCCCGAAACACGGAAGAGACCCACGTCCATCGGTACGTTCGTCCGATGTCGAAGAGTTCCGCACAGCCGCAGCTGTTTCGCGTCCCTTCGAGTCCACCGAGGTTCTCTCATCAGGCTCGAGGAAGAAGCGCAAGGTCTAGGTGGTGCTCGAGAGCTGCCTGGACACCCAAGTTGCGCTTGAACAGGCTAGCATGATACATGAGGCTGAGTGTAGTCTCGTAAAATCAGCGACGGTGTGTACATCGAATAACATGGCGACTGGCGTGTCGAGGCGTCTTTTACGGCAAAACTTGAGCAGTAGCGGCTTGCTTGCTGAAGTAGGATTGGGTTCACGGGAGCAAGCAAGGCGTTTGGTATACGCACAGGCAATGACACTTGTAATTTCCACACCCAAATGGCGAACTCGGTAGTAATATTGCACTTTGTATGTATCAGATGACATGCGGCTTGAGTTCTTGTTGTAGTAAGCATCCCGTGTCATCAAATAGTGCGGCGCGGTCAAGCTTCCCCGCCTCGCAGCTTGAAAGCTACGAGAGCAAGGATGGCAAGGACGCCCCAGCCGCTCTCCGCATCACAATCAACCTCCCCAGTTCACTCCGATTTTTCCGCGAGTCGGCCAAAGACCGAGAGGCGTTTTTGCGGGCCTCTGATGCCTGTCCTTCATCGGCCATGGATATTCCGTGAGCAGGAGCTATGACCTCAAGCTTGCAAGGTGAGAGCTTGCCCCGGAGCTCACCCTGCTTTATGATGCGCAATCGAGGACGCAGGGTCACAACATGATGCACAGCAATTGTGCGACACAAGTACGAGAGGGCAATTGGTCTTTTGAGAGTTGCAATGCGGCACTCTAACCTTTCGGCGCCGACTCCACTATCCTCGTGTTCCTGAAAGATCGGCATGGAGAGCCCTTGTGCGGGGAAAGCGCGCGATTCTCCACGCGGTAACGACCCGCCTCCATCTTAGCAAGTCATGTTACGTCGTCAACGGGCTTGCGCTAGCAAAAGAACAACGGGTGAGAGAAAGAAAGAGGATTAGATCCTGGTCACAGGGTCCGTGAAGTGGTACGACGCACTACTTATGATCCCCAGCTTCTCCCCAGCTTTCAGAGCTCCACCTCTCCGCAAAGCTTGTCAATCTACCTTCTCAAATTGAGCACCAAAGCGCAGGTCCAAGATGAAGATCACTTTCCTCTCAGCACTGTTCGCTGCGACTGCCATTGCGGCACCGTCTTCCAGCTACCCTACCAACACCACCTCGGGTCCTGATGAGAACGGCAAGTACGAGATCTCCGCCGACGGCATCCGTGGGTTGTTTATCCCTTACGGCGCATCCATCTCCAACCTTTTCATTAAGGGCAAGGATGGCGTGGAGCGCGATGTTGTGCTTGGATTCGACAATGCCTCGTACTACTCGGTAGATCCAGTCCACCCCCATTTTGGAGGTGTGCCTGGACGCTATGCAAACCGTATCAAGAACAGCACGTTCAACATTGACGGCGTTGACTACCACATCACACCCAACGAGAACGGCGGTGCGGACACACTGCACGGTGGTCTCGACGGATGGGGTAAGTAATTGATGCCAATGTTTCGATCACAAAATTGACATTGGCAGATTGGCGCAACTTCACGGTGGTCGCACACACCGAGTCCTCGATTACTTTCTCGATTGTTGATCCTGATGGCAAGGAGGGCTTCCCTGGTGAGGTTATCAGCTATATCACCTACACCATGTCTCCCAACACCTGGAACATCAAGATTGTTGCTCTTGCGACAACCAAGAAGACCCCCATCATGTTGACCTCGCACACATACTGGAACTTGGACGGTTTTGCCAACCCTGACACACCCACTGCCCTTAACCACACCCTGTACCTGCCCTACTCTGGCCAGCGTGTTGGTGTTGACAACATCCTCATTCCTGATGGCACCATCCTCCCCAACGAGAAGTACTCGGTGAACGATTTCTGGTCTTCTCCCAAGCAGATTGGCGCCAACCTTACAGCACCTGAGCTCCTCGGCAACTGCGGTTACAACTGCACCGGATACGACAACTGCTACGCTGTCAACCGTGACCAGAACGGTCCCTTTGACTGGCGCAACTCTGGACCTGTCGCCTCTCTTTCGAGCGCGTGGTCTGGTATCAAGGTCGACATCTTCACCGACCAGGAAGCGTTCCAGGTCTACAGCTGTGGCGGCCAGAATGGTAAGCTTATGAGTACGCCGCAATTCTTCATGTTGCTAATTTACTCCTAGGTTCTCTTCCCATCAAGTCCACCCAGGGTCTTGACAGCCGTCGCCGTACTGTTGAGAAGTACGGCTGTGTCGTCATGGAGGTCCAGGACTACATTGACGCCATCAACCAGCCTGAGTGGCAGCGCGAGAAGAGGCAGATCTTCGGCCCTAACGACCCTGCCTACACTCTTGAGGCTGACTACGTCTTCTCTACCGAGAGCTAGATTTGCAATGAATTAGACGAAGGAATACGATGGACACTCAAACAGAAGACGAGAGCGGAAGCTTGAGGTTCTGCTTGTATGGAAGGTTCACTAAGCTCACGGTTAGTGACCTGTTATCAATCTAATATCTAATGACATATGATGAACTTGCTTTCACACCCAGTCCTTGCACCTATTCACTCTCGCGATCATCTTGTCTAGTTCAATTATGGAGATACGCAAGGTCGTGTCTAAGTAGGGTTTCGCTCTCTCGACTGTTGCCTGACAAGACTTGACCGGAAATAAGAATATGGCCTTCACTTCACGGTGAAAGCCCCACATGATGAGAGCAACCGAGACACCAGCAAACAGTCAACGCCACACATTGGCCTTGACCCTTCGATATGTCTGTCCAAGCTCAACTTACCAGTTTTCACGTTATTTCTCACGTTTGCTTCTTCTGATCTCATCCCAGTTGCAATCCCAACAGATGCGCTTGTGGAGTCGTTCAGCAAGCTCAGTATGCGCTCACCCTCCATGCCGACCCTCTCGACAAAGTCGTTCCCCGGCTATCCACCAGTCGATTTACACAGCAAAGTAAAAGCTGAAACATCACGCCGCAGCAAAACAAACACCATGAATAGCGTCGTACGTGCTTTCAGCTCGTCTAGGGCGCTAAACCAGGTGCTGGGCATGCGAGAACCGGAACCTTTCCCTACGCCACCAGAGATGCCGCACGATCTAAAGCAACAGTTCGAAGCTGGCCTGCAACATTACGA
Source organism: Ascochyta lentis (assembly GCA_004011705.1). NCBI lineage: Eukaryota > Fungi > Ascomycota > Dothideomycetes > Pleosporales > Didymellaceae > Ascochyta > Ascochyta lentis. Next base: position 503,286 of record RZGK01000003.1, read on the forward strand.
ACGGCTTTACGCGGCAGGTTTTTTTGCGTCCAACGAAGTTGAGGTCCAGGCAATCAGACCGCTGCAGAAAAGCAAGCCTGAGTTGGCAGACATCCTAGAAGAGAAAGAAAGCCCAGTCCGCGCAAGCCCAGCACGATCTGCGAGTTCTGGTATTGCTTCCGGTTTGAAGATCAGTGTTCCTGAGTGGACTTCCAGCAAGCAGGCTGTAGCTGTTGCTCAACGATACACATTCCTCGACAGCGACAGTGATCCCGCGAATGACACGGCGAGCGAGCATACAAACTACGAGCTTGGTGTTGAAGACTATAGCTCGTGGGAGTATGACTCGAGTACCACCCTTGCGGTGAGTGAACAATCAAGGCCTGGGAGCTCTGTGAGTAGGAGAGAGCTTTCTTCGGCGCCAGCGTCGTCATTTCCTCCGCGGACAAGCTCGCTTCTCCCTAACGATCTTAGCAATGGTGGCCAGGATACGTCTGGCTTACCGTACCGTCTGCCAAATAAGAAGGCTCTCCGGCTGGGACTGCTCCCTCAGCCAGCACATCCCGATGTTACGACTAGTACCCTTTGTTCGGATAATATTGCTCTGAACATCAACTCAAACCCAGCATCAGTTCCTGTGCCGCAGATCACTGTGCAGGCACCATCGCCCAAGAAGGGATCAACATCAAGAAAGCGTGCCCCATCCTCATCAGACCAAAGTGATTTCAACCCACCAGTATCACAGCGCGCCCGTCGTGACGATACGGTAGGCCTGCCCTCTCTTCCTTCTGACGCTGAGGCGTCATGGAAATTCAAGTTCCCAGGCAATACCCATGCACTTCTGACTATCCTCCTTACCTGGTCACATACAATGTGGTCACTCCACAACCGACTCCCGGACCCTAAGCTTTTTGCCATCCACCCAGCATTCCCGTACTCAGTCTCTCCGCCACTTGCGATAAGACTGCTCTCTGTGAGCTTCTACGACACCAGTATCGAACCTCACCAAGAAGTGCGATTCCTCGGTCCAGGTGATGTGGCAGAGATGTCATACCACGAAGTCGACGTCTTCAGCACCACAGGATCCCAACAAGGTAATCAAGAAGAACCCCAGCCCAGCTTCCCAATCGGCACCATCAAGCAAACCCTCGGCCTAGCAAGTCTAAGAAACACAGTCCCCACCCGCTACACCAGCCCAACCCAACGAGCAAAAACAGGCTCAGGACGCTGGTGCTACATCCTCCTCAAAAGCCACCAACCCCCCAACAAAGCAACACCGCCCCACGTCATCTTAGCCTGGCACGCCAGCGCCACAACAGCAACTACCAACTGCCTACACACCATCTACCCCGCCGCCGCACCACCAATCCCTCCACCTCCACCCCAAAGCAAACTCAAACGCTTCTCGTCGCTCCAAAACCTCGGCACTGCGTTGAGAACGCCAGCACGGTTCAATTTCCACAGCACGCTGCGGTCAGCAAGCAGCAGTTCTGAACTCGCGGCCGTTGACGCAAGTGCAGAGGTGCAGTCACGGGGAGGTGTGACGCTGCTTCGGACGGTGTTGAAGCTGGAGAGAGCGGGTGGTGTACCGTTGATTGAGGGGTTTAGAGTGGATGTTAAGGCTTTTAGAAGATGGTTGGATGCGTGTGGGAAGGGGAAGGGGAAGGTGATTATGTGGAGGGAGAGGGATGGGGGGTGAGCGCGGGGAAGAGGTGCGGTGGGGTGGGAGAGCTGGTAGGGTACGCCTATGCGTGTGAGGATAAGTCGGAAGAGAAAATGTGAGCAACACTTGTGTAGTGCTTGTGGTAACAACTACAAAAAGTTGTTTGTGTACAGAGGAACGGCAGATGGAGATTTTGTTAGTGACAAAAACTGACCATAGTCTATGCATCAGGCTGGATGTTTTAGCCTGCGGTATAAGCTCTCATTTATGTGATTGCCTGAATTGAGTTTCATCTTTTTCATTCAACTGACTGTAGTCTAGTTACACGTCCGTCCATCCCCTTTGCTTTCCTCCTGCAGTCTGCCTCGCTCAGTGCGGAGGCTCTCGATGCTATGCTATGCTTTGCGCTAGCGCTCGTTATACCCAGTAATGTACATACAAAATGAAAAATGACCCCGGAGACAAAAGTCTCGAAGCGAGAGGGAAGAGGGCTCTGTTAACGCCATTCGCCTCCACATGCATGCAAAACGCTGCCAAACTCTTCCATAGGCAGCTTCTACGCAACGACGCTCGGCCCTGGCGGTCCGCCCTCGCTGCCGGTACCGGGCACCGGCGGTGCTACCGGCGAAGGGAGCGCTCTTGTGGGCATCTTGATAGGTGCGTCGGGTGATGACTTGATGCGATTCGGTAGCGACTCGCCCTTGATCACCTTGAGGATCTCCTCCTTGTCCAGGGTTTCGTACTGGACAAGAGCCTCAGCCAGGCGGTCAAGCTCGGGACGCTTCGAAACCAGTAGTTCTCTTGCGCTCGACCTTGCCTCGTCGATCAAGCGTCGCACTTCATTGTCGATGAGACGCTTGGTGTCCGGTGAGACCATTTCGTAGTTCGACTTGAAATCAACGTTGCCAAGCGTGTCTGAGAAACCGCACGAAGTGACCATGCTGTAGGCCAGCTGCGTGGCTTGTTGGATGTCACCAGAAGCACCATCAGCTACATTGTCCGCACCAAAGATGATCTCTTCGGCCATCTTGCCTCCCATGCAGACCTGCAGTTGGCGGATGTACTGTGATCGAGTGTGGTGGTGCTCCTCCTGAGGCAAGAAGAATGTGATACCGGCAGCGTGACCTCTGGGCAGGATGGTGGCCTTGTGGACATCACTGTAACCCTTGGTAAAGATACCAACAAGGGCGTGACCGCCCTCGTGGTAAGCAGTGTGAATCTTGTCCTGAAGAGGAACCGCACGAGTCTTCTTCTCAGAACCCATGGTGATCTTGTCCTTCGCCCATTCGAGATCGTTTAGCGAGACGAACTTGGACTGAAGCTTGGAAGCGCGGATAGCCGCGGAATTGGCAAGATTCTCAAGTTCGGCACCAGAGAAGCCAGGTGTACCGCGAGCAATGGTGGAGAGGTCGATTTCAGGCGACAGTCGGATCTTTTTGGTGTGGTACTTCAGGATAGCAAGTCGGCCACCAACATCAGGAAGCTCAACCTGTACGTGGCGGTCGAAACGACCAGGACGAAGCAGAGCCGAGTCGAGGAGTTCCGGGTGGTTAGTAGCAGCAATGAAGATGACACCAGTGCTCTGGTCAAATCCGTCGAGATCGTTAAGAAGCTGGTTCAGGGTTTGGCGGTGGTAGTTGGCGTCACGCGACTTGCGCTTTCCGCCTATGGCATCAAGCTCATCGATGAACACGATCGCAGGGGCCTTGGCTCGAGCAGTGGTGAAGAGCTCGCGAACGCGCTTCGCACCAACACCGACGTAGACCTCGTCAAACTCGGATCCAGACATGTAGAAGAACGGAACGCCGGCCTCGCCGGCAACAGCGCGAGCGAGCAGTGTCTTACCAGTACCAGGAGGACCAATGAGCAGGACACCCTTGGGGAGCCTGCCACCAAGCTTGTTGTAGCGCTCAGGATGCTTCAGGAAGTCGACGACATCGAGGAGTTCCTCCTTGGCCTCGTCGCAACCGTGGACGTCGCTGAATCGGGTGTTCTGGTGCTCAGGACGAACCTCGGCGCTGGTGCCACCGCCGACCTTCTTCAGGACACCGCTGGTCTCGACGAAGAGAGTGATCAGGATCAAGGAGACGTAGGCAGCCAGCGCGAAGCCAGCAAGCCACCTGACCCACTTGAAGATGACATTCCACATGGATTCTTCGACAACGACGTAGACGGGATCGCTCTTGACACCAACACCGCCACGGGCCTTGCCAATCTGACCTGCGCCCATGTTGGCGCCTACAGCCTGGCTAACAGCCTGGATTTGCTGTGGCGTCAGGCCGTTGTTGGCTCCTTGTGCGTTTCCAATAGCAGCTGACTGGCCAGTCTTCTCGAGCGCTTGGCGGTAGAGACGGTCCGAGACGGCGTTCGTGGCGAATTGGCCAGTACTGTAACGATCGATGATGATTTGCGGCATGTTTGCGCGCATGACAGCCGAGTAGAAAGAAGCCTGAGAAGTGGCACTGTTGGGGTTGTTGTTGGCAGCCTCCTCCAGACGAGCAAGCTGGTCCCGCGAAGGGCCACCGAAGAGCGAGCGCTGCTGTGCCAGACCCAGGCCGACCATGCCCAACCTGGGTTGCTGACGAAGCTGTGAGAGAGGACCGTTGCGCGACAAAGACGAGTACTGTCTCGTCATGTGCGGCTTGATAGAGGGGTTGCGGGCGAGTGGACTATAGACTAGAGGTAGGGCGGTGTGCATCTGCCTGGCAGCGTCGACAGCAGGCTTGCGCCCGAATGCCTGCCATGAGGGCCTCAGCGTAGCAGACATGGTGGGACGCAGTCCGGTGGCAGCGGCGACGAAGTTCTGAGTAGAGAGGTCAGCGGGCGTTCAATGACGCGATGTCGGACATCGTGGCAAGTAGACTTACGTGCACGGCGAAGGGTGCGGTGGAAGCCATGTTGAATAGTGTAGGGCGGCAAAGGCCGCGGTTGTGTACTTGGAGGACCAGACTATGGGGAAGAAGAAGGCGAAGAATGAAGGCGCATCAGTCTGGGAGACGTCGCGACAATGTCGCTAGTGGAAGGTGATGAGTAGAAGACGGCGGAACATTGCCTCGAAGCGTTCCGCCGATCGAACATCGAACCCTGGGGCTGGCTGGCCTAGCTCCTTCCACGTGACAGCTGCCAACCCATTGAGCCTCACGCGCCAAAACGGAAGGTCAACCCTTGAATCATAAACAATGAATCACGAACAATAAATCACGAATCATCAATTTCAGCACGATGAAAGCTGTGGCTCGTGCAACTGCGCTGGATAGCTCTCAAATTGCATAGGAAGCCATACCCAAGGCTGTCCTCCAAGAAATATAGAGGCACTTGGGCTGACTTCAAAACTCCATGTAGCATGCGAAGGCAGCTCGTCCACTGTACAGAGCCTCCGAGTTTTTGAGCATTAGGTTTGGGTTTATTACAATGCAACTGACATCAGTTGTGCCTACTGCTTTTGTTGCACGTCAGATCGAGGCCTGGTAGCTCAGGGCTCACAAACACCTCGGCCTAGCGGGGTCACGGAACAAGCACTTCACATCTAATCATTGCACTGCACTGCACTGTACCAGACCAAGCTCTCTACAATTACAATCAAACATTAGACGCACACCAATGGCGTCACCCAGGTGGAAGGAGCTGTACAAATATGCAGCGTGCGATGTGAGTGTCAGTGCAGCACCTTGCAAGTTCCATGCTGAGCACAGCTAGCTCGCTGATGGCCTGCTCAAGCTCAACGTCCCAGGCGCTGGCTTTCTGGCTAACATCCGTACGACTGATCTCGCGATTCGCTAGACCGTGCTGATGTGTAACAGAGCCAATGCCTCACACTGCAAGCGTACCAAAGCCAGAGCTGAAGAAGGTCGTTGCGCCTGCATCGACATTTCTTATGGCTCCCAAGGCCACCAAATCATTTCCTAGCCCAACTGCATTGCCTACGAACGCACCTGCTTCAAATTTACCAGATTCAAAACCATACGCAGATTATGCAGAGGATGGTACCATTGTTGTCATCAGCCAGCCGCCCGGCCAGTCCTGCGCAGTCGTAGGAGGCATCATGGCAGCCCGTATGAAGCACCTCGGCGTGCATGGTCTGGTAGTCGACGGCAGGGTGCGAGATCTAGTTGCGCTGAATGAGACGCAGCTGCCAATATGGTCAAAAGGAACGTCGATCATTGGCGCCGGCGCAGAGACAAAGTTCCACGCACACAACGTGCCTGTTCATATCGGCGAGGCGACAATTGAGGCTGGTGACATCGTCATGATCGATCCGTTTGAGAACGGCGTGGTCGCCGTGCCGCAGGGCAAGATTGACGAGCTGCTCGAGCTGCTACCAAAACTTGTGGGCGCGGACGAGAAGGTGATTGTGGACGTAGAGGCAGGCGTGAGCGTGCAGGAAGCGTTCAAGAGACATCGCAGCTAGCTGTGGCCATATCAAATACCATGAGCACACTTTCTAGCTACGTGTGAGTGCAAACTCAACCCATTGATGAGCGCTGCGTGAAGGGTCCAATGAGTTGCGGCTCGATTTGATGACATGTTCCTGGGCCTAGCGCCGCCAAGTCTCTCGACGAATTCGACATCCCGGCTTTCAACCTCGACAGCTCCAAAACCCTCACCCGCCGTCTACATCACCAACCGACCCGCTCGAGACTCAATCGTCGCCCCACCGTCACAATGGGTATCACCGACTTCTTCTCCGACGTCTGGGAGACGTTCGCCCTCCCCTCGGCCGATGCCGAAGCTCCTCCCCAGGGTGGCACATCTACTCAGACACCCGCGTCCGGCACCGATGAGGAGTCTGGCGAGGAGGCCGAGGTGAACAAGCAGGATGCCAAGGACCCCGAGGAGTCTGACGAGCAGGGACACAGGCCCAGCGACGGCGGCGATGACGAGGAGGAGGCTGAGGATGAGGAGGAAGAGGAGGAGGAGTACACAGACCCCAAGGAGGTTCTCGAGGAGCGTGAGTAGCCCTCAAACCGCTGCGAGTGACGATTTGAGCATCATTGGACACTCAGGACGCTCTGACGGTATCTGATGCGCCATTGATGCTCAATGCAACACACACCACGGGGTCCCATTAATAGACTGAGCTGCAACTGACATATCACCAGAATGCCGCAACTCCAAGGAGTGCCACGCCCCCAAGCACCACTACGACGAGTGCGTTGAGCGCGTGACTGGCCAGATCGACAACGACGGCAAGGCCAGCGAGGACTGCGTGGAGGAGTGTATGTCATCACAGGAGAGACATCCCAGCGACCAGAAGCTAACGCACATCAGTCTTCCACCTTGCTCACTGCGCAACCCAGTGCGCCGCCCCCAAGCTCTTCGCTCAGCTCAAGTAAACCCGCCAACATTTCGCTCACCTCAACCGCTACCGCGCCGAATACATGACTCGATAGTTGGGAGATGGCCATTGGATCGAAAGAAACGACAGGACACGTCAAGGATGACTGTAAATACCAGAGTCATGTTTAGAATAACACTGTACTATTTACCATGCCAAGCAATTTCATTACCTCATTCATCGTCCCGCCTGCAGCACCATTGTGGTCGTCAAGAGCGCTTCGTTGATACTTTCACTACAATAGAATCTCAATCTGCTAATCAAGGGGACATGATCGAGAGAAAAAACCTCTTGTCTTGGATTACGCAGCATCGTAATCCTCCAATAGTCAGCTCTCCTGTCCCTCCACGATCTCTTCTTCTCTGTGCTCATCAACCTGCAATCGCCCCTCACCACTCGCCAACCCCAGCTTCTTGACGCCCAACATCAACGGCAGTGGCAAGACCACCATCCCCACGACCGCCTCAAAAACCAACGCATTATACATGTTGCCCGGCGGCCTATTCCCGCCCCCAGCCATTCTCCCGCCATCGTTGACCTTGCCCAGATCCACCGGCCTCCCATCCTTCAACGCATCCATAATGAGCACGAAACAAGCCCCAAAGAATTGACCCCCAACCCAGCAAATCGTTGAGCTAACCTCCGGGCTTGCAGGGAAAGAGATTTCCACAAGGTACTCCAACGCAATAGGCAGCAGGCTGAAGCTACTCGCGCCCAGTACCGCACTCAGCACGTACGGTGCAACGATGCTGCGCGTCTGCGGTGCCCATATCATGGCCAGATAGCTCAGGGCTACCAGCGGACAGAGGATCTTAATGCCCAGCAGGTAGGCGTGTGTGCGGTCGAGAACGGGCGATGTGACCGCTGCGACAACTAGGCCAACGACGATGAGCACTGCGCCGCAGATGCCTGCTTCGTCTTCGGAGAAGCCGTAGGGGTACAGGATCTGGTTTAGTAGGGAGGAGAAGGCGTTGAAGAAGCCAACGTAGACGCTGAACGTGAGGAAGACGACGTAGAAGGGTGGTGAGCGCAGCATTACTTTGATCGACTCGAACACTGGTGTCTTGGATAGACTGGAGGAGGCGGTCGGGGGCGTGGGTGGTGCTGCTGGGAGGAAAACGGAGGGGATGCAGGATGCGGTTGTTATTATGGAGACGACCAGGACGATCTTATCGACAGAGCCGAGAAAGGGGTTGACGAGTTGCGCGAGCTGTTCACTGTTAGCATAGTTCAGATTGTACATGATAGGTGAACTTACAGCGCCACCAAATGGATTCGCCAGACTCGCCAGCGCAGTTGCACCGACTCTCCCTCTCTCAGTGAACCACATATCCGAGTATCTCGTCGGCGCAGCAAGAACGAACGGCTGCGCAAGCCCCGTCAGGATTTGACCAAACATCACAACGCCAAAAGTGCCGCCTGAGGCACGCGTCCCTGCATAGCGGATCCAGTTGCCGACCAACAGTAGGCCGGAAGCCCACAAGATGCTTTCTTTGGGACTGCGGTGGAGTGTCCAGATGACGAGAGGACACGCAACAACGAAAGAGAACAGGAAGCCGGTCGAGAGCCAATTAATTGCTGTTTCAGAGACCTTGAAGTACGTCGCTGCTGACGTTGATACGGGAGCAAAAGTCAGCCACTGGCGGCAGTCAGTATACGTTCGTTTTCAGATTTCGAGGTTGTTCAACTTACATCCCAGCTAACAACGATATTCAACAACACAAGCTGCCCAAGCCCCAGCCATCTTCTTTTGTACACTTTGAAGTGCGTATGGCTGTATGTCTGCTTCGGCTTCGACCGTCTTCCTACAGGACCTGCGCGTGATTCTGTTTCTCCATTTCTTACAAGTGACGACGAGCCCTGAGCGGTCTCGTAGATATCCTCTTCGACTTGAGTTACATCCTTGGCTGTGCTTCCGCGGGTATCCACGGGCGCGATATCGCTCATCTTAACCCAGGACCCGTCCGCTTTCACTCAAGACTTTGCTGGACAGTGGAAAGAAGGATCCTGCGTAGAACAGAGCCACTCCGCGTTTATGGCCCCCAAATGTGGCTTTGCGAACTATCGAGGCCCCAAGTGATGTTCGTTCCAAGCTCTTTTGTGTGACGTCAAACGTCGAAACTCTACTTGACCTAAAACCAAGGTCACAAGTTCAACTAAACACTGTCCGTAGATTGAAAAGAACGATAACGATGCTGACGACGGAAACACGATTGTCTGGCCTTCGTTGTTGCATGTGCTCTAGACGCCTGCCAGCTGATTAGCCGGGCCAAAATAGGAAAGGGGCATGTGCACGAACGGACCCGCCTTCTTGTTTCGCGCTAGATGCGGTACTCGCATTCGTATCAGTGATTCTTACCCCAGCTTCTTGAGGAGATTCGTTGCTTGCAAACGAGAATGGAGCAGGTAATGATCGCGCGGGTGTCTGCTGATGGAGATCGCCGTTGTTGAGATTGATCATGGCGAGGGTACATCGCCTACCGGCCACCGCTTCTCCGCCTATTCGGGTTCAACGGTTCTGTTCAGGGGAGTAACCTGTTCGAACAATACAACGCTTACGCTCAACTGTCACTTCTGGTGAGCTCGTGGCTGATCTCTCTCGCCGGTGTCTTTCCCTTTGCAATCCTTTCTAACAATGCTTTGTGTGTCGGTCGAAGTTGTCATTGCGGTTGTATTGTTTTCCTGCCGTTGCGCAGCCAGCATTGCTGCAAATGAATGCCATTCCTGGATCCAGATGGAAAGTGGTTCTGGGGTGCAGCATCTACATTGGTAGCCTCCCTGTTGCCCAATGCATTACTGCGGAAAAACCAGGTCTGAATAAGCTCGAGAGGAGTGGAGTTGTATCATGCCACAATTGAACATGGCCGATAATTCGATCTGCCTTTTGATGGAAAATAGCTGACAGAGTGCTACTGGCGTGATAATAAACCTCAGTGACACCTTCGGTGCTGGTATGCGGTATTATATTCTGCAGCGAGTCCAAGTACAGGCGTGCTGCTGGTGAAGTAATTGGGTAAAGGCGCCATGAAATACAAACTCTCGGTCACCTCGATTCTTGTATGCCAGTCATGTCAAGTGACATTCAGCTTCTTACTCAAGGCTGAGATTTCGAGAGGCATACTGCTGTAGTTGGACATACCCTCTAAGCCGATCATGCTTGCAGGTGATTTCAGCCTCCTCGAAGCTAACATACATGCATCTGTCTTCACATGATATCCGAAACATAAGGATATATGATTTTGAGCGCTGGTGTTAGTAGCTAATTGAACGAGCTAATGAAATTTGGGAAACGCGATTTTACTGGTGCATTACGGATGATATCTATACTGAGTTGAATGAACATCGATAGCAGCAGTGGAAAAGCCAAGAGATTCTTAGATACCACCTTTGAGGTAGTAATCAAGTGGGTAACCAAGCCAGTTGCACTGCTCCACATCTACAAAACCAGTATTCGTACTTGGCCAGTCCAGGTGCCTAACCTCATCGCCACTCTTCTTTCCTCCATCCACCTGACTCCACTGACCATAGTTTTTCACGCCCTCGATCACTTTATCGTACCCTCTGACCTGCAGGTAGTTCAAGTCAGGGTTTGGGTCGCCATTCCTTACAAAGGATCCGAAGTAACTTGACACCAGTTGCTCTGACCATAAATCCTCCGGCTCGCGAATCGTGCTCAGAGTGTCGAAAACCCATGGCATATCAGCTCCGTGGAAACGGAAGTAGGGGTTCTTGGGATTGTTGTCCTTGGGTCCACCGAGGTTGTTAGGATCATAGCCACCAATTGTGCGCTCGAATTGGTAGTAATAGGCTTTCTGGAAAGCTTTGGTCTGGGCGCCAGCATAGACAGTGGCTTGATCAACACAACGGAAAGTCTTGTCCGTTGCGATGCGCTGAGAAACGTTGAATGAGTCTAAAGTCAGATTGCCCGTATTGGTAAAGGGGAACAAGTTCGAGGCGATGACCCTCTCAGCCCAGGTAGAGTTAATGCCAAGCGCTACCTGTAGACCTTGACTGTGGTTGGCAATGGGTGTCTTGGGATATGTAGAGAAAGACGCTCCGTCATTACGGATGACCCCGAAGATGACGGGAATATGGGCAGTGCTGCCATTGCGGGTCGAGAGAATGAGGTTTGGCGTATTGACATACTTGCCGTCCTGCACAACATAGCGAGCAACAGTCGACGCTCCCACGAGTGTGGAAGCAGGTACCTTTTCGAGACAAGCGATCTGGCTCGAGACGTCAGTGCCGTTGCAGCCTGCAGCGGCAAAAATCTGAGGTCCAGCTACAGCGTAAGACTGGTCGATGGTGTAGTATGTCGAGTAAGTTGTGCCGTAATCACCCTTCAAGCCCAGTGTGACGCCACCTCCGAGGTTGGACATAGAGACCGCGCCTTGGTATTTGCCGATTGCCTGTGGAGACCCGAGCAGTGTGCGAACCGAGCCAGCACCAGCAGACTCGCCGGCGATCGTGATCTGTTTAGGGTCTCCTCCAAAAGCCGCAATATTTGCAATGACCCAATCTAGTGCAGTGATTTGATCTGCGATACCAAAGTTGCCCTTGACATTAGTCCCAGGGATAGCCAAGAAGCCTAGTGTTGAGAGGCGGTAGTTGATCGAGACAACCACAACGTCTTCTTTGCTTGCAAGATTACCACCATCGGAGAGTGCATCTGAACCGCTGCCTCCTGTAAATCCCCCGCCGTGAATCCAGAACATGACAGGGCGCAACTTCTGCTTCGAGCCTGCTTTGGGGATGTATGGCGTCTGGACGTTCAAGAAGAGACAATCCTCGCTGCCTGATCCACCCTGCGCGCACTGCGAACCGTATGCGGTTGCCTGAATGGTCTGTCCTTTCTTGGAGTACACTGAGGAGTACTTGAATCGTTGAGGAGTGTCTGCATAAGGAATACCGAGGAAGCGAAATGACTTCTGGTTGCGATATCCAACGAATGTGTTGCTACTCGAAGCTAGACTGACCTCAGTCCCGTTAACGGGTCTCGCATTTGACGATCCATTATTGGCAGATTGTGTGCAAAGGACTGGAAGGTTCTTTTTCGAAGATCCAGATGCCGAAGCAAAAATCAATTGCTTGCTGACAGAGACGATGCCATTGTCGATGTAGAAGCCCTTGCTGGCGTCGTTGTACTTGGCATAATCCTGGTACGATAGAGCGTCGATGAAATCTGATTGGTACTTTTGTAGGGAAGCTTTTGAGAGAGGCTTCTCGTTCAAGGAAGCACAAGCTGCCGCGACGTTCGATTGAGGAGTGGCATCGAGAACGAGGGCCCCGATATGGTTCTTGTCGTCTGAACCATTTAGGTTGTTCTGGTAAATGAGAGTAAGGGAGGATTTCGAGTTTGAGGTTACTGCTGCACCTGTTGCTTCCACAGGTGAGCAAGATGTTAGAGCAACGAAGCTAGCCGCGACGGCAATGCAGGTAGCGAAAATTGCCATCGTGAACAGTCCACCAAGCTTTCGCAGGTCCCTGGTTAGGTTGCAGTAGGCAGAGCTTGGATAGATCGATTTAGATTGAAGGCCGTTGTACTTTTTATACTACACCGGACGCCTGGATGGCGACTTGTATTGAATTGAAGAGCCGTGAAGCTAGCGGGCTTTAGGTTATACTCCACATGAGGCTATTGAAAACAAGCATTTGGAAAATGCGTTTCCCCGGATATTCAGGGCAGATCGTGAAAAGACCAGGGGTCAGGATGAATGATATGCACCATGGTGTCGAAGATGCGAATGAATGACGTACACCGTCTTTCGCCCTATCTTAAGGTTGTCTCATTATACCTACTCACGTTGCATTGCACGAATTTGGTGGAGATTATAGTAGCACCTAAGTTAGCAATAGACAGCAGGAAACATTGTTCGCTCGATCGTGGTGTTATGGTTTCCATCTGCCGCTCCGAGGGCTTGTGTGGTGTGTTGCGTGTGCAATTTAGCCGTTTAGGCACCTTTCAACGCAAGTTGAGGGGCGAGGTCATCGACGCTGCGAACACATATGGGCGCGACCCGGTAGATGGAAAAGGGATCTCACGGGCTTAGGTAAGGTGGGTTAATGCTGGTACGAGAGTGCGAGGATTTTTAAAATGGGAGATGTTAATGTGCGCCCCAATAATTGGTAACGTGCGCCCCTCTAAAGTCACTATCTTTAACACTAACAAAGTCATTTGCAGCCCTCTTAAAGAGTCCCTACAAAGGTTAAGTCTAAGTAAGAAAAGCCTAAAAATTTAATTACTTGCAAAATTTTAACCTGTTTCTACTTAGTTTTAGCCTTTAAAAGTGCTTTTAAGACAGAGGACTTAGAATTTCAGGTCTTATCTACTCCTAATTTGGAAGTAGGTCTGCAGGGGGGGTCTTAGGAGAGGATCTGACTGGCTGGATAGCTCTCATAGGGGCGCACGTTACCAATTATCGGGGCGCACATTAACATCTCCCGAGTAAAATGGGCAATTGCAGGTCGGCCTCCAGCGGCCGCTAAGCCATGGTCGTCTTCGGGCCGCCGCAACAGCCCCAGTCTTCACTCATCTCAATCAGCAAACAAAACTAATCACTTTTCATGTGCTCATGAGCGAGCATGCCGAAGATTCTTTGTGTCCAAAAGATTTGAGGAGCAATTGGAATAAGAGGGAGTAAGGTCTAACGAGTCGACGATGGGCATTGGGCTATCCATCACCCACACGAACGTGATACTCGATAATACAATTGAGGGTTGGTGGAAAGTCCAAGACGCCTTCGTGTCAGCATGCTCTTGAGTGGGCGCCTCTACAAATAAAAGGAAAGTGGACTTGCTCGGCATTGGCAGGCGTCATTGCACAGCATGCCAGGTACGCGAGAGCAAGGGTACGATATCTCATAAGATCCGCCCGAATCCCACTTGCATCATCTCCAAGCTCGCGAAGCACTCTTCTGTCACCAAAATGCGATCAATTGCTTGCCTCTTGACCTTGTTGGTCTCGATTGTGTTCGGGCAGTCTGTTGTTCCTCCCAGCACCTGGGACCACGCGTACCCATGGCCCGTTAAATATTTCAATATTACGTCGCAACGGCTGAACCTATCGATGGCGTACATGGATGTCGGCCCTGCTAGCTATTCAACAAACAAAACTATCGTCCTACTCCATGGGAAGAACTTTTGCGGCGCAACATGGGAAGACACGGCACGTCGTCTCTCCACACACGGTTATCGCGTCATTGTTCCGGACCAAATTGGCTTCTGCAAATCTTCCAAACCCCCATCATACCAGTTCTCTTTACAGCAGCTGGCGTTTAACACAAACTCTCTGCTGCAGTCGCTTGGTATCAGAGACACACATATTCTTGGACATTCCATGGGAGGCATGCTGGCCACTCGTTTTGCGCTGATGTATCCAAACGTCACCTCGCATCTCATTCTCACCAACCCTATCGGACTGGAAGACTGGAAAGCACTCGGCGTACCATGGCGACCGATTGATCTTCTATATCAGGACGAGCTGAAAACGAATTACACTTCTATCCGCAACTACCAGCAAGCCACCTATTATGTCAATACTTGGAAGCCCGAGTATGATGTCTGGGTTAACATGCTAGTCTCGTTGTATCGTTTGCCTGTGGAAAACACGACTTTTGCGTACAACATGGCGCTCACGACCGATGCGGTGTTGACGCAACCGGTCGCGTATGAGTTCGGGTTGGTGAAGGCGAAGTCACTGTTGTTGATTGGAACGAAGGATAATACTGCTATTGGCAAAGCGTGGAGCCCACCAGACGTGCAAGCTAAGTTGGGTAACTATTCAGTTCTGGGTAAAGAGACGGCTGCAAAAATCCCAAGCGCAGAGTTGGTGGAGTTTGCGGATCTAGGGCATAGTCCACAAGTGCAGGATAGTGAAAGATATCACCAGGCGCTATTTGAGTGGTTAGACAGAGTGTAGTAAGCACATGAGCGATATGGGAAGCCCACGGGTCGATGAGGCTTGGGACAACCTGGTGATAAATCGTTGCGATAATCGAGTTTTTCTTTGCATCACCGTGCGTAATTTATATCTCTCGTTAACGCAGCCTTCGCCTCTATCATCAACCTCTTATAGTCAGCTTCACTGACTTCAAACCACGTCTCAACTAGATATGCTGCATAACCAAAAATCGTGTAACCAACGCTCAGGCCAAATAAAATGAAGCTGACGATGGTAGTCCACCCACTTGACTCCTCAATGTAGACTAGTATACCAAGTGCTGCAGATACAGCACTACGCACAGTATGTTCGATAAGTGAGGTTAGCGTTGTAACCTTTAGTGCAGTCTCCTGCGCGATGAGGATGCGGTACGAGGAGACAATGTGGGCTTTCAAGCCGAGCAACGACTTCTCGGTCTCGCTGGAATCGACATGAGTCCGCAGAGCGATCGTCTTCGCATCAATGAGCTTTGTTTCGAGATAGAAGAAGCGCTTTAGCGAGGGTAGAAGCGCGTCGTAGTCTTCACTGCCATGGCTAGAATCAAGTGGTTCGAGATCATGGAGCTCGATAGGGTCATATGCGCGTGGGAAGTCGGCTCGAAGAGGAAAGGTTACTGAACTGTGGTCGCGCGAATGTCCTCGGTGTTTAGATGCAACGACGTTCTCTTTCGCTATCTCTTCTTGCTGTACAAGCTCGCTTGAATCTTGTACCTCTGGACTTCGTCAGAATGAATTGCTGTTGCAACGTCACCGAACGCCGGATCCACCTACCGGAAGCTCACCCCACACAGACCCACTCTATCTAAGGTTAGGCCAACTCACTAACAGATTCAAATCTCTCCTTGCTTATGCCACGTATGCAATGCATTAATCGCCTATATTAGGTATACTAAGCAATTAACTAATAGATGTATATAACGCTTAATAAGCATATAAATAGTAACCTAAGTAGACACCTACATATAAATTAATAATCTATCTCCTACTTATTTCTAAGCTAGTTATCTAAACAACAGTTATAAGCCTAGCTTTTTAAGACTAGAACAATCTCCCTCTGCATACTTAGCTAGAATATACTGCTTAGTAACTACTCCTCTTATATCTTTATAACCTTAATTAATCTATATAATAACTAACGCCCTAATCTCTAAGGGAGCTTATACGCTTACTAATTAATTCTAATAGCTAGGATAGTATATCTAACTCTAATTCTATACTATAAGTAAGGAAATATAGGAGTAAGTTAATCTATTAGCTAAGAACGCAATCCTAATCTATAAAGCTAAGCCTAACCAGCTAGAGCTACCTAGCTTAATAACCTTAGCTAATACTAACCTATATAAGATATAGATTACTAAGTATAGAGCTAAATTAAGTAACTAGGCCTTCTAGTCTACGCACTTACAGAACCTATAGACCTAGGTTAATACTATAGTAGACCTAGCAATTATAATTCTAGCTATAATAATACTTATTAAAGAGAAGAAGTTAACTCTCTAAGCTCTAATTAAAGTACTAAAGAAGAAGCTAGCTCTATTTAATGCTAGTAAGAAGAACTTAGTACGCACACAGTACTAAGCTTATTTCTAGAAGGCTAGGCAGGGTTAGCAGAATCCTAAGAAGTAGTACTAGGAGTAGAACCTTCTATACAGTAAGGCTAAAGCTCTTAAGATTACTAATATAGAAGGTAAGCCTATAGTATATAACTTCTTAGACTTATTAACAAAGATTGTACTAGACTAGTCTAGAGCTATATAATAGTCTATTGTCTAGAACTTAGTACTAGGTAATAAGATGCTTACTCTAGATAAAGTTAGTAGAGTGTATTTAGGTCTCCTTTAAGAGCACTCTATTTAAGCTCTCTATAGCTTAGGTAGGGTATTTACTACTATAGGTTAATAAGCTTAGATATAGTCTTAGACACAGTTATTATTAAACAACTAATCTAATTAAGAGAAGATTAACTGCCTATATAGACAATTACACTTTTAGAAGCTAATTAACTATAACCTGTTAGAGAGAGCTCTTATAGGAAAACTATTTACCTCTAGTAATTAAGTTAAGAAAGAGATTCTAAAACAACTTAACAAACCTAAGTATAAGGACTAGAAGAATAAGATTATTAAGAAGAGATAGATAAAGAATAGTAACTCTGCAACAAGCAGCAGCAACTACCTAGAGTTAATTGCAGCAGTACTAATAGATCCTAACTTAATAGTACCTTAATCTATAGAGTATAGAATCTACTTAACTATAGACTTTAACGCTTATCTCTTGTTAGACAGTACTATTCTTAATAACAGAGTAGCACTCTACTTAGTTAATAAGCTTAAGCTTATTAACCTGTTATAATCTCTTTATGTCTAGCTAATTACTAACTATAAGAGTCTAGCCCTATCTAGCTTAGAGAGAAGCTAAAGGGTTTAGGGCGTTAGGCTAGCCTCTTATATAGCTTAGTCTTCTAAGCTAGTATATGAATTATCTATCTAGACAACTGGTTAATCTAGTTGTCTTGTATCTGCTTTTTTAGCAAAGTGGTTAAGAAATAGATATCTTTTACTAGGCCTTGCCTAGACTGTTACATTACAACTAGATTACTAAGGGTCTAGGGTTCGAATCTTCTCAGAAGCACTTCTTAACTCTGGCTCTAAAAGATAGCCTTCTAGGCCTTCTTTTAGGCAGATATGTTTACCTATTAATCTCTCTACTCCGTAAGCTAAAAAAGGAAGAGAGCAAGATAGGAGAGAAGGGAGGTAATATAAGAGTCTAGCCCTATCTAGCTTAGAGAGAAGCTAAAGGGTTTAGGGCGTTAGGCTAGCCTCTTATATAGCTTAGTCTTCTAAGCTAGTATATTAATTATCTATCTAGACAACTAGTTAATCTAGTTGTCTTGTATCTGCTTTTTTAGCAAAGTGGTTAAGAAATAGATATCTTTTACTAGGCCTTGCCTAGACCGTTACACTAACACCTATAAGCAACATAACAGTATAGGTTAGCACTGTAATTACAACTATAAGCTGGTATAGCACAGTTCTATTACACGTTACGTAATAAGCTTACTCCTTAGTAGTTAAGCTAGGTAGGTTACACGTAACAGCTTACGCAGCTTATATTAAGCTTAGTAAGCTATAGCTTACGCAGCTTACGTTAAGCTTAGTAAGCCCTTATAATTGCTACAGTATATAGTTTATAGAAACACAACCCTTATAGTTTGTGTTTAACCTTGTTAATTAACTTTGTTATTAGAATATCTTAACCCTGCTTATAAAACAGATAGTCTACTCTATACTCTTTCTTGCAAACCTAAGTAGCTAAGGTCTTAGACATATACTACTTACCCTCTAGGCCCCCTGCTCTTGTATTTATCCTTAAGACCTAATTAAACAATTACTTACAGACTTTGTTTAAAGTGTAAAACTTAACATTTTAAACACCTCTAAGATAAGTACTTTAGGAACCTATGCTACCCCTAGCAACTCTACGTCTAGTAACGTTAACATAGATGCAACTGTTACTACTAGCACTATAAACGTTAATAAGCCTAATCTCTATTATAGAGGACGCAATAAGCTTAATAACTAGCTCCTCTAGTAGGACCTCTTCTTTACCTTCTAAGGCAAGAGGGTCTCTAAGATTAAATAAGTAATTCTTGTAGCTAGTTACATACAAGAAAAGGTGTTTACCTAGATTAAGCTCTTTGTGCAACAATACTAAGCAGGCAATACGCCTAAGGAAGTAGATAAATAGATAACAGACTTTAACCTATTTAAGGAAAAGATTAAACTAATCTTTAGAGTCTCTAATAAACTCTACCTTGCTTAACGCAACATCTAGAAGATTAGATAAGATAAGTTAGCTGCTAACTATGCTGCAGAATTTTAGCAGCTTACTGCTAACACTAATTAGGACAACACTGTGCTAATTACTATGTTTTAACAAGGACTAAAGCCTAAAGTTAAGAAAGAACTAATATGCACTAGCGCTAGTACAGACACCTTAGACAAGTTAATTAATAAGGTAATTAGTATTAACACTAAGCTATATAAGCTTTAGATAGAATTAAGGAACAACCCTAGAGCGCGCGTTGTAACTAAGGTTAATAACTGCCTACTACTACGTAACTAGTAGCGCAATAACCTAAACTAAGGAAATTAGGGCAACTATAACAACTACTAGTCTAACAGTAGCAGGCGCACTTATAACAATATACAAAGTAGATACTATAGACCTAAAGCTATAGACCTCTTAAACCTTAACAAAGAACTAAGCCTACTAGGATGTTAGAATAAAAAAAGTAAGGGAAGCAACAACTTAAGCAACAAGAATAATAAGACCTATTACTACTATAGCAAGACAGGCTACTTTGCTAGAGACTGCTATATAAAGAATAAGGTTCTTTAGCAAGTTAATGTACTGTTCTGTTGTTACAAAGACACAGATACTAGTAATAAATAGAAAGTAATTACTAATAAAGTAGAACAACTTATAGAAGATCTAGAGTCTAGTTCTAAGGATAATATAGAATATATTACGCCTCCTAAGCGCGCAGCAACACCTTATAAGAAATTGCAAGAATATTAAGATAAGATAGACAACCTCCTAGACACAATAGGAAGGACCCTAGCTTAGGTTAAATCTAGGTTAGCACACTAACACTGCTATAAGGGATACTACTACACTTAATAAGAACAAGAGCGCAATAAAAATAATAACGCATACTATAATATATGCTGATCTCTTATACGCTAACTAACACTGCTACTTAAGCACGTTAGACTACAACGCAGCATTAACACAATAATTAGAAAACTAGAAGTAGACCTTAATAACTGCTAGCGCACTGTTAATAAAATTAACAATAAATTAGAAGAAGAAAACTAGTGCAACTAAGAACTAGGACGCACACAGAAACAAATAACAAGCTAGCTACTTCTAGCTGCTGTTAATCCTTGCACATAGTATATTCTAGATTTCTGTAACCCTAAATATATAAACCTTTTATAGACTGCATGTAAGGACAACAGATACGCAACACACTACAAAGATAAGTTAAGAGCAGAATACTTTTCTTTGCCCTGCAACTGCTGTTAGGTATAATAGTATAAGTGCACTAACAACTTTTATAACATTTATTTAATTAATAAATATAACTACGTTGTCTTCTCTAAAGACAGCAATCTAACTACAGCAATGTAGATACAGCTGCTAATTAACAGTAACTACTCTAATAAACACTAGCAGTTATACCTTAACCCTAGATGCTAAAAGCACTAAGGTGTAAAAGAGTTTAAAGAGTTTAGAACAGATAAGAAGTCTTTTTTAGAAGAACAACTAAGGGCACCTAGAGTCTTGCTATTAACTCTATTAGGACCTATAACCTTATTAAGCTCCCTATTATATTAAATAGGAAAAAGCTATTAGCACTCTTAGACTTAGGAGTATAAGAGAACTATATTTCCTTACGTAGAGTATAGCTAGCTAGGCTACGCTCCTTGCGTAAAGAAAACTTATATTAGCTCTAAGTAGCTAATAGAGAACTAATACTAGAAGAAGTAGTTATAACACATAAAGTTAAGTATTAACCTCTCTAGATACAAGAACACTATAAGTTAATATTACTAGACGTCTTAAGTACAGCTACTTATAATGTTATATTAGAATTACTATAGTTACAGAAGCATAACCTATAGATTAATTAGAAAGATTAACAGCTTTTATTTAAAGGATGCAGATATAGCATAACTGCACGCTAGCCTACGCAACCTACGCTAGAGTTAGTAGATAAGAAGAAGATTAATAACATCTCTTTAAACTATTAGACGCGCTAAGATAGAGCAGTTAATTACGTAGACCTAGAGAGCCCTACTACAACAATTAAGAAGTAAAACAGTGCACCTTCTACTATACTAGATATGTACTGTTAGTACGCCTAGATATTTAAAGAAGAGCTATCTGCAAAAGCGCTACCTAAACACTAATCTTAGGATTGTAAGATTAAGCTCTAAGAAGGGAAAGAACTACCCTTTAGGCCTATATACTAGTTATCTAAGAAAGAACTTAAGATACTAAGAGATAATATTAAGAAAAACCTTATAAAAGAATTTATTAGGAAATCTAAATCCCTAGCAGGATTCTCTATTCTATTTATACTAAAGAAAGACAGTAAACTACAACTTTACATTAATTACTAAAAACTTAACAACATTACTATTAAGAATTAGTATCTGCTGCCTAATATAATAGAACTATAAGACTAGTTATTAGAAGCAAAGTTCTTTACTGCACTTAACTTACGCAGAGTGTACAACCTAATACGTATAAAGAAAAGCAAAGAATAGAAGACAGTGTTTAGAACCTATTATAGACATTACAAGTATACAGTTATGCTATTTAGGCTAACTAATATACTAGTAGTCTGCTAGGCTCTTATTAACAATATACTGTAAGCACACCTAGACATTACTGTAGTAGCCTACCTTAACAATATCCTAGTGTACAGTAAGATACTAGAAGAATATAAGGTCTATATACAATAAGTGTTAGAATACTTAGCAAAAGCAGACCTTAGGCTAAAGCTAGAGAAGTGCAAATAGTATAAGGACAAAGTAGAGTTTCTTAGCTATGTTATAGAAAGGTACAGAGTTAAGATAAGTAAGACAAAGATACAGGTAGTAAAGGATTAGCTAACACCTAAAACTATTAAGAACATTTAAGAGTTCCTTAGGTTTATTAACTTTAACTAACACTTTATTAAGAACTACTCTCTTAGAGCCTTACTACTTACTAAGCTTACACAGAAGAACGTACTATTTAAGTAAGAACAAGCGTAGAAAGACGCATTTTAGTTGCTTAAACAAGCATGCATAGAGCTACCTACTATAATTATATTTAAGAGCAGAAAGCTGCTTTAACTTAAAACTAATGCCTTAGATTTAGCATTAGGAGTATACGTAACTTAGGAACAAGATAGCTTATAGCACCTAATTACCTATTACTTACGTAAGTTTACAGGACCTAAAGAACGCTATAATGTGCACAACAAAGAACTCTTAGCAATTATATTAGCTCTAGAATATTAGTAAGTTTATATAAAAAGTTTTTTAGACCTTACTATCTACACAGACTATAAGAACCTAGTGTAGTTTACTACAACTAAGGTACTTAATTAGAGATAGGTTTGTTAGGCAGAACTACTAGGCTAGTATAAGTTTAGGATCCTGTACACGCTAGGAAAAGATAATAGTAGAGCTAATATACTTAGTTAACAACACAACCTTACAGAAACTAAGATAATTAACAAACACGCTATACTTAGAGTTAATAAGGATAGATTGTTAGAACTATTACAGCAGCTTAATAATATAATACAAGTTTAAGCAGAACAACGCATCTTGTTAGGAGTACTGAAAGAATTATAAGAAGAAATTATAGCTAGTTACTATAATAACCTGCTTTACAGACACCCTAGTATTATAAAGATAATAGAACTTATTAAGAGACACTATAAGTTCCTAAATATAAAGGATAAGGTTACTAAATATATTAAAGATTGTGTAGATTGCTAGAAGAATAAGTATAGCACACACACTAAATACAGAAAGGCACAGGCAATAGAGCTACCTACAGCCTCTTAAATAAACATTATAATAGTGTAAGGGCACTGCAGGCAGGCAAGAGACGGGACAAAACGTATAGTATTAGATAAGATAAGAGACGAATCCTTAGGGGTTAAGCCCCTAAGGATTTAGAGAAATATATATGTGTGTGTAGGCTCTAAGAGGTAACTGTAGTCGCCCTAAGGTGTTCCTAAGAGTTAGCATGCCTAAGGTAGAAAGCCTCTAATAATAGCCCCCCCCCTTCTTACAGTCTGTCCCGGACTGCTAAACTCTATATACTAATGCTTGCTAGTTTAAACTCTAAAAAAACCTCTAATGTAAGAGGAAAATAGTTAGGAGAAAGCTAGTTTGCTTGTTAGTAGGTGTTTAAATCTATTAATTACATTAGCATAAACAACTCCCTACAGAGTGCAGCTAGCACCAGTTTGCCGCTTGCTAGGTAACCTTACCTTTTAGATCCTTTAGGATTAGAGACTCTAGAACCTGTAGTTAAGACCGTTAGGGAGTTAGGTAATGGTTTAGTAGATTACTAAACAAGTGTTTAGCCGGTACCCCCCCGTAGGGTGTCCGCAGCCTCACCCTAGTCCCCTTAAGGATCTAGTGCCCTTAGTCTAGTAGCCTTAACCTCTAGGAGTATAGTAAAAGGAAGATACAGAACAAACTATATAGTAATTGTAGCAGGTTCTCCCTGTAGGATACCTGTTGCTGCACTGCAGTCCCTGCAGGGCACTACTGCTCTAAGTCTAGGGACTGCAGTCGCCTAGGAGCTGGTGTTAGATGCAGTAACGTACTGCTCTAGGCTATTTTCTCTAACGACTCGTCTCCTATAGGTTACTTAAGTATCTAGGCCCTTTGTCTATAAGCTCTGCAGAGGCCTTCCCTTAGTTTAAACAACTGCAGTTGCTAGGGGCATAGACTTGTTTGCTTAACTGCTGTAATAGTTTAGCTAGACATATTATTACCTTTACCTAAGAGGTACCCTGTAAGGTATCTAGTTAGTGCCTAAGAGTTGTCCTTCTCCTGCGCGAGTAGGCTCTAAGCAACACGCTATGTGTAGGTAGCTTGTCGTAACGATGTTAGGCGTTACCCTATATTCAGATCAACTCTGTTATAGGAGTCTATCTGCTAATTGCGCAGTGTTAGCTATGCCTTTGTTATGTATTTAGTTGTTGTTTGCTCTAGACTTAGGGCTTTGTAGATATATAGCAAGTGTCCTATTAGGCGCGCATTATTCCTTGCTAACTATGTAAAGTTTTAGGCGTTTAACTGTTTAGAAAGTAGGCAGTAAGGTAGCAGGACGTTAGCAGGGCGGCAGATAGAGGTAAGAGTGTCGCAGTATATAAAGAGTAGATACCTTAACTTCTTCTTCCTTATCTGCACTCTACTTACACTTACACACTTTCTACTCTATTTCTTTAGAATTATGCCTCCCCTGCCTTTGCATATTAACAACGCTAAGTTACTAGACTTTATGTACGCGTTGCCTAACAACATAGCTCTGCAGCCTTCCCTTACTTAGTTCTAGTGTCACAGGTGCGTAACTAAGCTGTCTACTAAGTCTGGTTCTAACCCTAATAGAACAATCAAGTTGTTTATACAGGTCTTTAGGTGTCCTAAGGGGTTCTGCATGCGCAAGAATAACTTTAGTGTATGCTCTAGATGCTTAGGCAGTAACGCTAGTAGATGCGTTAAGGTAAGTCTAGAACTCTCCCTGTTGCCTGCCCGACGCTAATCTATATAGATTGCGCCTTACTTCTGCTGTGCCATTAACATGCTTAACTTCCTTATTAAGCAAGCTAAACGCAAGACAAATAAGGAGACTGCTTGATAAGGTAACGCCGCAACTAAAGATGACGTTCTGGCCGCAACCCAGCACTACTAGCAGACCGCTTTTAACTACGCTAAAGCCTGCCGTATCAGTGCTGTGACCTACAAGGCTGCTGTCTAACGCCGTGTAAAGGACTTAGGTTTAGGTCCGGTGGACTACAATAAAGCTTGCCAGGTTTCGCAGGAGCACAACGTAGGCGGCCTTAGGTACTGTTAACAAGAAGGCGGCCTCTAATGTAGTTATTAACGTAGACGTTAAGCGCGTGTTCTAGCAGGATAGTGCTGCTAGGGGTGCGGAGAAGCGTTAGTACTACTACAGCACTAATATGCCTTCTGCTAATAATGCCCTGGCTGCTCCCTTCTAGCAGTTAACAGTTTCTCTAACCAAGTCTGCGGTTCAGAAGACTCCCAAGCGTCGTTGTCGAGGTAGTCCAGACTTTAAGCTCAGCCCTACTAGGGGCTCGTGAGGTCTTTTCTATATGTTTTAGGTTGCTCTTTTAGATAATGTATAGCAATAGATTAAATACAAATAACTACATAAAAATCTATGCCTACTCTAATGCTCTTAAGACCCTTATCCCCTACCTTAGATAGTTGCCAGGCTAATCTACAGCCTTAGGACAGTAACCCTAGGTTAACATATTGTCTACAGTTTCGTAGCATAAGTATTATCCTAGGATTTCCTTAGGCAACCCCTCTTCTACTAAGGCAGGTTTAGATTACTCTAACCTAACTTAGACTTAGCCTTACATTTGCAAGTAGATTGCTGTGTCGCATTAGTCGTTGTCTTAAGGTACTCTTTAAGGATTTCCTTGCAGTAATTAAGGTTCTCTAGTAGCTCCTAGGTAGCTTCCTTATTCAGCTAACCTAGCTACTTTACTAGGTACTCTCGCCCCTAGGCTTAAGTGTTACAGTGCTGCAGAATCCCTTTAACTTTATACCTCTCTACTAGGAGAGTATCCTCTAGGATCTGCATAAGACCTAGCTGGAACTTCTTCTCTGCAAAGGGTTCCCTCTAGAGCTTAAGTAGTAATACATTAAACACTAGGTGCACTCTGTCTATTAATAGTAGTAGGTCTAGCTTGTAAGCTAGCTTGCTAATCTTCTTTACAATAGTAAATAGACCTAGGTAACAGGCATTAAACTTCTTAGATAGTTAGCTAGTTGCTAGGTTCTTTGCTTAGAGCAACACTCGCTCGCCTTTAGCAAAGTGTCTATCTGCCTACTTAGTGTTATACTAACAAGAATTGCTCTTCTAGGCGTACTCTAAGCTGTCCTTTGCCGCTACCTAAAGGTTATGCTACTGCTCTAGCCGTCCGATTACCTGCCAGCAAAGGTCCGGTGCCTTTCTACCGTCAGCCCAGGCTTCTAGGGGACGGTGTAACCAGTGCTTATCTAGGACTCTATTAAAGCCTCGCAGGTTAATCCCGTAAGCCACTTTAATAGGGGACTCTCTATATGCTAAGTAAGCCTTTAAGTTATATGCATACTCTACGTATAGCAATAAGTCTACCTAGTTATCCTGTCAGTAGTTTATATAGATGCGCAGGTAGGTTTCTAACTCCTAGTTTTAGCGTTCTGTCTGTCCGTTAGTCTGTAGGTAAAAGGCTGTGCTAAGGCGATAGTTAATCTTTAAGTAGTAGCAGATGTTAGACTAGAATTAACTAGTAAACACTAATTCTTAGTCTAATATCAGAGTATTAGGGGGAC
The DNA here is from genome assembly GCA_004011705.1 of Ascochyta lentis. NCBI lineage: Eukaryota > Fungi > Ascomycota > Dothideomycetes > Pleosporales > Didymellaceae > Ascochyta > Ascochyta lentis. Next base: position 529,354 of record RZGK01000003.1, read on the forward strand.
TATGTTTAAGGAAGCACTGCTAGAGCAGTAGTTTAGCTACCCTCTAGGAAGTAATTACTTTAGTTACAGGCAGGTACCGGACATACTTGCTAAACCTATCGACTAGGACTAGGATTAAGTTATACTCGTTCCCTTAGTTATCCTTTAACGTCGGTAGGTCTGTTACAAAGTCTAGGGAGTAGTGCTGCTAAGGTGTATCGGGTACAGGGAGTAGGACTAGCAAACCCTATAGCTTGTGCCTGCAGATCTTGTTTAGTTAGCATGCTGTATAACGCTAAACGTACTTATATACATCCTTCTTTAGGTTTAGCTAGTAGTACTTTTGTTTTAATAGCTAGGCAGTCTTCTCGCGACTATAATAACCCCCTATAGGGTTGTTGTAGTTCTTTGCAAGGATAGTTTAGCAAAGAGTTACATCTTAGGGAATCTACACTTTCCTACTCCTGCGCAGAATCCTACTAGGGTTAACCTCCTAGTAGCAGTAACCCTTAGCCGCTCTGCCTGCTTCCTAACTTGTTAACAACTTATAAGCAGCGTCCTGCTCCTAAACCTGTCTGATATAGTTAGTTAGGCGTTCTAGTATGTCTAGGGCGTATGCAGATTTACCTTACGCAGCATTGTTTGCAAGGTAAGTAGGTAACCTAACTTGTCTGTTAAGGTTACAAAGGAGAGCCTCTACAACGTTAAAGTTAGGTTCCTAAGCTTTAAATAATTTAGATTAACCCTAGTCGCTATAGCCTGTAGATAGCTAGTTAAGAGCTAAGGGAGACGCATCTCTAGTACCTGTTAATAGGTGGAATTCCTTAGAGGCGGTTTTAGAGAGTTGCTAGGATCCTGCAGAACCCCTACTAGGGCCGCCTATCGCCCTAGTTGCCTGTTTAACATTTTAAGCCTTAGACTTCTAGATAGTCTATATTTAAAGCTTCTGTTAGAGCGTTAGTAGCATAGCATTGCGTAGTGCCTGCTGCTCCCTAATAACCAGTCCCTTTGCATAATCCAGACGCCTTAATAGGCTATCCGCAGGGTTCTCTAGTCTAGGCTTATACTTAACTTTAAAGTCGTACCTAGCCAGCTCCTCTGCCTAGCGTGCTTGCTTAGGGGAGAGCTCCTTCGTAGTTATAAAGTACTGCAGGTTGTTATAATTAGAAAGTACTTAGACCGTCGACAGGGCGTGTTTAAGGTAGTGTTGCTACTACCTAAATACCTTAACAATTGCGGCTAGTTCCTTGTTATAAGTATGCTATCTAATTAATAGACCTTAAAGCTTCCTGCTCTAGAACGCTACTAGCTTCTAGTGTTGTTCTATTAATACCTCTGACAATTGTAGTTGTAGCAATATAGCAGCTATAGCAAAGTCTAACGCGTTAGTAAGAACTATAATTAGCTTAGTAGGATTAAAGTGTTGTAGCACAGGTGCTTTAGTAAACTTTTTCCTAATAGTAAGGAAGGCCTAGCGTACTTCCTCTAGCCAACTCTATGGTTTGTACCATCTCGTTAGGCCTTTTTAGGTTTTCGCTAGCGTTTTCTTCCCCCCCTTTGTTAAAGTAGAGCCTTCTAGCTCCGACTCCGGCCTCTAGGCGGAGGTTATATAGTCTACTAACAGGCAGACGATCCTAGAATAGTTAAAGATAAACCTTTGATAAAAGTTAGCAAAGCTAAGAAATACTTAGATGTCTTTGTATCCCTTAGGCTCCAGCTACTTCTAGATTATCTGCACGCGGACAGGGTCTATAACTACTCTACTGGGCGTAACAATAAAGCCTAGGAACTTAACTAACTTTGTTATAAATAAGCATTTGCTTGCCTTGCAGAACAACCCCTATTTAACAAGTCGATCTAGGATCTCTTCGACGTAGGCTTAATAATCCTCCTTGTGCTCTAAGTATATAAGGATATTATCTAGGTACACTACACAGGTACGGTCTATAAGGCCCCCTAGGGCTCTCTAGATATAGGATTAGAACGTTGCTAGAGCGTTTGCTAATCTAAAAGGCATAACTAAGTACTTAAAATAGCCGTACCTAGTTTTAAAAGCCGTCTTCTACTTGTCGCCTTCCTTAATCTAGAGCCTATAATAGGCATCGCGTAGATCTAGCTTAGAGAAGATAGCTGCTTTTAATAGCCTATCTAGTATTTTATTTACAAGGGGAATAGGATACTAGTTCTTAATAGTAACCTTGTTAAGGCCCCTGTAATCTACACAGAGTTGCAGTGTACTGTTAGCTTTCGGCATAAACAGGATAGGTGCTCTAGTAGGGGACTTGCTTAGACGTATCTAACCTTTCTCCTGCGCTATATTAAGGTAGGCCTGTAGTATTTCCAGCTCCTTCCTAGAGAGGTTATAGATAGGCATGTTTAGTATCTTGCTCCCTAGTTTAATGTTAATAGAGTAATTATAATCCTAATATAGTGCTAATACACTAGACTAGTGCTTGCTAAATGCAAACTACTTGTAGTACAGCTCTAGAGGAACGTATTTAAGCTCCTCTAGGTCTAGTTTGTTGTCTACAGGGTTAACTAAAGGATAGTCTTTGTTGCTGTCTAGGAGGACTTAGGCTATGCCTATAGGTAGTATCTTAGAGCGTTAAGGGGGCTTATAGATAATGCTTACTACTATGCGCTTACCTGTAGCTTTAGGGAGCTATAATAGATTTAGGTGCTGCGCGACACAATACTAAAGGTAATCTACAACCTTAAGCATTTTGTTCTAGAGCTAGAGGAGTCCCTTATTGTAGAAGTATTCCGCGTCTAGGACAGCGTCTCCGCTCAGCCTCTAGGCCGGTAGTTGTCTACTGCCTTCCTAGTCGCTTTCTAAAAGGTTGTTAATTGTCTCCTCTAGGACTTAGTAGACTAGGTTACCTAGGTGCATTAAGTAAGCTTTCTCCCCTAGTTCTATAGAGTAGAACAGATCCTATACAGTAGTAATGTGCACTCTCTCTGCGTTATAGGGGAACTACTTATATATGCCTTTAGAGAAGCAGATGCACAGGTTAGCAGATGCTAACTATAAGTAGCCTAGTACTAGGTTGTACCCCTTAAATGCGGCTAACTAGAACTCCTACAGTCCTATAGATTTAACTATGCTATTACTGTCTAGGCAATTAATAGTTAGATTGTAGGGTTGTTAGACGTCTAGGTAGTTGCTATTAAGGAATGTAGCCGCTAGCCTTTAATAGAACAGTTTATATTCTAGGTGTAGGTTATCTACTACCTACTAACTAATAAGGTTTAGCTCTGCTCCTAAGTTGTAGAGGGCTTAGAGCGGTTTTAGGGACCTATTAGGGTTCTAGAGGGATACAGTAACCGCGATGCAGGTTTATTCCCTCTTAGTTTTAGGCCCTAGTTATAGTTAGGAGAGGTTAGCAACTAGGGCTTCTCTTTTCCCGACTTTCCTGTTAACTAGGAGTTCCTATTATTGTTCCCCTTGTAGTAGGAGTTGTAGCTACTACAGTTTTTCTAGTAACTCTTCTAGTTACCCTAGTCTTTGTTTTAACCCTAGCCCTCGTTGCTATTATTAGACTAGGTAGCTACTAGGGTACTGTTGCCCTAGCTACAGGATAGTGTACCTCCGCAACTAGCATGCCTTTTGTTTCCCTTCTAATTAGAAGATATAGCATGTCTTTTGCTGTAGTTAGTGTTATTACTCTTATAAGTAACTGTAGGACAAGCTGCTGTCTCTGCGTTACAGAGAGCTTATTCGAACTCGTGCTATTATTAGATGTTATCTAAACTGCTGTTACGCTAGATCTCCTGTTAGAGATAAGGCGGAGTTTTAGACTAAACAAAAGCGATCTTAAAGTTATAGTCCTTAGTACCGTTGTTAAACTTAAAGAAGCTGTGCGGTAGTAGTAACTCCTAGCGATTTAACAGCATTAGGAAGGTATTAACTATATTGCCTTCTCTCTACTTAATATTAAAGAACTTAGTATAGTTCTTGTACTTAGTAAGGACAGGGTCTTGCACAAGTCGCTCCTTCTCTGCCTTAAGGTTAGACTATAATTAGATAGATCTCTAGTTAATCTGTTGTTAGATTAGTTCGCGATAGATGCCGAACTAAATAGTACCTATAGCCTAGTAGGTTCTTGTAATAGAGTCTTCTAGTACTTAGGCGTATTAGAAGGCTGTCTTAATGTCCTTAATCTACTAGTCTACCTGCTAGGGGGATAGAGCTCTGCTCTCTGTACCTAGCTTAGGTTTAGGTTAAATGTTGTTTAACACTTAGATAATCTTTCTAGCCTTATTAAACGCTGGCTAGGTAGGTTCTAGTTAGTTCCTGCCCTTAGTTAAGCCTAGGGCTTATAAGGCTTAGTTAATCTAGTTCCTTTAGATAACTAATTCAGCCTTAGTAGCTCTAGCGAGCTCTGCCTTAAAAAGGTTCTTAAGGAGTTGCTCGACAAATAAAGGCTGGCCTGTAGTCGGGATAGCTACAGGTTCTACCCTAGGCGCCCCCGTAGCGGCCAGAGGGTCTGCATTTAAACCAGTTGCTAGGTTCGTCTAACTTAGATAGGATGGCGCATCTGTTAGGGGGCTAGTAGGGCTACAAGCCTGTTCGTCTCCTGATTTAGTAGGACCCGACGCTTAGTTGTTAGATGTACTAGGCGTTGTATCGACCTAGGGCATGCCTAGTAGTAACAAGTTTGCCACCACATTGTGTATAGGATACCTCTAGGCATCTGTCAGGTCGCTACCAGGGCTAGGCTGTTGCGAGCCTGGTGCGTTGTTGTTGCCAGCGGCACGTTGGCGACGTCGATTTCTAACCATCGTGATAGGTATGGAAAAAATCGGAGATCTCTTAACTGCCTCTTCTAAGAGGGAGTATAAAGGATTCAAATTGTAAGGGCACTGCAGGCAGGTAAGAGACGGGACAAAACGTATAGTATTAGATAAGATAAGAGACAAATCCTTAGGGGTTAAGCCCCTAAGGATTTAGGGGAATATATACGTGTGTGTAGGCTCTAAGGGGTAACTGTAGTCGCCCTAAGGTGTTCCTAAGGGTTGGCATACCCGAGGTAGAAAGCCCCTAACAAATAGACTTTGTTATACAGCTGCCTATCTCTAAGGACCTTGTTACAGGATACAGCTACAACTTAATCTTTATTATAGTAGACAGGTTTACAAAAGCTGCAGAAATAATACTCTTTTAATACAGCTATACTACAGAGCAGCTTACTTAAGTATTCCTAGACTAAGTTGTTAGGCATTATAGCATTCCTAAATTAATTATTAGTAATAGAGATAAGCTCTTTACGTTAAACTACTAGACTACGCTATTAGCAGCTATTAGTACTAAGAAGAAGCTATCTACAGCTTATTATCTGCAGATAGATAGACAAACTAAACGCACAAATTAGACTATAGAAATATTTCTATAAATATACAGCAACTAGCAGCAAGACAACTAGGTCTTACTATTACCTATAGCATAAATTGCATACAATAACAAGTTATTAGAAGTAATAGGCGCAATGCTGTTCTTCTTAAATTACAAGAGACACCTAAATCTTTTTACTAGAGCACTAGATACGCTAGTACAGATAGAATTAGCAATCTCCTTAGTTTAGAAACTAAAGGAAGTATACAAGAAAATGCTAGAAAACATTAGCAAGGCTTAAGAATAAGTAATCCTTTATGTTAACTAGAAATAAAAAACAGCACCTTAGCTAAAAAAGAGGGATAAAGTCTATCTCCTTATAAAAAACCTTTAAACATAAAAACCTACTAAAAAACTAGATTACGTTAAAGTTAGACTATTTTTTATTTTAAAGCAGATAAGCCTAGTTAACTATAGACTTACTCTGCCTAAAGATGTAAAGATTTACCTAGTATTCTACATATTGCTATTAGAACTAGCTAACCCTAGAACGCTAATCTAGAAGGACTTCTACTACTAGGTTAATATTAACAACAAGTAGGAAGTTAAAAAAATAATATAACATTGCAATATTAGCAACAGTAACAAGTACCTAGTTAAATAGTTAGGCTACTCTAAATTAGAAAATATATAGGAACCTATAACAAACCTTAAGAACTGCTAATAACTTCTAAACTAGTTCTAAAGTTTGCAAAAGTGTTAATTAGGTCTAGAGTTAACTACATAGTAGGAGAATACTCTACTAATGCGTCTGTAGTAGGACAGTTAATCTCCTTAGCCTAAACGTTCTTACTAGACTCTTCTAACTTATTTACTAGGCACTTAGCCTTCTTTACAGCCCTATCCTTTGCTTAGGCTAGAATTTTCTTGTTCTGTAATAGACGCGCAATTACATCTAAAAGCAACTTTTTATTCTCTTTAACTTTCTTTTTATATTTAGCTCTAGTCTTATCTAAAGACTTCTAGGATAGGTTAACACACAGACGTCTAACATAAACACATTTAGCACACTTTAAACAATTTAATAAAGGCATAATAAAACAGTCTTAACTAGCAGCAAAGCAACAATTATAAGAGATAGGCGCAATAGAGTCGTAGTAATAGATTTTAATGCTAAGACGCAGACGCTTTTAAGATACAGAAGATATAATAATGCTATAGAAACTAAAAGTAGCAGAGCACTGCTTATAAAGAACAGCTAACAAGATTTAAAACAAATCTAAGAAAAAGAGAGGATAGTGTTACAATCTCTTTATATCTAGCTAATTGCTAACACCTATAAGCAACATAACAGTACAGGTTAGCACTGTAATTATAACTATAGGCTAGTACAGCACAGTTCTATTACACGTTATGTAATAAGCTTACTCTTTAGCAGTTAAGCTAGGTAGGTTATATATAACAGCTTACGCAGCTTATATTAAGATTAGTAAGCTACAGCTTATACAGCTTACATTAAGCTTAGTAAGCTCTTATAATTACTACAGTATATAGTTTATAAAAACACAACTCTTATAGTTTGTGTTTAACCTTGTTAATTAACTTTGTTATTAGAATATCTTAACCTTGCTTGCAAAACAAATAGTCTACTCTATACTCTTCCTTACAAACCTAAGTAGCTAAGGTCTTAGACGCATACTACTTACCCTCTAGGCCCCCTACTCTTGTATTTATCCTTAAGACCTAATTAAACAATTACTTACAGACTTTGTCTAAAGTGTAAAACTCAACATAACCCTACTACTTTCTAGAAAGCTAAGAAGCTTACTTATATAGAGGCTAGCACTAAGTTCTTTTTAATCCTAGGCACTAGCACTAGAGTAATTAAGAAAGTACTATACAGAAAGAGTAGAGAATGTATAGAAGATCTAATTCTTTATAATATTACTGTAGTAGAGAGATTTTATATTAATACAGTGTTAGAAGCCTAATTAAAGAAGGCAGGTGTATAGTACTTAGGATTAGATTTAACACTGCGTATTAGCTTATTATAGAAGAGCGTTATACTAGCTACTTTAACGCGCTATTATAACCTTACTTTTATAGAATATAAGCTACTATTAATCTATCTAACTGTAATAAGCGTAACTCTATCTACTTAGAAGCTTAGATTATAGACTACCTACTCTAGATCTAATAATAAGAATCTATAGCACGCCTAAGCAGAGCATCTAGGACCTATAGTACTCTAGGCTCTTATAAAGAACGCCTAAAATGTTAGAATTAATAGAACTTTATATTAGCAGTGCAAATACTATACTACAACCTATACTAGCTAAGTTATATTTAGAAAGCTAAAGAAACAATCTCTCTAGCTATACTAGCAGATTGCATAGAATCTCTTTAATATGCCTAAGAGTTATCTAAGAGAAGTATAGATATTACTAATTAAAGATAAGTATAGTAGAAAGATCTATACCTACCTAATCTATACTAAGTTATTAGATAAGATTATAAGGGTATTTAAGAAGTTTATAAATGTTCTTTATATATATTATAAGCTCTGTATATCTATAATTCTCTAGGACAACAACATTGCTATACTACTATAGCGTAGCTGTTGTGCAGGATAGAGCATATAGGCCAACTGCTAGTTACTTAGATATTTAGCACTTACAAAATAAGCAGCTCTATAACTGCCTACAAACTTAATTTAGCAAGATTACGTTATCTCTAAATTTCCTTTGTATATAAGTAGGCTTTATATATATAAAGCAGATAGATACTAATTAAATATATTAATTAACTAAGTCACCTCTTACTAGCTTATTACAGTTATAAGCCTAGCTTCCTAAAGTAGTAGATCTCCTTACGCACTTAGAAGAGCTAGTAAGACTAAGCTTATCTGCTCTAATTATTTACTTATCTTTTCCCTTAACTTTAAGACCTACTTATAATAGCTAAGCTAGTTAGCTATAACATGTAAGCTCTCTTAGGCATCCTAACTAGACCCTACTAACTTAAGTTACGTGCTAACTAGCCTAATTAGTATATCTAGTTTACTTAGCACACTAAGCTACGTAATGTGTAGGAAATTATTAACCTAGACACTGCTAACGCTAGTAGATTACACTATAGAGCACCTAGGCTGCCTATAATAGGCTTAAACACGCCTACTCTAACTCCTTTACTAGCACTATTAGCCTAGCAGCAAGAGTCTAAGTTGTCTAATACTAAGTTCTCTAAGTCTGCTAATATGCTTCTACCTGCTTAATCTACTTACAGTTAAACTGTACCTTAACTACCTACAACAGAAACACTCTATATAACACCTGCAGTCTATATTAGGTTGTTAAGCCTTAAGATCTATAACTAGAAGCTTATAAGGTACAAAGTAGAGGCAAGCAAGTAGACAGCGTAGGCAGAGTAACTCTAGAAGCTCTAGAACTAGGTTAATACTACAGTGTTGCTAGCAATCCTCTTACTAGTAATAGTTAAGCTTGTTAACAACAACTCTATAAGTCTTTAATTGCTTATCTAAGCACTAAAGAAGAAGCTCGCTCCTACTAACGTTAGCACCTAGAACTAGGTCTATACTAAGTACTATTAACACCTTAGAGCTGCTAGGCAGAGATAAGTAGCTTCTTAAAACTAGTACTATAAGTAGTTATACCTATATATATAAGCTAAGTTATATAAGCTTACAGAGGTTAAAGAGGCACTTACTATACAGGATTTCTTAGATACCTTAAGTTATAGGATTGCCCTAGAATAGGCTTAATTAATACACTAAAGGATTATCTAGGATAGTATCCTAGAGCTTAAACCGCTTACTTTAGAGCAAGTAAGCAGGGTGTCTAGTAGTTTAATTATAAAGTTATAAGACTTTCTTCTTATAATCTTTATTAGATAGTTTTCTTTTTAGGAATAGTTATTACCTAAAAAGGCAACTTAAGCTATTTAGCCTAAATATACATATATTAGGCCTAAATACAGGTACTTTCCTAATTAGGTTTAGCTCTTACCTAATCTAGTAAAGTACTATCTGAAGAATGCTTAACTAAAGAGCGTTAGAAAGCTGTGCTTATTATAGCTATAGCTTTACTAGATCTAGAGTTAGCTTTCTTACTATAAATAGCTTAAGAACACGTTGCCTTTACTAGTAGGTTACGTGTACACCTACGTAATCTGCTAGTAGGTTGCGTAATAGCCTACGCAATCTGCTTAGAAATCTACTCTTGATTTCTAAGCATCTATTTGTAATAACTATTCTAGATCCTTCTAATTTGTAATAGAGAGAACGGAAGTAGAGTATAAATACTACTTACTTTCCCCCTCTCTTAGTTCTGTACCTAGCATTTAATTTAATAACTTGTCTATTATATTATCTTATTATTACTATATTTACTCCTCTTGCCTCTTTAGGCTATACGCTTCCTATTTTGGAATTACCTAGTCTAGTTAGTCTAGGTCTTTTAGATTAGAGAAGAAAGTAGTCTGTCCTCCTATTTCCCTCCTACTTTCTTTACATAGAGAAGTCTAGGCATAGTAGCTATTATTAACTATCTCCTTTATTACGCAGATAGTAACACGCAGCTTACTAACCTGCTATATACTTAATTAGCTATAATAGTAATTAATTATTAAAATAGGTTACTTACTAGAGTTGTTACGCTATTAGACGTAACTAGTGCATTTACTAGCTCTATCTCTAGCAGCTCTAACGCTAGGTGCCTAATAAGCTATTAGTCTACTATCTAATAGCTCTATTTAGATAATATATAAAGGGTAGTAGAAGTACCTAAAGGCATAGCGCTTACAGCGCTTACTACATAAACTTATGCCTAGGTTCTCTATATATAGCGCAGCTGCGCTACTTACTAGCAGTATGTCTATATAGTATATGTAGGGAATTAACCTGCGCTTTAGCTCTTCTAGAGTGTTTAATAACGCAGTAAGAGGCTTAGGCAGAGGTAGAGGCAGAGGCAGAAGTAGAGGCAAGGTAAGAGCGCAGGCAGTATAGGCAGAAGTAACTATAGCTGCAACAGCAGCAGTATTAAACAAGCCTGTAGGCCTAACAGATAACGCTTAATTAGCTAAAGCTAGAGCAGAAGGTAGCAGTAGCAGTAAGATAGAGTAGCTGCGTAGAGCGCTAGGCGCGTAAACAGGCAGAGGTAGCAGTAGTAGTAGTAGCAGCAGAGTAGGGGCAGCAGCAGCAGCGCGTAAGGCATAGTTGTAGGCAATAGCAGCAGCAGTGTATATAAGGCACTTTGCTTTATATTGTTTCTATACTACATTAGCTAAAGGTTTAAAAGAGCAGATAGTAGGACTAGAAGAAGCTTAATTTAGATACTATCTAGTTATAACAACTACTAAAGCTTGCTAACAGAGCTCTAGAGCTACTGCAACTAAGAAAAAAACAAATTAATACTGCTAACAACTAGCTAGAGGGTAAGAGGATAAGAGAAGGATTACTAGCAAGTAACTAGGAGTGTAGGAGTTAATTAGAACTAAATTTAGGCATATATACAGTTATAATTAATAAGATAGCTAAAGAAACAGAGAAATTAGAGGAGTTAACAGTTTATATAGAACGCCTTAAGCCTAGTAAAAGTAAAAGTAATACTTAATTTCTCTTAACAATTAGGCGTTATATAATAACAGAACTACGCAGTTAGTTATAAAACCTTACTCTTACTTTTACCTTCTAAAAATTAATACTTATATACGCTAAATAGAGAGAAAACTATTAATAAGTAACTAGTTAATAACTAGAAGCTTAAAGTAGTTAGAGGCAGAATATAACTATAAGACAATTACTTAGGTTATATACTAGGCGCTTAGAAGGCAGATAATCTATGCTAAACTATCTAGAGGGTGTATTGCGCAGGATAGAGCATATAGGCTAACTACTAGTTGCTTAGATATTTAGCACTTATAAAATAAGCAGCTCTACAACTACCTATAAACTTAATTTAGTAAGATTATATTATCTCTAAATTTCCTTTGTATATAAGTAGGCTTTCTATACACAAAGCAGATAGATACTAATTAAATACATTAATTAACTAAGTTACCTCTTACTAGCTCGTTATAGTAGCTAATTATAATTTAGTGTATAGGCAGAGGATTATAGTATAAAGATCTAGAGTACTTTAATATATACACATAAGCTAAATAGGGGCGTAGAAAAAGCAGAGTAGAAGATTATTACTAAATCTATTAAGATAAAGAGTAGAGCTAATCTACTAGCTAAGCTCTAGCTAGAAGTAGTAGCAGCAGCTATATAGCTATATAATATAAGCCTATCTTATAGCTACAGGATAATTGCTTCTAACATAGTATTAGATAATTAGTTTAGGTAGTACTTTAAGTACTATTAACTAGAGTAAATCTATTACTACTTAGCAGATCTCTAGCTAGATTAGAGTAGAATTTACGCTTATAGATACTGAGCATATCCTCTAAATAGAGAACAAGCAGCTAGGTATAACAAGTAGGGGTTTAAAGTAACTCTAAGAGGCTATATTAGATATTTAGTAGGATATAGAGCATCTAATATATACAGGATATAGATCTCTAAGCTTAATTAAGTTATAACTATACACAACGTTACTTTTAATAAGAGCTTATTCTATAAGAATAAGAAAGTAGTAGAGTACCTATAAGAGAAGCTTAAGTTAATTATAGATCTATTACATAAGAATAAGGTTAGAGACACAGAAGAAGTGTTTAAAAGTATTTTTAATTAACTCTACGTAGTAGCCTATAAGTAGGCAGGCACTAAAGATCTAGGTTACTCTTAGCAGCAGCTAGGGAATAAGAATCTAAGAGATAATAATTAACTGCCTAGCTAGCTAGTAGATTATACTAAATAAGGAACATCTTCTATATAAGTAACAAATAAGGCTAGTAAGTTATAGAGAATCTACGCAGGGAATCTAGAGTATTTAGGCCTAAGAATACTAGAGCTTATACCTAAGCCTAGTGTTGTACACTCTAGCAGCTTCTAGAAAGATTACTTACCTAGAGGAGCAAGCCTGCTAAGGGGAGTAAGATTAGAGAGATCTAGGTAATATAACACTGCACCTACGCACTCTAGAAGCGCTGCTTCTGCAGCTCTAGGTGTTAAGAGCAACATAGCTACTATAGAAGACTTGTATTAATTAGAGGCAATACACACCTTAAGCTTATAAGTAAGAAGAAGTAGAAGGTTACGCTATCTAGATCTAGAAGATTCTAGAAGTAATACACTAGAGGCTTATTTTCTTCTATATAACTGCTAGACAGATTATAGAAAGAGCTACCTATTAGATAAGTTAATCCTATTAGGATTAACTAGCACTAAGCTTAAAATAGTATATACTGTAATATAAGTATGAGCAGAGAAGAAGAAGAAGCAACTGCTAGTCCTAAGCTAAGCTTAACAGCTATACAGAGACTAACTTTCTAACTCTCTATAATAATAGAGAGATCTACTCTCTTACCTACACAGGTAGCTATTTAAGAAAGCTACAGGTAAGAAGATTACTACTCTGTATAACACAGGTACCTAGAAAGTAATTAATTTACTTACTAGAGATAATAAGCTACTGCTACTTAAATAGGTGTTTACGTATAAACTAGATTAGAATAGCTACTTTCTAAAGTATAAAGCTAGGATAGTAGTATATAGAGATTTCTAAGTTATTAATATAATCTAGTCTACCTACACAGTAACACTTACTGCTAGGTCTTTTAGAACTGCTATAGCTATTATAGCTAAATTTAACTTAGAAATTATACAGTATAACATTATTAGAGCCTTCTTACACACCTACAGGGATTACTAGCTAGTAGTAACCTATAAGCTACTATATAGGTATAAAATACCTAGGAAATGTGTTTAGCTTAAATAAGCACTGTATAGGTTAAAAGACTTACCTCTTCTATAGTATAAAGAGCTCTCTTAAATACTAAGAGTAACTAGGCTTATAGTATCTAAAGAAGAGCCTTGTTTGTTCTTTAGCAGTAATTACTAGATACTGCTGCTCTTCTATATTAATAATATACTAGTAATATACTACTCTACCTAGATCTTAGAAGCTAAGTATATTATAGATATAATTATAGCAGCCTATATAATTAAAGAGCATAGCCTAGTATAATAGTTTCTTAATATTAGAGTACTTAGGAACTAGGAACAGCAGATAATAACACTTGTTTATAACAAGTATATTAATAAAATTACTAAGACGTTTAACCTTAATAAAACTAGACTCTTTCTATATACCCTGCTCTCTACTATAGATCTAGTAAAGAGTACTAGAGAAGCTACTAGGCAGAAGATTAAGAGCTATTAGGAAAGAGTTAGATTAGTGCTATACACTGTAATTATGCTGTAACTAGATATAGCGTTTGCAGCAGCTAAACTATCTCTATACCTTACTAATCTAAGTAAGGAGCACTTTAAAGCAATATACTAGATAATTGTCTACTTATACTAAACTAGGTATTAGTTAATCTAGTACAGCAGGTATAGTAGAGCTAAGCTGCTTATTTATAGTAACACCTTATTTGCTAATAATGTTAAGACTTAGCAATTATCCTATAGATACCTTATTATACTCTTTAGTAGGCTAATAGTCTAGAAGGCATCCTAGTAAGCTACTATTACTACCTCTACTACTAAGGCAGAGCTCTTAGTACTTAAGTATGTTACTAAAGAAACTATAGCGCTTAAACAGCTATTTACTAAGCTTACACTAATTCTAGGAGCGACCTAGATAATCTTCTATAACAACTAGTAAACAATTAGGCTAGTAGTTAGAGAGAATAAGCGTATAATAACACAGCTGCGCTATATAGATATACAAAATATATAGTTAAGATAGAAGTACACTGCAGGTATATTTAAAGTGCTTTACTTCTCTACTAACAGTATACTAGCAGATAGATTAATAAAAAATCTATTAAGGCAACAGTTTAAGAGGTTTAGAGACTAGCTTAATCTTAAGAATATAATTACAACAGTTATAAAAGAGTAAGGTATAGATATATATATAGATTAGAAGAGAGAATAGAGTATTATTAAGAAGCAAAGCTCTATAGCCTTAGGCCTAATCTAAACAGAGAGGAGTTTACTAATAAACTTATTAATAAGAGTATTAATAAGCCTAATAGCTCTCTTCTTATAGCGCTTACCTAGAGCGCAGACCTTGTCCTTATTAGTAGCAGCATTAGCAGCAGAGGCAGGAACAGTAAGTATAGGTAGGGGCAGCTTATTAGAGGCAGAGAAGGACAGCAGTAGAAGAGAGCTATAGACAGTAACTACTGCCTTAGTAATAACTAAGACTATATAAAACATAGTTCTTAATTTCTTAAGAGCTAAGTCTATAGGCTTAACATTACTCTATACAGCTGCTAAGAGCTAGCAGGCCTTAAGAAGAGTAAGTAGAGGGCTATAAGTATTAGTAAGTAATTAACAGATAAGAAAGTAGAAAGATCTTACTAGACTTAGAGGTTGCAGTTATACCTAGAGGTATAACACTAGCAGTAGAAGCTACTGCCTAAGTAATTATAGCACTTACTATTTAAATAACTAGCTAAGACACTATTAATATACTCTAGGTATAACTCCTTATGCTAGGTTATTTTAGCACTATAGGTGCTAGAGACAGGAGTAGAGAGTAGAGATAATATACGCTCTTTATTGCCTAAAGGCATAAGAGGCAGTAAGAGCAAGCAGAGCAGAGGTAGAAGTAAGAGTAAGCGTAAGCGCAAGCGTAAGCTTAAGCAGAGTAGTGCAGAGAGGAAGAAGCGCAGTAGCAGTATTAATAATAATAATAACTATAACAGTAATAGCTAGCAGAGTAGTAAGCCTAGAAGAGAAGCTAGCAGAGAGCTTAGAGAGCTTAAGGGTAGTAAGGCAGTAAGCAAGGCAAAGCGCCTACAGGAAGATTAAGCAGTAGATATAGCAGTAGTATACACCTTCTATATAGTAGAATATTTCTATAGGTATTAGTATTTAAGTAATAGATATAAGTGTAAATTAATTAGAGGAGTACTAACCTTAACTATAGTATAGAGTTATACTAAAACAGAAGGTAGAATAAGCAACAGATTAGTATTATAGAAAGCTTACTTACTAATTTCTTAGTATATATAACATATGCCTTAACAAAAACTAGTATAAGCTTCTAAACAGGTAAGTCTTACGTACTTAACTTACCTAGAGAGTATATTATAACATTACTAAACGCTAGATCTACCTACTAGAAGCTTACCCTACACAGACCTACTCTATCTAAGGTTAGGCTAACTTACTAACAGATTTAAATCTCTTCTTACTTATGCTATATATGTAACATGTTAATTGCCTATATTAGGTATACTAAGCAATTAACTAATAGAAGTATATAATGCTTAATAAGCATATAAATAGTAACCTAAGTAGACACCTACATATGAATTAATGATCTATCTCCTACTTATTCCTGAGCTAGTTATCCAAACAACAATTGCTTTTATAATGAGGAAGCTGAAAATTCTCACCATAGTAAGACTCGGCTGCTACTAGTACAGGTAGAACTAGGAGGAACAATGGAGTGATTTGACCAATGCCCATACTACTGTCGATCTCGAGGGGCGTGTCTGAACTCCAGCGATTCAAGTATAGCTGCGCAAAGCCAAATGCGATCATAAAGGTGAGCATCGGACCCAACGACATGAACGATTCACTATAGGTACCAGAAGCGCGATACGCAATAAGCCAATGACGTTGCAGTCCTCTACTGTTCCTTATCTGTTCGAGTCTTCGTCGCCGTCTATATGAGGAACGCTCGGTCACGGCTTCCTCGATGATGTACTCCAGTTCCTTTTTGCTTGGTTTGCAGGTCTTGCGGTGACGCCTCGTTCGCAGCTTGAACACTATGCGCTCGAAGCTCGTCGCTTTGTCATCAATGACTTTGTAGGACCATTGAATGCGGACGAAGTATTGCCATGTCAACAGTATCAATGTCAGAGCAGCAGAGAGAATGTCGAAGACATCCAATGGAACTGGCTGGTATAGCCCCTTGTTGCCGAAGAAGTAGAAGGTACACTGGATCGGGATGGTGTTGTTTACGGAAGCCATCGACATGACCAGCGAGTACATCAGAAGGACGAGGAGCGCTATCATCCCAAACACTCGCCAGTTACGAACGGTGCCGTGATCAAGAAAATATTCTCGCAGGCAATCCAGTGTCGCCAGATGCGTCGTAGACGAGAACCAGGCTAGAGAGAATGCTAGCTGGAACTCCCAAACTGTCAGTGTACACTGATTGGTCACAGCTGCAATAAGAATCGCGAGACCAGTCGCAAGTTGTTGATCGCTTAGGGTGAGGATGAAGCGCTTGACAACCTCCTCACGCTGTCGCCTCGTGAGCTTACGGTGTGGCCTTGGTGGTCTCCCAAAGAGTAAGAGTGACTTAATCTTGTCGTACATAGTTCGAACGCGTGCAAGGTTCTTTCCAGAAGGGAGGCACGCTTGGAAGCTTGCAATGACTGTTCTGTCCGTCTCGTTAAGATAGGATTCTGGCAGGGAGTCGGATAGATAGCCGTATAAGATGGCTAAGATCGCAAGAATGGCGGACACGAGGTAAGCATAAAGAACCTACATACAGGTCAGACAAGGTATCATAAGAAGCCAAAACACTCAGCTCACTCCAGGACCTGCGATATCAGTAGTAGCCTTGACGACGTCCCGTGGCCGGCAATCGAGATTGGCACATCTTGCCATGTTGTTTTTCCAGACGAATGAAGGGTGCAATTAGAGCATCTCGAGGAAGCAGAAGGCTATTGTTGAGATGACGATTCTGATCTGGTAAATGAAGAATGTTCTTGGGTCGGAGCGAGTCCGACCATGGCTAGTGGAAACCTCTGCGATGGCTGGCCTCAGATCGCCGGCATATACTATGTAGATCGAATATTGTTTTCGGCAGAGCTTCCATCGGCTAAGAGCTATACTCTACAGAGCCGTCAAATTGACCTGAGCGCCCCTACAGCATCTGAGAGCGGGCGACGAGTCACTTGGCAATCTGCCGCGCTGGTAAGGGAGAGCTAAACTACGCCTTAAACGCTTATATTAGCTTGAATTCTATCGCTTTTCAACAATCTATAATACTAAAAACCGCCTATGTAGGTGCTTAATTTAACACTAGTATCAGCACTGAGCTTTAAACAGTAGAGCATATCTAGCGTTAATCTGTTCTAAATCAAGAGGCGCCAAATCCTCCAGAAATGCCAAGTGGCTCGTCAGATGCTGTGGATATCCTACAAAACGAGAAGCAACAGACCTCGGAACTAATCTCGATGGATTGGACATGCAAAACTTTTCCGCGACCACAACCCCAGCCTCCCTTGCATCGAGCTCAATGACAGGCCTTTCCATACTTCCGCAACCGGATGTAGTTGTACGGAAGTGGGGCAAGGAAGCCAGCTCCGATGCTCACGATGGCAGCACCCCAGAACGCTGGTGAATCAAATTGGACCATGCCACCGGTAAGATGGAAGTCAACCGCGTTCTCAGCAGCCTCCATCGTGACCATCGATATCAAGCTCATACCCGCAGCAGTTTTAGCAGCAGCAGTCCAGGGAAGGCGATCGCGGCCCACGTGGAGCAGCGTGGTCTCGAGGAGTAGCGAAGTAGCAATGCCGGACGTCACTGAAGGGAGTCAGCAGATCGTCCGACAGCCACCGTGGTCATTGCACGTACTCGACAGAGCCATAATCGTTGTCAACCCAAGGTCTGCATGGAACGACTGCAGATACCACATAGCCGCAAAGTCGCCCGCTGTGCAACCGATGAGGCACCGTAGAGTGTTGATACCTGCTCGTTTCCATATTGGCATCGAGCTCCAGAACCGGGCCGACGACAGCGGCAAGGACGACGATGCTTTGCTAGGACACTGTGTTTGAGGTTCACGCTGACCGCATGCTAATCTCCGTTGCACTGTGAAGCCTACAGGCTGTAGATGCCGTAACGAACCTTGAGTTTGAAGACTTGATCGAAGCAAAGCTGTCTTCGAGCAGAGGAACGGAGAAATACGCATTGCAAATGTATGTAACGCACCGTGAGGACTGTTGGAAGGGCGGAGGTGAGTTCGCCTTCGATTCCTTACAAACCACTTCAGGCAAAGTTGCCGCACAAAACGCGCAACACCGTGCACATATTGGCGGAAATGCTTGGGCTGAATCAACAACTATCTCAGCGCAATCTGTGCGAGACCCGAGACAGCTCTCACACTGATATTGGCAGCACAAGCAAGGCTCAAGCGTGTTGTGCGATGGGTCGAGTTGCGTGGGGTGAAAGGTGACGCAGTTGCCTTGGGCCAATGACGCACGATTCGACCGGGGTGACGCGCCACCTCTCTACGCGTCTGTCGGCCGACGCGTCCACCACAACACTTTGCAATGCGTCCCAGCTCAGCATGACACCACAAACGCGAACAAGCAACAAAGAGGCCAACTTCAAAGTTTACTACTCCAAGAAAGTACCACAGCAGGTCTACTTCCCACATAGAAGGAAGACGGTGCGAAGGCCTGATCCAGCAGAGCGAGATGGGGTTGATAAGAGGCAAATGAAGTTCCTGCCAGAGAAGATGAGGCAATATGAAGTGGGCTCTGAGGATGATCCAGGCAATGGTGAAGACACAGAGGGCTCGACAGCCCAGGAGACAGTGGATGAAGAGCCACCAAGTGCTTCACCAGTGAAAACGAGAAAAGACAAAAAGCGGAAAAGTGGCGACGTACAGGAGGGGGATTCCAGCTCAAATAGTGGCCCCACGAATGCATCCTCTAAGCGTCGAAGACGAACGATATCGAAAGCGCACGAGAGCAACACAAAAGTTGCGGAAGAGCCCAGTCGTACACTTCGGCGACAGTCCACGATGACACAGCTAGTGGACGGACGGCGACCTTCGTTAGGCGCCGAAGAACCCGACTTCAAGCCTATTAAGCGTCGATCGCGAGCGAGCTGGGGTGGAACAAGCACAAACAAGGAAGGGGACAAGAAGCAACGAACGCTCACGCAGATGATACCCGGTATGGGACGTCTAAGCAAGGAGGAGCTCGACGAGCTGAGCGATCTGGATGCAGACTTAGAAGATGATCACACTAGCGGCGACAGAGTGTCACAGGCTCTTGCAGAGCAGGGCCTCCTCAGAACGGATCCTGGTCCCCATGGACTAATGCCTCTACAACCATCTGCCAATGCTGATACTAGCTCTGTTAAAACCCACGGAGATGAAATACATGACTTGTCGAACGGAAAACACAACCAGCAATCTGTTATCGTGCAGTCTGTGGAAGACTTTGCTCACAATGAGAGTGAGGAAGACTACCAACCGACTCAGTTCATCGAAGCGCCTGTTCGCAGGCCTAGGCAGACGCCACGGAGGACCGCAACAAGACAATCTCCTGGGAAGTCGCTTGATCCTAAAACGTCTGTAAAGTCTAGGTTCAGCCTGCTATCTACGCCTGAGAAGCGTCGGGTTTTTGAGATACCTTCATCGCAGTCGCCGGCCGAATCTCTTCTGTCCACCCAGACTTCTCCGCAAAAGTCTGACAGGTCTAGACCAGAAGGGCGATATAATAATACTACCATCATTGCGGAGACACCTTCCAAGCGAAGACAAGTCACCTTCCAGGAGCCAACTGTTCAACTTGCACCACCCGCTCGGCTGAGAAAATTTGAAAGTACCATTCAGGACTCTGAAGATGAAGACGGAAGCGATATCGAGGGAGATTTCGCTGAGCCGGAAAAGGCCGATGATGCCGATCAGACTGTAGACGGCCGAGCCGTAGGTGCGGACACACAAGCAGTACTCAACCAGATCGACCAAGCATGTGCGGATGCGAAAGGGGGGTTGACATCAGACAGCCCGCAATATCCAGAGGAGATCGAAGAGCCTGCACTTCGACAAG
Organism: Ascochyta lentis; assembly: GCA_004011705.1. NCBI lineage: Eukaryota > Fungi > Ascomycota > Dothideomycetes > Pleosporales > Didymellaceae > Ascochyta > Ascochyta lentis. Next base: position 549,608 of record RZGK01000003.1, read on the forward strand.
AGCCATATCAGCTTTCGCCCGAGTTGGGCGAGTCGTGGGCGCCCGTTATCTATGACGATGATGGACCAGAATACGAATCGTATCGACCTGCGCGTTCGGGGGTTGAGTCGCAGTCTCTTCATGATATGGCTGTCATCTCTAGAGATTCACTGCCCTTACCTGAACAGATCAACGAGGTCCACCAGGAAGATGCAACCAATTTCACGAATCAATCCCCGCCGGCTGACAACATACCCAGCACGCCGCCAACGATACAAATACAGCCAAACGAGGAACTTCCATCTACACCAATGGTGATCAGAGACGAATCTTCAGATGATGACGAAATCCAGCCGGAGCCGATCCCACCACGCACAGCGCAGCGTATTGTACCACAACCATCATCAGTCATGTTCCAGCAAACTGCAGATCTAGATGGTGAACCAGTACAAGTCCCACGCTCGCCATCAGCAGATCGAGAAACGCAGCAATCCCATTCGAGCAAGGCAGAGCAGCAGCTGCAAAGCGAATGGCTCTCGTACTCACAATATGTCCATGCCAGGCCACCAAACTCGTCAAGTATGCACGCTGCAGCTGACGCTTTCAGCTACAATGCCACGCCACGACTCTCGAGGACGGGCGCATTGGCTGCCTCATCGTCACGCATACAACACAGCCAAGCTACAACAGTTGATGAAGTCACGCCGAAGAAGAACAGAACGCAGAGAATGATCAGTGCAGACACGACACCACACAGGATCTCAAAGTCGCAGCCGTTCTTTTCGCCAGACAAGCCACCGTCGTTATTCATACCGAGTAGCTTCCCTAGTCCATCGCGGACGATAACGGAGGGTTGGAGTAGCCCAGTGATGGGGAGAACGCAGAATGCGTATGGCAGTAGCCAGGTTCTTGGGAGTCTTGAAGACTTTAGTATCCCACCGCCACCGCCCGTAGAAGATGACTGAGTAGCGAGCCCCTCGATCTGACCATAGGAGTTCGGGTCATTGAATGCGAATCAAAGGTTGTTTTGAGATGCTGTCTTTAGGCAGAAACTGTAATAGACTACACTACTTGTGAACATCTGTATAAGATCATCTCTCTCATGTCTCCAGCCCTGGATTTAAACTGCGCATTCCTCGTTCGTTCCGCTACGCATGGCAAGTGCTTACAACTGGTTCCTAAGGACATTACCGCTCTTAATGAAGAAAGTCCAGATAATGCCAATACCAGTGAGGTAACTCACACTCCTCAAATTCGCTATCATCTCGTTAGCCCCACCTTCACCAGATCCTACCGCACCCCCACGATAAAACTTACAAAGCATATCCGTCGTCCCCGCAATATACAATCCATTATACGCGACCCTGCTCGCCAAGTACGCCGCAGCCAGCGTGTTCAACGTCGAGTTATCCAGCTTCGCCACATTACCGATGACGACTGCCGCAGCGAACAGGCCGAGGTTCTCGAACCCGTTCTGCTGTGCGCCTTCGGCGCGGACGATCTTCGCTTTGGTCGCTTTGTCGATGCTCTGATCGCTTTCTGTGTCGCGTGTGTAGGTGCGTGGGTTCTTGTTGTCGAATTTTCCGAGCGAGGCTGCGTAGAAGTGCGGTGCGATGGAGAGGATCCACGCTGCTGGGATGGAGTAGAGGGACTGGGTCGGTGTTAGAAGGTCAATCGCTGCTTTAGATGGTGGTTGAGCGCTTACGAAGTTGCGGGGGAGGTCGAGGATGTTGGCGGCCATGTTTGCGATTGGTTTTTAAGAATGGGTGGAATTGGATGTAGGGCAAAAGTAGCGATCGGTTTCTTTTGTGTCTCTGTTTATCGCATGACGTTGCGTCGTTGACACTCGGTCCGTTCTTGGTTGACTTGGTCTACGCTAGAGAGATATTCCAAATTGCTCCCGCGAGATGATTCCAATATCGTAGTTCCGATAAGTGATCTGCGGCCCTGCTCTCGAATCGATAGATAATGACGGTCCGCTGCGTTGAGACATTCCAATCAGGGTAACTATGCAATAGGTGTGAATTGTATTCACAGCGTCCAAACGTCAAGCCCGCGCCTGTAGTGTGCATAATCTACACCCTTTTGAGCAGAAACACAACTCAGTTATCCATCCCTCAGTAAAGAGCAATCAGCAAAAAAGTGGACGCTGTGGGAATTGAACCCACGACCTTTCACAGTTTGCAGTTTATGCGAAGCGACTGATAGATTGTTAGAGGAGGTTCGACAAGCGAAGACGAGGATAACTTACAAATCATACCCCTAGACCAAGCGCCCTTGATTGGTTGTTGATGAGAGCTTGGACCCAATTATAGCATATAAAGCTACATATTTGAGACAGAATCTGGCCATGAATGTATTCATCTTCCAAATTTTGTAGTAAGTGCGGTGCTGTGGGGAAGTAGCCAACACCTCGGCTGCACACAGCTCTCGCAAATGATCGACCAACACGATAATCAAAGTTGAGAACCATCAGCCTGCAACTGGAACACTGGAGAAAACCAGCTCGCAATGCAATAATCTGCACTTCCCAAGCACGGTGATAGTAGAACATCAAATCGCTAGGTGCGATGAGAGTAACAGACACGAGCAGCCGGACTTGAAATCGTGGCCACTTCAAGTTCGGCTGCAAGCTCGCGTTTGTATCGCTAAGTGTGTAGTGCAAGTGGCGTTTGAGTAGTCCGTCTCCCAGCTGTGTATGCATGTACTTGATCTTCTGCTAGAATTGTTCATTTGGGCAGTCAGGGAGGATCCAAGAATTGGGGGTGGTAGATCTTGGGAGGGTTTAATTTGCCTTGGGTAACGTTCATGTGTACGAAAGCAAAACATCTAACGTACGCGAAGTTTACGACGATATCGTGGCTTTTGCTATATTACCCTTCTAGAACACCATCGCTCCTCCGTCTACGATTATATCTGTCCCGTTGATGTATCGTCCAGCGTTGCTGACCAGCGTGATCAATGGCCCTGTCAGCTCCCATGGATGGCCCATCCTCCCCATGGGGTTCCTCGAGTTCCACGAGTTGCGCGCCCTCTCGAGTCCCGGCCCGTCGTTCAAGATTGTGTCCATATACCCAGGGCTCAAGCAGTTGACCCTAATGCCGTAGCTGCTCCACTCCGCCGCCAGGCTCTTCGCTAGCGATAATAATGCAGTCTTGGAGCTGTTGTATGCAGCCTGGGGCTGTGGGTAGTTGGTGTGGTGTGCCGATATAGACGCCGTGAAGGTGATGCTCCCGGGTGTGCCTTGTGCTCGCATTTGGCGTGCGACGGCTTGTGCGCAGAGGAAGGAACCGGTCAGGTTGATATCATGTGTACGGCGCCACTCGTCTGCTGCCATCTCAATAGCGTGTGTGCAGCCGACCACCCCTGCGAAGCAACACAGCATGTCAATGCTGCCCAACACCTTCGCGGCACTCTCTACGGCTGATGCGATCTGGGCCTCATCTCGCACGTCTACGGCTTCGGTCATGATGCGGCGGTCGGGGAAGCGTGCGTGCAGCTTCTTGATGGTGTCGAATGCGGAGTCAGGGTTCACGTCCCATAGTGCCAGGCCGGATGCGCCGTGTTCGAGAAGAGCTGTCGCAGCTTCGAGTGCCAGTGTGCCAGCACCTCCTGTGACTGAGAGGGTGTTAGGTTGAGCTTGACCGAAGGTATGCAAGGAGATGGGCTTGTCTACCCTCAAGGCATTCACATACTGATAGCATTGCCATGAACCTCGAATCGGTACTGTGCTCTCTCTGCTGGTGTAAGGTTTTCCGGAGGCGGACGAGCCTTTGTCAGAGGGCTGTCTGCTGTCGAGAGTGTCATCTCCGGAAGCTGTCTGTTGACGAGCGAGGCTCGGTCTTCTCCATCGCCAGGCATTTTTGCAGATTAGATTGCACGTTGTTAGAAACGCCAAGATTTAAGAAGACAAAACGAGGTTGAGGTTTGCTGTAGCTGAAAGTGACTTGTATTGGATTATTTCTATGCTGATGTCCGGGTGACAGAGCTCCGTTGTGAGCAGCTCTGGCGGAGAGTGACGTTCTGCCCCGCTACCCCACCATCCTCACTGTACATCTTTGCAGGCAGGTTTGCCGAGCTCACACACGACTGTACTATAGTAGAGGCTCCTCGCTTTTGCTCGCATCAATACTGTAACACGCCTGTGACTTGCAGAAGATTGTACAGTTATCGGTTGCTTTCCTCCAGCCTTAGAACACGCGTCTTGTGCCTGTTACGTCAGGTCTTGACCGAGGGTGATGTCCTGCCTACTCCATGCACAGCTCTGGGATTCATCAAGATGCCCTATCCGGCTGTGAGCAAGTACACGACTAGACGGCTACACGAGAACGAGCGTGAGAGCCTCAGAAGAAGGTTTGACCGGGATCAAGCGAACTTTCTGCTTCAGGTAACTTGTGAAGGACTGTCGATCGCGGACAGCATGTTGCAGGCGTACAAGCGGCAAGCCACCTGCAGCCGACATGCACGACACCTGCCAGAACCAGCATGTGCACCAACTCGCATCGATTGCAGCGCTAAATAACACCCCTCACAGATCCAGTAACAGGTCCTTTGCAACGCTGCAGCCATTCCTATCGCAGTCCTGCCGGCATTCTCGCCCGGCGCTGGCGCGACACACGTGGACAAGCATCTTCCCTTGTGACGTCTGCCCGCGTGGCTGAAGCTTGACTGCTATCCAGTCATTTCCGAGCTCCCGTCACCATCATCCCACCTTTGGACGCGCCGCGCTTGCTTATTGTACACCGCTTCATAATACCTACCTAGGCCCTGAACACGTTCCTCTCTCTTCTTGTATTTTCCCTTGCGTTTGTTTCCATCGCGCTCAACAACACCTCAGACTCGGCTCGCTATGCCGCCCTCGAATCCGTTTTCTCGACTCCACAAGAATCACAGACATAATGTCCAGACACTCAAATCACAACCACTAGCGGAGCTCTCAGGCTCACTTGGAGACCTGGGAACCCTGTTACCGCTAATGACAGCTCTGGTGATCACAAACTCGATCTCATTACCATCGACGCTGCTATTCACTGGAGCAGCCAATGTATTCACCGGCGTCGCATTCGGGATTCCACTCCCAGTACAGCCCATGAAAGCGATAGCAGCGGTTGCGATAGCAAGGAAATTTACACTCGAAGAGAATGCAGCTGCTGGACTGGTCGTGGCAGCCTTAGTGGGCTTGTTCAGCCTCACGGGTCTGATCAACTGGGCGAACCGCGTCACGCCCATCCCAGTCGTGAAAGGTATCCAAGTTGGTGCAGGCTTATCGCTTTGCTTGAGCGCTGGGACAACCATGCTCAAGCCTTTGACATGGACCGGACCGTGGTGGGGCGACAACTTACTCTGGGCGATTGCTGCAGTCCTGCTTCTGCTCGTCACTTTTGCGTACCCAAAACTCCCCTATGCTCTTGTCGTATTCGCAATTGGCATCATACTATCTGCAGCTGGACCAGCAAGCCCCAATTCAACCCACCCAAGTACCTCAATCCCCATTCTCCACCCCTCAGCCGACGACTTCTGGCACGCAACCTCTACCGCTTCGCTCGGCCAGCTCCCTCTCACGATCCTCAACTCGGTCATTGCCGCCTCAGCCCTAGCTTCAGACTTACTTCCCGCCCCACCCTATCCCGCTGCCCCATCCGTAACCTCCCTCGGCATCTCTGTTGCAGCCATAAACCTCGTAGGATGCTGGTTTGGCGCAATGCCCGCCTGCCACGGCTCGGGCGGTCTAGCAGGTCAATATCGCTTCGGCGCCCGCAGCGGCTCCAGCATCATCTTCCTCGGCCTTGTCAAATTGTTCCTGGGCATCCTCGCCTTCTGGAAAGGCGAATATATCGTCGCGCTCCTTGCAGGCATCCCGAAATCCCTCCTCGGCGTACTTGTCCTCGCTGCGGGCGTTGAACTCGCGAAAGTCGGTGAGAGCGTCAACACCGATGCAAGGGATCTGCGTGAACAGGACGGCGAGTCGCCATGGGATGGAAAGAGGGTTAAGGAGCTGGATGAACGGGAGCGGAAAGAGAGGTTCATGGTGCTACTAGTCACCGTTGCGGCCATTCTGGCTTTCAAGAATGATGCTGTGGGTTTCATCACGGGATTAACCTGGCACTGGGGGTTCAAGGGTGCGAGGAGGCTGGAGGTGTGGAGAGATGAGAGGTCGGGAAGGTCGTTTTGGAGGCATGCGGAGCACAGCAGGCATGAGCGCACAGGGTTGCTTGCACAGGAAGAAAGCGACACTGTTGCTTGAGCGTTGGTATGGCGAGCATTTTCTATTAGCGTTTGTTGGCATAGTGATTGCTGGGCGTTTGTGATTCCCAACATAGACAACGGTTACGAATGATGAATTTGCATTACAATGGTGCTGGGGTTCGGTACTTTACAAGCTCGACAAATGAGAAACACAATTTTCCTGCAGCCATGACGCTCCCAGTGCTATCTTCAGCCTTTCACCATGTCTCTCTGTACTGTCACACGACACATCCTCAGCCATTTACGCCAATAACTTCCTCGCCGTTTCGAGACATCCCTTCGATATCCAGACCTCCGCCATGGTGAACCAACTCATCGACCTGGCGATACACATCTCGCATCTGAACATCTGGCCAGTGTGGACGCAACCCGGATGCAGCGCCAGGCCAAGTAAAAGGCACATGTGGTATGACAAGCGCCTGCTCGACAGTCGACATCATAGTTGCCATCTGAGCAAGGAGGAAGTAGGAGTCGCAGTCGGTGAATAGCGAGCTGTTCTCAGATCTGGCAATCCAGCCGTACACTCTGTCGCGGAGATGGAGGTATTCATTGGCATAGAGGAAACGCTTTCCGGGTCGTTCGAAAGTATGGTCTTTGGTCAGGACTTCGCGACCAAGTTTAATGAGCCGCTTGAAGTAGCGCTCGAACTTGCTGTACTTGGTGTCGAGGATTGAGCGACCAGAGTCAAGGCTGTCGCGGCTACTGTCGCTGTTTGAAGTGGTATTGGGGAACAAGCTTTCCATTCGAAGGCTGTCAACTCTATTGACTCTGATTTTGTGGTTCAGGGAATCCAGTCTGCCAGATATGGTGGGCAAATGGTGTTGAGCAGAACTGTTATGGGCATTCGGTCAGTGGTGTTGGAGAATCACAGATGGGGTGTTTGCAGACGAACAGGAGCGCAAACGCATTCCCGTCTACTGAGTGGTTATCAAAAATTGTTCGGACCAGGGTTGAGGAGTCGCAACAGATGTTTGACCAATAGTATACCCAGAAAATCCATTGCAACCACAAATGGCTGGTAGGGTTCATATCAATTTTGCACAAATATATCGGATCTCTGATCGTGGCAGAGTTTTCAATGAATACGCTAATAAAGTTTGGTAGAGGTGAAGCGAAAGTTGTGGTTGCTTAGCTGATAGACGACCTGTGGAAAGGATAGCCATGTCCGAACCTCAGGTAGCACTACTTCCTGGGTGAGGGCTGACGAACTGAACCGCCGGCCTCGCCAAGTCAACGCTCAAGTCGCAACCAATCCGAACGGTCTCGAGATAGTGGGGAAGCCGATCATGCTCTATTTGACCCTGTGAAAGGGCCCTAGGCGGTCTCGTAACACCAGTACCTAGCTCAGTAAGGCCACTACCGGAATCCTGAGTTGTGACGGCGGCAATCTTTGACATATACGGTGGTGGTGCTTCTCCAGCCTCGTTGAGACCTTCGATATGGGGTAGTTGATTACGCCTGTTGAAAGCCCAGCCTTCGACATGCCCGCTCGATCTTGTCTGCTCTCGCTCCCGCCGTCTCTGGTGATGCAACCACCAGAACAATGCCGCCAAGACGCCGGTAAATAAGGCCAAAAAGAGGAAATAGTAGTTGAAAACGCGGTTATTCACTGCGCGTCCGTTGGGAGGTTGATTAGCAGCGACGAAGAGTTCAGGGGGCGCCTCGAGAGGTGGTAGGTCTGGGACAGATGGTATCGTCGGCATCGACGGCAATCCAGGTAAATAGTTGACCGTGGAATCGAGGTTCAGTATCGGCGACATGGTCATTCAAGGCTCGTTTGGCTGTGAACGTGAAGAGCGCAGAGCAGGGGTTTAGGGCGTGCGCCCTAGGTAGAGATGTGGAAGAAGAGGATTGAGGCGAGAAGCAAATGTGCGTGTCCCATATGGAAGGCTGTCTGGTTTGTCCATGTCTCGTGCTTACCGCGGGTGTCAACTGCTTGACGATATCGAGTGTAGGAAGCCGCTACTAGATGAGGCAAGTATGAACAGCTTTAGAAGGGACAATACGCAGTGGCAGTCAATCAATCAAGACACGGCAGTGAAACTAATCCTAAGAAGTACAGAACTAGGATTGAAAAAATAGTTAGCCAGTTTTAAGAGCTCTGAGTTCCGCAATGCCTGTGTGTGGTGTTTGAAGGTGATCGTCACGGATCACGGCGGGAAGGCTTGTGCGCCAAGGATGGCAACTACGCGCTGTGGCCGCGAAGTACCTTGTTGGCCAACCTTAGACATACCTGCACCCCGCATCTCACTTACATCACAATGGTCAAGGCTATCAGAGGTGCGTGTATTTTGTCGTTCTCACGCTTACCACGCTGATGAGGTCAGGTACACTGGTGCGATGCGACGCTTCAATCAAAGCCATGCTGGTCGACATTGACAGCAAAAACAACAACGAGTACATCATCGAGGAGCTGGACGAGGAGCATATCCTGGTGAAAGAGACCAAGATCAACGAGCTTAAGGGCCGGTTGAACAATGTAAGAGCTTTCTGGTATGACGATGTGGGCTTCACTAACACAATGCAGATGATGAGAGAACGCTTGAAGGAGCCTGAGAGTTCAGACTCCGAGTAGGTTACTACTATACTGCCTAGTGTACCTTACATCCTACGAATACGCTCGCGACCGCATATATACCCTACGACATGGCCTTCTTTTGATCAGCGCCCTCCTGCGCAACGACCCACTTGGGCCTGATGTCGGTGTACAACTCAGCGTTGACTTTGAAGTTGTCCAGGATGCTGGTGTCGTCCAAGGTGCCAACCTTGACAATCCTCTTGCCGGGGAAGGTCGCGCCCTCGCGCCACATGGTGCTACCGCAATCGCCGCTGTGGCTGTCAGTATGGAGCGGTCGTGTAGGCTACTGGATATACATACCAGAAGTTGGAGATCATCTCGTTACCGCTATCACCCTTCTTCTTGTGCTGCTTGGGAGTACCCTTGGTGATCTTGAACTGGTCTGCGTCATAGATACCGTTGGAGCTGTAGGTGCTACCACCAATCTTACGGCAGTCCCTGCAATGGCAAAGGACCTGTTCTTACGGTCAGCGACCGAAGACAACACTGGATGACTGGATGGGAACGCTTACGCTCGCTGCGGATTCACCTCCGGCCTCGTAGCGGACGTTTCCGCAAATGCATCCTCCGGCGACCATGTTTTGTAATGGATTGGAAGGTTGGGAAGAGGATCGAAAGAGTAAGAAGTCAGGTTCTTGCTAGGAGTATTGGGGGTGCTTTGCTTGTGCTGTCAGGCCACGATGCAAACGGAGGCTTTATACCTGAGAATGTACCCCGCTATGTCGATCGGCCAGCTCAGAAGGACCGCCGTCTGCCGACGATGGTGCCTGCCCTCCTACCTAGCGCCTAAACCTTTTGGAAACAAGGTGGGGAAAGTTAAACGCAAATGAGCGGACAGAAGGCACGATTCACCGGCGTCTTGCGGTGATTCAAGACGCCGCGGAACGTTGGTTCGTGGTCACTAGGGCCCAGTTGCTGTGGCTTTCATGAGCACTAGATATAATTCCAATTTGCGCATTTGCATGCTGTTTCCCCCACGAGGTGTACAGCCGTATCCTAGCAAGAAATTATCTTCGAGTCTACCTTATCTCGCCTTCACGTTGCACCAGTCAAGTCTCTCCATCAGCCGCTGCGCGGGGTGTGGATGTGGGGCTCTCCCGAGTCCCCGCAGATGAACGCGCACGTGAAGTCGAGACAACTTCGCGTTTGCGAACGCGCTCGCCTACCTCTTCGTTAGCACGATGACTTGAGCTGGGGCAGCGCTGCGTGCTTCCCACCGCACTCGTTACATTTGCGCGCTGCTGTCCTTGCTCCACCCCCTCCAGCCCCTTCAGCAGCTCGGGCTGCAAAGTCTATCATGGCGACGAGCATGGCGAACGTCTGGACACAGATGGGCTACGTTCCTCCCCGCGGCCAATGCAACTTCAAGCATTCCATCGTCTCGCCGCGATGTCCATGCCTTCGCTTCATGCTGCATCCTCTCAAGGTACGCCCATGGCCCTTCTCTGAACTATCAGACCATGCTAACATGGTTCAAGTCATCGTCCTCATACGAATGCGATGGCTGCAATCACCATGCTTCTTTCCATTCCATGGAGAACAAAGCAGAAGACGAGATACGTAAAAAGTGGGAGCAAGAGGCCAATGACAAGGCAGCGCGAGAGAAGGAAGCGTCGCAGCGACCGAGGAAACGCCTACGTGCCATCGACTACCAAGACAATGCCGATAAGACAGGAGATCTACTGAAGCTGTTGGAGAGTATGCCAGATGGGAGCAATGACGCGACACGGACTACGAGAGGTACTACAAAGCCGCGCCGGACCGCAGGGACAAGAGCGAAGAGCAGAATCACGGGATTCACAGAAGAAGAGGAAGAGGTGGTCGAGCTAGACTGAGGCTCGTGGGTGCACAAAAAGCATGCTATGGCGTTTCTGAGTTGATCCAAGAGGGCATGGTTTGAAGGCTGTCACTGCGTTATACCCCACAACAGGCGCACAATTATACACGAAGGACGTTGATTGCATAGTTTCTCTCTAATAACACTGCTTCGAGCATCCGTGGACTCGTGTCGCTCATGTCTCACTGACATACTCAGCGTCAACAATGACGTGTCGTGATAAACAAGCTGCCAAGACCTGACTCGCGCAAGCTTCACCTTTGAGCCCTACCCTTGCTCTTCCACCAGCAACTGCCCCAACATGATCCCATAGGAAGCAGGCCCGATAGCCTCGCTCCTCCCCACGGCGACTAGCGCTCGAGCTCCCAATCCACCAAAGATCTGCGTCTGCAATGGCGACTCCGACTCCTTCCACCAACACGCCGCAACGGCACCTCCCCGCATTCTCGTCGCCCGCCCCACGCAGTGTACCCCATACAGGTGCAACCACCGGCATGATGAACTACGACTCGCCTGCGATGCTTAACATGCTGAACGAGGGAGGTGCGGCCATGGGTGGCGTGCCCATGGGAGGTGTAAACATGGACATCTCTCTGTCGCAGCTTGGTATGCCGAGCGCAAGTGCCATGGGACGCGCAGATGAGGCTGAGAGAACAAGACGACTACACAACATCATTGAAATTCTCAAGCAAAAGCCTGGAAGGGTCAGTGAGGAGAACGTGCTTGCGCTGTGCACTAGGCTCGGTGTACCGAGCGAAAAGGTGGGAGAGGGCGCCTATCTACTCCCTGTTGGCGAGTCAAACCTCCTGGAGGTGAGTACACCATCACATGGTTAGCTGGTAGCACACGGGCATTGACAGTTTTAGATTGTGTTTCGAGATGACCAGGTCGAGAAGGTTGAGCTACAAGGTGGCTTCGACATCCACAACGGCGACATTCGATTCGGCGAAACGGGCACGAAAATCCTCACTCGGAATCTAAAGCCCCTACCAGGCCAGAGCAAGATGAACGTCACACTCGAGCGATTTGCGGAGAACCTGGAGAAGCTTGTGACCTTGGACAAGCTAGGATCACCGCAGAATGGCGGAGTCAGTTGTTACAACGCCATTGCAGGTGTTTACACGAGCTTGCGGAAACTCTTCGAGCACGAGAAGAAGATGGCACTCACGGTGATGGATGAGAACACACCACACCGACTTCACAAGGCGGAGAGGGAAGTGTTGTGCAGGAAGAGTGGTCGACCTAGGCCAAATGGTGGCGACCGCTTAGGGCTCAGTCTGGAGTACTGGATGGACAGGCGACACATATTACCCAAGAAGCGGACGGGAGCGACAAGTTCTGAGAAAGGAAAAGAGAAGATGGAGGTCGATTCCCCTGAAGAAAATGGATATTTGGAGGACGATGATGAGCTGATGAACAAAGTGTATTCTCTTACGCTGGAATGTGAATCGTCTCCTTCGACACTCTACACACCAATCCGTATATCAGACGACTGGATCAGCGACACGATAGAGAAGCCTATGGATGCAGACGATGCGAATGCTCTCAACAACATCCTTTTGAACACACCCTCGATAGATTGGCAAGAGCCCAAGCCAACTTTCCTCGAGCCGCCAGCATCGGCAACCGAAGACGACGCAATGAACCTTGATTCTGCCGCAGGCCGCCTACCAAACATACGTTTCATCGCCAAGTTCAACCCGCCGCTTGTTGTTCCCATCACGACCTACATGTCGTTATACCAATCCGTTGGCGTCGAGCCACCACAAGATTTTCTCGCTACGACTTTTGTTGGCCTAGCACTGCGACCCGGTGAGCTCGATCCCGGTATGACAGGCACAGCCGGCGCAATCACACACGAGATTCGGAGCTCGCGAACAGTGTTGGTACGCGACAAAGACGGGCAAGAGAAGGACAGGATACACAATCTCAGCATGTACGCCCCTAAGATGGAGTACAGCAGGAAGTTGGAAAGCCTGCCTTTCGCCCACCCCAAGCAGTTGGTCGAGCTGCTCCCAACACTTCGTCAGTATGCCTTCACGACATCGCTCTTACAGGCCTCCTTCCTCGAGACGACAGAGCCGAAGAAGACTTCACCGCCTCCGACGCCACCGATCACGCCAAGTACGAACAGTCAAGAAGATGCGCCACTACAAGTCGATGTCAACCTCTCCTACACCCCGCCCGCGCCCCGCCTGACCCTCCACATTCCCCGCCCATCATCACCAAAGGTCAAGTCCAACTTAGAGATAACAACATTACCCGGAACCGCGACACCGGCTTCCATCTCCGATCTGCTATCGGGCCTGCTCTCCGACACCGCCTCGGGTCCCGCTGTTGCCCATGCCCCACTCAGTGTCACGCTGGATGTGCATGCGAACGCGGAGCTCGTTGTCAGCGAGCAGAATGTCACAGAAGGGAGGACGGCGGGAGAGGAGGATTTGGAGAAGGTGCAGGAGGTGGAGGCCAAGATCAAGAGGGTTGGCAAGGCATTGGAAGTCTCTGGTGACCTGAGCATTTGGGGAGAGTGGTTGAGGAGGGAGGTTGCTAGGGGTAGCAGTTAATCAAGCTCATTGGATGCCGATATTGGAACACCACATGCATCGATAGTCACGGCATCGCATAGAGAGAAGAGAAGAGATTGAAGTGTCGATCATGTTCATTCATTGCACGTCTAGATTACATTGCAATACATACATTGCAATCGTTGCGTCCATGCTTAACTCCCGCTGCTTCTAGCATGGATCTAGCAGGGGGTCGGGGTATGTGATGTTGAAGGAAAAGGGTCGCCAAATAAAACGACAAACAAGCCAGCTGCACCACGGCACACACGGTGAGGTGATGAAGCGGCGTCCAAGAGAACCCGCATGCTGCCCCCTTGGCACGCAAAAAGGTGTTACCCCATTTGCGAAGCCGAGGAGGGCAAATGGGGGTTGGGAGAAGAGTAACGCCAACAAGCGAGATTAAAAGACGTTCTGCGGGTTGAGCAAGCCAGCTAGCTTACGGCTTCGCGACGGGGACAATCATCTCCTGCTCGACTTCTTCCGCCTTTTCGGCGAACTTGGCAACGTCGGCGCCCTCGACCTTGCCGAACATTGTCTCGGCCATGATGCCGGTGATCTGGTAGGGGTCGCCGTTGGAGGCCGGGCGGCGGTCCTCGAAGTAGCCCTTGTTCTCTGCGGCGACGGAGCGGGGAATGCGGACCGAGGAGCCACGGTTGGCAACGCCCCAGGAGAACTTGTCGTACGAGGCAGTCTCGTGCTTGCCCGTCATGCGCTGCTGGTTGTCCTCGCCGTAGACGGCCATGTGCTCCTTCTGGCGGGCAGAGAGCTTCTCCATGGCGGCCTCGATGGCCTTCATGCCGCCCTCCTCGCGCGTCTCCTTGGTCGAGACGTTGGTGTGCAGACCAGCGCCGTTCCAGTCGCCGGGGATGGGCTTGGGAGCGAAGGTGACCTTTGCGCCAAACTCCTCGGCAACGCGGTGCAGGATGAAGCGCGACATCCAGAGCTCGTCACCCATGGAGATGTCCTCGCAGGGACCAACCTGGTACTCCCACTGGGCGGGCATGACCTCGGCGTTGGTGCCGGAGATGTTGATGTTGGCGTACAGGCAGGCCTTGTAGTGGGCCTCGACAATGTCGCGGCAGAAGACCTTGCCGGTGCCAACACCGCAGTAGTACGGGCCCTGAGGAGCAGGGAAGCCGTTCTTGGGCCATCCGTAGGGCCAGCCGAACTCGTCGAGCAGAGTGTACTCCTGCTCTAGTCCGAACCAGAACTCGTGCTTCTTGTGCTCCTTCATGATGATGGCAGCATCGTGGCGGAAGTTGTAGGCGTTGGGGCTGCCATCCGACATGTACGTCTCGCACATGACGAGGACGTTGTCGCCGAGACGGAAGGGGTCGGGGTAGTATGCAACGGGGCGGAGGTAGACATCCGAGTTGTCGCCGGGCGCCTGGCCCGTTGACGAACCGTCAAAGTTCCATTCTGGGAGGTCGTCAAGACTTGTGACCTTCTTGAAGAGAGTCTGCAATCAGGTTAGTGTCGTGTGCCGGATCGGGTAGTGGTTTTGGGGGTGTGAGCAAAGGGAAGATGAGGGGGTGCAAGCATCAGCCGGCGACCCGGAGATCGTGGCTGGTGGGGCTTATCGTGGGCTGTGGTGGGCTTTGGTGGGCGGCTGAAGTCGCCGATAAGGAACACCAAACAGAGAGGGGCAGGTGATCGCTGCGCAGTGAGGTCACACAAAGCGGCCACCGTGCTCACGATGTCCAGCTCTTTGCGTGGGTGGGTCCTGTGCCACCATGAATGCTGACTGCAGGTACCAATGCCCTGCTTTGCGCCAATACACCCCACGGTGCTCGCAAATGCCGCAATGCGAATAGCGCTTGGTTTGAGGGAATAGACGCGAAAACTGCTCACCTTTGACTTTGAGCGGAGACCGTTGGAACCGTCAATCCAGACGTATTCGGCGATGACCTTTTCCTTCTGGGGAAGGCTGAGGTATTTTTGGAGCTGCAAATGGCGCATTAGCCCGGTTGGCCGAGGCAGGCGAGGTAGGTTCAACTTACAGTTGCCGTGTTGGAGATGATTGTTGAGTTGGCCTATGTGTTCTGTAGTGAGCAGATGTGCTTTTGGATGTGCCGTTTGTGGGCGGGATGAAAGTACGGCATGTACTGTTTGGTGAACATACCATGACTGCGGTTGTGTGTGAGAATTAGAGGAAGAAGGGAAGGGTAGAGAGAAGGGTGTTGATGCCTGGCGACAAGACCTCGTACTTAGGAGGGGTAGATATAAGAGTGGTGGAGAGGAGATATGGGAATGAGGGGAGAGATAAGGGCTCCCGGGGAGGTAGACTTATAAGTAGCAGACGACCAATGTCTCGGTGTGTGGCGGCGGTTAGTAGGATAAGAGGGACAGTTAGGCTGGCCCTGGGCCAAGCACAGGCATCGGCGAAACGTTTCCGTGGGATGAAGCAACCATGCACAGCAATCAGAGCGTGCCAAACTGGGGGTTTCCGACGGCCGCGCGCCCAGGATGAATGCAATGCTAGGATGGATGCTAGTCCATGTCCACTTCTCTAGCGCCGCCTACTGTTGTCGAACCACGCATCTGGGGACGCTCGCCCAATCTGTGGCCGGCCATTTCGCGCTGATGTTATTCACTCACACATGCTTTGTGTGGTCTCATCAGCGGTGGCTCCTCGCCTTGACGGAATCACGGTTTTGGTGGCACACAACCTAGCCGCGGTCCCGCTCAGCCTCAGTGGCTCCCGACTTTGACCGCTTTGTTCCTGGAAAGCGTCGCCAACCGTCGTCACTGCGCAGCTAAATTTACCCACACAGCCGAGATATTGGTCATGGAACGTAAGCTGGCCCGAAGCGTGCCCCAAAGCCATGCTGGGAGCTCGCATGCACAGGGCACACACCGCTGGCCGCTGGCCGCTGGCCGCTCGTGCACGGCACCGTCGACGTGCATCGTGACTGTTTGTGGCTACCCGTGACCCTTGGATCTTGGTCGTTATCGGTACTCTGCCGCTTTGCGACGACAGTTCCCTTGTGCACGGAGAAGCGGCGAGCCCTGGAGGCTGGATGGGGAAGCTCGTGCAGCAACATGGCTTGCCAGACGTGCACCTGCATGCGAGCACCGCTGCGGCACTGCTAATAATGCTAACTTGAACTCACAATGTTGAATGTTCTCGACAGCCGCTAGAACGAGCCTTGACGCAGGCGTGGCGATAAGGATAAGGCCGGCCAATCGCGAGCATCCCAGCAACTCGGCCGCCGTCATGCGAGCATCACTCTACGCGTTGGCAACATTTTTTGTAGTCAAGCAAACCCCTTTCCCATGCCCCGATTACAACCAGTGCAACGCCCTGGGCCATGGTTGTCATGTCTGTTTGCAAGGAGCAGCTGCCCAAGTGGAGGGTTGCGTTATCGTGCAATCCTCAACCCTGAACCCTCAGACCCTCACCCCTCAAGGAATCCGTGCCTGGCTTGGCCGTCTCCACGGCAATCGGCCGCAGCGCTGCGGGCTTTCCATTCTAGACGCAGGAATAGCATCCTTTCTGACTGACTGCCCCACACTCCCTACATAGTACACGGTCCCGCATGCATTGATAGACGGCATCTATCGTGAACACGTACGTGCAACTACAGTAGCTATCATCGCTGCACAACCGCAACGAATAGCAGCGCAACCACTGGCCAAAAAGCATCTCAGATTGCAAGCCATGCATGCGCCGCCTCCAGCCTTTGTGCGCCCACACCCCACGATGTGATGGAAAGCCGTCGCCATCAAGTGAGGTTGGGTTCGGCCATTATGCGATGTCGGCACAGCAATTATATCGCGCATCTTTCCACCAGACGTTGGGCGTTGGTGGGCAATTGTGGGGTGCGGGTTGCCGCAGATCAACGCCAAGATTGTGGCCCCTGCAAGCCACAGATAGCAGCAGATAGTTACTCGATCCCTACACGTAACGGGCGCCGGCCGGGGCTCGCTTTCGACGACGCCTGTGTGCTACCAATGCAGCACTTTCAATTTGTGTCTCTGAAAAAGCCAAAAACGTACCAAAATGATACCAGAGTTGGGAGCATGGCTCGACATGCAGTCGAGTCAAGGATGCACGTCGAAAAGCGGATCCGTGCACGTGGCGTTGCCATGGGCCGTATCGGGGAAAGCCAGAGAGGTCTGTCCTACGCGGGTCGAGCGAGGCTTTATATATCCTCCAGTTCCAAGACTCGCTGATCAAAGCATTTCATCTCTATGGTTGACGCAAAGTCCCACGACTCAGCCTTGACCTGGGCCACCGTTATCTCTCCGACACGTGCAGTCTGCCCTTCCAGCCCGAGCGAGCGACCCAGTCGAACTTCGTGTGCACTCCGACGCAGGGCGACCTGAGATGCATTCGCTAATGGGGAGGCTCCTAGGTAGGGCATGTATCCGGACCTTGATGCGACTTCTTCTGATCAAGCGCCTTGCTCCAGCACAGACAAGCAACGTGCTCGTGAACCGCTAGATGCTCTTGCTGCACGTCCCCTCTCCTCTAACCCAGTGTAACTGATGACGTGCAGGGCCAATCGACCTTGGTGGGGTGGCGACTGCGGTTGTACCTGCAGATGGACATGGGCTGTGCTGAACAGTGAACCCGGGAAGAGACGGATCGATTCTGGGTTAACGCCGGTTCGCCCCGCGTCTGAGCGTTCGGGGACAGTGCCAGTAGCATGCTAAATCTGGGGAAGGCTAATGAGAAGGTTGGGGTGGCTTCTCGTTTTCTTCTGGGGCCATCTGGGCACTGTTCCTGCGTTAGTCATCCTCGTTGACAATTAGCACCCATCTAAAAGCTAAGCCCGTTCAAACGGCTGTCAGAAATAGTTTGGCTTTCGTCGACTCCTCTCGGCGAAGGCTGGGGTGACCGTCATCGCCAGGGGACATTGCTTTTGCGCTAACGAACGGTTGTGGACGCAACAATGTCCGTCGCAGCCCTTGCCTTATGCTCAGCCAGAACCAGGCTATACGGTAGATCATCAGTCTGTATGCGGTAGTACATGCAGCCTTACCTTGTCCTGTCCACGTGACGTCTGTCCAACGTTTGGCCATAGTCGCTGTACGACAACGATCCTTCCGAGCATTTCAGCGTTTGTCTCGATATACAACGCATCGATCCCCGCACTCTTGTCCCGCGACGGATCCTGGTCCCCGTCCCGGATATACCTATCCAAAAAGGGTATCAGGTGCACCATATTCGGAGACTATGGTCCACGTTTGTAGGGCCCGCTTTCGCATGTCGCAAAGTAAGTCCGGTTTCTCTTTACGTGCCTAGTAGGTGCGTCCATCCGGATTGTCGACCATGATCTGGGGTTCCTGACCACGCCTTGTTCGTTCCGTTTGGCCGCGGGTCCGGGTACACTGCCGTTGTCAAAACATTGTTGAAAGCGTGGAGCGAACAATCAGATTGTGTTCCCAACAATGTTGTCCAAACGTGTGTCGGGAGACCAGAGCTGAGTCTGGAGACAAAGGCCGACACAGTGCTGGCCCCATGGCAGAACAAGGCCCATGTGTGTGACATGTGCCTCGCAGTTTGTATGAGTAGGTATATAGACACTAAGGACGATCAGTCACTGCTCTTATTTCATACAGGTGCCATCGCACTTACGACACCTTAGTATCGACTTTACCACATCTAGTACCGCACACCAATCCCTCTAGACGACGTAGAATGTGCTATACGGAGCACGTATACCATCGATGCTCTCATTGGGGCCGTGAACGCATCGTAGGAGAGCCATGCTGCCGGGCTCGAATAGTAGATTGTCGCTTTACTCCATGTCTCTACACTGAGAACATTGGATCGGTCAACAGTAACGAACTGTGCTCGCAGTGTAGTTACCATATGGCGAGAGGAGATGTCTGGAGGCCGTTTGCGCACGTGAGCAATGCCGGCTGGGCTAGGGTGGAAGAGAGGTTGCAGCAGAGAGTGTTGAGGTTGAGTCAACCAGTTCTTACAATAGAAGGTAGCTCGATCCTTCCTGCGTTAGCACGCTATGCTCATAAGCTCACCAGGCCGACATAGATGGCAAAGCCGCTGGAGGCATTGGCTGCCTACTCAACAGCATCACGAAGTGTCATGACGCTTAGACACATCGTTCAATGTATTTGGATACGAGAAACGGTTACTGGATGAAGACCCGCTCCGTACTCTAAAATCAGCTGCAGCACCTGAAGTTGTTGCAAACATACCTTTGGAAGAGTAAACATCCGCACGGACCAGCCGGCAAGCTCTCACCAGCAGCTTGACCAGCGGAGGTCAAGAATGCTTCTGCTCCACAGAGCATATTTACATGAACATTCAGCTACGGCGAGATGGCTGCGAGTTGTTTGAGAGTACGAAAATTCAAAGTTTGAGGTGAGGTTGCAAACAATGAGGGGAATGGTAATAGCTCTTGGGCCACATGGCAAGCACCTGACCAATGAGGAGGATCGATGGGGTAATGATAACTCGCGTCCTCCTTCCATCCTCGTCGCTGCGAACACAGACAGCAGCAAAGGTTCAGAGAAGAAGAAGGTTGCTTGTAGCATTCCTTTCGCTACAGTTCCTGATTTCAGCGCAGTCCAGAGCTGCACAGCTATACGGACTGATTATTCAATGTACTGAGCAGGTGTACCTGGCGACCGAACAGCTTTTCTTTACATTTGGAGTTTACAGGTGATGCAACTGTTAGATGAATCGCAATCAGACCATCTGATCTTGCTACAAGCTCTTGGGTGGTCTTGATGTATTCATGCTTGGAACGAGGTATCTCGCTTGGCAACAGTGTACATAAGATGTGTTCTCGTACTGCAATAAAAACAAGCCATCAACCATAAGGGCGGATTTGAGGCAATCAGGCTGCATCAGTTTCTTTCTTTTCAAAGTTATCCCATTCGTGTCGACTTGACATGTGCTTGACTGCAACATTTGCCGATCACTACCGTGCCCCTGAGATGGCTGCCGAAGTCTCAAGAGAAACGGCCATGGCTGTGACTGTGCACAACAACGTTCTCACTGGATTTGACAACAACCAACCATCTGCTGGCGCAAGTAGAGGATTGGATTCAGACAGAACAATGTGGTGAGAAAAGTGCTCATGTACCTGTGGCGGCGACTGTTGATGCCAGGAGAGCATGGTGTTGCTTTTTGCGTCGCAGCGTGCGAGTCAAAACAGCCAACGAGCTCCCTGGTGCGACACATGGGGCCCAACATGTTCGAATTGAGCAAAGCAGAAGCGTCAGCAGTCAGCTGTCATGTCAAAGTTGCCCAAAGGCCCGGCGAACCAAAGTCGGTCGGTGGTCTGACTCGGGAGGTATAGCAGAACACGGCATGTCTCGCCGGCGAAGGACAGCCTCGGACAAGCAAAACGAGCACAACAAGGACCACGTGAAGTGCACAGCTCATGTCTCGATCAGGGGTGGCTGACTGCAGCTAGAGGAGAGGCATATTGGGAGGCATATTGGGAGGCAGCAGGGTCGTCACCATGTTGCGACAGCGGAGTGTACGACATGGTGGTGCCAGGAACACGGAAGCATCTTGTTGCTTCTTGAATCGCAGACACGGCATGGTGGAGGAGGCGAGGAGGAGGCGTGCAGCGTGTGGGCGCGAAAACCGTGCTTGGTATTTATCAAGTATTCTCCGCAGCTAATTACTCGAAGCTCGGGTGTTGAACGTGCGTTGGCCTGAAGGCATCTTATCTTGGCCGCGAACCACCGATCGACGTCCGGGGTACCAATTCACAAATCTCGTTGTTCAACCATCTTGGAGCATTCATCGTTGCACGCTCCGTGTCTGTGTCTCTCCTTCTCCACGCTCGTTTATCCACTCCGCACAGTGCGCGCCAGCCATGAAGCGCTGATTGTACCTTGATCAGTGCTAGCTTGCTTGGAGACATCGACGTATTCTAGCGTCACCATCATTCCCCTTCATTCGTCGAGCGAGAGCCTCTCGCTGCAGGGCGCCCCTTAGCTTCGCGGTACGAGAGCGCGCGCGCGGGAGCACTCAGCTGCACTCGGCTGCACATCGAATCCCTCGGCCGCCTTCATGTCCAGCAACCGTCGAACGAGCGTGGACGGGGTCCCAGTCCCAGTCCCGCCTGCCACTGCCACGGCCACGGCCACGGCCACGGCGCACTCGCCCACGATGCATCGCCATACCACCTCCGACACGGGCGACATGTTCTCCAGGCGCTCCAGCAGAGCCCTGAGCTTCTCGAGCGACCGCCCCTCGGTCGCGGGCTCCGTCACCTTCCAGATGCCCACCACGGTGCGCCCATTGCCTGCCTACATTGCTGCCTCGGTCGCGTCACAGATGGTCACAGACAACCACAACGCCCAACTGCGCCACGCCGACTCGGAATACGAGGACCTGGAGAACGCCATCTTCTCCGACCAGGCCCTCTCGCTGCTCAATGGCTTCCTCGATCACTTGCTGTTCGCCTTTCTTTCCACCGCCCGCTCGCCGTCCCTTGCCGCCATCCGCCCTGCCATCTCCGACGTCCTGAAGCCTCGCCTGGCCCGAGAAGCTGCTGAAGCGGCAGACGAAGAGCTCCAGGGGCTGTTATCAGCCGACGATGACGACGACGACGACGACGAGTCATCTCCAATCGACGCTGGCAGGGCCATCGACCGCTGGGATGTCGAGAAGGTGTGGAAGCGCACGCGTCTACGCATCATGGTCTACACACGTTTGGGCGAAATGGAGGACGAGGACGAGGAGAAGTATGTCCAGCAGGAGCGTGGGCTGAGCATGGACGAAGATGAAGACGAAGAGGCTGGTCTCGTCTCATGGGCTTCTGCCATCTTCCTCACTTCGGTCGTGGAATACGTTGCCGAGCAGACGCTGCTCATTGCAGGACAGGCAGCCTACGCTCGCATGGCATCGAGGGTCAAGAAGTCTCAGCACTCCCACGACGCCGACGACGTCGCCCTCGAACGGCTGGTCATCGAGGAGCCTGACGTCGAGAAGATCGCCCTGAACTCAGCACTTGGCCGCTTGTGGAGGACTTGGAGGAAACGCGTGCGATCTGCTCTCCAGCCACTCTCACCAAACCGCGGCATCCGGCCCAACTCCAGCTACACCAGCCTTCACGGACGTAGAGGCAGTCAAGCAACACCAGACGACTCCTATCATGTTGAACCGACACCCGTCTCTGAGCGAGCTCCCACCGAGACAGATATCGCAGCCAACATACCGCTGCCGATAACGGCAAGGGACGTGGATGAGATTGAAGTACCCGGTCTCGCTCGGACCTATGAGGATGCCGAAAGCAGCGGTATGCAAACGCCCGTGTCGCGACCCCAACGCCCGAGTAGTGTCATTGTGCTTGCTTCTGCCGAAAACTTCCGAAGAAGGCACAACAAAGAGCGACCGACCTCGATGCCTGGTCCCGAAGTCTTACCCTTTGAGGTGCCTTCGCATCCCTCCATGGATGGTGAGGAAGAGCAAACCGAGACGGCACTCGAGACGCCATTCGAGACGCCGATGACAAGTAACTTCAACCGTAGCTCCTATATCGGTGACGAGGATAAGATAGAGCCTTTGCTTCTGCCGCACAAGGGCAAAGGAAACGCTCACGACGCTATGTTAGCTGCCGCTATAGCCGCGTCTCCGAAGAGTAACCTGAATAGAAGTGGCGTGGAGCCTGATACACCCACATCAGTGACCTCGACCACCTCAGATACGTATGATGTGGAACCAAAGGTATTGCAATCGAAGAGAATGTCAATTGGAAGGAGCGGTCCTCCAGGCATCGTGCGCACTTTCTCCACACGAAGCTCCAGCCTGAAATCGCCGAGGGAAACGCCCACAGCAACACCAATGGCCTCGACCCATGCTGAAGCAACATCTTATCTTAACGATCACTCAGACGACGAAGATGTTGAGGGCCCGCAAGCTATCGGCGTAGCACGAACGTCAGATGTACCTATCCGGTCGTCGCCTACACCTTCTGCCGAGCCCTGGACTGAGCGAGCCAAGGTTGTACCAGCACAGGGTGGATATGTCGAGGTCCAGCCTACACCTCGATCCGTACCGTCACGCAGCACGCCCATGCCTGACTCGAAACCCATCATACCTGAGCGCTCTGTCGCACGGAATGATGTTCTCAAGCGTGCAAGCCCTAACCTTGGCGGTGCAGGTCCAGCTGCGGTTGCCGGTACTGCAAGTCCACCGCGCAGGCGTGATGCAACTCCTCCGACGTCAGGGCGTACATCGCTACCTTCTCTGCAAGAAGTCGAGTACCACAAGCCTCAGCAGACCTCCTCTAGTGAACAGACAATGCGCCAAAACAGTCCCACCTTCAGCAACCGCAGCCGTACACAAAGCCCGCATTTTGCGCGTGATAATGCTGTGACAATGGCCGAACGACAAGGTCCTCGTCGTTCTACTGAAGAGTCCCTGCGTTCACCGTCCACTGCAGGTGGATCGATCATGGAGAAGCCGGGCGTTAAACGTGTGGGCTCAACTTCCTCGAAGAAATCGGGCAGCATCTCTCGCTTGCCCAGCGCTCGCGACTCTGACCCTCAACTGTCGCGCAACCTCGGCGGACGCATGTCTGAAGAAGACAGAGAGCGCCAATTTGAGGAGCTCGTGCAGGGCAAAGAGACTGTCAAGTACACTCTGACACCTGAAAACATGCGCGCTTTAGATGTAAGTCATGTTCGACTTTATACAGTTGATTGTACTGACGATGCTAGGAATCGCCTGCTGTTCGAAAAGCAGAGCTTGAGCGCCCTTCCAATTCTTCTGTGACGGTGTACCCTCGCGTCGATGCCAACAAAGATAACTCGTTTGGTGCCAACGCGCTTCCCGTCAATTCTACGAGCAAGGGCAGGGTACCTGGAGCTCCCCACCACAAGCCTTCACCGAGCAGGAAAGTCATCACGAGACCGCTTGCCAGGGAGCCGCGCATCGAGTCTGAGTCCTTGCGAGACTTTGCTGACTTTATTCGATCGACTGGTCCTTCGCCAGGCCAGGAGAAGCCTATACAGCCTTTTGTTAACATTAGTGGTAATGGTCTTAAATCGACGAACAGCTCTTCCACTTCCATTGGGCGAAAGTCATCCACAAAACAACTAAGCTCTCGTAACCAGGACGGCCCATCAGCCAGACCCCGTGTGAACATGGAGCCACGTAGTCCGGCTGGTCTCAGCACTGGCAACGATGATTTGATAGACTTTATTCGCCAAGGACCACCGAACGGTCCAGAAGGGCAGCCTAGGATTCCACGATCAGTCGCTCCGTTCCGCACCACAGTGGACTCGGATCAATTCGAAAGCATGCTGGGAGATCATGGTAATGTCGAGTCAGCGTATGGTTCTAAGGCTTCGACGCTCAATTCGCAGCATTCAATCCAGACTTCCAACTCGAAGACCGGACTCATTGCATCACCAAGCGTAGTACAGCCAGCTTACTCAAATACGCCGCAGAATCTGTCAGGTAGCATGGCGTCGAGCTCGGAGCCAGTGATCACGCGCACTCGACGACGAATCAAAGACCCTTACGCGATCGATCTGTCAGATGAGGACGACGAAGATGGAGACCAACTGACTGCTCTTCCTGCATCCAACAAACCCCCTGCGGCGAGACAGGAGAGCCTCATGGACTTCCTCAACGAGATGGAACCACCTTCTGCCCCGTCTGCCAGCAAGCCTCAGCCTTTTATGCTCAGCCAAGAGACCATCGCTGCAGCCAAAGCCCGCGCGAACAGCTCAAACTCATCCCTATCATCTGCGGCAACGGCAACACGCAGTAACGGCGGGAGCAACGGTGCTGCACCACCTATGGGCTTCCCATCCTCAAGCGGTACAGAGACTACGCGCGCCCACAAGCCGAAAGCTGCAGCTCGTGCACCTGTAGTGGGAGATGTCCGAGCGAGCCGAACCGCCACGAGCGAGCTTGCCGATTTCCTACGTAACTCTGGCCCTCCTGAACCCGTAGGCCCTCCGCCAAGGAAAGAAGAAGAAAAGAAGAAGAGTAGCAACATGAAGTTCTGGAGGAAGAACAAGGAGAAGACGTATGGCGACCTGCCATGATTTTGATGTTTGGATTTGTTTTTGATACCTTTCTGGATATCCGGCAGAATGATGTCGGTCCTTCATCTACTTCGACCACGAGGCTTCTTGTATAGAACCACGGACTCCTGGGTGTTTTTCTACTTTCATACACGTTTCCTTATTTTGAACTTCTATGATATCCCCAAAAACCCTTGTAATGTTACTGTATCTTCCATGTAGCATATATATCTTATTTGCCCTAGGCTAGAATGTAGGAGGTACCGGAGTCCAGGTTCGGAATTCCGGAAAGAAAATGGCGAGTTCCGAATTTCTAGCAATGACAGACAATTCTTTTGCAAACTGATTGGTATTTCCGGCTCTAATTTAAATTGACTCTGTGATTGTGCAAACTGCGCTCGCCTGCGGGTAGCACAGGAGAGGTGCGGTCATTTGATAAGAAGCAACGGCTTCGGCTAGCAGGATGGACTCGGCAATTACTACCCCAGACCCCAGCTTTCACTCCAGCTCCACCTCTTTCGCATCCAAGGCCCCATCCCCCACCCCATCTCCATAGTCAGATCCTTAGAAATGGCATACAGCTACAGCGTTTCCCAGTCTAGCATGGAAAGTTTGATCGTTGAAGTCACCACACATAGCATCGAATATTCGACTGATCCATCAGTACGCGACTCCAAAGCCAATACAGCACACTCTCCTGTATCGGCGGACGAAACACCGGCCATTGTCTTCTTCCCCAAATCAACGCAAGACGTCTCCGTAATCCTCAAAGCATGCAACGAGCGTCGCATAGCGGTGACGTCGTTTTGCTCAGGCACAAGCTTTGGGGGTTGTTTGACTTCGACAAGAGGAGGTATTTGCATCAGCTTTGAGAGGATGAAGCATGTCGTTGCGTTGCATGAAGATGATCTCGATGTCGTTGTTCAGCCTGGGTTGGGTTGGGTAGAGTTGAACGATCAGCTGGAAGATAAGGGTGTCTTTTTCCCTGTGGATCCAGCGCCTGGCGCGAGTATAGGCGGTATGATCGCAATGAGCTGCTCGGGTACGAACGCGTATCGGTATGGGACGATGAAGGAGTGGGTTATTTCTTTGACTGCTGTCCTTGCCGATGGTACGGTGGTGAAGACACATCGCCGGCCTAGGAAGTCAGCTGCTGGTTATGATCTCACGCATTTGGTCATTGGATCCGAGGGTACACTTGCATTGGTCACAGAGGCAACACTCAAGCTTGCTGTACTGCCACAAAATCTCCACGTTGGCCTCGTCACCTTCGACACGTTCCAGCAAGGCGTCGATATCGTCGTTGCGCTGCAGCGGGCAGGACACCAGCTCGAAGCTCTCGAACTCGCAGACGGGCCACAAGTGCACGCCATCAACCACTCTAAACTTGCGCAAATAGAGATGCTAGAGAAGCCATCGCTTTGGCTCAAGTTTGCCGGCTCGTCACCTCAGCTCGTGAACGACCAGATTGAAACCGTCAAAGGCCTGTGTGAGGAGCAAAAAGCGCTGACATACGAGATCACGTCCGACAAAGCGCGCATCGATATTCTCTGGGGCGCACGGAAATGCATTGGTCACGCGCTCGTGGCTATGAAAAAGAACCCTACGGATCTGTTCGTGCACTCGGACTGTGCTGTCCCAATTTCCAACCTCGCAGCTCTCGTCGAAGGGACACAGAAGCTCATTCAACAAGCGAATGCAGATAACCAAGTATCGTCGCCAGACTCAAAGCAGCCATGGTTCTGCACCAACGTGGGGCATGTGGGTGATGGAAACGTGCACTCGTCCATCATTTGTCCTGCAGCCGACAAGCCGCAGGTGGATGAGGTGCTGAGGAAGGTAGCAAGGCTGGCGCTGAGTCTGGAGGGTACGGTGACGGGCGAACATGGCGTGGGATTGAAGCAGAGGGACGCGCTGATTGATGAAGTGGGGATCGAAGGGATCAACATGATGAGGAGAGTCAAGAGCGCGCTTGATCCGAAGGGGATATTGAACCCTGACAAGGTATTCAGGTTGGAGGACGATGATCCAACAAGTGAGAGGGCAAAGCTCTAGATTTGTGAGGTTGTTCGTCACCGTAGATAACACGATGATGGCGTTAGTCTTGCAAATACGACTTGATGGGTTCAAGCCTTCCACTTCCCCAACCAGACCTTGAGATCAATCAGTGTCCTGGCCGCAGTCGGACCACAACTATGCCACGCACTCTCTAACCTCTGCACTTTCGCGATGTTAGGTGCTATCCACATATCCAAACCCTCCTGCTGATGGTTTCTGTAATGAGCAGAATGATCATAACCAACCCCAAATTCCCCCAGTAACCCCTGAAGTTTCTGCTCCGCCCAAAACCGCTGATCTCCTGTGACCTCTTTACATCTCAGACGCGCTGCTGGAGAAGTGTCCAGCGGCAGTTCCACCTCACCGAAAAGCCAGACGGCATAAGCGCTGAGTTCCCAATCCAGTTGTTCTAATCGCGTCTTGTCCAATATTTTCA
Organism: Ascochyta lentis; assembly: GCA_004011705.1. Taxonomy (NCBI): domain Eukaryota; kingdom Fungi; phylum Ascomycota; class Dothideomycetes; order Pleosporales; family Didymellaceae; genus Ascochyta; species Ascochyta lentis. Next base: position 577,279 of record RZGK01000003.1, read on the forward strand.
GATCGTCCCAGCACGCGCCGCCAATACGAACTACGTCCTGCGGCTTTCCAGCTCTACTGGAAGCTCGATCAATTGTCAGATCCAGCTCTTCCAACGCTGCTCGTTTTCTGACTTCGTAGTCGCCGTCAGCGTAGAACATGGGTAGTGTTACTCCAAAGATGCCGATCAGGCTGTAAGCAGCATCTTCTGGTATCTTGGTCACCCTGCCATCCGCCCAGGATAGTCGTGCTTGTTTGCTGAAGCGAGAAAGGTTCCCGCCCAGGAGCGCTGTGGTGGGGACACCAGTTACTACAGCTAGTGTCTCCACCAATGACTGTTTGTCGCCGAGTGGTTTCCCTTCTTTCGAGTAAAAAACAACGGATTTTGGCGCGATAAGCTCCTGCAAAGTCCATCCTCGCTTGAACCATTTACTCTTGGAGAAGGCTGTTTTCCAGGGATACTGCTCTTCGACGAAATCATGCTCCGACACATCTTCAAGATACACATAGCATCTGGCAGCTCGCTGGTACCAGTAGAACATGGAGTTGAGTGACCGCTGCAGCTCTGTACTGTCCGATCGCTTGATGCAGCACGTGTCTATCCAGAAGTAGAACAGTCCGTCTTCTGCGGCTTTGTAGCGAGTGAAGTGGAGTTTTTCGTAGCTGGGTTTTTTCCTGCGATAGAATGTGCCGGCGTCTTGGATGCTTTCGAGTGTGACTTCTTCGTCTTCTGGACCCCATGTGTGTGATAGGATCCCGTAGAAGGGGACCGCTTTGCCGTGGAAGTTTTCGACGTACCACTTGTCGGTAGAAATCCCGTACCGTAAGAGTCGCATTGCTAGAAATCGAATGTATCTGTGAGGACTTGCTACTATAGAAAGAGAAAAAGGGTTGGTCAGGCTGCTGAAATCGAAGTGCAACTGCTCAGCCGCAGCCTAGGCGGGGTGATGTAGACCACGCTAGTAGCTGGGCGTGCATGTTCGCTCCCATATTTGTAGCGAAGCGCATTCGCCCTTGCCACTACTATTGTCACCGAGATATCGCTGTGAAAGGAGGAGTGCGCCCGTTAGATGAAACTTCGAGACTGACCATGTCTATGGATTTAAGTCTATATGATTCTGACAGTCGTGTTCACAAACCCTGTTTTGGGCCAGTCCGTTTCGTTATCGGTGACATCGAAGACTTCAAACACTCCTATACGTCTGTATAGATGCTCTTCTTCGCCAATGCGTTCCAATACGAGCCCGTGAGGACGGAAGAATGTCTCTCTCCTTTGCGTCGTCTGAGCCAGTGCAACATCTTCAGCCTTGTCAACTGTGCAGTCCAGGCACCAAAGATGCTCTGATCTGGGCCGTTGGGTTTGGCTTGAATCAAGAGCAAAACGGACAGTGCTTGGGTTTTCGCCCTTCAAGAGAAAGTACCGATGACCCTTTTTGATAAACTGCCTAGTTGCACATTGCTTGAGTGGACCAAATACTGTCAGAGATCCCGCTGAGATCTCTCCGTAAGGGTTACTAGTCGAAAGTTGTGCGTGCACATCGATGACATCCAATTTGAGGAAGCGGCGGCGTGAAGGATCAAAGGTCCAAACCGCGGTAGTAGAAGCCCAGCTCCATGAAGGAGCGACGTAGGTCGCTATGACCGATTGAGGAGGCCAGACATACCACAGCAAACCTGCTACTATGTCTTTTCTCCACAAACCTGCGACATAGTCGTCAGCTGTCTGAGATGCTACCAGACACGCTATGCCGGACAATGCCGGCAGTCGATCGGTTGTGTAGGTAAGTTGCAGCTGGGAGTATGACTGCACTATGTGGAGCCAAGGGTCGTAATACTTGATATAGATGTTTTCACAAGCATTGGATGCTCGGTGTATGAGTCTTTTCCTGCCTGCATCGAACCCAAACAGTGAGTCACTGCCTGGACCACGCTCTAGGACAGTGCATGTGTCGCACTCAAACGCCATAGCTGTAGACGTGAAGTGCAGCACGCGTGGGGAAAGAAGGAGCTCTTGGAAAGCCCAACCTCTGTACTTCAAATAATCGTTTCTGAACTTGTGGTCGATCATCGATCGTACGTAAACGTAACTCCCAGGATGTGCAGGCAACGGACACAACAGATGGTGTGGAGGCACGTCTTCTGAGCGCACGTTCTGAAATCCTCGCAAGTTGTTTTCGTAGGACATTGCAGAAATCGTCAAGCAGCTATTGGAATAGACGTCAGACATCCGCCCGCATTCTGATGCCCAGTCGTCTCTACTATCTTGAACAATGCACAATGAGTCGATCCATATGTATCTGTGGAAAGAAACAGTCAGTTCAACCCTTTTACTAAACGCCATCACTCGGACTAACTTTTGCTTGATTGCTCTCGTCAGCATAATGGCGTCTTGATACAACTTGGGCAATAGATCCGTATGAACACCATCTTGCAATGAGCTGATGTTGTTTGTCTCACACTTCGAGATGCTGTAGTATCGCTTTAGTCAATCTGAGCACTCGGGCTATGCACAAGATACCGCTCACAAGTCAATTCTATTTGGCGGCATCATTCCCCAACAGTGGCTCAGTGCAACGTACTCTGCCTCTGGACAACTCTTTCCATCTATCAGCCGGACATGCCCCGGTAATCCAACAGGACAGATGTCAATGACACGGGTCGGAAGCCCAGATTTGGTCTGTCGTCTGCATAGAGGGTGTTTTGTATGGCAGTCTCGTGACCAAAGTGCAATTTTATCGATTGCAGGACCTGAAAGACGATCGTGTTCTGAGTCGGTCATCTCGATTTCACAGCGTGGGATATTTCCTGGAGCATCTACATTTGATAAGACTAAAGCCATACGGTGGACTGAGCGAGTCACCTGTTTTGAGGTACAAATAGTACACAGCAGCTGAGTACTTGTCCTGTGGCACACACATGTGGAGGCATGTTGTCTCCTGTTTCCATGTTTGCACAATCTTGAGTCGAAGTGGCCCACTACTGTCCGAGTAAAACACCGAGCGTGAAGACGATCTAGGATGAAGAGGAGCGATTGTGAAAAATGTGCACAAACGGCAGCCAAGGCTTGCGGCTTCTTTCAGCTTTGTCCAATTCTCATGATGCAGTTGCCCTTGTGGTGATGTTTCCGAAACACGCATGCGCTCGTAAGTAAGCGCAGCACACTTCTCACAGAGGAAATTGGAGTCGGCGCCATATTCTTTTCTTTCCGGGACATGTACGAGATTTGATACCGGTGGCTCATTTCGAGGGACGATGCTCGGTGACGAGAGCTTGTCAGCCGTAAGACCAGCCATAGTCGTGGGCTGGAGCATGCATGCAGATCAAAGGGCAAATTTCCAGCTTTGCCACGGGTTGACTGCGCAGTAATCATGCGTGCTGCTCCGCTATCGGTGAGCAGAGCTGCATAGCTGGGAACTGTAGGACATGTAGACTAGCAGGGCTGTCAGGTACGTACAAACGCGCTACAACAATCGTGCAAGTTGTTAGCAGGTCCAAGATGTGAGCAGTTGCCGGCTAGCCCGCACCGGCCGGCTGTTCGGAGCTTGATTTTATTGTTAATGAAGCTGTGCAAAATCGTCCGGACCCCTCACCGAGTCCTTCCCAAAGCTCTCCACCCCGCTTGCTAAAAGGGCAAGCGCGCCCGTCTACCCGCCGTCCTCAACTTGAAACACCAAAAAATATCGAATCAACATCTACTATCGTTTGATCTCCAAACCGCTTTGTTCAAACCCCTGCATGCTGCATCTGACCACTCACAAACTTGCGGCGTAGGATTCAGCCTGGCAATTCATCTTTTCCACCGGTAGTTAACGGCATGGGCTTGGCTTTTGGTGCGTTGGTTTGGCTGTGCGATGGAGTGTTGTACGAGGCAGAACAACAGGCTGCTCGCTTACCGATGAGTCGATGAGCTGTAGATGCAGCACGATCGGCTGTGGGAGACGCGAAGGCTGCCGAACGCCTCGCCAGACATGCTGGTGGTGGGCTGAGCTTACAGCGTCTGCGTTAGGATATCTGCGTTCTTGTACAGCCTCCCACCCCTCATTGTGCACCCACATTACCTGTACTTGCACACGCGATACGAACGCGAGCGCGAAGAATGCTCACAAACGTGTCCACCGTATCGCACGAACCAGAAGACGTCACTCACTAGTTTCATCGCCCCCAGTCTTGCCGTACAAGTGACAGTTTGGAGGGTGTGCGTCCGTCACTAGCTGCCGTCGGGATCCATGACGGAAATTTGCAAGGAAATGTCACGACACCACTTTCCGATATTGCTCGTGCACCCGGAAAGAAGCGAACGTTGAAAGATTGCCAAGCAGATAAGACGCGGTGTGAAGTATCGATTGAGATTTCATTACTCGTATCTCCCGCAGGAGTCGGTATGTGTAGAGTATAGCTAACTACTATGGGATATTGAGGCGCGCCGGCCGATAGAAATAATGGACTGTCATGTGATTGTACTCCTCCAAACGCCGTGCAATGCTATGCGCGCTATGCAAATGCTTCAGAACAGAACGCCGTGTATCATGCGATGATATGTTGAATGGTTGTCCGGCAATCTTCTCGGCATATCATATCCATGCAAATCGTTTTCATCTTTGGGTGAGATGTTGATGCGAATGAAAGTCGTGGGTCTAGGTTGATGACATGGGAAAATGAATGCAATTTTAGTAGGCTGCCTGACGGTTTGCGTACGCGCCAGCGAACATCCTGTTGAAGAAGCCGCCGGACGTCTTCGCCTTCTTCGCCGGCTTGTCCTCGTAGAGGGGTAGCGAATGCTGCAGCCTAGTCTGGGAGACGGGAGCGTTGATATGTACAATGGTCGCGCCCTGGTCGTAGCTGTGCATGATGGCCTCAGCAGGCTCTTCGTGAAAGCTGGACGGCGACGATGTCGTAGAGACGGAGGCGCTGCGGGTGGGTGGCGAGAGAGAAGGAGTGCGCGACGCTGCACGGGAGGAAGAGTGGTAGGCGTACTTCTGCTGGCGAGGGGCATATGAAGCGTACTCGTAAGAAGAGAGGTTCTCGGCGGTGAGCTGGTACTGCTGCTGGCGAGCGTACTCCTTCTCCTGCTCGATGAGCCTGGCCTTCTCGGCCTGGCGTGCTTGCCAGACACGGATGGGTGCAAGGAAGGGCTCAAGGTGGTAGTAGAGGTCCTCTGGGTTGATGCGGAGGTCCCAGTCGAGGAGGAAGAGCAGCTGCTTCTCCATGAGGTTGACCTCGGTGATGGAGAAGCCAAAGTTGTCGTAGCCGCGGACAGCGCTGTAGCGAGCCCAGTGCTTGTTCTTGGGCGAGGAGTCATTCAGGTTCTTGGCTGCAAGGATGAGAGAGGCAAGGAAGATGCGGTGGGTAGTGCACTTCATGCCCTTGGCGACGGGAGGAAGGCGAGACCGGAGGCGGGAGAGGTAGACCAAGCTGGTCATAAGAGTGGGGACCTGAACGTGCGAGCGCTCGACGAGGGATGTGATGAACTCTTCGACGGATGGCAGGAAGGGCTCCCTGACCTGGTGAGGTGGGGAGGCAGGTGGTGTAGGAGGCAGGCTCTTGTCAAGCGAAGGTTCACACCTGATGACTTGTGTGGCCTTTTGTGCAAGGTATGAGATCATGTCCTGGGAGACGGGCTGCTGGATAAAGTAGTCCAGCGCCGCGCTGTTTTCCCTTGCAAGGTTTGCGGAGTAAGGCATGATGATTGCTTGTGATGTGTTGTTGAAAGGGTGGATGAGGGCTGACTTTCACTGAAAGTGCAAGTCGATATTGAATCCGAGGGAGCAATATGCTGGTACAATAGTAGGCTTGCAAGGTATACTAAGCCTTGTAACGTTTCCGGTCTGTATGGAGTTCGGTAAGCGCAGTCCGGAGGCTGTGGCTGTGGCTTTGGTTCGAAGAAGTTGAACAAGGTTGAAACACAAGGCGGCAGTGAATATTAAGGTGAAAGATGATTTCCGGCCTGCGGAAGGTGCAATGGAGGTATCGGGAAGTGATACTGCTGCAAGGAAGACTGGTGGAAGGGAGAGTGGTTGCTGGCGCTGCCAAGGCAATGATGGTAAGGCTTAAAGGGATGAAGTGGATTGGCAGTCGCGGACTGAAGAATGCAACCTGCACCGCTGGGGTGTTACAGGTGGAAAGAAGGGATGAGAGAAAAGTGAAGAACTTGCACTGACCAAAAGAGTATCAGGAGTCGATGATACTTATGCCAGCTCGAGGTGAATCCAACCGTCGTTGGTGGGGCTTCGGCGGCACGGTGTGGGACCCAATCAGCGGTCTGAGCGGGCAGGGATTGGAACGTAGCGCGCCTCGCGAGACTGAGGCCAGCGGTTGTTGGCCCGATTTAGGAAGCCTGCGAGAGTTGTGGGAAGTCGAAATGCAGAACCAGAAATAGTGCGTTTCAACTTCAAGCCAGTCGTATGCGGGGGCTCGTGTGCCCAAATCAGCGGCAGCGCCTGTCAGCCAATGGAGCTGCGTCGCGCTACGTGTTTCGAGGTCGAGTTGGGTGATGTTTGAAGATGCCGCTGTGCTGCAGTGGTACTGGCCCTACCAAGTGGGAAGCGTCGAGTGGATGGCAGACAACGTGGCAGCGGTCAACAACAAGCGAACTGTCTTCTGGGGGCTGCGGTGCCGATATGTACTCGTGCAGTGCTGCTGGTGCAGTGTCTGGCCGCTTCTTAACGATGGTCTGGTGCACTTGGGCCCGGTCACGTTGGGAGAGAAGACGAGGCGGTGAGGTGGTGCAGTGGAGACGACTGCAACGCTGGATGAATAGCAGGCGACCACGCTGTAGCTGCACACCTGCTCCATATAGTAGGCAGCCTATCTCGCTATCTAGCCACCGGACCCTCCAGGCTTTGCGGACTTTGCCAGCATGACGAGTGACGAAGGTTGCGGAGATTTAGTGCATTCTGGGTACGCAGTTTGTCCAACCTCCCCCAGCCCTTACGAGAGGCGAATGCCCAAGACGATGCCCTTGCACGCCGCATTTGGCGAAGGAACGGCACAATTGCCATCGTAAACGCGTGTTACAGTGCGTGTAAACGTCGGCGTAGCATTGAGTGGGATGGCGTTGAGAATGAATGGCTGTGGCTATGCGATTGAACAGCTTGGCGGGCGGGCGTTTCGGCCGAAGAATTCGCGAATGCTGGTCCGCTGGCTGCCACATTCTGCACACCTTCTGCGAGCATGCGAACAGAGTTCTTGCCCATCGTCTGACTCAATCTCCATCGGCTGTCAAATCTCCAGACTGTCAATGGCCTTGCATGAAGGCTGGCCTGACTCCCGCCCGAGAGGTGTTCCTTATTGGACTCCACCTGATCTGGATCGACATGTCATGCGCAAGGATTGTGGGCCGCGCTCCATTGGCCAACATTGCTGTACAAACATCACCGCCGTTTCAACTCGTGTGCTCTTTGGCAGAATGGCCGGAGCTCATGAAGGTGCGCATGAACGACATTAATCCCGCTATAACGCCACGGTGGATCGTATGAAAGATCGCAGCCTCAAGACTGCGGCACAACTACGGCACATGGTGGGTGTTGGAGCATCGCCAATGAACATCCAAGCCTCATGTCGAGATCCTGCAGAAGGCGCTGCACCGCCTCAAACTGCGGAACCAATCGTCCCGGGCTCCCAGGGTATCTCTTCTAGAATGCCGGCTAAACAACCAAGACACTTGTAACCTTATGCATACTCTATCAGAGAAGAGAAAAGGCCCGTCGTTCACAAGTCTTGTAACAGATTGTCCGCTGCCGCCAGGACCCAGGACTGCTCGATGCGCCCTCTCGTCCAAGCAGTCTTCGCCTTCAGGCCGACTGCCTTGAACTGAGACCAAACTATGGTTCTTGAGCATGTTTAATCTCCGAGAATACTGATCGGGCAATCCACATGGGTCACTTAAGCGCTCGATGAGGCTCTGTTCCCTCAGCGCCTCGCACAGGCCACAGGGTCTTGAAATAGGTAGGCAACAGTTGCCAACCTACGCGCTCGTGTTACAACCGGATTTGGCAACGTTGGAACTTTCTTTAGATACTGCAGCCTCAGCTACACAACAGTCCTGCACGAACTTCATCTCCAATTTGATGTTGCGGATGTCCAACTGCTGATGAACCTTACGTGGTTCTGGTCGCCAATGTCGAGGTCCGAACACCAGCGCGTCACGTTTCAGCACAAACATTGACATCATCGACTGCCCAACTACGAGGCCCACGGCACCCAACCTCGCAATCTCCATTCCACATACCAAGGCCAGCCAACTGATCTCACTCCAACACGGAGATCCTTTCTCGACAATCGAAAATCCACCGTCGCAATGCATCGCTGCGTTAGTTCGGCATTCGATGTCTTGACGGATCTAGACTTCTACCGGACTTCAAGTCGTACCATCGATTCTCCGCACTCATACCGCTCCGACTATCGAGATGCCTAGTGTTGCAGCCAGACCACACCGTCTTTCTCGGTGGATGCTAGAGTTGGCCGACTCTCGGCGTTGTGCAATGAATCAGTAGAGGCGCGGCGATTTGCGCCAGCTATCGTGACAAGACAAGAGATGGCGCTTATGACAACGTCAACCATGTGTTGTGGTGGTACATACACGCTTGCTTGATACGGCCAGCAGACCAATAATTCGAGCGTGTGACAGATATCCAGGCGGCCGTCTTTACAGCGTTCGCAAGGGAGGGGCAGTACTACCTTGAATACAGCATGATCTGGGTAGGAGAAGTGTACAACTTCTTCTTGAGCTCTGAGGCTATGATGTAAGACTTAGTACATACGCCTAGTACACTGTGCTGTCACGAGGTTGTCCATATATGCGAGCAGGCCAATCGGAAACACACCCAGCGACACGAGGGATGTCTTTGGCACAGACAGCGCACAATCAGTGGCTCTACGCGATACACTGTCGCTTCTTTTTGCTGTTAGGTGTAACGATTGTTGACAGTACAGGCGACCAATGCTTGGCGACTATCACAACCCCAGAGACAGTTCTGTACGACCTTCTGATTCTCTAGCAAGATGCTTGTTCATTTCCCATACGTATGAAGTTGATCTGCGCATCTAGTCGAAGCAACCATTGTGTCGGGTTCGAGCGACCGCTGCGAAAGCCTCCGGACTTCGCGGCCAACCACTGCGCTTCAGGCAGCTCATCAGGATCTACGCTGCATACCTGAATTTCCGAAATCGTAGAGACTTGTAGTTAGGAACGAGGTGAAACCAGCAGCGCATTACGGAAATGAGTACTGACACTAGCACTGACCTGTCCGTAGTCGACAACTCTCTAAACACAAAACTTTTGCAGACACGTCGAGATGATTACGGATGTATGTGTGTATTGTTACTGCATTCAAGGCATCCCACTTTCCTGCTGGCAGTGCTTCTGTCGCCACCCTCATGATCAAAGCAGTAATGTAGCGCACCCAGAGATCCTTCACCAGGTCGCTTACCAGATAGAAGTAAATTGACGATCATGACAATTGCCATTCCTCCAACGCGTCAGTCACAGGTGTACTTCACCTTCTTCATCTGACACTCAGATGCATCCTCACTTCTCTTTTTCTTTCGACCTGCGTCCTCGAGTTTTTTCATCTCCGCCCAGATCTCCATTACTTGCTCTCTTGCAGTTGCAGCCTCCTTCTCCGAGTCTTTCACTTTCTGATCTCTTTCTTCTTGTAAGTGCTCCAGTGTTTTGATTCTAGCTTCGGCTGCGCTCAGCTGGTTCTCACAGCTGTCAGACCTCTTTGTCTGCTGCACGAGCTGCAGTTGTGCATGTGCCAGATCCTGTCCAATCTTCAAGATCTGAGTCCTCAACCCAAGAATATGTCCGGTGTAGTTGTCATTGGCGTTTCTCGCTTCATGTCTGACTTTGACAATCTTTTCTTTGTGAGCCTTGTTTGCAGATGCCAGTTGCCGCTCGGCCTCATCCGCTCTTGCTGTCAGATCGAAATGAAGTGCTTTGAGCTGGCTCAATTCCTTGCGGAGCACCTCCACCTCAGCACTATCTCTATAGGAAGTCTCATTCACCATTCTGATGACCTCGTTGAACGCGTCAATTGTCGATTCAGGTCTCTCCGGTTCCGGTTCAGCCTCGACTTCCAGGATAGCCGGGTGCGTGCCCGTCACTTTCTTGATCCAGTTCCATCTATCGCATGCTGCTAGTGCGTCCTCAGCTCTCAGCTGTCCGGACCCATCGTAGCTGAATGGGAAGAAGATGTTGTCCTGCTTCATCCACGATGCGCACTTGGTGGATAGACCTGGGCGTGCGAACTGTTGTGCAACCTCACGCGGATAGGCGATTCCTTGCGGCAAGTTAACCGCGCCGTGTCCATTCTCAACATAGCCCGAGTGCTGTGTCGAATGCAATCGAGGCCATGTCCACGGGTCTTGGGGATCGTAGTCTGACTTGTACGTTCTGATGCTGGCTTGGAGCTTCTCGGTGTCCCACGAGAAGTCGCACTCGAGAGCAGGAAGCTCGTTCAGCTGTACGGTCTTTTCCTTGACCATGTTGGAGTTGGTTGCGGTGTCAAAGTCTGAACGAAGGAAACAGATGGGGAGCTGAAATAGTAGTTTCGAAACAGGTAAGATGAGATAGCACAAGAGAAAATATAGGAGTGACTGTCGATCTACGCGAGGTTTTCTGTCCGCTTGGCTCACTCACCACAGAAGCGCACGTTCTCTCACCTTGCGATCTTACAATTGCTGAACCAGCACCGAGCGCAGCGATGAGACAAGTTATAATACTGTAGTTTTGAGTGATATAGCAGATAAATATAGACAGGATAATGAAGTTTGCAATGACCGAGGCAACAAGCCGGACTGCTAGTAAGACAGGCAGTAGGACAACCCAATTGTACATAAGACGAATGCTGCCAAAAACCAGCAACAGCAACTCTCGGGTCCTTGAGTTGCATTTCAGAAATATACCGCAGGTTTGAGTAATTGGATTGATAGACATAATGCCATGCTGTCATATAAACGCCAAAATAAGACCAAATCAACCGCACACCAAGCCTTGAGAACGCCATGGACTCCCCATCTCGAAAAATAGAAGCTGCAACCGTCAAAAGGAAGCAGAATAGCCATGTGTTCGCCCAGCTGTCGGATGGATCGTTCATTCCATCTTCACCCTTCAACCTTGATCTTCTTCTTCTCCGAAGCAGAATCACCATCAGTGTCTTCCCTCTTACGCACGATCACCTTACTGAGCTTCTGCACTTCGTTCCAGACCCAGATGATTGCCTCGTTCGTCTCAGCAGTCTCTTTCTTCGCTGCCTCCAGTTCCTCCCTCTGGCGCTCGAGTTGCTCGCCGAGGATCACGATCTTGGCTTTTGCCGCTTGGGCTCGCCCCTCGGCTTCGTGGTGGTGTTCGTTTACGAGGAGCTCCAGGGCCCGAGTTTTCTGAGTGGCGGTATGGAGAGACTTGGTGTGTGCGGTTATAAGCGCGTCTACGGCGGTCTCGACGGTACCTTCCGGTCGATGCTGTGCGGTTTTGAAGTTGTCCTGCGCTGTTGCGGAAGTAGAGGGGTTCTCTTCTGAGGAGGCCTTCATGGCAGGCTCAAAGGCCTTCCCAGACGGTACAGATCTATTCTTCTGCACAGAACTCGAATTATCTGAAGCTTTGACGGGTCGAGGCGAAACATCTGGGAAGTATTTCGTATCTGGGATCGTGCCTCTCATAAGCCTCATCCACTCCTCCAGCTCAGCTGCCGGGAGATGAGGAAAGTTCCGCATCGCTCCATATCTGTCGAAATTGAACGGGTCATCCGCAAACAGGGCCTTGATCTGGTAGCCCGCAAGGTTTGGTCTGCAGCTGGCTTTGCTAGCCAAGGGCCTTTGGGTCACCAAGTTCTCCATCAATGACTGATCATATGCAAGAAACCGTGGAGCAGGCTTGGTTTGTCTGTAGTCGTAGTTGACCTCGGTCTGGACGACGTCCTTGATCAATGGCCATGTGCGGGGATCTTCGGCGTCGTAGTCCTGTTTGACTGTTCTGATGTGGAGGCGCAAGAGCAATCCGTCCCAGCTGAAAGGGCCTCTCCAGACAGCTAGGTCCTCGCTGTTTGTGTCTGCCATGTCAGATGATAACATTTTTTAGTGCAGGAGCTTGACGTGTTGGGACAGAGTTGAACGGAGGAGTTCTATGAGCAGAGTTGTGAGTGAGTGATTGCTAAGACGTGAGCATGGAAATATCGTGTGCTAGCGTACCATTTCCCTGCTTACTCTCGTCTCTCACCTTTGACGTGCGGCGAAGCAATGCTTTCATTCGGGCATTGGTGAAACCAGCGAAGTAATTGCATAGACGGCAGTAATCATGGCTTCTGTTAACAAACACGTTGGGGTTGTATCACCAGACAAGCAAAGAAAGAAAAGTGAAAAATTTGAAGTTTGATTCATAAGGGAAGTAACGCGCAAAGGTCTATCCATCGAACGCTTCAAAATGCCACGAGATCCTGCTTGCACCGAAGAACACCGGAATACCGGTATCGTCCAAGGATAGAAATGTTTGTCATCGCAACGACGACGGGTATTGTAGGAAATGGCAGTAAGCGCTACCGCAGTTCGAGCGCCATGGCTACGGAGAAGCGTATGTATGTGACAAAAGATGAAATGACACTTACGTCTGATACGCTGAGAGGCGTACTGTCACAGCACCGAAGAACGGTGGTATGAAGACGTAATGCTACATGCATAAGAAATGCTGGAAAAGTATGGCCGAGAGAAGGAGAAAAGACATATTCTGATATGGCAAGGACAGATCAGCGGCCAATAGCGAGACCATGCGGAAGCACTGGCAGCGTCGTTGTTAAAAAGAAGGTATGAGGAGCCCAAAGAACTAAGCCTTCTGGTTTGTCTTCTTGATGGCACCACGAGCCGAGGTGCGCACGTTAGCCTTGGAGGGCGATTTAGAGGGTGACTTGACAGCAAGAGCCTTAGCGGGAGACTTCTTGGGGGTTGGCGTCTTGCCGGGGAGTTGAGGAAGGAATTCAATCGACGGCACCTGCTCGGTCTCCTTCTCCTGAAGCATTTGAAGGATAACGTCCATGGCATCCTTCGCCTTCTGCATAGGCTTACCCTTACCGATGTACTGATCAAGCTCCCGGAGCACATCGATGGGCGCTTCAAAAGCCTTGCCAGTTATGGGCGCTACGGCTATCGCGGCCTCCTCCGCGCTCATACCGCCGGCGATTTTACGAGAGAATTCGTTGAGGCGATCCTCCTCTGACTTCTTCAAGGTGATGTCGTAGGTAGTACCGGGAAACTCGTTCTCAATAACGTCGAACTGGCGTAGAATGAGCTTGACCTTGCGGACCTGCCAGAGCTCCTTGTTGTAGGTTGCGCGTTGGTAGTGCTTTCGGCAGAAGAGCGGCCATTGTCTGAGGTCACGGGTGCAGGCCTTGTTGCGACCGAAATGGTCTGAGATCACCTTGCGGGAGAGGGCCGTGGTGTACTGGCCGGTGCGGCACTTGGTGTACTCGTCGTTCATACACACGAACTCGCGCTCGATCATATCATCGTCATCGATGGCAGCTTCAGTGGCTTCTTCGGTAACATCGCCAGCGCTGACTTCGGTGAGTTCGGACATGACTGTATCAGCAGGGCTAGTGGGTTCGTTCTTGATCGGTGAAGGGCTGCGCTTGGGTGTAGATGGTGGCTCTAGAACAGGAGCGTCATTACTAGTGTTGGCGTTGGCAGCGGCATCGTGAGCCAACTTGGGCTTGGTGAGCAAGTTGGAGAAGCTCATGGCGTTGCGGATAGAAGACTGCGTGGTTGAGGTGTCGGTGGGCTCGGTTATGGTTTGGGAGGCCATAGTGGTCATCTGGTGCGACACAAAACAAGCTAGAAGGACGTTTGTGAAAATGTGTTGGTGAAAGTACGTCTAAACTTGGGATCCGAAGAGTTGGGAACTGGCGAGCGTAGTGAGGTAGAGAAGGTCGAGAGAGGCGTGCGTGAGATATATATCGACCAAAGCAGACAAGGCCGTGGGCAGTGTGGGGCAGACGAGGTGAAGTCGTCTCTTCGAGGTGACAATCGAGCGTTTGACCCTGTGCCTGACGACTGAGCGTCGGGGCCTGGCCCCACTCGCGACTTCTGATTTACCATACGAATTGCACGACAACAGCTCAACAAAGCCCACTGCTTTGAGAGCGGCATTGGAGACTGCGTTGAACTTATCCATGCTGATACGTCCAAAGTCGAATTCTTCCTGTAGCAACTGGACAGCTTCCCCGTTTTTTAGGGCCGGCTGGTACGCCCCTCAGGAACTCAGTCATCGTGACATTAGCGCGACAGGAAAGATATGAGAGGTGGCCTCGAACAAACAGCGAAAACAGATGCTGAACACGTTGTCAAGTCAAGGTACGCGAGATTAGGGCTCACGGCGAAGCGCACTTCACAGCGGCCAACGGAAGTGCCACAGTCCCGGTAGTCATGGAAGGCACGGCTGCGTGATTAATGACACTAGTGGTAAGCAGAGCAGGCATGACGAAATACCATCCTATGAGGACAGAGGGTGTGACGCACGATAGGTGATAGGAGACTTCTCAGACCAAACGTCATGCATGCACCAACCACAATCTACCTCTTCAAACGTAGGGAATGGCGTTTGGATGTCGAGGACGACTTGAGACTTGATGTTGCTGCGTCAGGACATCGATGGCTGGTTGCATCACTACCCACAGCCATTTCACGCGTCCATAGTCATGTAGATGTCGAGAAAAGAAGTACGGGGGGCGGCTATGCTTCAGGAATCACAGTTCTGTTGATGCAAGTGTCATCTCTCATGAAGGGCCAGCACTACTCACGGTTTCTGGCTACAATGTGGAAAAGGGGCCTTTGTGGTTGGTGGTTGATGGTTGATGGATGATGGTTGATGGTGAAGGAGGTCGGTGCACCGGCGCACGGAGTACCGATTTCGTCAGGGCTCTTGGCTCTCAGGGCTGCTGCGCCGGAAGTGCGTTACTCCTCGTCGCTCGCGCCCTCAGGCTTCTCCAGGTGCGAAACACAGGCAGATTGCTGGACACGCACGCAAACCTCGTCACATGGCTTGAAATGCGCTCACACGTCACATCGTCCACGTCAGTTCAGCCTACCAACCTTGCTCTGCGCTGAGCGCGTCTGCGGCAACTCGCCCTCGGTCGTGCCACCAGCCCTGAGCTCCCACCGCTACAATGCCTCCCACTGCAGGCACACGAACCTCAACACGGCAAGGTCGCGCCACCGTCCGGCCTACAAACTACTATGCGCGCAGCTTCGCAGGCCGCCTCGCTGCACATGGGCTGGAACAGACACCTGAAGCGTCCAACAGCGCACCCGGCTTCTTCCCCGCCCTCACCCACTTCACAGGGGCTGTCGATGCCTTCCCAAAAGAGGTCATCAAGCACTTCTCCATGTTCAAGGAGGTAGAGGCCAAGCTGCACGACCCTGAACTAGCGTTGGAGAAGCTGCTCAGCGACATCGCTCGCCAACCCATCATCACCAACGCCCAGCAGCGCGCAATCGAACAGACCGCCGACGACAACCTTCATAGCGCAAATGTAAGGTCGACGAAGCTCCGCTCTCCCAACGGCAAGCTGACGCGTATTAGCAACCCCCGTCCAACTTTGACAGCCTGTCCCCCGAGGAGCAGGCGGTGATCAAGAAGCGCCAGCTTTTCCTCCGCCTACGCATGCTCATCCACAACGTCCTACCCACACTAGATGAGAAGCTGGTGGTGCTACAGGGCGCAAAGGCTACGAAAGACAAGGGTCTTACGCGCATGAAGCACTCTTACTCGCAGCTCGACGCCGAGATCAGTGAGGAGGCACGTTACGGCAGTCTCACACACTGGGCATACGCGGACAAGGAAGAAAAGAAGAAAGGTGCTCCGAACCATGAGCGACAGAGGCGAGAAGTTGCTGCCGCCAACAATCTGGCCGCGGCTGCCCAGCATGTGCACGACGTGGACTCGATTGCTGCCAAGAGCGAGGCGCGTCGCGAGGCGATGCTTGCTAAGCGCAGCCGCCAGCAACAGGCCGACTCTGACTTCGATGACAGGCCGGCGGCGAAGAAGCCACAGAAGAGGAAAGCTCACGCACCAGACACGTCGGCTGCAGACCACCGCAGTGTGGGCTTGGGCATATCGAGCAATGCTGCAGGGCAGCAGGGCAAGAGGAAGAAAACAGAGAAAGCTCTAGCGGCGGCTGCGCCAACGGCTGCACCCATGGAGCGGTCGATGAGTGGCGCCTTGAAGGCTGCGGGCAACAACGTACGAGCTGGCTCCAGCCCTCGAGCAACGCCCAGCATTGAGAACGCTGCTCCAGCCAAGCGAAAGCCACGCACAGCCGCTGCGCCCGCCCCTCGCAAGAACCAGCTACCCACTTACTCTCCTCCACCCGCCTCCTCGCCGCTTGCCGCAAACTTCGCCATCAACAAAGTCACCGCAGGCGCCGCAGATCGTCCACTATCTTCGAGGGCAAGGAAAAACTCCACTGCAAACTCTGTTGCATCTGCGAGCGTGCCCGAGCCCACACCAGTCCGTCGACCGTCTACCTCACATTCCGTCCAGCCGATCCCAAGTAACAACGCAATCACTGAGCTCGAACAAGCTGCAGGCATTGTGCGCGATCACGAGTCTGCCAAGGGCACAGCGACGCCGCAAGAGACGACAGAAGGTCCAGTCTCATTGGTTCCGACAGTCCTCAAGCAAGAAGACCAGGAGCATGTTCAAGATGAGCCGGAGAACATGGACATTGATACTCCAGTGGCAATGTCATCTGCGGCCAGGGCTGCTCGAGCCTCTAAGCCCGGGACACCTCTTGTTGGGTCTTTCCCTGAGGTTCCCATGGCACGCAGCCGTAGCACTCGTAATGCGCAGAACGGCAATTCGACGTCCAACGGCTCTTCGGAGAACAACAGCACAACGACAGGGGCGGTGTCGAAGCGAGGCAACAAGAAGAGCGGACCAACTACCACATCAGCGATCGAATCGCCCGCACTGAAACCCACACCGACCGCGAAATCGAATCCTCCTTCCTCCGCAGCGAGTTCTGTCGTCCCCGAACAAGAATACCAAGATGCAGAGACAGATGAGGGCGACGACGAGCCGCGGTACTGCTATTGCAACGAGGTATCGTACGGCCAGATGGTCGCCTGCGACAACGACGCTTGCCCCCGCGAGTGGTTCCACCTTCCCTGTGTGCAGCTCGAAAAGGCACCCGTGGGTAGGACCAAATGGTTCTGCAGTGACGAGTGTCAAGAGCAGCACGCAAAGTCCAAGGCGAAGGGGAAACGTCCGGGTAGTAGTAGACAATAGGAATTCGGAAGGAGTTCAAGGCGTTCTGGGACGGGTTCACCGGCGCGTGTGTCCAGGCCAGGCCCAAAGGGAAAGGGCAAGGCTAAGCTTAAGGATATTTGGGTTGGATGGAATGCTCTTTGAAGCTCCCAATCTGTTTTTTCTGGGATTTGTGGGATTTTCGGCGTTCAGGTTCGGGGTACTTTGACTCCACTCATGACCGTGACGTCTGGAATCGACTCCTTTGGAACAGACATGTGGAGGTATTCGGTCTGGGGCGCTCGTTCGCCTTGATCTTTTGCATCGACTCGCAGCTGGGCATTTCCGTGCCTTTCTTGTGTATACGGTTACATGCACCGCCTCATTTTCAGGCAAAGGTGTGCATTCGATTTTTATGTATCTTTTTTCTTCCTGGTCTCCCATAGCTACAGACACTACTTGCATGGCAATAGCGAAGAGTCACGGCGGCTGGCATTAACGACGTAGATGCCCGAGATTGTCAATAGTCACGCGTTATGATCGCGCCCGAAACACATCCCTGCACGACTTTGTATATGTCAGCTGCGATTGGTCAAACACTCAACCTGCAGCTTGGACCCTGGATGTGTTTAGCTGCGGCTCAGCCATCACTCACCGCCACCTTATACACATAAAACAAGTGTCTTGAGGGTTGTGTTTCTGTCATCATTCCTCGAACATCTCCACGCTCCTTCACCACCCATAATGGTGTCCAAGAACATCCCTACCGCTGAGGAGCAGCTTATTGCGGAGCCTCAAGGCGGGGCACCGAGCTCCCCACCTGAGCTCCGGTTCCTGCATTACAATGATGTTTACCATATCGAAGCTGGGAGCCAGGAACCAGTCGGTGGCTACCCGCGATTCCAGACCCTGGTCAACTACTACAAGGACGATTCTAGATTCCAGGGACAGCCGAAAGCGTTGACA
Source organism: Ascochyta lentis (assembly GCA_004011705.1). Lineage (NCBI taxonomy): Eukaryota > Fungi > Ascomycota > Dothideomycetes > Pleosporales > Didymellaceae > Ascochyta > Ascochyta lentis. Next base: position 595,453 of record RZGK01000003.1, read on the forward strand.
TTTTTCTCTGGGGATGCATTCAACCCGAGCATTGAGAGCAGTATCACAAAAGGTAAGTCCGATGCGATTCACGCACCACGGACACGAAATAATCATACGGACCTAGCTAACCGTGCGCGACAGGCAGTCACATGGTACCTGTGCTGAACACCATAGGCACCGACGTCTCTTGCGTAGGAGTAGGTGGTATGCCGATTATCAACACTTTAATTACTGACTGTAATTATAGAACCACGATCTTGACTTTGGCGTCAAGCAATACCGCTACTTGACAGCAAAGTGCAAATTCCCATGGCTGCTCGCAAACGTTCTCGATCCAGCCCTCGGCGACAATGTCTCTTTGGGGAACGCAAAGAAGACAGTCATGCTGACATCATCCAATGGCATTAAAGTTGGTGTCATAGGGTTGGCAGAGCGAGAGTGGCTCGATACGATCAATGCACTACCACCGGACATCATCTACAAGAGCGCTTCTGCAACCGCAAAGGAACTCATCCCGGAGTTGAAGGAACAGGGCGCTGAGATCATCGTATGCGTGGCACATCAAAGAGAGCCTAACGACAACAAGCTCGCTGAGAATTGCGGCAGCGAGTACATCGATCTAATTCTCGGCGGCCATGACCACTATTACTCCTACAGCCTCATCAACGGCACCCATGTCCTGCGATCGGGTACAGACTTCAAGCAACTTTCACACATCGATCTTTGGCGCAAGCCCGATGGCAAAGGCTGGGACATGAAGATTATACGACGTGATGTTGTGAGCAGCATAAAAGAGGATGCCGGAGCGCTCGCGCTGGTGGATGAACAGACACGCGACATCAAGAAGCGGCTGGACAAGCCTGTTGGATATACGGCTGCACCACTTGACGCTCGCTTCACCACTGTGCGTACAAAAGAATCCAATATTGGCAATTTCGTATGCGATCTCATGCGGTATTACTACTCCGCCGATTGCTGCATCATGGCTGCGGGAACAATTCGTGGCGATCAGGTGTATCCACCTGGTGTCCTCAAACTACGGGATCTGGTCAACTGCTTCCCGTTCGAAGACCCTGTGGTTGTTCTCAAGGTCACCGGAAAGCAGATTGTCGAGGCCCTGGAGAACGGAGTCAGCAACTATCCAGCGTTGGAAGGACGATTCCCACAAGTTTCGAACATCACTTTCGACGCGGATTACTCAAAGCCACCGATGTCGAGGATATCAAACGTAACAATCGCCGAAGATCCGGTAGACAACGAGCGCGTCTATGTCCTAGCTACGCGTGGATACATGGGCCGCGGCAAGGACGGTTACACTTCTCTTCTCATCGAGGAGGAGGGAGGCACTGCTGTGGAGATAGTTAGTGAAGAGAACGGTGTGCTCATCTCCACGATTCTTCGACAGTACTTCATGTCGCTCAAGGTCCTTGGCAAATGGAAGCGCTGGGGCAAATCGATGGATAAGAGGTTCCTGAATATCCAGACCAACCTCCAGAAGAACCACAAGCACGGCTTCCACGAGCCTTCACCGACTTCGCCAGTGGAAAAGAAGACTCCTAAGTTTCCTAGTTTTGACCGAGTGGCCAAGCAAGCTCAGGAGGCGGCATCTGGAAGCGAGTCGGAAGACCCCGATGCTGACGAAGACGAGGACGACGGCGCGGAGTATGATGCAAGCAGACCAATCACGTTCAACCAGAAGGAGTTGGATCTACTCAGGAAGTCTCTGCGGAAGTGGTGTAGGTTAGCGAAATTGGAGGGTTCCACAAAACTCTGTGATGAGCTGGATCAAGGCGAAATTCAAGTCAACTGGACAAAGGCCATCGCGCCGAGACTGGAGGGCAGAATCAACGACATCACTCCAGCAAAGTCTTAGATGAAAGATATCTAGAATCAAAGTGGAAATGCTGAAAATATAATCAGCGCTCACAAAACGCGCCATCACGTGCACCGTGTGATTAATTTGGATGACAGGTCGTGAGTGATGCAGGTGGGCGGATACAAATCGATGCGTTTTCCACACTTTCTTGAACCTGCCATTTACGGCAAGTACAGCCAGCGCGGTAACCGCCCCACATCCCCAACCATCCCTTCACATCACCTTCCCCATGTCAATCTTCATCCTCCCAAAAGAGATCCGTTTGCAGATATGGTCACTCGTTTACTTCAATGAACCGCCTCGGTTTGTAACGCTCATCACCGAGTCTCACGACGAGCACCATACGGAAGACGTGTTCTGCCCGCGCTTCTCACCCACTGCGCCACCTGTAGTTGTGAACGTCTGCCGGGAATCGCGTCTCGAGGCTGAGTTCCAAGCGTTGCGTACCTGCCACGTGATCCATCTTCCGTCGCCGTTGGACCCGAAATGCCTGGATTTCTACTTCCGGATTGACACTGATGTCCTTTTTATCGACCTCGAACACGGGATCAACAAGCACTTCGATGATTCTCCAGACTGCGGCTTGCTACCTCATTTTCTTGAAGCCGCCGGATGTGACACTTCTCTTCTGAAAAAGGTCGCAATCACGCAAATCGTACGCGTCGCGTTCGTTGACGGTGCACTCTCGAATTGCCTGCGCGATTTTCCCAACATCGAGCACCTGATCATGGTTGTTGACGCTAAAGACATGCGCAGTAGTCAGGAGAGGGAGAGGTTTGTTCTTGCAGCGAGACGCATTGTGACGCAGTACCGGCTTGACATGCGGATCAGGGTGAAAGCGAGGGGGGAGGTTTACGTGCATAGTGAAAGAAGTCTGGATCTCGACCTTGCTGTGAGGAATGGCAGAGGTCTTCAGATACTGGAAAAGAGTATTTGGGAGGGTTGGGGGGACTTGAAGAAGGGGTGGTGGAGCGAGGATGTGCCGCAGAGGTATATCGATTTCTACTTCTGACCAGGCAGGTGTTATACTACATTACAATTTACGGGCGCTACAAGACCCAACACAAGACTACGGCACCTCCAAATACACCCGATCTCCTTCTTTCGGCCCCTCGAGGAAGTCGTCCGGCGTCTCATTTGGAAGCTGGTGTTTCTCGGCCCAATCACGGACGGCTTCAAAGTTCCGACACGTGTGTACAGTGTTGAAGTCTACAAACGGTTCGATATCTGAATCGGGTGGCTGGTACCAGACCTGACCTAACACGCCGATATCCACGTTGCACATCAGTTGTTGGCGGATGATGTCGAGGCAGTGTGCTGTGGAGTGGTTAGTAAGTACTCCACTCCGAGACTGAGACTGCTAGGATGCAACTTACTAACGTGTGACTTCAGAATATGGTCATCGTTCGCAAAGGGCCCCATTCCAATTGTCTTGTAATATTCAATGTTCCAGGGCAGCGACTTGCGAAGCAGATTCAAGCAATGCAGATGGTGCAAGCCCTCTACATTCGCGGGGTAGCCGCCGCCATACTTGTCTTTGATCTTCACTTGGTCCGCTCTGATATTTGACAGTGCAGCTTCTGAAGCTGGTATTCGGACAGCACTGAAGTCAGCGCCCAGCGATCTCCAGGCTGCATCGACTTCCGGTCCGGCATCCTGCCTGAACGCATTGAGCTTGAGGAACGAGCCATTGAAGCGGACCTGACTGAAGGTCATGTCTGCTTCTTTGACGATGGGAGCTGGATCGTCATGAGCGTCTTTTATGGTAAGCGTGTGAGGGTTGAACGTACAGTATTCAGAGATATGCCGTATGCTGAAAGCATCAGCGTCAAGTCCATTTCGTCCAGCCCAGGCTCCGAATAGCGCGGAGAGTAATGCTGTACAGAATATCATAATGCTTGTCCCTATCCATGATGGACGTCGGGAGGGGGCCTTGGTGGGGTGTCCGTCGAGCGATGATGTTTCGCTGTTCGAAAGCAAACCTTCGCAATCCTCCGTTTTCACTGGAGTATACGATTCCGTACGCTTCTTTGTCTTGACGCCGAACATCTTGAAATTGGGATGAAGGAGCTTGGGAGAAACCCTCGGGAGGAACTGATAGCAGGCGCCTCGCAAAACACTCAATGGCTACGACTTTGCAACGACGGTCGGTTTATTTTTAGGGATGCACGCAATAGTAGCGTGAATATCACTAAGACGAGTGAGCCTAGAGCTACACACCACAACCGTATTCCAGAGCTACCCCGCCAAAGCTGACAGCAAGAGCATTCACTAGCCTACAAAGCCGAGCTGAATGAGTATCACGCCTCGCAAATAGCGCACGCTTGTGGCGCTACGGCTGATTCTAGCCGCAAGCTCACTCAGATCCACGATGCTTGGTACACAGATGTTTCTCACGTTACTTGCCTGTTGCACAACCCCACTGTAAGACTACGTCAAAAATGGTCCGCCTACAGTGATCTCACGTGCATCAGGATCACAGCCAACAACATTGCTTCTTCTGTGTTGCGTGATAGCACAAAGTTCGTATTAGCATCACGAAATTCCCACCGTAGCCTCCGATTCGAGCTTGCGCTACCCTGCATGCAGCCTGCATATACACACCATGTGGCAGCATACACGAGAGCTGACGCCCGTCCACGTGACATTGCTCAACCACTCACCTTCCGTTGCTGTGATTAAGATCTCACCGGAGCATACGCAAGTACTCAATCCGGCACTGCCATGCGGGGACCCCGTAAAATCCATACGGCAAGATCTACGCCATACAGATACCGACAACAGTTAGTTCGGACTATTTCCAACTACCAGCACATCGCTCACAACCTCACAACACGACACATGGCGACATACGTCTGGATCGACGCCCAAAGATGCCTGCATCAGGCAAGTATCAACGTCGTGACGGTGTACGCAAGCCATACGAGCACTACCGTCCCGCAATCGATAATGCCATCGTTAGTCCTGCACCACACTGGCTTCGTCAGTGAGCACGACTGAGATAGTCAGAGTAGTTTGGGTAATCGGTCTGACCGTCTGAGACTGCATGGAAATGGCTAAGCTGAGATGATGGTGGGCTTGATATACGATCTCGAAACCAGTATATGAAGCCCAAGTCGCTTCAACTTTCAAGCCTTCAAGCCACACTCAGAGGCTCCAGCACAATAGCAACTTCCAGCACTTTCTTCAGATACAGCCTCAAGATCTTCCACCATGAAGTACGCACTTGCACTCCTCGCTCTGGCGGCCGCCGTCACTGCTGCTCCAGCCGCTTCTCCTGAGGCTGTCCCCGAAGCTGCACCTGCAGCTGACGGCTATGGCAAGTACGCCTCGTATGGTATGACTTTCTCAACTCTCCATATCTTTTGTAGATTGAATGCTGAGCGTCCCAGGCACATACCCACCACCAAAGGATGGCTATGGCAAGTATGCCAGCTATGGCAAATACGGAGCTGCCAAGCGTGACGCTGAGCCCGAGGCTGCACCAGCCGACGGCTATGGCAAGTACGCCTCTTACGGTAAGTTCTTGATCGAACCGCATTGCACCATGCTGATACATACAGGTACCTACCCACCACCAAAGGACGGCTATGGCAAGTACGCCAGCTACGGAAAGTACGGTGCGCAGAAGAGAGAGGCAGAGCCAGAGGCCAATCCTGACGGCTACGGGAAGTACGCATCATACGGTAAGCAAGGACACAAACATCTAGTCCCACAAGAAAACCAACAAGTCCCAGGCACATACCCCCCACCCAAGAACGGCTACGGCAAGTACGCCAGCTACGGAAAATACGGCGCCCAAAAGCGCGAAGCCGAGCCCGAGCCAGCAGCTGACGGCTACGGCAAGTACGCCTCTTACGGCAAATACCCTCCCCCCAAGGAGGGATATGGGAAGTATGCTAGCTATGGAAAGTACGGTGCTAAGCGGGACGCTGAACCCGAGGCCGAAGCCGAGGTTGAAGCGCAAGAGTGAAGATGTTAGGGAGGATGGATGGATGGATGGATAGAGATGAAATGTGAAGTCACCATCTCCTTATTGCTATAACATTATGCTTTAACCAATCAATGAACACACCCTCTCTTCCAACACAACGACCTCACTACTTTGAACATCCTAGCCGGAGTCATGGCACATTGACAATAACCCAACACTTTACCATTCCAACCCAACCCAACATCTAGCCAATCTTGCAGCCCTGCACCATTCGAAATGCAAGTCTGCATCTCGTTACATCAGCAGACGTAGAGCATTAGTGTGAACATGGACATCTTCCCCCTCTTTAGTAGCAAACAAATCCTCGTGCTACTGTTGTTACTAACCCTGTTGTTGGCTTTTTACTTGTTTCTTTGATTGGACTAAATTAATATTGATGTCTGTATTAATATTAACACTAATTTAACTACACTACACTACACTACACTACACTACTTGCTCTTATGTCGGTTAGGTCTGCGTCTACACAAATCTAGTAAATAAGTAGCGAGAGACATCTATTGTCTGTATATTCTTACATGCAAATATATAGTTGGATAAATAGATAGATAGGTTAGCGAATTAAGGAGATTGCGATGTGATGTGATGTAATGTGATGTGATGTAATGTAATGCTATTTTAGTTAAGAGTAGATATACGTTTCCTAACTAGAGAGCAGAGAGGCCGGGTACGATGTTAAATAGAGTAGAGTAGAGTAGAGGAAGATAGTAAGTACATATTTCTAATCTAATTTTATCTTTAAGATAAGAATAAGAGAAGAGTGTATTATACCTAATACCTAATACACAGTAAATAGTACATAGTACACATATGTGTGTACAGTATAATATAGTACACTACAGCTGAAAAACTAACTAATAATTACTTCTATCTCTTCTACCTCTATCTTTTCTACCTCTACTCCTCCTACTATATAGCATTACATCCTACTACATAATGCTACTTCTACTACATCCTACCACAACCGCGCTACTCTATCTACACTACTAATATACAAGATAGAAGTGTACAACCTAGTCAACAAGTTGAAAGCAAACAAACTAAAAGATAAAAAGTGAGAAGTGAGAAGTAAGAAGTAAGAAGCAAGAAGCAAGAAGTGAGAAGGAAGAAAACGTAATTTAGAAGACGCCGGCTATGCAACCTATATAACCTAATACAACATAACCCAATATAACCCAATATAACCCAATATAACCTAATATAACCTAATATAACCTAATATAACCTAATACAACCTATGTGGTCCTGACTTATGTAGTCCTGACATAATGTAACCTAACCTAACCTAACCAGACCTAACCTAATCTAACCAGACCTAACCTAACCTACGCAGACCATACGAGACGAGACGAGACGAGACGAGACAAGACCTTATGCAGCAAACACGCTGTAGTTCTAAACAGCCCTCCCAACACAGCACAACACAACACAACACAACATAACATAACACGATCCACAACCTCACCTCAGCTCGAACAAACTGACAAACAACTACCTAATACCCCTCATCCAGCCCTCGATGTTACTCCGCTGCTGGGTGTTGAGGGGCTGCATGAGCATCGTGTTGGGGTCCATTTGCATGCTGTTCATTTGCATGCCGTTCATTTGCATTGGCATTTGCATGGGCATTTGCATTTGCATTGGCATACCACCCATCTGCATACCGCCGCCCATCTGCATACCATTCATTGGCATACCGCCCATCTGCATACCGCCCATTTGCATGGGCATCTGCATGGACATGTTGGGTTGCATCACGGGCATACCGCCCAAGACGTTCATTTGCGGGCCGCTTTGCATCATGCTCATTTGCATGGGCATGCTGCTCTGGCGGGCGCCCATGCCGGGGTACTGTTGTGGTATCATGCTGTTGATGGCCATGGACTGCTGTGAGGCGTTCAGAGCCGGGTTGGCAAACATGGTGCTCGGCGCGCGGGGCTGTTCAGCTGGTGTCAGGCCGGCCATTTTGTCTTTGTAGGCTTGGATTTTGAGCGCCAGGGGCTGGTCTTCGTCGTCTTTGGATTTGGTGCTGCCGATGCCGCGGAGAAGTGGGTCTGGACCTGTCATGCCGTAGCTGCTTGCGCGCATGTTTTGTGTCAGGCGCTGGGCTTTCCGTCTCTCTTCTGCAAGCGCGTTCTGGTGCAGCAAACTACCCGCGGGGAGGTGCGATATGAGTTGTTCGTTGGACACTTTGCGCGCTTGGTGGTGGTCATCGTAGGGATTTGCGCTGAGCACGTCGGCCAGGCTCATCTTGGAGCGCAGCGCTGGACGCTCGCCGGGGTTGAGCATGTCGCCGCGGGCTTCGGCTTCGGCCTTGAGGCGGGCGCGGCGCTGGCCGAGCGTCTCTTCCTCGCCGTCTTCTGGGGCGGGGGAGGCGGCGGGAGCGTCTTTGTTTGCTTTTGGCGAGTCGTCGACACCAAGCTTGGAGAGCATCTCGGCGGCAAAATCGCCGCTGACGGTGCTCTTGCGGACGTCGTCGCCAAGGGCGTCTTCAATCATCTGCTTGTCTTTCAGGCGGCGCATGCGCTCGCCGAGCGTCTCTTCCTCTTCGCCTTCGGACTCGGGTTGGGGGGTGATGACTCGAGGTATTTCCAGGTTGGTCTGGCTGTCGTAGGCGCCCAATGTTGCTGTCCTCCTGCTCGAGACGCCACCGGTGAGTCGATCGCGGCGACGGCTCAACGGCTCGTTGTCTTCGAGTTCGCGCTGGGCGATCAAGCCGAGCGGTCTGTCCCAGTCGTTCTTGGGCGGCTGCTTGTACAGGACGCCCAAGGGAATGTCGTCGTCCGAGTCGTCGTCCTGCGCTTCCCAGGCGAGCTGCACCTTTTTTTTCAGTCGTTTCTGCTTCTCGCGCTCGGCGTCGTCGTTGAGCTCGAGCAGGGTGCGGTGGGTGGTCATGCGGCCTTCTTCCACCATGGTGACGTAGTTGATGTTGCGCTCCTTTTGTTTCGCCTTGCGTAATTGCAGTTCAGCGAGCAGTGTTGTGGGTGCGCCAAAGAACTGTTCTTCCTCCTCTTCCTCGTCGTCGTCGTCTTCCAGAGCCTGATCCTCGAACTCGGCGTTGGGGTCGCGGTCGTGGTCGTCGTCCCAGGAGTTGCGTTGTGACGGGGTGTCGTGGTGGTTGGGACCTCGGGCCTGCTCGTCCCGCTCGTCAAGCTCGGCGCCCAAGCTCATGCGGCTTTCGGTGGCCCTGGTCAGCAGGATGTTCATGTCGGCGGAGCTGTTGCGCTTCTTGAGCTTGTTCAGCCTGGCGCCGCTGGAATTTGTGGTGGTGTCGAGGATGTTGAAGGAGCTCCGCCTCTTGGTGGGTTCGATGACGACGGGGTCGGTGAGGGGGAACTTGGAGCTCTTGCGTTTGTGTTCAGGGCCGTAGACCTCGTTGCCGACGCGGCCGGTGAAGGGATGGTCGGTGAAGGCGGAGACGGGAGCGCGGGCGGAGGCCTCGAGGATGCTCTCGAGGGTGTCTTGGGCAGACTCGCCCTTGACTTGAAATTCCTGCGAGGGGCCTTGGTGGTCGAAGAAGGCACTGGCGCGCAGTTGTGCAGGCAGGCCGGCGAAGCTCTGGCGGGTCTTTTTGTTGGGCTTGGGTGGCTCGGCGGCACTGAGCCAGGGGGCGGATTTCCTGTTCTCGGCCTGCATCTGATCCAGAACCTGGGTGCGACGTCGTGCAGCCACGTCAGCGGCGGGCAGGTGAGACAGGCGTTTGGGCAGGTTGAGCATGCGCGGGACGGGGGCCGGGTAGTAGACCATGCCGTCTTCTGGTGGGGGTGCGGCGTGTGAGGGCAGCATGTCTGAGGCGGAGCGCATCATGAGGGACGAGCTGCGGGTGTGGGAGGGATGCGAGGGCTCTGGTTCGGGCTCTTCGGGGACCGTGTCTGGGGCGTGTGTGCCGTCGAAGTCGTGCCATAGGGTGCGTGCCTGGTGGGTGGTGTCGGTGGAGGCGGCGGTGGGTGGGCGGTCAGGCAGCTCGTAGTGGGTGTAGGGGGCGTGGGCGTCGTCACGGTCCATGTCGCGGTCGAGGGGGATGCTATCGCGGTCGAGGGGGATGCTATCGCGGTCGAGGGGGATGCTATCGCGGTCGAGGGGGATGCTGTCGCGGTCGAGGGGGATGCTGTCACGGTCGAGGTGGATGCTGTTGCGGATCTCATCGCGGATCTCATTGGCAATTTCCTCGTATTTGCGTGTAAAGGACGAGACCTGGCGCTGGCCGGGCGGCGGCGGCGAGGGCGAGTGCGGGTGCGAGGGCGAGGGCGAGGACGAGGGCGGCGGGCGGTGCTCAATGGGCGTGGCCATGATGGAGCCGGGCGAGAGGGGCGAGGTGGGCGAGGTAGGCATGGCGGCGGTGGCAGCAGTGGCAGACTCGTGGACCTGCTCCGGGTGGACGACGTGGGCGAGTCGCGAGGCCTTGCTGCCAGAACGATGTCGCTGCAGGGAGGTCGGCGGAAGCGAGCAGGAGCCCGAGCGGAGAGAACCCACGGGCGAAGTCACGTAGCCTCCGGGCGAGTAGCCACCCCAGCGGGCGGGCCCGTTCGTATCCACGACGGAATTGGCGTGCGAGCTGGTCGACACGTTGCGGCTGCGGCCAGTGTGCACGCGCGTGAGGGTGTTGGCGTTGGCGTTGGCGTTGGTGTTGGTATTGAAGTTGCTGCCGCTGTTGCTGTCGTCGGCCACGGACAGCGAGCGCAGCGACGAGCGGCGGCTGTCGACCAGCTTCAGCTCCGAGTGCAGGCGGCGGATCTCCTCGTCGAGGTCGGAGCCAGCCTCGCTCATGCGCTCGGCGTGCTCCTCCAGCCGGCTGATGTTGCCCACGTATGCGCCCTGCAGCGACTGCAGGTCGGGCAGCGGGTGGTGGAGGTCGACGCCGGGGGGAGAGGCCATGACATCTACTGCATCGTGCGCCCACGGTTTGCTTTGTGCAGGGGAAAGGGGACGGATCAGCGTGGGTGGTGCAGTCCAGACTCCACTGGCTGTTGCCCGTTGCCCGTTGCCCGTTGCACGAAACATGGCAGGGAACACGCCCGTTCCCCATCTCTTCAGCCCTCCACCATCCAAGAATAGCACCCGCTGCAGCCAAGACCAACGCCGCCATCCTACCCGCAGCCACACTTGACGCCCATCACCACCACAGTGACCACACCACCACAACTCACTTGACCTTGCGCATCACCACCACCACCACACCACACTTGACCTTGTACATCACCACAACCACACCACACTTGACCTTGTGCATTGCCACCGCCATGGACGACCCGCCCCCGCCCAAGCGCAAATTCAACTTCCGCCAGGAGCCCAAGAAGAAGCCCAAAACCGACGACCATGGCACCGCCGCCCTCAAGACGGGCTTTGGCGCAAAGATGATGGCCAAGATGGGCTACCGCGGCACCGGCGGCCTGGGCAAGGAGGGCGAGGGCATCGCAGAGCCCATCCAGGTCGTCCTGCGCGGCAGCAAGGGCGGCGTGGGCATCGTCTCGGAGAAGAGCGAGCAGCAGAAGCGCGAGGAACGACGAAAGGCAGAAGCCAACGGTGAAGAATACATCGACTCGGACGAAGAGGACCGTCGCGAGCGCAAGAAAAAGGCAAAGGCCACACGCCAAGCACGCACCGCAGCCCCGCGGCCCAAGAAGACGCTGTTCGAGCTCGAGGCCGCTGGCATGCATGTCCCCCTCGCCCTGCAGTCCATCATCGATGCAACCACCGGCGCCTCCACCCCAACCTCGGGCGTCTCCCTGCGCGCCAGCGACATCGTGCCCTTTGAGAACTCGCTCCAAGCCCGCGTGCGCCGCGACCTGAACAGCTTCTCCGAGGCCTTTGAAGAGCTGCAGATCGAGTCCAAGGCCATTGCCCCACAGGAGTACGCGCTGGAAAAAGAGCTCGAGCTGCTGGAACGGCAGAGGGACGAGATCAGCGACGTCACCGCGCGACTGCAGTCCATGCGCGCTGCCTCCTTCAACGACGTGTGCGACGGCCTCAAGGACCTGCGCGCCGCCTACCCGTCCAAGCCCCTCCACCGCGAGTCCATCGCCCTCATCCACCCACACTTCTCTCACATGATCGTCTCTTGGTCGCCGCTCCAAGACGCCCTCGAAGAAGCCGCTGCTGCCTTCTCCGAGCTGGCCAACGTCATCCAACCGCGCAGCAGGAGCATCATCTCAGACGCCTACACCCACCCTTCCCATGCCATGGTCGCACGCACGCACCTCGACGACGAGGCTCCCATCAAGCGCGGCACCACATCCTCCTACGAGACCATGATGCTCACGCTCTGGCTGCCCTCGGTCAGCTCAGCCGTCACCCAATGGGACGTCAAGGACCCCCGCCCCATGGTGCATCTGATTGAGGTGTGGCGGCCCGTGCTGCCTCCCTTTATCGCAAAGAGGGTGCTCCAACAGATTACGCGAAAGCTGTCCACCTCCGTGCACGAGTGGAATCCGCGCAAGTTCAAGCGGAGCCCGCACACCTGGATCGTCGAGTGGCTGCCGTACCTGAGCCCCGCCGATCTGGACCCCAAGGGTTCGGGCCTGGTGGCAGACATCAAGCGCAAGCTGCGTCACGCCCTGCAGTCCATCGACATCACCCGCGGCCCGCTGTCCGGCATGGAGCAGTGGAGGAAGGTCTTTGGCAAGGCCGAGATCGACCGTATGCTCGTGAACCACCTGGTGCCACGCTTTGCGAACCACTTGCGCGACAACTTCGAAATCAACCCGGCAGAGCAGGACATGGCCCCGCTCGAAGCTGTCTTTGCTTGGAAGGGCCTTCTCTCCGACCAGACACTTGGGGAACTCCTCAAAGCCCAGTTCTTCCCCAAGGTCTTGGACACGATTCACCACTGGCTGTCGAGTGAAGGCGTCGTCTTCAACGAGGTCCAAGCCTGGATCAAGTGGTGGCGCGAGACGCTGGGAGACGACGTCGACGCGCTGCCATCCGTCTCGTCGTGCTGGGACGAAGCACACACGCTCATCGAGCAGGCCTTGGATCTCGGAGAGGCCAGGCTGACAGACCTGCCTGCACCAAACGTGGAAAGCGCCCAAGCCGCGCCCGCAACCCCAGACCTGTCCGCGTCCATCCACCAGGAGCCACCCCGGCCCGCAGCACAAGCAGAAGAGCCGACGTTCAGGGAGATGGTGGAGGAGTTCTGCGGCGAGGAAAATCTGCTGATGATGCCCCTGCGCGAAGCCCACCATGTCACGGGTCTCCCACTGTTCAGAATCACTGCGAGTGCAACAGGCCGCGGCGGCGCAGTAGCCTACATCAGAGGCGACATACTGTGGGCGCAGAACAAGAAGAACAAAGCGCTCTGGGAGCCCATGGGGCTAGACGACCACCTCATCGCAAAAGCCGAAGGCAAATGAGCGACAACCTGAGGAAACTCGCACACCGACACGTGCTTGCAGATCACGGCAGGGTAAGCTCCCACAGCCTTCCCAGGGCAGATATATTTACTTGCATTGGCTAATCCGGCATCATACGATGCACGCTTAGGTAGTCTTATCGCCGTCATGGCAGTGCACCGAAGCAATCAAAGCCACTTCTATACTCGTCGTCCTCTTGCTTTCTATGAAACCAATCCTGCCTGTACGACGTGTAGCCGCTGACCAGCAGTTTCACACTTGATCCTTTTCCTTCACCTCGTCACTTGTAAGTCACTAGCGCAGTTGATTTGTGGCTTACTCCTCGCGGAGAATAAAGTCCCTTATTAGTGTCATTACCCACACGTCGCCCATGTCAGTCACTAGCACAGTTGATTTGTGGCAAACCTCACGGAGAAGAAAGTCCCTCATCAAATCACCCACAAGTCACTAGCGCAGTCGACTTGTGGCATAAACCTCACGGAGAATAAAGTCCACGCAATTCCCTGCTGTCCAGACCCTGCGCATTACAAACGCCACAACGTGCCCACCCAGACAATCGCAGCTGTCACACCGACCTTGACGCACATGGACGCGATTCGCTTAGGCGGGCGCTTACCAAGTGAAAGCGCAGGAATGCGCAGCCAATGGGAATGCAGCGTTGAGGTGCATTTTGAGACTTGTTTGACCTGCAGGGGAGAGGAACGGTCGACATGGAAGAGGCTTCGTGCATACGGCCCGCTGCTGTGCCGTGGGTTTGCACATGATCTGCGGTGGTTGGGGTAGAAGTATTTTTGGAGCGCGCATCTCCGGGCAAGATGCTGCTGAGGACGTCGAAGGCTCGAAGCCATCGTCGGTGAAACGGAAAAAGCATTCTTCGACATACACAAATCACATACATTCACCTCACAACCAAATTCATCATCACAGCCGTGTCGCTGCGTTGATGCCGACTTCCATGGCACTAGCCCGATAATAGCGACCCCGCTCCAGCGCCTGTAAACGAACAACGACTGGACGCCTTCATGTCGCTCAAGAAACAACCTCGCCAATCAGCATCCACAACACCCATGTCCTGGCCATCACACCTCAGTCGACCCAAGCAGCTTGGCCAGCCGCTGTCCAAATATCACCATGTGTGCCTGCTGTCACGTCTCACCTTTCCCTGGTCCCTCAGTGCCGGATCCTCCAGTCTCGGATCGGCAGTCCATGGGATCGTCCACGGAACATAACTACCCTCCCTCCCTACGTCTCGAGTTGGAAAGATGATGCTGGGCAGAGCGTTGCCTCCGGCTCTCTTCTCCCTGCTCCTTGCTGCCCGTGCTGCCGCCACCCCATACGACTTCAAGGACAACTACAACGACCCTGCACCCAGCCCTGAAGACGGCCCGCCTGCATCGTTCCACGCTACCAGAGACAGACAGCGACTGCCGTACGAGATCTGCGGCCTTGTGGGAGGCTACGTTTTTACCGTCTTGATCTGGGGCGTCCTGCTCCTGACCATTGGGAGAAAGATGAGACGGAAAGCACTGGATCCGCCGCCAGCATTGGAGTTTGAGCAGGAACTCAAACCGATACGAGGCGCCATGGAGACGCCGATTAGTCCGAGTTCGATGCGCTCGGCCACGAGTTGGATGCGCAAGTTCAAGAGGAGCGAGTCGCTTTCCGGAAGCACACCGGTCAGCCCCGTGGTCCAGAGCCCCATGTCGTTTGACCAAAAGGTGCTCGATGCGGACAAGGCGCGCGCACAGGATGATATGGAGAGGCTGTATGCTGCCGTCATGGACCATGATGCGAAGAAGCATTCGCGGCAGGCCAGTAGGGAAGTGGAAGAGCAGGTGGCACCGCCCATCATCAGGTCGGAGAGGAGAAAGCCGTCCGCCATCAGCACCACGCACCGGGCTCCCACCGACAGCAGTCCCGTGTCGCCCATCAAAGCCATCTATCCTCCCGACTACACCAGCACCAACATGAGCGTGCACTCTCGCAACAACAGCCTTCGCAACGACAGCCTTCGCAACGACAGCCTTCGCAACGACGGCCTTCGCAACGACGGCCTACGCAACGACGGCCTACGCAACAACAGCCTCCGCGTTGACCATCCCCCACCATCACCCCGTTCCATCCTCTCCAAGCCGCGACGGCTGTCAAGCGCAAGCAAGCAAGAAAAGTCGGCCCGCTTCAATCTCAAAAACCTGCGCATCAGCGGCCCCATCCAGAGCTACGGCGGCGCAGCCCCAGACGACGAAGCCCGCACCCCACTCTCACCACGCTTCTACCCCGACCCCGGCGCGCCACCCTCACCACCCACACAACCCACCTCCCCGACGACGCCCTACTCACCAACCGAACCCGCCGAACTCTCACGCGCACACAGCCTCGGCATCCCCCTCCCCGCACCCCAACGCCCCACCCCCAACTACCCCAACCCGCTCTCCAACCATGACCCCAACCCACCACCTCCCCTTCCGCAACTACCAAACCACCACCACCACCTCCACCACCGTCCCCCCCTCCCCCGGAATCCAAACCACGATCCTCGACCGCCGCCCCGCGAACCTCAGTCTCCAGACCCCGCGCACCGGCGTTCCCTTCACGCCTTACAGTCCGTATATGCCCTTCACGCCCATTACGCCCGTGACGCCGCATTTGGTGACGAAGCGCGAGAGGAAGGAGAAGCGGAGGGAAGGGAAGGGGCGGTTGGGGCGGGTGAGCAAGGTGAAGATGGTGCAGGGGCCGGGGGAGATGTTTGGGGATGCTTATTAGGTGGTTGGTTTTGTTGGTTGGGGGTGAGATTGGGGTGGGGTGTGCATGGGGAGAGGGTAGGAGAGGAGGGAGAGAGGGTTCTTGTATTTTTTTTTCCTTTTCTTTAAAGGGGGTAGATTATATCACGAATCATGACTTGTATATACATTTCCATTTACATTTCCATTTACATTTACATTTACATGCTTTTTAGTATTCATCAATCAATCAATCAATCAATCAATCAATCAATCAATCAATCAATCAATCAATCAATCAATCAATCAATCAATCAATCAATCAATCAATCAATCAATCAATCAATCAATCAATCAATCAATCAATCAATCAATCAATCAATCAATCAATCAATCAATCAATCAATCAATCAATCAATCAATCAATCAATCAATCAATCAATCAATCAATCAATCAATCAATCAATCCATCCATCCATCCATCCATCCATCCATCCACCTATCAATCAATCACTTCCACATCCCCTCGTCTTTCAACCTTCAAGTCGCTGGACTTAGTGGTTTAGTTGTTTGTTTTTACTCGTTTGTAAGGTAGTGCTGTCTCTATCTGTCTTCTATCTTCTATCTCTATTTCTACATCTCTATATCTCTACCTTTTCTATACTACACTTTAAAATTCTACTGTTTATATATATGTGTCTTTTTATACTTATATGTCTTTTTATACTTATATGTCTTTCTGTATTTATATTTCTTTCTACGTTTATATGTCTTTCTATGTTTATATTTCTTTCTATACCGGTATGTCTTTCTATATCTATATTTCTATTATCTACACCTACCTACTTACTAACTACTGTATCACACTATTACTACTACACTATTACTACTATACTATTACCATTACACTATACGTTACGTCGCGAAGACAAGGTAGAGTGCACAGTCGAGGTTTCTATTAGGTAAGATGTGTGTAGTTAATAGATAGATAGAAAGAGGGATAAATAGATAAATAGATAAATAGATAATGTTAGGGGCTTTCTACCTTAGGTATGCCAACTCTTAGGAACACCTTAGGGCGACTACGGTCACCCCTTAGAGCCCACACACACGTATATATTCCCCTAAATCCTTAGAGGCTTAACCCCTAAGGATTTGTCTCTTATCTTATCTAATACTATACGTTTTGTCCTATCTCTTGCCTGCCTATAGTGCCCTCACAATTTAAATCCTTTATACTCCCTCTTAGAAGAGGCAGTTAAGAGATATCTAATTTTTTCTATACCTATTACGATGGTTGGAAATCGACGTCGCCAACGTGCTACTAGCAACGACGACGCACCAGGCTCGCAACAGCCTAGCCCTGGTAGCGACCTGACGGATGCCTAGAGGTATCCTATACACAACGTAGTAGCGAACTTGTTACTACTAGGCATGCCCTAGGTTGATACAACGCCTAGTACATCTAACAACTAAGCGTTAGGTCCTACTAAATTAGGAAACAAACAGGCTCTTAGCCCTACTAGCCCTCTAACAGATGCGCTATCCTATCTAAGTTAGATAAACCTAGCAACTAGTTTAAATGCAGACCCTCTAGCTGCTACAGGAGCGCCTAGGGTAGAACCTGTAGCTATTCTAACTACAGGCTAGCCTTTATTTGTTAAGCAACTTCTTAAGAACCTTTTTAAGGCAGAGCTTGCTAGAGCCTCTAAGGCTAAACTAGCTATCTAGAGGAACTAGATTAACTAAGCCTTATAAGCCCTAGGCTTAACTAAGGGCAGAAACTAGTTAGAACCTAACTAGCTAGCGTTTAATAAGGCTAGAAAGATTATCTAAGTGTTAAACAACATTTAACCTAAACCTAAGCTAGGTACTAAGAGTAGAGCTCTATCCCTATAGTAAGTAGACTAGTAGATTAAAGATATTAAGACAGCCTTCTAATACGCTTAGGTGTTAGAGGACTCTATTATAAGAACCTACTAGGCTATAGGTACTATTTAGTTTAGTATTTATTGCAAACTAATCTAATAATAGATTAACTAGAGATCTATCTAATTATAGTCTAATCTTAAGGCAGAGGAAGAGTAACTTATATAAGACTCTATTCTTACTAAGTATAAGAACTATACTAAGTTCTTTAATATTAAGTAGAAAGAAGGTAATACAGTTAACACCTTCCTAATACTGTTAAATTACTAGAAGTTACTACTACTGTACAGCTTCTTTAAGTTTAATAACAGTACTAAAGACTATAACTTTAAAATCGCGTTTGTATAGTCTAAAACTCTACTTTACCTCTAGTAGGAAATCTAGCGTAACAGCAGCCTAGATAATATCTAGTAATAGCAGGAGTTTAAATAAGCCTTCTGTAATACAGAGATAGCAGCCTGTCCTATAGTTACTTATAGGAGTAGTAACGCTAACTACAGTAAACGGTATGCTATATCTCCTAATTAGAAGGGGAATAAGAGACATGCTAGCTGCAGAGGCACACTATCCCGTAGCTAGGGTAACAGTACCCTAGTAGCTACCTAATCTAATAATAGTAACAACAGCTAGAGTTAAAATAAAGACTAGGGCAGCTAAAAGAGTTACTAGAAAAACTGTAGTAGTTATAACTCCTACTATAAAAGTAGTAATAATAGGAACGCCTAGTTAACAGGAGAGTTAGGAAAAAGAAAGCTCTAGTTACTAACTTATTCTAACTACAACTAGGGCCTAAAACTAGGGGGAAATAAACCTGTATTATAGTTACTATATCCCTTTAGGACCCTAATAAGTCCCTAACACTGCTCTAAGCCCTCTATAACTTAGAAGTAGAGCTAAACCTTATTAGCTAGTAAGTAGTAGATAATCTCTACCTAGAATATAAATTGTTCTATTAAAGGCTAGTAGCTACATTCCTTAATAGCAACTACCTAGACATCTAGCAACCCTATAATCTAACTATTAATTACCTAGACAGCAATAGCATAGTTAAATCTGTAGGACTATAGAAGTTCTAGTTAGCTGCCTTTAAGGAATATAACCTAGTACTAGGCTACTTATAGTTAGTATCTACTAACCTGTGCATCTGCTTCTCTAAAGGTATATATAAGTAGTTCCCTAATAACGCAGAGAAAGTACACCTTACTACTATATAAGAGCTGTTCTACTCTATAAAACTAGGAGAGAGAGCATACTTAATATACCTAGGTAACCTAGTTTACTAAGTCCTAGAGGAGGCAATTAACAACCTTTTAGAAAGTAACTAAGAAGGCAGTAGATAACTACTAGCCTAGAGGCTAAGCAGAGACGCTGTTCTTAACGCAGAATACTTCTATAATAAGAGACTCCTCTAGCTCTAGAATAAAATACTTAAAGTTATTAACTACCTTTAGCATTATATTGCGTAGTACCTAGATCTATTATAGCTCTCTAAAGCTACAGGTAAGTGCATAGTAGCAAGTATTATCTATAAGCCCTCTTAACACTCTAGGATGCTGCCTATAGGTATAGCCTAAGTCCTTCTAGATAGTAATAAAGACTACCTTTTAGTTAACTCTGTAGATAATAAACTAGACTTAGAGGAGCTTAAGCACG
Organism: Ascochyta lentis; assembly: GCA_004011705.1. Lineage (NCBI taxonomy): Eukaryota > Fungi > Ascomycota > Dothideomycetes > Pleosporales > Didymellaceae > Ascochyta > Ascochyta lentis. Next base: position 614,956 of record RZGK01000003.1, read on the forward strand.
TTCCTCTAGAGCTGCACTATAAGTAGTTTATATTTAGTAAGCACTAGTCTAGTGTATTAGCACTGTATTAGGATTATAATTACTCTATTAATATTAAACTAGAGAATAAGATACTAAACATGCCTATCTATAACCTCTCTAGAAAGGAGCTGGAAATACTACAGGCCTACCTTAATACAGCATAGAAGAAAGGTTAGATACGTCTAAGTAAGTCCCCTGCTAGGGCACCTATCCTATTTATACTAAAAGCTAACAGTACACTGTAACTCTGTATAGATTATAGAGGCCTTAATAAGGTTACTATTAAGAACTAGTATTCTATTCCTCTTATAAATAAAATGCTAGATAGGCTATTAAAAGCAGCTATCTTCTCTAAGCTAGATCTACGTAATGCCTATTATAGGCTCTGGATTAAGAAAGGTAATAAGTAGAAGACGGCTTTTAAAACTAGGTACGGCTATTTTAAGTACTTAGTTATACCTTTTAGATTAGCAAACGCTCTAGCAACGTTCTAATCCTATATCTAGAGAGCCCTAGAAGGTCTTATAGACCGTACCTGTATAGTGTACCTAGATAATATTCTTATATACTTAGAGCACGAGGAGGATTATTAAGCCTACGTTAAAGAGATCCTAGATTAACTTATTAAATAGGGGTTGTTCTGCAAGGTAAGCAAATGCTTATTTATAACAAAGTTAGTTAAGTTCCTAGGCTTTATTATTACGCCTAGTAGAGTAATTATAGACTCTGTCCGCGTGCAGATAATCTAGGAGTAGCTAGAGCCTAAGAGATATAAGGACATCTAAGTATTTCTTAGCTTTGCTAACTTTTACTAAAGATTTATCTTTAACTACTCTAGAATTGTCTACCTGTTAGTAGACTATATAACTTCTACCTAGAGGCCGGAGTTAGAGCTAGGAGGCTCTACTTTAACAAAGGGGGGGAAGAAAACGCTAGCAAAAACCTAAAAAGGCCTAATAAGATAGTATAAACTATAGAGTTAGCTAGAGGAAGTACGCTAGGCTTTTCTTACTATTAGGAAGAAGTTTACTAAAGCACCTATGCTACAGCACTTTAACCCTGCTAAGCTAATTATAGTTCTTACTAACGCGTTAGACTTTGCTATAGCTGCTATACTGCTGCAACTGTAATTATTAGGAGTACTAACAGAATAATACTAGAAGCTAGTAGTGTTCTAGAGTAGGAAGTTCTAAGGCCTATTAATTAGATAGCACACCTATAATAAGGAATTAGCTGCAATTGTTAAGGTATTTAGGTAGTAGCAATATTACCTTAAGTATGCCCTATTAATAGTCTAAGTACTCTCTAATTATAACAACTTGTAGTACTTTATAACTATAAAAGAGCTCTCCCCTAAGTAAGCACACTAGGTAGAGAAGCTAGCTAGGTACGACTTTAAAGTTAAGTATAAGCCTAAACTAGAGAACTCTGCAGACAGCCCCTTAAGGCGTCTAGATTATGCAAAGGGACTAGTTATTAGAGAGTAGTAGGTACTATATAATACTATACTACTAACGCTCTAATAGAAGCTTTAAATATAGACTATCTAGAAGTCTAAGGCTTAAAACGTTAAATAGGCAACTAGGGTAATAAGCAGCCCTAGTAGGGGTCCTATAAGATCCTAGCAACTCTCTAAAACTGCCTCTAAGAAATTCTACCTACTAATAGGTACTAGAGATGCGTCTCTCTTAGCTCTTAACTAGCTATCTACAGGCTATAATAGCTAGAGTTAATCTAAATTATTTAAAGCTTAAGAACCTAGGTTTAATATTACAGAGGCTCTTCTTTAAAACCTTAATAGATAAGTTAGGTTACCTACTTACCTTATAAACAATACTGCGTAAGGTAAATCTGTATACGCTCTAGATACCCTAAAACGCCTAACCGACTATATTAGACAGGTTTAGGAGTAGGATGCTGCTTATAAGTTGCTAATAAGTTAGAAAGCAAGCAGAGCAGCTACAGGTTACTACTACTAGGAAGTTAACCCTAGTAGGACTCTACGTAGAAGTAGAAAAGTGTAGATTCTCTAAGATATAACTCTTTACTAAACTATCCTTATAAAGAACTATAACAACTCTATAGGAGGTTACTATAGCTGTAAGAAGACTGCCTAGCTGTTAAAACAAAAGTACTATTAGCTAAATCTAAAGAAGGATGTATATAAGTACGTTTAGCGTTATATAGTATACTAACTAAATAAGATCTGCAGATACAAGCTATAGAGGCTGCTAGTCCTACTCCTAGTACCTAATACACTCTAGCAGTATTACTCTCTAGACTTTGTAACAGACCTACTAACATTAAAAGATAACTAGGAGAATAAGTATAACTTAATTCTAGTTCTAGTTAATAGGTTTAGCAAGTATATCTAGTACCTACCTGTAACTAAGACAGTTATATCCTAGAGAGTAGCTAAACTACTGCTTAAGCAGTGCTTTCTTAAATATAGTCCCTCTAATACTCTAATATTAGACTGCAGGTTAGTATTTACTAGCTAATTCTAGTCTAATATCTGCTATTACTTAAAGATTAACTATTGCCTTAGTACAGCCTTTTACCTATAGACTAACAGACAGACAGAATACTAAAACTAGAAGTTAGAAACCTACCTATATATCTATATAAACTACTAACAAAATAACTAGGTAGACTTATTACTATATGCAGAGTATGTATACAACTTAAAGGCTTACTTAGCACACAGAGAATCCCCTATTAAGGTAGTATACAGGATTAACCTCTAGAGCTTTAATAGAGTCCTAGATAAGTACTAGCTATACTGTCCTCTAGAAGCCTAGGCAGACGGTAGAAAGGCACTAGACTTCTGCTAGCAGGTAATTAGACAGCTAGAGTAGTAGCACAACCTATAGGTAGCAGCAAAGGATAGCTTAGAGTATGCCTAGAAGAGTAATTCTTGTTAGTATAACACTAAGCAGGTAGATAGACACTTTGCTAAAGGTAAGCAAGTGCTGCTCTAAGTAAAGAACCTAACAACTAGCCGACTATCTAAGAAGTTTAACGCCTGTTACCTAGGTCTATTTACTATTATAAAGAAGATTAGCAAGCTAGCTTATAAGCTAGACCTACTACTATTAATAGACAGAGTGCACCTAGTGTTTAATATATTACTACTTAAGCCCTAGAGGGAACCCTTTGCAGAGAAGAAGTTCTAGCTAGGTCCTATACAGATTCTAGAGGATACTCTTCTAGTAGAGAGGTATAAAGTTAAAGAGATTCTGCAACACTGTAATACTTAAACCTATAGGCAAGAGTATCTAGTAAAGTAGCTAGGTTAGCCTAATAAAGAAGCTACTTAGGAGCTACTAGAGAACCTTAACTACTATAAGGAAATCCTTAAAGATTACCTTAAGACAGTAACTAATACGCTATAGTAATCTACCTGCAAGCGTAGAGCTAATACTTAGGTAGAGTAAGGCAATCTAATCCTGCCTTAGCAGAAGAGGGGTTACCTAAGGAAATTCTAGGATAATACTTATACTATAAAACTATAGACAATATATTAACTTAGAGTTACTGTCCTAAGGCTGTAGATTAGCCTAGTAACTATCTAAGGTAGGGAATAAGAGTCTTAAGAGCATTAGAGTAGGCATAGATTTTTATATAGTTATTTATATTTAATTTATTACTATATATTATCTAAAAGAGCAACCTAAAACATATAGAAAAGACCTTATAAGCCCCTAGTAGGGCTAAGCTTAAAGTCTAGACTACCTTAACAACAACGCTTAAGAGTCTTCTAAGCTGCAGGCTTAGTAGAAGAAACTGTTAACTGCTAGAAAGGAGTAACTAGAGCGTTATTAGCAGAAGGCACGTTAGTACTATAGTAGTACTAACGCTTCTCTGCACCTCTAGTAGTACTATCCTACTAGAACACGTGCTTAACATTAATATTAATAACTATATTAGAAGCTACTTTCTAACTAACAGTACCTAAGGCTGCTTATGTAAGTTAGTTATAGTAAGAGCAAAAGGACTAGGAACTTATATTAAAGCGCTGCAGGTTATGCTTACGCAAAACCTAATAAGCTTTATTATAGTCTACTAGACCTAAACCTAAGTTCTTTATACAATAGTTAGTAGCAGCCTTATAAGCTACAGTACTAAGGTAATAGGCCTTAGCATAGTTAAAAGCAGTCTGCTAGTAGTACTAGGTTACGGCTAGAACGTTATCTTTAGTTGCAGCGTTACCTTATTAAGTAGTCTTCTTATTTATCTTGCGTTTAGCTTACTTAATAAGGAAGTCGAGCATGTTAATAGCACGGCAGAAGTAAGGCGTAATCTATACAGATTAGCGTTAGGCAGGCAACAGGGAGAGTTCTAGACTTACCTTAACGTATCTACTAGCGTTACTACCTAAGTATCTAGAGCATACGCTAAAGTTATTCTTGTGTATACAGAACCCCTTAGAACACTTAAAGACCTATATAAATAACTTAATTATTCTATTAGAGTTAGAGCTAGACTTAGTAGATAGCTTAGTTATACACCTGTAACACTAGAACTAAGTAAAAGAAGGCTGTAGAGCTATATTATTAGGTAACGCGTATACAAAGTCTATTAACTTAGCGTTGTTAATGTACAAAGGTAGGGGAGGCATAATTGCAAAGAAATAGAGTAGAAAGTATGTAAGTATAAGTAGAGTGCAGATAAGGAAGAAGAAGTTAAGGTATCTACTCTTTATATACTGCGATACTCTTACCTCTATCTGCTGCCCTGCTAACGTCCTGCTACCTTACTACCTACTTTCTAAACAGTTAAACGCCTAAAACTTTACATAGTTAGCAAGGAATAATACGCGCCTAACAGGATACTTACTATACGTCTATAAAGCTCTAAGTCTAGAGTAAACAATAACTAAATATATAATAAAGGTATAGCTAATACTGTGTAATTAGCAGATAGACTTTTATAACAGAGTTAATTTAAATATAGAGTAACGCCTAATATTATTATAATAAGCTACCTATATATAGCGTGTTACTTAGGGCCTACTTGCGCAGAAGAAGGATAACTCTTAGGCACTAACTAGATACCTTATAAGGTACCTCTTAGGTAAAGGTAATAATATATCTAACTAAACTGCTGTAGCAGTAAGGCAAACAGTCTACGCTTCTAGCAACTGTAGTTGTCTAGAACAGGGGTAATAATGTCTCTGCAGAGCTTATAGACAAAGAGCCTAGGCAGATACTTAAGTAACCTATAAGGGGATAAGGCGTTATACTAAACAGTCTAGGGCAGCAGATTACTACACCCTACACTAGCTTCTAGGTAATTACAGTCTCTAGACTCTAAGCAGTAGTACCCTATAGAGACTGTAGTGCAGTAATAGGTACCTTATAGAGAGAGCCTGCTATAAACACTATATAGCTTGTCCTGTATATTCTACTACGCTCCTAGAGGTTAAGGCTACTAGACTAAGAGCACTAGATTCTTAAGAGGACTATAGTAAGGCTGTAGACACCCTATAGGGCAGTACTAGCTAGACACTTATTTAGTAATCTACTAAACTATTACCTAACTCCCTAATAGTTCTAACTACAGGTTTTAGAGTTAAAGATCTCTATAGATCTTTAGGTAAGGTTACCTAGCAAGCAGTAAACTAGTACTAGTTGCACCCTGTAGGGAGTTGTTTGTGCTAACGTAACCTAATAGATCTAAGCACCTACTAATAAGCAAGCTAGCTTTCTCCTAACCTATTTTCCTCTTATATTAGAGGTTTTTTCAGAGTTTAAACAGGCAAGCATTAGGCACATAGGGTTTAGCAGTCCAGGACAGACTGCAAGAAGGGGGGGGGCTATTGTTAGGGGCTTTCTACCTTAGGCATGCCAACCCTTAGGAACACCTTAGGGCGACTACAGTCACCCCTTAGAGCCCACACACACGTATATATTCCCCCGAATCCTTAGGGGCTCAACCCCTAAGGATTCGTCTCTTATCTCATCTAATACTATACGTTTCGTCCCATCTCTTGCCTGCCTGCAGTGCCCTCACAGATGAATAGATGAATAGATGAATAGATGAATAGATGAATAGATGAATAGATGAATAGATGAATAGATGAATAGATGAATAGATGAATAGATGAATAGATGAATAGATGAATAGATGAATAGATGAATAGATGAATAGATGAATAGATGAATAGATGAATAGATGAATAGATGAATAGATGAATAGATGAATAGATGAATAGATGAACAAGTAAATAGCGAATAGATATCAAACGATTACTACTCTTCCATTCATTCTTTCAAAACGCCCTATTCGGGCACCATCTATATCACCTCCCTTCCCTCCCTTCCCTCCCTTCCCTCCCTCCCTTCGCATTCCACTCCTCCTCGTCTTCCCAGGCTACGTACGTGCAGCAGCTTTGGACGACCAAGAACGTACAAGAAACAACAGATAGCGACGTTTCGCTTCCCCCCCTTCTCCTCTCCACTATCCATCCTCCATACGAATGCACTCTGTTTGAAAACGCAGCGCCACCCTTTCTTTCTTTCCTTCTTTCTTTCTTCTTTCTTTCCCTCCTCTCCCTCCTCTCCCTCCTCTCCCCCCATCCCCACCACCGCGAAAACAAAGGAAAACCACAGCCGTGACGAACAGAACCGAACCTCGACAGCCGCTGATGCAAAATATGCCCCGGGGAAACCCCTGTACAGAGCTGTTGTAAGAAAAGAGCAAAGAGGAGAAGCAATAAAGGAGCAAGTGCAGCAAGGGACACCGGAACGCCGATCGCTGCATGAGAGGTGCGATGATGCTTGGTAGGGGCGAAGGAGAGGGAGACGGGCCGCGTGTAGGCCGAGGGTGCGTGTGAGAGGTCCAATATGTATGTATGTATATGTTGAGGGAGAGGCGGGTCTAGAAGTTTATCGAGAGAGTTGGGGAGTGTGCATGGGGGTGACGCTTCCGAGGGGTGGTGTATTGGGTGAGTTTGATGGAGAACACACGGTGGGCTGGCGGACTGGACTAGAAGTTTGCGAGCCCGTTCTTCGAGTGCCGCTTGCTGAAGCGTTTCCGGCTCTTGACAGAGTCGGTGTCGCCGCGGTCTTTGTGGAGGTGTCCGTGGCGTGCCGCGGGGATGTTGACGCCGTCGAGGGCCGAGTCGCCGCCGAGTGAGCTGGGTGTGGATATCGAGCCGAGCTCGGACAGCGCCAAGTCGTTGGTGGGCGCCTGCGATAAGGCGTAGTCTCGCGCTTGTTCGATACTGTCGATCCACTCCTGGCTCGAGTACTTGCTCCCATCAGGGTCGCTGGTGGTGCTCTTTGGGTCTTCGAATATGTACTGCTTGTCTCGCTGTGTGTTGTTAGTATGTTGTTGGGAAAAATTGCGTCTGGACGTACTGTTTCTACAAGCCAAGCGGTCAGCCCCTTCGAGTCCTGGAAAGACCTCCACGAGCAGCCTGCACTGAGCAGCGACACCTCCTCCTTGAGTTTCTTGTCGTTTGTACCGGCGGCACACATCAGCACGCGGGCGTTTGACGTGATCATAACCAGTCTTTGTCGCTTCTTGATCGTGTTGCTGCTGAAGAACCGGGAGAACTTCTTGGGTGCTTCGGCAGCCTCGGCCGCGCCGCCAACAGCATGGCCTGCGGGGTGCTGTGTGATGAAGAAGTTGCCAAGCTTTAATATCCGCTCGTCTCGCTTGGTGAGAACGGGCGACCAGTCGATGTCGAGTTGGCTGGGCGGAGGCAGCTCGGTGATGAGTCTGGGCTTGGGGCGCACTTGGGTGGGTGTTGGGGCTCCTGGTGTTGAAGGTCCTGCAGCGTGTTAGTGATGTTCACATCGTTCGAAAAAAAGCTCACCATTCAGTTTTATCGGCTCCTGCGGTGGCGGACTGTAGGCCTTGAGGCGTGGCGCCTTCTGCTTCCACAGCCCCTTGCCCCAGATAATGCCATCGAAGAAAGGGTGCGCCTTGATGTGCTCCATCGGTAGGCGCGTCAGGGGGTCCAGCACCAGCAGCCTCTCCACCAGGTCTCTTGCCAGTGGAGGAAAGCCTTCAGGGAAGCTGTACTCTAACCCCACAATCTTCTGGAAAGTCATGTACTCGTTGGCCGCCTTGAACGGCGGTCGCCCGGCGATGAGCTGGTAGATGATGCATCCAAAAGCCCACAAGTCGCTGGCTTTGCAAGCGTTCTTGTCTGTCAACAGCTCGGGCGACACATACTCGGCGGTGCCAACAAACGACTGGGCACGATCTGTCTCGGCGCCCTCCATGGGATCACCTGATGTCGAGCCAACGCCGTTTGACTTTTTCAAGTCGAGTATCTTTGCTGTTCCAAAATCCGTGATTTTGACGTGCATCTGGTCGTCCAAGAGCACGTTTTCCGGCTTCAGGTCGCGGTGTATGATGCCTTTCGAGTGCATGTAGTCGATGGCGTCGAGTATCTGGGCGCCGTAGAAGCGTGTGCATTCAATGTCGAAGGTGCCCATCTTCTTGAGGAAGCCGAGCAGCTCTCCGCCAGAAGCCAGGTCGAGAACGAAGTAGAGGGAACGCTCGTCCTGGAAGGTGTAGTAGAGGCGGACGACGCCTGGGTGCTCGGTCAGGCGGTTGAGGGTGTCCTTTTCGATGTTTACGTATTTGACCTTCTTCTCCTTGATGATGTGGCGCTTGTCGAGCACCTTGATAGCGTATTCGCGCAGCGTCTGGCGGTCTGTGGCAGCCAGGACGGTGCTGTAGGAGCCTTCACCGAGGGTCCTGCCGAAGTTGAAGTCCTTGACGCCTTTCTTCACCACGCGCGTGATGGGCCGGCCGTTCTGGTCCATCTCTTGCCGTGTGCTGACGGCCGCGCCCTTGTCCTTCCACTCCTCGCTGCTGGACAGAGGCCCGCCCTCGACGCTGTATGGCGAGCTCGACAGCTGTGAAGCCATGCCAGGCGCGTGTGGACCGTCCATGGGTATCCTGCGTGAGCTTCTCCGCGGCGGCAGGGGGCCGTTGAGGCCTGACATGTGGGCCGACTGGCGGTAAGGGTCTCTCCTGCTGGGCTCTCTGACGGGTATGGTGCTGGCGGCGACGCGTGAGCTGCTGGTGCGGCGAATGTCCGAGGCCATGCTCTCGTCGTTGTAGCGGTAGGTGCCGGGGGCGGTGGTGGAGCTGGTGGAGAGGTTGGGGTGGTTGTACATGCTTGTCGAAACGGGCCGCTCGCGCATGGGCTGGGGGGCGGGAGGTTGCGCTGCTGGATGAGCGGGGCGGCGGCGTAGGGCGGGTAGGCGAGCTGCTGCTGGGCGTGGTGGGCGAGCGGCATGCTCTGGCGGTGGGCGAGGCGCGGCGAGTGCGACGACGACGAAGACGAGACGGCGGCGAGGGGGATGCGTGTGCCAGCGGCGACGACGACTGGGGCGGCGGGGTGGAGTCGTAGGGGGTGGGCGCGAGAGCGCGCGACGAGGCGGGCGACGGCAGGGCGTCTGGGGGTCGTGGGAGGGCGGGTCGAGGGAATAGCTGTGGTTGGCGGCAGGCTTCAGGCTCTGGCGCTCCGTCACGGTGCTGCTGGACGAGGGCGACGAGGGCGGGTGGTGTGTTGCGCCCTGGGCCGGGTTCTGGCTGTGGCTGTAGCTGTGGTTTTGGCTGTAGCTGTGGCTGTGGTTCTGGCTGTGGTTCTGGCTGTGGTTCTGGCTGTGGTTCTGGCTGTGGTTCTGGCTGTGGTTCTGGCTGTGGTTCTGGCTCTGGCTGTCGCTCTGGCTCTCGCTCTGGCTCAGGCTCGGGCTCTCCTCGTGCAGCAGCGACGGGGAGCGCGGCGACGCGGCATCGTCCTCGTCCGGGTTTGCGATGCGCAGCCCGCCGAGGGACTGCGACAGGCTCAGGTCGCCATTCATCGTGGCAGCCAGCGGGCAGGCGAGGCTTCAGACGCTCTGGTAGCCACGGGAAGGCCCGCAGCGCTCGGGAGCAGTTGTTTCAGCGAGCGGGAGCGTGGCCGACGGCGAGGGACATGGGAAACGCCCCGCGACCAGTATAACGGGGGGAGCTGCTGGGCCTGGAGGTGAGGATGCCATGCCCGTGACGCGGCGCGCGGCCATGTCAACCACCGCTCGGCAAATCCCACCGCACCCTTCAGGCTTCCCGCACAGCACAGCACAGCAAGCACCCACGCACCCACGCACCCACGCACCCACGCACACACGCACCCACGCACACACGCACCCACGCACACACGCACCCACAGCACCGCACGGCCAGCACAGCACAGCACAGCACCGCACCCACAACACCCACACAGCACCGCACACACAACACCCACACAGCACCGCACACACACAACACCAACACAACACCGCTCGACTGCACCCATGCACTGCCGTCCCGACGCCCTCGACTGCTGCTGCTGCTGCCAAGACCCTCCCCACCGAGGCATCGACAGACAAAGGCTAACACCTGTGCGACGTGTGGTGCAGCCATCGCCAGATTCCCGTGCCATGTTACACACAGCCAATACAGCGCATGCATCCTGCCCGTTGCACTTCCCTATTCGTTGCCTTCACTGCGCGCCTTGTCGCTGATTGGCTCAGCATCCACGACAGGAGCAAGACCCTCAGCAACACCAACACCACACAGTGACTGACATGAATTCGCCGTCTGACGCCATGCTATCCATCGCAGAAGAAGGTGCTGCCTACGAGAAAGCACTCGCCAACTGCACCTGACCTGTCTTTCTCCATCCATGCACATCCAACACTCACTCCCTTCCTTCCATAGCACCACAACAGAAGCAGCCATGCATCACAACGGAAAGCATTCACCATGTCGTCTTTTTCTACTCTCAAATATCCACTTTCCCACCAAAATCTTCATTCCAGTCTTCGTCTTGGTCGCTTTCTGCTCGCTTCTTGCCTTGGTAGCATCCTCCTATCCGTCTTTCGTCAGTCGCTGTGAACACTATGCTACGCTTAAAACCATCAGAACTTACCTTGACGTCCGACGACGTCGACGAGACCCTTCGTCGCATGGCACGTCGACAGCCACCAAAACCCCCAACAATTCCTGGTCCACCGCGTCCCAGAATCAGTGGACGTCCACTCGCGCCGCGAATCATGCCTGGCGCCCAACGTTCTGTGAGAGCTGCTATTACTGACCTCGGCAACATACCGGTACTGAGACCTCAGCCTCAGCAAGCCATCATCGCACATGTTGACGACGAATCTGACGACGCCAATGAGACCTTAGGTGGACCTACGCAAAGTCTTGGAAGCCCTTCAAACCTCACCACTGGACCAACACAACCTGTACATCTTGGGGCTGCTTTGGCTACAGCCAGCATACCTGTACTATATCACAGCACTCGCCTACCTCTCCGACTTGGACGCCCCCACAGAAGGCTAGGCACCGACCCAGATGCATCCTCATCGCCGAAGGAGCAGTCCGATGATTCGGGAAGTGCTTTTGTTGAGCCGGCAGGTTCTCCAATGGAGGCGACCAATGCTCCTGCTCCAGCGACTCCAGGTCGTAGGAGAGCAAATGAGGAAGTTACTGTAGACTCGTCACCAGCACGTCAGCCGAATCCTCCCACTAGTCCAGCAGGCCTGCGAGGGGGAGCCAGTCATCCTCAGAGGAGCCGCGTTCGATCAGTCGGTCAAGATATACCTCATGCTCCGTCGCCACTTCGTCAAACGCAGACGCGCAGCTCCGCTCGCCAGTCAGACGAGTCCTCAAGCGACTCGGATGGGGAATACCCGGTGATCCACATACAGGGTTACTTCGATTTCAAGAGAAACTCAGGCGTTGATTACACCTACAACTTCCGAGAAGTATTTCCCAATGCCCCGCAAACAGAGCCGTTTCGGAGGATCAGCCAGCCACGCTTCCACACGCGAAGTCAATCCTCGAACGATGCTTCGGCTCCTCATTTTGTCACACCAACGTCGAATATACAAGATACATCCAGAGGCGATGATGTCTTTTGGACTGCTTCCGCGCCCGCAACCGAGCGACACGGCAATAGTGGGCGGCCAAGACTACAAAGCAGCGAGATGTCAAACACGAGTTTAGCTTACTCATACTACGAACTCCCTGAGAATCGACAATCAAGTGGAGAGTACACAGCACCAGGTCGAATCTGGCAGTCACAGTACGACGGTATGGCAGCTTCACGACAGGCTAGCCGTGGTACATACCGTTCAGTCCGTCTTTCAGATGCGCAAGCTCTCAACAACAGTGTACCAAGACCTCCTACGCCCAATACGTCGAGCTTTACACCACCGATCCCAGCTTTCGTCGGCCAGTGGGGCACTTCTCCTCTCCCAGCAGAGCCCTACACACGCACAGGCAATACGGGGAACCGGCTTCAGCCAGCAACCCGTCGCGCCACTCAAGACGATCCCGGTCGTGCGTCTCATTCCAATGCTGTCGCAGCTGCAGTAGAAAACCGCCTCTCGCCACTGGACGCACTGACAACTCAATACGGACGGGCATCGCAATCTCTCGCAGGCCAACAGAGGGAGCCTCAGCGTAGACAGGGTTCTGCCTACTACATCACACACTTTGGTCCGTATCCATATAGTCCACCCATGGCTATGGCTGATGACCCTTATACGCTTGGAGCCACTGCTCATGCTGGGCAGCTGCACATTGTCCCCACAACACGTCTTGTCTCTGCCCAGCCTACTCCTGTGTTCAACCATCACGGCCCGCCAAACTACCATGGTCCGAATTATCATGGCTCACCGAACCACCATGACATACCAAACCATCAACCAACCTACCCTGGCCCATCAGCCTACCCTGTGCTACCACTGCCTAGGACCATGCAAGCGGTGCGAAGCGGTCAAAGATCTAGTGAGAATGCTCCCGTTGGACCTTCCACCCAAGATGGACATGTCGCCCGCAACGCGCAAGTGCGAGAGCAAGTCTCCGCCTTTGAGCAGATGCAGAACGCAGCCCAGCCCAGGTAAGTTGTGTCGTTCCCAGCAAGGACGTCTGCGGTTCAAAGAAAAACTATTCTCTGTCAAGGATTTGCACACCATTGGTATGAACTGGCGACATTGACCTTTACAGACAAACACGACAGCCACAGGCTGTACCGCGACAACGCACCGACCTGCCGAGCAGTCCCATGCCACCAGCACCCCCAATGGCCCCATCACAACACGCCGTACGTCACCCTGTAGCTCTCTCTCCAGGCCACGGCAACATCGGACGGCGGTCTGTCCGCATGGACCCACGTCTGCAAGACCAGGAAAACTCGGGGGAAGCTGAGACGGAGATGATGAGACAAGAGTTTCAGGCAGTCAGGACGCGTTACGATGCAGACCAACACGGCGAAGTGATGGACGAGACGCCCCCACGCATTGGGCGGGTAGAAAGACACTTGTAAACACATGGCGTGGCTGCATCGTTCTGAAGAAGTATGGCTAGAATACATAATATCGGGTTGTAGTGTACAACAGTATTAATGACATGGTATACAATACAACCCACTGCTTCCCTAATCCGACTGAACGATCCCAGCCCAAATCCTCATACAACATCCTCCTCCAAACCCACTCAAGACGGCCCAAGCATCATCCGCATATGATGCGTCCGCCAAACCCGATCCTCCTCATCCACACGCACAACATCAAACCCTTGCTTCTCCCAAAACCGAATCGCGCCCGGTAAGAAAGGATGGGTATGCAGATACATACACTGCACGCCCTCGGCTACAGCACGCTCCTTCAGCGCCTGGAACAAGGCCGCCGCGAGTCCGTGTCGACGGTGCTGTGGTAGTACGAATAAACGCAGTACTTCTACGGTTTTTATCTGTCTAGATGAGGTGGAGGTGGGTGTGGATGGTGTGGATGGTGAGGATGGGGTGGAGGAACTGGAACTGGAACTGGAACTAGGACTAGGACTAGGACTAGGACTGTAAGTGCTTCTACTACAACTACTACTACTATTACTACTACTACTACCACTACTACCATTACTAGTGGTAGAAGCAGAAGTAGAAGTAGTAGCAGTAGTAGAAGCACCCGTACCCAACGGCCACGGCAACCCCTCAAAGCGGTAGTCAAACGGCGTATAAGCGATCGCAGCCACCAGTTCACTTTCCCCATCCCGCGCTACCAGCACGCAGCTCGTGTTCAGGGTTGCGACGTCGTCTAGTAGTGCGTCGTGGCCTAGAGTGGGGAATAACGTGCGTCGTGAGGCGTTTATGAAAGTTGAGGCTTCGTGCATGCTAGGCGCGGTTATGCGTTCGATGGTCCAGGGGTCGCGGGTGGCGTGCATATCTGGTGGACTGGGATTGGTTGGTTGGTTGGCTGGTTGGTTGGTGAGTGTGTTGTCATTCGGTGGTGTGCGCTCGCTAGCCCGGTGGACTATGTTTTCTTCCAATACTGCATGTACTGGAATATGCGATTGGATTCTTATGCTGGACCCCGAGGTGGATGAAGGTGCGGTTCGTTGGATTGAAGTTCCTTTGTCGAGCGATGATGATGTTCCTCCTGACGACATTCTGCCGCTTGTTGGTTGTATGCCCAGACGCCGCACGGGAGGAATGAGCGATGTCGGACGGACCCCCCGGCTAGGATTCCTTGTTTGGCGCGCTTGGATGGGGTGGTTGCTTCGTATTCTAGTCCTTAAAGTACTGCGTCTTTCTTCTTCTAATTAGTTGGATTTCGTGTTCTGATAGATTTACATCAACCCAACTGGAAATACAGCATCTGTGCAGCATCACAGCCCTGGACGAATAACAAAAAAGTTGCAAGCAAGGAAAGGACTGGCTCGCATCTTTACGGCTTGGTACCGCAATCTCAAGTGGTTGCTTGAAAAGAGAAAGGCATGATACATGCGCTTTTCGGATTCGTGTGCGCATGATGCCTTCAGCGGGCAGAGACTTCGCTGGCGGAAGGCGATGATGGTGCTGTCACAGGTTTTCACGACTTACAGCTCCTGGATGCCTGCTGCAGAATTCGCGACGCAGTTGCACATCAATACCAGAGACTGGTCTTTTGCAAGAGCTGGGGAGGAGCGCAATCACTTGTCAACCTCATCTGGGCCATGTCTTCGGCTGCGTCGTTGAGACAACCTTGGTACTGTGTACCGAGCTGTTTCGCTCGAAAAAAAAAGACATTTTCGCGTTTCCGGTCTTTCACACAGCTCTGTCTTACACTTACCTTGACCATCATCATTACTCTCATCCTCATGGTGATACCGTCACTTGAACTTTCACTCAAGGCCTGTGCGCGGCCTCGCTCTTTCCTTCACAAGCAGAGCGCTCCGCCTTGAGCTCCTCAACGAGCGGATATTAGGCCTTCGACTCGCGAATTTAGCCCAACTACTACAGCTAGCGGTCGCAGCCCTTCACCACCATCCAAAATACCACCATGACTATATTCGCAAGCAAAGCCGCGTTGATGGCGCTGGGCCTGGAAGCAGTCACGCCTTCCAACGCACACATGTACCAGGACTGCTGCATCTGCAAGGACCCACTCCACATCAACATCCACACCGCCGTGAGCCCATCCGACGCACACCACCCGGCAGTGCGCATCATAGCCTGCGGCCACATGCACGGTAAAGAGTGTCTGGAAGCGTGGCTCGATGCTGGGAACTCATGCCCAACCTGCAAGCGCATGCTTTTCGACAAGTCCGGCCACGCGGTCAACCAGGCAGACATCAACAGCGTTATGCACTCCCTAGGACGGCTGGTCGGCGAAGCAAGCATCATATCGTCGTTCGCTCGCTTGGTGGGCAAGCAAGAACTTGAGCGAGCCCAGCTTCGACACACTCATGAGGAGGAATTGCAAAAGGCTAGGATCAACGAGGCTCGGTCTCGCCAGGACGACCTTATAGACGACGATGACTGGCTGGAAAGCGGCGGCGAGGAGGACTTCGACATGGACGAAGAGGATGGTGATGGCGACTTTGTGTTGGATGAGGAGGACCAGGATCCGCAGTCGGCGACCGTGTAAGAGCGAGCGCCGGGTCGAGGAAGCAATGAAGGATGGCTGTGATGATTATGGAAGCGGATGATATACCCACACCCACAGTGCCCGCCATACATGCCTCTTCCTACGGTAGGATCGAAAGACAACAATGACAGGAACAACCAACGTCTTTCTTAATCCCTATGCATGTTCTGATATCTGTCGTGACCAGACACCACATTGTTCTGGAGCCGTTCATCGCCCTGCAAAATTCACAACACTTTGCATCGTAATGTGAGTTCTCACCGTCAAAACAAGATCTTGAAAAAAGAAGAGCTTGAGAAATAACAAAACAGAGATCGCAAAATACAGCAGCGCGATACGAGTGCATGTTTGCCTGGTGAGCCATGAGCGGGCATGTTCGGCGAGCTCGGAGGAGAAAGCACGGTGCACAGACCTTCACTACACCACCAAGCAAAAAGTTTGCCAACTCCACAACCACAAGGGCTACGGTAATTCTGGAAAGCCAAAAAGAATGCTGTTAAGCCCGACGTGGGGCTCGAACCCACAACCTTGAGATTAAGAGTCTCACGCGCTACCGATTGTGCCAGCCGGGCTGTTGTTGATGAGTGGTCTGAGGCAGGGTAAAGATATAGACTCGGCCGGGTTGTCCGGGAATACTATAGTTGTCACCAGCTTGGCTTGATGCCCTCTCTCCCAACAGTACTGGCTCCACATTGTGTAAGGGCGTGCTCTCTTTCGCCAACCACTTCATTGTCGTTGCTTTTCAGCACAGACGAGAAGGGGGTAGACGGCTCCCGCTGCCACGGGCACCTGCTTCCATCCTGTTGCCGCGAATAGCGACATGATTGTACCAGAGTGCGCAGCTAGCACAATGTAGTTGCCGTACTCGCCATCGAAGACAGCATCCAGCAGCTCTGTACTCCTAGTCACATGCTCCTCAAAAGTCTCCCTGCGGTCAGGACTCCATAGAACATCCTCTTCCTGGAAGCTGGCTTCGATATCGAACGAAGGGTAGTTCTCTGCTATCCAGGATCTCTTGCTTCTTTGGTCGCATGTGTGGACACCAAGTCTTTCACGCAACTTCTCTTTGACAATCGGTCTCTTGTTTGCTGGGAAAGCGAGCTGCACGGTGCTAAGACAGCGCCGCAGAGGGCTGGACAGTATAGCCGTTATGGCGTCCTCACCTAGGTATGAACTAACATGCGCAATATCTCGCGCCTGTTGTTCCCCGTTGGCTGTCAGCTCTGCATCAGCCCAGATGACGTTGCCGTCACCGGATACCTTGGCCCAGTAACGCTGCCAGAGTCAGTGGACGGTGACAGATGGTGTAGAGGATGAGCATTGGGTGCAGCAGGGCGTTCCCAATAATGAGTAACAGGACTCACATCCCACTCGGCACGCCCGACCTCCTTCTCTTTGACATTGTGAAGTCCTTCGCCATGGCGAACCAGGTACAGAAGTTTATAGCGCTTGTCCTCGTCAATCGCATTTAGGTGTCGAAGATATTGCCGGAACCGTTGCCACTGTGTTAACTTATCTTGAGAATGCGCATTGCTCAATACATCATCAGTCGGGTATGATCTGTCGAGAAGCCCTAGGCTGACCCGTGTAGTCGCTCTGAACTCCCAACTTTCGGGATCGTCGTCATGCGAAAAATACCCGTGCTGTGCTCTGTAATTACGCTTAGGTGTCATCTTGGACGGGACCGGGTACTGTAGATGATCGCGGTGATGGTATCGGCAAGGGATTATAACGCCTTGGGGTACTTAATAGAGCGCGGGGTAACCATGTCGGAGAGATAGGATGCCTGAGGTGATGAGACCTGGGGTGTTTGATTAATTAGCCGGTTGCGTGCCGTGGCGGGACGCTTGCGCTTACCGCTTCACCCCATTTTGGCTACAACAACATCGCGCACTGCCAGCTGCATCGATATGAGTATTGCGCATAGCGATTTGCTGTACACAATTCTCGTCACCTCGGTTTTCCTTGTTTGTTCACAGCGATGTTGCGCGTCTGCGACGACCGACTCGCAGCCTCCCCTGTCTGATCTGATCGAGCATGATGCTACGCGGAAGATCGTCAAAAGAAACTCCTCTACGGAACAATTGCTAAGTGAGCAAAATCTCCGAGCGATAAGGACTGCCAAGTACACAAAGTGGAATTTAGTGTGTCATAAGAATGAGCTTTGGACGGGACTTGACCGATTTATGATTCAGTAGGATGCAGCGATAGATTGCCCATCCAAAGCTCTGGGCACGCTCCAGCCTCATTGCTCAGGCGATGGCTCGGTAGGAGTTTCGAAACAAGAACCCCTACACAGAACCATGCTGAAACAAGAGCGTATCTTCGCCATTTTTACTACCTCGCAAAGGCCTGTGACTGCTTGGGATAAATAGGATAGACTGGACACCTCTATCGCCACACCACAGCGCGACTTTGACGAGCAACTCGTTATCATTAATTTTCAACAACCACACTCGTTTGACTGACTCATCACCATGAAGGCATCCTGGGCAGCCATTGGCGCTTTCTTGTCGCTCGTTCACCAGAGCTCTGCCAATCTCGATGTCATTACACTTCCCACAAACGGCAACGCGTGGATTCAAGAAGCTGTCGCTACACTCGTCCTTGGCGATGTTCCCAGCGATGGCAACGGTGATGTTGCCTTGTGGAGTGCGATCATGATGGACCAGCAAGATTTCCTCCAGGGAGTCACTCAACACTCTCCCGAAAGGTACGGTTGCACCCTATCCAGAACAGCCTACTGATCAGAATCACTAACTCCCTTCGCAGCCCTTGGTGCGAGAACTTGGGCCAGAACTGGTGCAACTTCGCCTACACCCTGAAAGGCTCATCGGTCACCAACGGCACGCCAGTCAAGGCGGCTCCTGGAGATCGCGTCAAAACTCATTGTACGTCTCTACAACTCTGCCAGTGTGAATCGAAAGGCTGACCCACGCACTAGACAAGCTGAACCCAAGCACAAATTTGTGGGACCAGAACCTCTACGTCAACGACAAGCTAGTTTCCCAAGTCTCGACCAGCAAGGGGCAGCATGGAAAGATCTTTTACATTTCGATTGAGTGCGCAGCTCAGCCTTGCGGCACGGCTCCAGCTCACAGTACGTTCATGAGCCATGCAAAGCAATCCAAATTGACATAGACAACTAATCTATTTTTAGGTTGGGAGGATATCTCCGTTACCTTGAACGAAGCGGATCAGACCTTTAAGAGCACCGGTGCTTGGGAACACGGTGCTACCGGCGGAGCCATGTCGACGGCAGATGGTGGAAAGACATGGAACTTCTCCAAGCTGGACGTCCCAGCCATGGTTGCGGCATAAGGCATTACTTCCACGAACTTTCTTTCTTGTTATACTTCGATATCCACAATCAGAGAATCCGTTACCTTTTGTCCACAGTTCTTGCCGAACCCAGATATGAGACTTATCAACATCGTGTCATGACGGATTATAGTAGATTCATGTCATCTCAGAGTGTGTACTCAAAGTCGTGAGGCATCTCGGGCTTCTACTAGGCAGTTGAGAAACTAGCCTGTTGCAGATTAGTCTCGGCGCTAATATCTGCATTGCAGCTGCACCCCTCAGTGAACAGTTAACGACTTACTGTTGACTGCATCGTATTACTGTCTACCTCTCGCACAAACGCCAGCACGCACCTTACGGTCTCCTGAGTCCAGACCGAACTGTACCAAGGTCAGTTACCATCAACTCGACCGATACGCAGCCATCACTTTCCTGCCGTTCAGCCAATCTGACTCCCATCATCAGCCCTTGGAAGCAATAGGCGCGAGAAATCTACTAGCTAGAATTTGAAGAGGAACAGGCCGCTGCACAATCGTGATCCTGGGACAGAACATTACAGCTGAACTTTCGACTGTTCAGAAAAGAACATGGCGAAAACAAAACAGACTGAAGAATTTCAGCATTCACAATGAATACAGATGAGCTTACTTCTAAAGGGCACCTCTACGGGCTTCCCGGGCTACAAGACGGACAAGTCAGGCTACTTCGCGTCCAGACCGAAGATGAGACCAGAGTGATCAATTGCACCGTTAGCATCCGTGACCTGAGCGACAAAGAGCGCATCATACAGTTCTCAGCATTATCCTACACATGGGGTTCATGCCATCGAGGGCATTGCAGCATGCGAAGACCAACACTAGAAAGTACGATCCTGTGCAACGGTGAACGAGTAGAGGTTACGGAGAACCTCCACGACTTCCTCTACTACTGGGCTTCAAACCACGAGATTAATGCTTATATTCGGATTGATGCCCTCTGTATCGACCAACACAATATTCCTGAGCAAAGTCACCAAGTCAATATCATGGGTCAAATTTATTCTGCTGCAAGTCAAGTGCTTGTTTGGCTAGGCCCTGAAGACGATTCGACACATCTTGCGTTTGATATCATGGAGAAATTGAGTTTCCTTGAACCTAAAGCAAGGCCGGCCCTTAATTGTCAAGAAGTCACCACTGAAAATACAAACCCTCTTCTGGACCTTGCTAGATGGAAGGCTCTGTTACATCTCTTTTCTCGGACCTAGTTCAGTCGTGCTTGGATCATCCAAGAAGCAGTTTTTGCCAGGTACTGTAGGGTTATTTATGGATCGCACACTACGTCTTGGGAAACTCTTGCCGATGTTTCGAGGTTCCTTGCTACCAGCAATTGGACGACCTTTCTTCGAAATCCGGCAATATTCGAAGATAGCGCGAATCGATGGTACAATACTCCAGCACGGCTCGCAGCTCAACACTAAACGTGGAAAGGCTCCTATAGGGATGGTCTACTGTACGCACTCATTCGCGCTCGCCCTTCCGCTTGTCAGGACCCACGTGATAAAGTCTACTCACAACTTCACTTGGGCCAAGCTGGTATCTTTCCAGACTATAATCTCTCTGTATCTGAGGTATATACCAATGCAGCAGTATACATACTCAACCGATCTGGAAGCATGCTTTTGCTCACGTGCGTGGAAGGAGAGGCTTTCCAGACTCCCGCCTTTGGCCTGCCGTCTTGGGTACCAGACTGGAGCGTTCAGGGATTCGTAGGCCTGCGCCTCACCGGATACAGACACTTCCATGCGGCGGTAGAGCGATCACCGGCGTACTCCATCTCGCGTGACAAACGAGTGCTAGACGTGGAAGCTGTCAAGTTGGACAACATTGTGGAGACGAGTGACAAGAAGCAGGACTTGCGCGCCCACCTGCATTCTTCCACATTCTGGCATCTGGTCTCGAGACTTCCCTCAACAAACAAGACTACACATGGCGTTCAAAGTCGCGAGGAGGTTGTATGGCGCACTTTGATGACAAACAGAGGCAGCATACGAGCAGATTGCAAAGCACAATACCCAGCACCAGATGATATCAAGCACTCATTCCGCGACTGGATACTCTGGCGATACGCTACAGCTCCTGAGGAGCCTTCAACATTCCCCATGCCATCTTCCAACCGCAGTGTCATACCCACTCAAGACGAGCTTGAAGATTCACGAAGAAGAGCTGCGAACGACCCTCCGTACCTTATCGCTCTGGCACGTGGAGCCTCGCTCTTCGACTTGCACTATTCGCACGCTATGCTCCAGCGACCCTTTCGAAGTAGGCAGGGCTATTTCGGTATCGGGACCCAGTGCTTGCGCGAAGGCGACTCTGTCTGGCTTGTGTCTGGCTGTCGTGTACCTATCATCTTGCGTCCTCTCGATGGGAGTAAGCACTACCAGCTCGTGGGCGCTTCTTACCTACATGGCTTCATGGACGGAGAAGCGCTGGGCCAAGGAGACGTACAGTTCGAGATGGTGAGCCTGGAATAGGCAGATATGTACTGGTCGGGCGGAAATCATGGAATCTGCTCTGTGCATTACATTCATGTCAATCACTCTGTATCATGGACTCGACAACACGAAGAGTCATCTGTGTTGCCCGTCTTCGACCGCAGTTTGTCTATAGTAGATGCCTACCATGGTTCAAGCACCATCTTCTCAGGCTACCACATTCGGTTTTGGCAACGGTCACTAGTGCATCGGAAACATGTTCGCTCTGAGAAGGCGAAGGAATGTGATAGGCCGGGCTAGTACTTCCTCTGCATAGTGCAGCCACCTCAGGTAAAGAGAACTATCGATGGTCGTCTTGGGATATCCACACGTTCACGATTTGGTATGTGAATAAAGTCGTTGTACGAAGTGCCGCAATACTGCGAGCATGCTTGCAATCATCAAACGCCCAAACACCACGCCAAGACTGCTGCCTGGGCGGGCAATGCTGCGCGTCAAGTCTGCATCAGCAACCCAATGCAACGCACGGCATCGAATGAGAGGCGAGACAACATCTGAAAACCCCGCGATACCAGTCTTACAAGGCGCAGGGTGGTGTTCACCGGTGTCAGCGATAGGGAGACGTGTTGTCTGCCGGTCCGCGGTGGTCGTGAGTCATAGCATGCGGAGAAGGCAAGTGGCCCCCAGCAAACGACGGCGCGAGCAGGCTGCGCCTTCGCACACGCTAAATCCTGGGTCGCCGGCGTACCGCTGCTTTGTTGCCTTATCTTGTCGTGAAAGCAACTCCTGTCACTCTCCCTTCTCTCTGTCAGTTTGTCGTCGTTGTTGTTTGCACTTGGACCAGGGCGCACGCGAGGACAACGCTGGGGACGCGCAGTCCTGTCGCACCTGTCGCACCTGTCTCAGGGCATCTGCGGTGCATTCCAGGGCAGCGAGCGGTTGCGCAGCTCTTCGCCGCCAGCCAACATGGGCAGCAGCATCACGACAGAATTTTCATGTTCAAACTTGGGTCTACCGGGAGGCAAGTGTCGCGGCGAAGGTGAGTGGCCAGCCTGCCTAGGCCCGGACCAGGCGAACAGCGCCGGTTGCAGCGTCATGGCCTGGTAATGGGGGTAATGGGAGCCTGCGCGCGTCAGTATCACGGCAACACCAGCGCTGCACTCGTCACCGCACTGTGTAGAAGACAAGCTGGCACATGTCACGGGGCAGCTGAACAGCGGCTTCACCACCCTGACTGTCGCAGGAAGCGAGGCAGCGCGGTGCAGCGAAGGAGAGACGCGCCTGTGCATGAGAATCCGCCCCTTTTCTCGCGGCAGAGACTTCCCGCTGCAAAAGCGGCGTGTCGCTGTGACCGCTAGCGCCGCGCACGGACCCCGTGCCCGCTACTATAAGTATTCGGGCTGCCCCCTTCGTTTATCGCCCTTTTGGTCGCCTTGCACTCCGCTCGCCGCCTCACTCAGCTCCCCGCACCACCCCACGCCGCAAACAGAAAACACCGTTTTCCATCTGCGCGCTCTCTAATTACGCGACTCGGGACTCACTGTGTGCCTATCTGCACATATTCGCTCTCTTCGAGGTTGAGAAGCACTTTCTGCGATCGGCGCTAGCCTTGTTCGCTCGCGACAGCTACACGAGCAGCATCCACCAAAGTCGCATCTCTCCCCTTGCCAAAGGCTTGCTGGCTTCGCTTTTGGTCTCTACCACCACCACTGTCCATCACTAACCACTGCCTCTACCGGCAGCGATACGCGATCGACGGCACCCTCTTGTCAACGTTTGCCCGGGACTCTTTCGATAGTAGCTCTCCTGCCTCCGGTACGGTCACACCTTGCCTGCCTCTTCCATCTCCATACTCGGTGTCGACCGATTCTTGCAATACATTCGCGATTCCGTAGTCCACCTGACTAGACCGCCGCTTCTCCAAGTCACATTCTGACCTGCGCAGTCTGTCAAGACAAGACCCCTCTTCAGATACTCTCTAGCTCGTTCGGCATTCCGTCGAGCTCATACATCAATCCACAATCATGGATCCTTCTTCTCTCACCTCCCACCCGTCCACCGCCGCTCAGGCCAAGACGGTAAGCTTGTGTGATGTCTATGTTTGCGAACCCTCCGTTAACATCCTCCCTAGTTCGTCGGACCTGGTTCTCTGTCCTACCCCAATAGCGGAGACTTGACCCCGCCGACGTCCGAGAAGAGCGCGCTGCCTGATGCCAACAATGCAAACGGCGTTGCCACCCCAGCGGCTACCCCCGATACACAGAACGGCCAAGTGCCTTCTGGAATCGTGCCCACCCTCCAGAACATTGTCGCCACAGTCAACCTCTCCGCTCGTCTAGACCTCAAGACTATTGCCTTGCATGCGCGTAATGCCGAGTACAACCCCAAGCGTTTTGCTGCGGTTATCATGCGTATTCGTGAGCCCAAGACAACGGCTCTGGTCTTCGCGAGTGGAAAGATGGTCGTCACTGGTGCCAAGTCTGAGGACGACAGCCGTCTCGCTTCCCGCAAATATGCGCGGATCATCCAGAAGCTGGGGTTCAACGCAAAGTTCACCGTACGTTGCGCCAGACTCTTTGTCTGGAGCTTTGGCTAATAGTAACTAGGACTTCAAGATTCAGAACATCGTTGGCTCCTGCGACATCAAGTTCCCCATTCGCTTGGAGGGTCTTGCATCTCGCCATCACACTTTCTCGTCCTACGAGCCCGAACTCTTCCCTGGTCTCATCTACCGCATGATGAAGCCCAAGATTGTCTTGCTCATCTTCGTCAGCGGCAAGATTGTCTTGACTGGTGCGAAGGTTCGCGAAGAGATCTACCAGGCTTTCGAGCTCATCTACCCCGTCTTGTCGGACTTCCGCAAGTCTTAAATCTCTCTACTATACCCTTGTCATTTTTGCGGCATTGCATGGTGTTTCCGGTCGGTGGTCTTCCTTTAGCAGTCACTCAAATTGCGTATCACGGGTTCGGTTCTCAAAATTCAGTAAACATCCTTTCGATGGGATAGACACCAGCACTCGAGGAGTTAGCCTCCAGTAATCATCTTTACGGGGGCTTGGCGGTGCGAATGTTTTTGGTCCTCATGGCTTCAGTACGAGTACGATACGCTGGCGACGGTGGCAGATATGGCTACAACATTGAGATTGTTTTCGAGAGTACGCGAAGGCGCTGGTGCAGGCGTAAAAGCTTGCACGGAGATGCTCAGCATGGCCGCCTATGCGACGCCAGAGCTCCTCATAGCGGTACTTATTGCAGGTTATGGTTCTTTCCCTCGGCTCTTTCTAGGAAGAACAGCTTCGGTAGTAAAAGGATCATGATATCAGAATATCTTTCAGCTTTTGCCTCACTTCGTGACCTTGTTACCCTGTCACTGCCTTCGCTCATCTCGACTTGCTCCATGTCGCAGCTCATTCGTAGAGGGTGGACAACATCTTTTGGGCCAATGTCCTGCTGGTTGGTGCGGCTGAATTTGGCATCGTCCATACCTTCTCGAGACGTATTGGATCGTGAGCCCACATTACTTTCGCAGCACCTGTAGTCGAGGATCGGACTGTTTTTGTTGATGTGATCTTTTGACACACCAGTTTCACCCTCCTTGGATGTCATACTGGTATGGTAGCTCCCCCTCACTCGGATTCGGGTGCAGTCTGATGACGCTTCTGCCCGAGCCCAGCGAACTCGTCGACGAATTCGGCAGTATCGTGCTCGGACTACGCCGTGGTTCTCTGACCACCACTGAGCCTCTGTCTGACTGCGTCCGAAAGGAAACCGCAGATGGTGTGCGCGGCGTGCCGTAGATGCCCGAACTTCTCTGGCGTGAAGGCGCGGTACGCAGTGTTTGCGGTGAGTGCGGGCTTGCGGCGCTGCTACCGCTGAGGCTGCTGGAGAGCGAGGACGAGGAGGGCTGGTGCGCAAGACGCGGTGCGCGCCCAGGGAGCGAGTGTGAGGAGCTGCTACCGCTGCTCACGGAGTCGCTGGACGAGGATTGTGTGGGCGCGAGGCTGCGGGTTTCGCTGTACACGCTCTGTGCGCGCAGGTCTTCGATTACGTCGGCGTCGAGTTCGGTCATTCCGTTGAGGATGTCGGCGAATGTAGACATTGTGTCTTTGAATTGCGTCTCCGTAAGGCATGCGGTTGAGAAGCGCGCGTGCTCATATTGTGCTAGGAAGGTAGAGCCTAGCGATGGTGGGTTGAGGAGCCCAAGTTCGGAGAGGCGTGCTAAATAAGAGCGCAAGCCCATGGCACGTGGGCGCTGAAGAAGCGTGACAATCTGCGCGTCAGGTAGGAGAGGCGTTTCGTGAGGGAATTGGATAGAGCCTGTTTCCACAGTAGGGTCAGGTGGCGCGAGAGAGACGGCTTTCGCTTCGATGAGGTTGGGCAGTTCGCAGATTACGCTCCAGTATTGGAGGTTTGGTAGATCAGACGCAGGTGAAGCCCAGCCTGGATGCGAGATGTGGCCCCATGGCGGTGACTCTGCCGAGATAGGGAGAATGGTCGCATCGAGCACACCGTGTCCATTCTTCTTCTTGTGTGCCTTCTCTTTCTCCTTCTCCTTCTCAGCTGTGCCTGGTCGTCCGTCGCCCGGCTCTTCGTCTGTATCTTCTCCTGTGTGTCCCTCGCCCCTAACGTCCCTAGGCCGCGAGTCCCACGCCACAATGGCGCTCCGTCTGAGATGCTTCACAACCATCCTGCGCACTGTCTTCCCCACCTCTCCCTCTTCTACTGACACATATGGCTTCGGAATCGCCTGCAGCACGCTGCGGTTTGTGTATATGCGCGTCGAGTAGATGAGTATTACAATAAGTGCCGTGAGTACATAGACTCCGCCGATGACAAAGAGCTTTGGGATCTCTTCCGTCTTTATAGTCTGGTATATGAAATCGCCAGGCGACACACATAACAGGAGGAGGAGCACAATGAGCAGGGTCGTGTACGTGGTCGAGTACCATATCCTGAATAGGGGGACGTGCATCGTGGTGGTCGTTCAAATACGGCGCGTGAGGTGAGGATATGCATCGAAGTTATCTATTAGAAGTTAAGGCTATCGGGTGGTGCTACATGACGGGAGTGGGTGCGGTGTTGAAGGAGCGTTGCTGGTGTTGCGAATGGTGGAAGGTGCCAAGGCACTGACGCATGCACGCGCGATCTAGCACGACCCACGGTTTGCTGCATGCCACATGTACTCGACATGCTTCATGTGTACTTGAGCGGCATGCTTTTTCGACGGGTATTCTCTTGCATACACTGATTGACACAGCTTCACCAGCAAGGTTCATAAGCTAAGCAAACTCCATTATATGCCCGTCAAGACACAATGCAACGCTCTGCTGGTCCGCTCACCAAACTACTCCACCTGCATCGTACATCGGCCAAACAATGTTCTACCGAGCCGCTCCCTCACATGCCAACTGTCCGCCACGAGTAACCTCTGACGGATGGATGGCATGAGCGTGGTTGGCCAAGCGTTCCACACCAGAGTAGTGCGACTCAGAGCGCTGCAGTTCATCAACTTGTGCAAGGTAAGGGACGCTTCGGTCGATAATGTCGGAGACTGAAACATGCAGCGTTCGCACCGATTATTCATCTCAACCAGGTCATCAAGCCACATGAGGCTTACTCTTTCTCACTCTCCATCCTTCTCAGCGTTTTTAAAGCCCAACCGCTCCTCATGCGCAGTAGAAAAGGCTCCTATGGTTACTTACCGTACAGGCCGAAGGTACAGGCGAGGTGGCTTGGTCTAGTATGCATCCTCTTTGTTACCTTGGTCCTATGTTTTCTTACAGAGATAAACATCCGGATCCTGCCGCGTCCTCCGCGCTTTCCATCTTCTCAAACCTCATGTCCAGCGTCACCACCATCGCCCTCGATTCTACCTCCACCACACGACCGATTCAGTTGGAGAAATGTAGCTCAGCACCATGGAATTGCAACGCTCGCACAGCTGCCCTCCTCCAAGAAGACCAAGCTACCGCAAGTGCAATTCGACTTTGAGCAAGAGGAGCCCCCTCTCTACCATGAGCTCATGCGCAAGCGTCGTCAAGCTGCAGTCAAGACGACTTTCGAAAGGTGTTGGAAAGCTTACAGAGAGCATGCTTGGAAACAAGACGAGCTGTTGCCTATTTCCGGAGGATCGAAGACAACCTTTGGCGGCTGGGGTGCAACCCTAGTGGACAGTCTTGACACACTCTGGATCATGGATCTGAAGGCCGAATTTCAGGAGGCTGTCGGAGCGGTCACTGAGATAAACTTTGCGCCTGGAGATGGAGAGCTCAACATGTTTGAAACGACTATCCGCTACCTTGGAGGCCTACTTGCCGCATACGATCTCACGGAATGCAAAGACAACAGATTGCTTGAGAAAGCAATGGAATTAGGCGACATGATTTACATGAGCTTCGACACCCCTAACCACATGCCCATCACACGCTGGAGCGCGAAGAAGGCGGCGGCCGGTGAAGAGCAATCCGCAGCATCTGAGGGCATCATCGCAGAACTCGCTTCCTTCAGCCTTGAATTTACACGTCTCTCCCAACTCACAGGTGACATGCGCTATTATGATGCTGTAACTCGCGTCACCAACGTCCTCGCAGAACAGCAGAACCAGACCAAGATCCCAGGCCTCTGGCCTGTAGGCATCAATGTTCAGAAACCGGATCTCACTCATGACACTCTTTTCAGCCTTGGTGCAATGGCAGATTCCGCCTACGAGTACATCGGCAAAACCTTCCAACTCCTACGCGAGACTGGCTCAACCACCTCTCAATACGCCGTAATGTACACAACCGCCATGGACGCTGTGATAGAGCACCTCCTCTTCCGCCCCAGCACACCCGACAACGCAGACATTCTGATGCCAGCCGCAATTCGCATTCAGCCTTCGGGTACCTTGACACAGGACCACACCGCTCAACACCTTGTCTGCTTTGTTGGCGGCATGCTTGCGCTCGGCTCCAAACTCTTTGGAAATGTATCCCACCTCGACTATGGCCGCAAAGTAACGGACGCATGTGCGTGGAGCTACACGCACGCGCCGAACGGTATCATGCCAGAAATTTTCCTCATGACGCCCTGTCCTACGCACGAATCGTGTGAGTTCGACGAGGAAACCAGCCGAAAGCAGCAGTTTCCAGGATTTGAGCGCGTGGTGGATGCGCGTTACATGTTGAGGCCCGAGGCGATTGAAAGCGTATTCTACATGTACCGGATAACTGGGGAGAAAAGGTACCAGGACATTGCATGGAGCATGTTCGAGGCAATCGATAGGCGCACCAGGACGGGGATGGCGAACGCAGCCATAAGAGACGTGACGCGGAAGTTGGAAGTGGGCGAAGCAGGTGATCTAAAGAGGGGCGTGACTGCTAAGAGTAATGAGAACGAGCTAGAATTGGAAGACAGTATGGAGAGCTTCTGGATGGCAGAGACGCTGAAATACTTTTACTTAATCTTCAGCGAGCCGGATTTGTTGAGCTTGGATGAGTGGGTGTTCAATACTGAGGCGCATCCTTTTAGGCTGGGCGTTTGACAAACATTTCACATCAATGCTAGATGTCCAAGGTAATCGAAGGCCTATTTTACTTCAATCAACACATCTGCATGCGTGCATATGATCGCCACTACTCTGCGCCAAACTAAGCATCTCATGTCTGCTTTCTGCGAGATACCGCGTTGGCCGTTGCGCCTTAGGGAGCCATCTGAAGGTTGTCCGTACTAGCCCTTCTTAGATGTGTCTATTTTTGCAATCATCAAGACATGGAATAGCATGTGAGAAACCATGGCAGAAGTTGGCAATCGAACATCATGATTGTACATATACATGGCCAAACTAGCATCTGGTCTGAACTACTCGGCGACCCAAACAGCAGCCATACCCATACCGGTGCCGATGCACATGCTAGTAACACCAATCTTCTGCTTCGTCCTCCTCAGCTCAGTCAGCAGTGTGCTAACCTGCCTCGCACCAGTGACACCCAGCGGGTGGCCGAACGCAATAGCACCACCCTTGGGGTTGATCTTCTTCTGATCGAGGCCCAGCTCGTTGATGCAGAACAGACACTGGCTAGCAAATGCCTCGTTAATCTCGTAAATGTCAACTTCGTCCTTGTTCAGACCCGTCTTCTCGAGGACAACGGGTATGGCGGCGGCGGGACCGACGCCCATGAGTAGAGGGGGAACACCGACGATGGAGGCCTGGACGAACTTGCCGATGATCTTCTGGCCGAGACGCTCGGCGGTGCTGCGCTTCATCAGCAGAACGGCGGCGGCGCCGTCGGAAATCTGCGAGGCGTTGCCGGCGTGGATGGAACCGTCCTTTGCGAAGGCGGCACGGATCTTGCCGAGAGACTCGGCGGTGATGCCCTCACGGACACCATCGTCCTTGGAGACGGTAATGGTCTTCTCCTCTTCAGTCTTGGGGTCAGTCCACTTGACGGTCAAAGGAGCGATCTCCTCGTCGAAGAGGCCCTGCTTCTGCGCCTCGACAGCCTTCTGGAACGACTTCGCGGCAAACGCATCCTGGTCCGCGCGTGAAATCTTCTTGTCCTTGGCCATCTTCTCAGATAGCACACCCATAGGCACCTTGCAGTTGGCGGCCTCCTTGTTGCTCTCAAGGAGCTCGCTGAGCTCACTAACAGCGTTGGGGCCGTACTGTGTGGACATACTCTCCGAGCCAGCACCAACGCCGATCTCGATCATGCCGCTCTTGATGGCATTGGCGATGTCAACGCATGCTTGCAGACCAGACGAGCATTGCCTGTTCAAGCTCTTGACGGCTGCGGTAACGGGGAAGCCAGCTGCGAGGGCGGCTGCGCGGAACTCTGTAGCTCCGCCGCCAGGGGCAAGGACGGTGCCAACGGCGATGTCTTCGACGAGCTTGGGGTCGATGCCAGAGCGCTCAATCAGAGCCTTGAAGGCGCCGTGGAGGAGGTCGGCGCTCTGGGTGTCCTTGAAGCCACCCTTGCCACCCTTTGTGATGGGTGTTCGGAGAGCGCAGGTGACGACAACCTACAAAAATGGTCAGTAGCTATTCTCCAGTGAAAAACATTTGCATGCCAGACGTGAGGCATTGAGTACTCTCAGCATCTGCATGGATTAAAGAAGCTGTTGCGAGAACTTACATCATCTGCGTGCTTCTCAAGCAGACTCGACTTTCCCTTACCGCCAGAGCTGGAGCCAGAGCTGGAGCCAGAGTCTGGGCTGCCGCCGAGGTGGTTTCCAATCTGAGCAAGACGCTCTTGTGCTACGCTAACCGTCAGCAACGTGGAGTTCCCTTTCGTTGCCTCTCTTCTGTTGAGGTTCTCCAACCCGCGATGACGTAGTAAGGATACGTACCTTTCTGTGGTGCTTGTGTCATTTTGTGTGCGTACGTAGAGTCCAACTGTCAATCTGTGGAAGGACAAGTAAGACGGAAGTATAGAGGGAAAAGAAGTGCGAGACGCTGGCCTTTCTGCTCTTAGTGAAGTCATCTGGCTTTGGCCGAGCCGAGGCATGATGCTTGTGGACTAGTTGCCCCGGACTGCGCCCCACATTCGACTAGTATCACATGCGGAGGATGATGGGAATTTCACATGCTGGGGGAAGAGGCTGAGTGATCGCGTGAACGTGACTTGCAGAGTATGTTGCATGTGTTCGTGAACGTCAGCAGAGTGCCTCTGACTAGTACTGTTATGCTCAGCCATGTGTGTCCAATGCCAAGATAGCAAGGATATGTGGAGCCATGCCCAAAGATCCTTTAAGCGTGTGAATGAAGTCGTTGCTCATGAATATGCGCTTCCCTAACGCCATGCTTCCAAAGCCCAGATTGTAACCGCAGCTGTTCTATCGTCGAAGCTCGTCGTCCCAGTGAGGGTCTGACAGCCTCCTCTCTAGCTCATCCGCAATGCTGCTCCTCTGCACCTCCTCGTAGCCTGGCGGTGGCTCTGATGGCGGCTGGAATGGCTGTGGACTTTGGAGCGGACTTGATCGCCGCGGACTTTCCACCTCTGCAGCGGCTGTGACCGGCCCTCCTGCATCCGCACCACTCAGCCCTGCACTGGCTGGCGGGCTCAACGGCGCATCTGGCACCCTTGTGTGCTGCCTTGTGTCCTCATACGCCGGTAGATCCTCCATGTTTACACTGCCCGCTGCTACTGTTTCGTCGACGCCACTCTCGCGCGCAACGTCGATAGTTTGGCGCAGCCTTTCCTTCAGCCGCTCGAATGTGTTGTGGAAATCAAACGCGCCGCCCTCCTTGAATTCCATGACGCAGTCGAGTTCGCCGTGCTGTGAGGGTATGCCGCCGCCTGTAACCGGGTAAATGACGGCCTCCCATTTATTTGCGCCGAACCAAGGGGCTGTGACGCGCGAGTCGGCGACGTTGAGGATGGGGACGGCGAAGGATTGGAAGGTTGGTGTTGGAGAGACGGGGAGGTATATTATCTATACAAGACGTCAGCACAGCTACAAGGCTACAGTAGAGTATAAGCGACGTACCCGTCGATTTGTGAGGTACACGACGCCTGACTTGCACTGCTGCGAATACGTCTCGCTCGGCGGATGATGATGGCTCGTCTGCAGCGAAAGCGTCGTTCGCTGAGGGGACTGGTATAGGGTCTGCTCGCCAGGAAGAGGGGTGTACCCGCCATTTTCGGCGATCATAACCCAGCTGCGCTTTCTGTCAGTCCTCTTCTTCATGTTCCCCATGCTTCTCGTTCTGGTATCAGCTCGCGGGGTATGACGAGGGGCAGCGATGCCACCAACACCGAGTTCAAGGCCTCCTCCTGCAGGAACGCGAAGATATAAGAAACGGGAGGAGACGTACTTAACCGACATGTCGCTGAAACACTCCGCTCGAATCCTGTTCGCGTCTGTGTAAGAACGGTTCGCACGGTCGCTGTCAATGCAAGCCTTCAGTCGCCGCCTGGACGCTAAGTAACTTTCCCTGCCTTGCTGCCCGCAACTAATGAGGCGGGCCGACGTCCGTGTCGAATCACAGATTTCTTTGCGGCTCCAGCGCTGATGCGAGTGCTCGATCTAGCGCGGTTTGCGGGGAGTTTGGTGGGGATTTATGCGTATCGCGGCTGCCTCGATAATTGTCTGAATGCTGTGGAACCGTGGTGAAGAAGGCCGAGTCACCGTCTGCAAGGGGTTGGTAGGTGGCCAAAGTTAGTGCAGGATACAGTGAAGAGG
Organism: Ascochyta lentis; assembly: GCA_004011705.1. Classification (NCBI taxonomy): domain Eukaryota; kingdom Fungi; phylum Ascomycota; class Dothideomycetes; order Pleosporales; family Didymellaceae; genus Ascochyta; species Ascochyta lentis. The sequence goes on from RZGK01000003.1 coordinate 647,815, forward strand.
TCAGCGACGTACTGCAGCTTTTACGTGGTCTTGTGAGGGGCTGCGTCACTCGGCTGTCTCTCCACCTGGAGATCACGACGCGCTTCGGTCCAATATGCTCGGAGGATTCAGTATCCTCGTGTAAGCAACCAAGATGTGCATTTCGTAAGCTAGACGCGTACCTGCAGTAAACTGACCGACCAGTGATTGTATAACAAGAGTGTTTTAAGGTATCTAACACCCCTATCAATTGCTCAACGCTTACAGGAAGAAAAAAAGGATATGTCCGCTAATCCACCACCATGCACTCGTGTGCGGAAGAACACCCTTTTTCTTACCCTTCTGAACACACATTCAAGTTACTGGTTATGCTCTGTGATGGTCCACCTCCTCTTAGGCCCACTCTCACGTTCAGTCACACCAGCGAGCTTTGGTGGGCCCCAAAGACCCTGGTGAGCACTGGTCTGAGGCTTTGCACCCCAAAGACCACCGCCAGCAGGTTTGGATGCGCTGTTCGTCCGGTTGAGAGTGCTTGATGATGGCAACGGTGCAACCGAATCCCCAGATTCCCGTTCTTCGTTGGTGGACATCCTTGTTAGCTCGGTTTTTGTTTCCACCGCGGGTTTTATGACAGGCTGACTGGTCGCGATAGTGGAGGTTCTTTGCTTCGGCGCCGGTTGCTGGGTTGCGAAATTGAGAACCATGTCGGCACCCGGGCTTGACCTGCCGTCGCTGGCTGTGTCAGACGCACCTATACGAGGGCTGGACCACAAGCCGGTTGATGGCGAAGACACTCCACTGTCATTGAGATTACTTGGTGTGTATCGCGAGTTCGAGCCTGAGCTTGCTGTTCTTCGCACACCACTGGAATTACCAAGCCAGCTTCTGTAAGAGGCGTCAAGAGCAAAGGGAGAGTCACTGGGAGTGTTCAATCCAGACGATCCTCCAGTAAATCTTCTTCGATAATTTCCAGTTGTTGGGCTGGCGTGAGCAGCGGGTGACTGAACTGCCGATTCAGGCTGTGAGAGTGCCGCCGGGTTGATGCCAGGTCGAAGGTGGTCCACTGATGCGAGGAGCTTCATCTCGTAGGTCTCTGACATACCAGGATCCGCAACTGATGCTCGCCGCTCAAATACAGTAGGGACAGAGGGCTTCCGTGACTGTTCCCGGCGCACTGCCATGGACAAAGAAGCAAGACCAACGTCAATGAGAACGGGCTGGTTCTGAATAGCTCCAAGCAGAGCATTACATCCTGCACCATGGGTAATGAGAACGAGCACGAGTTCCTCATCCTCGTCCTCCGTCTTTCCATTCAAGAGTGGAAGGGGGTTGACGGCGAAGTTGGTCACTTGAGGTGCAGATGGCCTCAGCTCTTCTGGAGCTTTCGGTCGGTCTGAGAAGGTAAACCCTGGGAACTGGTCTTTTGGAGGTGTTGCTCCATGCTCCCTGTACCAGTGCATCATGCCAGTCAGTCCTCTGCGGAACCGTTTGTGCATAGTACTCCATTCGTCACCATATTCACCGCCATCGCCCCATTCTTGGGGTGACCGCATGCTGTCCCACTGAAAATCAACCGTAACACATGCTTCTCTTGCATGCGCAACATATCCTCTTGGTATAGGGTCAGAGGGTGAAACAGAGTACGAAGGGGCAGGGGAGTTGTAGTTTTTCTTAATGGCATGACGTGTCGGTGGGTTGAGGGATAGGAAGCCGCCTCTTGGCTTTGGTGCCTGAACCGCTCCACTGCTTAGACTGCCTGCACGTTCCCTTGTCGGTGGCAGGTTCTGCGCAAGACTGCTCATGCTGGAGAAGGCTCCGTTGTCAACGCTTGAGCGAGCTGGAGCCGCTTCAACCGGGGTCTTGCCTCCTCCACCCCATCCACCAGGGAAGTGGCCTCTGCTGCTGTTTGCATCTGGCTGCGCCTGTAAGTTGTCTCCCCTCCGCAGCAAATCCGCCTTGGCGCCTGCAACCATCATTGTGGAGTTTGGGGGTGGCGTGATGTCTTCGTAGTAGTCGGGTGACAGCCATTCTCCAAGAAAGGCATCGATGCGCAAGAGGATCTTCTCCTCGCCCTTGCGTGGCTTCGAGTAGACTTCAAGGTATGGATCTGCCAACGGGTCCAGGTACGCAGGCTGGACCGAGGGCGATCTGGAACGTGGTGACCTGGAGGATGAGGACCTTGCCAATGGGGAGCCTGCCAGCACGCCGCTCTTCTCCTTGGACGGTGCCGGCACCCGTAGCTTTGGAGTCGTCTCCGGCTTGTACTGTGATATGCCTGCCGCGACTGCTGTACTCGTCTGTACACACCTCAAGAAGGGGCTCGAATGTATGACGATCTTGCGCTTCTTCTTCTTCGGTCGTGTGGGTTGCGTCTTCGGGGCATCCAGCGCGCTGAACTCGAGATGCGCCAGGTCCGCATTCACTCCGCTCCGGGCCGCTTCAGCCTCCTCGTTGTCTTGTTGGTGCAGAAGAGCTGCTATGCGCAGGCCGAGTGATTTGGCTTGTGACCAGCCGCCGTATGTGAGAGGTGGATCGTAGGGCGTCGGTGATGTAAGGTGCCATGATTTGTCTGAGGCATCAAGACGAGCGCCGTGTCTATGACGATGATCAGCTTTGCCTTGAAGAAGAGCTGATGTTGCGAGAGATTTGGGGAACGTACCTAGCAATGAAGACGGCTGCGGGGCCTTTGACCATGGCTGCGAGGCGCTGTAAGTTAAGCTAGTTGGAGCTATTCGAGCAACGAGGCTGGCGATGCTGGACCCTAACAATACCAGCAACGATTGCGATGAAACAGGCAAACCTTCCTCTCGTAGATCTACAAACAGGTGATGCGACAGGCGGTCGCGTGTCAAGTGCAGACATGTAAGAAGCTGCCGCGAGATTCTTTGCGTTGCAGCTATGACACCATGGCGGTCCTTCAATAAAGCTCCTCTTGGTGAGGGGCTGTAACACTGTCGCGCGACTTGCGTGACCTGACAAAGTGGTGCAATTACCCCTCAAATATTCTGACAAGCTGCAAAGCCTCTCAACGCGTTCTTCATGCACGTGGCCGCAAAGGAAAATGCTGTCTTTGCCCGCCTGCAGCCGGAGTGAGTAACTTAAGCCTCGTACAGGTGGGGCTAGAATCAAAGCTCAAAAGCTTGGTACAAAAGCATGTGATCCCTTCTTCTCTTCTTCTGGACCCTGCCATCGTTCAGCTTCTCTCACAGATATCACTAGCCTGGAATCTCCAAAACCTCACAATGTTCGTGTTTTTCAGTCGGAAACACGAACAACAAACACCATGGCCGCACCATTGTAGGTCTTGGCTGCGTCTCTGTTTCGGAGAAAGTTTCCCCGTCACCAGTCTTTGCACGGAGTAGGATCCACATCCTCAGGTAGAAAGAACTGATAATCTGATCTTGTTGAGTAGCTACAAAAATGACGCTGGTTCTTATTCAAGGTAATCCCCACCTGTCTCCTTGTGGATGACATCGAACAGCGGCTTTGCACTGAACCAGCCAGCGCGAGGCGAGCCCACCGTCTTGTATGTAAATACGGCCTCCTCCTCGCCAATCTTGACCGTCTCTCCACCTCGTCCACCCGCCGCGGCATCCGCCAGCATCTGTGCCTGACAGCACTTATCCAGCGACACAAACCAGAAGACCGCTTCCTCGATCGACTTACCAACCGTCAACAAACCGTGGTTGATCAACAATGCAGCCTTCTTGTCTCCGAGCGTCCGCGCGATGCTCTTACCCTCCTCTTGAGCCAGCACGACACCGTTGAAGCTTTCGTACAGCACGTGGTCGTTGTGAAACGCGCAGGAGTCCTGTGTGATAGTGTCGAGTTTGCGACCGAGCGAGCAGAAGGCACGACCGTAGATTGAGTGGCTGTGTGCAGCTGCGAGGACATCAGGGCGCGCCTCATGGATCGCTGAATGGATCATATACGCCGCCGAGTTGAGCAATCGGCATGGGCCACCATCGATGACCTCGCCGTCGTGATTTACGAGGGTCAGATCGGATGCTTTGATCAAGCTGAAGGCGACACCGAAGGGATTTACCCAAAACGTCGTAGGGTCAACTGGGTCCTGGCAAACGTCAGCGTCTGAGCATACTTCTAGTACATATCGAGAGATCTCACACGCAGGGTGATGTGTCCGGCAACGCCCTCGTCGTATCCGTACTTGCCGAATATACGGAAAGCGGCAGCCAGTCTTCCCTTGAGGTAGGCTCGCTCCTTGTATGGGTCGTCGAACTTGGGTGGACTGGGGAACTGGATGGCCTTCATCTTGGACTCCTTCTCGTTCAAACCTGGTTCGAGGGGTGCAGTGTTGCCTGGCTTCGACTCGCTGCCATTCTGTGGTTCGATTGCTGACGGAGGTGACATGATGTATAGTTCGAAGCTAAGTGTGGGGAGTGAGGGCTCAAGAAAGTGAACTGACGTTAAGATGATAAAGTTGCCGTAACAGACAGCCGTTTATATGATGTGCAAACCAGCCTGCCATAGCCTCGGGATACACGCCCTGCGCCACTAAGCTGACTGTAGCACACAATGTGGTTGGTTGCAGCGCTAGCTGTCGTGCATGATGCGGGGCAGATCGCGGGGGAGCGACGGTCACGACCGCCACTTTCGGAAGCGGCTCTGCGCTTCGGCCTCACTCTTTAACTTCTGCGAGCCCTTAAGATTGGTGCATGCCATACAATGATAGCATTTTATGGCAAGAAACATTGCCGCCTTTGCCTCCACATATGATTTCAGCGACTGCATTACCAACATAGACGAACACAGACGGCATCTTCAAATTGGACACATCCGTATGAACGCACCCCGTGCTGAAATCGCACTACCTCACACAGACACTGCACTTCCAGCTATATGTGTACTCAGGTCATCTGCACATCAATAATCGCGTTGTGCTCGATAATGACCATTTTCTGAATCGGACGGAAACCTATCGCTCATATGGCCATGAACTCACGTTACGCATAAGTATGCACTTCAGTTTCTTTTTGAGTACATATTGTTTGCTCGCAAATAAGCAAGTAAGGTTGTCGTTATACCGTCACGGCCTTGGTTTATTTCCTTGGTTCTTCAATGTAGGCCACGGTAATGCACTCCTTGAGTCACCGAAGAGACTTTGCAACATGCATTCGAGAATATGTCAACGGATCTCAACCTTCTAATCCTGACTTCTAGTGGATACTGGCTCCGGTTCCGATCCCCTGGTTGTATGCTTGTGACTCACTGAAGTGTACCGTACAATTCAGGCAGACAGCGCCCTTTTCCTTTGAGTCAGAAGAATCGATATTCACAACACGGTCGAATAATATGCCAATGACGATCCGCGAGACGACTACTGCTATAAAGCTTTCCGAATTGTTCTTTCTGTTTCTGCATCGATTCAGATTCCGAGTTCGATTTCAAACTTTTTTTCTTTTTTTTTCTCTCTTTTTTTGAAGCAGAGCACCAAGCAGCAACCATCATCAACGTTCCAGAGATTGAGACTTGAAGGAACCTGACCGCCGAGAGTCTTCACGAATCTACTGGACCCACTATTTTGCATTAACTCAAAACACTCAACAGCCATATCATTCAGAGTCAGCAATATCAATGTCTACCGCCACAGCCAAGGCCACCACCACTGCCCCCACTACCCCACTCATCAAGGTCAACCCGGAGCAGGCTGTTGCCTTCGCGGCGCTCATTCTCGCCGACGACAACCTTTCCATCACGCCCGAGAAGCTCCAGGCCCTCCTCAAAGCCGCCGGTATCGAGAACGTGGAACCTATCTGGACCACCCTCTTTGCCAACGCACTCAAAGACAAGAACGTCAAGGACATCCTCACTGCAGTCGCCACTCTTGGCCCCAAGGCCGGAGGCGACACCGCCCAGCATACACACTGCGATGGTGTACCTGAAGACGGCGACTCGGGAGACAGCGAGCCTGAGGGCTGCGTTATATTCGATAGTGATGATGAGGATATGTTCGCATGTACCATGTTCGACTGAGATGGGGATGGAGAAGGTAAAGGGTAACGAGGGATGTGGTGATCCAGAAAATGGAGGGGGTTTGGGAGTTTTGAGGCCTTGGATAGCTTGCGTAGTTATTGGAAGATCTTTCTCTCAAGATTCTTGCTTTTGTTGGACTTTGCACTGATTGTGACGCTCGAATGTGATGCATTAGATTGTACTCTCAATACCAATTGAGCGGCAAACAGCGTTTGCCTGAAGGCGAGGACGGATTGTCTGTCTGTGTGCTGACAGATGAGGCCAGAAAGGTGGAGAGGTAGTACAAGCTCGAGCGTGGCTTTCATGCGACGTTTCTGAACACAACACCAACATACTGAGGATCAGGGGGATGATGCACCCTTGGCTTGGGTACAGAACTCAAGGGTCATCAGATTGTCACAGCAAATACAAAAAAGCGTTGTACGAAAATATCTAATTTATGTACTGAGCCAAATGACTCGAAACTATGAACAAGAGAACTGAAACCGTACTCCTCGCTCGCGTATATGGATAAGGGTATCTACTGTTGAAATTGTCTTCTTTCACCTTACAACTCAGCCCATACCACCTAGCTATACCATGTGTTCAGACTGTTCTTGAAGTCCACGTACTGAGGACCAATCTTCTTCAGGTCCGAAACACCCAAGTTCGCCGCGTCGTTGATGAGCTCGTACTTCAAGATGTCGATGACCTTCTCGACGCCCTCAGCTCCGTAAACGTTGCTATACATGAACGGCCTGCCCAGACCGACAGCCTTGACGCCAAGGGCCAAGAGCTTGAGAACGTCAGAACCGTATCTTACGCCTCCATCAGCGTAGACCTCGACCTGCTTGAACAGATCAGGGTCCTCGCGGTGGATCTCAAGCGCAATTTCGAGCGAAGAAGGTGAAGTGTCGAGTTGACGTCCACCGTGGTTGGAGAGGAAAATAGCCTTAGCGCCGTTCTTAACGGCCTCCTGTGCGTCCTCTACGGTCTGGATACCCTTGGGAATGATGGGAAGGGAAGTCATGTTCGAGAACTGGCGGTACAAGTCCCAAGTCAGCAGACTGAGGTTGATGTCTGCGGAGCCGACACCGTAGCGGGCTGCGCGGTGGCGAATGCCGTCTCCAGGGGAGTCGACGGTGAGAATGATGGCTTTGGCCTTGCCGGTCTTCTCAATCTTGGTGAAGAGCGCTTGGGTCTCAGTCAAGTTGTTGGTAAGGTAAACCTGCTGGAAAAGAGGCTGGGTAGTGTTGGCGGCCTGAGCATAGATAGCGTCAAAGCTCTGGGAAGAGTAGAGCGATGGCATGTATAAGATGTTGCCAGCGGCAGCGCCCTTGACGAAGTTAAGCTCTCCGTCAGGGTGGGCATAGCCGCCGCGAGCGCATGGCGAGATAAAGAAAGGCGCCGAGAAGTTGTGACCCAGCAGCGTTGTGGGGAGCGAGGCGGCAACGTTGGTGATATCGTTCAGGACTCGGGGGCGGAGACGGTGGCGTGTAAAGACTTCAAGGTTGTTGCGGTATGACCACTCGCCAGCAGCGCCGTTGCGGTAGTATGTATAGGACGAGATGTTCATGTACTTGCGAGCGGCCCACTCGAAGTCAGGAAGGCCAATCATGTTCTCGAGAGGCGCAAGCGTGCCATTGGAAACGATTGAGCCGAGCTGGTCATCAAGGCCTGTATCAGGCTCGTTGAGGAAGGGGCGTGCTGCGAGAGCTACAGACGCAAATGCGAGTACTGAGACGCGCATGTTTAATGAATGACTGTGAAGGAGTGAACGTCAAGGAGTGACTGTGTTGAGAAAAAACGAGAGTGAGTAGTGCCTGCCTGAAGACGGTGAGAACGCGGCCGTTCGTATGTTTTATAGAATCAAGGGCTCGTATACTCCTTCCAGTTGTGTCGACGCTTGGAGATCCGCCTCGTTTCGAGTGTGTACTTCACCTTCACTGCAAGTGGGCCAGCTTTAATCTATCGCAGCGTTTAGGTATCCAGACCCAGCCCTTTCGTCATCTCATCCGGCAACGCCAAGAACAAAGAGTGCATTCCAGGCAGGTGCATGTTTGACCGATATTGGAGAACCATTCTATCGGACCGAACCGGTTGCATGGCGGCGTTGACAGCTGAGCCTCTAACGCGGACATCTGTTTGGAATAGGAAAGTCCATCTTATCTGATTGGCCGATTGGGCTGATTGTTTCAAGAATCCTGCAACATCGAAGCCGGGGCAGGACCGAAACGTGGAAGGTATTTCATGCACGGGCGCTCAAGCAGGGGCTTTCCGGTAGACACCCACTGACGGTAATCTCCTGGCAGCGTTCTGGTTGCGGCTTCATGCGTTTGTTTTTCGGAAAACGCCCACGTTTAGAGTATGCCCAGGAACTGCCGGCTTACTTTTGACATACAAGAATGTTAGCACTCCGCATTCGAAACGCCATTCGAGCCTCGTACCTCCAATCTCATATCTAACAACGTCATGGTAGAGTTGCCAAGCAGTGAAGGAGCTCAACTACCAAGTATTGTGGCACATTGGCTGTTGACCCACCTGTCACACGTCAAACCGTTCAGTGCCCTCGTGCTCTCCGCTTTTAATCGGGCCTCCGAAGGACTCCGATGATATGTAAGATTTTTCCCATCTTACAAAGCATGCGGAATGCCACCGTTCATTGCGCTTGGCATGCAGGTCACGTCCAGAGTGGTCGCTTTGCTCCACTGCGTACGATTGACTTCCAGGTTGTTGGAAAAGCTTGACCGCCAGCCAACACAGAATTTTCCCCTTCGATCGTCCTGATGCTGTAGCGTCGTGAAATGTGGAGCGGTGGCTGAGCTCAAAGACGGTCACTGGAAAGCGACCTACAGCCAACCCAATTACACAATACCTCTCTTAGAGGAGTCTTGGATATCTGCGCGTCTTTCTTCGAGCAGACTGACATGTTGGCAAGCCACGACGTGCTATTGCGCGCTCTTCAATATCCAGGCGCGTCTGGTTCAACATGTTGGTCAGAGCTCAAAGTTCTTAACGCCGAGTTGGATGTTGGCAAATACCGTGTACACCGACATTCAAGTCCTACAAAGAAAGGCGTCACAATCGGCGCTTCTAGCACACCCGGGGCCTGTCCGAGATACTAGTAGGGACCCTATCCAATTCGATTCTCGCACGTCCGGAATTTACCAGGCATCCTGTATCCGGGTCACGTCGCATTCCCTCAAACCCGTGGCGGGCGAAGGCGTTGAGAGGGAGGAGCCATGGCGGACGCGTGTGCGAGACACGCGTCTTGAAAGAGCCTCTCAGCTACTACACAAGGGCATGGCTGAGTCCAGTGACGGCGGAATGACCGCTTTCCACAGATTGTACGACCATGTGTGCAGTGGTTCCAACAACGGAAGAGGTTGAAAGTATCATGCAGGAAGAGAGTCGCACTCGCACTCACAGTCAAAACAGGTTAGCGATGTTTCAGGCCTCCCAACGACGTCACCTACTCAACACTTATCATGGGTGAAGTCGACGACGACTGTTTCGAGGAATCGCATTTCCGTCGATCTCCTTGTCCTCGAGGGGTCTCCAGAGCACAGCTTACATCGCCTTGAAGATCTCCAGAGGACGCAAGGATAGGTTGATTTTGCGTCTTACGCCTCGGTCTACCATTGGATCTCCATGGCGGCTGCAGCTCTTTTCGCTACATTCGTTACCTCTCTGGCTGCCTTGATCTTCCTCTTACACCGTCTGCAAGCACGGACGTCCCAGATCAGACGCGATGCTGAAGCTGAGAAACCAAGACATGCCGAAGTTTCCGCACCCCTTTCGAAAGCAGCTCTTCGACTCCGAAGTAAACTGCAAGAAGGTTTACCCGAAAGTGTAATATGTTCAGATTGTCGAAGCGCATTCAAAGAATCGTTGAACTCATACTGGGCTCAGCAAGCATGTGAGGTCACTCCAGCATGCGTACTTCGCCCTCGTCATACGCAGGACGTTGCGTTGGCTGTCACAATATTGAAGAAATATTTCGACGTTCGCAAAGAAGCGAAGAGTGCTGCAACTTCGAACGATGAAGACCTCTTCGCCATTCGAGGTGGTGGTCACTCACCAGTTGCGGGTGCTGCGACAGTGAGCGGCGGTGTCCTCATCGACATGTCGCTCTTCAACAAGGTGACCACCTTACCAGATGGCAAAAGCGTTGTCGTAGAAGCAGGATGCAAGTGGAAAGACGTCTACAATGTCTTGGAAGAGAATGGTCTCGCCGTTGTGGGAGGCAGGAACTCGGCTGTCGGTGTTGGAGGCTTGACACTTGGTGGCGGCCTGTCCTTTTTCTCTCCGCGATTTGGTTTTGTGTGCTCTAATATCATCGAGTACCAGGTTGTGCTCGCCGATGGCAGTGTGATCCAAGCTTCAGCGACTAAGCATCCCAAACTCTGGCGTGCGCTGAAGGGTAGCTCAAACAACTTCGGTATTATCACGTCTTTCACCACCAAAACTTTTCCCTCGACGAACGTGTGGAGTGGATTCCTCTACATGTTACCGTCGCAAAGTCCCAAGGTTTTGTCGGCTTTCTACGAATTTCTAAATCGAACCATGAGCGATGATCAAGACAACACCTATGATGATTACGCGGCGGGACCGATAGCATGCTTTACCTACCTGTCAAAAAGCGGAATCCAAGCTATTGCAGTCCATCTTGTGCATACAGAGCTTCCAAAGAACCGCCGCAAGTGGCCTCAGTGCTGGAAAAGCTCCCAGTTCGCTTCATTGTGGCGTTTATGGAGTACCTGCAAAGTGCGCAGTTTGACAAGCGCGACTGACGAACTGCATGCTCTCAACCCACCTGGTCGGCGCCAAACATGGGGTACTACGACAGTCAAGAATAACATTGAAACCCTTACGATAGCCCACAAAGCCTATCGTGATGGTATTGAATTCATCCGCAAAGCCGACATCAGGGACGTGTCGTGGACGCTTGTCCTCCAACCTCTTTTGCCTGACTGGGCGCGCAAAGGTCAGCCGAACCCGCTTGGCCTTGACAGTTGCCCGGACGAGGCACTAGTGATTGTTCAATTTACAGTAAACTGGGCATCAAGTACAGATGACGAAAAAGTTGAGAGAATCACCCGTACCGCGATTGATCAAATAGATGCCTTTGCGAATGAGCATGGCACTAGTCATCGATATCGATATCTCAATTACTGTGGGAAATGGCAGAAACCCTTCCACAGCTACGGAGAAGAGAATCTGGAGTTTCTGAGAAGCGTGAGTCGACAGTACGATCCTGACGGCTTGTTCCAAAGTGGATGTGCTGGTGGATTCAAGCTGGAACTATAGACATACGATCGGACCCATCAGATCCTCAAGTACAAGGGGGGTGCCTGAACGGAGAAGAAATACGAGTTTGCTACACTTAGGGGTTTTCTGTCGTACAAGATCAGTAGATGCCTAGTGCAAGCAGGCTCGTATTCCAATCTGTTCAGGCACCCCCCTTGTATGCCCGATCAGCATGTCGATCATTATCAGGCGCTTGGATCTCGACAATCCGGGGTCAAAGCCTACATACCACACCGCAGATCGCACTGCTTTTTCGGTCCGACAACTACCCGGCCATCAACCCGACCGAAGGTTGGGCCTGAGCTTCGGTCGGGTTGATGGCCGGGTACGCTAAAGCGGAGCCACACCATCATGAATAGCTTACTATTACCCAGGTTACCCAGGTGAAATGCGGAAATGTTTAAGCTTTCTTGTGGGTGGCATCGGGACCGTCCCACAGCGTCATGTTACCGTTGTTGGTTTTGTTAGACATGAGCCTTGCTTTTTGTCTCAAAGTCGCATACCGTTTTGGTACTCGCGCTGCTGATCGGCGAACACTCAAGCTCTGGGCACAGTGTACAACAATGAAAGACAGACCAGCACTTGACTTGCACAGTACCCGCACATTGCTTCCTACTCACTGCACTCGTCAACATGTTTTCTCATCTCACAATCAGCTTATTGGCTGTTACTGCTGCTGTTGCTGCACCAGCGCCACAACTGGTTGACCTGACTCCTGGATACTCCAAAGGGGACTCGGATCCTAAACGCTTTAGATACTACGAGAACCAGAACTCTTTGCAAGGTCCCTGTGATATTACGACTGGACCAGACGGCAACATATGGACGCAAAACTTTCTCGACAACACTGTCTCTAAGATTGAGATCGAAAGTGGCAAGATCACAAACTACAAAATACCTTACAGCCCCGACCAGCTGTATGTCAACCAGAGTTTGCCACTGACCGGGCGCGTTGCGTTCGCCTGTGCCATTCAGCCAGGCAGTGATGGTAACCTGTACGCTGCGACGGGCGTCAGGTCCCAGTTCCTGAAAATCAACCCATCCAGTGGAAACATCAAAGTATTCACTCCACCATTTCCAAATGTCCCGCTTTTAGGCAACATCCAACCCTTCAACGACCTTTGGGACGGCGGTTCTGGAGTAAGTACTCTCAGGTTTCATCGTTCCCTTGTGCTCGACTTACGTGGTACAGATGTGGTACACCCTAACTACAGCGGGTACACTATATCACTTCGACTACGCCACAGAAACCTTTGACGGGGTTTACCCTCTCCCTATCCCACTTAACGGTGTCGTTGGAGCCTTTGTCTCGAAGATCGACGGCAACGTCTGGCTCGCCGAGATGCTCGGACAGGCCATCACCAAATTCGATGTCAAGACTAAGCAATTCACTCGCTACCCTCTTCCTCTAAATGGTCTGGGAATAGTTGTTGTGCGTGCCGAAACCGAGAACCGCTATATCTGGTTCACCGGCTTTCTGTCCAACAGCAATGTTCGTTTCGATACACAGACCGAGAAGATCGATGTGTTCACTGATCCGCTGCCCGCTTCCTTCCCTACAGAGAATACGGTAGACAAGCAGGGCAGGTACTGGTACTCGACTGTTACAAGAAACACGATTCAGTATCTTGATACGAACAATGAAGCAGTTGTCATTGACATACCGGATAACGGGGTCACGTCCCCTGTCGGTATTCCTCCTGGTTTGAATATTGCAATTCATTATGGTCCGGACAACGCTATTTATTTTTCTCAGGTGCTGAGGAACAGAATTGGAAGGTACCAGCTTTGAGTTTGAAGTGTTAGAATACTGATCACGGTTCCAATCTCAACAAGGAATGCATTTCGATAAAGAATCGTCTTTTAATATATAGTATTGTACCATTCTCTCAATAAAATTTTCTTCTAAACACAACTGATCACAGCGCCACTCAACAGATGACTGAGAGGATTTGTTTCGAATGTATACATCTATCATCTATCCGTACAGTTTGCACAACCGCAAAACACCCCACAAGTATTTGAACAAAGCAACATAAGCTACACGACCTACACGCAACTTCAAGTCATCTTGCACAATTCAACCCGTTTGCACCTCTTAAAGTCGACACGAACTATCATTCCACCTTGCTATTTGTAGCTAGTCGCCCGAGTTGCGATCAGCGGAAATAATGTGGACCCTTCGCGGTTCCCCACAAACCCCAGGAAACTTACCCTCGGGTACTGCCACAGCCTCCTTAGCCATGTAGCCGACACCGTTCTCGACTCGTTTATCACCTGACTGCAACCACAGACGGGGTCTATGAGCGATGATCATATAGCACAGACCTAGGCAGGTACGGCGCCCATAGGCGGAGAGCTTATTTGGAGTCGAGTGTGAAGACGTGGGGTACTAGCTCTTCTCCACAGTAACGCCTTTTGCCGACTGTCACGCTAGTGCTCGGTTTTGAGGTATGCAGAGAGTCGGCTGCATGGCATGTCGGCTAGGAAACCGGGAGACCACCAACGAGGGAATTTGTGTATGGGGGCTTGAGGCTTGGGGGGAATAAGGTGGCTGAAGTGTGGTTGAAGATAGGACGATGCACGAGTTATAGCAGAGTTATTGTACGTTGGTAGGGGTGTGAATAGGGGTTTTGGAATGCAGTGTACGATTGTTGGTTCAAGTGGCTTGCAACCAATCTCAGTGTGCAGGAGTTCTTCGGGCAAGAGGAGAGTCACAATGATTTCTCTTAGATGAACGGCCATTGAGTAGAGGTTCATAGCTTGTCAATTATCGAAAAACTCCATTATCAAAATTAATGCAGAGGTACTATTGCACTGATGCACTGCGTGCTTTATCAGCTGGTTTCTAATCATCCATTCATCATGGCGAAGCGCAGTGCGACACCATTCTTAACCCACATTCTTCGACTACTAATCACTTGCACCACTACCCTTGTAGCTAGCACCAGGGAACTTGTTGAAGAGCTGGTTGTCGAAATTAGCCAGCTCCGGACAGCCAAACTTAGAGCTAAGCGGACCGAGCTGCTGGGTAGCCCAGCCAAGCACAGAGCCGACAGCACCCAGAAGCGGGTTCGCAATATCAGGAAGGCCAGCAAGGGAAGCCTGTAGTAAGAAGCAAGCGGCTTTGTTGCCGTCAGCAAGAGCGGCAGCATTGAAAACACCTCCAGTCAGATCCTGAAGATCGACACCAGCGAACGAGTTGGTGGTACCAGTGTTTCCACCAATGCGAACGATACCGGGGTACATAGCGTTGTTGATCTGGACATCGACAAGAACTTCCGGAATGTTGTAAGCATTGGCGAGAGGTCGCTTGTACCAGTTATCTGGGATGCGCTCTTGACCGCGGTTATGCACGAAGGAGCCCGGAGCGTCTCCAGTGACAGCGAAGAAACTCTTGAGCACGTCGCGAGAAAGGAAGCCGCCAGGGTTCTCGGCGCTGTGGTTTGACATAAAATGGATGACAAAGTTGTGCGCGGCAGGTGCAACCATGCCAGAGAAGGGAGCAGAGAAGTAATAGGGGTTGTTGAGGATAGACCAACGAGTTACGTAGTCGGACTGTGCCGCAACATCGTCCAGTGTGTAAGACTCAGCGCGTTTGTAAAGGTTCTCCCAAGATCGCATCTGGAAGACACCAACGTTGCCACCGTTGAGGTAGGCATCACCTCGGACGATGGAAGCATCTCCTTCGTAAGCGTTGTGCGTTCCTGCAATGCCTGTTGCTGGGAAGATGGGAATTGTAGGTGTGAATTTCCCCCCAATGGACCAGCGGTTCGAAACCGGGTCTCCAGCAAGTGCAGTTGACACAACGGCAAGAAACAGAGCAAGGTCTGGAGACATGTTGTATGCATCACCAAGACCCTTGACGGTCTGTGCTGTAGTGAGCAGGCCGTTGCGAGGGATGAAGTTGTGGTTGGCAGCGGCATTTAAGCCGGGGCACTGTCCACGGATGTCGCCTCCACGAGGTGACTGGAACTCATGGCCACTTCCAGTGCCCACACTGACGAGTTGTTCTTGAGCGTTGAAACCCAGAGGTGGCAGTCCAGTGTTTGGTCGCCCGGACTTGAAGACAGGGTCACGTGGTGGTGGCTCCTCGCGCTTCTGCAGCTGTCTGTTCATCTCCATAACGTTGGGCCATGCTGCCACAAGGGGCAGGAGTGAGAGAAAAGCGTTTGTTGTGATGAAACGCATGGTGGTGGGAGAGAAGGGGAGAGATAGAGATCGGGGTATCAGAGGAAGTGTAGAATGTTGACTGTCAAATGCGCAGAGGGGACCGTCTTGATATAGCTGCTTTACTCGCCTCGAAAGCTGGCATTTTCTGAGAAGAAGTACATCTCGTGTTCGTTGTCGCCAACCCGCTAGAGCTTCTTCCCCAAGAAGCCGTTCTTAGTGTTGGTTGTGATGCTGATCTTTGTGGGGCAGCCTGCGCCATGTTACTCCTGAGGTCTGTGATGTTGGGGCAAAAGTCCGGGGATCACACACGGAAAACGATGCAGACCCTTGTGCTGATGAAGGCGATCCGAAGACGTAGTAGATTCTGGCTAGTCGCCAAGTACTTCTACGTGGGCTAAGGCGGGTGCAAATGACGGGGCTGTAAATCAGGCACGTGTCGCTTTCAAGCTTCCCTTTTCTGGCTCAACTTGTTGTCTTATTTGGGACCGATCGGCAGCGCACCGGTGGTTTTGGTACCCTTCTGCAGTGATTTTGACTAAAGGATGCGTAGTCATTGGGTATATAGATTGATAGTGCGAGAATTGCACCGCCTTCGTCGCCGAGAACAGTCTCGAAGCCACAAGCTTCGGGATCTTCCTTCATGGGCTGCAGTAGGCTGTAGATGGACAATAGTCGGGTGCAGCAAATCTAGTGTCAACGTCAAATCCGGACGATCTGATTGGATGGTTGCTGATGACTTGGCATTGTTTGGCCATCCTTACTCGAAGACTAGTGTAATAGTTGTTACAATGACTCTCGCAAGTCGTGACATGAACATCGATAACTTTCGAGAGCCTGCTTGACAGTTTGGGTCAGCTAGGAAACCAACCCGAGACCCGACAGGTATATAACCGATACTCGGTAATCGACTGAGATGCAAGATGAGTCTTTAGGTTGACTTGATCGTTGGTATGGCGTCGATCACAAAGCCATTGTTAACGATGGAGCCTTTGGCATTTTTCGTTATCTGAAATTAAGGTCAGCGTCCACCGACTCAACGCGCTGTTCAAGAAATGCAAAGTATACTTTGCATTTGATCAGAGAACGATCTCATAAACTTTCTGTCCTCTGCGAATTACTTCTTGGCACTTAACATCACACACCATTTCGTGTGGAGTTTCCATAGTGCAAGCGATAGATCCAACGCAACTTCAAGCTTCGGCTATTACAAAGGGAGTTGCATCTCGAGCGTGGTGTAAAGAGTGAGCCGGCATCCTCGGAAGTCAGGAGTGTGAAGCCAGTAGTAGCGAAGTTGTCTATTTTCCTCGAGAGCATGTTGCCTAGGTATACCCCTTGCTTCGCATACTCTCATTCAATACCAGATCCTAGTATTAGACGTTCGCTTGGGTTCACGATGATGTATAGATCCTTGTATGCGCGACATAACTACGGTGAGGTGGATTTGTATGCGGTTAGCACAGAGATGTTGTCCGTTGCCACCGCCAGCTCCCGCATGCCAAACAGCTCTGGAAAAGACAGGCCTGGGCGCGGAACTTGTCATGTTGGGTGTGGACCATGTTGAGCTGCTCATTTGATATATACAGAGAGCTTAGAAGCAGGAAAAGTGCATTGGTGTGTGGTTATGGCATTGTCTGCTTCAGTTCTTTGCACATGCATGCCATGGGCTTCCCAGCGGCTGAGGCATCCTGGTTGCCCAGGCAGTTGCCCATGGAGCTCCGTGGTGTTGAGTGGACTCAAAAGTAGCTGAGTATACCGATCACTAGCATCTGCCCTGAGACGACCTATGACAGTAAGAGGGTAGGCAGGCTCTTCACAAATATTAGCAGGGCGCAAAGTCCCAAGGCTTGATCCGTGTAAGTCACCGCTCCTCAAAGTGACGGGTGTAAAACTTGGCTCGGATCGACGGACTGGATGCTAGCCCAGGCGGCGAGTTACAACTCAGGAATTGCTGATGCTGACGTTGTCCGGCGAAATTCAGCGACACCTCCACGGTCCAGCCGAACCTATCATGATTGAAGCGTGGTTCAATGTATCGAGAAAACAGTCACATGAACCATGCCCCGTTGAGGGTGGGCAATGCGTCCTACCAAGACTGGCGCCTACTGAGCGAGGAATCGATTGTTTGACACCCCCGGCCCTGTTGCCACTCAATCGTCAAATCCTTTGAACTCATCTTCTTCCTCAGCAGCCTCTGTTTGCTTGACCTTCTCACGCATGTGTGCAATCATCTTGTCAAGCTCCTCCTCCTTCTTTCGCTCTTCGTCAGTCAACTTCGATCTGCGCTCGTGTTCACGCTTCGACAGCTTCTTCTCACGTCTGAGCTCTTTAGTGGCCTTGTGCTCTTTCTGCTGTGTCCAAGCATTTGCAATCTTGTTTTCCTTGACAAACTTCTTGCCTGTGCCGCCTTGAGCTGCAGCCGCTGCAAGCTCAGTCTGACGCTGTTGCTCGCGCAGCTTGTCCTTGTACGCGAACGTGTCGAAGTCCATGATCACACCGAGTGACTTGTCGCCCTCCCACTTTTTCGTCTCAGGCATGCGGGGGAGACGGAGCAGGCCCCAGGCATTCCCAAGCTCAGTCCAATCTAGGTCCTCAACACGAAAGATGGAGCTAGCGGTGTGCTTGCTGTACGCGCGAACCCAGGATACAAAGCCGCGTTGCGCCTTGTCGTAGATGGCACGATCGGATTTGGCAACCTTCCTGATCGCATTGGTGACTGACTCGATGTCTTCTGGAGTGACCGTAATGTTTGGGCTTGTGAGTGGGACGACGGGAGTTTGTCGCACACGTAGAAACTCGACGTAGTCCTCTTCGAGGCCTGGCGTGAGGAAAGTGACAGCGAGGCCTTTCCGCCCTGCGCGTCCAGCACGACCACAGCGATGGATAAAGGTCTTTGGATCGCTTGGAGGATCGAGTTGCAAGACAAGGTCTACCGACGGGATATCCAAACCACGAGCGGCGACGTCGGTGGTTAGCAGAATTGACGGGGTAACGCTGTCGACGAACTTGGTGAAGTTCTTTCGACGGACCTTGTCAGGGTGCTTTCCGTGGAGCGGGACGATAGTGTGGCCCTTGAGCACTTCTGGAAGCACATGTTGGAAGTAGTCGACTGCGAAGCACGTTGCCAAGTAGAAAATTGTCTTCTGCGGCTGTGGCTGCACTGAAGCAAGAAGCTGCTTAATGGCTGGGAGCTTGTGCGAAGGTGGTACCACGAGGTAAGCCATCTGTAGGCTAGCAGGTGTTCGCTTGTCCTCAATTTGACCATTCTCAGCTGCTCTTGCTTTGACCTTGACAGCAATGCGGACTGGGTTGCGTAGGCCTACACGGATGAGTTGGTCGACAGCTTCACTGACACTGGCACTGAAAAGACCTGTTCGCCGTTGCTTAGGCAGTCGCGATAATATCTTTTGTAAATCGTCTTTGAACCCAAGGTCCAGAAGGCGATCAGCCTCGTCAAGGACGAGGGCATCAAAGGACGATGAACAATGAACGTGCCGAGAAGAGAGTAGCTCGAGTAGTCTTCCAGGCGTGCCAATGAGGACATTTGTCTGCTTTTTCAGAAACGTGCTCAGGTCCTGAGCGGGTGTGACCGAGCCACCAAGGAGGAGCTGAGGCACTACTTTGAGGGTACCGGCAGGGAACGTTGGTTTCGGAGGCGCATCTGCATCTTCCATGTCGCTGTCCTCGTCTTCTGGTTCGAGTGCTGCAGCTGATGGAGCATGGAACTTGAGCACTGAGCATAAAACAGTGTGAATTTGGGTTGCTAATTCTCGTGTTGGTGAAATGATAATGGCACCCACGTGATGTTTCTTGATGGGCACATCGAGTCGAAGTAGGCGCTCAATTATGGGTATCAAAAAGCTGTTTCAGGTCAGCATGCCATTGCCATGAAGCGAAGGGGTTCAGTGCATACGCAAGAGTCTTTCCACTTCCTGTCACCGCTTCGACGACCACATCAGAATTCTTCATAAACATGGGAATGGCGGCGTGCTGCACGGGTGTGGTCTTTACGAAGCCCATGGCATCCACAGCTTCGAGAATCCATTCTGAGAGTGCGGGTGTCAAGGCGCCAAAAGAGCGGTCGACCTTATCTTGAGGCGCCATCTCCAAGTGCTGTGAGGCGTAGAGCGTGGTGGTTGCGTTTGCGCAAAACGCAAGGTGAACTTTTACTTGGCTCGGACAAAAAAGTTGAGCTGTAGCGCAGTGGCGGTGCGAGCGCCACACGTCGATCATCAGGGAAGGTGCAAGCGGTCAGCCCGTGCCCGCTCGTCGTCACACCCTCTACAGCAGTGCTGTCTTATCCCGGAGAGATGTTCAAAGCCCTCAAGAATTTGTGGGAAAAGCTCCAAATGCCTTGGGCACAAGGTAAATGCTCCAAGCTGCTATGGAGGTTGTTTGGGCGTTCTGAGTGGAGCATCTTCACATGCAAGCTGATATCATCGGCGGCCTTGATCCGCGCATACACGCGACAAGATTGCGGCAGCCCTGCTGAATTTCCAGGCCTGTTAGCATGACCACCTAGGCGCCACCGGTGTCGCAACGTCTCCTATTCCACCACAACCATAAGCTGGCTACTGTCGCCCACATAAATTGTGGCATCTCCTGTTTTACAAGACGATGCGCGTAGTCCGGACGAACTCGCGTCCACCTTGGCCTTGTTGATTACGTCTGACGCCAATGTCGAAGCCACCACACCCACGGTCCTAAACGACGCTCACCCCACGTGTGCTCCGCCTCACGACTGCGTGGATCTTGATCGTCATTCGCTGCTAGGTCACGTCGCTACCTTCTGCGCGAGGGCCCGCTCCAGCATATCCGGCCTCATCCGTAGCCCTCCGCTCCCGTACTTCACCACATGCTGGCGTTCAGCGATGGCTTCCTCCAGGCAATACCAGATACCGCACACCCCGCGCGTCATCTCACCTTCACCCACGCCTTCTGAGGTAGGCAGTGGGAAGGACGGCTACTTCGGCCCTGTGACGCGTGCTTCGGCGCGCAAAAACAGGGTGCAGTCACCAGCGCCTATAGAAGAGGATTCGTCAGGCTCAGATCCAGAGAAGCGCGCGCGAACGAGGAGTCGTGATTCCACACTCGAGGGCGGAATAGGGCGCAGGAAAGTCAGCGGGTTGACGTACCGGAGGCAGCAGAATGGCGGGCTGAAGAAAGACCTCACCCTGCCCAATGGAACGAACAACGGACATCTGTCGCCAGCGGCTGCAAACAAAAACTACTGGAGGGAAATGAGCCGCAGTCCAAGTCCACTTGGATTGATACCTATCCACCAAGAATGGCGGTCTTTTGTACGTTCCCATACAACGCCGTAGCCCCAGCCCATTTGCTGACGTCGCTAGATTCACCGCCATGAAATTCCCCGCAAGATCCTCCACGTCTCCATCGGCTTCGTCTCCATCTTCCTCTACTGCACCGGCCGCCAAATGTCGCAGATCCATCCCGTCTTGCTCGCTATGCTGATCCCCGTTGCCCTCACCGACGTAATTCGACACCGCTATTGGCAGGTCAATCGTTTCTATATCCGCTGCCTCGGCGCGCTGATGCGTGAATCTGAAGTAGATGGCTACAACGGTGTCATCTCATACCTGCTTGGCGCATGGATCGTCATGCGCTTCTGTCCCAAGGACGTGGGGGTCATGAGCATCTTGCTGCTCAGCTGGTGTGACACCGCAGCATCGACGTTTGGTCGTCTTTGGGGACATTTGACGCCCAAGGTCAGAAAGGGAAAAAGTCTTGCTGGTACAATCGCAGCCTGTGTGACCGGGATCATCACGGCTGTCCTGTGGTGGGGCTGGCTGGGACCGTTATACTCAGAACTTAACCACGGCGACAACGCTTTTGCCTTCCAAGGCGCTCTGGTTTTGCCAGCGCCAGTCCAACAGTCACTCGGATTGTCTGCTGCTCAGAGCTCCATCACGGGCCATACAGCCCTTGGTGTCATGTCTTTGGTAACAGGCGTTATCGCAAGTGGTAGCGAGGCGCTTGATCTGTTCGGTTGGGACGACAACCTGACGATTCCAGTCCTTTGCGGCGCAGGATTGTGGGCTTTCCTCAGCGTCTTCGGCTGAACCATAGTCGCTCTCGCTCCTCACCAACAGCTCTAATGTCTTCCATCTCTGTTCTTTTATTTACGTACGCACATGAATACCCTAGAACATGGCGGTTTAGCGTTGCTGCTTCCCCATCATGACGGCGTTTTTGGTTCTAGGGACTTGGATGTACAATATACCACATGGCGGGTCAGATTCAGACCAAGCGTTCTTTCGGCACTTCTCATTATCTCCGCTTTCACAAGATAGAGGCAAACCAAGCATGTGCTCAGTTGCTTCACACCCGTTCAGAGACCTGACAAAGCAATAATTTGGTCCGAGCGCCTGCGCTAGTTGCAGGTACGTCTCTTAACAGCTTTCGACGCCCCAGCACATATATGTAACTTTGAATGTTGGATATTACTCCCAACTCCTCGCAAACAAATTCCTTGCTTCTCTCAAATTCCATAGACTCCTTTCCACAGGAAACAGTGAATCGTATCAAAAGCCATCTCACAATCGAAGAATTCGAGCAAAACCTTGCCTTGGACAAGGCCATTAACAACACAGCGGATCGACTGTCTGATCTATTCTACAGCATTGAGCTCATTAGGGATACGTGATTTATAAGTTAGGCAGGCGCCTCACAGCTATATGTATGGCCTGATGTCGTTAGACCTAGGATTGATCTCTTTGCGTTTGACAGTGCTAGTTATTTAAGAACCATCTAATAAAGGTGGCGCTTGAGCAACGTCTAATAGCCGTTCGCCCTTTCGATATTAAGTTGCCTAGATGCGCGGGTCTTAGCGCAAAGAAGCACGTTGTTATTGTTTGCTCCTTCCGCTTTGTCTCTTCAAGACTTTCCACCTCAACACCATCAACACAATCATGGCATCAGGAGAAGGAGAAGGAGAAGCATATCTAGCGAAATTTTCATCCACTCACAGCTATCCTTTATCCATCAGAACAGCGGTGCCCGCCCAAAAGCAGTGCGACACCTTCACCCCCGTAAACCTTGACTCCACACAAAATCTCCAGTCAGAAGACGACATTTCCGCGAGACGAGAAACAAACCAACAACTCGTCTACGATACGAAACACAAGATCGGAGGACTCGATGATATCTTCAACGGCGCTCGAGACCAAATCCTGGTTCGACAACTCCGCCATGAGCAGACGGCTGCCACGGTAATGGCCTCTGACCCTCGACGCAAGAACGCAGATGTCTGGGAAATCGGCCTGCTGTTAGATCATGAGTTCGAAATGGAACTGGAGAGAGATTTTTTGATTGCGAAGCTGGCTAGACTTAAGCAGGAGGTCTGGAGGGACAGGTTGGAGAGTGCGAGGTTGCGGACCGTTCATCGAGAGCAGCGAGCGAAATCCAATCTAAGGGATCAAGTGGAATTCGACTGATCATTCGTTTACTAAACGTTTTTCATGGCGCTGATGCTTGGCTATTGTTCAACGATAGGTCCAAAGGGAGAGGACAGTCATAGGATGGCCCCCAAATGTCAGCACATCTGCTGCGCCACTATGCACCTTGACAATGCAGAAGCGTTTTGCGTGTGACCTGAGTGAATATGAAGGCGACCAATGTCTGCTCTTGGATTTGCAAAGTTGGAGTCCTCAGCCTGGTATATCAAATGCAATCATTGTGAGCATACCCGCCAAACAGTCATGCCTCCTTTATATCTAGTACCTGCACCCAGCTTCACTTCAGCTCAATCCAACACTCCCAGTATATCTATTCGCTATAACCTCCCGCATAATGGCTGGATTTGGCAGAAAATCACTAGTGCGCGACCTACCCACTACAGCGCCCACGCAGCGAAACAACAAGGCGCCTACAGCGGAACAGGCTTCTCTGGCCAACGAAATGAGCACGAAGCAGCACTCCACCACTACCACCCAATCCCAAAACAGCCCCTTCAGCCTCATACCCGTAACTCCGTTCCTGCCCAGCATTCGTAGACCGCTATCACTCCACACCGCCATCTTCTTCTCTTTGGTCTCGCTGTGCGCCCTCAGCATGACGTGGGCTCTCATCTCGATGTTCTGGGAGATTGGCGGCACTTTTAAAATCCACAAGGCTGGCCTTCTGATGTGTGTTGTAGTGGCAGTACACATGCTCGTTTTCCTAAAACCGGTTCGTATGCTTTACGACTGGCTGTGCGAGGTACTGATGTGGGAGCTGAAAGATCTTCAGGTCGGTATATGGATGGTGTGTTAGTTTCACTTATAACTTGTCAGGGAGTGGTGTGGTGGGCTGGAAGTGGAAGTGAGGGTCTTCGTGTAATCTTGGACGCTCCACTGGGGAGGACGCTCTTAGCCATTTGGTAGTCGGCTCGCCTCCCTGAGTTTAGCCTATGTGGTTGTTGCTATTTGCCACTACAGCCCATGATCATCACTTTTTACACTGTCAGCGAGACACAAGGTGGAGGGATATCGTAGATGCTTTGTACGCTAATCAAACCATGCCTAAAGTCCCGCCATGCACGCCTAAAACGATCAAATTGTCAAAAAATGCCGCATGTATTCATGTGCGTGCTTTGTATCCCGATTCTTGCCATCGGAGCCTCTTGATCCATGCCTCAGATCCAGCCAGTCTATTCAAACTCCAAGCTGTCTCGTACACACTTCCTCACGCGCTTCTTGAACTCAGGTGTGTTCTCTCGCCACAGCGCAGCAGCTTCTACGTTAGCTGGCGACTCGTCGTTCGGGCTCGAGAGCATCGATATGACAGAGAGGAGGATTGTCTCGGGGGTCTGGACAGGGGACCAGCGCTCGGCGGCTGATTCGTAGCCGTACTTGTCTTCCTCGGGCGGGTGGAGGATGGAAATGCAGACTTCGCCGTTCTGGTAGACTGATGGAGGTCAGATTAGAAGGCTAGAAAGCTTGTTGTGAGTGAGTACTTACTGTTGGGATGGAAGATGGGTGTCTCGAAGCGCATCTTGGGTGGTAGAAGCGGGTATTCAATGGGGAAGTTGAGTCGTGCGCGGAAAAAGCCACCTGGACTCTGTCAGTAATGTTCGGCGAATGTTCTTGCAGTTTCATACCTCCATAGAACTTTGTGTCATCGTCGATCATCAGCATCACTTCCCACTCAAAGACGTTGCTGTCTACCAGCCCACAGCTGATCCCTGATATACTCTTGTCGTTCTGCATTTGCTTCAACTGGCGTGACAAGAGTCCTGCCGCAGCTGATGATGAAGCCATGTTGAAGTTCTGTATGCTGTGGTGGTCGCGTGCTTGTGTATCAACGAAGCTTGCGTGAAGCTCAACTCAGAACAAGGCGGGGCTGTTCAAAAGCGAGCGCAAGGTGGGGCAGAGAGAATAAAAGGCAGCCGTCGAGCCTTGTGAGGAAAGATTGTTTGCTTGGGCGCACGTGAAAGGTTTGCGTGCGCAAGAGCAGAGTATATAAGGTGCCGGCGGTTCAGGTGCGTTGCAGTGAATGCGTCAAAGGTCGATGGCGGGGCAGTCCTGGCAATAGCGGGCGTTCGGCAGGGGTATGGATGGATAGATGGCAACCCTTCAGTAGATCGAGGTGACAGCGGCCGAAAGTGTGCAGCTTCGCAGAGAGCTTTGGGCAGCGTGGGCATAAAAATATGTGAAGAAGCAAGCATCCGAGGTCGTGAGCACCTTCCCGCCGACGTGCTCGATGGTGGCGTCAGAAGCCAAGAGCTAGCAGGGGTTGTTTCCAGCGGCCGACTTCCTCTTTCTCTCACTTCCGCATCTCCACCGTCTCAGAGCCATCTTGAACCGTCACGCGGCCGGGTATCCTGGTGTTGTGTCTGTAGGGCTGCGCTGAAATGGAGAAGAAGAGACGGGTCGAATATTGAGCAAGGATGAACTGGCGACGGCGGCAACGGTCGCCGTCCCTTTTCGCGTCCTACGCGTCATGCACATCTCGAAGCAAACTCCATGTTGTAACGCAGCGATGTGGGACACGGTCAGAGTGGTTCTCAGACAACAGTCGTCGACCGAGCCAAACATCTCAGCGCACGCCCAGCCAGGGTCCTGAACCCTCGTACCTGACGGTCGCCCCGGCCGCCCAGATGACCAAATCGATATCAAAAAGTCAGCACTTTCCCATCACGCACAAAGCCTGTCTTATGGCAACGCTTTCGAGTGAAGTGCAGTGGTATCGACTGCCAACCTCCAATACGCCTCATGGCGCTATTCAACTTTATGTTACAGCTGGCTGGCTAATCAGCAATCGTGACGACGACTATGATGGACTTGTAGTAACATGATCAAGGATACCTTGACATATGGTTTATTAATGATGCGACACGGCAGAGCGACTACGTCTGCAGGCTGCATGTCAAACGGCACGTTGTGCTTCGTGACACAACATGCAAAGCTGGGCCTGGAAGCCGGGACATCCAGTACCTGTCACAAAGTCTTGTTAGGACGATGAGTGCAGGTAGACCAGGGTCTGAGTGTGCGGCTCTAGACGGACGAGCTTTCTCCTGCTGACTACAACACTCAAGTACAAGCAAATGTTACAGTGCAAGACGTGGCCTGGCAACTGTCAAAGATATAGTACTAGCCAAAAGTTCCCAACGAATGTGCTAAACCATTACTGTAGCTGCTTCCAACCCAGTCTTTCCGTCTCGAGCATTGGGTTATATCTCTTGTTACCATAAACTCGCTCAAAATACTGTAAGGTTGCGCGACGATTGTCGTACCATTGGCTGAGAACCTGCGCCTCCTGGTGGAACGGAAGATGCATTCTCGTCCTTTTCAGAAGTCGATGAATGAGTTGTGTCTACTTGGACAAGCTCAAAGTATAATACGAGGTTCAAGTATCTAGCAACGATAGGTACGTGCTGGATAACGACGTATGGTAGGAGCGTCTTGTGCTTTTTCATGCGTAGTGAAGCAAACAGGCTTGTATTGGTCATTTTGTGCCTCCGAGAAAGATCAAGATCGCTCTCACTGCACTCGTAAGCGATTGGAGGCTTTCACAAGGGCCTATTGACTCTGCGTACGAGTACAACCCGAGGGGCTTTGATGAACTTTTGAACACTCCCCCCGATCAAAATAAGTCAACTCCACACAGTCTTGTGTCACACTCACGGATTGGTCAAATTATTCGCTCTCACATTCGCACGGCTGCAAAACCACAGCAAAATCCAAATAGCTACGGCAGAATAGATCGTGATACGTACATTTTAACTCCCAATCCGTGGACGACGGACCAATCCCCGTCTCTACATAACCCACTGTCCTCCTTCAAAGTTTGCTATCCAGAACAATGCCTTAACATTCGTATCACATGCTTATCAAACGATGCTGACTGGCGCTCACAAAGATCACGTAAAAGACTTGTCTCAGCAGCTCGATGTCTTGGGAAAGGTGCAGCAGCCTCACGATGATACAGGGAGTCCTATCAAAACAAACACAGTACTTGGGCTACCTCCAAACACATCGCTCGTCGCGCTCGAAGGTTTCGACAGTCTCCATAAGGCTTCGCAGCGCTCAAAAACTAAACAAATGGCTTCTGATATTAACCAGCAGTACGGTCTGCATCCGATCTAAGAAATCCATGTCAACACATCCCATCGAAAGTTATTAACATGTCGGCTGGTGGCGATTTACTGTACTCGACCTATCCCGCTGAGTATCATTCCCATCTTCGGGCCCGGCTACTCAATGGTACATACCATGCATGGTGTCAGTTCTTAGCTGGTATTGCAGGTTTTCAAAGCCAGACCAGGGTTTCCTTCAAGATGATATGGAAATCCTGGAGAGACCTGGCGCAATCTGTCGTCCGTCAACCTTGACTAATGAAAAAGAGTGCATCTGCAAGCGATCCTTGCAGCGGTAATCGCTGTTGCACCTACTCAGACTCCAAAAACGTCATCTCTAATATCCCCAGTAGCAAACAGTCCTCCTTTGGACACCGAAATGAAATCGATAGCAGTGACACAGTCGACAGCGATACGCTCGGCTCCGACCTATTTACACAAGCTCATGCTCAACTCACCTCAGGTTTTCAGGGTCTTGACGACATGGCCCGTCGGTCTACCGCCACATCACCATACTACCTAAACCATGTCCAACTACAAATTTGCGTCGTGGTCGAGATCGTCACTGCTCAAGAAGCCCAAGAGGAAGCAGGAGGTAATGAACAAGCGTTCGTGTCCACAATACAAGAAGCAGACACACGTCTAAAGTACTCCCTTTATATTAAGAAGTCTTACCGGCAACATCATTATCTACATATCAAGGGTGGGTTTTGAGGCCAGATAAACCTATGTTTGGCTGGGAAATGGAGACGCAGGATGTGAGGGAGCGTCAGGAGGAAACTAGTATGTTTGAGGATCTGTACTTAGATATGAATACGCAAGATCAGGAGAGTTTTGGGTCTTGCAGCCGGTGAGGACTACTTGAAATAGTAGCGAATCGTGAACGTCAACCCGGGCAAAGATGGGATCCATAAATGAAAACCAAACAAGCAGCATTGCCGAAAGCGGTAAACAGAAAGGAAATGCCACCAAATTCTGTTTTGCCCACTGAGTCAAGAGGCTTTCACCTTATGTTCACTTGGCGAGTCCTCGCTAGCGGTACAGGTAGGAGCTCTCACCTCGTGTTTTCGAACCACCACCTCCACCGCGTCTTCACTTCATCTACATATTTCGGTCGTAACAAAAAGAAAGCCCCAGAACCACAAAAAATGTCCGCGAACTCCGTAACACCTGCAGAAGAAGCCAAACAACAAATACCAGCGACACACAAGCAGAATCCAACCACACCACCTGCCAAAGCCTCCCCGCACAGATCTCTCACGCATGTACTCTCCAGCTTAAAAGATCTGCTTTCCATCGCCGAGACCCTCATCGTCACGACGCAGCAATATGCCAGGGCAATGCAGAGCGTCCTCGCTCATCTCTCCTCGCTCACACCAGACCCGTCGACTCAGCGCTCGCTTGGGGCGCAGCGGTGGCAGTTGATGCTGCTAGAGGACAAACAGGCCGATGCGCTGGAGAAGAAACGCGAGGTGCAACGCTATGTGGATAGGGTGGAGAAAGGGGAGGCTAGTATGAGTGCGAAGGAGGTGAAGGTGTTGCTTATCGCGCTGGCGAATGCGCTATGAGAGGGTGGTGGAGTGGTGGGGATTCGTAGTAAGACAAAGGAAGGGGATTTGGAGACATGTGCAAATGGAAGAATGGGTCTTGCTTTCGAGGGTTGTAGCAAGATGGAGAAAGGGAATTGGATGCTATGTAGCGCCATGTCTAGCCACGATTGGTGGATCCGTCCTGATATACCCTAAGTGATTCGATGCTTCGCCATGTACGCCACTGAGATAGGAAAATGTCGAAATATGCGTGTTGTGAAACAACTGTGTAAGCAAGAGAACGCACCAGCGCTCTTTACGCAGCCCATCTCCTCTCATGCCTGGTGGAAGCGGCCCCAGCCTCTTGCTCTGCTGCTTGAAGCTTTTTTTTCCTCTCAACCTCCTTCAGTCGCTCCACGTTCGCCTTCTCCTTTTCATCTTGTGCCTTTTCTCTTTCTTTCTGCGCCTTTTCTCTTTCTTTCTGCGCCTTTTCTCTTTCTTTCTGTGCCTTCTTCTGTCTCTCCTCTTCCTCAAGCTTCTCCTTATTATGTTTCTCTTCCTCCTTCTTTTCATGTTCCTGCTTGGCCATCTCCACCGCAATCTGCATTTTGATTTTCTCTTTCTCCTCTTCCTTCTTCCTCTTCTCTTCAAGTGCTTCGTGGTAGGCCTCCTCATCCATGACCCTTTGGCCCTCGTTATCGATTTCAAGTTCATGCATCCACACCCCCTGGCCATCATCAAAGACCTGTTTTAGGTGAGAGAGTGTTCCGCACACACCATCTACCTCGCCCCACGGCAGCCATATCTGTTCCTTGGACGTCCATATTCCGCCGCGCCCGCCGCGTTGATCCCAGAATCGATCGCCTCCGACGAGATAGTTATGGTAGCCGTTGGGACTTTGTGGCGTGCGGAAGTACTTTCTCAGTAACGCACGTTTGTGTGGAGCATACCAGAGATTGTTGAATGCTATCTGAGCGCTGGAGATACCGTGTGATTGAGGATTGTGGATGGAATCGGGGACGCGGAGCATCATAGCCGGTATTGCACCAGTGTACGTGTTTTGTACGAGTTGGATCTTAGACCACGATGTGTGACGGTCCGGAAGTTGGTCGAGTTTGTTGTCGTATTCGAGTTCATCGATGTAGGCGGGCTTGTTTGCGTCGGGAGAAGGGTTATTAAGGTAGAGGTTGGGACTCCAGTAAGGGAGATTACTAGCAAGCAGAGTAGGTGGGAGAGAGAGATGTGGTGTGATGGTGTTGGGATGGCGATACTTGGAAAGGTCGGTTGAGTTATCATGAACAAGAGGAACTAGTTCGTCAAGGGTGGTGTATAGGAGCGATTGGAAAAGGGTATGTGTGTAGTCCAGGCCAATCGAGTATTCATACTGCGCCTCTGGAAGGAGCGTAGCGTTCGCGGCCTGAAGCCGACGCTCAGCTGCTATACGCTCGTCTGCTGTCTTACCCACCCACTCTCGCAGCTTCGAGGCCGCAGACTTATCTTTGGTCAAGGCTGCATCTCGTCTGAGCTGCTGTTCACCGAACATCGTAGCAAGCACCGACTGCATCGTCTGTTTCTCGCTGTTCTTTTTCTCGTACTTCTTCAGTGCTGCGTCAAAGAATGTTCTCAAATCTTTCGCAGGCCCCATCACCACTCTCGAGTTCAAATATTTCGCTGGCAGATCTTCTGTCCTGCTTTCTTCACTCGCCCCGTACAAGTCGTTCGGCAGAATTGATTGCGGGGCGTACTTGCAAGCCATATCATCACCCTCGCACACCTTCTCCGCGCCAAACACGATTGTCTGGTTAAACTTTTGACGCTTGTTCTCGTCCAAGCCGTACTCTTTCAGCAATCTTGCATTCGCATATTCCACAACCGCCTCATACTGTTTGATGATAACATCACTTGGCAGCTGAAACCAAGTATCCTGACCGTCCACGATCAGCAGGAGATCCTCATCATGCACTAATTTTGCATTGTCCAGATATTCGCGTATGCTGTGTAACGTCTGTCTCTCCTTGTGTCCTGGTGAGATGAACGTTTCGCGAAAGTTGACGGCGGTCGGCGGAGGGTAGTTGAGCAGCATCGCCGATAGTGTTGATTTGCAAAAGGCATCCGAGTCCTTCTCGCTCGTCATAAGCAGATGGAAGTTCGGCGTCGATTTCTCCAGCTTCGGCGGTACGTGAACAATTTCGCCGTTCTCGAGCTTCAGAGTCGTATTCGAGGGTGCTTTGAAAGGCGTCTTCGAGAGCTTCGGTAGGCTGGGTAGGTAGGGTCGCCATTGGTAATCGGAGAGGGCGTGGTATCGTTCGGTAATGGCTTTGGGGTGCTGTATGCCTGCGAGGCCGAGTAGGAATGTGAGGGCGATGACGGAAAGGAACAGTGTTCGCCCGCGCCGCGAACAGAGCCATTGGACTG
Organism: Ascochyta lentis; assembly: GCA_004011705.1. Classification (NCBI taxonomy): domain Eukaryota; kingdom Fungi; phylum Ascomycota; class Dothideomycetes; order Pleosporales; family Didymellaceae; genus Ascochyta; species Ascochyta lentis. The sequence continues at coordinate 678,766 of RZGK01000003.1, forward strand.
CAGCTCCTCCTATTGCTGTTGGTGACTGTTGAGGGGACATGGGCATGGCCTGCATCGCGTCACCGGCTATGACGGGTGAGGTGATGATGCCTCACAAGACGTCGAGATAATGCTCGGGATGGCGAGAGGAAAGAGGGACTGAGCAAAGGTAAAGCGATCTCGACATGAGCGTGTCCCAACACTACCAATCAACAGCCCACCGTCAGCTTCGTGCGCCGTGATCGTTCCTAAGTAAACCCTTGGACATTTCTTCGATGACGCCGCTGTTCCGCCGTTCTTACGCGTCACCTCCACACGTCCCGGGCCTTGCAATCTTGGGGAACGAGGCTCCCCTCTGCGATGTAGGGTGCGACAGCTGTAAGGGACCACATGTCAGAGGAAGAGCAAGACATTGCAACCATCGCTCGAAATTCCTTGGGATCTTTCCGGGGCGCAGAAAAGAGGCGTTGAGTGCAGCCAGCCAGTGGAAGTCTGGCCGGGGATGCTGGGACCCTTGTCGTGAGCTAGGCTGTACGAGGGATGGACTTCCCGTTTCCGGGAGGTCAAGGTCCACAAATAGATCGTCTTACATGGTGTCTTCGCATTTCTTATCTTCCGGCGCGGGATGTGTCTTTGTTGCTAAAGAATGCAGTGTCTGACAGCCGTTGTTTAGTTTTCTCAGTTGTCTGACATGTGCATTGCAAACGTTGAGAAACATGTTCCAATTAAATGCTCGTGCACATTGTCAGATTGAGATCCTTGCGGGTACGCTAACCTTGCAAGGGCTGACGCGGCGATCACAGCTCTGCGACGGCGCGCCTATTGACAGCTGATGAGGCTGAACTCTATGCATCGAAAAGGAGGTATTCTCAACCACTGCAGACCCGCCAGATGTGTTTCGCTAGGCTGAGGTGATCTCATCTTGCGCAGAGGTTGAAGATGCATCGAGACTTGTAACGAGATAATGTCTCAGTCATGTAGGACAGCAACAGGCGGGTACGACATTCGTATTACGTGGCTGCGTACAACCCCTCGATAGGGAGACATTAGTGACGCTGGATAGGACAAGCCTAGTGGATACAGATAGAAAGAAACGAGCGGAACAGTGACAACTCAAGTCGATGGTAAGACTGGAAACGTGCGTTCAACAACATTGCATTCAACCTTGTTTCTCATCTCCTCCCACCCAGGAACGGCAGAGTGATCAATTTCTGTGAAAGAAAAGACACTGAGAAAATCCTTCCTTCTTTTACTCAAACTTTATTTTCCTTTCCAATCAATCCACTCATAAATCATGCCACCACGCTCGATACGCGCTTTATGAGTGTGTTCGTGTGCTTTGGCGCTCCACATGCGCCCAAGTCGCAACCATCCTGATTACGGTCGACATTGTTTCCACTCCTTCCCGACAGACCTGGAGTCATTTCGAAATTGCTTTGATGACCTAACCCTGATGTTCTGGCTTGTCTGAAGACGGTCTGAAAGTATGGTTCTTGGGCAGGTAACTGCACAGAATGTTGCGTCATGGATTAACGTCCTTTGTCGGCATGTAGGACGTTGCTACTGCATCTAGATGGTTATTCGAACATTCAATGGCACGAAACCTTTTGCTACAGGAGACATGGAAGAACAATGTGATGACCACAGTCTTCCACATCGTACAGTAAGACGTAGAGAACTATGTCGCGTCAGCATCACATCACATCAAACGGCATGGGCTTGAGTCAGCCAAGGTATGTTAGGTGGACTGATCTGGATGTTTTGAATGTAGGTTCGTTTTGATATTTTTTGAGGCTGGCATTCGTCGCGTTCCACCGTGCTACAAGCTTCGATTATCAGCTTGTCAGTCGGACTACATCTTGGCTCATTTCTTCTCAACCGCTTCCTTCGTCTTCCCTCGGCCATCTTCAACTGCCGTATCCAGTCCACTCCACCTCCTTGCGATGTGCTGTATCCCGAAAGGCAAACACCCTAGCACCTGGACATATCTCGAATATAGCGGCAATGCAACCTCTCCGCTCTCACCCCTCTCTACCAGCTTGATGATTCCCTGCGCCATTTCAGCTGGCGTGACGAGCGGCCCAAAGAACTTGCTTGGTGCGTGTACGTGCTCAAACATCTTCGTGCTCATCTGGCCTGGCTGCACAAGGATCGTCTTGATTTCCTCTGCGCCGGGTGTATGTGCGAGTTCGGCGCGTAGCGAGTGGTGCAAAGCGAGAAGGGCGGCTTTCGAGGCGCAGTATGCGGACAGGTTTGCAGCGCCGAGATGGCCGAGCACGGAGGAGACGGTAACAACAGTGCCGCGACCCTCAGCAAGCATGTGTGGGAGGAATGTACGCAGGGTCGTAAAGTGGGAGATGGTGTTTACGCGGAAGGTCTGTTCGACTTCGGCGGCGGTGGAGGCCAGTATTGACTTGGTGTGGACGATACCAGCATTGTTGATTAATATTGTGGGAGGGCCGAGCTATTTGTGTCAGTACATGCATTCAGGAACTTGTACTTTCCAGTTGATGCGCACTGAGGCGTGAACTCACATCTTTGACAATCTTTGCTGCAGCAGCTTCCACTTGTTGCGCATCACCGACGTCGCATTGGTAGTATGCAACGCCCTTCGCCTCAGCCTCTTCCTTGTCCACCGTCTTGAGGTCCAAGACAGCAACATTGGCGTTCCTCATCCCATATGTTTCTGCCAACAGTCCCCCCAGCCCGTCAACACCGCCTGTAATGACGATGACCTCTTCGCTCAGGTCGACCTCTCTGTGCGCGCCGAAAGCGATCCTGTCGCTGACGATTCCAAAGATACCAATTGCACTCATCGCAATGGACCAGCCAATTGCAATGCGCATCTCGAGCGCCTCATACTTTGTGTACTGCGCGCGCAGGCACAGTACGACGATCCACGACACGAATGGGTGGAAAACCGTGTAGCCCAGCACGTACCATATCAGGTCGATAGTCAGGTATTGGTGCCACGGCGCGTCAGTTCTTGGTCTTTGAGTCTTCTTGGGCGGCTGGAAGGGCACCGTCTTCATGACGGACGACATTGTGGGTGCTTCGATGCAGGAGGGTCGCCGATGCTCGAGCATGATGTAACGACGTGATGAACGGGTGGGGCCGAGCGGTCGCGTAACACAGCTCGTCGTTTTTGTGACTTGGACAGATGTCTGGGTAGAGAAGTTATCCTGCAGAGCACTGGAAGAGCCTGAGGTTATGGGGGGGTTCTAGAAGACATGGCTTATATCTTAATGCTTTTATTACGCATTCAGTGAACAGCGACGCTGAAGGATGCAGCGTTTCATTGACGTCGCGCCTCAGGTGTCAATCCTTATCTTAGCGTGCTTTGCTTATCGAGCCGTTTTGGCAGAACCCTGGAGCTGTTAGTTCAGGCTCCATTCCTGACCAACGCACAGATAGATGGCTACTGGGGGGATGGCCTTGGTTTGGCAGCATGTTTATTGAGCTCGCGGTTCCCCCAAACATGTCAGAGCAAGGCGGCTGAGGCTGCTCTGTGGCTTGGTTGGGATACTCTGCAGGCGGTTGTGCCTTGAAAGTGGACTTGCAGGATGCTGATCTCACCGGTGCACTGCAGCCCTACTGCATGACAGCAGTGGAGATGACAGCCAGCAAGACTAACGATGCGGAGTGACTCTGCACTTGAATGGCAGCATCTCATTTGGTGAGCACGTGTCCCCCTTTCTGGTCTGCTCGAGCCTGGCGAAGCAGGACAAGGATGCCTTGAGCTCGGTGGTGAGGTCCGCACGCCGTTACTACAGCAGCCCAACTCGTCTACAGCAGCGAAAACAAAGTCAGAGGCCAATCGCGACCAGACGCACACACACCTGCATCGAAGCCTGTGACGACATGCTTTTGCTGGTCTGACGCTCAGCAGAATCCTTCAGCTGCGGGATCCAGCCTTCACGTAGCCATGTTCACATGTTCACGCGCTTAACAAGCCATCATCTGAGCCGCTCCGCCTCACGACACCGGCAGTGAGACAGTGCACGAAGCGCGGGACCGCAACAGCACCCGTGTCTGCCTGGTGTCCGAGACTACAAACACCCACGCTGGGTCTCTCGCCTCACTTGGACGCGCACGGCGCCTGCAAACCCGCCCACCATGGTCAAAGCTGATGCCACGCGAAATTACTATGCCGACCTGAAGGTTGCGGCCAACGCCAGCGAGAACGAGATCCGCAAGGCCTTCCGCACGCTCGCCCTGCAATACCACCCCGACCGCAATCCGGGGCACGAGGCAGAGTTTGTTGTCAAGTTCCAAGAGATCCAGGCTGCGCACGAGGTTCTGTGCGATTCCACACAGCGCCAAAAGTACGACAGCGAGAGGAGGAAGTACCGCAGCCTGAACGTACCCACGCACACGCCAAACACACCGCGAGCGAGACCACCGCCACCGCCGCGCAATGCATACACGACCAGCACGCCCAGCGGCTCCTACTACCGCCCTACACCGCCCAAGCCCCAGCCCCAGCCCCAGCCCCAGCGCCCACCCCCACCACAACACCACCAGACGTACAACAGCGGCCAGGACAGGTTCACAAACAAGAACTTCCGACCGCCGCCCACAGCCCAGCGCCCACACTCCGGGCAAAGAGACGCTCAGGACCGTGCAAATGTCTTCACGGCATGGCAGAAGATGAAGACGGGCGCGCGCCCTGAAGAGCCACGCCCATACAACCCCACGAACCCCAACAACTCCAACAACCCCAACGGTACACCATTCGGGCGGAGCCAGAGCACCAGAGTGCCGTCTGCCAAGGCCGGCTTCAACCCAGGCACTCCAGGCGCAGACGAGGGCCCGGCCAAGTCTGGTGGATATCGATCGAGTTATGCTCGCCCGACTGCCACACCCCCTACACCTGCCGATTCGAGTTCGCCCAACGCTGATGTCCCCTACTCGGAGGGTAACCGTGTTAGGACGCCGTACTACTCCAAGGCTTCAGGCATGCGCGAAGAAGGTATTGGCAGGTCTGCAAGCATGCGCAGCTCACCATCGCACTCGCAACAGCCTAGCTCTTCCAACGATGCTGGATCCTACTCAGATTCAGGGCAAAGACAGCAGCGAAATTCTTATGGCGGGAAGTCGACTAGAGATCCTTTCCCCCAGATGTACCCCGACTCGAGCGACGAGTCTGAAGCAGAGGTCTTTCGAACAAGCACAGGGAACAAGCAACGAGCACACGCGCCACGAAAGGCTCAACACCCACCGCCTCCCACCTGGAATCAAAGTGCCTTTGCAACCCCGCCATCAAAGCACAACGCTCCTCCATCTGGGAACATGCCAAACAGCTTCAAGAGTAGGAGCGAGGAAAGCATTAACATGAAGTTTTCACCTTCTGATTGGCACGGCAAGTTCCAAGGCAGTGCTGATTATTTTGCACCCAACGTGCAGCCGGCCGCCAATACCAAAGGTCGCCAATCGCCGACACGAGGGAGAGCAGCGTCACAACGAACGACACCAACATTCCCATCAGCGGCGAATACGTTCAAAACGCAATTTGGCTATATGCCTCCGCCGCCTCCCGGTCCACCTCCTCAGGCCAACTTTGCTCCCCGTCCTGAGGCTATGCCTCACACTGCAAAGTTCAGCCCGGAAGTATGGAGTGAGACCTTCAAGGAGCCGAGTTGGGCAATGCCAAATGAGGTCACTGATCGCAAAAATTCTGAAGCTACCAAGCGCCCAAAAGCTGCCGCACGGAAGCCCTCCGCACCCAAGACGCAAGATCAGTCTGACAAGTCTCGACCTAAATATCAGGCAACTGCAGAGGAGCCAACAGGCGAGCCTGATGAAATGGACATTGACTCAGACACTGCGCCAGCCACCAATGCGAACGCAAATTCTTCCGCTACAAGACCGAAGACAGCTCCGTCGTCGCCAAGAAAAGACAAAGCGAGGAGGACGGGCTCGGTCCCTCCGAAGAGTGCGCCCTATCCTGCTACTGCCGGCGCACCTTCTGCCCCAGGCCTGAACGGTCTCTCCGGTATCGCCTCAGTAGAACCTTTCCTCCCCACCCAGAACGGCGGTCTATCGGAACTCGATGCGCTCAAGGACACCCTTCCGTTCCAATCGCAGGCGTCGGCCGTCCACCCTACGAAGCAGAACTCGGCTCGAACCCTGAAGCTACCTCCAGTGCCCATGGCACCTCACGCTCCTCTGAAACTCGACCAAGCTACTACAGACGCATACTTCAGCCACATGGAAGGCTATGCGAAGGCCTTCAACGGCTTCAGCAGGGGCATCACAAACCATTTTGCCTCTCGGGGTGCAGAGCTGGAAGACCTGGATGACCACTTCATTCACAATCGCGGAGAAACAACCAAGAAGCTTGGCTTTGCCAGCTATCTCAACAGAATGAAGGAGGACGAGGCGGTCATGACGATGTGGAAGATTGCGCAGGAAAGGCATATACAGGCCTTGGAGAAGTGCGAGGAAGTCAGAAACAAGACGATCAAGATGTATCAGTGAGCTGATGAAGATGTGGACGTACAATTTCTCTATGATTGTACTAACCATGCCTTAGCATCGGCGTTCCAGTGCAAGGCACCAGTCCGATGAAGTTTATGAGGGAGAGGCTGGTTGAAATTGTTGCTGGACTGTCGATTCGTCGATCTATATCGGTGTCTACACCGACATCAGCTGCAGCAGCAAACATTCGGTCTAGCCACCACTACTCGCTTCGACCAAATGCCGACGCATCAGCTTGGCATGAAGAGGATGCGGATACCGAGTCAGTATTGTCAAAGCCGGAGCCTTTGAAGTTGAGGAAAAAGCCGAAGAGACGAGCACTTGGTTAGCATGGCGCATGGGCATACTGTAGGATACCCTTGGTGCATCTTATATGCATCAGTGAGCATTTGAAATAGCGTGTAACATTGCATAGCCCCACTACTCTAATAACGACGCTTTGCGAGTACAGCCTGCGCAGTGCGATCTGACTGTTATCAGCTAGTTGACAATGGTGGAAGCCTTCCAATTTCTTTTCCATCCCATTCAAAATCAGCATCGCACTACCCCGGAAGCCTTCAGGTCCAAACCCGCTCACCCGCCCACCTTGCAACCCCCATCTTCACTCCTAAACAAAACCCCTTACAATCCTCGCCGCAACCCACACGATAAACGCAAACAATCCCACCGTCGCCACCAGAAACAAATATACGAAGCACGCCTTACAACCTAGCTTCCCAATTCTCCGCCTCCTCGGCGCAATCTGAACAACCGTTCGACCTGACACTACAGTCGGGGTGCGTAGCGTGTGCGTCCAGTGGTATCGTGAAGGCGGGTTGGCAGCTGGAAGAGGGTGTGTGAGGTCTGCAAGTGGGAGCGTGGAGGCGTTCAGTCCGTTTGCGACGGTGGGTTCGAGGGTTGCGTCGCCGCGCTCTAGGTCCTGTTCGCGGTGCCTTGGAGGGGCGGGGGTGGATTCAGTGGGGCGTGGGAGTTGGGGGAGAGGGGTTGCGGATGGAGTGGAGGGCGTGTCGTAGCCGGTGTCGTATGAGTCGGAGGAGGTGTATGGTGGTGGTGAAGTGTGCGGGTTTGGATTGGAAGGGTGAAGGTCGTTTGGTCTGGGGAAATTTGCGTTGATGTTGGTGTTGGAAGACATTGTTGGGGGCTCAGGTTGTGTGGTTTGGAGTGGAGAATGCTTGGTTTGGAATCGTGTTTTGGAGAGGGAGGAGCGAAAGTGGTGAGAGGCTGTATATGAAGAAAAAGGAAAGATAAATGGTAAGTAGCCTTAAACCCTGGGACTGCTTAATCGTGAGGATTCACTACCCAAGGTTGAGTTCGTGGATTAGCAATATATCTTTGGCCTGTGGTGGTAGTAAATATGGTTCGTAAGGGCCCTACCGAATTATTGAAAAATTTGAGCCCATTCGAGACCTGAAAAGATAGAGAACAGCCAAAAGAATGGAAGGGAATGAAGAAGTATTGTTCAACGAGATGTAGAGCCAGCAAAACAGAGGATCAACCTATCGGCTTCAAGAAGGCAGAACGATGTGAGCGAATTAGACTCCGACAAGGCTGTCCACAAGTTTCAATATCTGGAGATCTTCGCGCACTCGAGGATATATTGAATATATCACAGAACGGACACGTTCAGGATCTTACTTTCTCTGCGGTTCCCCGGTACTCTTAACAAAGGTGTGGTCTTGAACGGATCGACCAGTCCACTATCTTCGTTCTTTGTAGCATCCTTCACAACACCGGAAGCTGGTATTACCTGTTACCGTGCTGCTCAGTCTGGGACCTCTAAGAGCGGCCTTTATCTAGAATCCAGCCAACGTGTACGTGGATGCTCAGGCTCACTAGATAGAGTGAAGGCGCAACCCAGATAACAATACGCGGAAACAATCCATGAGATAGTAGTCGTCAGGCTCAGTGATATCATTTTCGGAGGCAATATGAAAACGAAGTCGATGAAGTGCTGGTGAATGACTGCATGAGTGATTTCGTGAATGACATCGTGAAGGTGGGACTTCGATGGCGTCAAGGTCGTGCACGGACTTGCCTCGGCCGGACTTTACAGCGGTGATGCTGACCTACCCTCGTGGTGCTTGTTGGAGCTTGATAGAAGCCACTCGAAGGCGATCTCGCTTTCAGAGCCGCTCTTTCTTCTATCTACACCCCCAAAAATCCTCATCTCTATCACAAACCGTCTCCACGGGTTCTTCATGACGCAACCTGCAGCCTCGACGTGTCGATAGCGGTCGGCTGAACATCGAGCTCCCATCTACACCTCCACCACGACTCTACTTACGCAAAGCCCACACAGTCTGGAGACTGGAGGGCTCGATCACGATCGTATTGGAGATTGAGCGCCGCTTGCTTAAACCCGCCTCTTATCCCAACACGTCCGCCGAATCCCCGCACTCGACCGCCCCGCCACCATGTTTACCAGCTTCACCGGAAGCACACGGCGGCCACGTCAAGTGAATCTCTCTGGTCGTAAGACGAACCCGTTCGGCACGCCAGGTACTGGCGCCGGGTCACAAGCTGCCCTCGACCGAGCGCAGCAAGAGCGCGCGCAGCGACAGCGAGAACGAGACGTACTCAATGCCACGAAGAAGATACAGAGAGTATGGAGAGGCCATTCAAGCAGACAAAGAGTCGCCGACTATCTACGCCAGAAATGGGACGCCACAGAGAAGGAAAGCTGCAACGTTGTAGAGTGCCCTTCGTACGATGGTGAAAGGACGGCATTATCACAGTTACAACTGCTGCTGCGCTTTGCATCTACACGCAACCCGCAAGACCTGGAGCGCATCAGACATTTTGGAGCCCGACTGCAGTCGACCACAGGGTTGAACGGCGTGGCCCGAGATGCATCGTGGCCATTGGCATACTTCAAGTTCGAAAAGTTGCTACTGGCAGCCTTACAGCGGATGAACAAGGGCCCAACTTCTTGGTGGAACAGCGGATCAGGGAAGTGGGACAGTCAATCCGGGAATCTCATCTCGATTCTGCAGTTCGTTGCGGATCAGATTCCCTCGGCGACGTCTCAGCATGCAAATCTCTACTACACAACGCTCGCCGAAACTGTATCGAAGCTTGCGCCAACTTTGTTAGACACGGCAATGGTGGGAGAAACATTGGACGCCATTCACTGGGCATCTTGGGAGACTTTCCTCCATACGGTTCTCGCACCCCTCAAGGTAGTGACTGGACATACCTTGGACGCATACGAGGCTTTTGGTCAAATCTTCATGACCCTCCCGCTATTGAGCTCTGATTCTGCCTCACCGCTCATTCGGAAGTTCAGAGACGCAATTGCAGAGTCCATCAACTACAAGCTGCTTGCCAATGCACTAGCCACCTCATTCAAAAACTCTGGCATACAAACACACCTCCAGTTGAAAAGCTCAACCAGTCGTTTACGGTTGCTTGGCTTGTTCATTTACTTCCATCGATATGCGCATAAATTCGACTCACCGGAAGCTTATGCCATACATCAAGATTTTGTTACGGTTGTGTCGTTGATATTGAACTCTCTGCCAGTCAGCATCCTTGGTGCGGAAGATTCTGTAATAGACATTACAAACGAAGACGATTTCTCCGCGGACACGGTCACGCATTTTCTCAGAGAGCAAGTACAGTCCCTGGTCAACCAAGAAGGCATTGGCAGTCTTTTAGCTGGTTCTTCACAATCCTCTGAAGCTTCAGAAGATGAGAAGATCGAAGAGGCGAGGCAATTAGCCAACTATGCGCTTGCCCTGCTTCGATTCTTCCCTAAGAGAGGTGATGAGATACGCATGTGGTTGTACATTGGTCCCCCAGACAAGAAGGGTGGTGGACGGAAGTCTCCGGCGATCAGATATTTTTGGGAAGCTTCAAAGCGTTCATCAGTATTTGCGACCATCTTCCGCGACTCACGCGCTGCAATTGAGCTTTTGAAGCCGAAGACCTCAGACTCTAGCGCTTCAGGCCTGACCCAGCATGGTTTTTGGCAAGCAGCGCAACAGGAGGTCAACCGTGAAGCTGCTATTGCTGATGAGTGGAGAGTCATTCTAGTGTTCCTCGAGCTGTACACTTTTGTGCTAAAAGTGACGGATGACGAAGAGTTCTTCTCTGCAGGTAAACAAGACGACTTTCCCAGTCAGGTACGCGATAGCGGCCTCCCTCTGACCGAGGTGAAGGACCTGACGACATTCTTGAAGAATCTCGGATTCACACTATACTTCAATGCAGCGGATATTACTCCAGCAGAAGAGCGCACGACTGGGAGCACTGGTCTCAACTTCTACAACTACCAGGCTGTAGAGAGTCAGTCTGCCAAGGAAGCACAAGAGCCTTCTGTCGGTGGGGTTGCAGGTCTCAGTCTCGATTATGTCAAAGGCTTAGCTACTGGGCTTTTACGTATGGTGTACGAGAGAGACTCACGACGCACATTTCTGCCCGCTGATCATTGGCTGATGACTTCGCGCTTCGACATGACTGGCTTCATTCCGGCTGTGGTTGAGGAAGAGGAATCACGCCATAAAATCCAGGACGAAGACGCTGATGATGTCGATGAAGAAGAGGAGGATCTTGACGACACGCCACAGTTGATCGGTACGAGCCGTGTAGTACAACAGCGCAGGCTAGAAAGGTTACAGCGGCAGCAACGCAAGGCTTCAAGGAGAAGATATTTGCAAGCTGTCGCACCTCGCCTAGAGATTCTGCAGAACATGCCTTTCTTCATTCCTTTCACTACAAGAGTAAAGATCTTCCGCGAATTTGTTCATTTGGACATGACCAAACGCAGAAACACCTCTGATCCAGAAGCTTGGCGGGCGAGGATGATGTTCGGGGGTGGGCCTGGCGACAAGCACTCTGCAAGGATTCGACGCGACAATGAGTTCGAAGATGCCTACGACCAGTTCTATTCGCTGGGACAGGGACTCAAAGAGCCTATACAGATTACTTTCGTTGACCAATTCGACGCCCCCGAGGCTGGTATCGATGGTGGCGGTGTGACTAAGGAGTTCCTTACGAGCGTTACAAACCGAGCTTTTATGCCCACCGATTCCGTCGACATGTTCGTTGAAAATGACCAACATCTTCTCTATCCAAACCCAGCAGCGGTTGAAGAGCACAAGGAACAGTTAAAGCAACACGGATTGCGCGAAAACTCTCCAGACTTTCGACATGAAGTCGGCGAGCTGCTCCATCGCTACGAGTTCCTTGGTCGCATCATAGGAAAGTGTTTGTACGAGGGGATATTGGTGGACGTGAACTTTGCGGCGTTTTTCCTTCGCAAGTGGGCGTTGACCGGCGGTACTGGCTCTGCACCGAACGAATCCGGATATCGTCCTACCCTCAATGACCTCCGTGATCTCGATGAAGAACTCTACCAAGGTCTCCACAAGCTCAAGACTTACCCCGGCGATGTCGAAGACTTCTCGCTCAACTTCACCGTCACCGACACTGTTATCACAGACCATACCACGTCCCCTAAGAAGACCAGAGCGATCACTAAAGACCTTAAGCCTGGCGGCGCCGACACAGCAGTTACTAACCAAAACCGCCTCGTCTACATCAGCTACATGGCACGCCACCGTCTTCAGAATCAGCCATACCTGCAAACAGCCGCTTTCCTTCGCGGTTTGAGTACTATGATCCAACCCTCCTGGCTTTCTATGTTCAACCACTCAGAGCTGCAAACCCTCATCTCTGGTACACGAACTCAAATAGATGTGGAAGACCTGCGCCGCAACACCATCTATGGCGGCACCTATGTTATCGGCGACGACGGCCTGGAACACCCTACCGTACAACTGTTCTGGAAGATCATGAAGGACATCAGCGATGATGAGCGGCGTGCAGTGCTCAAATTTGTCACGTCTACGCCACGAGCGCCGCTGCTCGGGTTTGGCACGCTGAATCCGCGGTTCAGTATCAGGGATGGCGGGAGTGATCAGGAGAGGCTACCTAGTACGAGTACATGTGTTAATCTCCTAAAGCTGCCAATGTACAGGGACTATGGTGTCTTGAAGGAGAAGTTACTGTATAGTGTATTCAGTGGGGCTGGGTTTGACTTAAGCTAGAGAAAGGATGGAGATGAAGTACTGTATATGCAGGTATCGGATGAATGAATGAACGCATTGACATGTATATCTGTTCTCTGAGTGCAACTGGCAATCATATACATGCAGCCAGGCTTAACACAAGAATCGAGCTTGCCCACACTATGCTTACAACCCCTGAGCGAGCTGCGATTATGCAACAACTTTAAAGCATATGCTCTCGTATTAATAAATGACCAAGTAATATTCTTTGTGGGTGCTTTTTCATTTTCAGTGAGCAAGCAAGCGCTCCTCTTCTCAACTTGCCCCATACAGGTCAAACATACAGCCTGAATGCACGCAAACGTCTGACCGCACCCACCAGGAAACTCGCTGAATCTTGTGAGGTCTGTGCGGTTAACAAAAGCACGGTGCTGTGCTCCGGTTGGAAAAAGAAAAAGGGTCTTCCGATCTAACCTGTATGGACATGGTTACCTCGCACACTAAAGCTAAAACTGCAGTGGTACGATACGCAAGCGTTCAACATGGAATTCACACACCGTAAATTCGAATTGGGTTTCGCAGAGCCTAGTGTCCGATAGCTGCGAGTGGCTGAACAAGTCCGGATCTCGCCCACCAATGGACTGATGTAGTGAATGTGAGTGCGTTCAGTTGCCCAGCATCAATGACTACTTCATATGGTGTTTTCCTTCTTGACAAGCGTCATCGTTGCAGGGCGAGGCTAAAAGATCGTGGGCGCGATCGCAAACCATGCGAGACCGGAATGCTCGGGAATAAACCCATTCTCAGGTAGGAAAGGAGAGTGTTTGGTTCTGACAAACCCAGAATCCGTGGCGGAGTGTGAGGCTCAAAACTGCAGGGAAGTCGTGATGGCAGTTCCCGCAAGGCAGGAATGCCGGATTCTCCGATTCTCACCACCCGCCAACCAAGGACGATCGAGTACACAACACAATTCTCGCTACGCACAAGAGGAGATATGTCGATCCCAGGCTTAGGTTCCTGCATATAGATGACCTACAGATCACGGCACGGGAACGTTCCGATTTCACGGCACGTGATCATGCCTAAAAAGGATGTCCAGGACGGACCGAGGACGATGCGCATCGAGATCGTGAATGCGAGTGGCCCCGCAACAGCAACGTTTTCGCACCGGCACGTCCAGCGTCATGTCTTTAACACACGACGCTGTCGCTGGACCCAAACCCTTCGTCAACGTCTTCGCGTCTGTGACCTGGCCTTGTTGAGCCACCGACCCCCGGATCACCCTTCAGACTGTTCCAGACTCCCACGCGACACGGAAACCGTTGCTTAGTCTGTGGCTACACACCTGTCAGGCCATTTACACAGATTGCCACCATCCCCACCCAGAACAGATTATTGCGGCAGCAGTGACACCACTTTTGCCGCTATTCTTTAGTTCTTCTTTCGATTCACAGCAAACTCCATCGAGATCTCTTTGCTTCAGATGGTGGGGTTAAGGGTTGTTGTTATACTCTGGCCCGGTGCTTGATCCGATGCCTCCTGCCAGTCAGCGCGCATGCTTCTTTCCTAGGGCTGATGCAGCTGTCCTTCGCTCGCGTCATGCCGCCCCCAAGGAACGACCAACCGAGACATCGCCCATTTTCGACGCCGACAATGCCAGCAGAGCCCTCGACATCTGGTCCGTCGAGGTTGCAGAGCGCGTCTACCCAGGTCAGACAGATGTTTGGGCGCCAGCAACAATACCAGACAAGCCGTCTACGCAATGCGCGGCCGATCGGTATCTTTTCCCTACGCTCACACGCAACGAGAGGTTGCGTCTGACGATGCTGTTTTACTACACTCGAAGCGCACTTGAGGATCATGAACTTCAGTCGAGATTGCAGGAGAAAGTGTACCTGGCTAGAGATACGGTCGGGTGGGAGTTTGTCATCGCCGGTCTGCTTAATCACAACACTTACACCCGTATGGTCACAGTCGGCCTTCCTTTGGCTGTGCTTCCCCGCCGTGAGAGCACATGTGCTCACACAGTCAATCAACCACCCGGTGTAAGTATTGCCCTTTTGCTCTTTTTGCTTTCTGCATGCTGAGACACTTACAGGCAATTTTCACCCTACTCAACATGACAGATGACTGGCGGTTTCGCGAATCACCACATGTTAATATTGGTGGTCTTCGCGCGTATGCGGGTGCCCCCTTACGATTCGAGACCGAGTATGGCGAGCATGTTGCATTTGGATCACTATGCGTCGCATCAAACACGGCACAAGAGCCGCTTTCGAAAGAGCAGCAGCGATCTTTGGCACGCCTGGCGGATTGGATCGTCGCTGATATTGTTCACGCGCACAGATCCAGACGACAAAGGGAGCGACGACAAATGATGGATCGGCTGACACAGTTGCAAAAGCAGTCAGATGCCAACCAGAACCTGGAGGAGGCCGTTAAAGACATGCTCCAAGAAGTTTATCCCGGAAGTTTAGTAAGGATCATGGTAGCACAAGATGAGGTGCTCCACCTCGGAGATGGAACGAGCGTACCGACGATGCATATTGAGCATGGGCTTTGGGAAGACAGCGAATACTTCGAGTACATGATTGAGAATCTCAACCACCAGGATCCTGTAGCCTCCAGGTCGATACGAACGATCAGTTCGCAATGCGCCAGCCAAAGGACGCCGACTTATCTTGTGGTGGGCTCGAAGGATTTTCGGCACGTATTCGACGACGTCGACGCATGGTTTGTGCAGATGTGTGCGATCTCGTTGTGCCGCTACTGGCAAGATCGGGCGCTCAAGGAGGCCTTGAGGGCGAAAGAAACCTTTCTGCGCGGAATTACACACCAACTTCGAACACCTATACACGGCATTCTTGGATCGGTCGATCTACTTACCGAGGAGCTGAAATCACGAAACGTAGTCAGCGCTACTGCTGAATCGACGCCTAACGTGACACCTAGCGACGAGCAAGCCAACGTCCTAGATCCTTACGCATACATCAAGACTATCCGAACATCTGCACGAGAGCTCATATCAACGGTCAACAGCCTCATCAAACTCAACCAGTGGGCTGATGTTGCAGAAGCGCAGCGAGTCGTCGCAGCACATACATTCGAGGAGCTTGAAGCGGCCTTACTGAATGAGTTGACGTTCTACTTACCCGATGACATCACCCTGCGACCAACGCTCGTACTAAACCATCGATTGCCAGAACGCTGCGACACCATAGTACTAGATTTACGGCTTTTTGTCGACTGCATTCAACCCGTTCTCTTGAATGCTATTCAGAACACTATTGGTGGCGTTGTGGTCGCAACAATCACTGTCACTGAGGACTACCAGTCACTGATAGTCGACATCAAGGACAATGGCCGCGGTATAGAGCCGGAAAACCAGAAGAGGATCTTCGACCCTTACGAGAAAGTCAACAATCATACTACTGACGCTGGGCTCGGTCTGACACTGGCTGGGAAACTGGCCAACCTAATGAATGGCTACGTTTCTTTAGTATCGTCCGAAGTCGGGAAAGGATCGCACTTCCAGATTATGTTCAATGACCCCACATGCGCATCCTCCCTTTCGCCAAATCGGAGGGAGTATGCACACCTGCCCCGTTTCTTCAACAGGCTTCCTGCAGACGATCTGACCTCGTTACTTGGTAGTAACTTTGCAGAGTATCTTACCGGACGAGGTTACATCGAATCGGACAGTCCTACTGAGTCGCTCCTGACACTGGACTACACTTGTGACCTCACGCAGCTCTACAAAAACACCAAACAAGTACGCGATGACCAAGTCGCCATTTGTCTCGTACCTGAGAATGATCTCGTCATCAACTTCGCTGGGCAGCGTTTCGTGCGGGACAACAACGTGATATATGTGAAAGGTCCTTTCACATCACGCACGATCGAGGAAATATTAGCAGAAGCCGACACTATCTTTGCCGAGCATGCCACAGCGAAAGCAACTCAACCAGTACTGCCCGAAGGTGGTGGCGTCGCCCTTGAACCGACTCCACCAATAACTCCTGCATCCAACACACCTGGGGACGACCCCGGCTTCACGGCTCCCGACCTGATCCACCGCGGCTCAATCTTCCCCAAAGCGCTTGTGGAAGAAGAGCTCATCAAATCTGTCTCCACCCTCCACGTTACTCAGCAACCTAGCGCACCCCTTCCACGATCAAACAAACCCATGACACTCCTCGTTGACGACAATGCAATCAACCTCCGCCTCCTAGAAATGTACTGCAGCCGTCGTTCGATCCCGTATCGCACCGCAACCGACGGCGCCCAAGCCGTGAAACTTTTCGCTGAGCACCGCGCGCCCGCCGACTGCACACCAACACCCGCCCGCGCGCGCCCTCGTCCATTGCGCGAAAACACATCTGGGTTAACCACCGCGCACCCGCCCACACCCCGACCATTCGAGCTGGTGTTGATGGACCTGCAGATGCCCGTGTGCGATGGCATCAGTGCAACGAGCCAGATACGCGCGCTAGAGAAAGAGCACGGATATGAAAAGAGCGTGATTTTCATCGTGACGGGCCAGGACAGCCCGCGAGATCGCGCTAGTGCGCAGGAGGCGGGCAGCGATGGGTATCTAGTCAAACCCGTGGGACCCAAGGTGCTGGATCGTGGGGTCAAGCAGTGGTTTCCGTATGCTGAAATCGGGTAGGGAAAGCGGTCCGTAGACATTGGTTCGAAGGCAAGAAAGCAGAGTGTAGTTTGTCGTGTCATATAGCGTAGCATAGTACAGCATAACATAGCATAGCATAGCACGGCGTTTGGAGAGGCATATACCCAATCGTAATTAATTCACACCTTTTCACAAATACACACTGTTTGATTCAGCGTTCCCTGTTTGTCGTTACGTCACCTTTCAAGAGAATGTGAGTGTGAAGTAGGATGGGAGCAATGTTTCATCGGCAGGAAATCGCGGACTACTGGTAGGTACTGTGGTCTGAACGTGGATATGAATGTGAATGGGAACCCCGTGTACCATGCAAACGATGACTACTCCTACCCAACGCCTGTATTCAAACATGCCATACCATGCCATACCATACCATACCATGGCATATTATTCCACACCAAACGCCTGATCATAAATCATCTAAAACGTCCAAGCTCATCATCGGCTAACAACCATGCACTTCGCTCACCGCCTACCATACACGCTATCCTCGTTCCTCTTCTTGCCGAAGCCCAAACTGCCCGCTTTGCGCGCCGGCCGCGGCGCTGTAGTTTCGCCTCGGGCGCCAATCTCAGCGCCGCCCTCAAGCACCCTCCGCTTAGTGAAGATGTCTTGGTCCGGAGCAGCGTCCATGTGCGTGTGGTCGTACTCTGCGTCGCGCTTGAAGAGGTTGAGGATGTCTTTCATGCTGAGCTTGCCGATTGCTTTGCCGCCTTCGATGGCTGCTTGGGCGAGTTTGCGCTTTGCTTCTTGGAGCTCGAGGATGCGCTCTTCGACGCTGTTGTGGATGGAGAGGCGGTAGACGGTTACGTCGACGGTTTGGTTGAGGCGGTGTACGCGGTCGATTGCTTGTTCCTCGACGAACTGGTGGGTGTTAGTTGGGGTTGTTGAGGAGCGAAGGAAGAGGACTTACGGGGTTCCAGAAAGGCTCCATGATGACGACGCGGCTGGCGGCGGTGAGGTTGAGACCCAAGCTTCCGCACTTCAGACTGCAAAGTAGAACGCGAGTGTTCTTGTCTTCCCGCAGCTTGTGCAAACTTGCTTCACGAAGGTCGTTGCGCATGCTACCGTCGTAGCGGGTGAAGCTAAAGTCGGCGCGCTTGAGGAAGGGCTCGATGAGGTCGAGCATGGAAGTGAACTGTGAGAAGACGATGACTTTGTGGTCTGGGGTCTCCTTCTCGAGGATTTGAAGAAGCTGACGAATCTTCGTTGACGGGACGAGATCTGAAGCATGGTAGCCATCGTCTGATTCTTCAGTGTCGGACGCGTCGTCTTCGTCATCTGAACCTGACTCTGAGGCCGACTCTACCTCTGTCGCCGAATTGTCTTCGTTGTCGGAGACGAGATTGACCGTTCGTGGCTTCTCTTTCGCGAACAACTTCTTGCGGACAATCGGCGCCTCATCCTCGCTGTCAGTGTCATGCACAATGAAGGAGTCTAGATTGCTTGTGCTTTCATCGACACTCACAGACGCTTGAGAGTCGATGGATGCTAACGTGTCACCGCCACCTTCTGCATCCTCGTCGTCTGTGCCACCAGCCTTGCCGAGATCTTCAGACGGTTGTTGGTCTTCAGGCACAAGCCACTCGCCCTCTTCCTCTTCGTCATCACTGTCAACAACGACGCGACGCTGTCGAGACGACTTCGTGGGTCGAACAACATCGTCCTCGTCTTCGTCTTCGTCGTCGTCCTGGATGATTGGTGGCTGAGAAAGCTTCTTCGCCTTATTAGACCTGTGCTTGTCTTTGCTGTGCTTCTTCTTGTGTTTCTTTGACTTCTTCGAGGAGGCATTAAGATCGCTCTCACAATCGTTGCATCGAATAGCTCCGTTGGCAGCATTGTCGCGGTTCAGAGTTCGTTGACACAGATCGCAGCGCTTGGTTGCAACACTCAGCCCACCGAGCAAGTCCGCGAGGTCATCAGCTTCGTCGCCCCTCGAAGCTTTACGCGGGGTCTGGAAGCCGTTCTGAGTTCCTTGCTTCGACCCTGTAGTCAACGCATCTTTGTCGTCTTTGACGTTGCTCTTGGTGAGGTTGGGGTGATTGCAAGCTTGTCGCAGTCGCAGTAGCAACACCAACGCTCCAATGTAATCCTGCTTTTCACCACCCATAAGCTCCTCAAGGCGGTCCTGGGCGCGTGTGGACAAGCGGTCGTAGAAAGCGCGCTCTTTAGCCGTGAACTCTCCTATGATGGTCTCGACGTTTCGCGCAACAATCTGGAAGGCTGGCTTGTCCGCGCCATCTTTGGCCTTGCCTCCGAAGGTTAACGCGCCTTCCTTCTTGAGGACGTCCTTGGTTCGACGCTTCATGAAGGCCTTGAGGAAGATTTGCAATCGGCGCATGGCAAGGTTGCCGCGCCCGTTCTTCATTGGGCCAGTGATGGAGTCTTTCCAATTTGACATGTCACAGTAAGGCTGGATGCGGAGGAACTTGATCAAACTCTGCAGCTCATCAAGGTTATTTTGCATGGGCGTACCAGTCAGACACCAGCGATAGTGCGAGCGGACCTCGTAGCAAGCCTTTGTCATCTTTGCGTTGCGGTTCTTGATGGTGTGTGCCTCATCGAGCATCATGCGGTACCAGTGCACGGCAAAGCAGCCCTTCTTGAGACCATCCGGGCCATCGCCACACTGCGCATGCTCAGACGCAAGCACTTGGTAGGTGGTAATGACAACATCGTACTGCTTCAGCTTGTCGGCCGACTTTGTGCGGTTGGGACCGTGGTGCACCAGGACCTTCAAGGCATGCGTCTTCGCGACTTTTGTGTTGATCTCAGACTCCCACTGCTTGATGAGCGCCAGAGGGGCAACGACAAGAGTGCCTTTGCCAACGATATCCAAGATCTTGTTCTTCTTGTTCTCGGGCTCGACACCCTTCTCGGGCCGTGGGTTTGAGAGAATGAGGGCCATCGACTGCACGGTCTTGCCCAGACCCATATCGTCGGCCAAAATACCTCCTTTCGGCAGCTTTCCACGCTTGTTGTGTGCGCCTGTCTCTTTCTCGATCATCCACGCAACACCATCGACTTGATGCGGCAACAGGTTGACCTTGAGGCCGTCAACAAAGCCATCATCTTCCTCGTCGTCTCCCTCTTCCTCTTCAGCCTCGGCCTTGGGTTCGTCATCCTTGACTTCCAGCGCCTTAAGCCGGTCAGCCAGCGAGTTGGCAGCCTCGGCAGCCTTCTTCTTCTTCCTTCCTCGTGTGCGCGGGATCTTCTCCTCGTCTTCGTCCAGGGCGCCCTCGAGGAGCGCTTTGATGTTCTCGCTCGCCTGTCCCTGGTCGACGTAGGCGTTCAGATCAGGAGCGCCGAATCGGCCACGTTCTGAGAAGACGGCTGCGTCTGGATCGAAGTCGTCTTCGTCGTCGAGGATGACTGTCTGGCGTGCCTCTTGCAGGGGGTTGTGTGTGCCCTTGTTCACCGGCTGAAAGCCATTGGTGTGGCCTATCGACGAGTACAGAGAGCGTGGCGGTGGTTGTACGGTGTGGGCGGGCGGGTTGTAGGGTCGCGGCACGGCGACGCTCTGAGACTGTCGAGGCTGGAAGCTGCTAGCGGGTATCTCGAACAGATCATCGTCAAGCGGACGGCCGAAAGCATCGACCTTTGCAGCGGGCTTCGGCTGGGGCGGGACGAAGTGAGGAGGCTTGTGTGATGGAAAAGTCTGCGGATTGGGCAGGCGGGCGGGGGCTTGGTGGTGTTCAGGTCGCGGCTGGCCGGGCCTGGGGACGTTGAACAGATGGGAGTGCTTTGGCTTGTCTTGCTTCAGCGGGTTGCGCAGAGGGCTGGCCTGGCCAAACTGCGGGGCTGCGACTCGCTCTTGCGTGCTTGCAGAGGATGCTGGCTTGTGCGCCTCGGGGCGCGGCGGCAGCGCGGTCGGTTCTCGCTCGCGCACCATGTTGCGCTTTGTGGCGGAGTGAAGGGCGGCTGGAGGGGCGTAGGGGCTCGAGGCTTCGTCGAAGAGCGAGCTGGAGTCGCCGTACAAGGAGGACTCGGGCGTGTCGAGCGGGGCAAACGCCGGCTTCTGGGGGGATGCGAGGGTGTTGAGGGGCCCAAATGGCGCACGATATTTCTGTGAGCTGCTGTTCATCTACAGGTTAGGATATGCCTGCAACAGCCTTGACAAATTCGTGTCGATATCTGTGAGCTGCTGTTCATCTACAGGTTAGTATATGCCGGCAACAGCCTTGACGAATTCGTGTCGATATCGTCATGTTTGTGTTCGGATTAGGCAGCCTTACGCTAGTGGGCCCGTTGCCAGGGCGCCAAAACAAGCCCCGCCCCACCTGGGCTCAACACGCGGTACGCCTTCACGCTGTCACGAGATCATCACACCTTCATGTTGCTGGACAAGTACCATTACACCAACTACATCACCAGGGACACCTACACTCCTCTCAGTCCCCAAGCCCCCAACCCAATCGCACACATAGCACCCGCCCCAAACAATCCCCCCGTCGACTTTCCTACATGTCCTCTCGTAACGGCATATGCCAAGCTCCCTATATCAACAAAATCCGCCGCCATGCCCGTCCAGATCGCCCTTCTCATCTCCTTTCTTCCTCCATCGTGAGCATCCTTGTCCTCGGCCGTGAGTAGCAGCTCGCCAAGCACAGCATCGCGAGCACCGACCATCCGCACCAGCAGACTTGACCCCGCAGGTACAGGATATTGGAAGAGCCCGCATGTAAACCGCGGAGCTACAAGACAGGCTGCTCCCGTGGCAATACGGATCCAAGAGAGCGTTTTGATCGCGTATAGCGTGCTCGCCGAGGGGCTGGCTTCTGAAGGGCCCGTCTTCAGTGTGTGTGATATGTCAAGAAGGGGCTTGGTAATGTCGTGAGATGTGTGAGACATAGTGATGATGTTCTTGATATTACTGAGATTGGTGGGTTTCAGCTGAGGTATGCTTTCAATGTACGATGCGTTCGTGATTGTTCTTGCATCGTTCTACGGCTTTATACATGCCGCAAGAGGCGGTGTTGTCACGCCTTCACATGGCAGCAGACATCATAACGTTGTGCAGACGCGGAAAGGCTGCAACATGGTGGGTCCATGACTACTGTACCTCCGTATCGTCAGCTCGAATGCTTCCCCAACAAGCCCAGGCAGGAGACTTGGATGCAAACATCGCCTTGAATTCCACGTTGAACTCTCTTCCGGCGCCCAGCCTGGAGGCCTAAAGTTCTGTCAGGCGTCCTCTAACCGCGCATCCAATCGCTGATTGGCCATGTCAGCGCAGACGTACGTCGTAACTTCGCTTTAGTGCATCAAAGCAGGCTAGCCTAGTCGTGAGCATAACGTTATGGTCCTCGCCTGTCATTATATCTAGACACTGCGGTCCACTTTGAGTCCTATCCCAGCCTGAACATATCGTAAAACTCGCATAGCATAACGACATGCCTGCAGAGCGCATACAGAAGAGTCGCACCCACAAGGAACTGCCTGACTTGGGGAATCCGGACAGAAAGAGGGTGCTCAACGTACTGGCGCAGAGACGATATCGTAGGTACCTTGTTGCATCGGCTCGACTGCATAAGGTAACACGAATGTACAGGACAGCGACGAAAAGAGAAGGTCGCATTATTAGAAGCGCAAGCCAGGAGCTTTGAAATTCCTGATGATCATCAACCGATCAGTAGGGCAGGTGAATCGCCAGGAGCCAGCTCAGCTCAGCAAGGCTCGAACACAAACGCGGAACTCACCAACGCATCGTGTGAAGATGGCTTGCCGACCTATGCCTTCCATGAGACATCTTTCGATACGAGCTTGATGCAAACCCTCGGCAGCAAGACCTGGAATCTGTCGTCATCAAGTTCTAACAAATCACGTCTGACAGACTTTCCAAGTCTTCCAACCCCACTGCCATCCACTCCAGATTTTATAGAAGTTCAACAAGAGCCTCCGTTGAGTGGTTTCGAGTTCCCACTAACAGCTGACGGCGGCGTACTCACTGTTCCCATCCTGAGTGCTGTTCGTGCGTTCATATCCATCGCAACTGCACTCAACATCACTGAAAACCTATGGGATCCTTCTTACCTGCATGTCATGCCAGTTTCCGACTCGTATCAGACCTCGCTACCATCAAATCTGCGCCCTGTTAATGTTCAGCTTGTCGTACCACACCACCCATCTCTGGATCTGCTGCCATGGCCAAGCATGAGAGAGAAGCTCATTTGCATGTTGGCAATGCCGAACAAGCTACGACCGCCCATAGCGCAAGAGGAGGACCAGGGGCCAACAAATCCGTTTGGGATGGGGATGTTTCCAAAGGATCCGTGCGACTCTTCATCGGTTGCCTTCGTGGGCCAAAGCAGAGCCATCGTCCAGCTCATCCAAGATCTTGAAGACCCTCAGGATGGGATTCGGGTCCATGGAAACACGACAGCATGGGGACATAGCAATGAGTTGATCGAGGAGGCGTGGGAGGTAGGAGAGCTGTTCTATAGTAAGTGGTGGTGGTGTTTTGATCATAATATCATCGAACAGTCGAACAAACGGAGGAGAGAGCGAGGGCTAGGAAGACTAAAAATAGCTGCTTGACTTTGATAGTTGTACATGATGAGAAATGGTTGAAGAACGGCGCTGTCGCGAGATCATCGCGAGATCCAATTTGAGCCTAGCCTCTTGGCAGGGGCGACGTCACACTGTGTACATGCGAGCTGCTCTTGCTCCCTGAGTCCTTCGTGTACTCTTGCGACCTAGCTTTTCAATACCTTCTGTCTCCCACAACTCAGGTTTATTCGAAAGTCGGACAGTAGCAGTTCCTCGCATAGGGCAAATTCGTCATGACCTCCTCGGACGCGCATCTCCCCACAGACGCTTCGGAAGCAGACAGCAGCTTCCGTGTGGTCGATGCAGCTTCAAAACTATACGTCAGCACTGGTCAGGCCTCCACTCGATCCTGACTCGGCGAGCTCTCACCGTATGCAAGATACCGAGATTCGCCAGAACACATCGCTTGGGAGGCCTACCTTGAACGATCTCTTCGGAGCGATCGCGAGACTTCAGTAAGCATAGTTGCAACCTCAAGTCAGGGACAGTCGCAGTTCAGGGTGCTATGAAATAAGGATTTGTGAACCGCAGAAAAAGAGGCGGCGCAGCGAAGTGCCTATTCCCGTTGTCATTTCCGCCCCCACACCAATGGACTGAACCTTAACAGGTGTCAAAGCTGCCTTTCCGGGTACCAAATGTCTTGCATCAACAAAGTGAGAAACTCTACGCAACTCGCCGCGCTGATCACGATAGAACATCATCTTATCTGATCAGCGGTCTGTCCATCTTACACTACGTTCAGCACAAATGCTTGTCGACAACTGGATCAACACTCGTGCTCAATATAAACTGCAGCACATGGTTTCCCGGCCGAGGCATGACTACAGACGTCTCAAAATCTGACGCGAAGGATTCTGCAAGATTTTTAAACAAACAGCCCCTGTTCCGACGCGGCTCGCCTAAATGCGACAGTCCTTACAACTCCCATCCAATTCGTCTGGCATCGGGAACCGGATAATTTACCTTGCTGTCAGGAGAATAGCGCCCGTCGGCACCTTCGGCTGTCTCGATGTTGGGACTACCGGGATCGCGGGTCGACATCGCGTACACAGCCAGGAATGGGAGCACCCCTGCTCGTACGAATCTGACCCACCCTTTCAAAACAGTAATTCGCTCAACAGCCAATGTGGCCTTCAAACGAGCAATGTAGCATCGACGAGTAAGGGAAAATCCCAACCCCCTCGTGGTCGTGTGCACAAGGCCTCTGTTTCCAGAAGCATGTGAAACTTCCAGAATTCATCCTCATCCTCTCGACGCCTTGTCGCTTAGGGACGTCGACCAGAACACTAGCGGGTCACCACTCTCGCTAAAAATCACTGATCATTGGTTGCAGTTGTAACGAACACACGGGATGGCGGCTAATCTAAAAGACGAAGTGAGGCTTTCGAGCTATCTATCGCTGCAACTGCAAGAAGCACAACTTTGTCGTTGTGGCTTGCACTATCAAGTATTGCGTACGTCGGCGTCAAGCGTTCCGATACTCTTCGACTACCCACGAGTTTAGGCTCGTGCAACCTCATGTAGCAGATCTGTGCAGGGCGAAGCTGGATCTACGCCATCCTGGACCCGTTGGTCAGGTACGACCTTGTTTAATGTACCAGAAGCGGCATGGTCCCCATGATACTCGAATGGCCTCCTGAACGTCAATGGAGCATCCGCTGATCTAACCCACAACGCGTAGTCAACCCACAACAGCTCGCCACGTTGTGGATATCCTGGATTGTTTTGTGCGGCAGAGGCAAACATCTCGGTCTGAGCGATGTAAGTTTCAGTCAGCATTTGCTTGATAGTATATGCTCCTCAGAGCGCGCCCTCAAGCTGTATGCACCCCATGCATTCCGTCAATATAGGTAAAGAAGAGAAAAGTGCGCTTCCGATATGAAATGCAGCTATATGCAACTAGTAAGGCCATCGTTCCAGTGCGTCGTACTGTGCACGTTGCAACATAGCCCCTGCGGCCCTGCCGTGTCTCCATAAATTCCACGTCGACCATCCGATGATGTCTTAAGCATGCGCACCCCAGAAAATTCGCAAGTGCCTAGACAAACTTGACCATCGCTCCTCGGTGGGCACACGCACGATACACAAGTTCTCGCACTCACTCTTGCGGAGGAATTCGGGGTCTAAAACACTCATGTTGTCGACGATTTTTTGTCGCAAGTGAAAATCCCACAATGGCTGTTGCACCTGGCGAGAATCCTCGAGGCAAACAAGCCGTTGATGTCTCTATCGCGTTCACAGTCATTGCTTTCGTTAGTGTAGTCTTACGATTATACACCCGGTGGTTCATCGTTCGCGCTCCTGGGATTGAAGACCATCTCATCATAGTAGCATCGGTAAGTGCACATACAGTGATAAAATCAAGTAAAAAGCTCTAACAAAATCTCAGTTGTTCTCCGTCTGTCTCACTGTTTGCATCGCATACCGTACGTTTCTTCAGTGACTCTATCCATCAATCGCTAAAATCGAGCAGAAGCAAAATGGGGAATGGGCAAGCATGCTGACTCTCTCTCCTGGGACGACAATGTGAAAGTGTCAAAGGTACTCAGCATCGTCACATTCCCTCCTCATTGAGACTAACTTGTGCTAGGCTTTCTGGGCATCTCTTATCGCTTACTACATGTCACTTGGTTTGACAAAAAGCTCAATTCTCTTGCAGTATCACCGAGTGTTTCCCACTCGCAAATTCCAGGTCGCATGCTGGTGTGTCTTTGCTGTAGTCATCTGCTACACCATATGGACCGTCTTCAGCAGTATCTTTGCCTGCGTGCCGGTCCAAGCCTTCTGGACTAAGGAACGCGCACGCTGCATCGATCAATTCGCCATGTGGTTCACGAATGCTGCCATCAACATCATGACCGACTTCGCCATCATCATCCTTCCAATGCCTGTCATCCGGCGTCTGCAGCTCGGGAAGCGACAGAAATCAGCTTTGATCGGGATCTTTGCCGTCGGTGGATTGTGAGTAACATATTCCTGACGTTGATGCACCTGTTGATCGCGAGGCGGGGCCGAGGCGTTTCACCATCTGCACCTGCTCCTTCTTGTACACCCATAAGTCGAGCGTATGCAGCGGTGTACTACCTTCCCCTCTCACAAGACACTGCATGACCATGTTTCAGCTCCTAATGCTAACGTTGTACAG
This sequence comes from Ascochyta lentis, assembly GCA_004011705.1. Classification (NCBI taxonomy): domain Eukaryota; kingdom Fungi; phylum Ascomycota; class Dothideomycetes; order Pleosporales; family Didymellaceae; genus Ascochyta; species Ascochyta lentis. Next base: position 705,617 of record RZGK01000003.1, read on the forward strand.
CGTCTGCATTGTCTCAATTCTACGACTCCAATCACTCGTCGCCATATCCAACAGTAAGGATCAGAGTTACGACAACCCTGCCGCCGCCACATGGAGTTCAGTCGAAGCCAACGTCGGCATCATCTGCTCATGCCTCCCTCTCCTCCGGCCCCTGATGGCCAAATACCTACCGGGCGTCTTCTCGTCCCACCGCCGCGACACAGGAAGCACGCCACGCATCTACCCCACCATCGGCAGCGCACGAAGCCGTCCCCTACCCTCTCACAACGGCGACTATCCCCTAGAAACCACAACCAAGGGTTCAGGATGCGGCTCGCGAGGCTCAAGCGACGCAGAGGGCCGCGACATCCAAGTCGAGACGCACATCCACGTCAAGGTCGAGGGCGGAGGCGATCGACTTAGCGGGTGGGCGACGCCCAAGTCCAAGACAACGCTGAGAGACGATCGCGCGAGTAGTACGGAAACGCTAGTCAAGGACCCGAGAGATGTTGTTTGAGGAGTGCTCAACCCCTGTTGAATTAAGTTTATTGATACCCAGGATTATTACTAGCTCTTGTAATGAATGATGAGGAGCTGGGCTTCTCATGATGACGATTTGGTAGACTGGCTTGGTAATGAATACCTCCACATGGACGCAGAAGTCGTATCTATCGGCCACTTTGATCCAAGGCTCTTGTCTCATGTAATTCGTTCTGTTGTGTAGATAGCACGACAACGCAGCACTATTTCCCCTCTGCAATGAGCAAAGGAAGTGTTGGACAGAGACAGCCAGTCGCTAGAGCGAAAAGACCAAAGTAATGGCTAGAACGTACGCGTGCGTCTAGCTCCGTGGTGTGAACTGCTCTTTTACCACTAGTCTGCGTCGAGTGTAAACTCCTGTTCTCTTACCGCGGAGCGAAAAACAAGACGAAAGATCACAGCGCTGTAGGGCATGTCCCCTTGAGCTCTAGCACCATGTGAACCGAAGACATGTATAGCTTTGATAATTGCTAGGATAAATACGCGCCGCGCCGCGCCGTGCAGTGCAATGCAGTGCAGAGCTAAACCAAGCCATCTCACGATTTGAAAAACACAAATGATATCATCGCCTGCCACATGTATAGGTATGTTCGAAACAGTAAAAACGCTGAAAATGTCTTGCTCCTTTCCGTGCTGTGCCATACCTTACCATGTCATGCCATGTCGTGCCCGTACCATGCTGAACCAACCGAACCTTAGTTAGACGTTCCACCGATCCATCCAATCCAATCCTATTCCAAAGCAACAGTGCAAGCAAAAGCAAAAGCAAAAGCAAAAGACAAAAGTAGCGCGAACGTTGTAATGCATGTGTGCAATCTACTCTACCCAACAACAGCCTTCATACTCAATCGTTCTAGAAAGCCGCTGAGATCTTCTTTCCTGATCTCGATGACGCACGCTTCAAAGCTGTCCATTCTGACTCTTGCACCCGTTTCTCGGACGACTTCTTGGAACGCGTTGCCGAATCTGTTGCGCCCTGATTTGGACTTCTGCTCGTCTTCGTCTTCGCTCTCGCTTTCGTCTGATTCGTCGTCGTCTTCTTCTTCCGTGTCGTCTTCGACTTCGTCTTCGTCTAGCCCGGCGGCTTCGAGTCGTTGGCGTTTAGCTTCTTTTTTCTTTTTTAGTTCGGCGTCTTTCTTTCGTTGTTTCTCTTCCTTCTCTTTCGCTTTCTTCTCGCGTTTTTGTAGTCTTTCTTTCGCTGATTCGGTTGCGCCGCCTCCGCCTAGACCGACGACGATGTACAGTCCTCGACTGTCGTCAAGACCGGCCATGACCAGCTCCGACCCGCGGTTTTTGCCCTTTGTGCCGTTCAGCTCGACGATTGCTTCGGCGATCCAGAGTGCGAGTTTGGTGAGTGCACCGGGGTGTGTGAAGAGCTGGACGTCTGGGCCTTCCTTTACGACGGCCATGCGGAAGGCTCGCAAGTGCCTGATTTGTTTCTTTTCGATAAGTGCTGTCCCTGTACGGAGGATGGCGCGGTGGAGGTGTTGGGCGGTGGAAATATGTTGAACAAGCTTGTCGATCTGGCCGAGGGCGTCGTATGCGGTCCAAAATCGGGAGACAATATGCTCTTGTGCCTCGTCTTGTTCTTCTTGTGTAGCGGCTGCAGTGGTGTCGCCGTGGTCATTTGTGCCGACAAAATTTGTGGGTTCGAAGGAGGATTGGGAAAGCGATTTCGCGTCACCGACTTCGAGGATGGCACCCAGGATTACGGATGCATCGACTGCGGAGAGACATGCTTTCCATCCCCAGCAGCGTACGAAGCCCCATCCATCCTTCATATCACCACTTCGCGGCGGTGGTGGGACGAGTCCATCGAGTCCGTATTGTGGCGCGAACTTCAGTAGTCGTTCTCGTAACCCGCGTTTGAGCTCCATGTCCATGTGTGTATAATTCTGCTTGCATTCAGAAAGGGAGACGCCCATCTTCGCCAGCAGTTTGTTCAGTCGCTTTTGCCCTTGTTCGCTCCACATGTGAAGTTTTGCCGAGAGGTAGGGCGAGTGTTGCATGCTTTCATAAAGAGACCAATGCCGTAAGAGGAGGAAGCGAGGCTCAGGTGACAGTCGTATCGACTTGTCTGTTGCTGAGCGTGCACTTGTGGGAATAACGCCACTCGAATCACCCAGGCTTGCATCGCGAGCTACGCCTTGAGGATCTGTGATGGGGTTGAGCCGGCGCACTTCGTCTCTAAAGACCGACCTGATCTGTTCTCCTCGGTTGCCGTTCCAACCTGCAGAACCACCAGCCGCGGAAAGAGGGTTCAGACCAACACCACTGCCTGTTCGCCCGTACAGCTCCAGACTGCTGACGCCCACTATTGCATTCCAGAGGAGGTCGTTGTCTTCGCGGCCGAGTTCTGACGCCAGAGCGTAGACGAGGGAGGAGACGGGCTCTGCGTACGAGGCGCCGAGTTGGTAGTACTTGTCGAGCACGCTGGTGTATTTGTTTCGCATTGTCATGAGCTGTTTCCGTAACGTCTTGACAGACTGGGCCTTCGGTGCTACTATCGACGGAGATGCTGAGCGGCTACGTGAGTCTGATCGTGAGAAGTCAGAAGATCCACCTAGTTGGTTCTCGATCATCAGGCCTCGCCGCGCTGGTCTCCGTTCTGGAGATGAGGGTATTGAGCCTCCCTAACAAATCGTTAGTACCCATGTTCAAGCCGTGCTGAGTTGTCGTACCGAATTGCTTCTTAACCTCTGCCGTGGCCGCTCGTCGTCTGACATCTCCTCATCTGAATCCTCTCTGTCACTCCACGACTTCCTCTTCTTCGTCGCCTGGCCAGACGACGGTGCGTCCTCGTCATGGTCCGATTCGTCATCTGAGCCCATGTCTTCTCCAACCTCAGGCATCTCCTCGAGTCCGCAGTATGCTGCTCTTTCTGCCTGAAGCTCTTCCTCGATGTCTCCATCATCGAACACTATTATCCCTCCTCTTAGACCCTGATACGATTGCATTATCCTGCCCTTCTCCACGCCAGGTTGCCGCCGCACGAGCTCCCCTGTGGTCGAGTCCTCTCCAAGTGGGGTGCCAAATACGTTCGCCAGATTCCACGGCCGTCTTGCATCGAGGAGCCAAACCTCGACATCACCGGTACCACCCTGGCCGTTCTCGTCGATGTCCATGCCCAGGATCTCTTCCATGTCGATCATGCCTCCTACACCCAAACACACGACAACACCCCCACTTCCACCCTCTGTTGTCCGCATTGGCCGTACCAGCTCGTCTGCCGCACGTGATAGGTCGCCATAGCCAGCAATGGGTTGTATCTTGTGTGGTATGTAGTCGCGCTTTAGTAGCGCCGTGAGGATTCGACACGCGCAAAGCGCGTCTGGTTCGAGGGCGACAAGAAGGAGTACAGGTGGGGCGGCGGCGTGCGTTCGTTTTATAAGGTTCTGGTAGAGGTGCGCTATGAGGTTGCGTGGGAGGTACATGTTCGCAGTGCGTGGTGTCGACGGGCGGGCCCAGCGTGCGTGATCTGGAGAAAGTCGCGCCGGGAAGACGCGTAAAGAGGTTTGCGGGGGGTTCAAGATTGGTCGAGGGTCATTGCGTCATGAGCATGCTAGACAGAGGAAAAAAGCAAGGCTTTCGAGTGTTGAAGGCGCGAGGAGAGTAGTTTGTGTGATTTGGCGCGGGTGCTTGCACGAGATTGTGACGCTGCCATATTGAGTGGTGCATTGGACGCGTTCAAGCTAGGGCCCAACTTGGGTTGGCGCGACTGTGTCGTGAACGTGCACTTCCGCGTAGATCACGATCGATCACCTGTTCATCATCGATATTGGATTGGAAGAACTTCCAGAATTTTATTGATCCTATGTTACAGGCGTGCTTACTGCTTGCTTGCAAATTTCCTCTCGTGCATGAAGTATTGTAAGCATGCTCAACTCCCGATGCTCAATTCCTACGCGCCCCTTCCTAGGATGGTTCTCGTCCGGTGTCATTCGCACAAATCACTTTGTCCTCAAGTTTATGCCATTTCATCTCGCACGGTACCAATTCAGAAAAGCTCTGGCTTGACACCGACGACTTTCTCGTGTCTCTGAAGCTGCACCAGGGAAGGAACAATGTCGTAGCGCTGATCAAGCATCTTGCCATGCGCATCACCCCATTTTGTTAGACCTGGATTGACAATGAATGCCACGACCCCATCGTCGACATCTTCCCCGTCGAGATCCGGCATAGGAGACATGCTGTTCTCCTTGAAAACGGCCCCGATAGCAGGGTATGTAAGCTGGAGGCGGCACTTCTGCAGCGACATGTCCAATGCCAGTGCGAACGCCCGGTCGATGATAGTTGGGATTTGAGAAACATCCACGGTTGAGGAGATGGTTGCTAGCTTTCTGCCAATAACGTTCGCGACCTCATTTCGGCATTCTAGAACTCCTGTAGCTAAGCGACGAGCCCCTCGCATGTTGTGCAGGTGAGCATCGCCTTGTCCTTGGATGATGGTTTCTCGGCCGGTAAGTCTGGCTAATTCGCCTACGACCGTGCATCGATAGGACTCACTAGAAGCTGTTGGATACGGTAGTCCACCCTCGTGGCTGTCGCCATAAAGTGCTTCCCAGTTGTTTCCCCACACTCCGTTGGCGTCGCCGCCATAGACAGAGAAAGGAGTCTCAAAGACCATCTCGAGAAGCGCGCTCCAGATCCACACCTCGATGTAGTACTTCTGGTTTGTGCGAATCTTCCAATGGCGCTGTTTTGTGTCGAGAAACAAGACTCCGGAATCAAGAACATGGAAAATGTTGATATCCTGTGTGGGTCGAACTGAGCGACTTAGTGACTTGACGTTAGCGCTGAGGGCGCGAAATTCCTGAGCGAACTGTTCGTCCGAGATGGCTTGTGTTTTCTCGACTCTTGCAAGCATCTCTTTTTGTAACTCTCGAACTTGGTGTCGCAATACCTCAGCCTCGGCTTGCGACTCCTGGAGCTGGACCGGAAGGGTTTCGATCTGGGTTTGCAACGTCTTTGCTTGTAAGGCGATTTGTCCCAGTGGCCCGAGAACTACGTTCATGTTGGCGGCATGGTTTTCGTTGTATGTTAGCCCGTTGTCCTCTGCGTATGGCAGTATGATCTGTTTCAAGATGTAGTTGTATCTACTCTCGTAGTAGGAACGGTCAGCTTTCAGTGGCTGCTTTCCGTTCGCAGATTGCATACGCTCCCGTTCTGTTCCGTCTCGTAGCTTCCTGTTCTCAGATCTGACTGCGGCAAGCTCTTGCTTTGCTTCGTCGTGAACACACTGTAGCTCTTGGTTCTCTCCACCTAGCTCTTGATGCGCTCGACGTAGGCCTTGATGCGCTCGACGTAGGTCTTGATGCTCTCGACGTAGCTGTCCATGCTCTTGACTTAGCTCCTGATGCTTTTGACGTAGGTCTTGATACTCTCGACGTTGCTGCTGGTGATCTCGAAGTAGCTCTCGACGCCTGTTACACATCTCTTCATTCTCTCGTTGCAACTCATTGCGGGCTCGACGTTCCCGACGATAATTTCTCCGGCTACTTGCCACCATCTTCCTTAGAACTGAATTTGGGATTCCTGCAAGGTCGTTCGGGCTGGCGAAGTTGCGGAATTCTTTCGGGGACTCATACTGGTCGTTCGTGACAAACGTCGCCTCGCGTGGCGAGGGCGTTTTCTGCTCAAATTTGGCTGCCATGTGGAACTCGTCTGCTTGTCTCGTTGGCGAATTGAACTGGCAAAATCTCGTAAGCTTCTGAAATGTGTGGGAATGTATTCAACTTACCATGTTCTTGACAGCGCTGGCGGTGTTTCTCACTATATCCATGTTATTGCGATGTATCTTGTGGTTGTGGAGTGTTGCGTCGTTGGCTTGCAAGAGGTACGTAGATATGGAGGGCGGGTTTGGACTCTCACCTTCACCGCGAGTTTCTCGACCTTACGTTTCCGCACAGACCCCACAGCCCCGTAGCCTCTCCCACCTTCACCTTCATATCAGACTAAAACTTCACTCCTTTGCTTCTCGTCACTCCAACCACAGTTCTACACAACACTCTTTGCAGTGCCCACGAAAGTTCTCACCACCATGACAAAAGCAAACCGACTAGTAGTCGGCCTCGACTACGGTACTACCTATACCGGTAAGTACTGTCCGATCTGTGCTGCGCACAGCGTTCTAACTTCCTCTATAGGTGTAGCCTACTGCGAATCTTCGGAGATTGGCGAAAAAGGCCAGCAGGTTGAGATCATCCACGATTGGCCATCACAGCATACTAGGATAGGAACAAAGGAGAAAGTCCCAAGCGAGATCACTTACCAAGCAGAAGGTTTAGTGTGGGGTTCGCTCATACCACCCCATGTTGAGAGACACATGTGGACCAAGCTCCAACTTGATCCTCGTCAGGACGGTGAAGCGGGAAAGATTTTCCACGAGCTCTCAACTACCCAACAGACTGTGCGCAAGCAGCCTGTCGACATCGTTACAGATTACCTCGCCCAAATCAAGGCACACCTTATCAAGAATCTCGACCAGAAGTACGGCAAGGTTTTGTGGCGATCACTGTCTATCACGTTGGTGGTGACAGTACCAGCAGTGTGGAGTGATCTGGCCAAAGATCGTACTCTTCAAGCAATCGACAAAGCTGGGTTCAACCGTCTCGAATTTCCCCAGCTTGCGCAGCAGCCAATATTGACCGCAGAACCTGAGGCTGCAGCTCTTTACACATTGAACTCCCTTCGCCTAAGCACTCAGGGTGCACAGTTCGCTATCAACGATGGGTTTATCATGTGTGACCTGGGTGGAGGTACGGTCGATCTGATATCTTACAAGGTCGACAAGATTGATCCGGTTGCTGTGGGCGAAGTCACCATTGGGTGCGGAGACCAATGTGGCGGGAGTTTCGTGGATAGAGCCTTTCTCAAGTGGTTGGAGCACAAGCTGGGTACCACCGACTTCCTGAAAATTTCCGACTGCCGAAGTGAGAACATGCCGCGAACATCGCTGTCCAAGAAGTTATCAAGAATGCTCCAGGACTTCATTCTTGAGGTGAAGAGTGGATTCTCGGGAACTGAAACAAGTTATCTTCGCCTACCCAACCCATTGGGCTCGATCGAAGAGGACGAGCTCAGAGGCATACGTGATGGCGAGATCATGATTACACCGTAAGTCTTCATCCTAAGTATCAGGCTAATATGCGATCGACTCTGACCCTCATAGAGAGGATATGATATCCATGTTCGATTTCCCACTCCGCCGCACCTACGAGCTCCTCGGAGACCAACTACAGAAAGCCAAGCGAGTGAAGAAAGTGACCATGAAGGTACGTTTCATAGATACTCTTGTGCAGTCTCCAAAGCACGGTGATACTGCTCAGGCAAAGAATGCTTCTGACTGATCTAGTACGTCTTCATGGTCGGCGGATTTTCCGAGTCGCCTTACATGTCCCGCAAGATTACGGAATTTGTCGAGAACAACGATCTGCAAGCTATCAGGCCCGCATATCCGTAAGTCCAGCCCTCCCATGCATATTTACTGACCCTTACGCTCTGGTACAGTTGGTCCGCGGTAGCGCGTGGTGCGGTCTGCAAAGGGCTTAAGGGTAATACAGATGCTGTTACGAATCGAAAATGCCGAAGGCATTACGGCACGGACTGTAGCATAGCTTTCGACAAAACCATGCACAAGGAGGCCGAATCGTTCATTTGCTGTTTCGATGGCTCAAAGAAAGCCTCTGGCCAGATGTATTGGCTGCTTAAGAGGGGGAATGATCTCGCAACGTCAAAGACCTCGCACGCGAAGCTACCGTTCCGCACAGACTTCTGGCCTGGAGAAAAGAGAGAGATGGAATTGAGCCTCTATTCATCCGACGAGTCTAGTGCTCCGATCCGCAGAAAGAACAAGGCCGGTCGTCATCACCAAATCGATGAAAATCCACTAACACTGTGCAGAGTGTGAAGAGGGTAGGCTCTGTTGTAATCGACTTGAGTGTTGTCCCGAAGGACGTGTGGAAAGCCCGACGCTCTCCTTCGAATGCCTTATATCATAGCTTAGCCTACTCACTCGAGATCTCCGTTCAGTCATCGCTGGAGTTCTCGTTGTCTGTCAACGGAAAGTGCTACGGTTCTGTGAAAGCAGCCTACGAGTAAGTCGAGTCTGCGAGGGTACTTTGGGGTACAAGTGACACGATTCAAAGGGCTTTGCGCATAATTGAAGACCAGAAAGTGGACGTTAACAGAAGTTTGGCCAGCTGATTCTGAGCTGGTACTCATGGCGGACTTGGATTTTGGAAGGTTTGGTGGTGTCTGGACTTGAATTCTTGATTTTTGGTGCACGATGTGGAGCATCTGCGGGCTTGGAGCCACAAGGGATTGCATAGCGATAGAGACGACTTACGCAGTCAAGGAGTCATAGTCCTCTGCACTGCTTCTGCAAAGCAATCGAAAATTCGAATTGTTCAGTGGTTCAGTTTCATCCATAGTGACGACTAGATCATCAGGAGCCTCGTCGACTCACCGCATGAGCGTTTTCATATTTGCGAAAGATGTTATCTGATCAGTTCTTTCTCACGTCTGAAAGAGCTAATCGTGAAGGACCAGACCCTCCAAACACAAAACACAGCTCTTTCACATGCGCATTGCTTCTGACTTGTTGACCTCATACCGTGAAAAACTGCAACAAAGTTCTCTCCAGCTTCATCCCCTCCACTCCAATCACCGCTCACAACCCCGCCAAGTCGCGACTCACACCATCCTCGATACAGCCTCCTCCATCTCAAACACCGGAAGCCCAACGCTAAATCACATGACCGTCACCGCATGCGCGCCATCCGGCACCATCCCTCGAGCGTAAACACAGCCGAGGCCACTCATGACGATCGCCGCGTCGGTCGCCCTGTCGCTCCAGCATGGTCTGACAGTTGCAGACGACGCCAACCCCTTCCTGTGCATGTTGCATCAGCTAGCGGGCTGTGTGGCGCACGCCGGCGGCGCTCCGGCAAAGTTTATTTGCACCGAGGATGAGAGACCGCGTGCGGGCGTTGCTTACCCCATGCATGCAGCCGTGCGAAGACGATGACATGTCACCTCACGCTGCACCATGCGCGCTGCTAGGTCGTTTCTTCGATTTTTTTCATCACTTTAGTGGGCGCACGTTGAGGCCGCTTGCAACATGCACGCAATCACCTAGCCTGGCTTCACGCTGGGGACTTTGGAAAGGCACCGGGAGGCCCGCAGCCGCACCGCTTTTTGCTCTCCAAAGGCTTAAACGGTTATGAAGATGCGCTTGCTGTCGGCCGGTAGCTGCTCCGGGCCTGTCAGCACAGAGAGCGCCGTTGCGAGACGCGCGCAGCTCGTACTGCAGCGCGGCGAACGCGTTCATCTCACGCATTAGCCGGTCAGGGCAACAAGGGGCTGGGGTGAGACTCACAGGTGATTTGGTCTTGATGGGTGCTGATAGGGCGGCGTGAGATGATGTGGCGCCCGGCAATGGGTTGTAGATCGTGATTAGCCTGCGTGTCAGATGTCACTGTGGAAGAAAAGGGTTGAAAATTGAGAGACAGGGGTCGGGGCGACATTAATGTCGGGTAAAGTTACAGAGATGAAGTGTGCAGGTGTTGGACATGGATAGCCTGCAGTTCAGCCGAGAGAGCTTGTCGCAGATCACAGAAGCGGCTCAGACTGCTGAGGCGATCATGAAGACAGGAGAGCGCTGTGTGGAGTTGTAACGACTTGACCTTCGTGTTGATTTGCGCGCGCAACTCGGGATTGTACACAAGTAACAGTTTGCTTGGTCACTGGTCAGATGGACTGTCAGAGTTCGCCGATGCTGCTCGTATCTGCATTGTGATAGACGACATCATGAGGCTTGGTTGTACCAAACCTCCAACTAACGTTCGATTTTTTTTCCTATACGCAATATCGTTACCGGCGTCTTTGAATGACGTGCGGTATATGTCCGTGAAACAGCGGGACTAAGTTTCTAACCCAGGCGAGTGCCAGATTGTTGTATGCCGAGGGGCTGTTCGTCTTCCCATGACACTTGAACGCCGATTTCCATTATGCTGTCCCAAACACCTTGCAATGCTGAATTAGCCAGGGACATCCGTGAAGTAATCAACCCCAGCCAGTATGCAGCTCATGTTGTACGCCAATAACGCCGTTTATAACCAAACAACCTAGTCCCTTGGTCGATGTTCATCCGTTCCCGGTGCATGATGTCGTTTCTAACGCTGGATGTTGCTATCGTAGTTGGCGTAGAACAAGTTGGAGTAGTTGGAGCCCTGGTATGAGACGCCAGCGCTCTGGTAAGTAGAGCTGGCGCTTGGGTAGGGAGAGCTGCCGTAGATACCCAAACCATCGACAGGATACGCTGCAGGACTGTTCGAGGGTAGAACTCCAGGAGGACTGACAAGGCTGGAGTGGTGTCCGATGATGCCCGACTGGTTCATCATGTTGTAAGGGGTGGCAACAGAAGGCGCCTGTCCGACAGAAGGGTATGACGGGAAGGTGCGTTTGTATGGAGGTTGCGCGCCGTATGATTGCTCCAGGGAAGGATGAACAGAGGTCTCAGAGTGGTTGGCAGGGTTGTACCCGCTCTCTCGTTTGACCGGTGAATGTTCACCATCGTACGAAGAGGAGTAGTCGTTGGGCATGTTTGGACGAGCTGGTGTGATGCCGATGGGGCTGTCGTAAGGATACGAGCGCTTGTTGCCGGCCGCAGTCCTGGCTTCTTTGCGCAAGCGGAGGCGAACACCTTGGTCTGCGATGTTTCGGGAGAGGCCACTTGACTCTTCCATGCCTTTGAAATCTTTAGGTGCCAGAACGCTGAACTTGTCGCTGGTGATAGATGCTAAGTACTGAGCCTCGTGCCTGTCCACGTTGAACTCGTACAGGCGAAAGTGCAACCTGTAGATTCCCAACATCTTGACGGAGATGTCGCCAAAGACGAAGAAGCCAACGTCAGTGTTACCGTTAGTTCGATGGGAACGAGATGAGCGACATTGTGGGTAGTTGTCCCAAAGGACAGCTGTGTCGCTCGTGTGGGAGTGGTAGGTAAGAACGCCTGTCTCTCTGGCGGATTGGTTTGGTAGCAGTAGTGGTGGTGTCTGAGAGGGCAGACGAGGACAGCTCAGAAGGAACGTTCGTTTGCGGTGCGGCCGTTCTTAGTCGCTGAATAACTACCGTGGTAGTTTTGGTGGTAGTCAGGATGATAGTAAGGGTAGGGGAGACTGTTAATAATGCCCCGTTAGAAAATGTGAGCAAAGCTCGCAATAATTATGGATGAGGAACCAGGTTCAGTGGGAAAGTTTGGAGGAACCAGCTGAGTTTGTGTGCTCCGTTGGCAATAACGGTGGGTGGGTGGGGAGGTATTGACGAGATTTTGCTCCCATGGGTACTTTCCTTCTCTCCCTCAATCAGGCAGTGGTGATTCACCAGAGGCTACGTCGACTTTCCACACTTTGGCCTTATCGTGTGATCGATCGGGACAACCCCGCTCGAATAATCCCTTTTTCGACAATGGCCAGCTTCAGATTGGACGTGCGGCTCGGGACGAACCAGATCACAGGCAGTCCAACGAGACACAGCTTCCATGGAACAGCGACGAACGGTGCGCACCACCTATGGGCGAGCGGGCAGATACAATGCGCCTGCGCCGTTGGTGACGCCGCAATGCTCTGTCGAAGCCTGAACCAAGGTTGAACTTGCGCACACTCGTCTCCTCCGCGGCACAAATTCACCAACACTCCCACCTCGCGTTTCGAGCCACACCCACACGACGGCCAGCGTAGTCTTCAATGAGGTTTGCGATTTCTGGGGTGAATATACATGGGGTCCTAGGATCTTGTTACACGCCACATGGAGTAGCCAGACGTCTTCTTCTGGCAGCGAAGATGGAAACGGAGCGTCTGATGTTGCTTGAAGCTGCTCGGCTGCGGAACCGAACCGTGGTCGAGGTGTAAGTTAGGGCCTGGGGACAAAGGTGGGTGGCCGTTGGAAGGTGCTCCCGCGAAGTAGCGCAATGCAGGCTGAACAGGGACCAGGGGGAGGCGTGAGCGTAGGCAGAAGTCGTATGCAGTGTGCGGGTGATGCACGGTAAGTGTGAAGTGCGAGGGGCAGCGAGAAGTGCGAGGCTCACTTTCGGCTACAGCAGCGACCAGCTTGAAGAGGAAATACTGCACTCGATAGTTGAGTTGCAAAGATACCTCCGAGTAGCGTTTGAGCCGGGGCCCTCCGCAGTCGTCCTATGGCCTTGCGCGAGGGCTGCCAAACGCGAAGCCGGGTCGCCGCTTTGACTCTAGTCTAAAAGTTCAACGGGCGCCGAGCTGCTTGAACGCCACGGGCGATCTTTAGCTCTTCGATCTCCGACTAGTCACTTTGCTTCGTTGCCAGTTTCGGCGAGCTAGCAGACACGCAAAGGCGGCGTCGACTATGTCAGGGAACCTCCGTGCAGACGTCGGCGTCAGGCCCTGTTCGTGTTGATTCTCGTCCTGGCTGCGGTGGCCTTCACCCTTTCACTCTCTCTTTCGAAGTGTCGACTTTGGCCGTCTGACGGCAATGGCACTTGGAGTGTCGCTGTACTATCCTACGCCGTGTACATCGATCCTGTCCAGAGTCCGGTCTTGGTCGTCTCGAAGCGCGATGGTAGATTTGTCGATACAGTCGAAACGAGCGGCCCGTTTCTCACCTGGCGGTGCATGCGTGAAGGTGAAGGAAGTCGCAAAGCTGGGAAGAAATGGGCAAGCTGGGCAAGTTGCTAGCCAACCACCGCGGAAGACGAACGACGCTGCCCGCTCAAAAAGCGTCAGGTATCGACCGTCTCTGGCCAAGCTGACTTTGAAGCATACCGAAAAACTGGAAACTCCATCTCACTTACAGTTAGATGTCCACACCAAAAATGAGCTGCGCTAGCGCACAGACCTGTTGATCAGCAAGATAACACAAAGTCTAGCGGGAAGAATGGGCACTGGGCAAGGCACCAACCAGCGAAGCGAACGACGCTGCCCGCTCAAAAAGCGTCAGGTATCGACCGTCTCTGGCCAAGCTGACTTTGAAGCATACCGAAAAACTGGAAACTCCATCTCACTTACAGTTAGATGTCCACACCAAAAATGAGCTGCGCTAGCGCACAGACCTGTTGATCAGCAAGATAACACAAAGTCTACGAGACGCGAGCTGTGCCTCAATCGAGTGTCACTCCCAGGTTCAAGGACACTAACGTCAGTCGAAGCGATGGCCGGGGCCCTGGGCGTGTGCGCATACCGGGTGCAACCTCAGGCGCGTATATGACTAGATAACCCTGGAGTTTAGCCTTTAGCCTTTGCGGCCACCGGTCAGGATAGCAAGTATGCCATTAACAGATGACGCTCTACATGTGATGTAGGCTATCATCGTCGACTTGTGCACTGCGCACCGCACACTACACACATACCTACGCGACCGCGAGACACGAAGAGCTGCAACTCTCAGTCGAATGACACTGAATACCATCGACCCAACTCGTCGCCGCATCGAACGTGGTACGGAACCCATCTACGCACATGGCGGCTCGCACACATTGTGACAGCCGTTTCCGGGAGCACCTTGGAATTAGACACTATCGAAAACTACACCGAGGACCTATGACAGCCACGACATGCTCATGTCACACAGCAGACGACGGCAACGGTATAGAGCAACAACTCTCGCGGTTCCAGGCTGGCCTCGAAACGACCGGACGGCGATTGCCCAATTCATGAAGCCGGCGCATGGACTCGAAGATGCTGGGCTGATTGACAAATGTGAGGCTGACGCTACTGCGACTTAAGGGACAAAGAACATCGCCTTACAATGGCGTTCGAGGCCGCGAGGTATGAGCGAGGAGGAGTTCGGCGACTCCTCTCACGGTGGCTGGAATTGCCATGCACGAAAAGGCCGCTAGCTGCCCCGTCCGCATACGGTTGAATTCTACGACGTTGCACAACTATCCGCATCCCCGTTGACGCTTTCTCTAACCACCGATTTTCCTGCAAGGAGTTAATTGCAAAACTCGATACACCAGGGCATATGCAAATCAGCATGCCTGTGTCAGCGAAACACAGCCTTTGCCATTTAAGCCGCAGGAGTCAATTCAGCTTCCATGACGACAGTAAATCAGCGGACAATGTGAACGCATTCAAAGCAAAAGTTTGTCTGAACTATACATTGGCCTTTCCTCGAAGGTGCGGTGGAATGACATGTGTCTACATGCGTTACGAGCATCTTTGCACGATGCATGTGTTGCCTGAGTGAATAGACCAGACCACTCATACACGAGCATTCTGTCTCGAGCAGAGTCATTACGCATATTTGCTTTGTTGCACCTGAAGACGGATAGATGGTATTTCTACCAAGATGGCTTATTTGACGCGCTATCAAATTGACGAATGATACTGGTAGGGCGATTATGCTGCAAACGTTGCTGATATGGTTCGGAGAATTTGGATGCCATGCGAAAGACGCGATACTACAACCAGCACTCGAATCAAAGTCCGAACAGCGATCTCATGAAGAAATTGCAGTATACGGGCACCTTTCTATAGCGTACATAACTGGCGAGACCATTATCTTCCACCGGCTTCTTCGGTGCTGTGACACATGCCCCTGTTCTTACCATACCCCATAATCATATGATATACCGGCTGCAGGACCATCGCGATTAAAACACGCAGCCTAGTTTTTGGTATGAAAGTGCCGGCCTCAGGACAGCAAGCATCTTACGACTGGTTGAAAATGCCCTGAAGTACGCATCTATTCAATTTCCGATTGCCATCTCTCAACTAGCCGCTCTGATGATCATTTGCATTACTTAGCGACACTGCTCAGTTTGAAACTCTTCCTTATCGAAAGAGATAGGTTTTGCATGGCGATGCCATACAATCGGTTGTTGCACATGTCGATGTTTAGTGAAGCGGTATCTATCTCGCAAACGTATTATGAGCTAGCGCGAGATGAGCACGTCACATCAGGCGCGGATCTGGCTTCTCAGAAGCGTCACGAAACCAGCGAACTGACACAGCTTCGCCATACTTTGCTACAATAGTGTCCAATCAACTGACACGAGAATAAATAACAGCGCCGGACCTGAATAAGCTCAGCACTCTCATCTTTAGAGTCGATCGTGGTCACATCCAGCTGGCTAAAGCTAGTGCATACTGCGCACATCCGCTCGCGTACTGCAACTTCAAGCTTCAATACTAGACTCTCGACTCGCGTTTCCGTTGAGTCTCCTGAGTCTGGCCACATCGTTCCTTACCAACCAATAGACGGCGTCTTGCTGCTTTACCCAGCTGTGTCCCCGCATAGACCCGCACTATTTCAACAGAGGCGGCACAACGCAACTGTCTCTACTTTAAGATAATAGCAACTACGCATTTCTCACAATAAGCGTTGTACCCTGCCATATACACTTAATCGAGCGGTCACAACACATGGAGCTCTATCTGCCTGGATTGCAAAATTATGGGTCGGGTACGAGCCAAGACTTCCCACATGCCCGTCATCACTGGTTACACAACGATGCGCTAGCTTGAGACAAAGAAAATCTGCGTGGTCAGTTCTGAGCAAACCTGAAGCCTCGATAGCCTGGATTCTCGCATCACTCGATTCAGCTTGAAACGAACACGCAATGGGCAAAGCACGCTATGGGCCCACTCTCAGCTGGCGCGACGAGGGGTCAAATGATAAAGATCATTACGATTTGGAGGGGCAAAACACCGACATACTGTTCAGATCGATCGCACTAGCCTTTGCATACTCTTAGGAAGCTTCATGTCTTTATGAACTCATCTTCCTGAGGTCGATGACGACCGTTACTTCGCGTCATACTCACATAAGCTGCTGGTGGTACCGTGGTTCACAAACATCTCAACAAATGCGGGAATGCCGCGCAGTTTTCCGAGGCTCAAGCTTGACTGATGCCGCCCACAACGCGAAATCTACACGCTACAGCTTGCATGCACACTGCCACCTATGGAGTTTCTATGCCGCGGGGTACCGCTTCCCCGATGCTCGATAGCGGGGAACAACGCCCCTGCATAAGGCCTTAAAGCCATACTCACACCACTCTCAAATGTTTGTGCTCATGTCTCCAGTTCCTCCAGGCGGATAATAAGCTTATCACCCTTTGGTGGGGCAGTGTAGGAATCCGACTGCTCGATGCCGGTATCGTCGACAACTAGCGTGCTATAGTTCGAATATAACGCAGCAAAAATGTACTTCATCTCTGCATCGGTGTCAGCACAAGAACTCGCATGCCTCTCCATGTCGACGATGTTCGCCGCTGCCGTGTCTCCACTCGGATTGCCCCGAGGTGCCGGTGGTATTTATCAGGCCAATCAACCACCAACAGTGACAAGACAATCCCGGTCAACAATCCTCTTCGAGACTTGATGCCGTGAAAACGATAGAGACAGCACAAAAGGAAGGTGTCGGGCCTCGTGAATAAACAGAGCTGACTGGAGGTTGGGCACTTACGGTATACCGCCAGATGAGAGCCCACGCACATCCGTCCACCACTAGAAGTTGTAAGCCCAAGAAATACACAAGAGACAAGTGCATGTACTTACCTGCCAAAGGCCCAGAACCATCGACTCTCCATGTCCTTTCGCTTCTCCTCGTCCATCTTGTGGATGTCAAGCCACCGCTCCGGCCTCCACTCGCAGGCGCGCTCGTACACATTCTCATTCTGATGCAGCAGCCCTGCGCTTGCGCTGACCCTAACTCCACCGGGCACAAAGTACTCTCCGTTGGGGCCGAGTTGGCATCCTTGTGGCGGCGTGAATCGAGGTTGAGGACCTGGAATTGCTGAGTGGAGCCGCAATGTCTCCCAGATGACAGCGTGCAAGACTGGAAGCGCATCTAAGGTCTTTGGATCGGGCAGTGCGGGAGACGACGAAGCGACAAGCCGCGGCGACAGCGTCTGGAGTTCCTGTTGCAATTGTACCTGAATGTCCTTGTGTGTGGCGAGCTCATGGACGACATAGGTAAGTGTGATACCGGACGTGTCAAAGCCAGCTGCAAGATGATCAAGCACCTCACTTGCAATGATAGATTGCAGATCCGCATCGCCCATATCGTTCTTCTTCGCCTCCTTCCCCACAGCGACTGAGAGCTGCTGGTACACTGAGGGCACATCCTCTGTCTTCGCCTCGCCCTGCTGTATCACTCCAGCAGCGCTGTCGCACATCTTCCTTGTCCACTTCTCAATCTCTGCGTTGGCTCCATCGACCCACGTCGGCGACATGCTAACACCGAGCCACTTCTTCAGAAAGCTCGTCAGCTGCGGAAACTCTTGTGGCCAGAACGTGTACGAGCGGCGAGAGTTGTACAGGTCCAGAAACCACGCTAATTGGTCTGGATGATCGATCAGATTCGAGCTCGCCTTCAGGCCGAATATGTAAGACGTGACAATATCCATGGTGCTTGCATTGAGCAAGCTCGATGCCTCGAACACGCCCTTGTCCTCGCCGGAATACAACGCAGCAAGACGTGGGAGGAGCCTTTGGTACAAGATAGCTGACACCTGAGCTTGCAGCGCAGGCGAGGTATTGACGACGGATTTACTGTAGATATTGCTCAACATTCGTTTCCTTGCCGAATGCAGCTTATTGAGACCCGTGGAAAACATGTTGTCCAATCTGTATACCCATCAGCCCACCTATTCCAAATCCACGCAATTCAACACGCAAACCCTCTGGAACGAATGAACCCCACAGAGCAAATAAACACATACCCAAAATTCGTAAAGAACCCATACCAATTATACCCACTCCTCGCATCCCGCTTCTCAAAGCCCCCCGCATACACATCCCGAACACCACCTTGCACACAATTCACACTGACCTCGCGCGGCCCCAAACACACAACCGGTCCCAGCCGCCCATGCGCGTCCCTGAGCGTCGCATTCTCGATCCTGCGCCACCGAACCGCCGACATCCAGAGACTCGTAAACGGCGCAAGTGGGTGTGCAGCAGGGATTCTGCGCACAGGATTACGCCAGTAGCTTGCGAGGAGCTGCAGTAGCAGAGCTAGCGGCGCGAGGTGTAGGAGTGTCAACAGATCGAGCATCGTGGTTCGGTGCGTGCAGAGACGGGCGTTGCGTTGTTTGTAAAGCTCTGAGAGAAAGGAAGAGGAGGGGAAAAGAAACCGATAAACGACGCGATACAGTCAGCGAGATTGTAGAGTCAGTCGTGAGATCGGAATACTACCATTTCCCTTTTCCTCAATGACTTGTGACTAATACATCGCATGATAGAGGCGTGCAGCGCAGTGTAGCGCTATCCCCGCCAGCCCCCGCAAATGCCTTATCAGTTGCCGTACCTATCGTATCGTATCGCACGGCATCGCATCGCATCGTACCAATGCGTCGCCGTCAACAGCCGGCGGAGGAGGGCGCTAGTCTTCAGCCTCACCGAGTATCGACGCCGTAGCGGGAAGGTTCAGGCGAGTGAGAGTTCAAGAGCCCAGCGTTGTTGAGACGACAACTAGACGCGGGTTTTCGGGTTGAAGAGAAGAGAAACAGGGATGAGCGACGAATGTAACACGGCATGCACTTTCCCATACCCTGGTCGCTTGCCTTGCATTCTTGCCGTTGCGGCGTGCAACGTTGATGCTGTGCCAGGTGCCAAGTAGGTGTAATGCGGGTGCGAGCAAAAGTAGATGGCAGCCTGTTGTGACTCGAGGCTATTTCCAACGTGCGGGACGTTTTTTTTTTTTCTGTATACGAAGGTACACTGCATATTCATGATCTGCTGTGACAGCTGCACGCCAAATGCATTTGCACAGGCACATGATTTGACAACGGGGATGCATTAGGTGAAAACGTCTCCAAACTAACTCCCTCTCGACATGCGAGTCCCAAGGTATCTCCCTAAAGTGCGTCAAGTAGAAGAAGCTAGTGCTACAAAGCCCAACCCGAGTTGACAGCGGATCGAGCTGATCAAAGATGATGTCCAAAAACGCCTGTCGCTACAAACACAATCATCTCCTCCAGCAACGCGGGGCACGTGCTATGCCTCCGCCATGACAATATCATCATCTTCTTCTCCTTCCGCATCAATGTCCATCTCTTCGGCTTCTTCATCATCGTAATCGCCGTCTGCATCTACGTCTTCAAGCTCCTCTCGTTCTTCTTCGACTGGCAAGACCTTACCCTTGCCCTTGCCCTTGCCCCTGCTACTGTTGTTGATAACGACCCGAGGACTGCCTCCAGAACTGGCAGAGCTTCTTGTGCTTCTCTTGCCATTTGTGATTACAGCCTTGACAGCTCCACCGTCCTCCAAGTCGTCGCCATTTGTAACGCTCTCGCCCAGCCTGCTTCGTGTACGTCGGACAGATATGGTGCCGGGAGTTCTTGCGCCATTTCGTGTAGGTGAGTCCCTTCGCGAGCGTATTGGAGATAATTGAATCCTAGAGACTGGTGCGGTGTGTATCGAGAGCGAAGTATTACGTACTCTATTCGGTGTGCTCGTCCGGCGTCTGGCGCCGAAGGGACGTCCAGGTCGACGTTTCGTAGCGGGCTGTCCAGGAATGGGAGGGAAGATCTCGTAGCGTGTGGGCGGGATCACAGGCTCGCTACTGGCAGTCTGAGACCCTGCAAGTGCTATCATGGATCCGTTTGCAAGTGGTGTGCTAGTGCCTGGTGGTGCGGGAGAACCTTCGTCAACAGAGTCCTCGAGAGGGATATCAGGTCCTGGGTCAGGCTCGTCCGCAGTGGGACCTGTCTCCTCAAGCGATGTACCGTTTGCTTTCGCAACGACAGCATCCATTTGCACACCCTCCTCGGGCGCAGCCTTCTCGTCCTCCTCGATTTCGTCACGTTGCTGAACTGTCTGCAATGCCGGTCCATCTTCGTACTGACCGAACCGGCCCATAACATACGGCGTCCAGACAAGGCACTCCGGTTTGATGGTTGGATTGCCGGCTTCGTGGCACTTCTCAATGTACTGTCTGAAGTAGTTGAGATCTAGCCGGAATGCGTACTTCTTTGTAACAGGATCACGCACAAGGGCGCGCAGACCTTCCAGAGCCGAAACGATGTCGTCCGGTGTCATACCCGTGCGCTCGGATATGGCTGCGACACTTATAGGGCCCTTTTGCTCTAGAAGCTCCTCGCAAAGCAGCAACCGCCAGTATTTGCGGTAACTTACAAGACCCATATCACTGAGTGGTTTTTCTGGACTTCCGGTCTTCCTCTCCACGCGGGTCAGCAGGTAGGAGAACTCGATCAGATACTGTCCGTAGCCTTTGCGCATATGAATGGGCAGCACGAGGATACAGGACACGTTGTTGAGCGAGCTCGGGCGCTTCTCTTTTGAGAAGTACCCTACAAAATGGCAACCGTA
Organism: Ascochyta lentis; assembly: GCA_004011705.1. Taxonomy (NCBI): domain Eukaryota; kingdom Fungi; phylum Ascomycota; class Dothideomycetes; order Pleosporales; family Didymellaceae; genus Ascochyta; species Ascochyta lentis. Next base: position 726,448 of record RZGK01000003.1, read on the forward strand.
GTTGTCGTTCTCGGTCATGACATAGAACAAGAAGGGCTCTACGTCGTAGTAGAGAGTTTTAGAGCCCAGAAACAATTTAGCGAGGAGACAAAGGTTCTGACAGTAGACGGGGTTCTTGCGGCCGTCGACCTCGAAGAAGGAGTATTTGCCGTCACGGTATATCTCGTCGCCAGGAGGGTGTTTAGCTGGGCACTTGAGCTGTGTGGTGTAAGTGAAGATCCGTTGGTACTACGAAAGGGTGTCTTACCTTGTGCCGCCATGCAACGTAGTCCGAATTCATATACTTGAGGCAGAATTCGCAGATGTACAGCACGCGGTTCTTACTGTATTCCTCCGGGTATGGCGCAGCGTGCCAGGTCTCGATTTCCCACCCTCCGAAATTAACGCACTTGATCTTGCTCGCAGCAGCAGCTTGCTTGGACGGCTTGGGAGTCTCGTGGTGAGCGTACAGTGCATTCTGTTTCTCTTTCCAGGCCTCCTCGGCTTTCACACGTGCGTCCTCGAAGCGCTTTCTGTCCGCTTGTGAGGGGTAAGTCTTGGATGTATCTGCATCGGCTTCCGACAGAACACCGCCGTACGGCTTGCTCTTGGTCTCGTCCTCCTTCTCCGTGAAGCCCAGGAACGGCGCAGTGAAGTGGTGTTGGACTGAAGGGTACTGAGCAATTTCAGGCGACTCCCTAGCTGCCTGTGCTGCCCGTCGGTTTCGTTCACGTCGCTCTCTATCTCGCTCTCGCCGCCGCTCTTGTCGTTCTTGCTCCAGTGTCAGAACCTTCTTCTTTGGCTTCTGTGTTACGATCTTCTGAACCTTTTCATTAGCCAGGTGAAAAGCGACAATGAGACTGAGGCCCTGGGACTCTTCTATCCATACGAGCGGTCTCTTGTCCTTTCTCTGGGGCTTTGCAGAGCGGCGTGCGCGCGAGGATCGGAGACGCGCTCCTTCTTGATCTGAAGCAGTGTTTTGTGCGTCACCATCGGTGTCATCGACATCTGTCAAGACGTTCTTTGCTGATGGTCGTGGAGACGATGGTGCAACTGATGGTGCAGCCTCCGACTTGGAGACCTCAGAAGGCCTACGCTTCTTGCGTGATTGCCGTGCTGGCGCTGGCGCCGCCACTTCTTCTTCGTGTGAGGCCTTGCGTTTTCGTAGTGACCGTGTGCCTTCTGGTGCATCATCAGGAAGAATCAGCTCCTTGAAAATAGAGTGCCCACTTGGATCTACACCACGAGCCGAAGGGAGCAAGTCCCTCGTAAGCCTGGGCACGGACGATGGCCTCCGTCGTTTGATTGTTTCTGAGCCTTTTCGTTTCTTTTCTTCCTCGTCGTTTTCAACGTGAAGATCGTTTTGAATGCAGGCACTGCAACGCCACTGTTTCGCATCTACAAGAACTGAATCAGTCTCACACACAGCGTGGGTGGGAACGAGAATCATACCATCTTCGGAGCTAAGCGTGTTAGCGTCGCGGGCGCATTGCCGATGTGCTGCAGGAACAGGTCATGTCAGCTACCGGGATCTTTACCTCGAACATCTTGGCGAGTGCACTCACAATTGTCGCCGCACACGACGCAGGCGAGATACTCTTCATAGTCTGGACTTGGGTCGTTCTCTTCGGTCTGGTTGCAGTATCTGTGCAAAGTTTAGTTTTCAGACATGTTGGTTTTGGCGTTGCTGATCTGAACTCACATGCACACGTTAGGGTCACTTCTGGCAACTTCGGTCTCTGCTTCTTCTTCGCTCTCGGCTTGCCATGGGGCTTCTTCTTCTTCTTCTTCTTCCTCAGAGCTTCCTGATTCGTCGTCATCACTGTAGGTCTTGGCGTCTGATTCGGACTCTCCAATGGCGTCTTGGTCATTATCGTCCTCCTCTTCTTCGTCCGAGGACGCGTTTGCACGTGTCGCAATCTTGACGGCGCCCACAGCCTCGACCTCGTCATCGTCCACCTCTTCGCCCTCTGCATCGACCTCTGAGCCTTCGGCGTCGGTGGTGTGGCCGTCGGCACCTGGTGTCTCGGCCGCAGCAGGCTCCTGTCCGTATTGTATGTCGTCCATCTCATACTCTCCGTCCGCGTCGATGTCGTCTGGTTCGGCGTTGGCAGTTGCCTGGCCCACCAGCCTGCCCGGCTCCGCCATGGCGAAGGAGACAGCGGTAGCCAATCCCGATACGAAATACGCCAGGGTTGCAGCCCAAGTGCAGTGAAAGCTTTAGATTATGCGGTACATGAGCAGGTGACGCTGTGGGAGCGGTGTCATGTATGGGTGGTGAGGTGCGGTGTGTGTATATCGTGGCGCGTTGCTGAGAGCGCTATGGCGGTGCGCCGTGATTGCGGTTGTATCCTGGAGCCGTGAGAGCGTGTGTGGAGACCAACAGGGCCAGCAGCTGATGAAGAAGACGTGCAGTTGCGCTGGTTGGCGGTGCGTAAAGGTGGTCGTGGGCGGTTGGTGCGAGGCGCGATTATCCTGGGCGCAGGGAGCGCAGGGGTGTCGATGTTCGCGATTCGTATGAAAGGGCGGCTCTGGGCGACACGGCAGCTGTCCGCAGTCTGCCTGTAACGCGTGCGTGGATGGGGCTTCAACGGCCCCAAGTCGTCGCTGCTTGTGGAGGTCGGGGCTGCCAAGGCTGGCAGCCGGGGCGCGCCTTCTCTCAGTTCCGACCTCACTCACGAGCTATCGCACCGCACGATACCCACCGCCCACCGATCCACCGCGACCGCTGACACTCTCGCAACCATGGGCGTCCCCTTCGAGGCTTTGCTGCCATACGCTATTATGACCGGCGTACGTTGACTGCCCCAATTGGCCGCGTGGGACCGCTCTAACCGAGATGCCGCAGTTCTTCGCGTTCAGCGCCGTGTCTGTTGGAAAGCTCAAGGAGATGCAGAACGGAGGAAAGCGGACCAGGCGAGGAATCGACGCTTGGGACAGGGTGAGTAGCCGCCGCTGGGCGTCTTGGAGAGCTCGTACTAACAGCCGTGCAGCAAAGTACGACACACCCACGATGACCTCATGCGAGAGACCAGCTACTAAACACACCGCAGTGATGGAGCGCGACCGCCGCCTGACCGGTTTCATGCGAGGACAGACGGACAAGGCCGAGGCGCCCGCCGGCTTCGAGCTCAACAACCCATGGAGGGTGCGTAGCCCATTTCGAGACACCACGACAGTACTAACACGGGACAGTGCGAACAACGATTCATCTAAGCAGTGCGCGGGATCGAAAGCCAATGTTACCTATCCGAATCAAGCAATGACAGTTCCCTTTGTACATACTGAGTCGTGCCCTACTTGATCTCTGACGGCAGTCCCTGGATTCCTACCCTCTCAACCTCGCCAAAGTGGATGCCAAAGTGCTCCTCGAGAGCATCCAACCGATCTTTCTCGCTCTCAAACTCGATCTGCTTCTCCTTCTTCCCGTGCATCCTCCATTTCAGTTCCTTGTCGCCCATGATCAGATTCCCCGCCAGCTCTCCAGCATGGTCCAGAATCTTCTTCTCTACCACGATTGTCCGTGTGAAGAAGGTATGCTTACTCGTGCTAGTGAAGTAGTTCATGACTGCGTAGTCACTCGGGATGAACTCAAGCTCGGTAAAGCAGTACATCAAGGCAAACTCGCTGTCTTCATCCGGTCGGTGTTCATAGACCCAAAGACGTTGGCTTGGATCCGTGTTCCCGGGAACATTGCGCCACTGCAGACGAGCTGCGGCTGGCTTGATGTGTTCTCTGATGACATGGGAGCGGTCTAAAGGCATGGGCACGACAGGACCATTGCCACCAAAACCAACATCGACGTGATATTTGATTTCTCCTATGGTCACCATGTTCACCATGTGAGACCAGCCTGTCAGGACACCTCCGTTGTTGACACGAGCTCCGGCCGAGTAGATGTTGAAGCCGAGCGAGAACAGCAGTGTGCCAAACAAGGCATTGTTTTCCATGCAGTATCCTCCACGACCGTTGTTGTCACGGATGATCTTGGTGAACAGGGCCTCGGGATGAACATTGATGGAATGATGGGCTGAGTAGTGCAGCGTCAAGTTTTCGAACGGAATCTCAGCAAGTTGGTGCTTTTGCAGCAGCGTGAGGTACGTTAACGCATCCTCAGGGCTCAGGTCCGCCACGCCATATTTGCGGTCCTTCTCAGGCAACTTCAGACGCTCAAAGTACTTGGTGATCTGGTCCTTGGTGTAGGACGGTCTCGGTTGTTCAGAGACCATTCCGTTGCTGCAGGGACGTCAAGGGAAAATGCGGCGAGTGAGGTGCAAATCTCAATTGGGCTGGGGGATCGACGGTTCGGTCCTTTTGGTTGGTGGGTTGGGGAGAAGACGAGGACAGCGCTGGTACTCTGACAGAGCAATTTGTGCATTCACAGCTGCAAGATACAGAAGCACAAAGTCAGCACCGCGACTGATGAAACGCCCACGCTTGATGGCGTCACTACGACGACCAAGTCCAAAGCAGATGGGCTGGCGCTGTGGAGCTCGTGCCTGCCAAGTTGATACCCGCGCGGGCGTTCGGACCACGTGAACCCCTGGATTCCTGGTTGGACAAGTTGACAGGGGGAACAGCCGCAGCCGCCGTCGACAAACATTGGGACACCAGGGACAACAGCTCCGCCTGCATGTGCGTGCGTATGGATGGTCTAGCGCGCTTCTCCTGATTGAATGACTTTTGCCATGCTCTGCCCACCGTGAGCAGCTACACCCGCTCTGCTGCGCGAGCTCTGCTCCTCTACACCCCCGTTGCGCTCTCGGTGCACGCCTTCACTGCGCCTCCTCGCCCCCGCGCATCGGGCTTCCCGCTGCTGCCACTGGCACCACCACCACCGAGGCCGACCATGACCAGCAATGGCCTGCGCACGCAGTACCCCTACGAGGGCGGCATGCTCAGTCCCCGCCCGCTCTATGACTTCCCATCGCCGAGCTCAAACTACCCGTCTGGACTGGGAGCACCGTCGCCCAGCTTCTTCCCCATGGCCTACCAGATCTCCCCGCGATTCGGTGCCAGTGCCTTCATCCCTCCGCCAGACGTCTTCGGGGACCGCAGGGACACGGTGCGCGAGAACGGTGGCTACACACCGCGCGACTTGAGGAAGAGAAGCTCAGACGTCATGAACACAGACCCCGTCGCAATGCATCTGCTGGTCGAGACCGCCATAGGCGACAGCCAGTACTTCGACATCTTGACCGTGGACGAGGTTGAGGCGCTGAAGCAGGAGCAGAAAGCGCTTGATGCGCGCCTAGGCACGGTGAGGCGGAAGCTGGAGTCTGAGACCAAGATCCGCGATGCAACACGCTCGCTTACTCGACTGGCCTCCAAGAAAAGCAGCGGACATCGCAGGCAACCCAGCAGCAAGGGCAGCAACGCGGTACAGGAGTACGACGAGCAGTCGCAGGAGGTGCTCGAGGCCAGCAACAAGAAGGTCGAGGAGTTTATCAGGGACCTCCTGGAGATTGAATCCCGAATGCGCATGATCGACATGCAGCTGCTCATGCACACAGCTGCTGTGCTGCAACTGACACACCGGGGCCCCAAGAAGCGCAATGCTTTCGGCCAGCTGTCAGAAGACGGCATGGGAAGACCGGACAGCCCCGCCAGTCTCGAGACATACGAAGTCGGCAGAGCCAACGACGTCGACGACGGCGAGGATGCATTCGATGACAGGAGCTTCTACAGAACACCAGAGAACCTCGACAGTCTCATGACGGCACTGCAGAATGGCACTCATCACCGCTCGCAGTCTGTGGACCGCCAGGACCAGACATTGGTCGCCATGGGGCGACGCCTGGAGGAACTGAACGACCGTCTGCGGGAGCTCATTGTCCAAGCCAATCCAGAACGCAACGAGGACTACGCTCTTCCACCGCAACTGCTAGGAGGCTCGCCAGATGCTTCAAGTATCGACCGTCAGCTTGACTTCCTTGACCAAGGCCTTCGTGACACCAATGCTGAGCTTGCAAGTATACGCAGCAAGACTCGGCACTCGATGAGTGAGGTCGAAGGCCGCCTTGAGGGTATCAACAACCAGCTGTACGGCGTGCTCAGCAGATCTACGCCTGCTGGCGCCGAGCCCATCCAGCCTCCTCCACCGATAACTGGGGGAGGACAGGCCGACCAGTTCAATTACATGGAAGACTCTCTGTACAACCTTGAGCAGATCCAAGATTCTCTAAACGATAAACTAGACGAGCTGCGCTCAAGACCGGCAGATAACGAGGGCGCCGAGAAGGCCGAAAAGTATGAGACAACGCTCATGGGCCTGTGGCAAATCATCCAGGCCGGCGAAGAAGAGGCCCGTGAACGCAAACGAGAGCGCCGTCGTGTGCTTGCTGACGACCCTGATGCAAGCGACGAACTCTCGCCCGACGAGGACTACAACGCCAACGAGTCGTTCTCGTTGCCAGCGTTCTCCGGCAAGGTGCAGTGGTTGTTCAGCCGTGCGATGGGAATGAAAGACAAGCACTCTGTGCTTCTGCGTCAAATCAAGCAGCAGCGCGAACTCAATAGCAAGTCGGATGCCCAGAAGGAGGAGCAGTTCCAGCGCCTCAACGAGCAGATATTCAGTGCAAGGTCCGAGAAGAAAACCATGGAAGACGAGCTCGAGCGTGCAATGGGACAGCTTCAGCAGTTTGACGAGCAGAAAATGCAGGCTGAGCTGCAAGCCATGCGGGATACACAAGAGCGAAATGCAGGTCTCGAGGCCCAGCTCATCAACATGCAAGAACGTCTCGCCACGTTCGATGCAGACCTCCAGGAATCTCGAGACCGCGCCGTTGCCTACGAGAACCAGCTCAAGGATGTACAAGAGAGTGCCGTGGCGTACCAGAAGCAACTGCAGGACGCCGAAGAACGTAACGATGCGCTTGAGAGGGAACGCAAAGAGAACCAGGAGGTAACCTCGTTGTACAATGTGAAGAGCAGGGAGGTAGAGGATCGCAGCGCAGGCTGGGAGGCCCAGATCCGGGATGCTCAGGAACGAGCTGTTTCTCTAGAAGGTCAGCTGAGGAAAGCTCAAGAAGCACAAGACGACTCTCGTGTCGAAGCTGCGGCAACCCAAGCCGAGCTTGCACAATCCCGCGCTAAGATTGACGAAATTGTCACTGCTCTGAACTCGGCCACCGTGGAGAAAGAAGCTGCTGAAGCTCGCTCTCTTGAAGCCACAAACGCGTTGAACGCTAAGGAGGAGGAGTATCGCAATCTCGAAGGAGAAATTGTCCGTCTCACCACCGAGCTTACTTTCGCAAAGGCCGAGCTTGATGGCGCATATGGCAGTCGCTCACAGCGGGCTGCCGAGTCTGCTGCCAACCCTGCTATTAAGAAGGAACTCGTCGAGCTCACCGAGCGAAACCAGTCCCTTCTTGCCGAACTGGAGGCTCTTGGTAGGCTGCAAGACGTAGCATCTCAGTCCGAAGCAGAGGCTCGCCAGTCCGAACGCAACCTCAAGGCCGAACTCTCTGGTATGGCGTCCGAATACGAAGCGCTCACTCGCGACGCTATCCAGAACGAGAAAGACCGCGAGACGCTCGAATCTCAGGTTGACAAGCTGCGCCGCGAGAAGGAGGCGTTGGAGCGTGATCTGAATGACGAGAAGGTCAAGTGGCTTGGTGTCCGCACGCCAGGTACACCGGGAGGCGGCCCTGGTCAGCAGCTGGACATGGGAGCTACTAGCATTCGCATGATGCGAGATGAGTTCAGGAAGATGATGAGGGACCGGACGGCCGAGGGACTCAAGGCACTGAGGGTAAGCACAACAACTGATGCGCTGTGATAGCCGTGAAAGCTAACGTCAAAACAGGTTGAGCAAGAAGAACGCCGCAAGCTCGAAGCTGTGGTTCGCCAGCTACGCAAGGATGCATCACCTGCGTTGCGACCAACCTTGTCTCGCCAGACAACGCAAACATGAGAGTTATGATTTGCATACGACATCGCTATAATATCGTTACCTTCTATCAGCCATTGAGCGAGCCGCACTGATTTTTCCTATTCAGCATATGTATTCTTATATACCCCTTCAGCGTTGCATCTAGCGTTCGTCCTGTAGACGGGCGTTTGTTACATTTAGCAGTGGAAAGAAAGATAGACTCGGCACGTGTGGTGCATGAGCATAGATTAATGCCATAAGAAGTAATAGAGCACTGAGATCGATGAAGTGGCTTACAGCATAGCGTGAGGGATTTACACAGCGCTCTCCATCAAGAGTAGCACCGCACAGATTGGTGGCCGGTGATGTGCTCCAGCAGGCGAGGCGGAAGGACGCGTGAACGCAGACCCCTGTCGAAGCTAACTCTCAGACCCTGCGCTTGCAGCTTGTGACGCAAGTTGCTGCCCCGCCGGTCCCGCAGGCAGCTCAACGGCAGCTTCCAAAGTTTGACTCAACCGCCACAACTTCTCTACACACCCACACCAAGCAAGCTTACCGTCTTCTCACCGCTACCATACCTCTATCTCATCTTACCCCTCGAACATCACAGCAAATATGGCCAAAGGAAAGGGCGGCGCAGGAGGAGGCGACAACCTGGGCAGCAAGAAGGCACAAGGCCAGGCGCGCAAGGCCGACGCCGCCAACGCGAAGAAGGCCGCAGTGAACGCAAAGGAGGAGCAAGCAGAGTCCGCCAAGTGGGACAAGGGCGCAAAGTCCAACGCCAAGGCGTACGTTCTACCATCTTCACGTCCCGCAATAACCCAACTAACTCCACCTCCAGTGACGCCGCCGCCGAAAAGGCCGCAGAAGCCGCGCGCAAGAAGGCCGAAAAAGCCGCTCTCCTCGCCGAGGAAGAGGCATCCTTACCCTCCAAGCCCAAGGGCGCCGGCGCAAAGAAAGCAGAGAAGAAGCCCGCAGGCCGCGGCATCGACTCAGCACTGGGCTCCTTCGACAAGCCCTCAGCACTCAACGCAACCGGTATCGACAACGCGCTCGATGCGCTCGACCTCACATCCGACAACAAGGACAAGCTGGACCGCCACCCGGAACGGCGCTTCAAGGCTGCGTATGCTGCGTTTGAGGAGCGGAGACTGGACGAGATGAAGGACGAGAAGGGTCTCAGGCGGCAGCAGAAGATTGATCAGATCAGGAAGGAGTTTGAGAAGCACCCGGATAACCCGTTCAACCAGGTCAACGCGACTTACAACGCGAGTCGAGAGGATATGGCGGCCATTCGCGAAGGCGTCAAGGGCGAGAAGGAGAAGAGGTTGGGTGGGAACTAGGTTTTTGATTCTAGGTTTGAGGCTTGAATCTGTGTTTGAGTTCAATTCTGAGACGGCTTCAAAGGGTACAGAGGCACTCTTCGTTGACATGAAACGGCTATAGATGAGCTGAAGAACCAACGGGTACTTTGAACCACGGTCACGATCTCTCCACATTGGTATACGGTTGCATCATTAGCACACATTAGCATTGAGATCATTGTACCATTTCTCCTCATCTCAACCCCCTCTCTTCTACAACCCAACTCATCAACAACAGCAACCCCCCCTCCAGAGCTCAAACAATACCCTCCTCCTTCTCCCTCCTAGCATGTTCCCTCCTCGCCCTAACCGCATACCTCGGCACCAGCACCTGCTTGACCCCCAACCACGGCGTATTAACAGGACTCAATCCCGTATAGATGAACAAATCATACAAGAAGCCACCAAACGCGCAACCCAAGAACGGGGCCACCATGGGAATCCAAAAATAATAATCCCCGGCCGACCACACCCCCGGCCCGTACCCGACGGCGTACGACATCAGTCGCGGACCAAAGTCTCGCGCTATGTTGATTGCGTAGCCGGTTTCCCATCCGAAACTGGAACCCAGCCCGAAGATGAGGAAGAATAGGCACAGGGGGAACCATTTGTCGCTTTTGGGGACGCCGTTGTTGCTGCGTGGTGTTAGTGGGGGAGTGGGGTGAATTGATGTGGCAACGGACCTTGGATCTTTGAGTGCGAAGATGACGAACATCAGTAGGGCGCTGGCGATGAATTCGCTGAAGAATTGGCTTGTTTTGGTTAGGAAGCTCTGTGGGTATGTGCAGAAGATGGCGGCGGTTGCGTTGGGAGCGGGCGGTACGGTGCGCTGGTTGTGGCCCTCGAAGTGGTCGATTGCTGATATGTAGTTTGCGTAGACGATGCCTGAGCCCACGAAGCCGCCGAGGATTTGCGCGGCCAAGTAGACGGGGAAACGCCGCCAGGGGAGCTGCCGGAATAGACAGTTGCTGAATGTTATGGATGGGTTGAGGTAGGCGCCTGAGTCGCCCGCAACGTATATGCCTAGCATGACGCCGAGGCCCCAGCTGGATTTCGTTAGTATGGGAGATATATTTCAGTGGAGCAAGGTGTGGTGGTGATGCTGTATTGTGTGCTTACTTACCCCCAGTTGATCGATTGGTATGAACCGAAGCCGTTCCCGCCAGGTGCTGTCTCTTGCCCGGTTGAGAGGAGAACCTGGGCTACTGAACCATCTCCAAACATCACCATGATCGCCACTCCCCAGAACTCGGCGAATGGCTCTCGTAGCACGGCACGTATACGTGACCATAGGAGCTCCGAGGCTGGCCCGTGGTCATGTTCTTCGTCAATGGGAGCATCTGGGTGGAGACCGATGATAGAGCGTGAGCGGGTGAGGCTGGAGGATGTGCGGTCCGTCGAGTTGTTTGACTGCTCAGTGCGGGCTTGTGTTAGTGGTTGTGTGGAGGATGTGTAGCTCAGGTTCGCGCCGCTTTGGTCATTGGCCCAGTCGTGCGAAAGCGATGCTGGTGATGCCGCGGATGTCCGCGAGGGGCCTTGAGCCATGGGACCGGCATTTTGGGAGCTCGTCTCCATCGTGCTGTTTTGTATCGTTGTGACTGCTTCTCATAAGGCAGCCAAGCGTTGTTTGACGCTGGTCGGTAAAAAGAAAATCAAGACTACGGCGTGCGTCCACCCGTTTCCAACGTATTCAGAGCCTCAAAGTCAATCGAATTTATGGGCGCCATCGCAGCTCTTCAACCTTAAAGAGTGTCACGCTGCTCACTCCCGAGGTATTCTGAGCGTACGTCACTGGCTCACCATCCGGCACGGCATGGACGCCATTGGAAGCCAATGTCAGGATCTTCGTATAGGAAGCTCACATCTGGGGTAAACAAACGCGGGGTTCGCTTGGTCGTTCAGTCACTGGAGCTGTCGAGTGCGCAAAATGACGTCTGACCTAACGGATGTGGCATCATTCCCGGCGGACATGGTGCCGAGTCGATGCTTAGCCGTCAGACAATAAGTGCTCTCGTTATGCTGTCCATGGCTTATGACATGACACGTAGTGTTACAAGGGCGTCCACTGGTCTTCTCAAAAAAGAAGTGAGGTTGTTCAGAAGTTGAACTCGATTTCCGGCATTATTGTGGAGAGTTCGTGGAGCTGGCTGTGGGGTGCATACCTGATCCGCGGCTGGCATCGGAAGGAGCGATGCCTGATGGAGGATCGCGTGACGCCTGAGTGGCACCCTTCGAAGCGCGAACTCTGATCCAACTTCAACCTTCATACCTCACCCCTCCTCTCCTTATTTTTCGAACACCACTCCTGCAGTCTGCTTTTCTCTTGCGACGAAGTTCCGCAGCCTATTTCAGGAAGAAGAGGAGGGTATTGAAACATCCCGGTTCCTTTTCAGCATTGGCACCGACGGCTGCTGCCCGCCCCTGGGTTGATGCAAATTTTCATAATTCACAACAGACACGCGTTGATCGAACGATCAGCCTCCCTCTGCAAAGACAGGCTTCCGATCAAGAGCTTATCATGAGCCTCGAATTCCGAAGCCTACATTTCAATGATCTCCCTACTCTAGCCACCGACGCTTGCTCGTCCCTACTGAACATTTGCACGATCCTGCAACTGCAACTCAGTTCCACGGCCAAAACATGAACTTACTGGTACGAAAACGGTCAAGATGAGAGTTTACGGGGCCACTTCTAAGCAGCTCCGGTTCTTGCGTTTACTATAAACAACTCGACGCTCATACAACGATCACGACAAAGCGAGGATACTTATTGCTCACGCCCATGAGCTTATTCTGCTTCAACATAGAGAAAGCCTCTTGGACGATATCTGGAAAGTATTTGACTGGACTTTGCGGCGACTGACATGGTAAAACATCGTTTCTCTGGACGTTTCTGTCGCAGCTTGACCTACGAGGACATACTCCATGTTTACGAAAAGAACTCGCGGTGTCCAAGGTACGCTGATAGCTTGCTATCACCTTGGGGTTCGCGTTGCTGTGGCGACTCTCGCGCTGCCTTCACCTGTGGTCGAGCGCACCAGCACAGGGCCTGCGCACACGCACACTTGCCTTCACCAGAGTTCAATTTGCGTCTGAGGATACACTTGCTGTTCCTTTCGAGTTATAAGCCAGGATATTGGACGGTTCTGTCACCTAATCATCAACACGTTCCTGCCTCTTGGCAGAGTCGGTCTTTGGTTGCTGTGCCTTAGCACCCGCCAAATCCACTTGACCTGATCGTGAGGCCGGGATGATCGGTGCAGTATGGCCCAGCGCTCCTGGCCAGAGCTAACATCTACCGACTGCACCTTTTTGCTGTTATTCAGGTATTGAAGATAGGTAGCCAGGGTTCGAAACGCGGTGTGGAAGCCGCTTTTATCTTTTTGTTGCGCCGGTACGCTTTCACTTCAGCTCGTCCAGCCAGCCGCGCCACTCGTGCAAGCGCTAGCCTTTTCAGCGAACTCGCAATGACTTGTGTGCCATTGTACGATATCTTGGAGGCATCATTGGAAAGATGCCATGTGCACAGCATGTCTGGCTTTGCCGGCTTGTAAAGTGGTCAAAAGACAGTGATTCCAGTTTGTGATGCAGTTTGGTCCGATCGAGTATGCGAATCTCAGAACTTGTCTGAAGGCACATTGTGAGGTAAATGAAGATCACATCAACATTGTTACCCATTACATGAGCGTACAAGCTAGAGAAAGAGGTGGAGAAGGAAATAGCAGATACTACAGGGACACATATACTGTAGCACTGTAGCGAAATGATTCCGAAGTCCAGATTTTAGCCGGGATTGTGTTCAGCGTAGCTTGGGGTAGCAAAAGCAATTCTTAAGAAGGGCTTGCAGTGGAAGCCCCCCCAGAAGAAACCATCAATGGAAGAAAGTCTCTAGTAAGCAACTTTGCTTTCTGTCACTGACTGCATAAAACATGTCTGATACTATGAAACACCCGTCGATCCTCAGCACCGTGCCCACATTGCAAGCCTACAGCGCCGAAGCAAAGCCCAGCTCATACGCCAAACCGACTGTCATCTTGGCATGCTCGAGCATATGGCTGAAGCTAACTGTGCTCAACGTGTCTTGTGCTGTGTGGATATACTTGCTTGTGTTCTCCATCGCTGACTCAATCACGAAAGCAGACGGGTATCCTGCTTTCGAGGCACTCGCATGGTCTGAACACGCGTATCCGCACTTTGTTTCAACGTATGGGATAGTGCAGTACTAAACGTTGTCAGCCAAAGTCCCCGATTGGGAGAAAGCGAAGGTAACCAGAATACTTACCGCGGTAATGACCTTCTTGATGAAGGTAGAAAGTCCAACATCAACGTAGTCAGTGATGACGCCTACGCTCTCAGTGATGCCTGGCTTGACGTAGCCGGTCATGTCTTGCTGCAGCATAGCTTTTACCACACGACCCTTGTTCTTGTAGTCTGTGAAGACTGCTTGACTCTCGAGCAACCCACCATCTTCAGCAGCGTACCAATGGAACTCGATCGTATTCGGCGCCTGTCCGCTCTTGACTTTTTCATCTGTCAATAGGACTCTCAGAGCCTCCAGGATTGTGAACGTCCCGCTGCCATCGTCGTCGGCGCCTGGTGCACGGCCAGTCGAGGGGCTGGCGCCGTTGACACTGTCTTGGTGTGCGCCAATAACGATAGTGTTGGTGCTTTTTCCGGGGATCGTAGCAATCACAGAGTTCTGTGTCCATGACGCGTGCGTAAATGCGCGTGCGCTGGCGCCAGATGCGCCAGAGGCGCTGAGGACAGCTTGTACTTGGGCGAGGAGCCACTCGGAGGATTGTTTTCCGTAAGTGCTCTTATAGTAGCGATTCTGGAAGTTCGAGAACGTGGTGAGGCCGGTCTTCATGTTGGACGTGCTGAGCTTGGAGAGGAGAGGGCTGACGCTGGCTTTCTGGGAAACAGCAGTTGGGAAAGTGACTGCTGCTGCTGCAACTGCTGCGGATGAGCGCTTTTGCGCATGTTCATGGAGGTCCGAGTATTCGGTGATATCCATGAAATTCACTCCAGCCTGCAAAATGTTAGCATGTTGCAGTTGTTGGACTTGGGAACATTACATTGTAAAGATCCCATTTTCCTGCCTCAGTGACTTGCTTGGTCACTCCAGGCACAAGCTCAAGTGTGTAGAACTGCTCCGCTACAGGCGAAGTAGCTTCCTTGGGTATCGTAAGGGCAAGGGCTGTAGAAGCAGATAGCGCAAGAGCGAAGGTAGAGGAAAATCTCATATTGGCAAAAGTGATCTAGACTCGACGAGACTAAAAAATCGGTCGCTCGCACCCTTTTTATGGTCTCACAATTTGTCGTCAAATCTGGTCGGCTCAATTTAAGTTCACTTCTATTGTCCACGCGATGAGGTGGTTGTTACCCTTGTGCTTAGCGAACACCACATCCTATAGCAGCCGAGATAGACAACAATCCATCTTTGGGCTAAGTCTGCATTCGACAGGCGACAAGAAATATGTAGTAGAGTGACGCTTGGTGTTGCTTGGCTCTTGCCAGTAAGAGCTTATATTAATTAACACTACAGTAGTTAGGTCAGGTAAAAAACCTAAAAATAGAAAAAAAACTTAATATAAATGTGTAAAATTAAAATTTTATAGGTATATTACAAACTATATATATACTATGTTTATAAACCTTCTATCTTCCTTACCTATTCTTTAGCTCTATCTAAACTCTAAAGTTAAAGGGTTTATATTTCTAGTCTGTATCTCTGTAGTTTACAGATTGTATTAAAACTTAGTTTAAGATAATTATTTTCTTCTACTCTATCTAAAAACTAAGGTTAAAGGATTTATATTTCTAGCTTATGTTTCTACAGGTTATAGATTATATTAAAACTTAGTTTAAAATATTTATTTTCTTCTACTCTATTTAAAATTAAAAGTAAAAGGATTTATATTTCTAGTCTATATTTCTATAGTTTACAGATTACATTAAAACTTAGTTTAAGATAATTATTTTCTTTTCCTTTATCTTAAATTAAAAGTTAGGGGTTTAGTTTAGGCTAGTAGAAATCTGTAATATAATCTACTATATAGTAACTTTTTATTACCTTAAAAACAACTTCTACCTTAAAAAGTATCTTTAGATTCTTAAATAGTGTACCTTCTTTAGTCTTACTTAAGAGAATTATCTTCTTTTACCTTATCTTAAATTAAAAGTTAGAGGTTTAGTTTAGGCTTATAGAAATCTATAACCTAATATATATAGTAACCTCTTGTTATCTTAAAAACAACTTCTACCTTAAAAAGCATCTTTAAATTCTTAAATAGTATACCTCCTTTAGTCTTATAAATTAATACTAAGAACTGTATATATAGTAAACTCTTATTCTTTATAAAATTAAACTCTAAAACTATATATAGTAAACTTATATCTGCTCTGAATCTAGCCTCTAAAACTATATATAGTAAACTTATATCTATTCTAAATCCTACTACTAAAACTATAAGAGGTTAACTTATATTTACCCTAAAATTGTTACTAGAAACTATATATAGTAAACTTATATTTATTCTAAAATTATTACTAGAAACTATATAAGGTAAACTTATGCCTATTTTAAATCTAATACCTAAAACTATATATAGTAAACTTATATTTATTCTAAAATTATTACTAGAAACTGTATATAGCAGACTTATTCTTGTTATATTAAAATAGATTATACTATAGCCTTTATTTACTCTTCTTTTAAGACTGTAATAATTGCTTTTATAATGCCTTAGTAGCCTAGTGTAGAAAGCTGCTATACCTTAATTCTAGCATACCCTTACGCTTTTTCCTTGCTATCTTCCTAGCCTTATTACTAGTTTAGTAAGAACGCCTAGAACTACTTATTCTAGGCATAACATTTTTATTTCTAGTACTACTGCCTCTAGTCTGTATATACTAGCTAGTATTAAGAGTAATATCTTATTATATTAGAATTCTAGTATAAGGGCACTGTAGGCAGGCAAGAGAGATAGGACGAAACGTATAGTATTAGATAAGATAAGAGATAAATCCTTAGGGGTTAAGCCTCTAAGGATTTAGAGGAATATATACTTGTATATAGGCTCTAAGGGGTAACTGTAGTTGCCCTAAGGTGTTTCTAAGGGTTAGCATGCCTAAGGTAGAAAGCTCCTAATAATAGCCCCCCCCCCTTCTTATAGTCTATCCTAGACTGCTAAACTCTATATACTAATACTTGCTAGTTTAAACTCTAAAAGAACCTCTAATATAAGAGGAAAATAGTTAGGAGAAAGCTAGTTTGCTTATTAGTAGGTGTTTAAATCTATTAATTATGTTAGCACAAACAACTCTCTACAGGGTGCAGCTAGCACTAGTTTACTGCTTGCTAAGTAACTTTACCTTTAGATTCTTTAGGATTAGAGACTCTAGAACCTGTAGTTAAGACTATTAGGGAGTTAGGTAATAGTTTAGTAGATTACTAAACGAGTGTTTAGCTAGTACCCCCCTATAGGGTGTCTGCAGCCTTACTCTAGTCCCCTTAAGAATCTAGTGCCCTTAGTTTAGTAGCCTTAACCTCTAGAAGCATAGTAAAAGGAAGATATAGAATAAACTATATAGTAATTATAGTAGGTTCTCTCTGTAGGATACCTATTACTGTACTGTAGTTCTTATAGGGCACTACTGCTCTAAGTCTAGAGACTGTAGTTACCTAGAAGCTAGTGTTAGATGCAGTAATATGCTGCTCTAGGCTATTTTCTCTAACAACTCGTCTTCTATAGGTTACTTAAGTGTCTAGGCTCTTTGTCTATAAGCTCTGCAGAGGCCTTCTCTTAGTTTAAACAACTGCAGTTACTAGAGGCGTAGACTTATTTACTTAACTACTGCAATAGTTTAGCTAGATATATTATTACCTTTACCTAAGAGGTACTCTGTAAGGTATCTAGTTAGTACCTAAGAGTTATTCTTCTTCTGCGCAAGTAGGCCCTAAGCAACATGCTATATATAGGTAGCTTATTGTAATAATATTAGGCGTTACTCTATATTTAGATTAACTCTATTATAGGAGTCTATCTGCTAATTGCGCAGTGTTAGCTATACCTTTATTATATATTTAGTTGTTGTTTGCTCTAGACTTAGGGCTTTGTAGACGTATAGCAAGTGTCCTATTAGGCGCGCATTATTCCTTACTAACTATGTAAAGTTTTAGGCATTTAACTGTTTAGAAAGTAGGTAGTAAGGTAGTAGAACGTTAGCAGGGCAGTAGATAGAGGTAAGAGTGTTGTAGTATATAAAGAGTAGATACCTTAACTTATTCTTCCTTATCTACACTCTACTTACACTTACACACTTTCTACTCTTTTTCTTTAGAATTATGCCTTTTCTGCCTTTGCATATTAATAACGCTAAGTTACTAGACTTTGTGTACGCGTTGCCTAACAACATAGCTCTGCAGCTTTTTCTTACTTAGTTCTAGTATTACAGGTGCGTAACTAAGCTGTCTACTAAGTCTAGCTCTAACCCTAATAGAATAATTAAGTTGTTTATACAGGTCTTTAGGTGTTCTAAGAGGTTCTACGTGCGTAAGAATAACTTTAGCGTATACTCTAGATACTTAGGCAGTAACGCTAGTAGATGCGTTAAGGTAAGTCTAGAACTCTTCTTATTGCCTGCCTAACGCTAATCTGTATAGATTACGCCTTACTTCTGCTGTACTATTAACATGCTTAACTTCCTTATTAAGTAAGCTAAACGCAAGATAAATAAGGAGACTACTTAATAAGGTAACGCTGTAACTAAAGATAACGTTCTAGCTACAACCTAGCACTACTAGCAGACTACTTTTAACTACGCTAAAGCCTACTATATTAGTACTGTAACCTACAAGGCTACTGTCTAACACTATGTAAAGGACTTAGGTTTAGGTCTAGTAGACTATAATAAAGCTTACTAGGTTTTGTAGGAGTATAACCTGCAGCGCTTTAATGTACGTTTTTCTACCTTTTACCTACCTTTACTATAGCTAACTTGTATAAGCAGCCTTAGGTACTGTTAGCAAGAAGGCAGCCTTTAATATAGTTATTAACATAGACGTTAAGTGCGTGTTCTAGCAGGATAGTGCTGCTAGGGGTGCAGAGAAGCGTTAGTACTACTACAGCACTAATATACCTTCTAATAATGCTCTAGCTACTCCCTTCTAGCAGTTAATAGTTTCTCTAACTAAGTCTGCAGTTTAGAAGACTTCTAAGCGTTATTATTAAGGTAGTCCGGACTTCTAGCCTAGCCCTACTAGAAGCTTATAAGGTCTTTTCCTTGTTTTAGGTTGCTTTTTTAGATAATATATAGTAATAGATTAAATACAATAGTTATATAACCCTCTATGCCTACTCTAGTGCTCTTAAGACTCTTATCCCCTACCTTAGATAGTTACTAGGCTAATCTACAGCCTTAGGACAGTAACTCTAGGTTAATATATTATCTATAGTTTTATAGCATGTGTAAGTATTATCCTAGAGGGACTTCCTTAGGTAACCTCTCTTCTGCTAAGGCAGAATTAGATTACCTTACTCTGCCTAAGTATTAGCTCTGCGCTTACAGGTAGATTGCTGTAGCGTATTAGTTACTGTCTTAAGGTAATCTTTAAGGATTTCCTTATAGTAGTTAAGGTTCTCTAGTAGCTTCTAGGTAGCTTCTTTATTAGGCTAACCTAGCTACTTTACTAGATACTCTTGCCTATAGGTTTAAGTATTATAGTGTTGCAGGATCTCTTTAACTTTATATCTCTCTACTAGAAGAGTATCTTCTAGAATCTGCATAGAACCTAGCTAGAACTTCTTCTCTGCAAAGGGTTCCCTCTAGGGCTTAAGTAGTAATATATTAAACACTAGGTGCACTCTATCTATTAATAGTAGCAGGTCTAGCTTATAAGCTAGCTTGCTAATCTTCTTTATAATAGTAAATAGACCTAGGTAACAGGCATTAAACTTCTTAGATAGTTAGCTAGTTGCTAGGTTCTTTGCTTAGAGCAACACTTACTTGCCTTTAGCAAAGTGTCTATCTGCCTGCTTAGTATTATACTAACAAGAATTACTCTTCTAGGCGTACTCTAAGCTGTCCTTTGCTGCTACCTAAAGGTTGTGCTACTGCTCTAGCCGTCTAATTACCTGCTAGTAAAGGTCTAGTGCCTTTCTACTGTCGGCCTAGGCTTTTAGAAGATAGTATAACTAGTGCTTATCTAGGACTCTATTAAAGCCTTATAGGTTAATCCTGTAAGCTACTTTAATAGAGGACTCTCTGTATGCTAAGTAAGCCTTTAAGTTGTATACGTACTCTGCGTATAGTAATAAGTCTACCTAGTTATCCTGTTAGTAGTTTATATAGATGCGCAGGTAGGTTTCTAACTCCTAGTTTTAGCATTCTGTCTATCTGTTAGTCTGTAGGTAAAAGGCTGTGCTAAGGCAATAGTTAATCTTTAAGTAGTAGCAGATATTAGACTAGAATTAACTAGTAAACACTAACTCTTAGTTTAATATTAGAGTATTAGGGGGACTATATTTAAAGAAGCACTGCTAGAGTAGTAGTTTAGCTACCCTCTAGAAAGTAATTACTTTAGTTATAGGCAGGTACTAGACATACTTGCTAAACCTATTAACTAGGACTAGAATTAAGTTATACTTATTCTCTTAGTTATTCTTTAACGTTAGTAGGTCTGTTACAAAGTCTAGAAAGTAGTACTGCTAAGGTGTATTAGGTATAGGGAGTAGGACTAGTAAACCTTATAGCTTATGCCTGCAGATCTTGTTTAGTTAGTATACTGTATAACACTAAACATACTTATATATATTCTTCTTTAGGTTTAGCTAGTAGTACTTTTGTTTTAATAGCTAGGTAGTCTTCTTGCAACTATAATAACCCTCTATAGAGTTATTATAGTTCTTTGCAAAGATAGTTTAGCAAAGAGTTATATCTTAGAGAATCTACACTTTTCTACTCCTACGCAGGATCCTACTAGGGTTAACCTCCTAGTAGCAGTAACTCTTAGCTGCTCTGCCTGCTTCCTAACTTATTAGCAACTTATAAGCAGCGTTCTACTTCTAAACCTGTCTAATGTAGTTAGTTAGGCGTTCTAGTATGTCTAGGGCGTATACAGATTCGCCTTACGCAGTATTGTTTATAAGGTAAGTAGGTAACCTAACTTATCTGTTAAGGTTATAAAGAAGAGCTTCTGTAATATTAAAGTTAGGTTCCTAAGCTTTAAATAATTTAGATTAACCCTAGCTACTATAGCCTGTAGATAGCTAGTTAAGAGCTAAGAGAGACGTATCTCTAGTACCTGTTAATAGGTAGAATTTCTTAGGGGCGGTTTTAGAGAGTTGCTAAGATCCTATAGGACTCCTACTAGGGCTACCTATTGCCCTAGTTGCCTGTTTAACGTTTTAAGCCTTAGACTTTTAGATAGTCTATATTTAAAGCTTCTATTAGAGCGTTAGTAGCATAGTATTACGTAGTGCCTGCTGCTCCCTAATAACTAGTCTCTTTGCATAATCTAAACGCCTTAATAGGCTATCTATAGAGTTCTCTAGTCTAGGCTTGTACTTAACTTTAAAGTTATACCTAGCTAGCTCTTCTGCCTAGCGTGCTTACTTAGAGGAGAGCTTCTTTGTAGTTATAAAGTACTATAGGTTGTTATAATTAGAAAGTACTTAGACTGTTAACAGGGCATACTTAAGGCAATGTTGCTACTGCCTAAATACCTTAATAATTGCGGCTAATTCCTTATTATAGGTGTGCTATCTAATTAATAGGCCTTAGAACTTTCTACTCTAGAACGCTACTAGCTTCTAGTGTTGTTCTGTTAGTACTCCTAACAATTGCAGTTACAGCAGTATAGCAGCTATAGCAAAGTCTAACGCGTTAGTAAGGACTATAATTAGCTTAGCAGGGTTAAAGTGCTGTAGCACAGGTACTTTAGTAAACTTCTTCCTAATAGTAAGAAAAGCCTAGCGTACTTCCGCTAGCTAACTCTATAGTTTGTACTATCTTATTAGGCCTTTTTAGGTTTTTACTAGCGTTTTCTTCCCCCTCTTTATTAAAGTAGAGCCTTCTAGCTCTAACTCCGGCCTCTAGGCAGAAGTTATATAGTCTACTAACAGGCAGACAATTCTAGAGTAGTTAAAGATAAATCTTTAGTAAAAGTTAGCAAAGCTAAGAAATACTTAGATGTTCTTATACCTCTTAGGCTTAGGCTACTCTTAGATTATTTATACACAGACAGGATCTATAACTACTCTACCTAGCGTAATAATAAAGCCTAGGAACTTAACTAACTTTGTTATAAATAAGCATTTGCTTGCCTTGTAGAACAACCTCTATTTAACAAGTTAATTTAAGATCTCTTTAACGTAGGCCTAATAATCCTCCTTATGCTCTAAGTATATAAGAATATTATCTAGGTATACTACACAGGTGCGGTCTAGCAGGCCTCCTAGGGCTCTCTAGATATAGGATTAGAATATTGCTAGAGCGTTTACTAACCTAAAAGGTATAACTAGGTACTTAAAATAACTGTACCTAGTCTTAAAAGCTGTTTTCTACTTATTACCTTCCTTAATCTAGAGCCTATAATAGGTATTATATAGATCTAGCTTAGAGAAGATAGCAGCTTTTAATAGCCTATCTAGTGTCTTATTTATAAGAGGAATAGGATACTAGTTCTTAATAGTAACCTTGTTAAGGCCTCTATAATCTATACAAAGTTATAGTATACTATTAGCCTTTAGCATAAACAGGATAGATGCCCTAGTAGGAGACTTACTTAGGCAGATCTAACTCTTCTCCTGCGCTGTATTAAGGTAGGCCTGTAGTATTTCTAGCTTCTTCCTAGAGAAGTTATATATAGGCATGTTTAGTATCTTAGTCTCTAGCTTAATATTAATAGAGTAATTATAATTCTAATACAGTGCTAATATACTAGACTAGTGTTTACTAAATACAAACTACTTATAGTATAGCTCTAGAGGAACGTGCTTAAGCTCCTCTAGGTCTAGTTTATTATCTACAGAGTTAACTAAAGAGTAGTCTTTGTTACTATCTAGGAGGACTTAGGCTATACCTATAGGTAGTATCTTAGAGCGTTAAGAGGGCTTATAGATAATACTTGCTACTATACGCTTACCTGTAGCTTTAGGGAGCTATAATAGATCTAGGTACTACATAACGCAATACTAAAGGTAGTTAACAACTTTAAGCATTTTGTTCTAGAGCTAGAGAAGTCTCTTATTATAGAAGTATTCTGCGTTAAGAACAGCGTCTCTGCTTAGCCTCTAGGCTAGTAGTTATCTACTGCCTTTCTAGTTACTTTCTAAAAGGTTGTTAATTGCCTCCTCTAGAACTTAGTAGACTAGGTTACCTAGGTGCATTAAGTATGCTCTCTCTCCTAGTTTTATAGAGTAGAACAGCTCTTATATAGTAGTAAGGTGTACTCTTTCTGTATTGTTAGAGAACTACTTATATATGCCTTTAGAGAAGCAGATATACAGGTTAGCAGATACTAACTATAAGTAGCCTAGTACTAGGTTATATCCCTTAAAGACAGCTAACTAGAACTTCTACAGTCCTACAGATTTAACTATACTATTACTATCTTAGCAATTAATAGTTAGATTATAAGGTTACTAGATATCTAGGTAGTTGCTATTAAGAAATGTAGCTACTAGCCTTTAATAGAACAATTTATATTCTAGGTAGCAATTATCTACTACTTACTAGCTAATAAGGTTTAGCTCTGCTTCTAAGTTATAGAAGGCTTAAAGTAGTATTAGAGACCTATTAGAGTTCTAGAGGGATACAGTAACTGTAATACAGGTTTATTTCCTTCTAGTTTTAGGCTCTAGTTATAGTTAGGATAAGTTAGCAACTAGGGCTTCCCTTTTCCTAACTCTTCTGTTAACTAGGCGTTCCTATTATTGCTACTTTTATAGTAGGAGTTGTAACTACTATAGTTTTTCTAGTAACTCTTTTAGCTGCCCTAGTCTTTGTTTTAACTCTAGCTGTTGTTACTATTATTAGATTAGGTAGCTACTAGGGTACTATTGCTCTAGCTACAGAATAGTGTGCCTCTGCAGCTAGTATATCTCTTATTCCTCTTCTAATTAGGAGATATAGTATGCCTTTTACTATAGTTAGCGTTGCTACTCCTGTAAGTAACTATAGGACAGGCTGCTATCTCTGCGTTACAGAGGGCTTGTTTAAACTCCTGCTATTACTAGATATTATCTAGGCTGCTATTACGCTAAATTTCCTGCTAGAGGTAAGGCAGAGTTTTAGACTATATAAACGCGATTTTAAAGTTATAGTCTTTAGTACTGTTATTAAACTTAAAGAAGCTGTGCAGTAGTAGTAACTCCTAGTAATTTAACAGTATTAGAAAGGTGTTAACTGTAATGCCTTCTCTCTACTTAATATTAAAGAACTTAGTATAGTTGTTATACTTAGTAAGGACAGGGTCTTATATAAGTTACTCCTCCTCTAACTTAAGGTTAGACTATAATTAGATAGATCTCTAGTTAATCTGTTGTTAGATTAGTTTGCAATAGATGCTAAACTAAATAGTACCTATAGCCTAGTAGGTTCTTATAATAGAGTCCTCTAACACCTAAGCGTATTAGAAGGCTGTCTTAATATCTTTAATCTACTAGTCTACTTACTGTAGGGATAGAGCTCTGCTCTTAGTACCTAGCTTAGGTTTAGGTTAAATGTTGTTTAACACTTAGATAATCTTTCTAGCCTTATTAAACGCTAGCTAGTTAGGTTCTAACTAGTTCCTGCTCTTAGTTAAGCCTAGGGCTTATAAGGCTTAGTTAATCTAGTTCCTTTAGATAGCTAATTTAGCTTTAGTAGCTTTAGCAAGCTCTGCCTTAAAAAGATTCTTAAGAAGTTACTTAATAAATAAAGGCTGGCCTGTAGTTAGGATAGCTACAGGTTCTACTCTAGGCGCCCCTGTAGCAGCTAGAGGGTCTGCATTTAAACTAGTTGCTAGGTTTATCTAACTTAGATAGGATAGCGTATCTGTTAGAGGGCTAGTAGGGCTAAGAGCCTGTTCGTCTCCTAATTTAGTAGGACCTAACGCTTAGTTGTTAGATATACTAGGCGTTGTCTTAACCTAGGGCATGCCTAGTAGTAATAAGTTTGCTACCACGTTGTGTATAGGATACCTCTGGGCATCTGTTAGGTCGCTACCGGGGCTAGGCTGTCGCGAGCCTAGTGTGTTGTCGTTGCCGGTAGCACGTTAGCGACGTCGATTTCTAACTATCGTGATAGGTATAGAAAAAATTAGATATCTCTTAACTGCCTCTTCTAAGAGGGAGTATAAAGGATTCGAATTGTAAGGGCACTGTAGGCAGGCAAGAGAGATAGGACGAAATGTATAGTATTAGATAAGATAAGAGACAAATCCTTAGGGGTTAAGCCCCTAAGGATTTAGGGGAATATATACGTGTGTGTAGGCTCTAAGGGGTAACCGTAGTCGCCCTAAGGTGTTCCTAAGGGTTAGCATGCCTAAGGTAGAAAGCCTCTAACATCTAGCACTAGCTTAATATATACTGCTAACCTTGTCTGTGCTAGTATCTAGAAAGCTAGGTATAGTAAAGTAAATAATATTAGTACATGTTAGTAAAGTTAATCTAGATATAGTTTTTATAAAAGAGAGTATAGTAATTAGCACAGACTCTTCTATATACTCTATACTGTTAGTAGTTAGTCTTTCTATATAAAGGTAGTTACACTAGTAGTATATAGTATTATTTAGTATAATTTAGTTTAGATTAACCTAGTTATAGTACCTATATAACTAACTGCTAGTAGTATATAGAGGTAGCTGTATTTGTTAAATAACTTAAGAGCATTAGTTAGCCTAGATATATAATAAGCAGTAGTATATACTATTAGTATTTTTAAGTTACTTTTTAGTATTTTAAATATAACTAACCTAGCTCTAACATAGCAGCTACGAAACGCTCTATCTACTATTAAAGTACTCTAAGGGTCTGTACCTTATCTAAAGTTAAGTAATAAACTGTACTATTTTAATCTAGTATATAGAATTAAACCTAGTATCCTTAGTATAGAAGCTAGTTAGCTTCTATATCTCTAGTTAAATGTTATAGTTTAGCTAGTAGACCTGAGTAAATATAGAGTATAGCTTCTAGTTAAGGTATATAAATAGATACCCTTTATATAGAGAAAGGTAAAGAAGAATAAATACAGTTGTTTCTTTTATAGGATAAAGCTTCTTTCTATATAGCTTCTTTATTACCTGTATTATACTAGTTATATCTAATATTATAAGTAGTAGCAAAGTTAGTAGAAGGTTTTAATAGCGTAGCCTTATATTAGCTATAGTAAAGTTAGATATTAGTAATCTATTTAGTAGAGTAGGTATATTATACTAGTATAGGAGTGCAGTTAAAGCTAATAAGACTATTACTAGAGTAGGATTTAACTATAGTTATATATTCTGTTAGTATTTATTATTACTTATTACCTTACTAGAAAGATAGACTAATATAGTTAGAGTCTAGCCTATATATATAGACATTGTAATAAATACATCTACTCTATATAAAACCTAGGCACATAATATATATCTTGCCTAGGCTAGTACTATTAGTTATAGTTAACTTTACTCTTAAAATATTAACTTATCTTCTTAATATAAGACTGTAATCTCTATACTATAGCTAATCTATCTGCTAGGAGCGCTTATTTATTATTAGACTTTCTAGGTAACTTCTATTAATAAGGTAACTTCTACTATAATTATGCTATATATAACTATTCTTAGTAATATCTGCTATCTTTGCTAGCGCAGTTATATTTAACTTATATACCTCTGTAATATTTGTACTTACTAAGAGAAGGCCCTAAATCTACCTAACAAACTACTTGCTTTAGTAAGCTACTAGTACACTTTCTTAGTTAGTCTTGCTACTAACACGCATAGCCTATAACAGTTAGCAGTATAACTTTTCTCTACTCTAGCATCTACTATTAAATTATTCTGTCTAGTAAGAGTTTAAGTTATCTAGAGTAAGAATGTAATAATGTTCTAAATAGCCTAGATATGTAAGATAGCTAAGCTAATATCTACCTTCTATACTTATTGTTTATACAAACTCTCTTATATAGCTTAGTATTACTAAAGCAAACTAGTACTTCTATATAAATTACCTACTACAGTACACTGCTTACCTATCCTGTCTAGCTTATCTAATAATACTTATACTGCGTAGCTAGAACTTAGAGATCTTAAGAGTCTTAGTATTTAGCTTGTCTATTCTAACTATCTACTAATAGATACTAAAGCCCTAGCTAATAAAGAGGGCCTTCTATATGCCTAGTTTACTGTAATACAGCTATAGATTACTTAGCTGTAGTCTAATATTAACCTTTGTATAACTAAGTATAATACTATTATTTCTTATAGTTAGAATCTTAATAGCAAAGTTAGTAAGATAAAGGCTAACATTGTAACTATCTAGAAGACCCTTTAGTAGAAGTCAGTCTTCTCTAGATATATCTAAGTATTACTTAGGTTTTAGACATCTAATTAGGGTTATAATATTAGATTTATAAGTAATAGGGGAAATAAAACTATTGCAAATAGAGAGTAGCTAGCTGTAGTAATATAATATGTCTGCTATAAGGTCTACTACTAATATTTCTTCTATAGTAATAGTGCTAATTATGTTTATATTTATATTTGCTAATTACAGCCTAGTATTATTTACTTAACACGTTAGTGTTCTGCAACCTCTTACTTATAAACCTAATCTACTCTCTATACACTTAGGTTTTTAACTAAACCTAGCACTTAGTTACCTAGCTAATACTCTTAGTAAACTATATATTGCGTTGTTTCTATGCGCTGTAGGTACTAGCTGTTCCTTACTAAAGAATTGTCTTCTCTTATTATTAGCACTAGCTATTTACAGAATAATATTGCCTCTAACTAATAAATTATACATGTTAGAATTATAATAGGATATAAGATAAAAGTAAGCAAATATCTATAACTAGAAAGTTTATAGAACTAGAGTCTCTTAATAGAAAATATAAGGCAGTCTAATTAATAGACTTATTCTAGGCTAGACTGTTTACGCTAAGCTTATTCCCTATAATAGGCATAGAAGTTAGAACACAGCCTAGTACTACTATGCGTTTTTATTAAGAGGGTTACACCTATATTAAATACACAGCTTATTCTCTTAGTAAGTAGTAAGGCTTTTTTTATTAATAGATATAAAATCTAAACTATTATTGCTAAAGCATTATCTAAGTTTACCTAGAACTACTTCTGCCTACAACAACACTAAAGCTACTTTATTACTTTTAGCTAGCTAGGACTAATAAGCATTAAACTGTTAGAAGGTACTAAGGTTGCCTAGTAGCTGTGCAGTAGCGTTCTATAATAAGTAACTATAGCTTTTACTCTATACTCTAAAAAGTAAGAGCGAGTAAAGTTAATTCTAAAGCTTATATAATAAGACTATTAAGTGTAAAAGACTAACTACGCTTCTAGACTATTAGAGAGCTAATACATATATAAATAAAGTTGTAATAAGGCAGATACTTAAAGAGGGTAAGAATTAAATACAGTAACATGTTTTAATACTCTTATTTCTATTTCTAGTAATAAAAGTATTAATTAAATAAAGAGTAGTCTTAGTAGATTATGAGTATAATAGATAAACAAGGTAGAAAGAGAATATTCTTATACTATAGACCTTGTGTCCTCTAACTTAGGAATAAGCTTATTTATATACATAGAGAGCCTTAGTACACTTATTCTTATTACTCCTAACTATAACAAATAGAGGCCTAGTAGGTATTAGAGTAACTAAATCTGCTAGTATATAAACCTGTAAATCTTAAGTCTAGTAATATATATAAGAGATAGAACTAAACGCGTAAAACTCTATTTATAAAGGCTCTAAAGAGGCACTTACACTCTGTAACAGCTATACTAACTAATTTACTATTTCTCTACAGTACTATATAGCGCTGCCTCTTAAATATAATAATTATTTAGCTACTAGCGTTTTAAGAATGCTCTACTTATAGGCAGGTGTATTATAAGGTAGAATTGTTCTTACGCTAGCAAATAGGTATAGCGTACTATAGAGTATAGTAGGTGTAGAGTAGAAGCTGCACAGACTAGTAGTAGGTGTAGAGTAGAGGCTGCACAGGCTAGAAGTAGAGGCAGAGTAGAAGCTATATAGGCTAGAAGTAGAAGCAAGGTAGAGGCTACACAGACTAGTAGTAGAGGCAAGGTAGAGGCTGCACAGACTAGTAGTAGAGGCAAGGTAGAGTAGAGTAGAGTAGAAGTAGGTAGTGCACTTATCTTAGTTCTAGTATTAAATATATACATCTAATATAAGTAGTAAAGGTACTAGAGGATTAGTATAAAGTAAGCAATAGTTATTACAGCTATTTATTATAGTTACAGTTTATTATAGTTATAGTAAGAGATAGTTATTACAGCTATTTATTACAGTTATAGTAAGAGATAGTTATTATAGCTATTTATTATAGTTATAAGAAGAGGAAGTTATAATAGCTATTTATTATAACTATAAATCTAGGATTTACTAGTACTATATTAGCTTAGCTCTTTTTTAAGGTCTTGCTTCTTACTAAAATAGTGTTACTAGAGGCTCCTTCTTAGTACTAGTGCTGTTATTTTCTACCTCTATAACCTCTTTATCTTTACTTATATAATTGTCTATATCTTTACTTAAACAAACCTCTATATTAGTACTAGAGCAATTCTCTGTATCTATACTAGAATAAGCAGGTAGCTTAAAAAGATCCTCTACTTTATCTATTTTAGAGCTTCCTTCTCTCTTCTTCTCCTCTTACTACTGCTCTAGAGAGAAATAATCCTTAAGAATTATAATCTAGTGCATCTTTATAGCCTTAAGCCTGTGCTGTTAATCCCTAATTACATCTCTTATAGTATTAAACACTTACTTAACTCCTACTTCTATAAGTAGTACTAAAAGTACATCTTTTGCTATATAAGCAAGTTATAGGTAATTTATAGTATTTGTCTTCTACTATTCTAGCAGATTAAAGTTTTCTACTAGTTAAATAGAAGGAGTACTAAGATAGGCCTTACCTTCCTGCTAAGTTTAATACCTATCCTTGTTAGATAAACCTAAACTTAAGAAGCTTCTGCTAGCTTGCTAGGTAGTTGTTACTAGCCTTTAGAACTAATTATTATAAAGTTATAAAACTTTCTTCTTATAATCTTTATTAGATAGTTTCCTTTTTAGGAATAGTTATTACCTAAAAAGGCAACTTAAGCTATTTAGCCTAAATATATATATATTAGGCCTAAATACAGGTACTTTCCTAATTAGGCTTAGCTCTTACCTAATCTAGTAAAGTACTATCTGAAGAATGCCTAACTAGAGAGCGTTAGAAAGCTGTGCTTATTATAGCTGTAACTTTACTAGATCTAGAGTTAGCTTTCTTACTATAAATAGCTTAAGGACACGTTGCCTTTACTAGTAGGTTACGTGTACACCTACGTAATCTGCTAGTAGGTTGCGTAATTGCCTACGCAATCTGCTTAGAAACCTTTTCTTGATATCTAAGCATCTATTTGTAATAACTATTCTAGATCCTTCTGATTTGTAATAGAGAGAACAGAAGTAGAGTATAAATACTACTTACTTTCCCCCTCTCTTAGTTCTGTACCTAGCATTTAATATAATAACTTGTCTATTATATTATCTTATCTTATTACTATATTTACTCCTCTTGCCTCTTTAGGCTATACGCTTCCTATTTTGGAATTACCTAGTCTAGTTAGTCTAGGTCTTCTAGATTAGGGAAGAAAGTAGTCTGTCCTCTTATTTCCCCCCTACTTTCTTTATAAGAAGAAGATTAAAGAATCTAATACTAAGCTTAAAGAGTATTTTTAGTCTATGCTAAATAAGTATAAGACTAATAAGCAGTTCTACTAGGCAATAGATAAGGCAGATAATAATAATAATAATAAGATAGAGATAGAGAGTAACTAAGATTAAAGGTGCCTCTAGCGTTATAGCCTAGTATTATAGCTAATTAACACATTTAATGCCTGTTGCACAGACTTCTAAAACGTCTATATCTTTAAATTTCCTTATCTCTACCTAACTAATAACTTAGTACAGTAAATTAAATCTATAGTTAGCTCTTATTCTGTAGATAATTACTAGCGCTTTCTCTAGACCTTATATTTCTAGAGTTATAGCTTCCCTTTCTATAAAGCCTTCTATAAAGTAATTTGTATATCTTTTTTACCTCTAAGCTTATTATGCAAATGTCTTACAGCTTTTTATTATATATATAGCATTACTATCTCTAAACCTAGAATCCTTTTACCTTAGCCTACCTAAAATCCTTTTGTCCTATAATTTTTTAGCTTATTAACTTGTTAAAAGTGCTTTTCTAAGTCTAGTATCTCTTCTTAAGCAGCTATGTTCTACAGACCTAGATTACTAAGAGCAACTTACAGCCTAGGATAAGTAGTAGGGAAGCACAATATATAGAAGTAATACTACTAGTAGAAAACTAAATTAGGATGCTCTATCTTACTTTAGCAAAGTCTAGAAGCACTATAGAAAAGCTACTAAGATAGAAGATAGTTACTTACACGTTTACTATTACAACTATAGCTAAGCACTCTAGCACCTAGCTATAAAAGCTGTTAGAATAAAGTACCTGCTTTAGCACCTTAAAACTTAAGCCTGCAGAGAAACTAAAAGTCCTACTTATACTTTACTAGACCTCTACTTACGTCTACACACTATACGCTAAAGAAACTAGAATTAGTCTTCTACTATTCTAGGATACTCTTATCTAGCTTTTAAAGAAGAGCTTGTTTACTTTATTATTAACAACAACATCTCTTTTTAAGCAGTTAAGCATCTATTATTCTAATATTTTATCTGCTTTCTTAGGCCTAAGGCTGTAATAATTACCTATTATAAATTTAGCTAGATATTCTAAGCTTAGTTTAAGGCTGCTAAAGACAGACTTCTCTAGGATCTTAGATTAAGTACTAAACTGTCTATTACATTAGACGTCTAGAAAGTAAGCAATTACCTAAGTTTCCTAGCTATTAAGGGCTACTATATTAACAAGAGCTAGAAACTATAAGAAGTTCTTTTAGACTTTATTCTAATACATAGAAAATACACTAGCTTCTCTATAGTACAGTAAGTTCTTTAATTTCTATAGAGAACTAAAACATTAAGACATCTGTTAGGTGTTTGTTATAATAACGTAAGTAATAACAGCACTTTGGTACAGTTCTTATAAGGGTTACTAGAAGAGTATAACATTACCTAGAATAAAGAAGAGAACACTATCTCTTATCTTACACATATTATTAACCTTATTATACAAGATATTATACTATATCTTATGTTTAATATACTAGAAGAGATAAAGAATGTAGAAAGACTATAGAGATGTTATATTCAAGGCATTGCTAACAACATATCTGTTCTAAACTCTCTCTATAAGGTATTTATTCTTTATTATATATGTTTATTACATTCTAAGTGCTATATACATCTAAGCTATCTGCATTGTAATAGATATTTTACTACAACAATTTAAGAGATTTCTTATACTATAGAGTAATTTACTAGTAAATTAACAACTTTTAGTTATCTAAGATATTAAAACTAGGTAGAACTGTATATATAATATATATAAGCGTGCACTTAAGCTCTAGCCTTATATTAATAAATAGCTAGAGCAAGGAATTACACTTAAGGCTACTAGTTGCAAAGACTATGCTTCTACTTATATTAAAGAAGCAGAAGCTAATTTTAAAGACCTTAAGAAACTTTAACTTATAGTAACTAAGTAGCAGCACCTACAGGCTGTTATAAAAAACTATTATAATTTAAAAAAGTAACTAATTCTCTAAGCAGGACTTAAAGACTGCAAATTCTATTTATCTAGATAATGTACAACTAACTGTTTAATTACCTAGATTAGATAATCTATAAGGTTAGTAACAACTTTAGTTAAGCTAATAACTTAAAATAGCTTAGAGTTATAAAGGTAGCTGTAGAGATAGGTACTGTAAAACTATCTAAGTACTATTTAAGAATAGGTAAGAGTTAAGGTTTCTTATTTAACTATATAACTGTTTTAGATCTAATATAGAAGCTTACTATATATAAGGTAAAGTTATTACAGTTAGTTATTACAGTTCTCTACTAACTATCTGCCTAGGATAACACCTAGGACCTCTAAGACAAATATATGTACTAAGACTAATTCTTTAACTATATAGCACGTTATAATAGTATTAGTCCTAGTAGCTCTATAGTAGTACAAAACACTCCTTCTTAGTAATTTAGAGAAGATAATTAGTTCTAAAGGCTAGCAACAACTACCTAGCAAGCTAGGAAGAGCTTCTTAAGTTTAAGTTTATCTAATAAGAATAAGTGTTAAACTTAGCAGAAAGGTAAGGCCTATCTTAGCACTCCTCCTGTTTAACTAGTAGAAAACTTTGATCTGCTAGAATAGTAAGAGATAGATGCTACAAATTACCTATAACTTGCTTATATAGCAAAAGATATACTTTTAGTACTACTTATAGAAGTAGGAGTTAAGTAAGTGTTTAATACTATAAGAGATGTAATTAGAGATTAACAGCACAGGCTTAAGGCTATAAAGATATACTAGATTATAATTCTTAAGGATTATTTCTCTCTAGAGCAGTAGTAAGAGGGGAAGAAGAGAGAAAGAGGCCCTAAAATAGATAATGTAGAGGATCTTTTTAAGCTACCTGCTTGTTCTAGTGCAGATATAGAGAATTACTCTAGTGCTAATAGAGAGGTTTATTTAAGTAAAGATATAGACAATTATATAAGTAAAGATAGAGAGGTTATAAAGGTAGAAGATAACAGCAGTAGTGCTAAAGAGGAGCTTCTAGTAACACTATCTTAGCAAGAAGCAAGACCTTAGAAAAGAGCTAAGCTAATATAGTACTAGTAAATCCTAGATTTATAGTTATAATAAATAGCTATTATAACTTTCTCTCTCTATAACTATAATAAATAGCTGTAATAACTATCTCTTACTATAACTGTAATAAATAGCTATAATAACTATCTCTTACTATAACTATAATAAACTGTAACTATAATAAATAGCTGTAATAACTATTGCTTACTTTATACTAGTCCTCTAGTACCTTTACTACTTATATTAGATGTATATATTTAACACTAGGACTAAGATAAGCGTACTACTTACCTCTACTCTACTCTACTCTACCTTGCCTCTATTACTAGTCTATGTAGCCTCTACTTTGCCTCTACTACTAGTCTGTGCAGCCTTTACCCTGCCTCTACTCTTAGCCTATACAGCCTCTACTCTATACCTACTACTAGTCTGTACAGCCTCTTTTCTACACCTACTACTAGTCTATACAGCTTCTACTCTATACCTACTATACCCTATAGTACACTGTACCTATTTACTAGCGTAACTATATTAATAAGAGCTAGGAACTATAAAAAGTTCTTTTAAACTTTATTCTAATATATAGAAAACACACTAGCTTCTCTATAGCACAGTAAGTTCTTTAATTTCTATAGAGAACTAAAATATTAAGATGTCTATTAGGTATTTATTATAATAATATAAGTAATAACAGCACTTTGATACAGTCTTTATAAAAGTTACTAGAAGAGCACAATATTACCTAGGATAAAGAAGAGAACACTATGTCTTATCTTGTATATATTATTAACCTTATCATGCAAAATATTATACTATATCTTAAGCTTAATATACTAAAAGAGATAGAGAATATAGAAAGACTACAGAGATATTATATTTAAGGCATTGCTAATGACATGTCTATTCTAAACTCTCTCTATAAGGTATTTATTCTTTATTATATATATTTATTATATTGTAAGTGCTATATAGATCTAAGCTATCTGCATTGCAATAGACATTTTACTATAATAATTTAAGAGATTACTTATACTGCAAAGTAATTTACTAGCAAATTAATAACTTTTAGTTATCTAAGATATTAAGACTAGGTAGAACTCTATATATAATATATATAAGCGCGTACTTAAGCTCTAGTCTTATATTAATAAATAGCTAGAGCAAGGAATTACACTTAAGGCTACTAGTTGCAAAGACTATGCTTCTACTTATATTAAAGAAGCAGAAGCTAATTTTAAAGACCTTAAGAAACTTTAACTTATAGTAACTAAGTAGCAGCACCTATAGGCTGTTATAAAAATGCTATAATAATTTAAAAAAGCAACTAATTCTCTAAGTAGGACTTAAAGACTGCAAATTCGATTTATCTAGATAATATACAACTAACTATTTAATTACCTAGATTAGATAATCTATAAGGTTAGTTATAACTTTAGTTAAGCTAATAACTTAGAATAGCTTAGAGTTATAAAGGTAGCTGCAGAGATAGGTACTATAAAACTATCTAAGTACTATTTAAGAACAGGTAAGAGTTAAGGTTTCTTATTTAACTGTATAACTATCTTAGATCTAACACAGAAGCTTACTGCGTATAAGGTAAAGTTATTACAGTTAGTTATTATAGTTCTCTACTAACTGTCTGCCTAGAACAACACCTAGAACCTCTAAAACAAACACATATACTAAGACTAATTCTTTAACTATATAGCGCATTATAACAGTACTAGTTCTAGTAGCTCTATAGTAGCATAAAACACTTCTTCTTAGCAATTTAGAGAAGATAATTGTAAAGAAAGTAGGGGGGAAATAAGAGGACAGACTACTTTCTTCCCTAATCTAGAAGACCTAGACTAACTAGACTAGGTAATTCCAAAATAGGAAGCGTATAGCCTAAAGAGGCAAGAGGAGTAAATATAGTAATAAGATAAGATAATATAATAGACAAGTTATTATATTAAATGCTAGGTACAGAACTAAGAGAGGGGGAAAGTAAGTAGTATTTATACTCTACTTCTGTTCTCTCTATTACAAATCAGAAGGATCTAGAATAGTTATTACAAATAGATGCTTAGAAATCAAGAAAAGGTTTCTAAGCAGATTGCGTAGGCAATTACGCAACCTACTAGCAGATTACGTAGGTGTACACGTAACCTACTAGTAAAGGCAACGTGTCCTTAAGCTATTTATAGTAAGAAAGCTAACTCTAGATCTAGTAAAGTTACAGCTATAATAAGCACAGCTTTCTAACGCTCTCTAGTTAGGCATTCTTCAGATAGTACTTTACTAGATTAGGTAAGAGCTAAGCCTAATTAGGAAAGTACCTGTATTTAGGCCTAATATATATATATTTAGGCTAAATAGCTTAAGTTGCCTTTTTAGGTAATAACTATTCCTAAAAAGGAAACTATCTAATAAAGATTATAAGAAGAAAGTCTTATAACTTTACACTTCTTACACTTATCTTTGTTAGAAGCTGTAACATATAGGTAGTAGCCTATAAGCTAAATATTACTGTCTATTATATCTAAAAGATCTAGAGGATTAGTTTCCCTAATATAATTAGTAAGTAGATATAATAATAGGATGTAATAACTTACTTCTAGTTGTTATTAGTTATAATTACTATGCTCTTTAGCAATATCTAATCTTAGAAGGTAATCTACTCTTCTTTCTCTTTCTTACTCTTAAAAGTGTTACTTATAAGCTTCTAAAGACTCTGCTTATACTCTTACTAAAGTAGCTTCTTAAGCACGCTGCCTTTAGAAAAGAGCTGTTTTTTACCTTAGCCTTAGGTTTAGGGAGTGTTACTAGTTACTAGCTTATTTATAGCAACTTCTCTATAGTTGCTAAGGGCTATCTAGTGTATATAAAGATTAATTTTATGCTCTAGACTATTCTACGTCTTATAGACAGCCTCTAGCTTGTTTTAAAGCTACTTAGCTGTTAAGAGTTAGTACACGTTTATAATAAGAAGCTGTAATAACTTACTACTAGTACCTAACTTAAAGTGTTGTTAAGCAATATCTTTCTTAGCCTTAGCTACTATTGCAGCTTATGTTTTAAAAGCTGCTAACTTATAAGCTAGTAATAGTTGCAACTTTATCCTAGCTTAGAATCTTGCTGCCTAGTTAGCATCTCCTACCTTCTTAATAGCTAACTCTTCTCTAGTAAGGCTTATAGCTTTGTCTCTCTGCTAAATTACGCAGGCACTATTACTAAGTTTACCTTTAAACAGGACTGTAGTGCTAAACTTTTAGCTAGCAGATTTAGCTTAGCCTTAGAAGTTAAGGATATAATTAATCTTATTATCCTAAAAGTAGAACCTCTAGTATTATTAGCGCTAACTGTTATAATAGGCTGTAATAACTACCTAGATAAGCTTATCCTACTCTTTAGCAGTGAAGCTAGGTAGTATATAAGTGCCTATAGTAATTGCTAAAGTTATTATCTTATCTTCCTTCTTCTTCTTAATATTCTTAGGCTTAAGATCTATAGTGCTAACTATAATAGAGGCCTGTAATAACATAGTGCTTACGCAAAAAGAGTAGAGTAGTATAGTAGTGTAGGTGTATAGTAATATTAGTAGTTATGTTATAGTGCTAGTAAGCTCTAGGTAAGTGTTTTTTACTAGATAGCATGTAATTAAGGCCTCTCTATCCTACTAGCGCTAACGCAATAGTAGTTTTTTATAATAGTTATAACATTACATATATAGCTCTAATCTTAATATACTTAGTATTAGAAGAATGTACATAGCGTCTTTATGCTACCTATAAGTTTTTATAGATTATTATTATAGTCTTCTCTATATATAGGCGTTGCAAGTCTCTTCTATATATACTAGATTTTAGTGTTCTTGCGCTAGGCAGCAGCTCTACTAAGTGCAAACCTAAATATAAATATTAAAATTTGCTTAGTACTGCAAACTACTATAGATTAGCAAATATTTATTGTATTAGGTTAAGAATAGAATAAGACAACTTCTTGCGTTTAGCTCTATAAGCTAATAAGTTATTATAGATTTCTATTATAGGCTTAGAGTTCTAGCGCGCTGCTAATAGATATACTAAATTTAAGTACTTATAACATAATAATATCTAGTAGCGCATAGACCTCTGCACGCGTGTTAACTAATTTAACTATTAATAAATTCTACTTTTACTTTTCTCTACTTATAACTATACTCTCCTTCTACAACTACACTACTATAGATAGCTACACTATAACAAGTCTTCTGTACTAGCTCTCTATTATTACAGCCTTCTATTACAGTTAGCGCTATAGCTAGAAGCCACCTAAATAAAGCAAAGCTAACCTAAGGCAGAGGTAATACTAGAACTAGCAGCAAAGCACCTAGAAAACAGCTTGCTACTAAGGCTGCCTATAAGGTGCCTTCTATAACACTTATAACAGTTAGAGCTAAGTCCTATAACAAATCTAGTAGTAAGTTATTACAGTCTTTTATTATATTTAGTTACTAATTCTACTATAGCTATTACGCTCTAAGAAATCTGTTAATACTAGAAGTCTACTAACATAATTATTTCTAAGGTAGTATTCTTACGCCTAGTTTGTAAAATTGTATAAGATTACCTAACTAGTGTACAGTTTAGAGCTGTAGCCCTAAAGGCTATTTAAGAAGCTACTAGATCTTTTCTTATTAGTATCTTTAAAGGTATATAAAAGCTCTATATTAGGAAAATGTAGCTAATATAAACAGATGTTAACTTAAATACTATTTATGCTAAGTAGGTAACTATAATAATTAAGGACGTGTCTCTAGCTAGGTAATACTACAAAAAGCTTCTTACTTAAACTATCTAATTATTTAGATATACTAAGTTAGTTTATACTTATATACAGGTACTAAAAAACAATTAACCCCTAAAGCTACGCCTAGCTAGTAATTATCCCTACGTCCCTAACTTAACAGTATAGCAATTATACTGTCTATGTTTGCAACGCAAACACAGTGTAAGGCAATCTGTGCAAAGCTCCTTTTTTGCCTAAAACTCTGTTACAGACTACCTTAGAAGTAGCAACCTAAGCTACTCTATTCCTTCTAGACTCTCTATATCCTCTTAGACAAACAAATAGCTCTTAAAAGTTCTTAGCACCTGCAGTATATGTAGGATAATGCTAATCTGTCTTGCTATATCTATAGCCTGCTGTAGTGTTGTTAGAAGGGCTAACAAAACACTCTAACTAAACCTATGCACTCTTATTACTTTATTAATATTAAATTTAATATAGGGGATGCTGTTAATAAGAAAGGGTTAGATGTAATTAATGCTACATTGCTAATAAAGCGCCTAGTTGCTAATAGGCACAAGGGCACTAATTAGATATACTTAGAGCAGATTTTCACGCAGTTAAAGTTGCAGTAGTTTAGGTCTTAGTTACAACCTAGGGGTTAGTGCTTGCAATAAAAGCTTATAACAGTAGTAGGGTTATAAGTTTATTATACATACTATATTTAGAGCAGAAGGTTAAAGAATGTAATTAAGTACAGACACTAGTACAGATAGACTTTATAGAATTATAGACATTAACTACATAGGCGTGTTACAGACTCTTCTTATAATATTAGCTGCTTTCTAGTTAAAGAGTTATTGCCTACAATGCCTCTTATTCTGCTAAGATTGTTTAGTTTGCAATAGAATTACAACTATTTAGTAGGCGTTAAGCTTTTTCTACTATAGTTTATTGTTAACTTAGAGTTTAGAGTTAGTTAGTATTTAACTTATTAAGTTACTTATTATTTAACTTACTTGTTATTAGGTTTATGTAAGACGTATATACTAAATCTATTAAGATATTTTATTAACACGTATGTTACGATTTTTTGTACTACAAGTAGAGGGATTAGGCTTGTTTTAGTTACTGCTTTTTGTTTTATACCTCTATTTATTGTACTTCTTTATAATAATTAAATTATATACAGGTACTCTAGGTTCTTATATAATTAGATTGTTTAATATACATACTTGCATATAATCTATTATTACTACTATAATAAATATATGTAATAAATCTTTAAACCCTGCACTCTAAATTAGAAGTAAAGAAGCAGCTTCTTAGGTATATATATACTATTACGTAATGTACCTAACTCCTACTACTAGTCTGTGCAGCTCTTTCTCTACCTCTACTACTAGTCTATATAGCCTCTACTCTACACTTACCTCTACTATATATAGACTCTACTCTATACCTACTTCTACTATATATAGACTTTGCTCTACACCTACCTCTACTATATATAGACCTTACCTAACCCTAACCTTCTTAGCAAGAGTTTAGCGTAGGTAAGGGTTAGGTAGAGCTAGGGTACCTTACGTAATGTACCTAACCTCTACCTAGGCTGTACCTATTTGCTAGTGTAAGTGTTCTAGTTTCTTAAAGGCGTAATAAGTGCTATTGTTTTCTCTAGGTTATAAGAAAGAGTAAGTAAAGCCCTAACTTAAACTATAAGAGAAGTAGATATAGCCTAAGCATTGCTTTTAATCTACTAAATAACTTAAATCTAATTATTACTTATAGACGTGCCTATTTAGAGTAATAGTATTAATCTCTACTTATAAAACCTTAAGTACCTAACACTAGAGGTAAAACTTAGTAATAGTAATAGTATACCTAGTAATAATCCTTGTAGTACCTAAATATTTAAGTATAGGTTTAACTTAAGAAGCGTATATATACCTTTAACTCTTGCTACTAATAAGTATATAGCTCTAACCTAGCTAATATCTAGGTCTAGTCTTATAGTAGTTAAGTTTAACTTAAGTATAAGGTGCTGTTATGCTTATATTCTATTAGACTACTAATAACTTAGTATATATATAGATTATATAATAGGCCTCTCTAAGTAGTCTAGGTGTAAACTAGTATAAGCTACAGAGTATAACTTACTATAATTACTAAAAGTAAACACTATAGAGTATCTTAAACCTAAGAAGTGTGTAACTAGAGTAGATATAGCTAATATATAATATAAGAGAAAGAACTGTAAGTATAGTACTATATACTAAAGTATAAGATCTAAGCCTAAGAGAGTGTTACCTAGAGTAGAAGATAAAGTTAACTACTCTAGCAATAGCCTACTACTAAAGGCACCTAGTTGCCTATTATGCTTTAATAACCTAGGTAGCATCTAGGCTACCCCTATATACTGCGCTAAAGTTACTATTATATTAATATTACTAAGTAGGTACTGTGTATAGTAGTATAAATAGTAGTAATATAGGAATGTTTATATTACTATAATTATATAGGCGTATACGCTAGGCCTTCTCTTAACAACTTAGCTAAATAGATAGTGTATTTTAAGGTATCCTATAGTGTTTAGTAGAGTCTTTCTTAGTTCTAATTAGAAGTACTTCCTAGTGTTAAGTAACTAGAGTAACTAGCAGGGTCTTAGGTAACTAGCGTAGTCTTAGGTAATAGTATATATAAAAGTGTCCTATAATATTTAGCAGAGTCTTTTTTAGTTCTAATTAGAAGTACTTTCTAGTATAGTTGTATACAGTTAAGTTATAAGTAGGTCTATAAGAATCTAGGTGTAGTTAGTATAACTTATTAGTTTAGAGTAGGTATACTTCTTAGTAATTACAACATGCTACTAAACTAACCTTACTGTTATTACTCTGCGTTAACTAAAGCTTATATATTACAACTCTCTAGAAGATAAACTTATATAGAAAAGAGTAAGATAATACTAGTAGTTCTGTTAGCTAGAGTTAAAGCTCTATATAGCTTTTAGCAGCACAGTTAGTAATTACAGGCTTAGTAGCTATAGTGTTAGTAGGAGAAAGTTTTTACTCTAGCAAAGCTCTATTATCTAGGTAGTTAGTAAGTGAGTTGTGTTTACCTTTATTATAAGCTAGGCAGAGTATAGCGCAGTACCTATACTATAGAATTTATAGCTAGAGTATATATACCTGTTATATTATAGTGTTTAGATTAGATTAGTTAAAGACTCTTAGAGGTAATACTAGTAGGTTATAGGTTGCTATTAGGTGTAATACTAGTAGGTTGTAGGTTGCTATTATTTAGCAGCTAGCAGGATAGTAACAAATCTATATGTTTTTACACACTAATAATATATAGAGCACTTAATTAGTTAACCTGTAAATACCTCTACTTAGATTCTATATATATACTCTGCGTTTAGTATAACTATTAGTAAGCTTTAGAGAGTAAATGCTCTTACACTTTAGACTTTAATAATTTAAGTAATTCTAAGCATACTATATCCTGTAATGCTTTAACTAGTAAACTATATTCTTCTTTTATTAGGTAATAGCACTTTTTTGTCCTAATATCCTTAGCTGCGCTTTTTACTATCTGTTGTTTAAGCTATTCTTTTTACTTACTAAATATGCATTACTAGAAGAAACTATGTATATTAACTTCTCTTAGCTCTAGATCTAACTTAAAGCTCTACCTTCTTATAAACAGTATAAGGAAGTACTTATTCTAAACTAGCTAGCGCAGATACACTAGTTTAGTATTAAGTTAGGCTTTATACTTATTAAGGAGTTTTCTAAGGCTAATACTAGTGCTTGTTTCCTAGTTCTCTTTAATATAGATACTAAACTTATTTAGACTTACAAGCTACCTTATCCTCTTATTATTAGAGTATATAATATAGTCCTTAGTATGTGTTCTAAGTTAGAAAAGAATAAGAGCCTAGAGTATAGTGTTTCTCTTAAGGCAGATATTGCTGTATACTACCTTAATCTTGTTTACTTTAACATATATGTTATACTAGAGTAATACTACTACTACCTTAAAGCTAGCTAATTTATTATTACTGCTGCAAACCTTAGTAAGGTATAGGTTACTGTAATTAGATTTGTATTTAAAGAAGATTAAAGTAAGGGTTTCTAATAAGTTTACTATTTCTTTAAACAATAGGCAGAACTAAAAGTAGTTCTAGCTAGTTTAATCTTAACTATAGATTACATTCTTAGCAAACTCTCTTATTACTACTTTGTTTATTAGAGATAAGCCTTTATACTTAGTAGGTAATAGCTACTTAGTTAGAGTTATGCTCTTATTACTAGAGAGGTTTAACAGCCTAACTGTGCTTAAGGAAGGTAATACTAGGCTATACCTTAGTTATAAAGCCTTAGTAGACTAGGGCAGAGTATACAGCCTATGTATAGGTACTTTTAAAGGTGTCTTACTTATCTTTAGTATATTAAATTAGATAAAGAATAGAGTTACTTAGTTAATTACTATTCTTACTACAAATTTATATACAGTAACTCTACTAGTGTTCTTAACTATAGCTTCTAACTCTTTGTATTTCTCTATACTAATTAAACTCTTGTTTAGACCTACCTCTATACTGCATGTAAAGATAATAGCTAGTACTAATAGCTAAGATACGCTTAAATAGCAGTTAATTACCTAGTTAACTTAACTACCTC
Source organism: Ascochyta lentis (assembly GCA_004011705.1). Classification (NCBI taxonomy): domain Eukaryota; kingdom Fungi; phylum Ascomycota; class Dothideomycetes; order Pleosporales; family Didymellaceae; genus Ascochyta; species Ascochyta lentis. The sequence goes on from RZGK01000003.1 coordinate 769,109, forward strand.
TGCCTATTATAATTTATACTAGAATCTAACTAATTACTAGAGTTAACAAACTCTCTACTATTACTGCTACTAACAGCACGCTATCTACTTATATAGTTCCTGTTATATCTATATATTAAGAAACTGTAATATATTACACATATATTAATGTCCTAGCATGCCTTACTGTAGATATAATAGTACTGCTAGATGTAATATTATTACTACTCTTTTACTACTACTTACGCTCTATATAATAGGTATAAAAAAGGTTATATACTAATGTTTATGCGTTTTAAAGGCATAATATAAGGTATTTAGAGTAGTGTATAAGAGGCACTATAAGAAGTGCTAAGACTATAGTATTCTCTTTCTTGCTAAAGAGCTCTAGATAGAAATACTACGTATATAGAAGAGAGATAATACAACACTACTAAACAATAACTTAGTTTTAAGCTTAATAGATTTAGATAATAGTACTAGTTCTAATATAGATAATCTAATTCTTCTACTATAGGCGTAATATTACTATAAGTTTAAAGAAGTAAATAAATAGAGTGTATACTATTACTTATAGGCTAAGTTCTTGTCTAATATTCTAAGGCACTTAGAACTACTAACTACTAATAGAGGAGATTAATATATACTAGAGTCTAGGATAATGTAAGGAGCTAACCTCTAAGGGAATTTACTAGTAAAATACAAGATAGATTTAATAGAGGACAACCTCTAGGACAGAGGTTGCAGAGTTTTTATAACTCTGTTTCGGACACGTTAGCTCTGTAGCGGAGCTTTAGTCTATGCTAGGAAGCGCAAGCTAGAGTAATGCTAAGGCAGTGTACGCTAAGGAGCTAGCACCTAGGCCTAGCCTGTTACAGTACCCCTCTACTTATCCTTTGTTTATTAGCGCGCGCCTTAGTTAAAACAACTCTATCGCCTACTTTCTACTTTCTGCATTCTCTGTTGTACTATGTTTCTAGTCTGCGCGCCTTCCTCTTACAATCCTACTACTACCTAATTGTTTAGTCGTTCTGCCCTGCTTAATTTTAACAATAGCGCCTCCTAGATTACTAACTGCGTTGCGTTCGCCCTATAAGAAGGCGCTAGGCAAGCAAGTAAGTTGCTCTATCCCTACCTGTAATAAGCCTATTTACTAACTCTTTTACCTTGCCTAGGCCCGCAGCGCTGCTCCTCTAGATCCTGCCCTTCCTACTACTTGCTTAACTAAGAGGGCGAGGCTTACAGCAGAAGACGTTAAGCTAGAGAACAAGGAGATTAAAGAAGCCTTTAACAATGTTCCTGCTAACAATTAGTCTAGGGTTCTAGGTAAGTAGTCTCTGCGTACCTAACGCGCTAGCAGCTTTATAGATCCTAAGGTCTGCGTTAGCTATACGTTGTTTAGATAGGTCTGCACCTTTACTGCTAGCAGCTACTTAACTAGCTGTGCTCTCTACATCCTTAGCTATTCTTACTGCTATAAGGTAAGTTTCTGCTTCTTGTTTCTTAGTGTTCCCTTTCCTAGCTAACTGTCTGCTAGGCCCTGCACAAGATATAGAAGACTCTAAATAAGTACTGTGTGTTCTTGCAGTTTGCTAAGGGCAACTCTATAAAGCTTCTGTAAGTTATTAAGCTTATCTAGGCAGACCTTAAGAAGCGTAAGGACCTTCTGCATTACACTAACCTTACGTCCTAGCCTAACGCCTGCTTACCTACTACTAGTTACAAGACTAAGTAGTCTAAGTATAAGGCTAAGGTTAATAAGATTAAGGCCTATCTCTCTGCTGCTATAGTCCTTACAGAGCGCACTGCTGTTGCTGCTAAGAAGGCAGTAGTCTAGATTAAGACTCTAGTAAGTTATTCTCCTCTTTTTACACCTGTTTTCTAGAGTATTTGCTAATTCCTTGCTTAATATAGCTTACTATTAACTTAACACTGCTTACGCGCTTTACCTACTTTAAGGCTAACCTCTATACACGTCTTAAGATCCCCCCTGCTGCTAGATATAAGAACTTTGTCTAAATGCTTGTTAAGAACGTTACTAACGCTGCTGCAGGTAATAAAGACAACAGTAGTAGTAGAGGTTCTGCTAAGGGTAGTGCTTAGGTCTTCTCTTATCTGCAGCGTTTAGGATTTTCTTAGCTAGATAATACCTAGGCTCCTAGCTCTTTTCCTTTATAATAATATAGTCCCCTTTTAGGGCAGCCTATCCTTTAGAATAGACTAATATAACGAATAATCTCTATAACTAACTAGTGCTCCTCCTCTTGCCTATACTTGTCTCTACTTTCTGCTCCTCTCCTCCTTCCTCTATTAGGAGTAAGAAAGTTAGTTATGCCCTTCTAGGGGTTCTAATTAGAAGCCTAGGGGCAAGTTCCTATTTCTATCTCTCCTGTTCCTTATTGTAGACAGCTATCTGTCTAGGGCTTCTAGGTCCTTATAAACGTCCTCCCTTTCCTATGTTTTGCTAATATAGCCTTCCTATTATACTAGGTATTCACGTCTCTTACCCCCCCTTCTAGATTGTCTTTCTCTATAGATAGAGTTAACTTTCTATTCTTTAGAAGATATACTATCGTTGTTAGTAATAACTAGGGGGCTAGGCTAGGGGTTGTTGTTTAATTGTCTGTAAAGAGGGTCCTGTAGGCACAACTTAAGCTAGTTAACATAGAAAACAGGATAGACTTTACTATTAACGTCTAGTTTAACGTTATGCAGGGAGATAACTTCTATAACTGTAAACTTTTAGTTCTTCTAGTCTAGTTTCCTGCTTACTTAGCTGTTTAAGAACTAATTTCCTAGCTTTAGCTAGACTTTGTCCCTAACCTTTAGCTAGGGGGCTTCCCTTTAGTATGTATTAGCTTGCTGTTCTTGTACCTGCTAAGCCTCTGCTATCTAGGCTTTAACAAAGTTAATTGTTTTAGTAAACTTTTATACTATGCTTACTACAGCTCTAGTAGGTTCCCTTGCGTGTTAGTGTAACAACTCTGCTACTAAGTCTAGGTCTATCTAGACTAGATCTACGTTGTAACCGTGCTAGAGGAAGAAAGGGCTAAACCCTGTAGATGTAGCTACCTGTTCTTTAATTACAATCTAGGCTATAGGCACCTAAGCAGACTAATTATCCTAAGCCTAGTTAATATAGGCTCTTAAGTAGGCTTCTACTACAGAGTTTATACGTTTAGTGCTTCTGTCTGTTTAGAGGTAAAAGGCCGTAGAGAGTCTCTGCGTAATTTTTAGCAGTTAGCACATTGTCTGCTAGAAGTTACTAAGGAACTATGTCCCTTAATTAGAGACAATTGCGTTAGGCAACTAGTAATAGCCTACTATATTAGATATAAAAGCATAGGTAACTGTCTTTACTAACAGGTCTAGTAGAAGGACTAGGATAATGTTCTTAGAGAGTCTGTCTGTAACAACTATAAGGTTATAGTTACCCTTACTCTTAGGTAGGTTTATTATAAAGTCTATAGAGATTTTCTTCTAAATTCTATTAGGTAAAGAGAGGGGTTTAAGGAGTCTCTGCTTTAGTTCCCTCTATAGCTTCGTCTTTCTACAGATGTTACAGTTTTCTATATACTGTTGTAAGGCAGTTAACATCTCTAGCTAGAAGTAGGCTTAAGAGAGGATTGCATATATGTTTCCCTGTTCTAGATAACCTGCAATTAGAGAATAATAGGCGTTGTTAATAATCTTAGTCCTAAGGGCATTAGAGTTTAGAACTTATACTCTTCTATAGTAGCATAGTTAGTCTCTGTTATCTATAGAGCACTTAGAGAGGGAAACTTTAAGGTTAAGCTGCACAGAAAACTTCTAGGCTCCTAAAGAGATAGAAGACTTAGCAAGCTAGTAAGTCTTATTGTTCTTAGCAGCGTTTTTCTAAAGTGTTTTAAATTCTTTAATACTGTTATATAGTTCTAAGTTCCTAGCTAGAGGCGTCTTCTTACGCGTTTGTTCTAGTTTCTTGTAGTAGTTCTTCTATAGCTCTTTATTTAGAGAAGTTATAGAGAGGAGTTAGTCTGCTCTACGTAGTCCTAAGGAGAAAACCTGTATATTGTTAGCAGAGTTGTCTTCTAGGCTAGTCTTTACTACTTGCGTAAATAGTTTTAATAGTTAAAACTGTCTAGTCTTAGTCCTCTTATCTCCTGTAGATAGAGGGACGTCTTCCTCTTTCTTTAAGAGTGCATCTGCTTAGTTATTAACCTTGCTAGGTCTGTAGGCAAAGGTAAGGTTAAACTAGCTAAGGAGGCTAGACTAACAGACGTGTCTTTTAGAAAGGAGTTAGGCCTTGCAGAAGTACTCTAAGTTTTTATAATTAGTAACAACTGTAAATCTCTTTACTTGTTTTAGCTCTGTGCTCTATTCTTAGAGGCATTTAATTACTGTAAGCATTTCCTTGTTATAAATAGTGTAGTTTACTTCTGCCTTAGAATTCTTAGCTAAGAAGTATGCTACTGTACAGAGTACCTTATCTTTTCTATATTAGGATAGTACTCCTCCTGTTGCCTATCCCGACGCGTTACACTCTAGTACTGTCTCTAGGTCTAGGTTAAAGTTTGCAAGTGCCGGTTCTCTAGTAAATACAGCTTTTATAGCATTAAAAGTACGCTGCTAGGGTTCCCTCTACTTAAAGGTTGCGTTCTTTCCTGTTAAGCAAGTAAGAGGTTCTGCTATGCTAGAAAACTAGCTAATAAACTGTTAATAGAAGTTCGCAAACCCTAGGAAGCTCTAGATTCCTTTTACTGTCTTTAGGGGTTTCTATAACTTTATAGTAGTAACCTTTACAGGGTCTATCTAGATACTCTTACTAGCCTTAATAATAAATCCTAAATACTTAGTGCTCTTAACAGAAAACTCGCTTTTTCCTACGTTAAGGTGCAACTCTGCAGCTCCTAGCTTCTAGACAATTTTCTTAACCTTAGCCTTATACTCCTCTTAGGTGCTGCTAGAGTAGACTAATATATTATCTACGTAGGCAGAGCACTATTTGTCTAAGTACTCCCTTAAGACCTAGTTAATATACTGCTAGAACGTACTTAGGGCGTTAGCTAACCTAAATAGCGTTACTAGCTACTTGTAGAGTCTAAATCTTGTCTAGAAGGCTGTCTTCTATTTATCCCTCTTAGCAATTCTAATCTTGTAAAAGGCTTAGATAACGTCTACCTTAGTAAACTATGTTGCTTTTAAGATCTATAAGAGAGTCTTATAGATTAGAGGTAGTAGGTACTAATCCTTCTTAGTAATTGCATTTAGTGCCTAATAATTAACACAGAACTAGAGACCCCTACTAGGTTTCTTAACAAACAGCACTAGAGCAGAAGCACTAGACTTGCTAACTTAGATAAAGCTCTTATCTAAGTAGCTAGTAAGTTGCTGTTAGAGCACTAGGAGCTCCTTACAGGACATGTTGTATAGTAGTCTCTATAGTACTGTTATAGGTTTTCTGTCTTGCTTAATTAGCTTAATAGCATAATCTATGTTAGATCTGCAGTAAGGTGCTAGCTTATCTGCTTTCTTCTTTATAAACGTTCTAAACTTATCTTTTAGGAACTCTAGGAGAAGGTCTTAAGAATCTGTTAGCTTCTTCTTCTTTAGGGCCTTCTAGATATCTGCTATTAATACAGAGAATAGCTCTATGTTCCGGTCTGTCTTAGACCTCTTCCTTAGCGCCTAATACAGCTCTAGGCTAACAGGCTTAGGCAGTTAGTTAGAACAGGCGCCCTCTCTGCTTCTAACTCGCGTCTGCAAGGAGTAGATAAACAACAATTTCTTAGCTAGTGCTATAGTAACCCTGTTCTTATCTATCTATAGTCTCTCTAGGATAAGGTCGTACTCTCTTTCCCTATCTAGCACATATGCCTAGAGGGTCTCTCTATAGCTATCTATGTTAATCTTTATTCTTACAACATTAGTTACCTAGGTTACTTTCCTAGCTATGCCTAATACCTTACGTCTATACGTAGGAGTGTGTTAGAAGTTGTTTTGTAATGTAAACTTAGAAGAGACTATGCTGTATACTAAACACCTAGTATTAATTAATATATGTACTACAGTATTATCTTATACTATTATATGCAGTAATATAGGCTTGCTATCTAGCTACTGCTAGTAGAACTCCTAGAACAGTTCTCTCCTCTTTATAACTTCTTTTCTTAACCCCTGTTTACGCCTTTAAACAGGAGTTTCTAGTTTTCTAAACCTTTGTTAGTAGAATTATTAGTTTTAGAAACCTTAGCAATTACACTCTAAACCTAGACTTTCTCTAGTCTCTTAGCTAGGGCTAGATTGCATCTGCTTATATAGTAACTCTTCTTTCTATATCTTAGACAGACGTTAGCAGCTCTCTGCTAGTTTATAACTTCCTAAGTCTGCTACTCTGCTTATAGTTAGTTGTTAGACTTAATCTTCCTAGAGTAGACCCTAGTAGGTTCCTAGTCTATACTATCTAGGTTCGTCCTATATATGTGTTGTCTAAAGGTGCTGTTTGTTAGTGCTTTAGACCTATAGAGGTTAACCTCTACTGCTAAGACCCTAGCTATAAGGCTTTAGAGGTTCTAGTTGTCTAGAATGTCTACTAACACTATCTTGTCCTAGAGGTCCGGTTAGAGTGCAGATATGTACCTAGTCTTAAGGTTCTTTGTGTTGTCCTCTTTAGCAGTGTTGTAGGCTAGCTAGATAAACTCTGCATTAAAAGACTTAACACTCTAGTTACTCTTCTTTATAGTAATAGTTTAGAGTTTCTGCTAAGAGCGCTCCTTAAATAGTAAGTCTTTATACAGCTTGTCTAGAAAGTCCTAGAACTAGGCAGTTGTACCTATTAGGTTATAGTCCTTCTACAATAACCTAACCTACGCAGCCTATCCTTCTAGCCTGTTAAACATATAGGCAACTTCTAGAACAGCCTCCTAGTCCCCTATAGACCTTAGCTTGTCCTTTATCTAAGACTTAAACGTCTAGTACGCTTATTAGTTGCTACTAAACTTACCTATATTAGGTAACTTTATAGTCTTGCTTAGTCTGTTATTAACTGTTTATACAGAGGTAGAGGGTGTTATACTATAGTTCAGCAATCCTATAGATGCGACGTAGGCTTAGACCTAGGCTTTAACCAGCCTTTGTATAGTTTCGCCTATATCTTTCTGTTATAGGTCCTGGTTAGAGTCTGTTGTAGGGTAGGCCTTGTTGTTGGTAATAGCTACTACAGCCTTAGGTAGGGTTGCCTATAATAGGTAGGTAGTTAGGCGTTCTAGTACGTAAGCTAGAAGCTCCTCCTGCTATTCTTTAGGTACTAACGTAGTAGCGAGGTTCTAGAGTTTAGTTCTAACGTCTGATTAATTGTTGTTACTAGTGCACAGCTTAATGCCGTATTCTCCTAGACGCCTAGCAGCGTTGTTGTATGTCTTGCTTATTAATCCTTATTTAGTAATTAAATCTAATTATAAGGAGCTAACCTCTAAGAGAATTTGCTAGTAAAATACAAGATAGATTTAATAGAGGACAACCTCTAGGACAGAGGTTGCAGAGTTTTTATAACTCTGTTTCGGACACGTTAGCTCTGTAGCAGAGCTTTAGTCTATGCTAGAAAGCGCGAGCCGGAGTAATACTAAGGCAGTGTACGCTGAGGAGCTAGCACCTAGGCCTAGCCCGTTACAGATAAGAGTAGATAAAAAGGATTAAGGAAGTCCTTAAGAAGAAGTATAATATTAATATTAGTAACTCTATATTATAGGCTAAATATAAACTTAAGACAATATTTATAGATAAGCTTTAGCTAGAGTACTACTATATATACCATAATAGGTGTATTATATTTACTAGCAACTATACTTAGAAAGTATTCTGTCTAGAATATAAAAGTAGATATTACTTTAACAGCATAGATAAGGCTGTAAGATAATAGTAGTATATACTTCTAATACCTTAATTACTTATATAGTATATAGATAAAGATTAAGTAAGATAGCTCTACGTTAATAGGGAGGAATTTATAACAGATAATCTACCTACAGATATTGAAAATGTTTTTAATAGAGCGTAGTTTTGTATATACTGCTCTTAGAGCTATTTTAACAATATACGCAACCTAGTATTATACCTATCCTTTAATACTATAGGCTTAGTAAAGAACTAACTATATAGACTTAAGCTTATACTAGTTGTGTTGTTTAATCTTAACTTATAGCCTAATCTATAATAAAAAATAGAACTTACTTACCTTCTTACTTATTCTATAGTCTTTTATAGTAAGTAGAATTAACACTTAGTTGTACTCTCTGCTATAGGAGCTTTAAAATCTACAAACTAGTATCTTTTATATATAGAATATATACTTAGAGTAGTGTTTTACTCGTTAAGTATATGTTATTCTAGTTACTAGTATTTCGTACTTTGCACTGTGTAAGACATATCTAACATATATATAGGTAACAGCCTAGCTATTACAGATATTATAAGCATAAAATTACTAGGCAAATCTAAAGTAGAGTGCTGTATATACAGTTATGTTAGTATACTCTATAATAAGAAGTACTACTATCTAAACAGAAACACTATTTACTAAAGCCTGTAACCTAATCTCCTGTAAGTAATAAAACAGGTAATATTACTATAATATACTACTACCTAGGCTGCTTATAAGAAGCTCTAGTAAAATAATAGCATTATACATAGATCTGCACTCTTAGATATACCTACTATACACTTCTCTTATAGTTTTTCTATTAATATTATACACTATATATATATAAATATACCTAGTTACTTATACAATCTCTAGGACATAGAGTTAAAGAGTAGAGGTGTTATAGTGCGTAGTATTATAAAGTTCTACTAGATTTCTATTAATAAAGGTATTAAAGACTCTAAAGAGAATATTCTAATATATATATATATTAAGCGCCTTAACCTATATTGCAACGTAGAACGTTTATATCTGCTAACTAGCTATTCTTTTTTTAGTGCTATAGCGCGCCTGCTATGTATAAATCTCTACTACTTATATATACTAAAAACTTTCTATAATATAAGAAGCTTCTTTGCCTAGCTTAACAGCAGAGATATAGTACTACTAATATTAATAAAGTAAGGCGTATTTATATAGAGTTTATCTAGTAGTATAAGTGTATATATTATAATAATAACCTAAACCAGCTATAGATGTATGTAATCTAAGTCTACTTCTTATTTTATATTATAGACTATATTAAAGATTTTAGGTTGCTAATATACTACTAGCAGTATGCAATAGAGCGGTTTATGTAATCCTTTAGGATAATTACTTTATCTCTCTTATAGAAGTATTAAAGTGTCTAGATTAACCTTATTACTCTTAAATATATCTACTATGTGAACTTTATACAGTATATATAAGTGCTTACTAATAATATAGGTTCCTCTAACTAGAGTAAGATTAGCCTTCTATACCTAATAGGTAAGCTACTTTCTTAAGAATAGCAGGCTTAGCTCTAAAGATCTATAGTAGAATATTAGCAGAAATATACTACTACATTACTTAGTAATATAGTTGTGTATACTGCGTACTATCTAAGTAATAATAACCTTATTACTACTATTAAAAGTAAGAAGAGTTACTAGCAGTATAGAGCTTATATTATATATATATATAACACATTACTAGAGACAGCGTAAGAGTAAGGTAATCTATATTTTATAGTTGTTATCTACTTCCTTCTAGATTCTGCTAACAGCAGCAGGTAGGTATATACTAGGAAGCTAACTATATTACTAATAAGAAAGCGTTACTCTAATAGACAGTACGTGCTAGCTGTACTACGTAAAATACTTAGATTTAGCACTCTATTTACCTACTAGCAGAGCACTAACAACTTCCTATAGATACCTATAGGTAATATTATTAACTTAGTAGGAATTATTACTACTTATAGTAAATAAGAGCAGCAGAAAACTAAATATTATTAGATTATTAACTAGCGCAGGCTTGTAGAATTAAACCCTAGCTAGAGCTCTACTACTACTACTACTATACTTTGTTCTAAACAAAAAGCAGAACTAGACTAATATACTCTCTACTAAAATAATTTCTATAATAGAAATTTGCTACTCTAAGCACTATTATATTTACCCTCTGCTACTACTTCTAGTAGCATAAAAATAAAAAAGAGGAGTAGACGTTTATATGTCTTAAGTCTTCTGTTCTTATCTAGGAAGCCTACTAAGATAGTTATATAGATATATAATAGCTAACTCTCTGTATATTAAAACATCTCTGCTACTATTTCTAGTAATATAAAGGCAAAAAAAGAGTGTAGAATAGTATGTATATTAGGTTGTTTATCTTTATCTTTAAAACTAACTAAAAAGAATATACAGATATAAAATAGCTAACTCTTTCTGAATTAAAATATTTATAAGAAGTATTATATCTATTAATTCTACTAGCTTCTTTCTATTAAAACCTCTATATAATATAAAAGGTTAGTAACAACTATAATATACTGCTGTTACTATTATCTAATAGAAACTTTAGACTAAAAGAAAAGTCTATTTATAGAATATTGCTGTTTCTGCCCTACTAAAGTATTTAGAGCTAACTAAGCTAGTATCTAAAACCTTAATATATATAGCCCTTTATAGGAGTTTACCTTTATAGCTCTTATTTACCTTTATATAAAGTTTTTAAAGTAAAGCCTAATTTTAGTTACTACTTTTTAGCCTAGACTAAAAATAGAAACCTAGTACTTTATAAGTGTAGTTTCTTTTCTGTTAGAATACTAAAAAAAGACTAATATTATATTTAAAGCTATTTATACTAGAAGACCTTTTCTACTAAAGTTAATAGTCTAAACCCTTATTAAGACTAGAGAAGAAATATGTTTCTAATACTTTAAGCTGTATAAAATTCTCTAAAACTTATACACTAAAAGAATACAGTGCTCTACTTCTACCTCTTTAACTAGCTTAAAATCCTTTAAAACCTAAGCACTTAAGCTTTATAGTACTTTACCTCTCTAAAATCTATATACTAAAGGTAGATAGTACCTTACTCTACTATAAATTACGTATTAAACTCTTTTATAGCGCTTTACTTCTACTTCTTTAAACTATTAAAAATAGTTTAAAATTAGCTTTACTTAGAGTATATAGTGTCTTGCTTCTACTCTTTAAGCAGCTTAAAACTCTTTAAAACTAGGTCTATAGGGTGTATATAGTGTCTTACTTCTACCTTTTTAAACTGCTAAAACTAGTTTAAAGAATCTTATAAAGCTTTAAAAAGTTATACTAAAGCTATTATATTCTATTCTTTAATAAACTTAAATACTTAAAGTATTAAAAAGATAGATTTAAAAAACATAGTTAAAGTTACTAATAGTTCTTAGTTTGTTTTCCTATAGTTTTAATATCTGCTAGTATAGTAAGGCTTTTAAAAACTATACTTAAAGCTGTTATATTCTATCTTCTAATAAACCTAAATACTTAAAGTATTAAAGAGATAGATTTAAAAAACATAGTTAGAGTTATAAATAGTTCTTAGTCTACTTTTTAACTATTATAGTTCTACTTAAGACCTATCTTTTCTAGCTAGACTAAATAAGTAACTATATATAGTATAGAAAACATGTTTTCTATATAAGTTTTTGCAAATATGTAAATTAGCTATAAAAAATACCTATTCTATAAAACCTGTTTTTGCTCTAAGAATAAAACCTACACTTTGCGTATTTTGAATACCTATATATTTAGTATATTTTTTACCTGTATTTTTTAGGTATAAGCCTATCTAAAATCTAGGAAAAAAATCTAATTTATGCGGGTTAAAAAAACCTAACCTGCTTACTGTAACGTAATTAGCTATTAAGTTAGCTAGGTAATTAAGCTAGCCACCTTTGCTAAGATTACACCTTATTCCACCTCTTATCTAATGTCTTAACAACCTGATCTTAGATTACTTCCTTGTAAGGATAGGATAATCCTTGCTATTTAAGCTATAAAATCTAACGCGTTAATAAGCTAACAGCGCGCTGCTGCTATCTATAATGTTCCTTAATTAACCCTCTAAGACTAACGCGCTAAAACTACCTTATAACGCAATTCCTACTATAGCAGATTAAGGCTTACTAAGCCTAAAGAGGAGGTAGTTATACAATACATAAGAAAGCTTAACACGCGAGGCTTTGCCCCTACGCTAAGCTACGTACGTAAAATAGCTAATTAACTGCTAGCTACCTATAGTAGTAGTAAGGTTAGAGAAAAATAGGCTAGGTACCTTGTAAACTAGAAGCCTAAGATTAAGTCTTAGGTAACTAGACAGCGCAATTACTAGAGAGTCTTATACAGTAATCTAGCTATTATTAGCTCCTAGTTTAACCTTGTGCGCAACATTAAAGCTAAATATAGTATCTAGGACTAAGATACCTACAACTTTAATAAGACTAGCTTCTAGATAGGTGTTAGAGGGTCTGTTAAGGTAGTAACAGCGTCTAAGAGGCGTCTTAAGCTACTTAGAGTCTAGCCTAGTAACTATAAGTAGGCAATATTAATTACTGCAATTAACGCTATAGGGTAGGTTATTCTACTCTTCTTTATCTTTAAAGCAAAGAACTATAACTAGGCCTAGTATTATAACCTAAAGGATTAGCGTATTAGTGTTAGCAATAATAGCTAGACAACAAATAAACTAGGCCTAGAGTAGCTAAAGCACTTTATCTAGTATACAACAGCCTAGATAGTAGGTAGCTACTAGCTGCTAATTATTAATAGCTATAAGAGCTATAAGTTGCTTACCTTCTAGGATCTGTGTAAGGAGAACAAAATTATTACTCTCTATATGCCTCCTTACACCTCCTATATCCTACAGCTACTTAATATAGGCTGTTTTGCCCTATTAAAACGAGTATATAAGACAGAAATTAATGTCTTAGCAAACAGCTACGTTACTTACATTAACAAGAAAGCATTCTTAGCTGCCTTTAATTAGGTGTTTAATAAGGCGTTTTTATCTAATAATATCTAATTAAGCTTCTAAGCAACAGGCTTAGTTCTAGACAACCTAGAGGTAGTGCTATTAAAGCTTAAAGTAAAGCCTTGTACGCCAACACCACCTTTACTAGGGCCTACTACCTAGCAACCTAGAACACTAAGCAACGCTGCTGAAATATTGGCTTAATTAACGCTAATATCTAACTAGATTAGGCAGCACTACAGTTTATCTCTAGCTTTAATTATTAAGATAGTGCAGCAGTTTAAAAAGGGAGCTAATATAATAGTGCATTCCTAGGTGCTTATAGCGGCTAAGATAGTTAAGCTTTAAGCAGCAAATAAAGCTGCTTCTAAGCGTAAAGCACGTAAAAGGAAGCAGATCTAGTATAGAGGAACCCTATTACAGCAAGAGGCAGAGGAAATAATAGCTGCACAAGAGGTGGTGGTGCAGGCAGAGGCAGAGAGGCGTAAGGAGAGGGTGCGAACAGGTAGTAGTAGAGAGGGTTCTCAACGCTGTAGGATGTGTGGTCAGGCTAGGCACAATAAGCGCACATGTAAGCAAGATACTGTAGACAGAGTAGATTAATTTGACGTACTGTAAGCCACAGCACGACGTTGTGGTGTTGAGTTATCTGCGTGTCAAGGTGGGTGGCTGCATAAGGTGGCCGGCTCAATTGCCTGGCCGACTCAATGGCCGATTACGTTAGTGTAAGCGGGCGGTAATTGTGAAACCCAATACTGCGGGTGCCACGTCCAAAAGCGGTAGGAGCCCGCTGAGCTGCCTGTTTGGGCTGGATAGTCAAGCCAGGATATCTGCTTATCCCGTCAATACGCAGATGGGAAAAGAGCTACGCAAATTCATATTATAACGTTATCATCTTACGGAACTCAGGATGACATTGGCACATACACGCAGGACAGGAACTTGCGGTCTCGATTGTCTCGTGTTACTAAAGAATGACAAAAGTTGGATATTCGTCTGCTTTTCTCAACTTCCCAGTTACATAACTGCATGCGGTCATAGTCTTCTACTTTGAATCTTCATATACTCGTCAGAAGGTAGGCTCAGGACCAGCGCTGAACCAACCTGCTTGCAAAATCAAAGCAAAAGGCCGACGATTGGAAGTGCAAACTCGAGAAAATGAACGAAAGAAATCGAGAGAGTATCGAGAATGTGGATGAAAGGAATGTGGTGCCTAAAGCGAATGATCAATGGGGTACTGCTGATTTGTGATAGACCAGACCGGATCATTGACCCGGCAGGACAGTAGCATACTCGATGATGACCGATGTCATGAACTTTGTCTTAGTGCCAATGTTCACCTTAGTGGAAGAGACCTGCTCGACAACTGCAGGTGTGGTGGTAATCGAAGGCTCAACTTGAGCTGTTGGTGTGGCATCTGCGCTGACAGTTATGTACTGTGTAACTGTGTCCTGCACGATCTTGGTTCCCCCCGAACTACCAACCTGTCCAGCAGCAGACTCTGTTGCATTGTTCCACACCCATTCGCCAGTTGAGGCATCGAAATGTCCGGCAACATCAGCAGCAGGAGTAGTGGAGTTGGTGCCATCAGGTCCAGAACCGTTGTAGACAGGCGGGTTGCCCTCGATATCGTGGTTATACTCGACATCGCCATCCCAGGTAGGAACCTCATCATCTGATTCTGGGATTGAGACTGGAACGTTGAACACAGTGACGTTGAGACCGGCGGGTGGATGGTCGCGGGAAATCTCACTGTAGTCCAAAGCTTGAATGCGCCAGCTGAAGTTCGCTTTCAAGTAGGCGGCAACATCTTCCTTTTCCAAGCTCTTCAACTCTCCCGATTGGTGCTTTTGTGCTAACCTTTCGGTCAACACAATGTTACCCGTAACAATGACGTCCGAGTTCATGCGAGGAGAAGACATTGAGGCGAGTTGACCAACGTAGTTCGGGTCCGTAGGCCAATTTTTCGGGTCCGCATTTGGTTCACCCAGGAATGCGCGGACCGAGTACGAAATTTGGATGTCCGTGGGCATCTTGACCTCACACAGCCAATCTGTCGCTTTCGTGGTGCTGTTAGTTGTGCTGTTGTTACCAACACTATTTTCAGGCACCGGAAGTGTCGTGTTTGTACTATCCAAGCCTTGGGTTGCCGGCTTGTAGAGCTTGTTGAGAGTCGAAGTGAACGACTGGTTAGAAGGACTGCTCATCAATTCAGGGTAGGTGTAGCCGAAAGACGTCCAATTACGAGAGGTCGTTGATGTCCACATGTCGCCAAGGGCATTCATATGAAACGGTGCGAGAGGCGACGCAGGACCTTCAATGGCACCTTTGGCAACCGTAAAAGTACCCTTAGCCTGTGCTGCATCCTCAACCCAAGTGTCTGGATATCTGTATCTAGAAGAGGTCAGTCATATTCTTACGGTTCCACGATCTGGGAAACTTACTGGTACAAAGCAAAGATACGATCCATATTTGCATGATGAAACCAGAATACAGGATCGAAGGCAGATACCTCAACAATGCCCATGTGTCCAAGCCCAAAGGTGTTGTGAAGGCCGTCGTGGAGAGTTTCAAAGTTGCCAATTGTGCCACCATTGGCCTTGTTGCTGACCTGGTTGAAAGGCTGATACATTGTGAGCAGCTTGTAGAGCATGTCACGGTTGTTGGGTTGCTGTTTGCTGATGCGTTCATTCGCTGCATCGTTACGGCTGGTGGCATTGAGAGCAAAGCCATCGACTGGAAAACGAATCGTGTGGTTCCAGTTTTTAAACTGGAATTCACTCTGTATTAACGTTAACATGCAGCCACCTCCAGACCAAATAGACAACAAACATACCAATGGTGCAAAATCATCATAGTTCAAAGGGTGGAAGTCGTAACGGTACAACGGGTTGGCGATCTTACCCGTCGTGCCGTTGGGATATGTCACCGTAGCTGTTGGACGACGGAGACTGGCCGGCATGCATCCTTCATCGCTGTTCGGTGGATCCATTGCCCAGTCCCAGTATGGCAGACGCACCTTGTCAGCTATCGCCATAGCCTTGTCTCGAGCCGAGCCTGCTGGGTACTCCTTTGCGATCTCCACAGCGCGATCGTGAAGCACCTGCTCAAAGAGAGCAAGGTAAGGTCTATGCCAAGGACCGAACATATTGCTCACGTGAGGGCAGTATCCCATCATCTCCTGACCTTTCTGGCCGGTCACACCATCCCATTCCCCGAATGGAACTCCATGTATCCCTAGTTGTGTCAGGTTTGATAGGTAATAGAGCACATATGATCATACCCGCGACCTTGTAGTAAGACACCTTTTCATCCTGATCCATAGCTTGGAATCTAGCGAAGGCTTGCAAAAAGAGATTCCAGGTTTCAGTGTCTTTTTCAAGTTCTCGTAGCTCTTGTCTGGGGTGCACTCCAGTTCCTTGCACTCCAACAACGCTGAAGTAGCCATCATCCGCCTTAGCAATTCCGCATGACGGGCCGTCAGTGGAATTGGCTGCAGCGTGCGTGCTCGCCAGTAAAGAAAGAAAAGTTGCAAAAGTTGCAACAGAAGGAAAGAAAGACTTCATCGCGGCCAGCCGGTAAAGAATGGAAGTGATCAGTCGAGATCAAGAAAAAGCGAATGTGCGACCGCGGCGCAAAGAAAGAATGTGTGTCACTTGGACTGAACGAAAGACTGGGCAAACCGGAACTGCGATGCAACAAATGAAGGCGCAGAGCATGTGAGCATATAAGAGATGAACGAGATGAGGAGGAGTCGCATTCATCCACCGCCCCGCTGCCTACGTCTGACGTATCGGGCTGTGCCGTTGTCACTTCATGCAGAGATCATTGGAAAGGTCGGTATGTTAGAGGGGCTGCCAATGATATTACTAGGGTCCCTGTTGGTATGCTGTTACTCGAAACATGTTTAGTTTCTTTCGCATAAACTTCCTCCAGGATGAGCAGGTGTGAGGACGTGGCCAATGGCGATTTGTGTTTCAAGGTCTTCGTCGGTATTCCTCCGTCTGGTTTCTTCGGACAAGCCTCAGCGCATTCGAGTAAAAGGTAAGGGCTGATGTAGGGACATCTTTCATTCTGGTGGAGACAACGACATCAGTTGGATCTGAGTTCTTTGTTGGTGGCTGGCAGGCTGCTGCATTGCCGCCGGGAGATGCTCACATCCTTCACTCTCTCCAGTACCTGTTACTTATCGTCAACACAACCCCACAAAATTGTTCACAGCCACAATCGTGATGCTCAACAGAGCGTGACCAGATGTGTTGTTGCATGCCGTGAAATGTCAGGAGTGTAGCACGGGCCACTTCAAGCTGGTGCGACAACACCAAGCGAGTACAGTCGTCCCAAACAGATTGACAGGCCACTGCCATTTCCGACAAATTCGAAAACGGATAAAACGGACTCCACGAGAGATGTCTGTTGCTCTCTGTTGCTGAGGCGTGAGGAGTGACATCCGATGCGCTTTCGCCAAAGAAACTGTTGTTGAAGTCGGTACAGATCTGTGCAGGATTAGGGATGAAACGCCTCACCACTGATTATGCAGTGCCCTGCAAAATGCCTGCACATCGTTCGACCAGAAACACATCCGCGGTTCTGTGTACAATGTTCTGAGATGCAAGTGATCATAAAGCTGCTTCCATTGTATCGGGGGGTAAAGCTTCATCTCGTGCAGAGCCTGCAAACGATCGCTTTGTCGTATTGTCTGTGTTGAGAAAACTGCCTTTTCTCTTCCTTTTCTTGTCTGTATTTCCGGCAATGTGTGATCTGGCCCATCTCTTGACCCTTGTGAGCATCTCAACCACTGATGTGGGCAGCCCACCGACTTGCGCAACGGACATCTCGCTGCTCTTCATCAGGACATCTACTGACGTTCTGGCTCTGGAAATTGCGGTATTGAGTGATTGGCCGTAGACAGTATCGCGGAAGGAGGTCAACGCTATGTTGCGTAGTAGGATGATGTTGCCGACTTGGAGACGCTCCAAAGTGTGTAACAGCTGAACTTGCGCATGGTTCTGTTCGTTGTTCGACTCTCGAGGCGGACGTAGCCAGAAAGTCACCTTGAAGTTTGGGTGTGTGTCGTCTCCGACAGTGACCTCCCATAGGTCCATCTTATATCCACCTTTGCGTACGAATACTTCTCGTCGCTCAGGTGTAGTCATGAGAGCACATAGAAAGTTCGGCGTCGGAGTTTGAGGATAGATGGAGCGCAGGTACTGTGCACTAGGTAACGAACCAAGGGCAGTCACAGCCATTGCCGAGGGCACCTGCAATATGAGTATGTGGCTGTTGACTGAAGAGGGACTGCTAAGCCCCGACGAGGTGGTGCCGAACGAGGTCGTTAGGAACGACGAAGAAGTCATAGCGCCATCTGCAGCTACATCTTGCACAACTTGTGAAGATAACAACGTATCGTGAAAGATGAGAGAGTGCTCAAGATAGTCGTCTACGGCAGAGGCTTGCTCATCGAGTGTGAGCGTAGTGTCGAGGTTGGTTGTGTCATACCCAGGCAATTTCGACGAGTCCTCCATATTTGGTATTGCAAAAGAGTGATTGTTATCGATACCCTGCAGTCCTGTTCCTTGAAGATGTGGCTGCGACCATCCTGAGCGAAGGCGAGCGTTCTTGAGACCAACTTCTCGCCACCTCAGAGCAGCTTGTTCTTCGGTCGACTGGCCATTCCACACTTTCATGTTAAAGCCGCTGCATCTGGCAACTGCGATGAGACTGCTCTCTCCGAAGTCAAGATGCTCGCGAAAAGGTGCGCCATTCAACAGCTTGAGTCTCATTGGCTAAGCGCGACGCGTCGACACGCCTCCTATCGACTGTCGTGTATCTCAGCCACAGAATCGTACCATGTGTCTGCTTGTGGAGTAGGATGTATTTCGAGGGAGATAAGGTTCCGCTTCTGCTTATGTGACCAACAAGACGTGTCCAGATCAGGGATAATGTGGAGTGAAGGAACACGGCGATGAGGTCGGAGAAGACACAATGTCCGAGAACCGTCGCGCTTTCCCTCCGCATCAGCCCCCTGCAGTTCACCAAAAGAAGCAGCCAACGAACGTATAAGAGCGGAAATATCCACGGCCGCAACTTGGTGTATTCAACAGAACCATCTCTAAAGACATTACTCACCTTGCCACGTTAAGTCGACGGGATAGAAACAAGTCTGATCGTCATCGCGCCCACATTCCGCGTCAAGTCTTGGCGCGATCTAATCTGATTTATAAAGTCTACGGCCTGAATATAAACGATGGCGCCGCCTAAGCCAACTCACAAGCCTCTGAACGCATACAGGATGACTGCAACATTCAAGAACTTCGCCTACAAGCTGTCTTCGACATTGTCGTCGTCTGAGGTGCCGACGCTGAAGAAAGATGGCGAATTCTCAAAAGCTCGAAAGACGGAGGATCTATTCCCCACCACCGACCCCGCGATAGACGGTGACGACTGTCTGCACGACTGCGCGAGTTGCACAACCAAATACCCGCGCAAATTCGAAATTGATGAGACAGAAGAACTGTACGGCCACGTGAAAGGATGGCAGACGCATTTGATTGTTGCAACCGGGAAGACGGATTGGGTGCGAGATGTCGCGGATGAGAAGGGAAGCATCATGGAGGCGGTCGACAGAGGGGATGTGAAACCTAGCAACGGGGTGGGTAACCAACTGCAGACGCAGCGTATCCAAGATCTCATAGGGCTGATAATGAATAGAAACTCATGCTGTCTGCGTCTGACATGCCTGTGCCTGATCACTCAGACACCAGTTCGAAAGTACTGCTACTACCATCATGGCAGTTCATCGACAACGTCACGCCCGCGAACGTCCCCGATCTCATTACCGTTTACGTGAATCGAAGCTCAACAAACGACTCGCCTCTACACCACAAACCTATTACATCGTCGCAGCCTTCGCCAGCGTCATCAGAGGGGTCGTCGACAGATTCGGCCTCGAAGGCTGCAGGTGATGCGATACCACCTGCGATCTCGACAAATTCGAATCTCAAGGCGCGGCCGTGTCCACACAAATACCTCATTCTTTTGTGTAGTCAAAAGACTCGTGATGCACGCTGCGGTCAGTCTGCGCCGCTTCTGCGTCGCGAATTCGAGCGACATCTACGGCCATTGGGTCTCTACCGTGATCTGCATGATGAGAGACCTGATGGAGTAGGGATATATTTCATAAGCCACGTTGGCGGCCACAAATTCTCGGCGAATGTTATGGTGTACCGACACTCTTCAACCGTGGAACACCCGAACGAGGCCAACGGCCACGCCAATGGTGTTCAGGAGGCGTTGGAAGAGCTGAAGATCGAGTCAGACAAAGATCACGAAGTCGTTCTGGATGCGAACAAGGAGCAGCAGGCCGAAAGCGATGGGGAGGCTGCTCAATGTATATGGTTGGCACGCGTTCGACCTGAGGACTGTGAGAATATCATCAGATATACTTTGCTTCA
Source organism: Ascochyta lentis (assembly GCA_004011705.1). NCBI lineage: Eukaryota > Fungi > Ascomycota > Dothideomycetes > Pleosporales > Didymellaceae > Ascochyta > Ascochyta lentis. The sequence continues at coordinate 789,479 of RZGK01000003.1, forward strand.
AGGGAAGGTTGTCAAGCCCGAACGACAATTGAGGGGAGGGTTCGATCGGTCCAAACAGCTAGCGAGTTGGTGATTTTTACCTGCTTTCTAGAATTGTCACATCTACCAAAATGGGCTCTCGGATTCAAGACTCTGTTCTTAGATCCACTCTGAATCTGTGAGCTTTCACTCAAGCTGAGCAAGATTTTATGCAGTGCTGAACATCCTTGTTGGAGCTGGCTAGGTATCTTAGCTGCTATATGCAAGCATCCAGCTTCGGCTCTTAATACAGCTTCTGCACAAACATCGACAGTTGCTTATTTCGCAACACTACCAACAATTATAAGGGCCCTAATTTAGTTTTACGTTCTTGATGCCCTTCGCTACTGACAATTCCTTTTCAGGCTCTGTTGTCACATTGACATCAGTATTGAGCTCGTCTGCGTCTTCATCGCCACTTCTGACTGGGGTAGGTGCAGGTATCGGTGTAAGATGTGCGACCACCACTGCAGGTATCGCTATTCTGGTCTGAGTACTCGGACGCGAGCGTTAAAAGAGGGAAGCGCTAGAGAATCAGCTGAGAAAATAGTATACGCACACAGACCAACGCATTAAGCCCAGATCCACGCCTCAGGAGTTGGAGAACTTGTCACGAGATGAAACACCCAACTGTCTTGAACACATCTATTGGACTGGTATACTACAAGGGTTTCGGTCAGTACCTTGGGGCTTCGTAGCCTAACTACGTTAGCTAGCAGCAGACACTCATCCAAGAACCGAGTAGCCAGAAGCCGTTTCGAAGCACCACAAAGTCAACCGTATGCTCTATTAGCGATGCTGCGTCGTTTGATCACCATGGGTCATGGTGAGAAGACTTGTCCTTTCCAGTAGATGCCCAATTCTCCAAGTTCCAGGTTCAGACATCTTCCTCGATCATTGTAACACGAACGCTCGTTTATACCGACCCCGCATCGGAAGGGTTACCAGGATTACACATTTTCTATACAAGCATTGCCCGTTGGCTTTGAGATCATCTTCCGCACGTCGCTTCTCAGAACGCCACTGTCGTTAGGCTACCGTCAGCAGGGCTGATTCGAGTGTATATAGAAGTATATCACACCTAGATGAGACTCTATCGTAGCGGAATGACAAGAGTACAATGCACGTCTGGATGCACACTGCCGGTAAGACCGAAAATCAATGGCTCGTTCGCCGCCACATAAGGATCAACAAGCAATTGCACCTATCACCACGCTCCTGCGTTGTGTTAATATGCACAAAGCACTTTCCTGGTTTCAGCCTCGTACGCAGCTCTGCTGACATCGTCGCACCGCCTTCGAAGTCTCAAATCCCCAAGGCTCCGCTCATCTTCTAAGAGTTGTAGGTTTTGTCTTGTCCAAGTCCTGTTCGTACCTCACTCGCCTACACGCAACGTGAACTCGAAGTTCTGTTTTTGCAACAGAGCTAATGGATTTCTTCGGCTGCTATACCGTTTTCACTTCAACAATCTTGCTGCTGCAGTTCCTTCCTACTTCCTACGCCGACTGCTACTCGCTCAATGGTGCGTCTATGAAAAAGCGTATAGTTCACTTCTGACAAAGGGTGATAGGGCTTCTTGCAACACAGTCCGAAGCCTTCCGCGGAGCTGCGGAACTTGTGTCTTGCGGCAATGGTACGAATAACTGCTGCTTGAAGAATGAGAGATGTGGAAGCAACCTTCTCTGCCTGAACACAGAAGGGGTTTTTGCAAGGCAGTACTGCGCAGTCAAATCATGGGCGAACTGCTCTGCCCTTGCTCCTGGTGGGTCACGATCAGAATTCTTGATACCAAAACTTAGCTCACGAAGCGTACAGGTTATGTCGGAGCAGGTGTGGGCCTTGAAGACTGCGGGTCCAATGTCTTTACCTTCGGCGGAAACTGGGATTGCAAAACAGGGCCACTTTACTTCGTTGATCCAGGAACAGGCGAAGTGCATAATGCCTCAACACGCTCGTCTACAGCTCCTGTGACCTACTGGAAGGCTAACAGCGCATCAATTCTCGCACAATCAACGTCTTTAGTGTCGTCGGTCACATCCAGTACCACGGCCTCGGCTTCTGCAACAGGAGCAGAGATAACCCCGTCTGGAAATCCAACAGTGACTTCAATGCCCGTACCGCCGACCCAAAACTCTTCCTCGTCCGAACTATCTGCTGGGACGGGTGCAGGTATAGGAATCGGTTGTGCCGCCGCTGTCGCAGGTATCCTGCTTAGTACATGGCTCTGGAGGCGGGAACGCAGGAAAAGAGGGATGCTACAAGAACAAATCCAACGTCCCCCCACACTACCCACAAGCCCACCAATGTATCAGCTGGAACCGGCGCCTAAAGCAGTCTATGCACATACCCATACGCGGAATCAAGGTAGTACGCCGGAACTGCCGCCTCAAGAGTTGGAGGATAGATCGCGTAACGAAGTACCATAGAGCTTGAACCTCGACTGTACAGCCATTGGGGTCGGAAGCGATGAACTCGGTCGCTGCTTCGGCGTTGCTCAAGCTTGACCAGTCGCTAATCCCCCTGAACTCGTCAATAGCTTACATAACATCCATGTCTGTCGTCACTACCGCTTGAAGTATCAAGTTCTCTGTATCGCTGACATGGCGTAAGATTCCTGTTGTAATTATGGTTGCCGGTCGTGCCCAACCTGTCATAACTAAGCAGGGAGTGGACTGCGAGGACAATCACTGTGAACCCCTTTCAAGGTAGCTGATGGTGTTACGGAGCTCAGGCTGTCAGTATGATGTACCTTGACCCTTCTATTTATTCTCAATTGCTTAATTAGCCTGCGGCGATGGGAAGGTTCATAATCAATGTATCGACGACCGGCATCCCCCTCGGAGCTGAGGATAACATCATTCAGATACGTGTTGCAGGCCAAGAGCGGGCCGCGGTTCTTCAATTGTATCTTTGTTTTTTTTTGGTCGTGGGTATCATCTAGGTAATGAATCGTGTCTGATGTTTCTGCATCGCCTCGTCAAGTAGGGCTTCCTCCGTCCGCTTTAATTAGTCATTTTGCGGCTCCAGTGCCCGCATTTTGAACACCATCATCGGTCATGTGGCTGTATCATCCTCCTCAACTCTTCCCTTTCTTGCGTGTACACGCTTAAAAAACCATCTCGTGAGGGTGCTGGCCACTCCTCAGGCTGAAGCTGGCACCCAAGTACGCCTCCAGATCCGGCTGCTGCTTGATCGTCGCAATCAACGCCTTATCGACCTTCTTCTGGTCCTCAATTCGCTGGGGATCGGTGTCCTTCTTCTGAGGTGTGGTCTCGCCCTGCTCGAAGAAGGCATCCTCTCCCTTACCCTCTTTCTTCTCGCGCGCCCAGTACTCGTCCTTGCTCACACGATCCAGGACTTCATTGTCGAGGTTCGAAACGTCGACAGATGCGCCGGTTGCGATTACGTAGCGGTGGTTGACGCGGCGCAGAGGAACGCCGTTGGACTTGAAGGGTCCGGTGATCAGGAGAACACCCTGGTCGAGCTGTCGCAGGAGAACGACACGCTTTCCGGAAAAGCGACCAGAAAGAAGGATCAGGACGGTACCGGGTTTGAGTGATTCGCGGTATTTGGTGGGGTGGGCAGTCTTGCGCGCCTGTTGCTGAATGAGCATGTGATTCCGCTATATCGCAGCTTTGCAATTCCGCGGCAGATTCGAGAAGATGATGCATCTTCCCATTGCAACATTCGGGCACGTACCTTCTTCATCTGTGCCTCCTCCTCCGCAGGATAGTAGCGCGAGGCCTTCTGTTCGCCAGCAGCAGTAGACATTGTGATTTGATTGATTCTGGAACCGAATTAGAACTTCGAGAACCATTTAGGGGCTCTATAGTACATCAATACGTACAAGATACCGGTTTGTTGTTGTTGTTGTTGATGTCGCCGTCGCGATAATGCTCGATAAGCTGTGGGAAGCTCCTCGCTTGTATTGGCCAATGGGGAAGAGCTAGCGCCGACCACTCGACGTCATCTCCTCTCGACGCCTTCTACTATAGTTATCATCTCCGCGAAGACTGTGTACATGGCAACGCCTGTGAGTCACATGCAAAGGCCCCACTCTGCATCTAGTAGCCTATATTTTACACTACAAGATCGGGGTTGTTGTTTCAAAGATCGCTTCCCGGTCACCGAGGGCTCGGTGCACCAAGACCCGTAAAATGAATGTCTGCAGTCAAGATGCCCATGATGGCCATTGCCAGTTGTAGGTGCTACTTCCTCAGAGGTCTTCAGGCACGTGCGCTGTATCACGCGGCTGCCCAGAAACACGATTTGTTGAAGACGAGATACACCAGACTGTCTCTGTCTCTCCATCACCTACACACTTCACGCTACCTAAAAGATATCCTAATCCTTACACTCGCGCGCGGCGTTATCTCTAACAGCATGGTTAATTTTGGCTCCCCTGATGACGAAACCCCAACCAACGAACCGCCGAACCCCTTTGTACGGAACCTGCAGCGTGACCTTGACAGTCAGCTTAACATAAAGAGGACCAGGTCCAATCATGAGCTCTTCGAGGCTCCCACCAATGCTGCAGTTGGCAGTGGGATTAATGAAAAGCAATACGTGGTCAATTGATGTCACAATGGCCCACAAAAATAGTAACTAATATCAAGCAGCAAGAGAAACTCATTCAACTCCTCGCCTCACTCCCGACTAGTTCTCAAACTCGTAACGTGAGCACCAGCCGTTTGCTGAAAAGCCTCTACGAAGACCTCCGTCATCCCCCAGTTTCATCTTTGGGCCTATGCAAGGTCCCAGGATTCATGAGATAACATCGATTCTAACTTCTCGGCAGACAAGTATCGCACGGCGGATGGAAGCCACAACAACATCCATTTCCCCCACATCGGCAAAGCTGGCTCTTACTTTGCACGTTCAGTCCCACCAGTACACGTGCCTACGAGTTTGCCTGATCCAGAAGCTCTTTTCGATGCACTCCTTGCAAGAAGACATGAGCCTAAAGCGCATCCAACTGGAATCTCCAGTCTACTATTCGCGCTCACTGGCATCATTGTCCACGATTTGTTCCGTACGAGCGACACCGACAAAGACGTTGCAGCCACATCGTCGTACCTGGATCTGTCGCCATTATACGGTTGTAGTCAAGAGGCGCAAGACAGCGTCCGCACCATGGTTGATGGAAAGCTGAAGACGGACACCTTTGCAGAGATTCGATTCATTAACCAGCCTCCACATGTGAGTTTCCGACGCATAGCTATCATTCTACCCACACTTTTGCTAACACTGCCCTTTGTAACAGTTTGCAGCGTTGCTGATTTGTTTCTGTCGATTTCACAATAACATTGCGATACAACTTGCCACTGTCAATGAGAATGGTCGTTTCAGCTTACCCTCTCAGGATTCTTCGTCGGATCGATCAATGTATAGACGATTACTTAGCCAGCGCGACAACGATCTATTTCAGACGGCACGACTGGTCACATGCGGGCTGTACGTTCATATTGTATTGAATGACTATGTTCGAACCATCTTGAATTTGCATCGGCTAGACACAGAATAGAATTTGGACCCGCGGATTGATTTCGACAGATCCCTTGGCCAGACGAACATCGCACAAGCGAGTGGGAACCAGGTCAGCGTTGAGTTGAACTTGATCTATAGATGGCACAGCACGATCTCGGTCAAGGACGAACGGTGGCTCGAACAACACATATCCACACTTCTGCCGGAAAAAAGAGTTGAAGACTTGACGGTTCACGAGCTATATACTGACATGCATCGCTTTGCCGTCCAACAACCCTCAGAACCAAGCCAACGGACCTGGGGTGGCTTACAAAGACAGCCCGGAGGGGCTTTCAAAGACGCCGATCTCGTCAGAGTCTTGACTGAAGCGACCGAAGACACAGCTGCAAGCTTTGGGCCGCGACAGATACCTGTTGCTCTGAAAGTGATTGAAGTGATGGGCATTCGACAAGCTCGAGCCTGGGGTGTAGCCTCTCTGAATGAAGTACGACGTCATTTTGGGATGAACCCGCAAAAGTCATTTCGAGACATCAATCCGGATCCAGATATCGCTGCAGCTCTTGAAGCCCTGTATGGCGACGTCGAAAATGTTGAACTGTACCCTAGTGTGGTTGTTGAAGAGCCAAAAATTCCGATTATTCCCGGGTCAGGTTTATGTGCTGGATTTACCACCAGCAGAATAGCCCTTTCTGACGCTTTGGCGCTGGTACGAGGTGACCGCTTCTACACGGTCGACTATACGCCTAATCACCTGACTTCGTTCGGATACAAAGAAGCTTCAAACGACCCCTCAATCGCTGGAGGCGGTATCATGTACAAGCTTTTGATGCGAGCGTTGCGTGAGTATTAAGAATGCATTTAACGCATATGCTGACAATCTACAGCTGGATAGTATCGTGGAAACTCGGTGTACGCTTTGTACCCATTTACCATCCCTTCTGAGACGCAAAATATACAGAGATCGCTCGGGCACGAGCTCGACTTTCATTACGACGCCCCAACGCTCGTTCCAACTCCGAAGCTTGTCTCAAACTGGACGTTTATAGACCGTGTTCTAAGCGACTCGCGATCGTTCACCGTGCCTTGGGAACGGAGATTGCGGGCTCTTGACACTAGTCACGACATTGTTGTGGGATATCAATCTGAGACAACCAAAGAGCAGGCATTGATTAGAGCCATCGCTTTGGGGCCGACCGACTCACTGAAAGAGTTTTCCCACTGTGTTGAGAGGCAGACTAGCGCATCAGTACGCAAAAACAGCCGCAGAGGCAGCAGTTATTTTGAAATCGATATAGTCAAAAGCATTGCTACCCCTGCATGGACAAAATCGGTAGCCGGTCTACTTGGTATTCCTCTCCAGGACCAAGTTGCCTGCACGACGGTCTTTAGCAGTGAAAGCCTCCAGAACAAGCTTGCTGGTCTATCTTGATACCTCTTCTCTGAATCAGAATCTGCACAAGAAATCGCGCTGAAACGAGACGCTATCGAGGCAAACCAGCAACTGAGCAAAGCAACACACGAAGTATGTGAAGCCATTCGCAGAGCAAGCTCAGATGAGTTCTTGAACGAACAAGGGAACGCGTTTTTGCAGCGGCTTCTTGAGAGTGGTAAAACTGTCGAAGAAGTTGTCTCTTTGGTAACGTTGCTTGCTGTACAGATCGTAGTACCAAGCGTCTTTGCTGTAAGTTGTTTGAACACCTCCATGGAGAGACAGCACTGACTCTGACAGATCGTTCGAATCATCGACCTGTTTATGTCAGAGTCATACAATCTCCACTGGACAAGAATTCAACAGCTTTCTCAAAGTACAGCCCCACAGTCCTCTGAAGGTTTGCGCAAATACGTTCTGGAAGCCTTACGTCTCACACCACCTGCAGCGCCTTGCATTCGCGTGTCAGAAATATACCCTAGCATCAGTGATTGGCGCTTTACTTCGGCTATCAAGGAAGGCGAGATTTTGCTGCTCGACTTCGCTACAGCAGGTCGCGATGGTGAACGGTTTCCGCACCCATACCAAATAAAGCTAGACCGGCCACTCGATGATTACGAACCTTTGCCGTTCATCGATGGGTTGCATGGACCCCTCGTGAAAGAACTCGCTGTTGCTGGATTAGCGGAACAATTGCGGGTTTTGGGAAAGATGGATGGCTTGAGGCGGGCGCCGGGTACCCAGGGACTCCTACGGAAGATACGCAAGAACGGCGTGGTGAACTATCTGAATGATGCTCAAGACGAATGGGGGCCGCTGCCGTCGAGTCTGAAGCTGCACTTCGACGCTTTACCCTGAATAAAAACCACAGATCGAGACTGTAATCAACAATAAACTGCCTGAGCCAAGCGGTTTTCAGCCGCCATGTTTTCAGCTCGTAATCGCCAGCATCGCATGGTTTGGTTCGTTCCGTTATCCACTACGCTATTGCCGAATGTGTACGACATACATCCCAGGTATTTGGGACCTGACAACTGTCCGTGCGCCAAGCCTCAAAACCATCTGCGGTCGATAGAAAAGCAATCTCTTGCCTCATCCAGTAATGAGAAGTAACGCGAGTTCGCGTGGTGGCGCGGGTCTGCAGGGACCAGCCCTGTGTTTGGCGCCGGGCGGACCGTTGCACCGTCACGGGCAGCGGATGTGCTTTCATAAATCAAGATTTATGATGATTCGATATTTATGATGATTGGATTGAGGCTGAAATTGTAGTTGCGCAAAAGCCTGTAAAAGAGATGCCACGTCCGTCGCAGCCGTAGGTATAGCTCAGGTTCGAGTCTAACTCGAAGGCACTCGATTTGTGTCGCAGAGCACCAGCTGTCCAGCGCGTGCAGTTGGATTGTTGTCGGGTAATTGGGTTCCACACACAGTCGCAATACCAAATCTAGAAGCAACGATCGGAGGCGCCTCAAACCAATTGCTGTAGCCGACGGGACGTTCCTAATATATCTTCGGGGATTCGAACTGGGCGCCAAAAATGAAGGACTCGCTGGGCAGGCTCAGTCGCTCGAAGGATAGAAGCCCGATTCCTGAAACACGCATTAGCTTACTTGTAGCCAATCAGGGCGTGGGTTTCTGAAACTGCCTTTCCCCGAACTTGACCATACCCTGCAGGGGTCGCGCGGCTCCTTCTCCACGCCGGCATCAATCTCCAAATCGACCCACCGATGCAAACACCCAGCCACGAGGTCTTATAGACTGCAAGGCCCACTTCACCATGGCTCCTTCATTCACTTTCGGCCTTTGCCTCGTCAAGGCACATTCACTCGTTACACGTCTCCTTTGCGTTTTCTACTTCGTTTCTTACTCTTAGCATTTGCAATATGAAGTTCTTCGCTACTATCGGAGCTGTGCTCCTTCCTTTTATTGCGTCGACCGCACGCGGAATCGAATTCGATCCTGAAGATGAAGCTTCTATCAAGGCCGCAGCCCGCACTTACGCCTACGGGTTGATGGAGCTGTACAAGAACAATGCCACTGGAACACCCACGCAAGACATTGGTATATGGCCACAACCGCACTACTGGTGGGAAGGTGGCGCATCTTGGGGGGGTTTGATTGAGTACACTCAGTTCTCTGGCGACAACTCGCACGTGAAGACGCTCCAGCAAGCGTTGACTGCCAACTACGGCCCAAACAATGACTTTATTCTGTCTTACCGCAAGAGCCAGACCGGCAACGATGACCAGGCCTTCTGGGCGCTCGCAGTCATGTCAGCACTGGAGTACCAATTCCCGGACTCCGACTCGGCTCCTGCCGATTACCTGGAGGTTGCTGTAAATGCTTTCAACAACATCGTAGGACGGTGGGACACTACCACCTGTGACGGAGGTCTGAAGTGGCAGATCTACCCCGAAAACGCATATGGCTACAACTACAAGAACTCCATCTCTAATGGTTGCGCCTTTGCTCTCGGTGCGCGCCTTGCTCGGTACACGGGCAACCAAACATACGCGGACTGGGCGGAGAAGATCTACGACTGGACAAAGTCCGTGGGATTGATCACCGACATTTACGAGGTCTTTGACGGCACTGACGACAAGACAAACTGTGCGAGCGTGGCTGACAAGACGCAATGGACTTACAACAACGCCATGTTCCTGCACGGCTCTGCTTTCATGTACGATGTGACCAACGGTGCGAGTGTGTGGAAAGAGCGGACATCTGGCTTTCTGAGCCACGCCGAACTTCTGTTCTTCAGTCCCGTCACAAAGGACAACATCATGTACGAGTGGGCTTGCGAGACAGGAGAGTCAGGCCGAACCTGCAACCTCGACCAGCAGTCTTTCAAGGCTTACCTGTCGCGATTCATGGCTAAGACGGCGGCTGTTGCTCCCTTCACGAAGGACGCAATCACCAAATATCTCACAGCGTCCGCAGTCGGAGCTGCAAAGTCGTGCTCGGGTGGAGACGACAAGGTGACATGCGGTTCGAAGTGGTACACTGGCAGCTGGGACGGCACATCTGGCGTTGGTCAGCAGCTTGCGGCTTTGGAGGTCACCCATGCACTCCTGTCGCTGAAGCAGAACATTGTACCAGTCAAGAACAGCGATTCAGAACAGAAGCCTACCACAAGCGCTACACCAAAGCCCAGCTCGACACCTGCCGCGAAACCTACTACAGCCCCTAGCAGCAAGCCAGCCGAATCGACCAGTGTAGCTCAACCTAGCCAGGCTCCATCATCGAGCAAGGCTGTTCCTGCTATTTCTTCTGCGGCTGAGAGTGCGTATACACCACCAAAATCGACCGAGGCTGCGCCTGTCAGCAGTGCTGCTTCCTCAACTAAGAAAATTGTCCCAACTTCTGCTGTCGTGGTGGAATCATCTGCTTCTTCAGTTGCATCTACAGTCGTCTCCTCGGTCACTTCTGCTCCCGTCGCAGCCATTCCAAGCGACAAGTCTGCTGGTCAAGTGGGCGAGATCAAACCTTCCGCTGGTGTTAACACTACCTGCACGCCAAGCACAACTCTCACCGTCTACGTTCCGCCAGTCACATCGGCACCAGAGGTCCCGTCAGTGGCAACGACTGTTGCACCTGTAGCGCCACCAGTCCTGACTACGCTTGCGCCTGTGGCACCACCTGCTAACAGCAGCATGCCTGCTAACATCAGTGTACCAAGCCCGTCTGCACCGGTGGAGTTTGAGGGTGCCGCTTCGAGCATCAAGGTCATGGGTGGCTCCGTCCTTGGTGCTATCGCCATTGCCATGGCGGCTGGGCTGTTGTAAAGCGTGCTCGTTGTGTCTTGGTTTCTCCTCTTCTTCGTAGTCCCCCCAGGGCATTGATTCCGTTGTACATATACCCTTTATATCACGGCTGGGCCGAGATCCAGCCGTACCATGGTTCGTAGATAGTTTATAGACGTTACTAGAATCATAGGTTCGCGAAAGGTGTATCACGCTCCTGGTGACGTTTGCGGCTTGTCGAGACGACGCACAACTATCTTTGTCCTCGGGGTCCAGTGCTCCTGCAGGTGTGGAACATCAAGATCACAGATGAGCGCAGGTCACAGTCTCAACTGCGAACGTAATGTCTTGGAACTGGTGTTGATGACCCGCTTTGATTCGCGATGTCTGTCGTCTGGCAGCTGCCCCGCCACGCCACCTAGCTTGACGTTAGGTCCTCAACGTTGCACACCTTCACGACCAAACACCTCTCGCCCGCAGCGGCCCGTCTGCACGTCCACATATCCGAGCTCAACAACAGCTCATAGCGCATCCTACACGCGCGCATAGCCGCTTGCTTCTCCTCAGCAAAGCACTGTTGGCCCGAGACTCGGCTATTGGAAGGAGACGTTGTGAGCAAGACATGCCGGCCTGATGCGCACTGCTTCCTCTTGCGCACGACCGAGCACGCTCTCCATTAGACGTCCTTCCGACTGCAAAGGGTGAAGGTGCGCAAATCGCAGAGAGTCCGAGGCGATGGTAGCTGACATGTGCCAGACCGCACGAGTCCACCGTGTCCCCACTGTTCCCCTGCACGTCCGCTGCGATTCTCGAGTGCATCCCGCAAACCTCCTGCCATCACGTCACCCCACAATCGTTACCCACGCACTTTGGCCGCCGTATACATACCACAACACTAGCCCCACAGCCTGCGACGCCTCACCGCAACCATGGCAAACCAGGCAAAGGGCAAGAAGCCCATTGCCGTCATGAACAAATACGTCTACGATGGCTTCCTCTGGACTTTCTCCATATTGGTCGAGCTCTTCTTCCGTGAAGTGCACCCTAGGAGTAGCTGGAAGGTGCCCAAGGATGGTCCCGTCATTTTCGTGTGCGCCCCGCACGCCAACCAGGTACGTCTACGACCTCGGCTTGCGCAGCATCGCGAAGAGCTAACGAAAGCAGTTTGTCGACCCTCTGATGTTGATGCGCGTAGTCAAGAAAGAGTCAGACCGCCGAATCCAGTTCCTGATTGCCGACAAGTCCATGAAGAGGAAGTTCATCGGTGCCATGGCTGGCTTGACGGGCGTCGTGCCTGTAGGAAGAGCCATGGATGCCACGAAACCTGCAAAGGGCTTGATCTACCTCCCGGACCCCATCAACGACCCTTGCCTCATTCGCGGCGTCGACACAAACTTCGAGGATCCGCTGTTCATGGTCGGTGGCTCGCTGGTGCTGCCAAAGGTCGACAACAAGGCGGCCACGGCAGAAATTCTGGAGATCAAGGGCCCTGAAGAGATTAGATTGAAGCGTGGTTTCAAAGGTGGCGTTGCGATGCAGCAATTGACCGGGCGAAACGACATGACCAAGGACGGCACTTTCATCGATGGCGCGTCCGCCAAGAAAGGCGTAGCAGATGGTTTCGAGGGTATCAACTTCCTCGTTGCGCCAAAGCTTGACCAAACCGAGGTTTACGACGCTGTTCACGCGGTGCTTCACCACGGTGGAACCATAGGCATTTTCCCAGAGGGCGGTAGTCACGACAGGACTGATCTCCTGCCTCTGAAGGGTAAGTCGGACTCTTGTCAGGGATCATACGTGTGCTAACCCCTCATAGCCGGTGTTGCCATCATGGCTCTAGGTACGGTAGCGTCAAAACCGGATTGTAACTTGAAGATCATTCCAGTTGGCATGAACTACTTCCACGCCCACAAGTTCCGCTCAAGGGCTGTCATTGAATTCGGCACCCCAGTCGACATTCCTCCTGAGCTCGCACAGAAGTTCGAAGGACCAGGAAGGCGTGACGCTATTGGCGAAATGCTTGAGTCTGTCCGTCAAGGTCTTATCTCAGTCACTGTTACAACACCTGACTACGAAACGCTGCAAGTCATTCAGGCTGTTCGCCGTTTATACAATTCCAAGGGCACTAAGCTTCCACTACCAAGAATCGTCGAGTTAAATCGACGACTCGTGAAGGGATATGAACGCTACAAAGATGACCCGCGAATCGTCGAGCTCAGGAAAGAGGTCGTTTCTTACAACGCTAAGCTCAGGGCGGTCGGACTCCGAGATCATCAGGTACAGTACGCCAAGATGCACCCACTCAGCGCCTTCTTCGCGTTCTGGTACCGCCTTAGCAAGTTGCTGATCTTGACCCTGTTCGTCCTGCCTGGCACCATGCTGTTCGGTCTAGTCTTCATTGCAACCAAGATGATCTCCATCAAGAAGGCACGGGAAGCGCTTGCCGCTTCAAATGTCAAAGTACAAGCCCGAGACGTCATGGCTACCTGGAAACTCCTCGTTGCTATGGCTGTAGCTCCTACAGTGTATATGTGGTACATCGGTCTTGGCCTCTTCTGGTACTCACGCAACAACTGCAACGGGTACCTCCCCCCAGGGATACGGAAGCGCTACCTCATCATTATTCAAGCCATCATTTACCCGACCGTGACATATGCCGCACTCCGCTTCGGCGAGGTCGCAATGGACATATTCAAATCGCTGGGCCCCTTATGGAAGATGATGAACCCATTCTCATCGACCGAACTCGTCAAAATCCAACAACGCCGCGAAAATCTCGCCCATCGCGTCAATGAACTCATCAACGAACTCGGTCCTGAAATGTTCGACGACTTCTACAGCAAACGGATCATCCAGGATCCTTTCATCGCAGAAGAAGAAGTCGAAACAGAAGCGCCACGCACACCGCCCCGCAAGTCACGAGCTGAGGCCGACGCAGAGGCACCGCAAAACATCGAAACATACGATTACCCCACCTCTCCAGGTACAGAAAACGAGATTCCCCGCAACGAGTCCTTCCACGACCTTGCGAACCAGGATATCTTTTCCACGCGCCCGCCGACGCCAAAGAAGGGGAGAAGCAGGAATAGTAGTTCTGCAAACCTGGGCTTCCAACTCAAGCCGTTTAGCACAATCGACGGCAATTTGGATGAGGTGAAGAAGAGGCTCAAAGACGGCGTGAGGGATCGCAGAAGCAAGCGCAGAAGCAGCGGAGCGAACAGCCTGCACGGAGACGGATTTGAGAGCGATAGGAGTAGCGAGGCGGGCGACGCCGAGGGGTTGACTATGACGAAGAGAAAAGAGAGGTGAAGAAGCGAGGCACGGGATGAAATTTGTTTGCCTTGTGCAGGTTTGACAGTACGGGTCAGAAGAAGAGAGCAAGCGCCACCTGGCTGAGCGTTATGGCGCATTATACCACTTTATGAATATCCATTCTTCGTTCTTCCATTACCATCACCATCCTTCTGCGGCTGTCGCTGCATTATTTATTAAACGTCCTTTGAGCATCTCCATTCAGAAACGCAGTACCCAGACATCCTTCAGAAAACCCTCCACTTCCTCGCCTCCATACAATGGAAACGTCATCTCTCCATGTTCGCTCTCACCACTTTCAGAAAGAACAACAAGGTTAAACAAGTATCCACCTACAAGTCATCTAGCTACCCGCACCTACAACGAAAGAAACAGACAAGGGCAACTCCACCACCCGAACCATGCCAAATGTCAGAAACCTCCATAACGAGAACCCACGTTCATTTCCCCCTTTTCTTTCAAAAGATGGCAGGAAACAAGATAAACACTACATGTTCTGGGATGCTGATGGTGATGCGGAACCCCCGTCCACACAACGCACTTTAGCGCGATGATGCAAAGCTGCAGATCTGCGAGTTGGTCGCTCTGCACACGGTGCTGAATGGGAATGGACTAGCTCTGATACGAGGGGAGAGCGTTTTTGTAGCTGGAGAGTTGGGTCGGATGTGGGGATTGGTAGGTTGGGAGGTGAGTTGGATGGTTGGAGGGGCTATATGCTGTTTCTTGCCATTTAGATGTTCGGGATGTGGATGTGGGATACTTCTGGAGCTTCGTAAAGGGGATGGTGGCTGTGAGGTGGGTGGGTTGGATGGGAGAAGATTTTGTTGAACGTTGGAGGATGCTGAAGGCTATGTAGACAGTGGTTCTCGTGCGCTGAAGTTATGGGCTTGGTTGATGCTTCTTGTTTCTTTTAATGGATGAAGGTAGAATGCACTTCTTGCGGAGCGTCCAGTTCTTCATGAAGAGTGAAATGTATTGGATGGTGTTTTGGCAACCGCTTTCGACCTGGTCGGATGCTATGGATGGATCTGTGTAGACACGGGTAATGCGTAATTTGACTACTTCTGTGTTTCCAAACGTTGAGCGGAGAGTCCAGCGTATGGTCCAGTATTTTACAACTGTTTGATGTGCTGAAATGCCTTGTGTACGTACAGAAGTTGTCTGATGCAGCAGGTTCATGCGTCTGTCTACCGCGTGAGTCGATGCAGATTTGGACATCCGTATCGATCAAGACCTAACCCTCGAGGAAAGTGTTCGATTTTTTGCGAATTGAGGGGAACCGATCACAAGTACTTCGACCGCATCTGCTGACCTACATCAACCCTCGTAGCTCACCACGTCAAGCGCTTCCCTGTTCTGCTCGCCGTCGTTGTTCTTGGCGAGCTTGAAGACGTGGCGTCCAAAGCAGGAAGCATGACATCCGGCCTATCGGACGTACCGAGTCGCGCATGCAACCTCATCTAGCGTATGTGGGGGATGGTGGCGAATATTCACAGGCTCCGGGTCTGGTAAAGTAAGGATGGTTCGGATTATCGCGTCCGCAACCGGGTCATCGCAGCGTATAGTGCAGATCCTACATCAGTATGTTCGTTGAAAGATAAGGCAGGAGGGCTATCGACAGCGCATGTGTTGCGAAAGGCGATTCGTCGTGAAGGCTTCTGTGCGATGTCTTCTGACTTCATCTTGACACATACTAGCGAATCCAAGCAGCCAAGTCCGAGAGGCCAGGTGACGATACGTCGTGAGTTGTCTAGCGTATGTGGAGAAAAAGCTGACGTTGTATTGATTATAGAGTTGAGCACAGGGAGGGCGCTCGCTAGCGTATGTGGGGTTGAGCATATCTCCAGAAAGTGGTAAGACGGTTTAGCCTGACGAGGCAAAACGATCCAGAGTCGATTGTCGGCTGCAAAACAGCATTCGATTGAGGGGTTCGAGCTGCTTGCCATGTCTTCAAGCGTTGTGCTCATGTGCAGGTTAGTCACAAGCCGTGACGCCTATCGATTGTCAACTGTTCTTGTGATACGCTTGCGTCTGAGGAGGCACGAGACAAACACGAAGAATCCGGTAGCTCATGCATCAACGGACATGCATACGAGAATTCCGCTGATAGCAACTGTCTGTATGAGGTCTGCGCAAAGGCAGAACGAGCTGCGCAGAGCGTCTACTCTTGCAGTCGCTAATAGTCTCCCTCACTCTAAATGTTATGACAGCAAACCAACGACTCTCTTTTGGATCGATTCGTATTGGCAGCTGCTCCATAGTTGAATTGAAGGGTGTTTAGTGTGGTGTGCTACAATGGATGCCATGGTTTTACAGATCGTCGAGGACCTTATCTAGGTAATGCCGCCAGTAAGCACGACGACGCTAAATCACCATTCGGAGTACCTTCCAGGTATGCTGAAACCGGCGACCATGGCTCTTTTTAATGTGCCCAGGCTCGGTGTTTTTCGAGATTCTTCATTCCGTGTGGCACGGTCAATTGACTCCGTAAAAGCATCTTACAGCCCGCAGGCCATCGTGCAACACGATCCACGCCCATCAAAGCGGTCGCCAGTCGAAGGAAGATTTGGTGGTGCACGTGGTACCTGAGGATAAGAGCGCAAATGCGACTTCTGCAGGAGCCGCACAAGATTGTCGTCCAAATTCGCAGCGCGCTACCAACCACCTGCAGAAGCGGTGTCGTAACGAATGGTCCTGATTTGTCAGGACGTGGATTGATCCCTAGTTGCGGCCTAGTCCGAGGGAAGCTGCAGATACGAATCACGTGTCCTTGGATGTACCGGGAGGGGGCCGTGTGCATGTGCTTGCACGGTTGTTTGGCAAGCGACAATGAGTCAATATTTCATCAAGCGCCATGAGCTGATACCATGTCGGTTCTCGTCTGCGTATTCCTGTTTGGAATGATCTGTTGATACTTACTGCAGTGATCTCGATGGAGGGAAAGCCTCGGAGTGGCTATCGGCATCCAATAGAAGACCTGAACAAAATTGTAGATTGCCAAGCTGCCGTCCACCAACCTCACTTCGCAGCCAAAATTTCGATAACCCCGTCAGAGAGCACGAATCGCTACTGATACCGCGTCTTAGCTCCCGCAGAACACAGTTGTTGACTAGCTCTTTCTGGACCCTGGATCTGGCGCTGCGGCTCGTTCTCGCTCTGTCTCCGGGTTGAAGCTCATAGTGACGGGTGACGCAGTCTGTGCGCGTAGGTTGTGAAATGTGCGTTCTCGATGCCAGGTGTCATTTTCGCTGCTGTCGTAGGACTGGCTGAGAAAAACGCTCATTGTGCATTGGTCCAGAGATACAGACGTGCCGCAGCTTGCTCTTGTTCGTCGACATGTCAACCGGACCGACATTCGAGGGTCGTCGGTGGCGATCGCGTGCCAGGTGGCATATGAACAGAAACTCGTCCCGTTTTTAATCACTGACGTCGCGCGGCCGGTTTTATGTACATCGGGCGGTGTGAAACGCGTGTTGGTCGTCGTTGCCAGAGGATCACCCGGATTGGTTTAGCGCATTCTAGCTCATGGCGTGCTCAAGGTCAAGCACGCAACCGCGATCAGCTTCCACTGGTCGAGATAGTCACAAATCGTAAGAATCGCGGTTGCGCCTAAGCTGACGCTTCCCCACATACACCGTGCGTCAAGCAACGACTGGGGCGCCACTACTACCTATAAAGGTTCGTCCGCCCTCACCTTCACCTTGTTTGGCACACGACCAAAATCGCACGTCTTTTCTTCAGCGGTACCTTTACTTTACAACCACGCCACCACGCTATATCTGCCGTCACCTGTCAGTTTTCGTACTCAGTCTCGTCAACAATCTCGCTGCAATATATACAAACAATTAGCCACTGAACTTTGGCCTTCCGCACACAGCTATGGCACCCAGCGCCGTGCGATCTGAGTCTCCGCCGGCTCAAACTCATTCACTTAAGCAATCAAGACCACAGGGAGCTGCTTCAGTTGAGGCACAGATCCCAGTCAACAGCCATGTTTCACTCAATTCTCGCTCCACCAACGGCAATGGCCATGCAAATGGCGGCAACAGTACACAGAACGGCATTGGTCATTCCCGTCAACAAAATGGCAGGGACTTCATTTCGTCACACTCTCTTCTCGAGCAATCGAGGAGATTCGCATCTGGAGGCCAAGCTTCAGTTGGCTCTTCGAAGAAGCCAAACATTCTTTACATCATGGCTGATCAGATGTCTGCGCCACTTCTCAAGATGAACGATCCAGAATCAGTTATCAAGACACCCAACCTTGACAAACTTGCAGAGACTGGTGTTGTGTTTTCTAGCGCCTACTGCAATTCTCCTCTGTGTGCCCCTTCCAGGTTCACCATGTGCACGGGACAGCTTCCGTCCAAGATTGGCGGCTACGACAACGCGTCTATACTTGCACCTGAAGTCCCTACCTATGCGCACTACCTCAGGGCTGAAGGGTATGAGACCGCCCTTGCTGGCAAGATGCACTTCATTGGCCCCGATCAGCTCCACGGGTTCGAGCACAGGCAAGTCACCTCACTCGATAGTCTCGACCATGACTAACCAAAGCTTCAGGCTCACGACGGATATTTACCCCGCTGATCTTGGATGGTCAGTGAACTGGGACAAGCCTGAGGAGCGACAAGAGTGGTTCCACAACATGTCTTCGGTCTTACAAGCGGGCCCTACCGTGCGAACTAACCAGTTGGACTACGATGAGGAAGTCATGTACAAGGTACGAAAGCTCCAACAGATGCCCGTAGCTTACCTGAGTCACTGACTTTTCCACGACAGGCCTCTCAATATCTTCATGAGTATGTTCGTGAGCCAGCGGAGACTCGTCGTCCTTTCGCTCTTACTGTCTCTTTGACGCATCCGCACGACCCTTACGCCATGCTTCGAGAGTACTGGGATCTGTACGAAGATGTCGACATCCCACTTCCAGAACTAGAGATTCCTCAAGATCAGCAGGATCCTCACTCTCAACGTATCATGAAATGTGTCGACCTCTGGAACAACCCCGTCCCTGATGAGACAAAACTACGCGCTCGCCGTGCCTACTTCGCCGAATGCAGTTTCGTCGACGACCAGGTTGGAAAGCTCATGAAGATCCTCAAGAACTCTTACCTCGACCAAGACACCATCATTGTCTTCTCGGGCGACCATGGCGACATGCTCGGTGAGCGTGGTCTTTGGTACAAGATGTCGTGGTTCGAAAATAGCGCGCGCGTGCCTATGATCATCAACTACCCTTCCAAATTTGAGCCGAAGCGTGTGAGCGAGTCGGTGTCTACTATGGATCTCCTCCCGACATTTGTAGATCTTGCAGGAGGGGATGCGTCTGCCATTCTGCCCATCGACGGTGTCAGCCTCCACGACTATCTAGTCTCAGAGAGGCCTGGCAAGGACGAGGTCTTTGGTGAATACATGGGAGAGGGTACTGTCACTCCTACCTACATGATCCGTCGTCATCAGTGGAAGTACACCTGCTCCTTGGTGGACCCGCCGCAGTTGTTCGATCTGGTCAACGACCCTAAAGAACTCAACAACCTTGCTTTTTCAGACAAGCCCCAGCATCAAGAGGTGCTTCACCAATTCGACGCCGAAGCCCGCGCCAAATGGGATTTCCAGCAGATACACAAGGATGCGCTGAAGAGTCAGCGCCAGCGCCGGACCTGCTGGAAGGCGTTGCAACTTGGCCGCAGGGAACACTGGGACTACGAGCCACCTGCAGCTGGTAGAGACAAGTTCATTCGTTCTCATATTCCACTGGACGATCTTGAACTTCGGGCTAGGTTCCCTGTGGTCGACCAGTACGGCCGCGAGGAGTCGGCTACTGCGTCACATCACGGTCTCGCCGGCGCCCGTGGCGAGTGATGCAAGTATTCTCGAGTCTTTCTTCATCTCTTTTTTCCCTTAGCTCTTTCTCGTTTGCAGCCTTCAAGCGGATCATGCATGATGACTTTACGACTTCAACGGCGCTTAGATTCAGAGATACACCAGACCGGCATGCGATGCATTGTTAGACCGATTATTCAGCGTGCGAGCTAAAGTTTTTGAGGATGCATACGAGTGCGCATGTAAATTAGCTAAAAGTAAAAACCAGTTTTAACACGGATTGATGAGTAGTCGAAATGTCAATGTCTGCCTGAGTAATGTGTATTGCGAGATCGGCCATGCACGACGAATTGACAAACGCGCGCTTTGTTTAACAATCGCCACGTGACTCATGTGTTATCGCCTGCGCCAATCAAGCGCGGGCGCATCGTCACTTCCCTGTGGCCATACCTACTCCACAGCACCAGTCCTACTCGTTTGTTGCACGTCTATTTGCCATCCTGCTTCTCGCCTTGATTCAGCAAGCTCACAACACTCGACTCGAAGCATCATGTCCACTGCAGCCCGCCGCCGTTTGATGCGCGACTTCAAGGTACGCCACCGCAATGCACAGCTAGCCTGGAGCACCGAGCACGAACCCGCAAGAAAGAGCTCATGCTGAACTGACAACCTCAGCGTATGCAGACTGATCCTCCCGCTGGCGTATCTGCCTCCCCTATAGCCGACAACGTCATGACCTGGTATGTTCTGTCGGATCGTGCCCCACCCCCGCACGCGACACTCTCGAATGCTTTCAGTTCGCATCGTCTTGGAGATGGTCTTCTTTGTTTGCTATGCATCGGAATCTGGGAAGCATAGCCTTGCTGACCATGCAACAGGAACGCAGTGATCATAGGTCCGGCTGACACACCATTCGAGGACGGCACCTTTCGCCTTGTCATGCATTTCGAAGAAGCCTACCCGAACAAGCCCCCCGGTGTCAAGTTCATCAGTCAGATGTTTCACCCGAACGTATACGGTACAGGCGAGCTGTGCTTGGATATCCTGCAGAATCGGTGGTCGCCGACGTACGATGTTGCGGCGATCCTGACGAGTATTCAGAGGTAAGGCACCTAGCTGACGCATGGATTTGGCAAGGCAGAATGGAGCTGATGACTTGTAGTCTGTTGAACGACCCGAACACTTCGTCGCCGGCGAACGTAGAAGCGTCTAACCTGTACAAGGAGAACCGAAAAGAGTACACCAAGCGGGTACGGGAAACGGTGGAGAAGAGCTGGGAGGACTGATCTGGCGACGACGGAAGAGCGATGTGTTAGCATGACATGGCATGGGCTAGGAGTTACAAGGCACATTGGGCCGAACCGTACCAGTTGTATTGTATTTGGAGTTTGCAGGCGTCTTCACATGGTGCTGTTACAGCGAGGCGTTTTGGACTACAACAGATCGCGTTTGTGGCAGTCTTTGCAATGAATCGATCTGCACTTTCATCTGCTGTACCGCATATTGCGCCGTCGCTGGTCTCGCGCTTGTCGAGCAGCCGCAGGGTGCCGTAATATGAAGCTATGACCTTGAAGCTCGACGCAGGGTTCTCAAGGCTGTGTTCATCACATCCCACGCAGGCATCACAAGCGACTTTGCCAAACCGGAGGAGGCTTCGTCACGCCGTTGGTCGGCGCGGGGAGGAAGGCGCGCTAGCGCAGGTCGTCCATCAACAAGCCGAAGACTGCACCTCAATCGGACCCTGGCCAGCCCAGCAACGACGCCAAACACGCACTCATTTACTGCTCCCCCGCTCAAGCATTTGCTGGTCTCCTCCCCCGGGGTGTACTAGGTCACGCTACCTGCTGATCCCAGGTTACCTTGTGTTGCTGTTGCTTGGTACGCTTTGATTTGTTTTCCCCTAAACGGCAGCGGGGCCCTTAATTACCTTCTCCCACGCGCCAGATCCCCGCGAGACGTGACGGTACCACAACAGCACATCCCGCTGGGCCTGCAGCGACTACTTCTGCCTCATACCGCGAGGTGCAGGTAAAGTGAGGCCGTGGGGCCGAGACACTGCAACGCCTCGCAACCATGTCGTAAGTCTCCCAAGAATGCGGTGAGCGGTCAGACATCACACTAACCTGGCGCTGTAGGGGCTCCAACACCATCAAAGGTACGGTGCACACAGACACTGTGTACGGAAGGATGTGCAGGTTACTGACTGTGGAACGATGCAGTGGTGGCGCGGTTCCGTCCGCAGAACAAGATCGAGATAGCCAGCGGTGGTGAGCCCATCGTTGACTTCAAGTCGGATGACACATGCTCGATTCAAGTATGTTCCTGCTTCGACAGGACGAGCCCACACAATCTTGGGGAGCTGGCTGACAGGGATGTGTGCAGTCGAAAGAGGCCTCCGGGGCCTTCACGTTCGATCGAGTCTTCGATATGAGCTCGCGCCAGGTTGACGTATTCGACTACTCTATCCGACCGACCGTCGACGACATCCTCAATGGATACAACGGCACAGTCTTCGCCTACGGCCAGACGGGTGCGGGCAAGTCATATACCATGATGGGAAGCGACATCGACGACGATGTCGGCAAGGGTGTCATTCCGCGCATCGTCGAACAGATCTTTGCAAGCATCCTGGCCTCTCCGAGCAACATCGAATACACCGTCCGGGTGAGCTACATGGAAATTTACATGGAGCGCATCCGAGATTTGCTCATGCCACAGAACGACAATCTGGCTGTGCACGAGGAGAAGAACAGAGGTGTCTATGTCAAGGGCTTGCTGGAAGTCTATGTCTCGAGTGTAGATGAGGTTTATGAGGTCCTGCGAAGAGGTGGACAATCGAGAGCGGTCTCGGCTACGAACATGAACGCAGAGTCGTCGCGTTCGCATTCGATTCTCGTCGTCACAGTCACTCAGAAGAATGTTGAAACAGGGTCGATGAAGAGCGGACAGCTTTTCTTGGTCGACCTGGCTGGTTCTGAGAAGGTCGGCAAGACTGGTGCTAGTGGTCAGACACTGGAGGAGGCAAAGAAGATCAACAAGAGTTTGAGTGCGCTGGGCATGGTCATCAACTCTTTGACAGACTCAAAAGCCTCACACGTTCCCTATCGAGACTCGAAACTCACCCGTATCCTGCAAGAATCGCTGGGAGGCAACTCCAGAACGACCCTAATCATCAACTGCTCGCCGAGTAGTTACAACGATGTCGAAACCCTCAGCACTCTGCGATTCGGTATGCGAGCGAAGACGATCAAGAACAAAGCCAAGGTCAACGCCGAACTCAGTCCCGCAGAACTGAAGGCCATGCTCAAGAAGGCGCAAAGCCAAATCACGACGTTTGAAACCTACATTGGTTCATTAGAGGGCGAAGTTTCTCTCTGGCGTGGCGGAGAGTCGGTGCCAAAGGAGAAGTGGACGCCTGCGATTGAAAGCGGTGCATCTACCACAAATAGAAGGCCGGCTTCAGCAGCTCGGGCACAAACCCCATCCCGATTCGACGCAACCAGGAACTCGGAAACGCCTTCGAGACCAGACTCACGGATGGACCTTGACCGCGCAGGCACACCCAGCATACCTCTAGACAAAGATGAGAAGGACGAATTTTTGAGGAGAGAGAACGAGCTTCAGGATCAAGTCGCAGAGAGGGAATCGCAGCTTGCCAAAGCTGAAGACCAGTTAAAGACCGCTAAAGATGAGCTTCAGTATTACAAGGCCAAGGATGGCGAGTCGACCAAGGCGCACGAGAGAATGACAACGGAGCTCAACGACTTGAAGATGATGGTCGAGAAGATCCAATTCGAAGGCAAAGAGGCCCACATCACCATGGACGGATTGAAGGAGGCCAACTCGGAGCTTACCATGGAACTGGACGAAGTCAAGCAGCAACTTCTGGACGCGAAGATGAACGCCAAGGAGTCAAGTGCTGCCATAGATGAAAAGAAGAAGAAGAAAGCCGAGGCGATGGCACAGATGATGGCTGGCTTTGATCTTGGCGATGAGGTGTTTAGCGACAACGAACGCAGCATTCGCAAGATCATCGAACAACTTGATCAGCTGCATGAAATGAGTTCAGCTGGTGAAGCTATTGCTCCAGATTCTCTACAGGAACTCAGGGAGAGGATAGTGGAAACCCAAGGCATTGTTCGACAGGCGGAACTCTCCCTCACAGCACGCAACGAGGAAGACAACGTTCACAACAAGCGACGCGAAGCCCTCGAGGCACGAACTGCGACCCTGCAACGTTCGTACGAGGAGCTCCTTGAGAGCAACCTGTCTGAGGCAGACACTGAAGAGCTCAAGTCCCGTCTCGCAGATGCTTACGCAGCTCGACAAGATGGAAACGTAGAGCTTGTTGACGACCTGAAAGCAGATCTGGCCCGGAGAGTGGAGGAGAACCAGAAGTTGAAGAACGAGATTGAGGGCCTGCAGCAACGCATCAAGAGCGGCGCGATCGCGAACGGCGTCGCAAACGGCATCAACGGGAAGTCTGTGCAGCAACAGATCGCTGAGTTCGACAACATGAAGAAGAGCCTGATGCGTGACCTGCAGAACAGGTGTGAACGGGTAAGTATCATCAGCGCCACGATACTTTCTTTACTATTCGTGTGAAGGTATACTAACCCCTCACCCTACAGGTCGTTGAGTTGGAGATTTCTCTCGACGAGACACGCGAACAGTACAACAACGTACTCCGCACGTCCAACAACCGCGCACAGCAGAAAAAGATGATGTTCCTCGAGCGCAACCTGGAGCAGCTTACTGTTGTGCAGAGGCAGCTCGTTGAGCAGAACAGCTCCCTGAAGAAGGAGGTTGCCATTGCTGAGCGCAAGTTGATTGCACGCAACGAGCGCATCCAGTCGTTGGAGAGCTTGCTGCAAGACAGCCAGGAGAAATTGACAGCAGCCAACCACCGGTATGTTTTCCAGCCACCCTGCAAGGAGCTTGTATTAATTGACTACAGCTTCGAATCGCAACTCACGGCGGTCAAAGAGCGCCTCGAGGCTGCGAAAGCTGGCTCAACACGAGGCCTTGGCTCGCCCAGCGCCGGTGCATCCTTTGCCTTTGGCGGCGGCGCCGGTTCCAGGATCGCAAAGCCTCTTCGCGGCGGAGGCGGAGACGGCCCTCCCCTCCCCATCATCGGCAGCCTTCAGAAGGATGGTGATGCCGAGCCAAAGAACAAGCGCACAAGCTGGTTCTTCAAGCAGGGGTAGAGGACCTCAGAGAAGAGAAGCTTTTTGGATACCCGGCATTTGATGGCTTTTGGTGTGGCATGGCGTCTTCACGACGGTGTTTGATGTTCAGCAGCATGGGATGGGATGGGATGGTAGAAGGATACACTTTTTTCGACGACGCCGAACGAACGTAAACGAAACTGACGATCGTTCGGACGTGCATGGGTTGTGAGGAACCGGCGGGTTTGTCAAGGATTTGCGCAATTATACCATAGATCTATCTATTGTCTTAGATGCTATGCTTGCTCACGTACTGCGTGATTATCGATGTAAGAAGCGTGCAGTGAAGATCAAGCATTGAGGCTCAGGGCCCGCATCCACCCCCGCACTACATGTCGCAGATGCGGCACCTGCCAAACAAAGATAGAGTTGGCAGACCATGGCTCAATCACGAAGCAGCGTTTGTGGATTGTGAGATGTGCCACCCCACGTTGTTTGGCTGATTGGTGTTCGGCCGAGCGACGCTAGCCGCCGTTGATGGCGCACGTCTCAACGACTTTCACATGCTCACGATGACCGCGATCCTTCACATGGCAAAGTGAGCGGAGTCTCAGCGAGAGCAAGCGAGATATTTTCGTCATGCGGGTGGCCGAAGCAATCTTTCGTCCGGAGGATCCTTCATCGCCAATGTACTTCATCCCTCTCTTGCCTCGATACCCGCTTGTGGTTCTTCGTGCCATTTCAAGATAACAACAACATAACCCTGCAATCGAGGCTTGATAGATAAGCAAGAAAATCGACCAAATGAGCGCCCTTGAGATAGACTCGGATGCAGCAACACTCGTGGATACAACGGAGCTTAAGAACATTCGGACCAGCATGATCTACCAAGTCCTGCCAACTATGGTGTCGAGTCACCTCCCTACCCTACCCTCTATACGGCGATCGATAAGCGAAATTCGTGACCGAAGGCTGCATGGCAAGGCGAACTCGATCATGGAGATACCACTGCCTAACACTCCGCCGCCTGGGTACACCTCACGACCCAGCAGTGGCAGCGCAACACCGAATAGACGGTCTCTTGTAGCTGGCGAGGCGGAAGTCGACTTCCCAGACGATGCGTCGGAGAGGCCAGACAGCTCGATGAGCTCGGCTCCCCCGCTGTTCTCTGCGTACGAGACTAAGACAGGCATCAACTGGAAGTACGCTGGTCAAGGTGCGCATCGGCTTGTTGTTCTTATAGCTATGATCACTCGCTGACCAGCTCCAGGCGTCAATCTTATGACTTTGGCACATCGAGAGTCCAGTGTACCCACTTACGGAATCGATGAGACATGTCCTCTTCTCACGCGACAACTTTACCTGCACGGCATGACGTACCTGCTCCGTGGCCTGCCATCAGACCTCACAGCAGAGGAGCTGCTGAGCTTGCAAGCGGCCACACCACAATCGTTGATCAATTCACAGGCAGACCCAGACAGTCACGCACTCGTGCATCGTTCCTCGCAAAGCCAGGTTCAACGTGACGTGCCGGCGCAAGAATCATCCATGCTGCACCGCATAACGGCCACGCTCGTTCTGCAAGCCTTCATCCTCATGCAGTTCCTTGTTCCGTACGTTAAGATCTTGCTCTCGCACGCATACCAGTTCGAGCGCGAACACCACATCACCAAGAGACTTGTCAACGGCAGCATCAGCACGGTGGACGAAGTGGGCAGAAGAAGCCTGCGACTCTCGCAGACGATTTGTCAGATGAACGATGGGAAGGTGGGGCAGGCGATCAACGAGATGACCATCTGGTGGGTGCGAGGGGTGACGGGGGGGCTGCAGCAGGGGTTTGAGGAGGGAGTTGGCCGGCAGCGAAGAGCGGGTGAGGCAGGCAAGATGCAGCAGATGGAGTGAGGTGGCGGTGGTGGTGGAGCATTTAGATGGCGTTAGGGTACAACTGAAGGCGTTGGGTACAACTGAAGGCGTTCGGGCATAGCTGAAGGCGTTTGGGATGGTGCACTGATCAAAGGAGCACTTGCATAGACATGGTAGACAATCAGGTTGCAGCTCGTAGACAATATCCACACCTAACTGGACATGTCGCGTTGAAGTGGTGCAATGATGCGTAGACTAGAAGGTCATGTTAGCGGCGTTCTAGCGCGTTGCGACCCCTAACGCGACTGGACTGGCTGGCTGGTCCATGCGGGAAAAGTCGAGGGCGAAAGTTTGCTCTGGCAACCATCACCATTCTCCCATCGCCCTTTGCCTTTGACATTGAGGCGCCTTTCTTTCTGACGCCCTTGTTACCCTTGGTATACTACACGGATACGTTGTTCTGCGATACCCCTTTCCATCTCGACGACCCAGCGGCGAACCTCCGCAACCACAGTCTCCATCATGTTCGGCGCATTCAGAAGATGTCCGGCGACGCTGTCGAGGGGCCTCTCCCAGGCGGCCGTCTCGTCCAAGGTGCTCCGCACCCCCCTCACACGCACATGGGCCGCCCTGCGGATACCGTCGTCGCGCATCGCCGGCTTCCACCACAGCGCCAGGTGGCAAGAGATTGCGCACGAGGTCGAGGCAGAGCAGGCTGTTGCACACGAGGCCAAGGCAGAGCAGGCCATTGCTGAGGACGGGCCGGCCACGACGTTTGCAGAGCTGGCCACGCGCGGGCTGGTGCATCCCAACATTGTCAACACCATCACCAGGCAGATGAAGATCGAGACCATGACCGACGTCCAGCAGCGCACCATCAACGAGGCCCTCAGCGGCGTCGACGTGTAAGTGGTGCTGAAGGTCC
This sequence comes from Ascochyta lentis, assembly GCA_004011705.1. Lineage (NCBI taxonomy): Eukaryota > Fungi > Ascomycota > Dothideomycetes > Pleosporales > Didymellaceae > Ascochyta > Ascochyta lentis. The sequence continues at coordinate 817,247 of RZGK01000003.1, forward strand.
ACGAGCGCGTGCAGCTGGCTAACGAACCCACAGCATCGCACAGGCAAAGACAGGTACCGGCAAGACGCTCGGCTTCCTCGTCCCCGTCATCCAGCGCATCATCACAGCCGACCCCAAGCTCGGCGAGAAGACGCGCGGCTACAAGCGCGCAAAGGCCGACGACATCAGGGCCATCGTCATCTCCCCGACCCGTGAGCTCGCCGAGCAGATTGCCGTCGAGGCCAAGAAGGTCACCCAGAACACGGGCCTCGTCGTCCAGACGGCCGTCGGCGGCACCATGAAGCGCCAGATGCTGCAAAAGACGCAGCGCGAGGGCTGCCATCTGCTCATCGGCACCCCCGGACGCCTGTTCGACATCCTCTCCGACCCCTACTCGGGCGTCAAGGCGCCCAACCTCAACGCCCTGGTCATGGACGAGGCTGATCGCCTGATGGACGACGGCTTCACCAAGGAGATCGACGAGATCAAGCAGCACCTGCCCGACCCCGAGGTCGTCGAGCGCCAGAACCTCATGTTCTCCGCCACCGTCGCCCGCGATGTCGTCGACCTAGTCCGCCGCACCCTCCGCCCTGGCTTCCACTTCGCCAAGTGCGTCAACGAGGAGGAGGAGCCCACACATGCCCGTGTCCCTCAGAAGCAGGTCATGGTCGCCGGATTCGAGAACATCATGCCCTCGCTCTACGAGCTCGTCCTCAAGAGACAGCAGGCCGCCATGGCCGGCGACGCCAAACCTTTCAAGGCCATCATCTACTTCAACTCCACCGCCGAAGTCACCCTCGCCGCCTCCGTCTTCTACAAGCTTGGCGGCGGCTTCAAGCGCAACACGCCCCTCTCCGGCCTCCGCAGCTTCGAGATCCACGCAAAGCTGTCCCAAGCTCAGCGCACCCGCGCCTCGGAAGACTTCCGCGCCTGCAAGTCTGGTCTCCTCTTCTCCTCCGACGTCACAGCCCGGTAAGTTTGTAATCTCATTATGCCTTTGAAGCCATAAGCACTACATTTATCAACTACATCGACATTTCGCTAACACCAATTCAAGAGGAATGGATTTCCCCAATGTTTCCCACGTCATCCAGATCGGTCTCCCCCGCGACCGCGAGTCCTACATTCACCGTCTCGGCCGCACCGGCCGCGCGGGCAAGGAGGGCGAGGGCTGGATCGTCATCACACCCTTTGAGAAGAGCGAGATCCGCCGCCGTCTCCGCGGTCTGCCCCTTGTCGACGCTACCGCCGACCTCGAGACAGCAACCATCGACATGAGCCAGGCGGCCGAGGTGCCCGAGAACGTAGGCAAGATCCTCCAGGAAATCACCGATGCGCACAAGAAGGTCTACCCAGACCAGCTCGACGCTGCGTTCCGCGGTCTGTTCGGTAGCTTCCAGTGGTACGGCGACAAGCAGGGTCTGCTCGAGGGCGCCAACAGGCTCGCCGAGTTCGGCTGGGGCATGCCTACTCCTCCCCAGCCTCCTGCCAGCCTGTTCGCTGGCGGCAGGCGAGGCGGCGGTGGTCGCGGCGGCGGCGGCTTCGGCGGCAGCCGTGGTGGCTTCGGCGGAAACCGCGGTGGTGACCGTGGCGGCGACCGTGGTGGCTTCCGTCAGGAGCGCGGCGGCTCCGACGCATTCAGCGGTGGCCGATCCGGCGGCTTTGGCGGCGACAGGCGAGGCGGCGACCGCGGCGGCTTTGGCGGTGACCGCGGCGACGACCGAAGAGGCGGAGGTGGAGACCGTGGCTTCGGCGGCCGTGGTGGCCGCGATGGAGGTCGCGGCGGCCGTGACGGCGGCTTTGGCGGCGAGCGTCGCGCTCCTCGTCAGGAGTACTCTGACTTTTAAACTCCTTTCTCCTCTCCTCTCGTCTTCTCTTTCTTTCATCTGAGGACGAGGCCTCAGACGGAAGGCGAAGCTAAAAGCTAAACGGCCACCACCTTTTTTGTACATTACCTCACTTCTCTTCACTTCGCTTCACTTCACGCCAGAGCGTCACCCACGCACGCACTTGCTTGCATCACTGTACCATATGTATACCCACGTACTGTCTTGATAGAACGAACGAACAAACAGACCAACGAAGAACGAAGAGGGTCAAAAAGCCGAAATCCAGAACGCCAAAGAAGAGACAGAAGAGAAAGCTAGCCAGGCGGTCGGTTAGCCGGTTAATCGACTATTCAGAAGAAAGCATTGGGCGGCGTTTTACAGACCATTCCCGAGGAAAGGGATGGAGGGAGAAAAGCCCTTGTTTCTTTTTCTTTTCCCTTTCCAGGTACATGACTAGGCTAGGCGAACGGCACATCTCCATTCTTGTTTGGAGTTTTTCCTTGTAGAAGAGACACATGATGGGTTGTTAGATAGGCGGTGATAGGTGTGTAATGTACGATGACATGTTTCAGATATAGAAGTCGATTCGCTTTTGATAGGTTTATCGTGTCGTTCTTCTCAAGTTGATGGCTGTGTGATTGTGCTGTCTTCGCACAAACTGACTTGCGTGCAGTGCGATGCGCACGTGCTGTTCATTATGCTAACTTGTGTTGCGAGACGAAAGCTCCACCGGTCTAGATGAGTCGGAGTTGCTGTTTCCAGACTCCTCCGGCTTTTTCTCTCTGCCATGGTACTGCTGGGTTGACGTTTGACTGTAATCGCTGGTCTTAGACGACATGTACCCATCTCTTGTGTCAAGGTAAGGTGGGAGACGAACGCCCGTCACACCGGGTCGAGGTCCCTCTCAATCCACCTTCCATCCCGTACTCCCCGTCCAGGTTCCCATACGAGTGCCCTCGCTCTTCCGGAAGTCCGGGTTATTACCAAATAAGAGCTGTAGCACGGTTACAGCGTCTCCATGAGCTTCGGGCCATGTGATCCGGATCAGCGCCTGTCGTTTGGTCGTATATAGCACTACTAGCCATTACTAAATCCACAGCACATTAAACCCACAACACGACTTCATTGCATGGAAACCCTCCCCATGACATCTCGAAATAGTAAGTAGTTTGCCTGCTGCTATTATTGTACCGCGAGCGAGATATCAATGTCCATGCAGCATGCTCCAGCGTACTCCAGACTACGGAAAGTTTTACACGGTGGTTTTGTGAGCTCTTTTAAGTGGTGTCTTACCATCAACATGTGCTCCAACCAACCACAGAGAGTTCGTGTTCGAGGAAGACGCGAATCGTCCTGATTTAGTCAGCGTCGTCTATTAGTATGTCTACTCGGACGAAATGCAATAGTCCAGGCGTGGACTTCCAATGTGGTTCGCCTCTTTCGCGTCTGTTTACGCTTCTCTAAACTGCTGGAATGATGAGAGAAGCTAGAAGTTTTGATGCCAATGGGCGCCCTTCCTGACAAGCTTTTCAACTATCCGTTGGTCCTGGTTTGTGTTGCTCTTCTCTTGCTGGTTCGGCTTTTCAAAGTAGATGTAAGCTGAATAGAGGAGATGACCTGGTATGTTCTGTGCATCCCGTTGCAGCAACTCTTCGATGACGTCCATGTCAAGGTAGATAGCGGCCTGAAACACTGCGCTCATGTGCTGGCCTGCATCTTCCCATGCAATCAATCCTTTTCGCTTCAAGTCCAAATCACATTCAACCTCCATCGGTATAATAGAGTCGAGATAGTTTGGCAGGTTGGAGTGCTGTGTCCTCTCCACGGCGTCATCGCGCAATAGCTTGAGATTCGCGAACTTGCAACTGTCCACAGCAAAACGGAGTGGGTGTATGTCGAGAAGGTACCACGAATCCCATGCAGATATGAAGCTTTGGAGGGCATCCAAATGTTCTGACACAATGAGCTTTTCCATGACTGTGGATGCAACGTTATCTGCTCGCGGTCTGATGTGATGGGCTTTGGAGTAAGTGGTATGTGATCCGATTTGCGGCTTCGATATCATTGTTGTCGTAAGCAATCTCGAGCGGTATCTCGTTCGATACATTGCGGTGCAGAAGTTAACTGTACAAGTCAGATCCCACACAAGACCCCACCATTCCAGGATATCCAAAATGAGCAGCCATATGAATTGGGTATTCTTTTTACTCATCCCGACCTTCAATCGGAGCACTTCCAACCAGTACATGTAAAATCCCGTTCTTGTCTAGAAAGGGACCGGAGAAACTGTTGACCAAATCTTCCCACCTCTGATTCTTCTCGGTCTCACTGATAGAGAAGTGCGTGCTGTTATCAAGAATATGCTCATCTGAGCCGGCTGGTGGGTGTTTACAGAACGGTAGCTTCTGGAGCCATCAACGATATTGTCGCCATGTCGAGTTCGCCTCGTACCAGTCGTAGCCAGCTCCGACGGCCTTAAAGATTTCCACTGTTCTTTCGGCCTTTTCATGGCTACAAGTCTTGTAAAAGCTGTAGCCGACGTGTATGGTAGCATAGACGGCTAAGATGAAGGCCGCACTCTGACCCGACTCGGACCCTAATTTGGCAGAAGAGTCTTCAGCACCAACCCATGTCATGGCTAAAAAGAAGGAGGCGTGCATAAGAGTAAGTGACGCAAACGCGAGACAGTTGGTGAGGACCGTAGCAGGTAGTGTGGACCATTTGCGAGCTTCGTGAGACAGAAGAGCCTGATCGCTGACATGTTCCAGCTCATTAGCCAAGCACACAAGATCCCATTGCTTTGAAGCTGGTACCGACAAGACCGCGAATCGGACAACCAGGTATGCGAACGTCAGTGTCTTGCTGTTGTACTGAAAGACATGCCGAATGTTGGTGGAACATGGTGAGATATCGAAGCTCGAAATATGGACTCGAGAAATTGCCCAAGACTCGATCCCAAAGACGATAACCTGGAAAAAAAAACCATACCTGATCAGGTTCCGTGCGGCCAAGACATCACGAAGCATGCCTTCCTATCAACTCAGTTCTGTCAAAAGTTGGTTCACTGGTTAGGTTGATTCTGAATGTTTGAGGGTATTGTTTGCAGCCTAACTGTTAACGTTGATAAGCTAGCATGTGTAGTCCACATTTGAGATACTTTAAATCAGCACGACAGCTAAGTGTACAAGTATGGGAATTGTTCATTTGTTGTGAGAACGTCTCTTGTATTCTGGCCTACCCTCCTCTCCTTCAAAAGATAGACCCAGTAGAATGACGTAGAAGACTTACAGCACATTGTTTTCAGTAGTGAAGAAGATGCTTGCCTAAGTGGCCTGCAGCCTGGCTTTGTTCTCTCTTCGCCTGACGTCGCGACAACCCATTCCGCTCCTGTCTATTGTTACGTGCACGATCTCGAGTTTTGTTGTGAGACCTCGGTTGGTCTGGGAGTGTATTAAGGTCCGGTGCAGAGTTATGACGCCTGTGGGCTGAGAGGGTAAATACGTTGACTCAATTTTGGTGAAGACCGATGGAGGATTTGCTGGCAAGGGGAGGGAGCTTTACCTGGAGGCACATCTTGGTGAGCATTGGAGGTTCTGCTATCGAAGACTCTGTCACTGCGACGAGGAGGGCTCTGGCGTGCAGCTTCTAGTTTAACCGTGTCGAAGGAGGGTTGTTGGAAGAGGAAGTCCACTGCGAGGCTGCGGTTTGGCAAGCGTCTGTGCGTCTCTTGAGTTTCCTCCGGAGGCGTCTGGAACTTCCATGTGCTTGCAATCTCGTCATGGCGGTCTTTGTGCACCAACCGGTCGTGCCTATTATGTATGTTCAGATGGTCGTCTTCTGTACCTTTGATGCTTGGTTGTACATCATCCCACAGGAACTCACCCTCAGCCACATGCTGTTGTGGAGTAGTAGGCTTGTAAAAGCTACCATCTTCGTCTTGCGCATAGACGCCGTCCCGTAAGAGTTCGAACTCACACTTCTGCTCGTACTTGTTGATAGCCCTCTGAACACGCTCACACAACAGCTTTAGGAAGTTCGCGTCCCGCTTGATCTGCTGCATCATCTTCTTGTCCTGGTCTCCTTGATAAGCAACGGCACGTTGCGAACGCCTCAGAGCAAATATGTCACTGTGGAGGCGCTTGCCCACGTCTCGAATTGTAGCAATATCTTCGGGCAACCAGCGCTGCCCGCCTTCAGCGTCGCGCTCATAGTTCATTACCAAATCGTAGTCGTGTGCCGTGCGTCTGACGAGGTCGTCAATGGAAGGATGCCAGATCTGTGGTAGTCGCTCCTCCGGCTCTGCATCCTGTTGTAGATTTATGTCCGGGGTTACCACCGCGGTGTTTCGCGTATGGCGTGACAAAACGGGGATCAGGTTTGGATTTTTGAAAGCTTGAGAAGGCGTCTTAAGCGTGCCATGGGTAGCGGGCGTCAAGCGCGAGCCGTACTGTACGGAGTGTGAGGTGCTGGGTTGAAGTGACCGCATTGTCGTGTGAGATGGCGCAATCGGCTTCCACTGTACAGACGATCGTTGAGGACTTTGGTGTCGTAGTGGACCGTCTGAAGGGCGCCATGAGTTCTGGCAGCGCAGCTCTCTCTCGATATGCTCGCGCGCCATGAGGATGATTGGCGCAGATGTAGAGATGTGAAGATGTGAAGAGGGGTGTGCAAGAGAGGAGGGGACACGGAGTAGGGCTGGAGTCGCGGTGAATGCGACTCATCTTGGCTATGTACATGTCGTGAAGTGAAAGCAATGTAGGAGCAAACGAGCTGTGGACCCTTCTGGGGGCAGTGAGCAGATAGTGAGGGGCGTTCTCCGTTGACTTTTAAAAGACGTGCAAGACACGGTGGGTACGGTACAGCTAGATATGGAATGCGACATGGAACATGACGAGATGTTGAGAGGAAAGTGATTGAGAGTGTGGAGAATAAGGAAGGTATGAGGTCAATGTGAAGGTTGGCAACGACACGAGGCAGGAACGAAGAGTCGGTCAACAGCTTGGACACGCCGAGTAGCAAGCAGGACATGCAGCTCGTCTCCTGCAGTGGCATGCAGATGCCGGTGACTTTTCCAGTTGCATCGATAGTCGACGGGTGTCTGCAGGTTGCGTCTGGTCCTGGTGTCAGATCACTGCCTGTCCAGGGGACACAATGTTTGCTTTTGCAGCGGCGGTGAGGCGGGGTGTGCGGACGCCAGCAGTCCCCTGAGGACGTTCTGAGCATGACTCTGCAGTGTGTGCATGGCCCTGTTTGTGTGCTCGTAGGCGCTTGCCTGCTGGGAAAGGGCTGCAGCCAACAACAAAGGCAATGTCATTGTCGGCACAAACACGGCATGGCTAGTGTTATTGTTTACGGCAGGTACGCGAGGGGTTGTCCTGGAAGCCGCGATCGTGCACGGCTAGGCCCAGCGCGAACGGTTCTCTCCATGTCTGATGCCAGCCACAACACAACACACACTCGTGCTGGTGCCATAACCGCCGACGCTGTCTCGCAACGCGCTCTCGTTCGCTCTACTGCGTCTTACTAACACTGCAGCCGACCCTCGACGCATCTGCCCGCCGGCAATGGAGGCATCGCGCTGCTGAAGAACCCCTCGACGTGCCCTGTTACGTCGCGTCGTGAGCTTGCCAAACTCAGACGGTCCCGCCCCACCCATCGACCTCGCTACCGCTACCACCACGTCGACCACCACTCACGCGCCCAACCACCCGCTGCGGACCACGACGCATGGCCGCAGTCGCCGTCCCGCAGTCTCCCAGGGTCTCTGCAAACATGGCAAATCGTCGCGTGCCGCTGGCCAGTTTGCAGAATGCCACCAATTCGCCCATACGCGCGCCTGTCGTCGCAGGCAAGCGCCAACGGTCCCACGCGAGCGAGCAACGCGACATGCCCTACGGCCAGCCTCCGCAGAAGAGGCAGATGATCGAGGTCGACGACGCCGAAGCTCGCCGCCACGGCCTCGTCCGCCGCAGCGGTGCCCCTACCACGGCCTTGACTAGAAAGCTCGAAGCTGCCCGCGAGAACAAAGCACCGCCCAAGCAGCCCGAGAAGACGCAGCGAGTCACAAACGACCTCGAGACCATCCGCCAATGGCAGCGACACTACCGCAAGCTCTTCCCCCAGTTCGTCTTCTACTTCGACAGCGTCCAGGAGCCCCAGAAGGATAAGCTCATGAGTCGAGCTCAGATCCTTGGCTCAGTACGTCACACACGTCCGGCCAACCCTTGCTCTCTGCTAACCTCATGATAGCGCGAGGTCACCTTCTTCTCCCGGGAAGCTACCCATGTTATCACGACGCGTCCCATTCCTGTCGACGTCGACACCACCTCATCAGCCCATGCCAAGGGCACTGTCAACCCAGCCCAGTTGGAGAACAAGAAGTCCGTCTTCGATGCTGCACTCTCCAAGTCAGCCCAGTCGGGCCGCGGTGATATCCTCGTCAAGGCAAAGGAGCTGGGAATGAAGATATGGTCGGTGGAGAAGCTCCAGCGCATGGTCGACACCATGTTCAGCAAAGAGACGGGAGAGGACATCCACTACACGACGCGTCATGGCACCGTCGCTGGACAGAAAGGTCGTCAGGCAGATCTGCAAAGGTTGCTGCAGAACGAGAAGTTGGATCGAGATTATGTCATCGGTGCCCAGGATATGGTCCAGCTCCGTGGCTACCACGTCTATGTGCACGACATGGATGAGGTCACACGCCCCGTCATGATCAGAGAGTACCAGAAGGTCGAGAAAGAGAAGGGCAAGTGGCCGCAGTTCCGCGCCTCAGGCAACGGCAAGTGCCCCTTCGTGGAGGACCCTCACTTTGGCCGTCGCCAACAGGAGGAGCAAGAGGAGCGACGTGCACAAAAGGCTCTGGCAGCCGCTCCGCGTACCCGCGCCGCATCAGCCATGGAAGAGAAGCGGGTTTTGGGCGAGAACAACAATCTGGCTCGGCGCGAGACCACCCCAGCTACGGTCAACAAGGACGAGCCCGAAGACGACGCGAAACCTTTGGACCCTCCCAAGGGCCTCCTTCTCAAACGCACCTCCACCGAGGGTCCTCCTATGTTCGGCAGTGCCCAAGCCAGCATACGAGCTATGCCCCGTTTTATCGGAGGGGAGCCTGTAGCATCTGGTCTTCACCAGTCCAACATCACTTCCGCCATCCAATCTCAGATGATTTCCTCGACCGCCGCCGCACCTCGAGCTGGAAATAGCAAGGAGGTGAACCAACTGCAGCGCAAGGTCCTGGAGAAGAACAGTGTAACGTCAGCCAACAGCGGCTACTCTTCTGTCATGAACGACGTGCGCGTTCCTCCCAACCAGGATCACACTCAGCCCATGCGTGCCGCCAAGCGCAAGGCTCAGGAAAGTCTAAGCCAGGCCCAGGAAATTGCCGAGCAAGAGAGGCAAGCTCGCAAGATTGCTGCGCTGCGCAGACGCAAGACTGCTGAAAAAGAATTGAAACCTGGCTACTGCGAGAACTGCAGGGAGAAGTTCAACGATTTCGACGAGGTGCGCAGCATCCTAATCTGTTACAGTGTCCGAGCTAACTTGTCCACAGCATTGTGTCTCCCGCAAACACCGCAAGTTTGCCGCGACAAACGAGAACTGGGCTGAGCTCGATGCACTGCTTGCCCAACTCGATCGTCAATGAGCTCTACGCACAGCATACGAATCCACGTTGCATTTACCACGGCGCCGATGCACAACTAATACCCACGACACGGTTTCCCTTCCGACTCTGATCACTTCGCTGCGGCCCCCCCACATGAGACCGTGTACCCTGCGACTACCTTTCATAGCATTTTCGCAACTTGCAGCATTTTCGAGGCGTACCTTTATTCATCTTGGTGGGTTGGTTTGTTTGATTCATTTTGGCGGTACCATTTTGGCCTAGACACCTTTGATGCATCCAGCCACTGTCTATACCATTGCATGCACAAAGTCTTCCTGTGCGATCACTTTGCCGTTCGCCTCCCACAGTTGGCCGGCTGGTGTATCTGAAAAGGTGAATATTGAATTATGGTGGATTGGTGGATATCTTGATGGGAGATGGGGATGAAGAAATGCGGCCATTGATGCACGTACATGCTACTGCAGGTCAGATTATCTATCATTATCGTATTCGGTATCTAGAACTGTGTCGAATGCGATGAAAGATATCGTTGAACTGAAGCTTCCGTTTGAAGAGTGATGTGGTCGGCCTGGTGGGGTTTGATTGGCCAGTCAGGCGTTTACACCGACGTGACTTCTTCTACTAGTCGTGCGCTCAACGTCTACAACAATCTGCGAGTTTCACCACTCCTGCCATTTGGTCTTCGCATACTTGCATTACCTTTCTCTAACTTTGAGCTGATCATCACGAGCAAGTTCTTGTTAGCCGTCTTGTGCCCCGCCACTTTCAGGCCGCTGCCGTCATGTCCCAGTCGCCGGTAGAAAGAGCGATAGAGGAGGATGACAAAACGGAAGCGCCACTGACCATGGCAGCATCGGTTGTCCTGACTAATTTAACCCGTGATGCATCAAAAGCTCTCGAGACTGCGGGGAATCTCAGTACAGGGAAGAGTAAGCATCGCCACTAGGTCTTGCCTCACGTCTCATCTCACTCAGACTAACGCTGCTACAGTCACCGTACGCCTTCAGCCTGTCGGGTCAGCTCCACATCTAAACCAACGTGTCTTCAAACTGTCAACAAACCAGCGCTTCGAGACTATTGTCCGCTTTCTACGTAAACGGCTAGGCGTGAAGGAGCACGAAAGCGTCTTCTGCTATGTTGGTAACGTATTTTCACCAGCACTAGACGAAGGTGTAGGCAACCTGTGGACGGTGAGCCATCAAGATGTTTGTCGTATTAACTGAACAAGGTGCTGACCTCGGTTACAGTGTTTCAAGCAGAACGAAGAGCTCGTTGTAGGTTATGCAATGTCTCCAGCTTTTGGATGACGTCGAGTTCGATTACTTCCACAATGCTTGTTTCTCAAATCTACATCGAACAGAACAACGACCGATAGTGAAGATTCTCTGCTACTACCAAATTCACTTCATCGCGTGAACATGCCTGCAAATGCAAGTATACAGCAGCACAATCAACGACGCTATTCCTTCCCGGACTAACTTGAAGCTCAAGACAAATGCAATTTACTACTGACGTAGCAAGGGTATGTGAAATGCAACACGCCAACCACCAATGTAAGCAACCCATCTCTCAAGGCTACGACTCGCCTCTTTCCTCGACAGCCTTTTCAAACGCTTCAAACACTTCCTTTGTTATCGGGTATGTGTGTTCTGGTGCAGGGTAGGCTCGAGTCTTCACCTCCGTCTTATACTGCTCAATAGCCTTCAGAGACTCCTCCCAAACGTTGCCGAATTTCTTTACAAATTTCGGCAAAAAGCGACCTGGTGGGAAGTTGCCAAGCATATCGACCTGAACAAGTACCTGTCCTGAACAACCGTTGCCGGCACCAATGCCGATGGTGGGGACACTGAGCTTTCTCGTGACCAGTTCAGCAACCTCTGCTGGTACAGCTTCGACAACCATAGCGAAGGCACCGGCTTCTTGAACGGCAAGTGCATCCTCGAGCAGCTTGACGGCGGAGGCGGTACTTTTGCCTTGTACACGAAAGCCACCAAGTGCATTCTGTCTTTGCGGGGTGAGACCAACGTGGGCGAGCACAGGAATACCAGCTCCAGTGATCTTGGCTATGGTCGGAGCCATCTCCTTCCCACCCTCGAGCTTGACGCCCTTGACACGACCTTCTTTGATTAACCGGATAGCAGAAGCAAGAGCTTGCTCAGGGGAAATCTCATAACTGCCCATTGGGAGGTCTCCCACCTTTGTAACGTCAGTACGCTAATAGAATCTATAGGTATTGTTGTTACGCACCGTGAAAGCACCTTTGGTTGCACGCGACACCGATTTGCAGTGCAAGATCATCTCATCCAGCAATACTTCACTCGTGTCGTCCATACCCATGGCGACCATGGCCAGACTGTCGCCCACAAGGATGATATCCATGCCGGCATGATCAGCGACGTGGGCACTTGGAAAGTCATGTGCAGTAAGGACGGTGATTGGCTCCTTCTTACGATACAGACTCTGGATGGTGTTGATGGTGACAGGCTTCCGTGCGTTGGTGAGGGCTGCACCCAGGGGTGAATGTGAGCTCCATCGGACACTGACAACGGATGTCGGCCTTTGCAACGCCAGTATTGGAGGTGAGTATAATTTGGGCCGACATATTTGCGACGCTATCCGAAGGGTGTTCATTGTGGCACGCGACACCGTCAATGGTCTGCTAGTCCAACAAGGGGTTGTTGTTTTTGGATGTTAATTTTTTGGGTTGTGTGGTTAAGCTGGCGCGGGTGAGTCTTCGGCAACCATTGTTAAGGGGCCAACTGAAGTCTTATATATGACCGTGGTGTGGTGTACACATATCTTCGCTGAAGTCTCTCTCACGATGCAAGCTCGGACGTTTTTGTCGGCCCAGCCAGGGTCTTCCTTTTTGCTGGCCTAGGGCACCGATGCCTCGACTTCTCGGCTCGAGTCATCTACTTCTGCAGCAACGTTCACAGTCGCCATCAGCTGCTTGCCGAAACGCTCCTGTACCACCTCCCTGCGATCTGGGGTACCGCCTTAGCGACGAGGCTGTCCGGCGATCCGAGGCCCTGGTCTCACGCCTCGGCCTCGGAGGAGCTGCGGCGATGCGGCGCTGCGATTGGACTCTCCTGCAACACAGAGCTCTGCATCTCATGGAGTGCACGTCGATGGTTCTTCCCGCCGATGAGCAGCTGCAGATCTTCGGAGGGCGTGCATTTGGTTTAGAATGCCATGTTCTCAACATGAAAAGGGCCAGAATCGCGCAAAATACAATTTGCTACGAACGCACCAACGCCGTCGATAGCATGTTGAGCTGTGATACTTACTGTAATGCTCTCTTAAGCGTTGGACCAGTTCCAAATGCGATAGCGCAAGTCGCCGTTTGCGCATTCAATGTGAACGGAGCGCATGGCGTGGCTGTGGCGGACGACACGACAAGCGCGACTGAGGTGCCCGCCGGCGTCCGTTCGGCATCTGTGCGCGACATGTGCTCGTGACTGCAGCTCGCCCAACCACTCCTCTTGCTCTTGTACCTTGACTCTTGCACCATCTCGGCTTGAACAACGACGTCTGCTTACCCGCACGAACTTTGGGCCCCTCTTCGACGTCACCTGCGCTCTCCTGCCAACAAAGCACCGACGTAGCACCTCAACCCCTCCCAACAACGTCCACTATCGATAGCCCCGCGAGCACCTCATAGCCCACCACAACCTGCCACTCCGCCGACCGAACGGCTATATCTTGCGCGCTCAGACCTCAGAAGTCTAGCACCGACAAAGGAAGCTTCTCTTAAAGATCACGCACAGAACACTGTCGTCATCATGAGTTCTCCAAAGAGGCGCATCGAGACTGATGTAGGTTAATCGCCATGCGCGGCGCGTCAGGACAAGAACAGAAGCTAACAAAGGCTTTCTTGCTGGGATCACAGGTCATGAAGTATGCTTTTTACAACTCTCAGCTATGGACAGAGTACTAACGAAGACGCAGGATGTACGTCTCGCTCATACCCCAGCTTCCACAAGGCCTAGCGACTGATGCATGGCAGGCTTATGAGCGACTATGAGGTCACACTGGTCAACGATAACAGTACGTCTCTCCTCTTCGATCCTGATTAACGCTGCTGACAATGTGGTAGTGTTCGTTTCCTCTCGAATACGGTCAACGCCACACCACGACACCGCTGACACAACGCAGGCAGGAGTTCTACGTCAGGTTCAAGGGGCCTGAGGACAGTACGCTAGCCTCCCACGAACATTCAAACTCCGAACTGACCATACAGCACCCTTCTACGGCGGACTTTGGAAGATCCACGTCGAGCTGCCTGACCAGTACCCCTACAAGAGCCCTAGCATCGGCTTCGTGAACCGCATCTTCCACCCAAACATTGACGAACTGTGAGCAACACACTCTGTTCTTTCGGCCTGGCTTCGTCTCAGCAAACCTGATGCAGCTGCTGACCGACACACAGGTCCGGCTCAGTCTGTCTCGACGTCATCAACCAGACATGGTCGCCCATGTACGACATGATTAACATCTTCGAGGTGTTCATCCCCCAGCTGCTCGCATATCCCAACCCGACCGATCCTCTGAACGGCGAAGCGGCCGCGCTCCTCATGCGAGAACCAAAGAGCTACGATGCGAAAGTCAAGGGTAGGTTAAGACGCAGCCCAGGCCCAGAAAACGGTGCTGACTGGTGTTGTAGAATACGTTCAGAAGTACGCATCTAAAGACATCTCTGAAGACTCCGACAAAGACGACGACGATGATGATGACATGAGCTCAGTCGGTAGCTACGAGTCTGGCGACGACGAAGCAGCAGGCAACATGGACGACATCTAGGCTCCTTGCCTGTGACCGTTCCTCGCTCTCTTCCTGCTTCCACTTTTCACGACTTCGAATCATCACATATGGGCGGACGTTCGAGGCGCACCCCGGCGTACACACAGGCTGCATCTTGTTTCTTTGGTATCACTTTTTGGACGGTTGAATTCTGGAGTTCTATATGATCTTTTGGTTTTCTTTTGCTTCTCAGTATAAGACAGATGGTATTAAGATTAGGGGGTGATCGAGAGTAAGAGACCGGATGGCCTCTTACGTGAGTATTCGAGAATGTGACATAATGTTGCGTACGGTCGACTCCACTCTATCACGGCTTGTAAACATTTCCTTCACTCAAATCTCCACTCTTCAAAAACAATTCGTCATCCTCCCAAGCTTGCTTGTACTTCCAGATCTGTTCCCGGCGCAAACAGCTGGCCCGCTGCGACCGGCAACCTACATGGCACTGTTTGCTCTCAAGGGACAGATCCGTGAAGGCGGATTTTCAGACGTAGATAGTCTGAGCTGACTGACTCCTATCGTCTGTTCAGTTCAAATGGAAGTATGCAAAGTATTAACACTCGAAACTAATAGCTAAAGCACATGTCGCACGTGGGAGCAGTCAACATCGTATAGCGTAGGTACATGACGACGCAGGGACCCGCAGGGTAGCCTCTGAGTAGGCTGCACTTTCCCGCGATTTGCTCGCACCGCCTTAGAGGAAGTGACCGCGACAGAGCGATCGTCATATCTCTACCAACCAAAGAATCGGCTATTCGAGTCTGCGATTAACTGCTGAGTGAAGGCTTGTGAGTTGATTTTCTTGGGGTGTCTGGACCTGGGTCTCTACAAACGGTGAAGTGAAGAGTGGCGTCATGTCATAGACGGGACCAGTCAAATCTTCACCAACTGACCTTCACCGTCAAAGATGCCAGGATACCGTGTCACCTTGTCGCTATGACCTCACGCCATTAGTCTCTGTTTGTATATAAACAAATATCGCCCACTCCAAGATTGGCAGCAACAGCATCCATTGCACAACCAGGAGACTACCGCAGTACGCAGTACAAGAACATCCGCTACATCAATTTCAAAACATTTCCAGTCTACAACAGTCGCCATGGCGCCACATTACGGACACGGAGCTCGACGCACCGCCCATCACATCACTCACGCTCATGGCGGAGCACCGCGCCACACTTCGTCTGCCAACAGCACTCAGCTCGGTCACCAAGGTCACCGCACGATGACCAGACGAGACGGAGATGGTGCCAGGGAGACGCAAAGCAGGCGCGAACGTCAGAAGCGTCGCTATGAGACCGTAATCCCGCGCAGTCCCAGTCCGGCAGTTCCATTGAATCGTCCAACTCGTCTTGTCGACCGCATGACGTATGACCACCGCGATGAGGTTCAAGGTCCCATCGACCGCGGTGGTGGAGATGCTTCGTCGCCTCGTTTTCAGCAGGGACGCAGAGTGCAAGATCGTGTCGCACGCGACTGTGGCTCCAGAGGTGATGGTGGTCCAGTGCAGCCAGCCTCGCTGCGCCGCAAGCACCGGGATCGTACTACACACAACAACACTAATAGCCCTAGCAATGACATAGACGAGGACGAAAAGATTGACAATTCCTACAGCATCTTCATCACCGACCCTCCTTCCAGCCCTTCTGCAAGTACACCGCGTACAACCTGGCAGCCGACCAACATCAAGCCCGTCCAGTATGGCTCATCTCACCACCTCCCATTTAACCTCCATCTTCACCCTTCACGTCCTGTTCAGCCAGCAACAAGGCCCGAGCCAATCCGTCTGCTCAACTCGTGGACGCCTCAAGAGCCAGCTACCAACACCAGTTCTGCAACAAAGCCATCCGCGCCAGAACCATCTCCAACAACTACGTCGAAGGCTCCTGCAAAGCCCAAGCTGCCGGTAAACACGTACAAGGGGAACGATGTAGTCAAGAGACGTGTGCGGAATAAGAGACTCCAGCTTGTGCTGTCGGACAAGCCCATGCCGAAAAAGAGGAAGGCAGCTGATCGCATGGTTCTCAGGTGCTCTGGCAGACAAGAGTTTCGCTAAGTCTTCTGCTGGGGTTTGGCGTTTTCGGAATTCGTTGACGCAAACGTTTTTACGCTTCGTTTCGTGGGGTAGCCTGTTGAACAGCCAGCGCGAGTTGAGGGGTGTATGACTGCTTTTCTTTTGGGACGGGTGGAAGATCTGGCGAGGCGTTACAGGGAAATGGTTTGGCTTAGGGCCGGGAGTTGGGGATGGATGATACCCTCTGTTCTGTTAGTTTCGTCTTCGTTAAGTTCTCTGAATTCAATCGGTTGACACGTCACAAGATACTTTGCGCGGATCAAGCGTCGGAAGAGGTTGACGAGCAGCACGAGAGCTATCAATAGCAGGAGTTATGGCAGCTACTGTGTTTCCCTTTATTATTCCTACTTGTTTCAAGGTTACTGTACTAACTAGTGCCGTAACAGATGGCGTAGGAACATACTCGACCTTGCTCATCGTCGTTGATAAGATCGTTATCCATGGACCTTTTCCTCTTTCGACGTAGAGTTGGACTGGGTCACCCTTTCGAATATGGCAGGCAACGTTTGATTCACAAGAACTGGTGCGGTCTCTGTCTTCTTCGATCGCGCAGCAAGCCTTGCTGTTGTCGTTTTTGTGGCCTTCACGGGAGCCAATGGGACGGCAGCCAGGATAGCAATCTCTGGTGGGGTGCTACTGGTACTGTAACTGAGTTGTTTCGTGCTTGCTGGGCAGAAGAAAGTGGAAACCAGGTCCTCGAGTATGTGTGGGTGGCGCCGTACGGAGATCGAGCATGATCAACGGCAGTCTCACTGTGGTGCACCTTTCTTGTGGTGGGGCCTCAGGTGTAAAAAGCTTGTTTTTCCCGTTTTCATACAAGCTCAAGGCCAGAGTAAACTTCAAGTCTCGGGCAGTCGTGTTTCGAAGGGTTTCCTTGCCATGCTGTAGTGGGAATTCGTAACCAAAACCATTCAGTTGCTCCGGTGAGGTGTTTAGCAGCTTGTCTTGCGGTTGAGTAGCTACAGTGAGGGCACACAATTTGGCTCATACGCGGCAGGTGATGGTATCTTTGCTGAAGTTAATTAGTGGAAGTATAATCAAGAGAAGGAAGAGCATGCCGTCCGTCATGTCGGCGGTACTCCTTTGCAGTCGGATGGCGAAAGGTGAAGAGCAGCTGCAGGCATGCACGGGCAAGACAGGCGATGCGTTTAATGAGAGAGCTATAGAGCTGAGGAAGCCGGCTGAGTGTTGCAGGTTTTGTAAATGTAGTACGAACGCGAGTGGTGAGAGATTGACCCTTGCTCGCTCCTTCCTCTCCAGTTTTGGTCAGCGCAGTAGCGGTACACAGAACCAGTAGGTGCCCAGCAGCTCAACTCGAATCACATGCTCGAGTTCACCTTCCAATACCAAAGTGTAATCTGCAGGGCTTTATGGCCTTCTCCAGCGCTCACGACAGCAACTTCGGTAGCTCCACTTTCGCAACCAGACTTCAACATACCAATCCACAACCACGGAGAGTGTTAACATCGGTTTTCTTATACGCTCGATAAGTCTCCAACCACAAGGTACCTCCACGCTGCAAGCTCCGCACCCAGAGTTCCTGAATAATTCCCTCATTCCTCAAGTATAAGATCCCCCCAGCCCCCATCCATTCAAAACACTTCCAACTCCCACGTCCAACTCCCACGAATACCTCCAAACACCACCAAAATGCAGTTCTCCACCTTCATCACCACCATTGTGTCGTTCCTTCTCTTGGCCCTCCCATCGACAATAGCGCTACCAAACGATTGTCTTTCTTGCGCGGCTTTGTACGCGTATAACCCAGAGTGGTGCGCGCAGACTGTGTGCTACACTGAGGGGCGGGGTGGTGTAAATCTTCCCTTTTCCTCAACGCGCAGTGGGCAGGGCACCTCCAGAGCCGTTCAAGATCAAACACAAACGCCCTCGCATTGCTTTGGAGGCTTCCTAGCTATCTCTCCACGAACAGTTTTTAGCTGGTTTTTGAAGATTGACTGACATGTACTTAGTATAACATCACGGCCATCTGCGGCTTGAGGACAGAAAACTTGCACCGGGCTGCTGTTCTGCCTATTTCCCGCACCAAGCCGTCGCTCATGACCATCGAGGGTACTAGGACCCTGGAGCCTGTTGCTCGTGGTGAACCGTCGTTCATCACCATCGTGGGTACTAGAGTCCCTGGCCCGTCCGCCACTGACGGAAGGTATGACCATTAATATGAGTAGTATGATAGATTTTCTGCTAGTTGGACTTGAGTTGCTAACAACTATGTAGATCGGTAGATGGGGTGTCTGGTGAGAGGTGTTTGGGCTGCTAGGGTGATGGCCATGGTGGTTGGAGGTCTTTGGGAATCATGGGGTACTTCGTACAATGGCCATTTCGGCATCTAGTGGATGGGTTGCTTAGTCTGAGGAGTCTAATGTTGAGAATTACGATTCTTCGTCAATAAATGTCTTATGACACTTTGCACAATATTCTCGATCAGGAAGCGAGCCACCGCAAACACTCCGCTAGGCTTGGTTGAGTGAGTGGTTTCAAGAAAACTGCGTATTGGACCACGGAATATGGAAAATT
This sequence comes from Ascochyta lentis, assembly GCA_004011705.1. Classification (NCBI taxonomy): domain Eukaryota; kingdom Fungi; phylum Ascomycota; class Dothideomycetes; order Pleosporales; family Didymellaceae; genus Ascochyta; species Ascochyta lentis. The sequence continues at coordinate 836,091 of RZGK01000003.1, forward strand.
CGCTCACGGTTCCGAGGGAGGATTGTATGGTGTTCTAGGTTTAGTGTTACTTTTTGCAAGCTATCTACTGGCTACCCTTGGTACTTCGGGGTCGAGGCCCCGATGCGTCTTTCCTGAGTCTCGACTTTAGGTAAGAGGCTGCAATTTCCACTGCCCAGAGACAGAGCCATAAAACTACGTCGTAGCGAGTAGTCCACCAAAATTGAGCACGTTAAATCATGACGTACCGTCGATGTGCTGCTGCGCAGTTCAGTTTTATGAGGTCGAAAGAACGATACGTAAAGGCTCATATATCATACAAAGAATCTTCCGAGGCCTACGCCTGTTTGGATTTGGTTCCGTTCGCTTTGTACGTTGCTAGCAGTTGCCTAGTCGCTTGCAAACTATCTTCCTGTGCTTTGACTAGGACTTGGAGCATGCGTTGGAAGTCTTCAGATTGCGGGATTGACAATGTTTCGTGCACATCGAACCGTTCTTCCATAGCTGATTCCAAATCTAGCTGAGTTGCTGGACCGCAGGGCGTCTCTTCACTAACGTGCAACGCCTGCGCGTTTAAGACAGTATTATCCGGCTTTGCCGGCATTCTTGAAGCAGCATCCTCTACCAAAATCGTCGAAGCTGTTAGGCCAGCTTCTGGGTCGGTTTGGGGCGAATAGAACTGGTCCACAGGCATCCTGCTCTCGAGGCCGGACATGGCAGCCGCCTGTTCTGGGGTTGGGAGTTGTTCTGAGCTGCATGGAGGCGATCCAGATTGCAATGTTCGAGCAGTCGTGTAGAGGGCGTCGGGATTGGTAGATGGGCTTGCGGGTGATTGTTGGTGATTCACGTGGGATGGCCCTCGTTTTTCCTGCCGGGGATTGCTGTTAACATGGCGAAGCCTCTGTTTGTCACACAGCTCACGCCAGCGGGCGAGTGGGCGCTGTTCTATGTGCTTGAGGGTTTGTGCAAAGTAACAAGTAGCAAGTCCGAAGAGAGTACTACCAACATAGAACGTGAGTATTGCGATAGACCCAGAGTTGTATGTTGGAATCAGATTAGCAGTGTAGAGTAACCCTAAGTAGATGCCGAGTCCGAAAAGGAATGCATTGAGAGCAATACGTAGTAGGATCATGGGAACCACGAGCATGATTGCAGCATACGGTGATGCAATTTGCCATTGCTCTCGCTCGATCTCGTCTTTGACGATCATCTGTTGTTCGTGCGGTGCATTTCGATGGAAAAGTTCTCTGGCGTTGGAAACTAGCAGCTCGAATTGCTTCTTGTGTTTGGAAGGAACGGGCTTAGTAAGAAAGTCCTTTATATCCGCAGCACTATGCAGTCCGTGAAGGGCAGGGTTTGCTGCACATGAGAAGAAGACCGATAAAGCGCCTGTAGTCAAGCTTGTGACAAAGCACGTCTCGGCGGTCCAGTGAGTATCCTCTAATCTGTTCAGTGATAGAGCGGATATCGCTACTTGAGCTATGATAGCTCCCTACCACAGACTTAGTAGATCGTTGACGCTGGCTTTCTCACTACTTACGGCGACACCAATCATATTGAAGCTTGCCCCATACAGCTTCATGAATGCAAGGACTTGCTCGTCTTGAGCGTGTACTACGTAGCGCTCTACTCGATCCATGACAAATCGAGCATCTGAGAAAACAGTGTACAAGAGCCCGGTTACGAGCCAACCATGTTCTCGAGCCTTGTTAAGGAAGGGAGGGAGACCGGCATGCTCAAGATCGTCATGCACAAGACTGGACTGCTTAAGAATGGCGATGAGCAATGGCAGCGCCCCAATAACAACTCCGGCGACTTCCATCTTCGTGATGAGAACTCTTCCAGTTCGTTGAGGAGATATATATGCGGGTGTGTTTGCTATGAGATTGAGGTCGAAGGTGTTGAGGGGTCGACAAGGCTGAACCTTTCTCCTCCACCGCCCATGAGCCTCAGCTGAGCTGACCATGCATGTACTAGTCACACATATAGCAACAACACTTTAACGATGCATAATTTGATACTCCACGCGAGCGCTGTTTGCTTTCACAGTGTTTTACGATCAGCATCGGAACATTGTCGAGGATTGAGCTTGCGCGACTTTATCGAGCAAAAAGAACAAGTGACAACTTCATTAGAGAAAATTACACTTCCAGAGCCTAAAGCGATATTGAGTTTAAGAGAAGGCCTCCTAGCTTTGAGACATCCTCCCAGGGACGGAGGCTGTCTCGTGCTTAGTAACTCGGAACATCAGTCGGACCGAAGGACCTTGGCAGCGGGCCAGCTCTCCAACTTCTGGAAGTTTCTGCCCCAAGCTCTCTTGTATTTTAACTTCACAGAACTCTCCAATACTTTTGCTACCACTCTCTTGAACTGGCTCAGCGTTGTAATTTTGTTCCCATTAATTCGTTCCTCGCTTTGGTAAGTTGTTTTGTGCTTCCCAACCCCAATTACATGATGAGATACCAGCTGGCACCAGTCTGAGAAGACTTGTACTCTTTGCATGCGGATCAGCTTCCCGGTCCACCAGACCACCTCTGATACTTTACGTTCGCTTCGAAAGGCACATTCATTTGTTGGGAAGCGCATCGCTAACCGACCGAACTGCAGAGTAACTCACTGGTTGTACCCCACGTCAACCGCGATGGTTCTTCACAACCCTAACAACTGGCATTGGGTCAATAAGGACGTGTCTGGTTGGGCACGCGAGTACCTCGATAAGGAGCTTCCGCAGGTCTCGGCTGAGCAGGATGGTGTCACTGCGCAGATCGATAAGGTCGCCAGCATGGACGGTGACGTCGATGTGAGCCAGCGCAAGGGCAAGGTCATCACTTTATTCGATGTTAAGCTCAAACTGGAATACTCAGGTAAGCAACTCTGTTATTTCCCTGGATGCTCAGCCGGCTGACTCAGTCGGCAGGCAAGAACAAAGAGGGTGAGGAGGCTAGCGGCACTATCACGATTCCCGAGGTTGCACACGACACGGAGGAAGACGAGTATGTCGTATGTTCCCTTCGCTCACAACCCTTGTCTTGCCTTTGTTCAACCGTCAAGTGCGTATGCTAACTTGATCATAGTTTGATGTAGATGTCTACGCTGAGGACAGCAGCAAACAACCGGTCAAGGATCTAGTACGATCCAAGATTGTTCCACAACTGCGCAAGAGCCTTGCAAAGTTTGGCCCGGCCGTCATGGCTGAGCATGGCAAGGACATCCAGCACGCGCCAGGTTCCAACCCTTCAAGCGGTTTCACAACCCCCAAAGTGTACTCAAGCTCGAGCGTAAACAAGTCGACGGGCTCGAAGACTGAGGGTGGCTCACAGAAGTCGAGTACCGGCTCGGTCGTGAACGTCACCACGATCAACGATAGCACTGAGTTCCGTACCACTGCTGCAGAGTTGTTCCAGACGTTCACAGACCCACAGCGCATCGCTGCCTTCACTCGTGCACCACCCAAAACTTTTACAGGTGCTAAGCCTGGTGGTACTTTCGAGCTTTTCGGCGGCAACGTGAGCGGAGAGTATACCGAGTTGGAGGAACCAAAGCACATCGTCCAGAAATGGCGACTCGCACAATGGCCCGCCGGCCACTTCTCAACCCTGTCGATCTGGTTCGACCAGAACGACGTCGATGCGGTAACAGTAATGAGGGTTGAGTGGAAGGGCGTCCCAGTCGGCCAGGAGGAGCCAACCAAGACCAACTGGGACCAATATTATGTTCGCAGTATTAAGACCACCTTCGGGTTTGGCACGGTGCTATGAGCAGAGAGTTGATGATATGATCTTAGCTTCCTGGAAGATGGAGCACGGACACATTGGATGATTTACGATTGTACACGAAGCGATGGATGGCGGATGGAAAGTCAGCGACGATGCACACATCTAGAGCAAGGCTGCAAAACGAATTATACCCCTTCAACATCACTACTACTCAATACCGCTGATCCGTGCGCACCATGCCAGCCTATATGTGTTTTTGATCATGCATCGTACCCTGGCACGCGGCCGAAAGTATTTCCCGCACACCAAAATGAGCTCAAATCCAGCACCACCCACACAGCTCCTCCTACAACGTTAATTTAATTAACTATCTTATATTAGACTATAGTGCTTAATTAGAGGAATATTGAAGTATTTTTAGTTTAATCTAGCTAGATAGTTATAAAGTTATTAACAAGTTTGTCTTATTCTAACGTAATCGGCTATTAAGTCGGCTAGGCAATTAAGCCGGCTACCTTATGCAGCTACCTACCTTAACACGCAGATAACTTAACACTACAATATTGTGCTGTAGCTTATAGTATATTAAATTAATCTACTCTGTCTACAGTATCTTGCTTATATATGCGCTTATTATGCCTAGCCTAACTACACATCCTACAGCGTTAAGAACCCTCTCTACTACTACCTGTTTACACCCTCTCCTTACGCCTCTCTACCTCTGCCTGCACTACTACCTCTTGTGTAGCTATTATTTCCTCTGCCTCTTGCTGTAATAGGGTTCCTCTATACTAGATCTGCTTTCTTTTACGTGCTTTACGCTTAGAAGCAGCTTTATTTACTGCTTAAAGCTTAACTATCTTAGCTGCTATAAGCACCTAGGAATGCACTATTATATTAGCTCTCTTTTTAAACTACTGCACTATCTTAATAATTAAAGCTAGAGATAAACTATAGTGCTGCCTAATCTAGTTAGATATTAGCGTTAATTAAGCTAATATTTTAGCAGCGTTGCTTAGTGTTCTAGGTTGCTAGGTAGTAGGCTCTAGTAAAGGTAGTGTTAGCGTATAAGGCTTTACTTTAAGCTTTAATAGCACTACCTCTAGGTTGTCTAGAACTAAGCCTGTTGCTTAGAAGCTTAATTAGATATTATTAGATAAAAACGCCTTATTAAACACCTAATTAAAGGCAGCTAAGAATACTTTCTTATTAATATAAGTAATGTAGCTATTTGCTAAGACATTAATTTCTATCTTATATACTTGTTTTAATAGGGCAAAACAGCCTATATTAAGTAGCTGTAGGATATAAGAGGTGTAAGGAGGCATATAGAGAGTAATAATTTTGTTCTCCTTACACAGATTCTAGAAGGCAAGCAACTTATAGCTCTTATAGCTATTAATAATTAGCAGCTAGTAGCTACCTACTATCTAGGCTGTTGTATGCTAGATAAAGTGCTTTAGCTACTCTAGGCCTAGTTTATTTATTGTCTAGCTATTATTACTAACACTAATACGCTAATCCTTTAAGTTATAATACTAGGCCTAGTTATAGTTCTTTGCTTTAAAGATAAAGAAGAGTAGGATAACCTACTCTATAGCATTAATTATAGTAATTAACATTACCTACTTACTATAAGGAGCTAACCTCTAAGGGAATTTGCTAGTAAAATACAAGATAGATTTAATAGAGGACAACCTCTAGGACAGAGGTTACAGAGTTTTTATAACTCTGTTTTAGACACGTTAGCTCTGTAGCAGAGCTTTAGTCTATGCTAGAAAGCGCAAGCTAGAGTAATACTAAGGCAGTGTACGCTAAGGAGCTAGCACCTAGGCCTAGCCTGTTATAGTACCCCCTTACTTATCCTTTGTTTATTAGCGCGCGCCTTAGTTAAAACAACTCTATTGCCTACTCCCTACTTTCCGCATTCTCTATCGTACTACGTTTCTAGTCCGCACGCCTTCCTCTTACAATCCTACTACTACCTAATCGTTTAGTTGCCTTTAACGATGTTCCTGCTAACAATTAGTCTAGAGTTCTAGGTAAGTAGTCTCTGCGTACCTAACGCGCTAGCAGCTTTGTAGATCCTAAGGTCTGCGTTAGCTGTGTATTGTCTAGATAGGTCTGCACCTTTACTGCCAGCAGCCGCTTAACTAGCTACGCTCTCTATATCCTTAGCTATTCTTGCTGCTATAAGGTAAGTTTCTGCTTCTTGTTTCTTAGTGTTCTTTTCTCTAGCTAACTGTCTGCTAGGCTCTGCGTAAGACATAGAAGACTCTAAACAAGTACTGCGTATTCTTGCAGTTTACTAAGAGTAACTCTATAAAGCTCCTGTAAGTTGTTAAGCCTATCTAGGCAGACCTTAAGAAGCGTAAGGACCTTCTATGTTATACTAACCTTACATCCTAGCCTAACGCCTGCTTGCCTGCTACTAGTTACAAGACTAAGTAGTCTAAGTATAAGGCCGAGGTTAATAAGATTAAGGCCTATCCCTCTGCTGCTGTAGTCCTTACAGAGCGCACTGCTGTTACTACTAAGAAGGCAGTAGTCTAGATTAAGACTCTAGTAAGTTATTCCCCTCTTTTTATACCTGTTTTCTAGAGTATTTACTAATTCCTTGCTTAATATAGCTTACTGTTAACTTAACGCTGCTTACGCGCTTTACCTACTTTAAGGCTAACCTCTGCACACGTCTTAAGATCCCCTCTACTGCTAGATATAAGGACTTTATCTAAATACTTGTTAAGAACGTTACTAATGCTGCTGCAGGTAATAAGAACAACAGTAGTAGCAGAGGTTCTGCTAAGGGTAGTGCTTAGGTCTTCTCTTGTCTACAGCGTTTAGGATTTTCTTAGCTAGATAATACCTAGGCTCTTAGCTCTTTTTCTTTATAACAATATAGTCTCCTTTTAAAGCAGCCTATTCTTTAGAATAGACTAATGCAATAAATAATCTCCCTAACTAACTAGTGCTCCTCCTCTTACCTATACTTGTCTCTACTTCCTACTTCTCTCCTTCTTTCTCTATTAGGAGTAAGAAAGTTAGTTATGCTCCTCTAGAGGTTCTAATTAGAAGCCTAGGGGCAAGTTTCTATTCCTATCTCTCCTATCTCTTATTACAGACAGCTATCTGTCTAGAGCTTCTAGGTCCTTATAAACATCCTCCCTTTTCTATGTTTTACTAATATAGCCTTCTTATTATACTAGGTATTTATATCTCTTACCTCCTCTTCTAAATCGTCTTTCCCTATAGATAGAGTTAACTTTCTATTTTTTAGAGAATATACTATTGTTGTTAGTAATAACTAGGAGGCTAGGCTAGAGGTTGTTGTTTAATTGTCTGTAAAGAGGGTCCTGTAGGTATAACTTAAGCTAGTTAACGTAGAAAACAGAATAGACTTTACTATTAACGTCTAGTTTAACGTTATACAGGGAGATAACTTCTATAACTGTAAACTTTTAGTTCTTCTAGTCTAGTTTCCTGCTTACTTAGCTATTTAAGAACTAATTTCCTAGCTTTAGCTAGACTTTGTCTCTAACCTTTAGCTAGAGGGCTTCCCTTTAGTATGCATTAGCTTGCTATTCTTATACCTACTAAGCCTCTACTATCTAGGCTTTAACAAAGTTAATTGTTTTAGCAAACTTCTACACTATACTTGCTATAGCTCTAGTAGGTTCCCTTGCGTGTTAGTGCAACAACTCTGCTACTAAGTCTAGGTCTATCTAGACTAGATCTACGTTATAACCGTGCTAGAGGAAGAAAGGGCTAAACCCTATAGATATAGCTACCTGTTCTTTAATCGTAATCTAGGCTATAAGCACCTAAGCAGACTAATTATCCTAAGCCTAGTTAATATAGGCTCTTAAGTAGGCTTCTACTACAGAGTTTATACGTTTAGTGCTTCTGTCTATTTAGAGGTAAAAGGCTGTAGAGAGTCTCTACGTAATTTTTAGCAGTTAGCACATTATCTGCTAGAAGTTACTAAGGAACTGTGTCTTTTAATTAGAGACAATTGCGTTAAGTAACTAGTAATAGCCTACTATATTAGATATAAAAGTATAGGTAACTGTCTTTACTAACAGGTCTAGTAGAAGAACTAGGATAATGTCCTTAGAGAGTCTGTCTATAATAACTATAAGGTTACAGTTACTCTTACTCTTAGGTAGGTCTATTATAAAGTCTATAGAGATTTCCTTCTAAATTCTATTAGGTAAAGGGAGAGGTTTAAGGAGTCCCTGCTTTAGTTCCCTCTATAGCTTTATCCTTCTGCAGATGTTGTAGTTCTCTACGTACTGTTATAAGGCAGTTAACATCTCTAGCTAGAAGTAGGCTTAGAAGAAGATTACATACATATTTCCCTGTCCTAGATAACCTGCGATTAGAGAATAATAGGCGTTGTTAATAATCTTAGTCCTAAGAGCATTAGAGTTTAGAACCTATACTCTTCTATAGTAGTATAGTTAGTTTCTGTTATCTATAGAGCACTTAAAGAGGGAAACTTTAAGGTTAAGCTGTACAGAAAACTTCTAGGCTCCTAAAGAGATAGAAGACTTAGTAAGCTAGTAAGTCTTATTATTCTTAGCAGCGTTTTTCTAAAGTGTTTTAAATTCTTTAATACTGTTGTATAGTTCTAAGTTCCTAGCTAGAGGCGTCTTCTTACGCGTTTGTTCTAGTTTCTTATAGCAGTTCTCCTATAGCTCTTTGTTTAGAGAAGTTACAGAGAGAAGTCGGTCTGCTCTACGTAGTTCTAAGAAGAAAACCTGTATGTTGTTAGCAGAGTTGTCTTCTAGGCTAGTCTTTACTACTTGCGTAAATAGTTTTAATAGTTAAAACTGTCTAGTCTTAGTCCTCTCGTCTTCTGTAGATAGAGAGACGTCCTTCTCTTTCCTTAAGAGTGCATCTGCTTAGTTATTAACCTTGCTAGGTCTATAGGCAAAGGTAAGGATAAACTAGCTAAGAAGGCTAGACTAACAGATATGTCTTTTAGAAAGGAGTTAGGCCTTATAGAAGTACTCTAAGTTTTTGTAATTAGTAATAACTATAAATCTCTTTACTTATTTTAGCTCTATGCTCTATTCTTAGTATAAGAGTCTAGCCCTATCTAGCTTAGAGAGAAGCTAAAGGGTTTAGGGCGTTAGGCTAGCCTCTTATATAGCTTAGTCTTCTAAGCTAGTATATTAATTATCTATCTAGACAACTAGTTAATCTAGTTGTCTTGTATCTGCTTTTTTAGCAAAGTGGTTAAGAAATAGATATCTTTTACTAGGCCTTGCCTAGACCGTTACACTTAGAGGCATTTAATTACTGTAAGTATTTTCTTATTATAAATAGTGTAGTTTACTTCTACCTTAGAATTCTTAGCTAAGAAGTATACTACTGTACAGAATACCTTGTCTTTTTTATATTAGGATAGTACTCCTCCTGTTGCCTATCCTAACGCGTTATACTCTAGTACTATCTATAGGTCTAGGTTAAAGTTTATAAGTGCTAGTTCTCTAGTAAATGCAGCTTTTATAGTATTAAAGGTATACTGCTAGAGTTCCCCCTACTTAAAGGTTGCGTTCTTTCCTGTTAAGTAAGTAAGAGGTTCTGCTATACTAGAAAACTAGCTAATAAACTGTTAATAGAAGTTCGCAAACCCTAGAAAGCTCTAGATTCCTTTTACTGTCTTTAGAGGTTTTTATAACTTTATAGCAGCAACCTTTGCAGAGTCTATCTAGATGCCCTTACTAGCCTTAATAATAAATCCTAAATACTTAGTGCTCTTAACAGAAAACTTGCTCTTTCCTACGTTAAGGTGTAACTCTGTAGCTTCTAGCTTCTAGATAATTTCTTTAACCTTAGCCTTATACTCCTCTTAAGTACTGCTAGAGTAGATTAATATATTGTCTACGTAGGTAGAGCACTATTTATCTAAGTACTCTCTTAAGACCTAGTTAATATACTGCTAGAACGTACTTAGGGCGTTAGCTAACCTAAATAGCGTTACTAGCTACTTATAGAGTCTAAATCTTGTCTAGAAGGCTGTCTTCTATTTATCCCTCTTAGCAATCCTAATCTTATAGAAGGCTTAGATAACGTCTACCTTAGTAAACTATATTGCTTTTAAGATCTGTAAGAGAGTCTTATAGATTAGAGGCAGTAGGTACTAGTCCTTCTTAGTAATTATATTTAGTGCCTAATAATTAACACAGAACTAGAAACCTCTACTAGGTTTCTTAACAAACAGTACTAGAGTAGAAGTACTAGACTTACTAACTTAGATAAAGCCCTTATCTAAGTAGCTAGTAAGTTACTGTTAGAGCACTAAGAGCTCCTTGCAGGATATATTATATAGTAGTTTCTATAGTACTGTTACAGGTTTTCTGTCTTGCTTAATTAGCTTAATAGCATAATCTATGTTAGATCTGTAGTAAGGTGCTAGCTTATCTACTTTCTTCTTTATAAACGTTCTAAACTTATCTTTTAGAAACTCTAGGAGAAGGTCTTAAGGATCTATTAGCTCCTTCTTCTTTAGGGCCTTCTAGATATCTGCTATTAATACAGAGAATAGCTCTATATTCTAGTCTGTCTTAGACCTCTTCCTTAGCGCCTAATATAGCTCTAAGCTAACAGGCTTAGGCAGTTAGTTAGGACAGGCACTCTCTCTACTTCTAACTCGCGTCTGCAAAGAGTAGATAAACAACGATTTTTTAGCCGGTGCTATAGTAACCTTGTTCTTGTCTATCTATAGTCTCTCTAGAATAAGGTTGTACTCTCTTTCCCTGTCTAGCATATATGCCTAGAGGGTCTCTCTGTAGCTATCTATATTAATCTTTATTCTTATAATATTAGTTACCTAGGTTACTTTTCTAGCTATACCTAATACCTTACGTCTATACGTAGAAGTGCGTTAGAAGTTGTTTTATAATACAAACTTAGAGGAGACTATACTATATACTAAACACCTAGTATTAATTAATGTATATGCTATAGTGTTGTCTTATACTATTACATGCAGTAATATAGGCTTGCTATCTAGCTACTGCTAGTAGAACTTCTAGAACAGTTCTCTCCTCTTTATAACTTCTTTTCTTAACCCCTGTTTACGCCTTTAAATAGAAGTTTCTAGTTTTCTAAACCTTTATTAGTAGAATTATTAGTTTTAGAAACCTTAGCAATTACACTCTAAACCTAGACTTTCTCTAGTCTCTTAGCTAGGGCTAGATTGCATCTGCTTACGTAGTAACTCTTCTTTCTACATCTTAGACAGACGTTAGCAGCTCTCTGCTAGTTTATAACTTCCTAAGTCTGCTACTCTGCTTATAGTTAGTTATTAGACTTAATCTTCCTAGAGTAGACCCTAGTAGGTTCCTTGTAAGGTTCTAGTTATAGGCAATAGTACTTGCTTTACACTAGGGATAGATAGTAGAGGGATAGCAATAGGTGTATTTAATAGTAAGAATAATACTTATCTCCCCTAAGGATAGCGTGTAGCGCAGGTTTTGCACACCTTTGCTAAGAGTAAGACTAATACAAACTAAGAATAGTTCTAGAACACTATAACACTAAACAATTCTATTATAGCTTATTACAGAACCTCCCTCTCTAGCTGCTGTCCTTAGCAGCAACCTCCTATAGCCTTAATAAAAACCTTACTCTTTAGGGAGGAAAAGAGCGTCTATATTCTAGGTAGGTGTTGCTTTAGTTGTGTGTGCCCTATACGTAACGTATGCGTGTTATTGCTGCTATACGTGCACTGTATATTTGTTATAATCTAAGGTAAAAGCATTGCTATGTGCACTGTTGCCTGATTTTTGCTTAGCAGCCTAGCAGGTAGTAAGACCTTTTCTCTTTACTCCTTCTTAACACTATAACAACAACACTTTTGCGCGCGTTCCTTGCACGCTCCTTGCTCTTACTATAGTTTATTATCCTAACCCTAAGTTTATTAAGAAGTCCTACCTCTACAGCTAGCAGCTGTACGCGTTTCTTAACGCTAACAAGCGTGCAGACTATGTTGCTATAGTAGAGACTTGCCTACGCTGCGCGCAGAACATTGCAAAGCAGAAGAAGGAGTGCAAGAAGCCTAAGCACTGCTGCTATAAGCATTGTGTAAAGGGAAATTAAGGTAGTTGCACTAAGGTAAGTTAGACAGAGGTATACTGCAGGTGCGCCTTAGCTGATATATGTAGGTGCCTACTGCACTTAACAGTTGCTTAAATTGCCTTATCTATTTGCGCTGCTAATATAATACTGCTGTCCTTACTGCTGCTGTCTCTTATACTAATATAACTGTAATTAATTAAGGCGTTTAACTTACGCGTTGCTAGCGCTAATTTAACTTAGAGCTGTCTAGGTGCTGCTGCATTGCAGCCTACACTAGCACACCTATAGGTGTTACTACCTAAGTGCTAACAACTTCCCCCTAGTTCCTAGGTCTAATTCTAGTAGAGCAGTACTGTATTGCTTCTGCTCTTAAGTAGCTTGTAGGGCATATTGCCTGCATAGTAAGTTTGCACCTTTTGCGCGTCTAGAGCGCATACTAACCTCTTTACAGGATAGAGGCAGTAGTAGCAATGCTAATAAGGAGAGCAACTAGAAAGAGGAGATAGAGATTATAGATAAGGGTAATAAGGGTAGTAGTAGTGCTAGTAGTAATAGTAGAGATAGGGGTAATAGTGTTAATAATAGTAATAGAGACAAGTAGGCCGTTAGTAGCGATTAGGGCGCGCGTAGTGCAGGGCTAAGTTGCACCTAGTGCGCAGCTTGTTTTTTAGTTTTTTTCCTTCTTGTATAGTAGTAGGCTAAGGCTAATAGATAGGATTGCTCTCTGTATGCGATAAAGGTACGCTTAAAATATTTACTTTGTTCTTCTTGTGCGTAAGGATGTTTAGCCTAATTTAAACTCTTAGATTACATTATCTATGTTTTTAAAGTCTAATACTAGAGTCTATGTGTCCTAGCTTTTGTTGTAGCCTTTCTAGCAGAGTAAGTACTCTAGTTAGCCTCTCCTTATTTGTTTTTCTAGGATTTTTTCTACCTCCTATACTTCTTTACCTTCTAGGGTTACCTCTAGTAGGTAGGTATTATCTTCTCCTTTAACTCTAGGTTTCTATTATTCTAGCAGTAATATGTAAAAAACGTTGTAAATGCAATATAAAGGTAGAAGAAGTAGGCGGTATGCCTGCGTTCTAATTGCTTCCTGTACTTAGAACAGGCTAATAAACTTACTAGAAAGTTTCTTGCTTAGTTAGTAGGCTAGGTTAATATTCTTAGTGCTAAGTAACACTAGATTACCTAGATAGAAGATTTTGTTCTTATGTTTCTTATTATAGTACCGGCTCTAGTACTTGCGTGCTTTCTCTAAGTGCTCTACAAGCGTTACTTGTGCGTTATGTAGTTGCTTTACTCTTTTAACTGTATCTAGTACCTCCCTCTTAGGCCTACTATCTGTAGGAGGTATAGTAAGTAGTAGGTGTTTACTATATACAGCATAGAAAGGAGTTGTTTTAGTAGATTTGTACACTAAGTTGTTATAAGCAAATTGTGCAGTTAGTAATAGCTGTACCTAGTCCTCTTAGGACTCTAAGATAAACATTTGCAGGTACTGCTCTAGCGTTTAGTTCTAGCGTTTAGTTTGCCTATTAGTTTGCAGATAGAAGGCTGTGCTAAGCCTGCACTTTACCTAAAGTTAGTAGCAGATTTTAGTCTAAAATACAGAGGTAAAGATAGCTCCCCTATCTAATATAATACTCTTCTGTACTCTATACTTAAGTATAACATGTGTAAAGTAGGCTTCTGCAAACTGCTTTGCGTCCTAAGTCTTTAATACAGGGAGATAGATTACTATTTTAGAGAATTAGCAAACTATTATAAGGATTGTATTAAAAGCGCAACCTAAGGAGTTCTTTGCTAGAGGTAAGCTAGTAATAAAGTCTAGTGTAACTTCTTTAAAGATTTCCTTTAGTGTTAGTAATAGTAACAGCATTCTGTGCTTACTATGCCTTAGAGCTTTGCTCCTTTAGCAGATAGCATAAGTTTTTACGTATTTCTAGACGTCTTAACTAAGGGTTAGCTAATAGTAGGTTCTCCTAATAAGCTTAAGCGTCCTATATATGCTAAAATAGCCTGCTATACGCGTGTTATAGTTCTAGAATAGAATTTCTTACCTAATAGCTAGTTCCTCTAGAACATACATCCTGCTATTAAATCTTAGAACTTTATTTTTGTCTAAGCGCTATAGCTACGCTCTGCTGCGTCTTTAAGTGCTGTCTTTACTTACTAAACTTACAATCTAACCCTAAGCAAAGGCGTCCCTCTGTTATAGTTAGCACAGTGTTTTAGTAAGTAATTAAGACTCTACTGTTGCAGGTTCGCTACTAACTAATACTCTAGCTAGTAAGCGTAGTATGCATAGAGTGCACTCTATAGCGCTAGTAGTAGGGACTGTTCTAGTTCTGCTAATAGTAGCAACGTGCGTCTTATACGCGCTTAACAAGCTTAGCTTGCTTGTAGATCTACTTACTCTACTAACTGTATCTATTGCTAACAATTTGTTCTGCAAGGTAGGTAGTATCTAAGTTAGTAATAAGTTCTTCTGTTTATAATCTGCCCTTCTAGAGGGGCTATCTGCAGAGTTTGCTTTCTCTAGATAGTGTTCTACCTTAAAGTTAAAAGCCCCTAGGTACATAGCCTATCTAGCTTGCTGCAGGTTTAGCTTTTGTATAGCGCGTATACTGCGCAGGTTGTTATAGTTACTTAGCACCTGTATAGTGTGCTGTGTGCCTTTAAGGTAATACCTCTACTGCTTAAAGCTGTATACTATAGCAAGTAGCTCTAGGTTATAGACCTTATAGTTTAGCTTAGCAGCTTACAGTTTCTAGGAGGTAAAGGCAACTAGGTGCTATTTTCTATCCTTAAAATGTTAGGAAAGTATGCCTAATATAGCAAAGGTAGACGTATCTGTCTACACTTAGATAGGGAGTGCTGCATTAAAATAGCGCAGAATAGGCGCACTTAAGAAGCAGGTTTTTAGCCCTTTAAATAAGTAGTTTGCAGCTTTGTTCTATTAGAAGTCTTAGTTCTTCTTTAACAAATCTGTAAGAGGAGCTGTCTCTCTAGTATATCCTTTAACAAAGCGCTAATAGAAGTTTATAAAACCTAGGAAGGATTATAGCTTCTTAACGTTAGTAGGCTATAGCTAGTTAGTAATAGTGCTTACCTAAGCCGGATTAGCGCATACACTACGCGTGTTAATAATAAAACCTAGAAAGTGTACTGTATCTAATATAAACGTGTATTTCTGCAAGTTAACAAATAGTTCTGCCTTACATAATAATTAGAGCACTAAGCGTACAGCGCGCTAGTAGAGCGTAATGTTGTTGCTTCTTGTGTATATAAGGATGTTATTAAGGTAGACTATACAGATATAGTCTAGGTGCTTAATTAGGGCCTTGTTAATATAGGCCTAGAAGCTTATAGGGGTATTAGTTAGCCTAAATAGCATTACTAGGTACTTAAAATAGCTATATCAGGTCCTAAAAGCAGTCTTCTACTTGTCTCCTGCCTTAATCCTTAGCTAATAATAGGCGTTACAGAGATCTAGAGTTGTATAGTAACGTGCGCCTAACAGGCAGTCTAGTGTCTCTCTAATAAGTAGGAGTAGGCAATAATCTTTAATAGTAACAGCGTTAAGGCCCTAATAATCTACACAGAGGTAGAGTGTCCTATTCTTCTTAGGGACAAATAGTATAGGTGCTTCTGCAGGGCTTATGCTATATTAGATCTATCTGTTACTTAGCGCTTGCTCTAAGTATTCGCGTAGCAGCTTTAGCTTGCGTGCAGAAAGGTTGTAGAGCAGTCTATAGGGCAGTTCCTTTCCTTCTATAAGTAGAATTGCGTAATCTAAGGATTTAAAGCTAGGTAGAGTAGCAGCAGCTTCTTTGCTAAATACATCGGCATAGTCTGCTAAAGCGTCTAGGATGTAAGCCTTCTGCGCTATGTGTGCTTTGTAAATAAAAGTATTATATTCTAAATTAATACTAGTAGCTTAGAGGACTCCTAAAAGTAGGGGGTTAGAGTTAGCTTTCTTAAGCTTAGTAACAGTAACAAGCTAAATATTAGCTTCTGTGTATCCCTAACGCTAGGATTATAATCTGTAGTCTAGATAGATATATTCTTATTAGAGGAAGAGATTTCTAAGAAGTAGGGGAACCTCTTCTTTGTTAACTCTATACACAGTAGTGCGCACACAATGCTCTATACCTATGTTATTAGTTAAGCGTACCTAAAGCGCGTATGCAGCGTAAGTACTCTACTACTGCGTACTAATCTATTCTAGGCGTAGGAGCTTAGCCTTCTTAATAGGTAGCAGGTCTATTTCTACAGCAGTCTTCTAGCTAATTAAGCTTACGTCTGCCTAGGGATTAAGAATAACCTGCAATTGTTGTTCTAGTGTAGTCTCTCTAGATACGCTGCACGTGCGCTTTATGCCTAGTAAGATATATACTAGAGTACGCCTTACTGTCCCTAGATAGCTAGTAAGGCTTAGCCTTTTCCTATCTAGTTAATTTAGACTAGGATCTAGTTAGGGTTAGAGTTAGAGTTAGAGTTACTACTTCTGCAATTATTAGCGTAGTAGCTAGTCTTATTACACTTATAGTAAGTAACAATACGCTTATTATATAGGCCCTTGTTAGCAGAGGTACTATCCTCTTGCCTTTGCTCTCTGTGCTTCTAGGTTAGTTTATAGCGTGTGCTAGAAGTATGCGTTAGTAATAAACAACGCAGGTTACGCTTAAGTGTAGAGCCTAACGCTACTAAGTCTTTACATGTAGCTAGCACTTAGTAGTAATTAGTAATTGCCCTCTACAGTTCTAGTCTAAGCTTAGAGAATAAGTGTTAGACTCTCTGCTCTTTAGTATAGGAGGTAAGTTAATCCTCTAGTACCTCTAGGTAGGTTGCAAAAGCGCAGACTAATTAATCTTTCTGTTGTAATGCTTAAGCGTGCGCTGTAGCTAATTTCAGCATGCGGTTTATAGAGTTAGAGAGTAGGTCTAGCAAATATTGTTTAAAGTACTCCTAGCTAGGTGTCTCTCTCTGCGCTCTAAACGAGCGCTTAAAGTGCGTGTACTATAACTCTCTTAGGTCTCCTAACAGGTATTATATTGCCTAGAGGATCCTATCTTTAGTGTTGCTAAACTCTTATAGCAACAGTCAGAAGGCTACCTTGTAGAAACAGAAGAATTCGCGATGTTTCTTAAGGTTTTTACCTTTATATTTAGCTAGGTCTTTAGGTTTAAGCGAGCGCTTTGCAGGCTGCAGTGCAAGCGTTATAGATGCGCCTTGCTTGTGCGTTATAGCACTTAAGGTCCTCTTAACAGTCTCTACTGTGCTTAAGGCAGTGTAGTTTCCTATACTCTCTAGTTGCGCGATCTTAGCTTTAAGTAAGCGTAGGCGTTGTAAGGCTTAAAGCTTATCGCGTTAGCGTTAGGCAGCTTAGATGCGCTTATTAAGCAACAGAGGTGCGCTTATTATAGGGGTTAGGATCTCCTTATTAACTAAGGAAATGCTACTAGTGTCTTCCTCCTGCTAGGTTTAGGATAAGGGTAGTTAGGTCTCTCTTGTAGGTGCCCCCTAACTGTTTATTTAAGTAGTTAGAGCTATCTCTAGACTATTAGATTAACGAAGTATTATTATATAAGGTTCTAGTTATAGGCAATAGTACTTGCTTTACACTAGGGATAGATAGTAGAGGGATAGCAATAGGTGTATTTAATAGTAAGAATAATACTTATCTCCTCTAAGGATAGCGTGCGGCGCAGGTTTTACACACCTTTACTAAGGGCGAGACTAATACAAACTAAGGATAGTTCTAGAACACTACAACACTAAACAATTCTATTGTAGCTTGTTATATTCCTAGTCTATACTATCTAGGTTTGTCCTGTGTGTGTGTTGTCTAAAGGTGCTGTTTATTAGTGCTTTAGACCTATAGAGGTTAACCTCTACTACTAAGACTCTAGCTATAAGGCTTTAGAGGTTCTAGTTGTCTAGAATGTCTACTAACACTATCTTGTTCTAGAGGTCTAGTCGGAGTGCAGACATGTACCTAGTCTTAAGGTTCTTTGTGTTATTCTCTTTAGCAGTATTATAGGCTAGCTAGATAAACTCTGCATTAAAAGACTTAACACTCTAGTTACTCTTCTTTATAGTAATAGTTTAGAGTTTCTGCTAAGAGCGCTCCTTAAATAGTAAGTCTTTGTACAGCTTATCTAAGAAGTCCTAGAACTAGGCAGTTATACCTATTAGGTTATAGTCCTTCTATAATAACCTAACCTACGCAGCCTGTTCTTCTAGCCTGTTAAATATATAGGCAACTTCTAGAACAGCCTCCTAGTCTTCTATAGACCTTAGCTTGTCCTTTATCTAAGACTTAAACGTCTAGTACGCTTATTAGTTGCTACTAAACTTACCTACGTTAGGTAACTTTATAGTCTTACTTAGTCTGTTGTTAACTGTTTATACAGAGGTAGAGGGTGTTGCACTATAGTTTAGCAATCCTATAGATGCAACGTAGGCTTAGACCTAGGCTTTAACTAGCCTTTATATAGTTTTACCTATATCTTCCTATTATAGATTCTAGTTAGAGTCTGTTATAGAGTAGGCCTTATTATTAGTAATAGCTACTGCAGCCTTAGGTAGAGTTGCCTATAATAGGTAGATAGTTAGGCGTTCTAGTACGTAAGCTAGAAGCTCCTCCTGCTATTCTTTAGGTACTAACGTAGTAGCAAGGTTTTAGAGTTTAGTTCTAACGTCTAATTAATTATTATTACTAGTGCACAGCTTAATGCCGTATTCTTCTAGACGCCTAGCAGCGTTGTTGTATATCTTGCTTATTAATCCTTATTTAGTAATTAAATCTAATTATAAGGAGCTAACTTCTAAGAGAATTTGCTAGTAAAATACAAGATAGATTTAATAGAGGACAACTTCTAGGACAGAGGTTGTAGAGTTTTTATAACTCTGTTTTAGACACGTTAGCTCTATAGCAGAGCTTTAGTCTATACTAGAAAGCGCAAGCTAGAGTAATGCTAAGGCAGTGTACGCTAAGAAGCTAGCACCTAGGCCTAGCCTATTATACTTATAGTTACTAGGCTAGACTCTAAGTAGCTTAAGACGCCTCTTAGATGCTGTTACTACCTTAACAGACCTTCTAACACCTATCTAGAAGCTAGTCTTGTTAAAGTTGTAGGTATCTTAGTCCTAGATACTATATTTAGCTTTAATATTGCGCATAAGGTTAAACTAGGGGCTAATAATAGCTAGATTACTGCACAAGACTCTCTAGTAATTGCGCTGTCTAGTTACCTAAGACTTAATCTTAGGCTTCTGGTTTATAAGGTGCCTAGCCTATTTTTCTCTAACCTTACTACTACTATAGGCAGCTAGCAGTTAATTAGCTATTTTACGTACGTAGCTTAGCGTAGGGGCAAAGCCTCGCGCGTTAAGCTTCCTTATGTATTGTATAACTACCTCCTCTTTAGGCTTAGTAAGCCTTAATCTGCTGTAGTAGGAATCGCGTCGTAAGGTAGTTTTGGCGCGTTAGTCTTAGAGGGTTAATTAAGGAACGTTATAGATAGCAGCAGCGCGCTGTTGGCTTATTAACGCGTTGGATTTTATAGCTTAAATAGCAAGGATTATCCTATCCTCACGAGGAAGTAATCCAAGATCAGGTTGTTAAGACATTAGATGAGAGGTGGAATAAGGTGTGATCTTGGCAAAGGTGGCCGGCTCAATTGCCTGGCCGACTCAATGGCCGATTACGTTAGATTAGATTATTAGCCTAATCATAGATCTAGACGGATTGTGATCCTGGACTAGGGTCTTCTCTCACCGATCTGCCGGGTCTTAATCCTAGACTAGGGTGTATCAAGCGAGTATATAGACGTGATCCTTCACTACAATAAGAAGATAAGGAACTTAATCAACTCTTTTACTCTTCGATTACGTTGTCTAGTTATCTCAGCTCTAACAGAGAAGCTGTGTAGGTAGTGCTAGATTTGAGCTTATTTTAGTGTGCGGGGAATACTGTGCCTGGAGATAGGGTTGGAAACAGCACAGTCTGGTATCTAAAAAATGAAATAAAATAAACACCGATGCTGCGCTCCGTGACTGATGTCAAGGTGCGCAAGCTCACCAAGCTCAGGCCAAGCTTCTGCTAGCGGCGGGGTAGCTCCGAGCTTCGATGAGCTTTCGACTGACCACACTATACTCTAGCAGAGCGCTTCTTCTGACCTGTATTAGCCTCTATTAATGCTCCAGCAATTTTAGAAGCATTGTCATCTCATGTACCACACGATCAAGCCTACCCTCTGGTCAAAAATGGGTATTCACAGCCGCATTGCATCATGTTTTGAAAATTACCGACCGATAGCTCAACCCTGGCCTCCGGCTCAATTAAATATCGGTTTAACCATTAAGGGAATACCAGTTTAACCGGTAAGGGAAGGTAGAAACATGAAGGTTATCGTAGCCCGGGTGCGGTTATGTCGGGTCCGGCAGAGTTGCACCGATCATACTTAAGATGGGTTCCCCATCGGGCTGCACCTGCAACCCATCATCAATCGGTCTTGCACCTCGTGAAGCAAGCTCACAATGACTCTCGGCCTGTCGAAGCTCTACGCTTCCGTCCCCTTGTTGGTGGCTGGCTTAGCTGCTGCACAATTTGTTCCAGCACCCACCGACTTGACGACCAAAGAGGGGTATGCAGGTATCAATGTACGATACAAGCAGGTCCCTGAGGGTATCTGCGAACTCGATCCCAATGTCAAGAGTTACTCAGGTTACGCGGATGTCGGCGAGGATCAGCATGTCTTTTGGTGGTTCTTTGAGGCACGCAACCAGAAACCTAGCGAGGCGCCGCTGACCGTCTGGGTAAGTCCAATGCTGAGCCTGATATCCGAACATGACAGAACATTACTGATGACAGTGCTCAGATCAATGGTGGCCCTGGCTCTTCGTCCATGATTGGGCTGTTCCAGGAACTGGGGCCTTGCGGCGTTGGACCGGACCTCAAACCTTTCAACAATCCGTACTCGTGGTCGAATGCAAGCAATATGCTCTTCATCGATGAACCTACAACTGTTGGCTTCTCGTATTCAATTCCCATCCCAGGCTACAAAGATAATAGCGGTTACATTATCCAGCTACCCAACGCAACTTGTCCTGATTATGCTGAATCATACGGCTCGTGCGGCACATACTCGAAGCCAGACCTTACCTTGACTGCCAATACCACTGCAGGAGCTGCACCAAACATGTGGAAAACACTGCAAGGTTTCATGGGTGCTTTTCCTGAGTACTCACGCAAGGGGTTCAACTTCGCTACTGAGAGTTACGGAGGACACTATGCGCCAATATTTAATGGTGAGTTCACTAGATGCTCGCGGTGAGGCCTTTGACTAACTTCAAACAGCCTACTTCCTCGAACAGAACGAAAAGAACATTACCGGTGCGCACAAAATCGACCTTGAGAATGTTCTCATTGGCAACGGCTGGTTTGATCCTCTCGTGCAGTATCAAGCCTACTATAACTACTCCGTGTTTCCGGGTAACCCATACGATTACGACCCGTACAACGCGTCCGTCAAGGCTGCGTGGTACAACAACCTGTACGGGGAGGGCAACTGTCTTGATCAGACCAAGCAATGCTACGCGACTGGCGAAAACTCCGTCTGTGCCAGCGCAGACAAATTTTGCGCTAGCGAGGTCGAAAACCTGTACGACATCTACAGCGGACGAGACGAATACGACGTGCGCTACTTGACACCGTCACCATTCCCATACTCTTACTTCGTCAACTATCTGAACACACTGGAAGTACAGAAAGCGATCGGCGCTTACCAAAACTTCTCCGGAAGCTCCAGCACGGTGTCGTCGGCATTCGGCAACACTGGCGACGATGACCGCGAATCCGGCACTATCGAAGCTTGCAAGAAGCTACTTGCTGCTGGTGTACAGCTAACGCTGTATTATGGAGATGCTGACTACAACTGCAACTATCTCGGTGGACAGGTCATCGCCGATGAGATTGCGGCGCCTGGGTACGATACTGCAGGTTATGTCAACATTTCGACATCTGACAAGATTGTGCACGGTCAGGTCAAGCAGTCTGGCCTCTTCTCCTTCGTTCGCATCTACGAATCAGGACACGAAGTACCGTTCTATCAGCCTCTCGCGTCGCTTGAGATGTTTGAGCGTGCTCTGAAGCAGGTCGACATCGCTACCGGCAAACAGAAGCTGCATGCTGGGTACAAGACGGTTGGAACGCCAACGAGCACGTACCGTGAGGGCAACGCGACTATACAGTTTAAGGTTACTCCGCAGAATGCTACCTACAACACGGCGCTCAATGCTCCCGACCCAGAGCCAACGTGGAGCGTGGAGGCTGTAGCGAACAACAAGGCAAAGAGGTCGATGGGCAAGCTGGGACGACCAAGGATGTCGAAGGGTGGGAAGCGTCCTGCGTAGATATTTGTTTACTACTATCGCATCTACCGACCATCTTGCGGTTGTGAATTGTAATGGAGTCGAGCACGTGGATGGGCAGGAGGGGGAGGATGGGGAAGGTGGTCATGACTCGGTCCTGCCACACCATTTTTTAAGTTAGCTCGCACAGCGTTCGCGCTAGCAACCGTGCCCGCAGCGTGCCGAGTGTTGATCAGCTACAATGTGTAGCTCCATTGCTGCCCCGCTGCTCGAGGGGCGGTCGACGGGTGTGGATTTCGTGCTGGAGAGTCTATGCAAAGCACGTGTCGATAGAGAGCCTGTGCATGGCGCTGTCGTGCTGCGTGCCATGCCGAGGTGATGATGACAGCAAGACGAGGCGTAATCCCTGCATATCGTACGGGGCATGAGGCCTTGGAACCTGGAGTGTTGAGAATCGCATCATCAGTCGCAGCAGGTGCATGTCGAACACAAGCAAACACGCACTCTGCTTGGCACACCACGCCCACTCGCCGCGCTCACACACTGCACGACCACAGTCAGCCAGCAGCCAGCAGCCAGCAACAGTTCCAAAATTGGCCTGTCGCGTCGCCCCACATTAGATCCCTTCCGCAGTTTCCCAGGATCGTGCGACGCCTGAGGCTTGCAGACGTCAACGCCCCAAATCGCTGGTCGATAAGCTCCTCTGTGCCTTCCCCACCTCAATACGCTCTGTGATGGTGTCTTCTGGCCCAAGGCCTCGCTGAGAGGCGTCTACGCCTGTCCACGAACCGCGCCTCCGGTCGCCAACCCTCCCTGCAGCCGCGTGGAAGCAACGCAATCGTGGCGGACGAGCCCACGCAAGCATCCCAGCAATGGCGCCCTCGAACATGTTCTCGTACCTCAGGCCAGGTCATGCAAAGCGCAATGCCTCGAGTCTGGCCTCCCCAGACCCCGTCTCCAGTCCTGCTGCCCTCCCACTGCCCTCGCCATCGCCCTCGCAGAACACCGAGTACTTCGCGTCGCCGCGCATGCCAGATAATGCAAGCTTCACCTCTGGCTCGCCTATATCGCCCTACCCTCCCCAGCTGCCGCCCATAACGCGCGTCGCCTCCAAGCTAGACAAAGCCAGACTTGCCCAAAACTCTCCACGCCCTGCAGGTCAGCGCCCGGTCAGCACAGGAGGCCCAAGCAGTCAGTCAGCGCAGGATCGCGGCATGCTGTCTCCGCCGCAGCGCGCACAGGAACAACACTCTCCCGCTCTCGACAAGAAGCCTGCCTTCCTGCGCTCCAAGACGGACATCACACCCACAGGCCTTCGACCGCAGGGACTGGGCATCTCACATAAGCCAGACCAAACGCTCGCCTCAGACGCTCTCTCTTCGTCCTCGACACATCTGACGCCCTCACTCACATCCCCTGGATATGCGAGCCACTCCAAGTCTCAGACGTCACTCATGAGTGGCTTGACCGAGAAGCTCTCTGGCAGCTCCAAACCAACAACCACGCCCACAGCCGCATCCACCAAGAGCAAGTCAAGGCTCAGGAACCCCATGTCACTGCTGATGCGACGGAGATCTGGTCAGACACTCGATCCTCTCCACGATGAATCGCTAGTCACACAACGCTCACCTTCGTTCCCGCCAATACGCGACAACTACGATCCGAGTATTCGCGGCAATATCGTCCACGACTTCAACGCGCCAAGACTGAACAGAAACTTTTCATACAACAATGCCTACGGCAGCAGCCCAGCACCACCAGCTACTCCAGGTGATTTGGACCGGGTCAGCCCGCCCAAAATTGAGAAAGAGCACACTCCAGTGTTCCGCGAGCATTTCGACGACGACACAAGCTACGAACAATCACAGGCTGCCGTTAGAGCTGAGCAGTTGGCGAACAACGACTTCGTAGCGCGGAACTCGATGCTTCTGCTATCTGAGCCTTCGCCGCCTGAGCCCTCACCTGCTCCTAGGAATGTGCCTCCTCCTACCCCGAAAGAGACATCGTCTGAACCACTTCCACAATCCAATTCGCCGCCGCCTCCGCCACCCTATCAGGCCACCGAACTCAGCCCCTCAATCTTATCTCCTGTGGAGGAAGTACCCAGTCCAACGTATGCGCCGACAGACGATACGCCAAAGGCGAAGAAGTCCACCAAAAGCCCTCCACCAACGCGATCACGTGCGACATCAGTCACAGATCCTTCATGGCAGCCAGCTGGATTGCCTGCACATCTCAGCAGTAGAGCATCGAGGTTCAGCTTTCAGATCAACGGCGGCAGCGACTCCACCCAAGAACACGTCATGGAAGAAAGGCACAGAAAGAAGGCAGCAGAGAAGGCCTCCAAGCAAGCGCACTTATCCACGAATACTATCGAGGACGAGTATGACGAGTATGGCTCTGACGATGATTTCGACATGGATGGTGGGTTCGAGGAAGAGATTCCCATGTTAGGAGAGGAAGATGAATTTAGTGGACTAGGAGACCAGAGCATCAACGACGGCATCAGCACCTTCGACTTTTCAACTCTGTCGATAAATCCCGGACTTTTGAACCAGATGAGCCCCATGGGACAGAGCGGCCAACTTCAGACTCCATACGATGCCAACGGTAATCCAATAGGATTCGCCCTGTCTGGTGGGATGCAACCAATGCGACCAAATGCGAATAACACCTACCTGAACCCCGAAGAGGATGACGATGACGACGAGATTCAGCAATCGAACGCACCCAGGCTCCAGCCCAACTTCCAGTTTACTTCGACGCAATCCGCAACAGATTCGAGTGGCCCTGACGCCATGTCTAGCAATGATCCCAGTCCAGGAGATCTTGGCCTTGACGACGATATGTATTTCGATGATGGGCTTATAGGGGAGCAGGATCTTGGCGATGCTGCAACTTTCAACGAAGAGATGTTCGACGACCCTGAAGGTCCTCTGTACGAGCGGAAGACGAAGCCAGCAGCTGCGGAGAATGCACCTTCGTCACACCCTCTACAGGCATTGCCATCAGAGACGGGATACGAAGCGGATGATGACACTCTGTCCAGACACTTGGAGAAGTCAGAGCCTTCGTTGGCTCACAAAACGTCCATTGCACACGCACCAACCGGACCAACCATGTTCGGCTTTGACGACATGGGTTCATATCACACTGCACTTGTCGATGCAGCAAACAAGGCTGAAGCCGAGGGACGTTTCGCGCGCAAAGCGAGTGTTGATAATGGCAACACTAGCTCTGAGCTTGATGACACTTCGTCCGTTGGCCACTCACGCCCGAGCTTGGTACCAGATGATGGCCGCTTCAGCCTCGACACAGTTGGCTTCCCACCAGACGATGATGTCTACGGGACGGACATGAGCTTCCAGGACGATTATGACTACAGCGAATATGACTCGGCGCTTGAGAACGATCCCATGATTGCAGCAGCAAATGCTGAAGCACTGGCTTATGACGACGAAGGATTTTATGGAAGCGAATTCGGTTTCTACGCCGCAGCTGGCGACGCCCAAAGCGAATGGGGTGGCGTCTTCGGTGCTTCTGGACTTAATCGCGCTGTCAGTGGACGCAATGCTGTAAGGGAGCCTAACTTGACTCCCATCACGGAGCGAAGCGAGTACAGCACTCGAAACTCGTTCATCAGCCTGAACCATTTCCGGGATGGGACACTGCCGATTGCAAGCCCTGGTCTTGCTCAGTTGGCGCGGATGAGTCCGTACGAACGGCCTGGCGAAGAGGAAGACATGAGCCTCGACACACTCATGCGATTGAGGAAAGGAGCTTTTGGTGGAAGTGCCTCTAGCTTGCCCAGCTCTACGGCAAACAGTCCACGCAACTCGTCACCCTTTGGTATGCAATTTGCTTTGAGGGCTAGTAGTGCGGCCGGCAATCGCATGCAGGAGCAGTACGAAAGTGAGATTGAGAGCGATGAGTCCGCAAACGTTGCGGACCAATTAGACGACCAGGAGGAAGACGACGACGGCCTGATGGACGCTGTCAACGACGCGTATGAAGAAGATAATGATGGCTATATTGATGGAGACGAGCGGCCCGAAAGCCCGACTCTCACAGCAAGCGACTACAACTCGCTGTCAAGTCCCACGGGGCATCTTCAGAGCCTACCACCCTTCTCACCACCCGCGCGGCCCCAGATCCTGCAAATACAGAGTTTGTACATGCAGACTCCGTCCCACCTCACATCAGCCATGAAGTCACCCGCAAACATCGCCCTGCCCATGTCACCATTCGGCATGCCACTACCGTCCCCATTTGTGATGAGCCAACACCCAGCGTCACCTCCGCCTATCGACACCTCGCTTTCATCACCTGCAGCAACCACATCAAGCGGTCCACGACGCCAATCCGTAGGTTTCGCGTCACCTGTCTCGGCAACCTCACCTGTGACGCCGAATGGCAGCGGTTGGCGAGGCGGGCATTCGCGAAAGGGAAGCGCGGCCGACAGCGTCACCTACGTACGAGAGCACGACGAAGCGGGTGAGGGGCGATGGGTGCTTGAGAGGAGACGCACTGCCGAGAGTGGGGAGTTGGAGTTGATTGGGAGAGAAATTGTTGAAGGTGGAAGAATCTGATACCCAACCATTGGCGAAGTTGACGAGGCACGACTTGTTGACCACGTTGGCATCCGAGGCGTTTTAACGATTTGGAGACGCACTAATGCTTGTGTGACATGGCAGGCTGGCCCTCATCAACTTAAGATAGATACCATAGCATGGGAGAATGCCGACATGAAAAGTGTATAGTATTTTGAAGTCCTGCCTGTCTCCGTTCAGTTTCTCCAGGATTTGAGAACGCTTTATTAACTATCAGTATGGACACGTACAGGATGGTAGGGGTAAGTAGTCCATGTGGCCACATCCCTAGAGAACTTCGGCTGAGCTGCTGAAGTAATAGTTACCGCACTGTTTTACACAAATATTTTAAGGCATAATGCCGAAGATAGTACACAGTTGCTTAGATGTAGCAAACTTATCCCTTGCTATATTTAGCGCTTAGGTATGATTTGCTAGATTATTTACACCTTTGAAACAATCATCGTTCCATACTGGCGGAACAACCATTTCCCAGGTATCCACATAGGATACTTACCCCTACACTGTAGCTGCAAATATCTTGATGAAGCAACTCGAGTTGGCCGATTCACAATTGGTGATTACGAGAACAGTCAATAGTCTCGTATTTTGTCCAACGTCTAGATGTAGAGACGGACGCCAACCCTCCGGACCGCCGCCCTTGCTCCTTGGCTCGTCGGTTCTCGTGTTGTGCTGACGTCCCTCGAACTTCGAACCACAACACGTACTGCAGCCATCTCGACCGTTTGAATCCTAGGCCTTAAACCCCAAACACCCTCCCCACAATTTGTTACAGCCCCGTCTCCACAGGCAATCCCCAATGATGCGACGCGTCAGTGCCAAGCGAGCGAAATGCCGACTCCCGCGCCCCTTTACCGGTTTTGTGCTGTCGGCGGCCAGTGTCCAAGGAACCTGAGATACAGACGACCAACTGTTGGGGACATGTCTTGCTGCTGCAAGGCGCCAATGTAGAGTGCAACGTAGACAGCGACCATCCTCGATCCTTGGTGTTCTTCGTGAAAACACCCACACACGCTCTGCCTCCGCGACCCTCTTCCACGCACGACGTCCGCGATACCGCATCGCAGGCCCACCTCCGCCATGGCACGTCCGCTCAAGTCGAGCCTGATCTTCGACCGCCGAGTGCTCCTTGGCCTTTGTACCATCGTCGTCCTTACCTTCACATTCGCCTTCCTCTACTCGCCAGACCTGCGGCCGAGCTCTGACTGGATACCACCGCTGTCCTCAAAACCTACACCTGTCTTCTCCGTGCCGCCGAAGAACGCCCAAGACCCCAACATCATCCAACTCGACTATCTCGCCATCCAACCCAATGTCACAGACAAGGTCCGTTCCTACTGGAACATCCCGTACGCTGCCACAGCGGGCGGGAGAAACAGGTTCCGTGGGCCACAGCCGGTAAATAGGACATATGGCATCGGGAGGAATGAGAAGCCACTTGTGTGGAAAGGCGACCTGGGCATGTGCCCGCGCATCCAGAAGATCGATGCGAGCTTGAGGAACAAAGAAGATATCGCGGGTGAGGATGTTCTGGGCATTTATGCAGACAAGACTGAGGACTGTCTGAGTTTGAACGTCTTCACGCCGTTCGACGCCGAGGCTGGTGATGACCTGCCGGTCCTGGTCAACATCCCTGGTGGTGGATTCCACTTGCCCGGCAGAAGTAACGGTGGTGAGATGGTGGAGAAGGCAAGGAAAGAGAAGGGGAGAGATGGCAAGCTGGACAAGGGTATCATCGTGGTCACCATGTACTACCGCAACGGCATCTACGGCTTCCTCTCTGGAAAAGAGATTGCTGAAGACGGCGACTACAACAACGCGCTCAGAGATCAGAGGGCTGCGCTGGAGTGGATTCAGAAGTACATCCGGTACTTCGGTGGTAACCCTGACCATGTTGTCTTGATGGGAACCAGTGCAGGAGGAGCTTCCGTTTTGTTGCAGCTGACCGCCAACGAAGGAGACAACTACACCCCGGTTCCCGGTACTGGTAGGAAACCCCTCTTCCACGGCGCAATCGCCCAAAGCCCTGCGAGCCCGACTTTTTTCACGCCGACGCAGGCCGAGAAGTTCTGGAACGAAGTTGCTGACGGCCTCAACTGTACCGATATTGCTTGCGTTCGCAATGCTTCTCCAGGTGACCTCTACTACGAAAACTACCCCATGTCTTTCCCTGGCCGTGACACACCTCCACGGTGGATGTGGGCGCCCACCACAGAGCCCGCAGGCGGTATGTGGACTGAGCCTGCGCCAGCGGCCATTATTCATAATCGATATGCTAAAGTGCCCACCATTATCGGTTTCACATCGAATGAAGGCTCAGATCAGGTCAAGAAGACAACCGACACGCTTGACGAATTCAAATCCTACCTAAAGGATCACTACCCGTTACTTACAGACGACGACTTGGACACACTCGCCAAGACATACCCGAACGACCGCCACTGGCCCGACAGTGGAAGATACTGGGATGCAGTAGCCAAGGCGCAGGGCGACATCCGATACATCTGCCCGACCTACCTCGCATCCAACGCCATGGGTAAAAACAACCCCGAGAACGTCCCAACATACCAGTACCAGTGGGACGTCATGTGGGGCGTAGACATCGAGAACGGCTTCGGCACCAAGCACGCCGGTACAGTCGGACAGGTCATGGTGCGACGACACAACGAGATCTCCGACTACTTCATCAGCTTCATCAAGTACCTTGACCCCAACGTGGAAAAGGGCAAAGACACGCCCACGTGGGAGAAGCTGGACGGCAGGAAACGCCGCATGTTCTTCACCAACATCAAGGAGGGCGGAAAGCGCGGCGACGGCACAAACATGCTCGGCAAGATGCGCATGTGGATGGCCGGCAAGGACGAGCGCAGAGACGCAAATTGCGGTATCATCCGCGGCCTGATGAAGAGACTGCAGATGGAAAGCGTCGAGCCGTTGAAACTCGACTCGTGAGCGTCGCCATGACGTCGTCTTGTCAGCTAGCTCTGCTTGCTCCTTTCGAGCAGAGTTGTGTTATCTCTTTGTATACATCCTCCTAGACATATTGGTGCATTTACCGGCGTTTGATAGATGCCTCACCGTACGCGGTGTGTGGCTGTGTAAAACTCGAATAGATTCGTTTTGTTGTTCAGGTTGTGTGTGTGCGATGGGTGTTGGTGACGTGTAGGTGCTTTCTCTGCCATTTCTTCTCTTGGGACTGCTCTCCCGCTTCATGGTCGAAGATACTGGCTGTTTGAACTGGACTGGACTGCATCACTCGCTGCAATATCGTTGCTTCCTGAATCATCTCCGAATCTCGATTCGCACTGCATCAATCCTTAATTTTTCTGCCACCTCCCTCTCACCTAGGCGCACTCTTTCGCAAAAGTGGAACAACAGCTCTTTCACCTTTACCTGCACCATTGCGAGTGGGCCCCTCCCAGCCACCACCTAAATGTTCTCGCTCATCTTCACTCTCACCTCTTTCCCTCTTTACTTTATCCTCTCTCGACATTGACTGGCACCCACACTCAGCATCAGACTTGGGCACACGAACAATACATTTACCGCGCGTCCGACTATCTAGCTCCTTGTGCTAGAGGAGCGTTACTCTTTTCCTCCACATGAAAGCCTTGCAAATGCATAGGGCATCACTCAAGGCGCGACAAGAAGCCTTGAAGATGCGTGAGCACGTTCAGCCTGAGTCGAGCCGCCAGGAGAGTCCTCTCTTTCAGCCAGACCCCACAGCACATCCTGTTTTGCAAGAGCCGCGCAACAGACATACGGTCGATGCTACAGCTGAGGAATACCTAGACTTGACAAGCACGGAAACTCATTTCTCCGTCGAACAGCCCGCTGAGTCCGTTCCAGAACAAGCATCTCGCAAGAGAAGAGGTATGTACTCTTATGACCATTTCGAAAGCCTTTTCGAAAGCCTTTCTGACGTCAAATAGCGGATGAAGTTTCTGATGATGATGAAGACGACTTCGAAGACGATAGCGAAGACCTAGTCCCCGCGCACGATCCTGATTCGGAGCCACTTCCAGACTTGCCCATGTACCATCCTTCCGTGAAGGAGGTGGAAACACTCTCCTCACAACTCATCTCCGAGTTCCAGTATTTCATCCAGAACGCAGAATACAGAGATGATGAGACAGACTACCTCTTGGAACAAAGCAAGGAACTTGAACACCCACCACATGAGTCTCATGTGTTACGAATTGCTCTCATCGGAGACGCTGGTCAGGGCAAGTCTTCTTTATTGAACTCCATGCTCGGGCAAGAGAACTTGGCGATCCATGTGAGTTTTTTTGCAATCGCGCTCCGTTCCATTTGAGTTAACTCCCCCTAGGCTGCAGATGGCAACAGCTGCACATTTGTTGTCGTGGAATATGCACAAGCGAGTACGACTCAGAAATATCCTTTTCAAGCATCAGTGGAATTCTTGTCCCGACAAGCGTGTCGTGACATGGTCAAGGAACAGCTCAAGAACTTCTATCTGTACCGGACAATGGATGATGAGGAGAGCGACGAAGAAATTGCGAACGAACGCCGACTGGCCTCGGGAACATGCATGGCGGTCTTCTACTCTTTGTTCATGGGTCGTCCGGAATTCCAGGACAAAGATCGTGCGGAAGATTTCTTGTCTGATGCTGAGTCCGCAGAGGACCCTCGTCTTGTTAGCAAGCTCATGAGTTGGACAGATCACGTCCTTGACGAGTTCATGTCAGACCGAGACAGCAATGACGTTGCCACACTCTACGCTAATACTGCGTCGCAGATTAGCGACTCGATACAGCCTTTTACAATGGCAATGGAGGATCCGCTCTTCGAAGGCACGGATATTGTTTGCTGTCCATGGCCTTTAGTCAAGAAGGTACTAGTTAGTCTGAACTCACGCATTCTCGATCAGGGTATCATCATCGCAGACCTTCCTGGAACCACGGATAAGATACGAACTCGTGTAGACAACGCGAGACGGTATCTTCAGCAATGCGACATGACCATTGTGGTCAACAATATGGCCCGTGCTATCGACCATGCTGCATTACACAATCATGTCAACGAATCGTTCAAGCGGAAGAGATCTGGAAATACCATTGTTGTTGGCACACGCTCCGATGACCTCCAGATTGCCAGCAAGCAATCGTTCCCCTCAATCCCAACGGAAGAAAAAGCGATGGCCGAGATTGTGGAGCAGGAAGCCAGTGTCAAGAAACAAGTACAAAGCATTGACATTGCACTCAGATCTCCGCAACTCAAGAAAGACATGTTCCAGAGATTAAAGCTCAGCCAGAAGAAGGCTAGACTTGTCCGTGAGAAAGATGAACTCATTCGAAAGCGATACGAAGTTCGGGTCTCTGCCCGCAATCGACACGTCAGGCAAGGTATCGCCGAACAGTATCATCAAGATACCAAAGACCGATCTCCACTCCCAGTGTTCTGCGTCTCCAACATCATCTACATGCAGCACTTAAGCGGTGGTTATCCGAAGAAGGCCCCACCGCAGCTTTCGCTCGAGGCTACCGAGATCCCAGCACTGCGCACTCACCTCTTCTCGCAACCCTCGTTGGGAAGGTTTGCGTCGCTTGAGCATTACTGAAAATCTCTTCTTCCGACGTTCTTCAATACGATCGAGATTTCATGCAGTGTTTCGAAACTCAAGCGGAAGGATGAGCTGAACAGAACTTTCCACAAGTCTCGAGGGGTATGTCCCAGTATGATCGATGCCAACATGAAGCTGACTATCACAGAGCTTGAAAGAAACAATCGACGACGTAGCTTACCATTTTACTGAACACATATTTGGTGAGATCTTCAAAGTGATAGGTAAGCTTGCACGGCGACGTGATTGTGGAGATTTGCAACTGATTTGATCAGACAAGAACGAGATAATCTGGATCAACCGGGCGAGACGGAAGTGTGAGGGATGGGCAAAGGTAAGCCATTGAAAACAATCATCATGACCAATGCTAATATTGAGTCTAGCTCAAACCAGCCGGTTACGCTGCGGTACTTCGCCACAACGGTCGGTCAAGCCCCCAGTAACGAGCTCAGTGAGCTCATCAGGCTAACAAAAAGTAGGAGAATGGGGCACAAAAACCATTGAGCCGCAGAACTGGAACAGGGATCTACTCATGTCCGTTGAAGAGCATTTGAGTCCTGTATTCGACGCGATTCATGACGAGAGCTGCGAAAACTTGGCTACCGAGATCGCAGAGCGTGTCGGCGATGCAGTTGAGAGGCTCAACAACGCCCTAAAAGGTATGGTTTCTGTTCTCGATACTTCTCGAAATGTCTTACTGATCGCATCCAGTGGATCCGGCTGCAGCACTTTCCGGTGCTATTGTAGCATTCCGAGCGAATCTCAAAGAGCGACGTACGCAAATCGACAAGATATGCGAGAGCTTCCGAAAAAGTGTCAAGAAAAAAATCAGGTCTGTTCTGAACCCCGTACACTCTCCAAAGACCAAACTAACATGCGTCAGACAAATCCAAATCCGCACCACCACCGACGAAGACGACCACTACTTCACAGAAATCATGAAAGAAGTCTACACCAGCGCCCTCGCCGCCCCCAAAGTGCGCGGGAAACGAGTCCACGACGTGCGTTCCGAGGCCCTGCTCCGCGCCGTGACAACGCAAGATGGACCGTACAAAAAAATCGCCCACCGCATCCAAAAAGCCTACGACGCCATGTTCAGTGCCATCACGGAAAAGCTCTGGAACGACCTCAACGGCGTCTTCGAACGCACCCGGCACGACGTCAACCAGGTGTGCTCGACCAAGGAAGACGATAGTCCGGAGGCGAAGCAGATGCGTGAGGAACTGCTGGCTATGGTTCCCGAGGCGAGGGAGCGACTGGAGGAGATTAAGAAAGAGCTGGCGAAGTGTAAGGAGCGGCGGTTTATCAAGATGGAGGAATGAAGTGGTGCGGTGGGGATGAAGGGTTGAATACAAGGGAAAAGGGAGATTATAGGCGAGGATGTGAGCGAGGTCGCGAAGATGAATGAATACTCGGAATGCTGGGTGCGGGTTTAATTTTCTAGCTAAATGAACGACTGACTGGTTGATTGACTGACTGACCAACTGCTCAACTAGTATTGCTTTACCGCGGTATTAATTAAGTGATCAGTTATAGGAACAGCTCTTCTCACTCAGCTACCTTCACACCATCCGTCCATCTAGAGACATACACACCGCCACTGCAAACACCTAACCACGCACACATCCCACACACTCGTCAACCAACACACTCCAGCAAGATCTCTTACTAGCAAACCCTCTATCCCTAAAAGACATACAACTCCCCTCTCTTCCCACAGTAAATCAGCACAAAACACCGTTACTATTAACATGAACATGAACATGAACATAACTAATATTTACACAACCAACATATACATCACCATCAATTTATTCGCGGTTATCGAATCCCAGCTGCCTACTTAATTAGAAGTTTATGCATGCATACAGTGGTTATTTACTAACTTGTTTATTATACATCCAATCCCGTCAGGCGAACATGTAGCACACATCACCGCAGCAAGCAATGCGGAAGCAGACTATCGCCAGCTAGCTAGCCGGTCAGTTAGCCAACTAGCCTTGAGTCGCATTCGTATTCGCACTTACACTCGCACTTACGCTCTCGCACTTGTACTTGCTTTCCCTCTCCCTCTCCCTCTCAACTAACAGCACAACCTCCCACCCCCACCCCGAACCCTCACAGAACAAAATAAACAAACAAACAACCAGCTACTAACAACGTAACCAACCTACTAGAAAAAAAAAAGAAAGAGGAAAAGGAAAAGGAAATCTATATTGCCTACTTTCCCCTCTACAGAGAAAGTGAATTGGAACAAGATAAGATTTAGATTGATATTTAGGTTGTTTGTAATAGGAGAGAAGAGAAGAGAGGAGAAGATAGGGGTATTAGTATAGTATTACTACTCTACTACTACACTACTACTACTACACTACTACTACACTAGCCTAAGAAAAGAAGTAACAGCTACTAAACAAGTAAATTCTATTCCTACTACTCTAATTGTACATCCTATTACTAAGTCCTATACTAAACCCAATGTCTACATCCTGTGTTGTGTTGCTGCGCGTTAACTATGCTTAAGAGGAAGGGACTACTACTAGAGAAGCTGTTAAGGAAGTCAAGGTTGTTTGCTATAGAAGAGAAGAGAAGAGAGGAGAAGAGAAGATAGGGGTATCATTTCATTCAGCATTGCAATCAGTATGAGTACAGTATTGCAACACCACTACCACTACCACTACCACCACTACCACTACCACCACCACCACTCTATCCATCCATCTATCCATCCATCTATCCATCCATCTATCCATCCATCTATCCATCCATCTATCCATCCATCTATCCATCCATCTATCCATCCATCTATCCATCCATCTATCCATCCATCCATCCATCCATCCATCCATCCATCCATCCATCCATCCATCCATCCATCTATCTACATCCCCGTCCCCCCCGGCCCAAAAAAGAAGCCATCAAACAAGTCGAGTCCATTGCCGTCACTCCAATCATGTGTCCCGTCACCGAATCCCATGCCAAATCCAATACCCACGTCCTGTGTTGCTGCGCCGTCGGCTATGCTCGAGGAGGGGCCTCCGCCGGGGAAGCTGTCGAGGAAGTCGAGGTCGTTGTGGAAGCCTAGATCGGGGTATTGCGAGGAGAGCGTGTGGGTGTAGGCGTTGTAGGGGAGGGCGGCGGAGATTTGGTAGGGGGAGGGGAGGGGTTGGGGTGGGGATTGTGAGACGGGCGGGGAGAGGGTGGGGGTTGTTGGTGGGAAGGGTTGTTGCTGCTGCTGCTGCTGCTGCTGCTGTTGGGACGACATCGTCTGGCCCTGTGCGAAGCCGAAGCCTTGGGTGCGTAACTGTGGCGAGATTTTGAGGTCGGCGGTGAATGCCATGGGGTTCTCCGGCTTGATGGGCGCGGGCGGTGGGCGCATCGTGTTGACCTGGTTGGATACGCGGCTGAAGGACCGCTTGTCCGTTTCGTCGTCGGAGAAGAGGTCCTTCAAGTTCATGTCGAACCGGGGCACTGGC
Organism: Ascochyta lentis; assembly: GCA_004011705.1. Lineage (NCBI taxonomy): Eukaryota > Fungi > Ascomycota > Dothideomycetes > Pleosporales > Didymellaceae > Ascochyta > Ascochyta lentis. Next base: position 871,927 of record RZGK01000003.1, read on the forward strand.
TTGCGCGACCGGTGGTGCGCGTGTTGGGAGAAGTAGCTCGGGTTTCGAGGGTATCCTTGCATCTCTGCGTCTGAGCGGCCGTCGGCGTCTGCTGCAGACGCGTAGGTTGCGGTCGGCGAATGGGATGTCGGAGGGTAGTGCTGCTGTGACTGAGGCAGTGCTCGGAGAGCCTGTGGGCCAAAGCCAGTTGTTGACATGCACATCTGGATGGTGGCTTTGCTCATTCGGTCGAAAGCATCACGACATGCCTCGGCAGGCGGACACTTGTCGATGAGGTCACCCAAGACGGACGTCGCAGCCAATACGGTAAAGTCGACGTCGTCAAGAGACTGCGGGAGTCATTAGTGTTGTCTGCTAGTGTTGCACGAGATCCAGACTTACGAGTAAGCTGCGAACATGGACGCTGTGCCACACAGCATACAGAAAAGATATCCCTGAATTCAAGTCAGCAACGTCATGCCTCTCGGAGAAGAGCACTCACCGGCCATGAAAAGGTGGTGTGTCGCCAAGAAGGTGTAGTTCACAAGGTGTACGCGGTGTAGCTGTCGGTAAAGCTTCAAGACCTTCTGACCCGCTTCGGCTACCTTGAGGAACACGAGGTCCTCGTCCTCGCGCTCATCCGGTCCCACCACGGACGGACTACCGACATCAGAGCCCGTGGTGCCAAGCACGCCTTGGAGTCCAAACGGCACCACTAGACTCTGCCTGTACAACATGATGACGGCTTGCCAGTAGTTGAGTTCGAGGAAGAGAGGCGAGAACTGCACGCCGGCGTCTAGCTGTGTCGGGGCCGAGTCTTTCCATTCTTGCAAGCGCCTGTCAATGTCGGCGCGCCAGTGACGGAAGGACTCGAAGTTGGCGAGGAAAGGGGAGGGCAGCTTGGTGTGCATGAACTCGTTGCGTTGATTTGCCCCGCTCGCCCTTGCTTGCTGGGCCTGGCGGTGCTGCAGAACCTGCAAAATCTCCGACTGCAGCAGCCTCAGCCGGAAGTAATGGTACGCCACTACCTTGTACGTAGGTCTTTCGAGGTGCGGCGGCGGTTCCAGGAAGCCTTCTTTTGTGATGAAGCGATCATCGAGGAGGGAGGGGAACTCTGTCGTGACAATCTGGTCTGTGATACCCTATGTCAAGTCAGCGCGATGGCTCTGATGTGATTAGGACTGGCAGGGCTACTCACGAATGGCCTGCCCACGCAGGTACTGACGAGCCTGTCGACCGAGTAGACACACCACCACAAGCGCCGGCGAAGATCTCTGACCCACTGTCTGCGACCCCTTTCCTTTGCATCAATCTTGGCCGTGTTGGCGCTGGCGCCGGCTGTAGTGGATGCATCGTCTGCCATGGCCTCGGTTTTGAGGTCCGGTCTCCCAGTGGAGTGGTCCTCCGAGCCTGACCCATCAATACCCACTCCGTCTTCGTAATGTAACCCCAGATCCACACCCAGACGGACAGCGACGCCCACAATGTACCACAAGCCAGGCGCAACGGGTCTGAGCAGGGCGAAGCCTGCGAGCAGTAGCACAGCCTGCAGCTCCTCCAGACCGCCGCCAAAGCCGTCAGGGCGGTCGGCGGCGGGCGAGGAGCCCAGAAAGTTCTCGAGGTGCACAATGGCAGAGGCGTGGTACTCCTCAGGCTGGTGCTGCTGGCCGGCCAGTCTCCGTCTCTTGTTGCTCGGGGGAGACGCTCTAGATTTGTTGGGGGATTGGGAGCCGTCCGAGGTGGGGGAGTCGTCTGCGTCGGAACTGCCCAGGATGATGCCGGCGCCGATGGCAAAGACAATGTTCAGCATGTACGACTCTCGCGAGGTGCGGTGTCTCTCTCCGTTGGCGTAGACGCGCTCGAACATGTCCATGAACTCGCCGCGGTGCAGGATGGGGATCTGGGGGTTGGCGTGCTCGAAGTACAGCTCGACGAGACGGGAGCCGAGCTCGCGGTCGGGGAAGGGGGCCTGGCGGAAGGTGGGTTTGGTGTGGAGGCCGAAGAACGAGTCGCGCATCGAAGTGCCGCCATCGACGACGTTGGCGGTCGTCTTGCCCCCGCGGTTGCTGCCGCGCTCCGAGGACGAGCCGGAGACGGAGCTCTTGACGGCAGCAAAGACGACGCGGGCGAAGGAGATGCCCGAGGTGGAGCCCAGATAGCGCGGGTCGCTGGCGCCCTGGACCGAGACCATGCCGATGTTGGAGACGAGCTTGGTGAGCTTCTCGCGGTCGTACTTGTCGGCGTCGTCCCTCGAGGGCGGTGCGGCGGGGGGTTGGGCGGGGCCATTGGTGCGCTGGGGCGGAGTCTGGGCGGGCTGGTGGGCGGGGGCGGTGCCGTTGGACTGGAAGGCCGGGTTGAAGTCCTCGGCGGGCTGGAAGGGCAGGTGGTGGTCGTGCAGCAGCGACTCGAGGTAGGCGACGCGGGTTTCGAGGTACCAGACGTAGCTGGGGGAGTCAGGGAGTGAACAGAGCAGCTGTTGTTGTAGCAGCAGTAGCAAGACAGGACAGGACAGACAGGACAGACAAGACAGACAGGACAGACAAGACAGACAAGACAGACAGGACAAACAAGACAGACAAACAAGACAAGACAAACAAGACAGAAAAAGCTCACCTGCGTGGAATCTCGCGCTTCGTAATGGGATCATAGCCCACGCACTTAACCGTCGCCTTATCGCACGAAGCACACGACGGCAACCGCTGATCACATCGATTCTTACGCAACCGACAGCGATTACAAGCGCTCACATTCCGGAACGACGAAGCAGCCGAGGAGGTGGTGGTAGCAGTAGTAGTAGTAGTAGTACTGCTACTGTTGGTGCCGCCATTATTGCTCTTGCTCTTGCCATTGCCGAGCGCGGAGCCTACCAACGGCGGGGGACTAGCGAGTTTCTGCTCGGCGGCCGAGTCCGAGGGCGAGGGCAGCTCGCCGTCATGAGCGTCCTCCAGAGAGCGTTTGTGGCCGCTCATCAGGGCGCATAGTAGGACGCTGTCGGCGGCGATGACGAGATGAGGGCGCCGAGGCAAAAGGGTCCACGGCGGTCGGCTTGGGAGATTCGCCGAGCGCGAGCTGGGGTTGGGATGGCGGTTTGCCCCGCACTGCTGTTTATCTGTATTGTAGTCTGCGCTCTGCGATTAGTGCGCTCGTGATGCGGATTGCTGGAGGCGAGCTGAAGGTGGTCTCTTCGAGGCGTGGGTCTGCCATGTCTACAATCCACTGTCGGCGTCGGCGTTGGCGTTGGCGTCGGCGGGAGAGCTGGCTTGCTTGCTTACTTGCCTACCTATGGCTAGCACGCGGCCTAAGCCCGTCCTTATCAGCGGCCTAGAGAGATAGCAACCGCGCTGCCATGCCCACCCATCTCAACCACACGCACCACCACCCAAGTAGCCTGCTTCAACGCTCCCCAGCTGATAACGTGAAGAAATACCATCACGGCTGACTACAACCATCCTCACTTACTCCATCACCCGCGTGTGCTGGTCTCGAGTGGCTGTTGCTTGCTTGATAGGTAGCTACCTAGCTATCAGCCATGTAATGACATGTCAGCCTTGTCCACACCCCACCCCACTCACCCACGAGGAAACGTACCTCGGCCCACCCACCACGACGCAAGAGGTGCAGAGAAGCCAAGGTCCATGACCCCCGACCTTCTGCATGCACACGGCCCAGTCCCCTCCCCTCTCTGCCGCTCGGCCAATTCTAGTCAAGAATCTGGGGAAGCTGCCGAATTACATCATGTTTCTCTTCTCATACTTCATACTTCATGTTTCTCTTCTCATACTTCATACTTCATACTTCATACTTCATACTTCATACTTCATACTTCATACTTCATACTTCATACTTCATACTTCATACTTCACACTTCACACTGCTCACTGCTCACTTGAATAAACAACCAGTGATAAAATTCATCATGAACTACCAACCAACAAGTGGGATATCATATTGCCTGCGCAACCTAATCTAAATAATGCGAATACTACAACGTCGTCAGATAAAAGAACTGCTGGGGTATTTTGTCCTTGCAACACGAAGAGAAAAAGAAAAAAAAAAAAAGAAAAACGCCTGCTCGACACCCCACAACCATTGCTGGTGTACCCTCCGTGTCCGAGCTATTTCCCTCTTTCTAATGATGATGATGATGATGATGATGATGATGATGTTGATGTTGATGATGTCGCCCATAATGGCCCTGTTTCCCGTCCATCAAGGAAATAAAATGTCGCCGGAAGAAGAACGCCGTGCCGAATGCATGCTCTACCTAGTCGGTCCGTGAGAGCGAGAGAGAGAGAGAGAGGCCTGTCTATCGTTCCTGAACCCGAGGAACGCCGTGGCCGGATTTTTGCTGCCAGCGCCCATGCACGCTGGAAATTTCGAGGGAAGCTGAAAAAAAAAGTGAAACACCCGTCGCCGATCGCGAGAGCCGTGGTCATCTCCGTCGCAGATCAGAAACTCGTCTATCTGAAGGAAATCATCTCGGCCGCCAATCGGAAGGTCGTCTATTTGCTGAGAACCATGTCGGCAGCCTCGTCCGGGGTGAGGGTAAGCACCGATTCGGCGTCAGACGCGCAATCCACAAGCGCCTCCTCGTCGTCTTCGTTCATCACCCGCTGGGCCGACTCCTTGAGCATCAAGCCAGGGAGCCATCCCAGAAGCGCAACACCAGCAATCGTCCACCACGCGAGTCCAGACATGCCGAGCTGCATCCCCAGGCTGTCCACCGCCCCCGACACCGTAGGACCGAACCCGCGGCACACGCTGGCAGACGACGCCGCCGCTCCGTTCAACGTCCCCAGCACGCGCTTCGACGGCGACGAGTTGGCCAGCATAATCGCCAGCGACGGGTACGAAAGCGACTGGAAGATGACCTTGCCGATGAGCAACACCATCAGTCCGGGAATCCGAAGGTGCTCCGGAAGGAGCGCGAGATAGGGAGCCAGGATATAGAGAATTGGGTACAGGCACAGCGTGATCCAGAAAGTCCGCAGGCTCCCGAGCTTCTTGCTGAGCCAAGGAAACAGGATGAGCTGCGCGAACATCTGCATCGCTCCTTGCATCGCCAGGAACGCGCCAATGTTCTGCGTCTTCCATCCGAATCCACCGTTGAACTTGAACGGCAGCTGCTCCTCGCCCTTGGTTGGCGTCTCCTTGGACATGAGGATGGGCAGAAGCTGCTCCAATGAAATCGTGTGGCTACAAAACATCAGCCGTTGCACGGCACCAACCAATGTCGGTGGAAAACTTACAACGCGAGAATCCCGTAGCACAGAATGTTCAAACACACTTGCTTGGTGAACGCCTGTCGCACACTCGGCGCCGGCGCCTTTTCCGGGTCCAGAGAGAAGGCCGGTGGCTCCGACATGGATGTGCGGGTGCTGCACAACGTCGGCGAGCTGTCGGTGCTTCGGTAAGCATGCGTGTTGATGTCGTGGTCCTCCAAGATGGACGTCATCTCATCAAGGGATGCATCTTTCTCGTTCAAAGTCGCCTCCGACTCGCTCTTCCACACCTTGCGCAGAAGCCATTTGCCAGCCTCGAGACCACGGTCTTCGTCGTACTTCTTGTCTTCGTGCGTCTCTTGCAAAAATAAAACACCCACTGCGAGTCCAAACACAACTACGAGAGCGCAGACGACGTTGGGCAGGAGGAAGGGGAACGTTTCGAAAATGGTCCCGGCAAACACTCCAGGAAGCGCCATGGCGGGCTGTGCGAGGACACCGCCGAGGGAACCACCAATGATAGTGCTGTAAAAAGGCGGTCAGTCGGCTGCGGAAACAAAGTCTTCAGGGGAACCCTTACCCAAGACACCACACAAAAGGCATGATGGAATACGCGCGCGCTATCAAAATCAGCTTTCGATCGACGTGTGACTTGTCGTTAGAGCAAACTTACGCTGGTGCCTCTCATCTGTGATCAGCTCAGCGACCGTGGTTTGAAGAACGCCAATGTTCCTGCATGTCGGTTAGCGGGAACTCAGGCCCTAGCGTAACCGATGACCTCACCCGTTGAGCAGCCCACCGAGCGCCCGAGCGAACAACGCCATTGGCAGGCTTTGCGCGAACCCAAAGAGAAGCATGCTCAATCCGGTGCCGAACATGCCACCCAGAAGCACCTTCTTCCGCCCAATCTTGTCGCTCAATCGGCCCCAGAAGATTCCGCTGATGCACTCCATGAATGCAAATGACGACGTGACCATTCCTGTGTACATGGCTGTCTTGGATCGGTCAAGCTCGAAAGACTCGACCATGTAGTAAGCGTAGGGGAAGATGGACATGAAGGCGATGGGCTCGCATATCCGGCACAAGGCTAGGGTGGCGGTCAACAAGCATGCCTACAGCAATCACCGTGAACCTTGACTCACCCAGGATCGCCATCTGACGGGTAGGGAAAGGCGTGTTGCCTCTGCCCGTGGCAGAAAGGCCACCGAAACGAGGCATTGATGCTGTCGTGTGGTTGTGAATGTGCGTGAGGTGCAAGGCGTGCAAGATGTTATGGTCCAAGAGGGAAAGCGTAATTGGATGTGTGAAGTCGTTGAAGCAGATGAGACATGTGCGGGTTGGTGTCTGAGCTGGGTACCTCCAGGGTGGAGAGGGAGAGATCAAGTCAAAACGGGTGCGAGCGTCTCAGAGTATATAGGGCAGAGCAAGATTTAAGTGGCGTCGTGAAGCGGATGGGCCGCTGGGACAGACAGGGATCCGGGCAGCGGGGAGGAAACGGAGAAACAGGCGGTGATTGTTGTGGATACTGTATGGTACGTAGTGTGGGCGGATAGGGACAGCGGAAGGACCAGCGAATGTGAAATGAAAGCGGATCCGTGATGCCATGGTTGGAGGGAGCACAGCATTCGGTTTGCCGATAAGCGACCAGGGAAACGCTGTGCTGGCAGCCATACCGGTATGGCTGCTAGCCTCACGTCAATGGTGAGTCCAAGTCACCGGACGAGATGGGTAACTCTGCGCCCGAAAACAAACAGCGGACCTGTGACCCCTGAGCGAGGGCCAGGGCTGGCGGCGCTTTGATCCTCAGTGCCTCACACAGCACTGGGACCGGGTTGGGCGGAATCCACGACATTGGGCAGGCTAGCGGCGATCGAGTAAGGTCGGCCAGGGAGAGTTGCAAGAGCGTTGAGACGTCGTGCGATGACTTGGAACTCGCGAAGAAGATCATCGTGCACGGGCCCATGTCCCGGCAAAAAAACATGCGGCTTCTGGTTAGGCCAAAACCGCGGATACGGTCCACAGGCACTAGCCTACTGTAACCTCCAGAGCTGCATCATACAGCCCCAGGGGCCCCGGTCGCAACCAGGAAATGTGCGAACGTCGTGCCGACTGTCGCTGCCCGCTGAGACGCCGTAAACGGAAACGGCATGCCTCCCAGCTTCCCCGGGGGCAAATAGGACTTGGTTCCGGTGTGCACTGTCGACACTATTCAGTGCCAAATCATTCCTTCGCCAGAAGCCTGCTCAGGGGCCGCAGAAAACCTTGCGCTGGATTGCACTCTCGACGGCTCGCGAGTCAGCAAGGAGACGTCTCGCCGCATGCTTTCGAGAAGCATGGCTCGAGCCAATCAGCGCTGCTCGCCCGCTGTGCTGGTGATGGGCGCTGGCATTGTCGCTTCAAACCGCCGTGGCTCCGACACATGCCAAAAATGGCGGTGTATCTGCTTTCTGTACCAGGTAAGAGCCGCGACGTCGTCAAAGTAACGCCCACCGTAGCGCGTCACGCGGCGAAGCGCATCAGTAGCTTCTGCCTCGCCTTGCTGCGCTATCTGACGATACAGCTCATCATCAGCGCTTCCAGCGCACGAGTCGCGCGCTCCCAATGGCTGAAAGAACGACACAGCACGTTTCGCGTCTCCCAGACCGCTCCCTGGCACTCCACATGCCGCCGTTCCATTTGCTGCCCCAGGTATACCGGTATCAGCTCCACGCAACCTTGCTGTCAACGTGATCCCAAGGCCTCCACTCACTTCCTTGGGTAGAACCGGCTGGCAGGATGCGTCTTAGTGGTCGTCTGTCTATGGCTGTCATTGCCGAACCCATTGTGCCGTCATCATTCAAAAGACATCGTGAGCCTCGCTGCCCAAAGCCCCATCAGCTGACGGTGCCCTTGCGCGCATCTGCGTCCAGTAGGTAGCCTCTGTGCTGCTGCCCAGATCAACACCCCTTCACCGTCCTCCCGGCAGACCCGGAATCACATCCGTTGCGTGTCGCGAGCTGAGCTGAGCTGAGCTGTCGCAGCTGCGCCAGACATCGTTTGCGACCAGCCCTGGACTGGACGACACAGCAAAAACGGGTAAAGCACAACGGCTGTTTCGACGCCGGGTCACGGCGGGCCAAGCAGGATGCATTTGTGGCGGTGTGGACGCTGGACGTAAGGCTGGCGCTGTTGCAGCCATTGGCCAGGGGGGGGCTTGCAGATTCCACGCGAGATTAACATGATGGACAGGGGCCTGAGAAGACTCTGAGACAACCAGTCGTTCTTAGTGTCTTCTGGTCGCGCCAGGTATGTGGTCCTTGCGGTGTGATTGCTCCACGCGAATCCTCCGATGAGGGGCATCGCGCGTTGTTACTTTCGTATACGCATTAAGCACACTTTGCATCCGTACCCGCGAGGCACGCATGCCCGAACTATGTGCTATAGTAGCTGCGTGGACTGATGCAGTGATGCGCCCTTGGATTCGTGGGGATCCAGAGGGATCGGGGGGCTGTCTGTCTTGGACAGGCCTTGCCGGTGTGCGCATAGACAAGACAGGTGACAGACCCGACAGCGTGGGTCGATTTTCTCCGATCTTCTCGCAGGACGAGTCACTGCTCAGTGCTCACCTCTGCCGTCGACCAATGCGTAAACGAGGCACGTGAGGCGCGGCAGTAACGTGTGATGCTGTCGCAGCCTGCTCTGCTTGTTTCGTCTTGACTGGAGCCAGCGCATTTTGAAGCCGCCAGGTTGCACGACAGGCGGTAGCAGGTGGGACAAGACTGCCTCGAAGCAACATGGATATCGCCGGACGATCGCAATTCTGTATGCTTCCTGGTTGCCGTCCAAGTCCCTTAGCATCCGCACACCTGGGTCGACGACATGTTGTGTACACGAGTCGCTGGTGAACGGTGAGCCTCACATACGTGCCAATGGAGACGGTGGCAGGCTCGTGGATGCAACGCACGCATGCATGCATGGGTCGTCCGATCGGTTACAATTGTTTGCGTTGGAGTAGAGACTCTCTGCAACCCTTGACGCAGGACAGCGTAAACTCGACACAGACTGTGCCAAACGCTCTTCACCCACTCGCAGCACTGTCTGCAGGACGCCTTGCCGCAGCGGACGCTAATGCAAAGACTCCGAGGGCAGTTGTCGGACAAGAGAGCGTCTGATATCGATTATCGTGGTGTCACTGACAAATTTCCTCAGGTGGTGCTTTTTCTTGTTGCCAGCCCAGCAGGTTGCAGGCTTGCAGCCCCCGGCGACGACGCTGACCGGAACGCTGACCCGGCCCGTTCGGGCTGCCGTACCTACTGATCCTGCGGCTGCATTGCCACGTCGGCACTTACAGGTACGCCTGCAGCGAACCCGTGATGCGCGCTCATCTCCTTCGCGGTTCTGGCAGGACACAGGTGGTGGTGTTGTGCGCTTCGAGGTGACGGTGCAGCGGCTAGCAGGAGACCCACCTCTCTTTAGCGCCAAGCGCATATCAACGCTCCTGCAACCTCACCGCACTTGTTGGACAGCCCGCATACAGCACCAACACGGTCCGCGGTATGCCTCTACCCGCCTCGTCTCCGAGGCTCTCGTCCTTCCGGAAGCAGCATCTGCTCATCGAGTTGTAGGTTGCGGTCAGTAGCTTGGCGGTCCGTCTTAACACAGGATAGCTCTACCCTGCGCCATGCACAGCTCGACGGTGTTTTCGTGACCATCACACCAGGCGATCCATCCCTATGGGTAGGCGTCATATTCGTGCGAAAAGGTAGTCAGATGTCGTAGAGCTAGGCAGAGCCTACTGACGCCGTGCCTGCCTCCTATGCCGAATTCCCCTTGTATTCACGCTCGACAGGTCCATATGCCCCTGCAGTCCTACGCTTCCAGATCTCTTTTCCGTCTAGCTACCCGGCCCTGCCACCCCTTGTGACCTTTTCTACCGATGTTTTTCACCCTCTGCTCACGCCACTCACAACATACACCCACACAACTGCCTCCCTGGACACGGACACCGTCAGCGCGACCGACGAGCAACGGTTACCACCAGGTGGATTCAGTCTTCGCCATGGGTTCCCACACTGGTTTGGCCGAGCACGACGGCCTGTAGCAGGCTCACGCGATGTGAGTGGGTCGGCAGTTGACAGCCCTGCTCAAAACATCACGCCTGTGCAGCCGGAAAGGGAAAGTGCTACCTCGGATCCTTCTGAAGCATCACCCGCGGTAACAGGCCTTTCAATCGTGACCGTTATCGAGTACATTCGGTCTACTTTCAGTGAGGAGGCAGTCCTTGACTCGGTCTCGCTAGAAGCTGCTGCAAACCCAGGCGCTTACCACGCATGGCGAGCTCACCGTGGCCCAGAATTGCAGGGCCAACACCTTCCTCTCAGTCCCATCTCTTCTACCTCGGGCGAGGGTGTAGCGCTTGGAAGGAATCGACGTCCTGCAGAGTGGAACTGGGAGGGCGTATGGGAAGAGCGTGTGAAGAGGGCTGTTAGTGCTAGCCTCTCTGAACCTGTTTTGTACGGATCAGGAGCTGGAGAAGACATCGTAAGACATTTAGCTACGTGAATCTGGCGCCCATACAGCTGCTAACTGATGCAGATCCGCTTCCAGCAGGGAGACAATGAAACCATGGCGGAAATGAAAAAGCATCTAGACGTCGCGGCTGCAAGAACGACAGAAGCCTGAGCTGGCTGCCTCTCCTCTGTCTAATGACAACCATGATCTGATGCTAAGGTGCGGCGAAATCGCGGTGATGGCAGGAGCTGTCTAGAGCTGTCAATAGAGCGTCAAGGCGCAACTTCCTTCGTAGCAGTTGCAATATAGGCTGCTGCGGAGACCTGGTGGACTCAAACCACACACCCCAACATCAATAGCAAATCTGCCATACTTCAGCGAACCACCAAGTCTTCTACTCTTTCCTGATACTTTGTCTTTGGTTCTACATATCTCAAAGGATTAGTAACGACTGCAGGGTTTGTTCACCCCACTCTGCTGCTCGTTTGACCTTTTCACAGTGAAGGTAGGATACGACGCGACGCGCTCTCCGTTTGCCTTCGACGCGTTCATGATGGCGCTAGCAGCGTTCGACACGTTTGGGCTCTCGCAGCACGCCGTCTTCTGTCCCCAACCACTGTTCATCCAAAAGAAGGCACGCAGAGCAGCGTTTCGTAAACGAATCTTCCGTAAGTCAACTCACCATCAACACAACGACCAGTACGTGTGTGGTCCTCTAGACGACATCATCGATGAAATCAAGAGCGACATATGGGAGTCACCACATAATTGTACCACAGAAGAATTTCTTTTCGGGTGGGCAGACCCGCTCGAGGTGCCCTCAACGTGGACTGCAACGCCGTTGCCTATTAGTCGACTACCCAGCAATCAACCTCTGACGATACGCAAGAATAGGGAAAGCCGTTCCTCGACCTCGGCATCAGATATGGGAGATCGTAGATACTTCTCACGTTACAGTAGCCAAGATGATGCACTCGATGGCGGACCAGTCAGCGCGCCTGCTTTGACGGAAACTGCTCCTTGGCCCTTGTTCGATACACCTTCATCTTACGAGTCCGCACACGTGCCAAGCGCCACAGATGTGGTTGACGGACTTGTCAAGACCGCCGCGCAAGATGCCATCGAAAACGCGAGTCAACGCCGCTCTCTACCCACCGAGCGACGGCCCTCTCGCCTGCGATTGTTCACTGGTCTGTCACGTCTGCGTCGTACGGATACTGGGGAATCAAGTGGCGACAGTGGCAATGCATCTGATCTAGCGTCTCCCACATCACCTGAAGCTTGCAAACACGATGAGTTTAGAGTGGAACTGCAGCAAGAGCCAAGCGACGATGCAGTCGAGGCGTATGTCAGGAAAAACGCGCGCAAGTAAGCTGGTTAACGATTCGAATGAGATGGCGGTAGTTGTGCGTCTCATGCACTGGAGTGGTCACTAACTCGAATAGTGGAGCCAGGCTGGGGTCTATCATAGGTCGAATTGCCAGACGACTGCCTTCCCCAGCAGAGTATCGACACGAGGATCTAGAAACCGTCAATCTAGCCGAGTGCAAGAGCGCTCCAACCACTCTGCGAGCCGCAGCAAGGATATATTCCGAGGTCACCCAACTGTCTCGAGAAGAACAGCAAGATTTCTGGATTTCCGTGGAAATCGAGGGCACTCTACACAATCGTGCGTTGCTACCGGACAGCACCATCGACGTGATCTTCGTTGTTGACAACGCGTGAGTGGCGTACTCCCAATCGAAATCTGCTCGACTAAGAGCTTCATAGATATTATGTCAGCAGAGAGTGTCTCAGCAGGGCTCTGGATGCCGTGAATGGCGCTCTCTACCATCTCGACCGGGGTGATCGTGTAGCCCTGTATACAACACACTGTACTCACCAATCCGTCACCGGCAACAGACCAGATTTACTCTTTCCAATTCGACCATTTGGCGCAGACACCGAAGAGATTCTCCATGCTATCACCGCCACCATCGCTAAATGTGGTACACAATCCTGGAAACCGCCTCGACCGAACCCGTGCATGGCTGAGGTGATTCTGGGGGTCACCAAATCTCTCGCGAACGAGAGCTTGAAGAGCCGACGTACCCATGTGGTGCTACTTTCTCCAGCTGCTCATGTCTTACATGACGTGTCCAGGTCCTGCCCAGATATGTATATCCATCAGATCAATCCTGCAGCTGTACCGTATCGACCTCTTCCTAACATCGGTGATATGGGGTGCAACGACGAATGCTGTGAGAACGTTTTTATCAGCAACTGGAACCATTTCCAGTCTCTTCCCGGTCGCATCAAATGTATCCTAAAGTACGCGCGGTCGGCGAGGCCTGTGGGAGAGATTACCAAGGTTTGCATCGATGTTCGAGCAAAGGATGGCTGCGAGGTCATCGAATGCTTGGGCGCCAAAGACATCGCGAGTTTACGTCTCGGCCAAGTCCATACGATATTCGCAAGGCTACGTATAACGCGATCTGCCACCAAAGAAATCGATCTCAGATCCTCGAATCCGGTCTTCAACTCGTCTCTAGACGCCAAAGACTTGAGGCTGCAGCTGCAGAACGCAGTGGCTGTCGGTGCCGTGAAGGCACACCTTCTCGATGTACAAGTGTACTATCAAAACACGCTGCATGAGAAAGATTGCTGGAATTACAGCGAGACTCCCTTCCTTGTTGTCCGTGATCTTGGTGGCCTGGCCCCTCCAATCAACACTGCTGTTGAAGTATACAGGCGCCAACTGTTCCAGAATTTTGTTCGGCTCGACGCAGATACTGCCAAAACCGAAGCTCAAGCATTGCTATCTACGTTTACTGAGGATCAAGACCCATCAAAAAAGCTCGTTCAACGTATCGCCAAAGAGGTCGATCGCCATCAACGAGTGCTCGACTACGAACGTGAGCATCGTCAAAAGCTGCCACTATGCCCAGGCCCGATCACCGTTGACGCCTCACCTCACGAGTGGCTCGTGGAAGCGTGGAACAGGAAGAAAAGCAAGCGCCAGGGTGTTGCCGTGGTCAAGGAGGAGAATGAGCAATAAATTAGTGGCCTGATTGACGGCTTGTATGGTCTGGAACGGCTGGGCTGAACTGACAGCTGTCGAAGCTTCGACACGGGCTGAACTTTAATGCGCCGGGGATTGATCTTGTGACCGTTGGGCTACCATGTTCTGGAACGTGTTGTGGAGTTCGGTACGAACCGAATAATGAGGTACGTACACGTCCTTCAGAAGGAGGAAGGACGTCAACGCCACGCATGGCGGCTGGTTAGGTACGACGACACGGCAGTCTTATATTTCGATGAACTCATGTTCGTCCATCTTTAGCACCGCCAGCAACGAAGCCTTTATGCTCATTGCACAATCTCGCTCGACTTGCATGATCGCCAGTGTGGCTAAACCAACCCGGTCCGGAACTCACCCCGCAGCGCAAACCGTAAAAGCGCGGCGAGTCCAGTATAAAACCTTAACATGTCATACGGCACTTCCCCCCAGCCGCGCGCGCCAAAGTCCTCTAGTCAAACTTTAACAGATCCTTGGGACCCAAATCTGCTTTAAGTCCAGAAAGGAAAGAAGCTCGACCCCTAGCCTCAAGCAGAAAGTGACGGCAGAGCAACGTTTGCTTCCCCGCGCACAGAGCACTCACAGCACGCGGCTCGCAAAGCTTCCCCTCCCCGTTAGTCTACGGTAGTGCGTTTTTTGCCATGTGCGCCTTCCTCGGCGCTACTGCACGAGCCAATCGGCTGTCCGTGGAGCGACGAGACGATGAGGAGTAGCGTTTCCGTGTCGTCGCAGTGTCAGGGCGGATTTTGTTTGTTTTTCTCTCGCGCACAGTAGGTAAGGATGGTGATAGGCAGGGGTACGGGTGTTGAATGCCGAGGTGTGGTTTTTTGCTTTTCTCGTTCCTGCATGCATGCATGCTTGTACAAACAAGTATCCCTCCATATATGCTTGCAGAGCGCTTGGTCGGCTAAAGATCGCGAGGTGGCGTCTCGTGAACTGTGGATAGGTAGTGGATACTGAATAGTGCCTTTCTTCTTTCGCCCGTTCCTGGTGGAACGTTATTGACGGTTGAGACTAAACTCCAGCAGGGATCAGGGAGGTTTCGTTTCGAGACCGCATGCTTGCATGCTTACGGACCGCATCATCGATCATGTGCCGCGCAAGGAAGGGTGGATGCCGATGACTACGATGAGTAATTGCTAGGTGTCTTGCGTTGGTGTTGCTGGAACTTAGGGTTGGTGGCGTGTAGTGGTAAACATTATCTAATCCTTTTTTAGACTCGTGGCTTGCAAAGTATCGGGAGCTGTGCATGGTGGTGGTGAGCGTTCGGTGACCGACGCGATGACAGGGGGTGTGAGGATGCGCCACCAACGCTCCGCAGCGTCGAGGATACCGGGAAGGACGTTTTCATAGTCTGATTTTGCGGCTCTGGTGCGATGTATGATTGATAGGTCTATATTGTTGTTACAAGCGCATGTGGCGCTGGGGTATTTGGCAAGGATGTACAGCGAATGATGAGAAGAAGAAACAAGTCCAGCCAACAGTGCTGGGTGAGATACCAAAAACGCCATCCTTCATCCAACACTAAAGTTCTTCATGTAAAGCGGATATTCTCAGAATTCTTTTCCAATCAATGCTGGGTCCGCGAACCGCAGCTCCCTACTCCTCTTTTCCCTCACAACTGGATCGTTGGACATATCTTCTTGCGCTAGAGCAGGGTTGCCATGTAAACGTGGAACATCCAGTCCAACGCTCTTGTTGTACATATGTGGTATGTTGACAGTCAATGGAAGTCCGTTTCCAGCCAAGAGAGCTTGCCCTGCCCCTGTGAGGGAGGGCTTCGTGCGAATGTGCGACAAAGGCGCAGGCTTCTTCTTGATAATCGGAGACGCGAATTTGAGCGGTGCTGGCACACTCTTCTCATCCGAAAAGCGCTTTTCCGAGTGTCGCTTGATATCTTCCCACCCAAGATGCTCAGGAGCAGCCGGTGGGGGAGAGAAAGGTTTGATCACAGGCGACCGCCCTACTTGAACTAAGACCGGTGAAGCGATGCTCTTCCGTGGTATCTTGACTTCCTGCGCTTTGTGCATGTACTTTGCTGCCACTGGACTTAGAAGCGACCTAGCTGAGGTCATACCGCTGGGCTGTCTGACAGGCAGCTTTGGTCCCACTGGAGTTCGCGGGGCTCTTGGAGACATCAGGTTCGGGGAAGGTGCAAAGATGGTCACACTGTCTGAAGTTCGGTTCCGTTCGTCGACTTGGAGAAGTAGATCGTGCTCGAAAGGGTCGGCGAAAGGGTCGCTGTCCATCGTTTGCCGCCTTGTATCGAAAGTGGGCGATGGTCCATGAGTCGATGGGCGACCATAGGGTGAGATTGGTGGATACATTGAAGCGGCAGTATTTAGATACGCATGAGGGTTCATAGACATTTGCGAGTAGTCGCCTCTATCATCACTGGTGCTCCCGGGTGTCTCGAGTCCCGGTCTTCGAATATCATCTGGGGAGAACGGCGCAAAAGTTGGCGACGGAATGACATGGTCGCTGAAAGGGTTCGAACCATTCGACTGGTATCTGGTGTATGAAGACGAGTGCCTTGGGGCATGAGCGTAGCCTGCTACTGCAGCAGATAGCGCCCTTGCAGTGTCGCGTCGTGCATACTCGGAGTATCTGTGGATCGCTGGATCTCTTTCTGAATCACTGAAGGGGTTACCCGGGCTAGTGAAGCGATTCAAAGGCGTTGTACCGGTGCTGTGACGTTGGATATGTTTCGAAAAGCCCTGAATTGCTCCTGATGCAGAGCCGCCAGGAGGCATATTACCATAGACGCCAGACATCAAAGCTTCGGCATCACCACCGCCCCCACCTGTTTTCGGGTCGTATAGGTACGCAACCTTAGGGTAAACAGATCCAGCACTCATATGCTTTCCATGCTTGGCCGCATGATAGCGGCGAGCAATGAAAACGGCTGCAACCACAGCGATGAGAAGGCACGTGGTTCCCCCTACTGCGATACCGGCGGTCTGTGAGGTAGTGAGTGGAGGTGGACTACCGGCAGCAGCTGTTTGGCTCGGAGTGCTGGTGGGCGGTAAGAGTACTACCAATGTATTCTTGTTTCCGTTATCAGCGCCCTCCGTGGTTGATGTCGTTTCCGACCCAGAGGCTGAGGTAGAGCTTGGAATATCCGTTTCCATGCTAGAACCACTACCTGAAGTGATTGGAGCGGTGGAATTTGCAGTACTAGAGTTGGCTGAGTCTACTTTGGAAGAAGTCTGCGCGGTCTCTGCTTGTGTTACATTAGGAGCAGAAGCAGTACCTGAGGTAGTCCCTGTGGGTAGTGCTGAAAGACTGAATGTGATACCGAGCTCGGTTCTGCTGATTGTCGAATTGAGAGGAGTACCAGGTAATCCAGTTCCAGCGCTTGACGATGATTGGGCTGGGGATGACGATGTTGAATTTGTACCAAAGCTGGGCTTGCCAGATGACTGAAGAGATTCGCTGGCAGGTACCCATGTCCCTGATGTGACAGAAGGAAGTATGATTGGCCGAGTTGTTGATACAGGGCTGTCAGTCTGATTTACTGCCGCACCCGTCACTGAGTTGAGCAAAGAAAAAGCGACAGTGCTCAAGTCAAAAGCACTCGATCTGATACTGGAGACGTAGACGGTAGAGAATGTAGCCGTGACTGCTCCCGAAGGAACAGCTGTAAAGTTTGCTGTCTGGGTGCTCGAGCCGACTGATGGCAGAGGCGATTCGCTTGACGACATGGTTGTCCTTGTACCAGAAGAAAGAACAGATGGGACGCCACTAGGAGTTGAAACAGGCAATGAATCGGGCCTAGAAGATGTAGAATTGGAAGTCAAGCCAGACGAAGATGGCGAAGATTCCGAAGTTGGGATAGGGCTAATTGGAGTTGTCTTCTGGGACGGTGCGTCAACCGAGGTAGGGCCTTGTGATGAGAGGGCTTGACTGCCACTCACAAGCGATTGTGAGATCGAGGTGATACTGGTTAGTACTGGAGAAGAGGAGACACCAGTGGTAGAAGGCTCCGAGATAGAAGAAGTCTCGTTGTGGGCAGCCTGAGACTCCGAAGCAGGGATGATACTCGATACGGAGTGTTGCATCCCAAAGGTTGAGCTTGATGATTGACCGGAAAAGCTGGGTTGAGTGCCAACAGTTTTGGATGGAGGAGAAGACAGACTCTGCGAGGTATCGATAAGTGTCTGTGATGTGAACGTGGTAGTAACAGATACACTGGAAAACCTTGTTTCTGATGGTACAAAGGATGAGATGATCTCGCTACTATAAGCGGTACTTGAAAAAACCGACGTTTCGAGTGTGAAAACGGGCAACTCGGTAGAACTGCTTGATCCTGTAGCAACTGTTTTTGACCATGTTGCTTCCAGTGTGCTGCTCTTGATAGGTGACTCGACTGTGGGCGACGGAGTGGCAACCGGGGATTCGCTGGCTGAGGCAAAGCTGATGAGATTTGTTGATACAATGCCCGACGTCGAAGAGATGGGTGCTCTGGTTTCACTGAATAAAGTTCCGGATTGAGTGGGCATACTGATAATCAGTGAGCTCGTTGCAGTCGCAAAATTGGACTCAGCACCTGATGTAACCCCTGTGGTAGCGACTGGGTCTGAAGGGCTGACAGAAAAGCTTGAAATGCTCGAAACATCGCTGGTGACGGGTGTGGACTCAAGGAGGGAGCTGGTTGGTACTTGTGCGGTGCTTGAAACTATCGAAACCATCGAATCTTGAACCGATGTACTTGAAATGATGGCGATGGGCTGACTCGAGGCGACGCTGGTGCTCAAAACGTCGCTGATTACCGAAGTGGACTCAGTGAAACTGCCAGGAAGTGACTGCACGCTACTCAAAGATAGCGAAGGCTGGATTGCTGATGTAGTAAGAGTGACCTCAGTCTCCGGGTTACTTGGCGATGGCGATGGCAGAGATGACTCAACTATGCTCGTGATGGTTCCCAAGATGGAGGTTGGGCTAGGCTCGATAGCTGAAGAGACCAAGGACGATAACACCAAAGAAGTACTGATCACTTGAGCACTAGAAGCGATCTCTTCGGTGCTTGTGGCAGCCATGGATGTAGCCTCGAGAGCTGAGGTTGATAGCGTTTCCCCTACGCTGGAGCTCGATGCCTCAAAACCACCGGTAGACGAAAGGGTCGGGAGGAAAGTCGACTCGGATGCTTGGCCACTGAGTGAAATACTGAGAGGGCTCGGCAGCAGACTGGTAGAGGTTTCGAATGGAATTGATGTTGTCGGCTCCGGGATGCCAGAACTCGGTATCTGATCACTTGTAAAAGCAGATGGATAAGTGGACAGCGCAATTGTCTGCTGCTCAATTGGTGTTGTCAATGTAGGAATTGATTGGGAGGTGAGCCCGGTAGAAGTGCTTGGTATCAGACTGCTCATATCTGATGCGGAAGTTTGCAAAGATGAAATGAGCATGGTAGATGACTTTGATTCGATCGCAGCACTGGATGTCACGCTCTCGGTGAGTGAGAGGGTGATGGTATCAGGCGGTGCTTGTGAGCTTTCCACAAGCGTCACTGATATTGAGGTGGGTGACGGGACATGGATTGTGTCTGTTGAAGAGACAGCTTCAACTGATGTGGTGGATGATTGATACGACGTTGATATGGAAGCGCTTGAAGAGATCTCCAAGGTGCTCGAAGATGAAGGCGCGTTGGTGGTGAACGAGCTAGTGGATGATGCGGTGATAATTATGGTAGACGATGTCGCTTGTTCGGATGTCGTAAGTTGTGACAAAATGGGTTGCGATGTCGCTGAAGACTCAGATGATGGTTGACCTGTTGTCGAGCTAGCAGAGGAAGATTTACCGCCCTGGGTTTCGAGAAATGTTGAAGTAGAAAACACTTCATCACCACTACTCGATTTGCTGAGGAGCGAACTAAGATCTGTTTCGTCTGGCGTGAGAGTGGGCGAGAAGGTCGACTCGAGGGTTATTACTGGTGACGGTGTATTGAATGTTGTTGACTGCGATGACTCTGGAATTGTGAGAATACTAGATGTTGCTGCAACGCTGGTAGTCAATTCGATAGATTTTGACAAGCTTGTCACATTTTTGAAAGGCTGTTGTCGACGTTCTAACGAAGGAAAGATCAGTTTTTCGACATTGTGCTGTCTCCTAGGGATAGTAGCATCTGTTCTCTGTCAGTCTTCAACGATTTCGAAATTGAGTGACGCAATGATCCAACTGAACGAACCTTTGGTGACAGATGCTGTAACGATAGTCACCGCCAATGATGCGGCGCAGTAACCGAGCAAGACTCTCTTGAACCACATCGCATGGTCGCAATTCGGAAACGAATGATTCGATGTATTGGGAGTGAAGCGACCTTGCAATCCCAGGAAGTGTACAACAGGTAGTACGGCATGGAATACTTATGAGCTTTGCATTTCAAGTGCGAACACCGACGGTGTTCTGTTGGTGGTAGGCCGCATCGGGCCAATTCTGGCTTAGTGAACCTGCAGGGTCCCTGTCCAGTATCGAGGCTTAGCTCTCATGACAGTCCGAGAATATCTACCAGTCAGCTAACTTTAGCATGCAGGCCTTCGCCGGCGCAATACATCTGTAAGTTTTATTGACTTGGCAGACGTGCCGGCAATCAAAATGGTGAATTTGTACGTGCGGCAGAAGGTGGTGTATGTTCGCAGTACGCTAGCCGAAGCATCGAAATCTATGTTGCTGCTGACAGCCCACGATAAGCACTGGACGGTCGCAAAGTTCGCTTGTCGCATGATCAGACGGTGTTCGCATCTCGAAACGGTCTTGAGGTGTTGCTTACGCGTGTCGATCACTGTCGCCCACAACCAACGTCATTCTCCGGCCTCCAACCTCCCATGTTCTAGTCCATGCACGTTCTTAATTGCCCAAGGCCGACCAAAAGCGTTTACTTCGTCGCAGTCGATCCGTTTCCAGAGACCACGTTGGCTTGGCTGTCCCTGACGATCTCCTGTAGCCACATGGGAAAAGCCCTTATTTTGGGTGAGATTCGGGGACCCAGAACGATCTGTCCGCTCTTCGCAGCGATGATCTGTTTTACCATGGCATCAGCAACGTCCTCGGGCTCCAGTAGACTTGCGCCCACTTGCTTCAAGCCAGCTTTTATCGCCTCATGTGAAGTTATTGCCGACTTTGTCCAGCCCGGATGTACAATGGTTGTCTTGATCTCAGGGCACTTGTACCGATGTTTCAGTTCCTGGGTCAGGCCTTCATGGAGAGCGAGGAGAGCTGCCTTGGTAGCGCTGTAGTCGACCGCTCCTGCAAGAGCCACGAAGGAGGCCAAGCTTGCAACACTCATGATGTGGCCTTTCTTCTTAGCAATCATATCTGGTAGAAATTCCTGTATGGTACTCCAGTGACTTATTAGATTGATGTCGAACATGTTTCTCAAGGCTTCTGTAGGAATGTCGAGGATCGTGTATGCATTGCCAATGCCGGCGTTGTTGATCAAGATTGAGGCTGAACCCAGGTCAGGACGAATGGTGTGTGCTGTGCTGTGGATTGAATCTCGAGAAGTGACATCGCATTGGTAGTATCGAATAAGTTCTCGCTCAGCTGCTGGCATATTAGCCTGGAAACCCCTATCACCTAGCATGTTGGCGATTGCTCACCATCGGTAAACTGGCTCGACAAAGGTCCAATATCCATGACTGCGACCTTGATGCCGTGAGATACGAGTTTCTGCACGACACAAGCTCCAATACCGGCCGAACCACCAGTGACGACTGCCAGCTCGCTTGGCCAATTCCAATCACTGTTGTCAGTGGTCCATCTCCACCTGTTTTCAGCCCACATGTTCAACACCGCATTGAAATCGACAGCTGCCCAAGCACCCAAGCCCCATTTGAGGAATTGGAGGAGGGTCGCTTGCTGAATACCCATGGGCAGGCCATTTGGATATCCTAGTGAGGTAGGATTGACAAGGTGCAGGCCGATGCAGGCGGCGCTCAAAGTGAGACACCGAAACATATCGAAGATACCAGGCCTAGAGTTTCAATCCGCAGCCGTCAGTACTTCGCGGTACCTGCGTAGACAGGGATGACGTATTGGGGGCTGGTGATGTGTTCGACGGGTAAGCACTACGCACGACTCATCGGTTTGAAAATCCCGGGATAATGGCCTGAAACCAACAGTAGCAGGGAAGATGTTCAAAGCAACAGAAGGATGTCAGAAGTGTTCGCTTTGATCTGGGAGTTCGTGTCAAAGGAGCTGCGGAGGTTTCGACGCGTTGATTGGCTGCGCGAAAACTGAAGCCATGACAACCTCTGTTGTACTCGAGAGTTTCTTCCCTATTCACGCCGCCACACACGAGTGACGCATGCCTTCTATTAGACCGAGCTTCCTGGGTGGAACGCTCACACCGTTCCTCTACCCAGCGTTTGCTGAATCATCCTTCTTCACCGTTTCACGCAGATGTCCGCTGCACAGACGATTTCCGCTACAGGCACGATGTAGTTCTTCAGCCACCGAACCCTCAAGCCCCTCACGACTCGACCCCACGCCGGACGACTACTCCCTGACACCGTTCGCCGACCGATGCATCCTCACGCTCGAGGCTGGTGCTGGTGGGCACGGCTGCGTGTCGTTCCTGCGCGAGATGTACACGCCGGAGGGCCCAGCCAACGGCGGCGATGGAGGGAGTGGAGGCAACGTATACATCCAGGCAGTGCGTGGTGAAACATCACTGCACAAACTCGCCAGAAGACGTCTTATCAAGGCGGGCAGAGGGCGCAACGGTCAGGGGAAAGTGAAGGGTGGCGAAAGAGGCGCAGATGTCCTCATCAAGGTGCCCATAGGAACCATCGTACGCGAAATCCAAAGACACGATCCCATTGAGGTGCTACTCGAGGAGGCAGAGAAGGCAGAAATGCAGCGCGAACGCGCGGAAGCAGACGGTGAAGAAGAGGAGCAGGGCGGGTTCAAGAGGGACAAATGGCTGGTCTACCCCGGGACAGTACCGACGGAGCTGAACAGGATGAAGTTTCCTCAACTACCAAAGCCTCGAAGATCACACCTCGCCGCTCTTGAGCCACAATCGCCCATATGGCTCGATCTCGACAAGCACATGGAGACGCCCATGCTGCTTGCAGCCGGCGCTATGGGTGGTCTCGGCAACCCCAATTTCATGACACCCTTCAACAACAGGCCTAAGATGGCGACAAGAGGAGAGGAAGGCCTAAAGATCTCAGTCCAACTTGAGCTGAAGATCCTTGCAGACCTGGGGCTTGTCGGCCTTCCCAACGCTGGAAAGAGCACTCTCCTCCGAGCCTTGAGCAATAGCCGCGCCCGAGTCGGGAACTGGGCCTTCACCACGCTCCAACCCAACGTCGGCACCGTCGTCCTCGACAACCACAAAGGCCGCCCTCTAGTCGTGAAGCGCAACAAGCACGGCGAGCTCCGCGAGAGCTTCACCATCGCCGACGTCCCGGGACTGATCGAAGACGCGCATCTCGACAAGGGCCTTGGTCTCGGCTTCCTGCGCCACGTCGAGCGCGCCGCAGTCCTAGCCTTCGTCATCGACCTAAACGCCGGCGATGCCGTAACAGCGCTCAAGCTACTGTGGCGCGAAGTCTCCGAGTACGAAACGCTGCGCGGCAAGGAACTCAACGCCGAGACGGAGCGCAGAATGGTCATGTACCGACCCGCCAACAGCGCCGACCGCTCTTCTTCCACCGACATGCTCGACACGCCGGACCTGGACCGCTCGCTCGAGCCCCTGCCATTCGTAGCATCGGAGCCCATCTCCGCGAAGCCGTGGTTCGTCGTCGCTACTAAAGCGGATCTGGAGGGTACGCAGGCCAACTACGAGAAGCTGCAGAAGTACCTGGATGACGTGAAGAGTGGTGCGCAGCCTCATCCCAGTGGGCGCGAGAACGCGTGGAAGCGACATGTCTCCTCCATCCCTATTAGTGCCATCAACGCCCACGGCGTCGAGGCGATACCACAAATAGTCATGGATCTGCTGGATGACTAGGTGCTCGTTGTAGGACCACCACGAGGGTGAATGTACTGTACTTAATAACGATATACCAATACTCGAATACATACGGCCTACTGAGGTGCTCGAAGCCCAAGACAGAAACTGCTGATTTAAAGTCAACATCGTTCCAGATCAACGACATACGTTTGAAGAGTTTCGTCCTTCTCAGCTGTATGTCACAGGTGAATCCAGCGAAACACGGCATCGCAATCAAGCGCCATGTGTGCGAGAATGAACTTTCGTTTGCTGTACAGATTCCTACTATACACCCACTCCACCACCCCAATCCTTTTTGCCAATTACCAAGAAAATATTTGCTTTATGCTGCACTTCGGACGACCTCTTCTCTTTCCCTTTGAAAACCCCCCAAAAAAGCGAGTACTCATACTAGTCCTGCCAGAAGCTTATTGATAACAGTTGACCAGGTTTACCTGCCATTCGCCATGAGGCTGCGGTAGTAGCTGGTGCTCAGATCGCATGAGTGCTTGAGCCAGAGATCTTCTGTGAGCGGAAGCTTGAGGATTTGCGAGCGGTTGGCGGTCTGTATGGTCGTTAACGAGTGTGCTTGGGTATGTGTGCAGGGAAGAGAGGGGCGTACCTTGTTCTTTGCGATTAAGTTGGCAACGGTGCCAGCGATCTCCATTAGCGCAACGCGCTCCTCTAGGCCACAGGATTCTAAGCGATCCCGTGCGGCGATTTCGAGGGCTTTCTGTAGCTTAGCGAGCAAGTGCTGGATCTCTTGCTCCAACTCTTCATCCACACGATATGTTGAGCGGCGGCCTGTGAAGTCAAGCAGCTCCATGTAGTCATAGTAAATCTGACCACCTTGAGCCCAGCCAGACACACGTTCCTGGTGGCGGTTGTAGTTTGAAGAAGCGAAGGATGCGTTGTCGTTGGCCGAACCATCTGCTTCCTCGGGTACGAAGCCAGCCATCAGTTCGCGCAATGGCTCATAGTCACGTGAGATGATAGCATCAGGGCCAACCTTGCGGCAGAGCACCTCGTGAGCCTCTTCCAACTCATTGGCCTTAATAAGGTGTGTTGCTTCCCGGACTGCGTCGCCTTCCGTCTTGGCCTGCAGCGCAGCGGCAGCGTGAAGCCAAGTTGCTGGGACATGCAGGTCGTTCGTGAGATACGCATACATAGAGTCTGTGTCAGCAAGTGTGATAGACTTTGCGAACTGATTGACCAGCGATCGGATGTAATGCTCGCGCATCGCCACAGATGACAGATGCGTGTAGACCCAAACGGCTGTAGTCCAGTGCTCCTGAGTGTGCAGCGACGCAGCGTAAGAGAGGGTGATGTGATCTCCAAGTTCAACAAGCGGGTTTGTCCCTTGAGTGTCCTTATTGGTGACAGTTGCAGTCGAAGACATGAAAGATCGACGGAAGTCACCCTCTTCGTCACCGCGGAAGGTCGGCATGCCGATTTTGCGCTCATCTGCTTCTTTGGAGTCCTCATGACGGGAGTAAAACAGCTGGAAGAGCTGGAATGACAGTCGGGCGTTGAGAGGATGACCAGACACATTCTCTGGAGCCAGAACATCTTCGACGTTTGCTGGAATGTCTAGCTTGGAAGCTGCGTACAGCTTCAGGATGCCCCAGAGGAGATCTTCGCGGTTAGCCGCATCCGGGTCAGTCCAGCCCATGTCAGCCCTGTCTCGGACAAACCAAGGGACAGGCTTGACATCTTCGACACCATCTCTGATAGCATCTGCGAACTGGGCTACAGCGAGCTCGATAGGCTCGTTGACCAAGGTGCCGTACCACAGGCGAAGGCCAAAAGCGCGTCGCCAATCAAGAGCGAATCTGCTTGAAATGTTGAACGTGACAGCCTTGTTCTCTCGACCAGCTCCAAGCTTGCCATCGGCCTGCGCGCAATTGCCAGACAGCAGCTCGTACAGAGCGCGATGTGTATCCTCCATCTCGGCCAGCATATCTAGACGCCGCCACTCCTCGATCTGAGTGAGCACGGTTTGGCGCATGTTCGCATCGCCGCCAATTTGTGCCACCATAGTAGCAAGTCGTAGGTCCAGGCCTTCAAGCAGAGCATGGCAAGCTTCTGCAATATTGTTGCAGCTTAGCTGTGCGATGGCGCGCTCCTCGTGCGATGCAGCCTCATGTGCGTGCTTCTGCGCATCATGAAATACCAATGCTTTCCAGAACTCGGACAGTCTTTCCTTTTTGAAACGCTCTTTGTGTTCCGGCTCGACATCAGCTGGAATCTGGTCAGGGTCGTCGAAGAGAAGCGAAAGTAGCTGCCACGCATGCTGTTCATGAGCGCCTGCTGCACTATCGATGGCAACAGCCTTTGCCATGTCAGAGTACTCCACAGGTGCAGGGTCCGTCAGAAGTGTTGCGAATGGGATGCCGTCAGCAGTGGAAATCTTGGTGTGCTGCTTTTGAAGACTCAACGTCTCAGGGACGGCCTGTCACGGTCAGCTTCTCGTAGAAACACACATCTTGAGTACTCACATCATCAAAGCTCGGCATTTTCATGAAGCGAGTGTCTTTTGTCGCGCCAACAAGAGGCTCCTGAGCAGTAGGGAACACGCCACCTTCGAGATTTGCAGACCCTTTGTTGCCGTAGATCAAGACACCGGTTTCGCTGAAGTGTGGTTTGCTGGAGTTGTGGAAATCTTTGTCGGTGTCGGTCATTTGGTCGAGATCGTGAGAAGACTTGGGTCGCTTCGAGTACGGTAACTAGAGACAAGAGTTTCAGCAATCTTGTCCCATATCAATTTGTAACTACATACAGTGGCCAAACCGTCAATTCAGGTGAGGTCGTCGTCAAGGCAATCAACGCTGGTTTGCGAAAACAATACGCTAGAAAGAAGGGGGAGTCAAACCTCGATACCATGTCCTTGTCGCTTTGAAAGTGACTCCCGATGGTTCTCCGTCTCACCAAAGAGGGAGTTCATCAAATCCAAGTGTGTCGCAAAAGGTCGGGCATTGTTTGACTGTGCTGCAAGTGTAGGGCTCTTGTCAAGCTCTTGGAAGAGAGCATGGCCCTGGCTCTCGCGCAGGACAGTTCGATCTTGCTTCCTTGGGCTAATGGTGCGCTGAAGCTGGTTCGCCCAGTCGTCATCGAAAACTGCATGGGATTTCGAAGGCGTACCGAAGCTAGGCTTGAAAACTTGACTAGCTTTCAGTATCGACTTTGGTGCCTTGAGTGTACTCTTGAAAGGATCTGACTCGGTAGCGGCTGCTTGCTCCGTGGTGCGAATAGGCCCGGACACAGAATCCGCCATGCTCTGGTCTTGGTCCAATTCGGATTCGCTCTCATAGTAGTCAGCTTCTTGCTGGCCATCAAGCGAACCCACGGAGCGGTCCCCTAAAAAAGACTCGTCACGAGAGTCATCCTCGTCATCATACTCCTCGTAGGCAGCCTCGTCACCAAATCCCCCGGGAACGCTCGCCCGTGCGCGCATACCACGCTTGAAGTCGAAAGTGTCGTCCGGGCTAGACTCGTCAGGGCTCACGAGAGAATCCTGCTGGGGTGTGCTAGTCATCTGGCTTGTGTTGAGCAGTGTCTGCGCAGGGGTGTCAGGCACGGGGCTGAGCTCACTCGACTCATCATCCTCATCGTCACTGTAATCCTTCTCGTAGTCAAGACCATAAGACGAGAAGTGAGGCACCGTGAATATCCAGCCACCGTTTGCAGCATTGTAGCTCTCGAACGTAGTACCCGCAACTCGCTTCAGGCGCTCGAGGTGCTTGACGTCCTTCTTGCCAGCCTTGTTCCGAGGCCACGAGTTAAGAAGAGTGACACGGGATGGGTGGTTCAATGCCGTTCCCATCGGTGGCTTCGGTAGGCATGAGCAGTTTTCTCCGTAGACAGTGGCGTTGCGGTGGTTAAGCTGCACGATATCACCAAAAAGCTTGGAGAGCTCAGTCTCTGAAAGATCGACAGGTGCACCCTGGTGAAACTCAATCTGTCCGATGTTGTGGCGGCCGACAACAAAGTTGCGCACGCTCTTGAGCTCTTGCTTGCTCATCTTCTTCAGCTGCTCGAAAGACGGCTGAGACCAGTAGCTTCCAGGCTCGGGATCTTCCCCAGGCTGCACATTGGCCGACTGCGACGCTTTCGGTGTGAGAGCAGGGTCCTCCGGAACTCGCGTAAGCTCGTTGCCGTTGATTTGCTGCATGGCAGAGCGAGAAGGCTCAGGGCTAACGTCGCCATTGACAGACCTAGGCGATGCATCGTCGTCCTCCCTTCGTACAACCATTGCGGTCTCTCCGTTGGTGCTGGCATTCAAGGTATCACCATCACCACCAGCAAAGCTGACGCGCTTGTGGGAGGACGGCTCATCGAAGAGCGGGATACGCGTGTTGAGCGAGCGGTTCACGTTTAGCTTCTTGAGGCTACCGTTGCCGAAAGAGCGTCCGGTAGTAGAGAAAGCTCCTGGAGCCAAGATGCTGGTCTCAGGGGTGAAGCTGTTGCGTAGATTGCTCACAGAGGTGCTCCTACTTCCGAGTGAGCGCGAGAGACTGCCTCCAGCAAAAAGACTACCACCAAGGTTGGGAGCAGCCTGGCCGCTAGCTGGGCTACCGTAAGTAGAATAACTGAACCCATAGCCGCCAGTGCGCTTGGCCTGAGGAGTAAGCAGACGTGTAGATGCAGCAGGGTTGAGCTTGTGCTGAGGAAGAATGGCGCTCTTCTTGTTCTTCTGGCTGCTAGATAGAGGCGTGGCGATCGGGCCAGGGCTCTGAGTCGGAGTAGCAAGGCCTGCGAACAAGGCATCGTTTCCATAGGGGTTGGTGTTCAAAGAAGTGTTCAACAAAGAGCTTCCTGAAGCACCAAACAGGCTGTTCCCGTTTTGCTGCTGGTTTTGCTGTGGTTGGTTTTGACTGCCGCCGAATAGAGAGCCACCCATGTTGTTCTGCTGTTGGTTGCTCTGGCCCATACCTCCAAAGAGTGAGCCACCAGCATTATTGTTCGTCGTAGAGCTGCCAAAGAGACCGCCTGGCTTCTGCTGGTTGTTCTGACCACCAAAGAGGCTCGATCCGGTGTTCGTCTGGTTGTTCTGCCCTCCGAGGTTGCCGAACAAACCGCCTCCAGTGGCAGCTCCTGTGTTCGCAGTGTTGCCGCCGCCGCCAAAGAGGCCTCCTCCTGTGGTAGCAGGTTTGGCGCCTCCAAAGAGACCTCCTCCAGTGTTGTTGTTCGATGTAGAGCCTCCGAAAAGGCCTCCAGACGCTGGAGCTGGTTGAGAGGCGCCACCGCCGAACAGACCACCACCTGTGTTGTTCGTTGTGGCTCCTCCTCCTCCGAAAAGACCACCTGTTGCGGGCTTGGCCTGGTTGTTGTTTTGACCAAAGCCGCCCCCGCCACCGAAAAGCCCTCCAGATGCTGGTGCTTGGGTCGTGTTGTTCTGTCCGAATGCACTACCCGAGTTGCCGAACAGTCCGCCGCCCGCGTTAGCTGTCGTTGAGCCACCACCGAAAGCAGGCGCAGCGCTAGCTGTGTTGTTCTGACCGAAAAGCCCTCCACCAGTGTTCGATTGTCCGAAGCCGGTGTTCGTCGAGCCGCCGAAGCCAGTCGAGGTGTTCGTTGCTCCTGCACCGAACGCAGGCTTCGCCGCATTGTTGTTGGCGCCGCCGCCGAACAGACCACCACCTGTGTTGTTGGTGTTGGTTGTACCGAAGCCACCACCTGAACCGAATCCTCCAGTTGTGTTGGTAGTCGAGCCGCCTCCACCAAAGAGGCCACCGCCCGTGGTACCTGTACTGGCTGTGTTCGATCCTCCAAACAGACCGCCAGTTGCTGGCTTCGCTGCTCCAAAGAGGCCTCCACCGGCGTTGTTGTTGGTGTTGTTCGCGCCGAAACCTCCTGTGGCCTGACCAAACCCTCCAGTGGTGTTATTTGTGCTGCTACCACCGAACAAACCACCGCCGGTGTTTGTGTTGTTGGCGCCAAAACCAGATGTAGTAGTAGTGTTGTTATTGGCACCGAAACCACCAAACGTCGAGCCTTGACCGAACGCACCGCCTTGGCCGTTCTGGTTGCCGTATCGGCGCCCCTGGTTGTAGTCTGCGAGCCTCAGCTCCTCGAGGGAGTAGTTTGTGTATGGCTGCTGGAAGGTGATGGTCTGGTAGTGCTGCGTCGCGGATGTGCCGTCCTTCTCGGTGTGAGCCTGGAACGGTGTGCTTGCGGTACCGTTGTTAGGCGCGTTGGTCGCCGCAGCGCCGAAACCGCCAGTTGTACCGCTGCCAAAGCCTCCAGTGGTGTTGTTGTTGGCGCCAAAACCACCGGTGCCTCCACCACCAAACAAGCCGCCGCCAGTGTTGGTTGTTGAACCGCCGCCGAACGCAGGCTTACTTGCGCCTCCAAACAGACTTGTGCCAGTACTTGCACCACCGCCGAATCCGGAAGATGTGTTGTTGTTGTTGGCGCCAAACCCGCCGAACGTCGAACCTCCCGTTGTTGTGCCGCCACCACCAAAGAGGCCGCCGCCCGTTGTCGAGCTACCGAAAGGTTTCGAGCCGAAGGCTGAGGTGGTGTTGCTGTTGTTGTTCGCACCAAAGCCGCCTGTTCAGAGTATGTTAGCAAAGGTGCTGTGAAGACAATAAAGCATGCCTGGCAGGCAGAAGCTCGCGTGTCGCAACAGTCCAGAACACAATTGGAGTATGCAAGGCACACCCGATTCGCGACAGCAGATGCAGCACCGCAGAAAGCCAAAACGTAGACACGACCGCAACGCGCAAAGCAATCCACATACCTCCGCTGCCGAATGCGCTCGTTGTGTTACCGCCGAACATGCTGCTGCCAGTGGTGTTGTTGTTCGAGCCGAATGCATTGCCGGTGTTCGAGCCAAAGCCTGAGGCGAAGGACGAGTTAGACAGGATTCCACGAGAAGCCCTCGATGCGCGTCGCACTGGCGCGCATTGCTGGCGTGTCCGCGAGAGGCGGCCGCCTGGAAATCAATGAGAGAGAAGTCACTTACCACCGCCGGTAGCGTTGTTGTTGTTGCCTGCACCGAAACCAAAGCCCGTGGACTGATTATTGTTATTGGAGCCAAAGCCCCCAAAGCCGCCGCTGCCACCGAAAGACATGTTGGCCGTGTGCGAGGCGTCGCGCGCGCGTTAGTGTCTGCTCGACTAGCAATACGCGGTGTGGCGATCGCGCGGGCGCGGATGGAGTTGAAAGAATCGAGGTGTGCGGAATGGGTGAGGTCGATGCAACCCTGGCACAGCTTAGGAGCAGAGCTGCACGAAAACGCGCCAAGGAATCGAGCGGCCGCGGCGACGTCTGCAGCGGAAAACGTAAAGAGTGAAATGAGCTCGGGAAACGAGCAAATTCGATGATTGAGAGGTAAGTAGAGAGAAGAAAGGGCGACAACTGCGATTTAATAGTAGCAGTGCTCAGCAGTGCTGTCTCTCTTCCAAGACCGAATTCGCGCTAATTTCTAGTCACGTGCAGCTCAGCACGGCAAAAGCTGCTGTTTAAAGTGTGGAACGGACGAGTGATGACAAAGATTACGTGCAATGGACGAGTTATGTTGTAGACTGCTGAGACTTGGGGGCTGCTTGGCGATGCCCATATGTTGCCTGACGGCTTCCTACTGCTACCTGCTGTTGCCTGAGGACTCGGAGCTGCCTCGCGCATCACAGAGTTGCTTCGCCCCAAAGCTCGAGGTTTCAGACGCACAAAAGACCAGTCTGGCTCAGGTTGGTACAGTGTCTTGCATTTTTCGAAGCAACTATATGCGATCTGCAGTGACTGTTCATCCAATAATTGTGAGAGCGACTCTGTTCGTATTTACGTCCTGACCTGGTAGAGTTTGATACAACCACTGTAAGCCTCAGTTTCGGTTTGAACGAGGCAATGTCAACGAACACATCTCTGGAGATGTGTTTTGTCAGAGTTGTAGCGTAGTGCCGTTCAGACTGTGCAAGTCCATGTTCGAAGTCGATCAACCAGCCACTCGAAGCTAGCCCCACCCGCCTGCGTAAACGCGCTAGGCTTTCACGTCGTCGCGTCAACCCAATCCTACACCACGACACCAAACAAAGAAGTCACCAAGCAACAAATCGCTACCTTTCAGCGTCGCGCACATTGCACCCGTGCCCACGAAACACCTCAGAGAGTTACGCACAGTTCCGTACACTCAGTCGTCAAAAACTCTACCTCCTTCACATTCGAGCACAACTCTCGACCACCGACTGCCCAACGTCGAAACCCTCAACACCACACTCCAAAGACGTCCATGGCAGCCCCCTCCAACCAACCCCGCTACGGTCTCAACCGCTCCGCCGCCGGCCCCAGCGCACCGACATTCTCCACCCCCGCGTTCCCCTCCGCGCCCAAGAACGCGCAAAGACTAGAAAGCGAGCGCCTCGAACGCGAACGACAGGCGCGGGAATCGCGCCTAGCCTCAAACGCAATGGACGCACAAGCGCTAGCCTCTTTATCAGAAGAGCAGCGCGAAGAAATCAGCGAAGCATTCAACCTCTTCGATCTGGACAAGGACGGACTGATCGACTACCACGAGCTCAAAGTCGCGATGAAGGCACTGGGCTTCGATTTGCCCAAGCAGGAGATCCTGGGTATCTTGCAACAACATGGGTCTACGAATGTTGGTCAGTCCGGGAAAGCGCCTGCGCGGGATGGTGCGAGGGCTGCTGCCCAGGCTAGTTATGCACCGCCTGCGCGACCGCTCTTGTCGTTCCAGTCGTTTCAGACCCTGATGGCACAGCGCATATTAGCGAGGAACCCTGAGGATGAGATTCTAAGAGCGTTTGAGTTGTTTGATGAGGGCGGCAAGGGGAGGATTACACTCCAGGATCTACAACGGGTAGCCAGGGAACTGGGCGAGACACTAGGAAACGACGAACTAGTCGCTATGATTGAGGAGTTTGATCTGGATGGGGACAATGCGATCAGTCGGGAGGAATTTGTGGGGATATGTCTTGGGTGAGCTTGCGCATGATTAGTTCGGGGGTTGTGACTTAAGCCTGGCGTTTTGGTGTTTGTAGGATTGAAGCAGAAGAAACAGCACCCTGCTGACGATGATGAAGCGTTGATAGTTTTGCGATTCAGATTTGCCGAGAAACTATATACAGCCGCCCAAAAGAAAAGCTCAAACAAAAGGAACATGCATTGTACAAGACTCTCTCCTCTGCCTTCTGATCTTGAATGACTCCGTCTACTGTCCAGGTGACACCAACAGTCCCTTCTTACCGGCATCGTGTGCCCAACCACCCGCAAGCGCCTCACCTCCGTTCTTCAATCCGTAGTCCTTTATCCTGGCCTCAAGCTCGGGCCTGAAATGCCTGATAAGACCCTGCAGCGGCCAAGCAAACGCCTCACCCAGCGCGCAAATAGTGTGGCCCTCGACCTGCTTGGTAAGCTCCTGAAGCATGTCGATCTCACGCTCGCGGGCCTGACCCTTGTAGAAGCGGTCCATAATCTGGTGGGTCCACTTGGATCCCTCACGGCAGGGTGTGCACTGGCCGCAGGACTCGTGGTGGTAGAACTTGGCAAGGCGAGTGATGGCGCGGACAATGTCTGTGGACTTGTCCATGACAATAACGGCGGCGGTACCGAAACCGGATTGTGCGTCCTTGAGCGCATCAAAG
This sequence comes from Ascochyta lentis, assembly GCA_004011705.1. NCBI lineage: Eukaryota > Fungi > Ascomycota > Dothideomycetes > Pleosporales > Didymellaceae > Ascochyta > Ascochyta lentis. The sequence goes on from RZGK01000003.1 coordinate 905,221, forward strand.
TCCATGAGTTGGTCATCGCAGATGTGCTTGGGGAGAACGGGGGTCGAAGAACCACCGGGAATGACGGCAAGGAGGTTGTCCCATCCGCCCTTGACACCGCCGCAGTGACGGTCAATCAGCTCACGGAGAGGAATGGACATCTCTTCTTCGACCGTGCAGGGGTGGTTGACGTGACCAGAGATGGCGAAGAGCTTGGTTCCGGCGTTGCGCTCACGACCGAAGCTGGCGAACCAGTTGCCTCCACGTCGGCAAATGGTGGGGGCAACGGCAATGGTCTCGACGTTGGCAACGGTCGAAGGGCATCCGAAGAGACCGACAGCAGCAGGGAACGGGGGCTTGAGGCGGGGCTTTCCGGGCTTGCCCTCGAGCGATTCGATGAGAGAGGTCTCCTCACCACAAACGTAGGCACCCATTCCACGGTGGACGTAGACATCGAAGTCGTAGCCGGAGCCGCAGGCGTTCTTGCCGATAAGACCGGCCTGGTATGCCTCCTGGATGGCACGCTCGAGAACGGTGGCCTCGTGGTAGAATTCTCCACGGATGTAGATGTAGGCAGCGGTAGCATTCATGGCACGTCCAGCAACGAGACAGCCCTCGATGAGCTTGTGAGGATCCTTGCGCATAATCTCGCGGTCCTTGCAGGTTCCGGGCTCACCCTCGTCGGCGTTGACAACGAGGTAGCGGGGCTTGGAGTCGTTCTCCCAGCCCTTGGCGTTCATGAAAGACTGCACCAGTCAGTGCTGAATCAGAGCAAGCGGTGCTAGGGTTGCTGCATACCCATTTCAGGCCAGAGGGGAATCCAGCACCACCTCGGCCACGCAGGCCAGATGCCTTGACCTCAGAGATGATCTACGTCATGTCAGTAGTGCTTCACGCAGCCATGCTAGCTCTACGCACCCAGTCGTCGCCCTTCAGGAGGATCTCCTTCGTCTTGTGCCAGTCTCCGTACTTCATTGCGCTCTTCAAGTCGGCTCCGTGGTGGCCGTAGAGGTTCTGGAAGATGCGATCCTGGTCCTTCAGGCCACCGTACGTCCTCTTGGGGGCGGCATCGTTCACTGTGGCCAGGGTGCGCTTCTGCTGCTGTGACGGGGCGGCGGCGGTCGAAAGACGTGTGGCTGCGGTAGCTGCGGGCAGCGCGCGGTGGGCGGCGGCGGCGAGGGCCGACGAGGCAGGAGCGTGGCGTGCGAGCATCGTGAACGCGGTGTGTGTGTGCGCTCGTGCAATTGATGCGTGCGGGGCGGCGTCGTCGTTGGAGGCGTGGCGTGAATGTTCGTCGTCGGATCTCTAATCTCGGTCTTGGCAAGTTCGTTGCATCTCTAAGCACAGTCTTTGCGTGTTTGATTGGTCGGCACTAAGTCGATGACATCTATCCGATCTGGGCGGTCCGACTCGTCCACCACAATCACCAGCAGCGAAGAACCTGAACAGCAGGTGACTTTTTGATTTGATGCGAACAGACGTCTCGATTGTTGTTATCTGCATGATCCGGAAAAATAACGTGATCACGTGCTGGGGCATGCAGAAGGTTCAACGCATGACCACCACGAACAGGCTGCCACCTCAATGCCTGAAGGAAGAATGAGGTTTTCAAATGCGAATCTTTATCATCTGAAAAAACACTCCATTGATCACAGAACGTGGGCCCTTAAACCTCACTCTCACATATCTTCTCTCGAACATCGACTGCATACAACACAATCTAGTCTATGATTGCGCTCTTGTTAAGCTGTCTAAGTTGAACGCCAGCACCAACCAACGAAAGAACAATCCCACCAGAGAACCGGATCTAGTACCAACTCGGGCTCAGCCGTCGTGTAAGAAAAAAGCAATCTTCCCATGCTGAACGCCGACAAAAGGATATGAAACACGGGCAATCGCTAATGCACAACCGTAATCTGCGACGACATATCATTCCATGGCGCTGAGACATACAATGTTGACAGGTAGCCCAAGAGAAGAAGGGTGCGGTTTGCTAGGCCGATATGATCGAGATTCAGCCTCGCAAGAAACACGTCACTTTCTTCAATATCTTCGGTTTTCAGTCTAGTTTGCTTGTCTTGGCCCATGTAAATAGAAATTTCCTTCTGTCCTTTTTTCAGCTTCAACTTGTGGTATTCCCCTGTCAAATAGGTCAGCCTGAGGCCTGCGAAGGAGGAAGTCCATGCACATACCCTCATCGATGTCACTTTTCCGTTGAATATCAACGCAACCACTTTCTGTATCGAGCACGAGCGCTCGATTCCAGCTATTCCGTCTCGCTAGCGTCGCAAAGTTGGTTGTAGGCTCCTCGTTACAGAGCACGTCAGGCTTGTAGGATGCCATATACAGCTTCCCGTGAACAGTGACTACGGTAAGAGTGGGATTTGCGTTAGAATTGATCAAGACTTGATCATGAATATGATTGGGCTGGACTGTGACAGAATGGCATGAATGAAGCCCAACTATAACGAGAGCGATGAGATTCTTTTGTAGCTCCGCTCAAGCAACGCGGTGAACACATCGAGACAAGATCTATTGCAGACTGTGCATCAAGGGGCTAATACAGATGCCGATGCAAACGGGGTTCACATCAGCCAATGGAAGACGAATGCGCAGCAGACCTGCGTAAATAGTGCTGTCATACGGCTTCTTTTGCCCTGTTGAGGAACGTGAGCTAAGCCACAAGGCTTTAGGATGTCAAGTGGACCCTCACATCTCACGCCTAGAGTTCAGGTGCGAAACTCCTTCAGTCACCAGAAGTCATCGCGGACAGATGATTACACTGCCACGATACGCCAGTGGACTCTGGAGTCCATTATCGAGGTGCACCTGATGGACCTCTGAAACATCCTTAGTCTCGCCAGCATGTGTAAGGCCGTATTGATGTGTAGGGTGGGAAGACTGAGATACCTCGTATATGCGCCAAGAAAGGGCAACCTCAGCCTGAGGCAGAGAAGGCTGAGTTCAAAGTGGGCCCCAACCAATCCGCAGTTTTAGTGACCCACCACTTCGAAGCAGCCACTGACTGAACAATGCAGCTTACCAGCAAAGACAGCTTCAAGTCTTCAGGGAAAAGGGTCCCCCTCGAGAGTCCTCCTCGACGCCTTGCGATGCTCTTACCTTCGCCCCCATCACCTTGACCGTCTCTGCCTGTATAAGCCACAAGCCGTCCCTATACCGTAAGGTCAATCAATTACTATTGGCTCCTAGCACACATCTGAAGGTGAACTACTAGTTCCGGAGGCGCAGTCCATGATGAGCATCTCACACGTTCATGCACTTCGAGGGGGCGGAACCTGAGGCTCTGCGATGATCTCACGGAGTCCTCAAGATACTCACAGCATGTACCTGTGGGGCGTAATAATACTAATACATCTCATGGCCTTGCGGCACAAGCCAAACCAGTGGGGTACCACGAGATTAAAGCGCCTACCAAATCCACTTAGACTTTGCTGAGATCATAATGTCTAGCTTTAACGAGACCGAGTCTTCTGATTCGACTGATGTTCCGCCAGGACATCGCCAGCCTAGGCGACAAGGTACAGAAAGGTCCGTTGTACACGGCACTGTACGGAGCGACTTTTGGCGCAAGAGAAATTTGCTCAGCTTGGGTATGTTTTCCTGCTTCAGTGAAGAGCTTGTACTGAGATTTACACAGATGGTGGGGGTATTCGCGGATATTGGACGCTACTTGTTCTGCATCGTCTTATGGAATCAATTTATCACGAAGAGATGAAGCAGGCAGAAGAAGACCAAGATGAGATTCACAGCTTTTGGCCCGAAGCCTATCCCGAGAACGTATCACAACTGGCCAAAAACCACAACGAAGACAACACACCTGAACGCCTTCCAGCAGCTAGAGCTTTCCTACTCTGTCACTACTTCGATTTCATCTGCGGCTCCAGTACCGGCGGGTATGTTTGTAAACATGACACTTTTCAGAGAGATGCTAACAGCTTCTAGTCTCATAGCTATCATGCTCGGCAGATTTCGCATGACCGTCGATGACTGCCTTCACGAGTATAAGCAAATGAGTCACCGCATCTTCGGAAAACCAAGGTGGATCTCGCAGCGCAACATTGGTATGCCATGGCCAAAGTATAGCGCTCGTGGCATGAAGAAGGCTTTCCAGGACGTATCACTTCGTCGATGCGACGCTTCCACCACAGGAAGACACAACTCTACTACGCCAACGTTTCCAATGACGGAAGGTGTCAGCCAAACGTATGTACACCCTCGCTATCACCACGACCGACAGTTTGACTCTCCAGATAGACTAACGCCTCAGCAGATTCGTCACCACTATACGGAGGACTAAGAACTCTTCAGGCGCCTGGATGGAGGTTGTTTATCTCATTCGATCCTATCATCATGAGAAGGACACGCAACCAAACTCCGTCCCAACTCGCCGACCCGTTGCGAACTCAGGTACTCAGATGACCACCCTTCCAAAGATCAACTACGGCCCCGCAGAGACGATGGAGATTTGGCAAGTAGCCCGAGCTGCCACTGCTGCGCCAATGTACTTCAAGGAGATCCGGTTTACTCAGCAAAGCGGAACCAACGGCCAGAAGTACTACTTCTCAGACGGTGGATTTGGAGAGACAAACAACCCAACCGATCTCGGACTTCTCGAGATTGAAACGTTACCTGGAAGACACACAGTTGGAGCCATCGTTAGCGTTGGTACGTCGCGTGGTAAAGCTGATCCGTCACGCAAGTCAGTACTCAACATCGTCAAGAGAATGGCCGGCAAAGCCACAAATCCCGATATCGTTGCAAATGCAATGAACCAGAGGAATTTGGAGAACTACTGGCGGTTCAATGACAACAAAGGCATCAACATTGAACTCGACGATTGGAAGCCTTCCGGCTGGTTCACCAGTACTGAGCATCGCGGTGCAAAGAGCCTCGAGACGATGAATCACGCTTTCAACGAATGGGCATGTAAAACCGAGAATATCAGGTGGCTCGAGAACTGCGCGAAAGAGCTTGTAAAAACCAGACGGGGCAGATGCCAGGAGAAATCTCGATGGGAGCAGTTTGCGCTTGGAGCGCATACCTACCGCTGCAAACATGAGGACTGCTGCAACGAACCGTCTTACAGTTCACGTCACCAATTCATGCAGCATTGGCATCAGCAGCATGAAGGCGATGACGATGAAGAGACCTGTCAAGAGCCCAAGTTCAAAAAGTGGATTTATCAGCAGGGACCTGAGACGAGGAAGTGATGGCTGCTTGTATATCCACACTTTGTCTTTGTGCTTGCAAAGGATTTGGAGTTATGCTTAGCCTGCATTGCCATTATTGCTAACTAGCCTACAGCTGTTGCCTTTCATTGTAGAGTTTGTTTATATAGATATGACGGCGTTGTTTGGTTTGATATTACTGCCTGCGATTACGCACTATACCCTGATAGATTTCAAACCATAACCTTCATCGGTTTCCAACCCTGCACACAGTTCTCCATATAAAACGCGAAGAATGCAACAACTTTTCATGAAGTAATACAATACGAATATTTGGTGCACTTTAAGGCCATCGGGATTGTAGTTTGTCGTGGGCATGACAAGTCGGCAAACAGCGCAGATGACATAGTGGCCAGTAGAGTTGGGACCCTTCAATGGACAAGTGAAAAACGAAAACAAATATCTCCATTACATCACAGTGAAAACATTCCATACACTCTCCATTGCAGTCTTTTGTCAACTGGCCATGCAAGCGCATCATATTGCATAGAGCTTTGCTTTCATACTGCGTCTCCTGTGTTTTTCGCAGTGAAATACAGCCCCTTACTCAGATGATTTACAATGCACTGATATTTAGGTGTCAACAGGCAACAGGGCGATTTACTATCGAAGTGGCCAGATTCGGCTGCGGCTGAGTCGCAAGCCACCACCTGCATGGCCCTTCGTGCACAGCCTTCCAGCTCCTGCATGTCAACAACACCAGCACCTACTCACTGCTTCACTTTATACTTCGCTAATCTTCGGGATACCCAAAAGCCGCTCGATAAATCTCTTCGCTGCTCATCGTGTGCACGCACGACAAATCTATCATCTTGTAGCTTCGGCATGCTAACGAATGTGCTCGATTCAGCCTTGCGGATCTTCACTGTACGCCACCTGATCACAGCACCAAAGATTGGCCAGTCCCCAACTGACACTTTTGTACAGTTCATTTTGAGTCGGCTATCTGCGACCATAGTTAAGCTTATGACTTTGCCATACTATCGACTCTATTACTTCAACACCGCTGCTCCTCTTGAGCAGATTGCTACACTAGCGTCAGAATCTCCTTTAAATACTGCTAAAGTACTTCGCGCGATATCTTCATGGAGAACGCGAAAGCTCAGCGAATTACAGTTCATCACAATATCAGTATGTCCTCGACCTGCTCGCACGTAATGGAAATCGTACTAAGCGCTTCCAAAGTGCACTATCCTGGCTGCAGCAGTCATTGGCTCATTCTCTTGGACCACAATCGAGGAAGCCTACTGGCTCACCCACGGTTTCTGGCATAGCAGCTTGATCTTCTCGGTTCTGGGCATTTTGTTGTCTGCATCCGAAGTAACGGTTCTACACCTACTAGGTCCGCTACGACGCACAGGCAAGGAGTCTCGCGACTATGATACTGCAAAGAAGTACTATCCCCTCTTGCTATCGCCTAATCATCGAACAGGCACTTACATGCCGCGCGCAAAGATGGTTTTCACTTGGCAAACTCCCTTGATGTTCATGTCATACTCTGTTTGTGGGTTTCTCGTAGGCTTGACAGTCCTTGTCTGCACGCCGTTGATCCAAGAAGGGCATAGCTGGTCAGCCGGCCACAATGTATGCATCCAGATTTACTACTGTTGAAACGGTATCACTGACAAATCCAGATTGCAATCATGTATTTGACCGTTCTCGCTGGAGCGGGTACTACTTTCGTCTTCTGCTCGTTCTGGGTGTACCATTATGTACAGCTGGACCTCGACGCAGACGGTACGGGAGATTTCAACTATTCCGAAAATGACGACAGCTTAGGGCTCGGAGTCATGCTTACACCCTTCACGGAAGAAGTCACTGGGGGAGGTCCATCTAGCCTGAAGATGGGTCGTCGACATACCAGTCTGTCATAAACTGCAAAAAAGCCGCAACTCAAATTCTGCCACTGAGTTGAAAAGTAGACTGCGTTGACTGGGTTTGGTTTAGTATCCTCTAAAGATAGTTCAAAATGAAGCGTTTGGCAAACCGTACAGAACATGAAGCTCTGAGACGTCGGACACAAACTCATAGGAAGTCAGCATAGTTAACAATCTATCTCCCTTGAGGGTCGTCCAAGCATAATCACGCAGCTACTGAAGAATGTTCTGCATCGCTTAATGAATCCAGACTGGACACTGCGGGGTTTGTAAACATCAGATCTGTGTAACGCTCCGAAACGGCTGCGAGTGCATCAAAGCATTCCTGCCATAGTAGTCAGTCGAATTGAAAACTGCCAAGCACATGGTAAATGTGTAATAACTGACGTCGCTCCGTGTTCCATTCCGTATCACTATTCACCGGTTTTCAAAAACCCTACATGATCACACGTTACACCAAGCGAGGAAGCTGTAAGATCTTCAAGTGTTTCGTGGGGATTAGCTCGAGAAGAACGTTAAAATTGCCGCTCTAGTTCGTGTATATGAAGTACTTCAATCTCCTCTTCAATCTCTCAGCCCATTCTCATATACCATTGATATTTTCTACCGCACAACCACAAAGCTAGTTTCCACTATGCATCTCTCCAAGGTCCTCACTATACTTGTCTTTAGCTTTATCACCAGCACTGCAGCTGCTCCAGCTCCAGATCACGAGCTCGCCGTTCGAATCGAGAGCCACACTCTCGTCGCCAGAGGCTTTGGATGCCCGTTCAACAGCAAATGCCACAAACATGTAACTACCAAACTCTTATCTTCGCTTTGAGAACCTTTTAACGTTACTCACAGTGCAAGTCTGTTGAAGGAAGAGTTGGAGGTTATTGCGATGGTCTGCTGTAAGTTGAAGATTGCTTGAATTGAAGTTGGTTGGGTGGTGTTGATGCTATTAGGAAACTGAGATGCGTGTGCTATAAGAGTTGAGAGATACAGGTAGATAGCAAGGGAGTGTGGGGTTTGAAATATACGAGAATTGACGTACGTAACTTTTGTAGGAGAAATTCGCCTCATGGTTCGATTCGACCAATTATGCCATAAAGTTCGCGTGTTGAGAGGTGCAGAATTCTTAAATCCAGGATGCTTACTATGATTCTGCCTTACGGCGCCGATTCCGATATCTGAGAGCTGTTTCGCTGTCTCGCGATCAAGTTGACTGTGTAACGCCGCAGTGTCGACTGCGTGAGGGGCACCAGAGACATTCGGTGAGCACCAGACATCAAGCTTTGCGAGATCGATGAGTTTGAGTAAACCTCCCTGGCATCCTCTGGGGTGGGAATGATGCATGCTGCGTTTTCGTTCCTAGAACTTCTTGATCGTATACGTGAGACTGTGTGCAGGTGCCCAGCCACGGCGTTATGGGAGCTTCGAGACATTCCGGTAAACACTTCGGCAAGGTTCTCGAAAAACATAAACCAACCGGTGAGAGTTTTTGCGAATACCATTTGTTTACGGACTTTGGAAACCAACCGGTGAGGGTGAGGATTGTCGGCAGTGAGTAAAGTCTTGTTGATGTTGGATATAAAAGCATGTATAGCAAATGCTTCAAGATGACTTTATCCCATCGGTCTTTCTCGCAGTATTTCGATCTCTACCCTAAAACAAGACCTCTCAAGCCCGAAAATCCACACCCAGATCTCCTACAGCAACAATACGTACTTCTCCAAGATCTTTGCCGTCACCATTATGGCTTTCGCTACCAACGCTCTCGCCGCTCCGACCGCAGAGGATGTTCAAAGTGGAGCTCTTGATAAACGTATCGGCTGGCCGAGCCTTGGTTTTGGTTGTCCTCAAGATAAGCCGTGCCATAATCACGTAAGTATGCACAAAGAAAAAGTAATAAGATCAATTCTGAAAGTCTGATGCAGTGCAAGACTATTCCTGGCTACAAGGGAGGCTATTGCGTAAACTTTCTGTGAGTACAAGCTCTGCAGCAAGATAGGTGTGGACGCGTACTGACATGGAAAGGTGGCGCACTTGCAAGTGCTACTAGCCGGCTACCATGGGCGGTAGCTGTTGAGGGCATTTGGGGGTGGTATGGTGTCTACGATAGCCTGAAGAGACGTCGTCACGTTCGTGAACCTTGCCGCGTGCTAGTCAGTTCTCTCTCACAAGCCGTTCACTATTCGTTTTTGCTCTTTTGTTCATTTTGTACCCGAGTTGCCCACGACGGAAGTATGATAGAAGTATGCATCATATTAGCACTCCTAGAAAGAACCAAACGCCTTTCGTATTCGTCCACGACGACCCAAACGTTCTCTGAACTGAATCCGACCATCATCTGTTTTGCCCCGCCAATATCTTTCAACGTCTCTTCAAGAATCACAACTTTTATTCTCCAATCAGTCTCCTTCGCTTCTCCTGCTCGCTAATCTTCACCAATGGTCCCAAGCGTGTCGTGCCCGAGTCACCGCAGCCCGCAGTACTCACACAAATTCCCAGTTTCGCGGCATCCGGTATGCCTGTATTGTCACAAGTGCAAATGTCCTTAATGCAAACTTGTCCGACCGGGCATCCGAGGTCACTCGGGTCTTGCGAAGCCTCTGTCTGCAAGCACCGAGTCAGGTTTCCGTTGCTGCACTGGTACCTATTTTTGTCGAAGCAGATACCGTGTTGAGACGCGTCAGTCGCACAAATACAGCCTGAAGAAGTGCCGTTGCCCGGGTTGCAAAAGCGGTCGAAGGAGCAAGAGGAGTCGCATGGTTGACGAGCACACACACCGTTGACACAGTCTAAGCCGGGGGCGCAAGAGTTACCGCAGCTGCCACAGTGAAGTCTGTCAGTCTTTGCATCATGGCAGGTGCCGTTGCAAGTTATGGTGCCAAGGCCGCTGCAGATCGGTGTTGGAGAGGCGGAGGCTGTTGATGTGGAGTTTAGAGAACTCGAGGTAGTGATGAGGGTCGTAGATGGAGTTGTTGTGGTGTCCGTGATTGAGGAGGACGAGCTTGAAGATGTGGATGATACAGATACTGTTCCAGTGCCAGTAGACGTGTCATCTGGATTCGATGTCATGGTGACTGTAGTTATGACGGTAGAGGAGCTGTGCGATAAGGTGACAGTAAAAGACGTGCTACAGTATGCTGTTGAGGTGGTAGTCGAAGTGAGAGTCAACGTATCCGTTCTCGTCAACGTCTGCAAAGAGTCAGAATATACAAGTCGCAATTGTAACATGTTTCTTACAGTGCTGAGCTTCGAAAGGGTGTTCTGCGTGACCCCCTTGCAGGAGCAGATACTAGCATAGACTAAGGCCGAGCTGGGACAATTGTCACCAGCATATGTAGGGATGGGCCCCACGATGGTTGTTGTACTAGACGACGAAGCCTCATTCTGACGAGGCTTGAACCTAACAGCTGCGTTGTTCGTTGATGTTGATCTTGCTGTAGGAGAGGGAAAGGTGAAGCCTGGGAGAGAGGATGCGCTGCTGGTTAGACTGGATGTAGTGCTGCTGGCAGGAGTTGTCGAGCAAGCAACAACCGCAGTTGTGGTCCTGCGAGCAACAACCGTAATGGTAGTGCTGACACCATTGTGTTAGTCATGACTTCGTGTGTGAATTTCTTACTCACATAGGGAAAATTGCTACAGTCGTTGTGAGGCGATTCATGCAATCTCGAAGCGCAGTCAACGGATGGTCTGCACCACGATTGGTTCCCCACACAGCTCGAAAGCAGTTGTCTTCAGGACAGAGGCCTTGCCTTGCGATCAGATTGGCTGAAATAGCCAGCACAGGATTGAGGAGGACAATGAGTGTAGAGAGCTTCATGTTTGTTTGCAATCAATGGCTGAAGATTGTGATGCCGTTATGAGTTGAGGAAGGTAACGAGCTTTATACCCTTCTGTGCGCTGAGCATTGCAATGATTGTAGTTTACTGGATCACCAGAAAAAAAAGCCACCCAGAGCTCGCAAAGGGGCTAGAAACGCCTTCAAAAGCGGAGGTCTCAACCTCTGACTGCGGCAATAGTGGTACAGCTAGCAGAGTGCGGGTAATCGAATGAACCATAAGCTGCTTCAACACTCAAACTGCAATTGCGGACGTATACTGTCCGACAGTGTGACAAGAAGAATAACCCCACAGACCGGGTGAGGGCTGTTGAAAGTGAGTCAGAACGATGCCGGCATGCTACATCATTTGACCATTGCCGGTAGCTGCAGTGCTTTGCCGTCCCGGAAGCTTGGAAAGGTCAAAACGTTGTGTACAGCATGATGTAGTGTCGTTGATATGCAAGAGACCTACATCCAGTCTTAGCCAGTGTGGGAGCAGATGATGCGCCGTCATGCAGGTACGAGGCAGTTGACGGTCGTTCTCGTGGAGAGGCTGAGACCAGTGATTTAGTTCTAGTTGTGAACCTCAAGAACGTCGACAGGGTCACTGATGAGGTAGATGGGTGTGATGTAGGTATGCAAAAGTGCTCGGTGTTGTGGGAAGCGTGCAAAAAGGGCTGGACTCTGAACGTGAAGATCTTGACAGAACACGAAAGTTACTGGATCTAGCATCTCATAAACGTAACCATATTATGAGGTAAAAATGTCTTATACAACCCGCAGGCATCAGGCGCGGATGCTGTTGTTGGTTGTAGAGGGAGCGACCGTATGCTACACGCCCCAACATCTGTGCAGCCTGGCTTGAGTAGGCGTATTTCACAGAAGATCTGCTCAGGTTCAATTGAGGATATTTGGAGGTAGGCTAGACGCCAGAGCATGAAGCTGTAGAACAATGGCGGCGCCACTGCATGACCAGAGGCAGCAACTACCACCATCGGCAGCTTGCCTAACGGGTTGCGCATACAGTGCCCTGTTTTCAAGCCGGTGGTAAAAAGTTAGCAAACAGCATACCTTGGACCATGGAATACATGATCATTGCACGAGTCGCCCACTGCCCTTTCTTTGATCGGTCCTCCACAAGCCATACGGCTACTATCAAGTACCAGATTGGGTACCCGGAGGCGATCCGGTTGACAATCTGAACATGGAAGCTAGTGGCTGCCGCAAAAGCCAGTACTAACTGCGGCAGTGCTAGTTCTGGCAGGTCGCACGTTACAGGAAGAGCATGCTTGGACTCGAGGGTGTCACTAGCGTGGGGTACAGGACGCCCATGCAACGGCTGAGCATAGCCGGTGCGGAGGAAGGTAACACTCGAATAAACCAAGAGCCACAGCATTGGAAGCGCGAGCAGGAACAACGGGAGGTTCGACATGGTCCAGTAACGGAAGAGCCCGACGTTCCTAATGAATGTGTTAAATTGGTTCTCCTCGATCATGGTAAACTGACCAATAATGACTCTGCACCCATGAATATATGCTTGGAATGCTATCATTGCACCAAGGCCTGACCGGAGAGTTGCCAGTGACGCAGAAGTCCAAGTAGGCCACATACTGTGGTCCAACAAAGCCAGCAGCTATCAAGACACCTGATACACAGGTGACGATGACTCTGCAAATGTCCTGTACCCTCAACCGCATCGAGAAGAGCTGGGGTAAGTACCGCACAACGTCATACAAAAGTACCAAGCCACTCAGCAAGCCATTGCTCCGTATGGTAGTCGCTAAAGCAAATAACAGACCTGCGCTGAGCTTGTAAGCAACCTCCCGAGCACCGATGGAAGCAGATTTAGCAGCCGCTTTAGATTCCGCATAGCAAAGCATGCCGGCCAGATTGAGCAGAGAGAATAAAGCCTCGGCGTAGGGTGCAGAAAGAAACAAGGATGCTGGCGTGAAGATATGGAGTGCAGACGCGACGAACGGTACCCGGGACTGCTGCCGACCCACTCCCGTGAGTAGGGTGAGGAGTTTGTACAACACGAGCACAGAGAGGGAATGGCAGATAGTGGAGATGATGACGCCGGTGGTGATGTAGTACCGGAGCGAGCTTTCCGAGGTACCGGAGAAGACTACGTTTGCGTCAATGACGGTTCAGTTCGATGCTCGAGCCTGCTCACATCGCGTCGCGACACCGAGAAGCTGGGAAAACGCCGGGCTGAACGCCCATTGTTGCTCGAATACCAGGCCCCGCTCAGCAGCTCTGACAAAGTACAAGGCATCCCACCGGAAGAGGTTGAGGACGAGATGATTAAGTCGAGATGAAGATTCGAGGTTTGCATAGCGATCGAGGCTTTGGTCGGTCAGGATGAAAGCCGACGTATCATATCCGGGACCCGGACAGAACGCAGTGAGCAGGAAAAGAAGTGCCTTCCACGCGCAGAACAACAAGATGAGCCGCCTCGCGTCTGGGGCGTTTGCTGCTGCCATCAAGAGGAGTGTGGCTACGTGACGAGGTTGGTGATGGTCGAGGACGGCGCGTCTCGATTGGACGGACCACTAGCGTCGATGGTTGCCGCCAAGACTCGCTTAGACCCGCACCACATTTTGACCCTCACAATCCAAACTTTTCGCTCTTCGTCAGTCCAGCAACCTCGTCGTCGACCGCCAACTAACCAACGGTAAGCGCAACACCCGTCTCTGATCGCTCGAACAGCATTCGATCGCATGCGACAGCAATGGAGCATGTCGACTACAATGATGGCCAGAGTGCAGCGCGGTAGCAATGCCCGCTCACTCTTACGAGCTACAGAACTACTTAGTGGATGAACATTCGCTGATAGTTTCTGTTCTCTATGACAGAGCCTCTACAGTACAAAATGCCTCCTAAAGGAAAGAAGACCGCGCCTGCGCCCTTCCCCCAGGGCAAGGCTGGCAACAAGAAGGCCGCCAAGGTACGTTGAAGAGCCCATTGCAATGATTTTGCAGCCTCTAATCCACGACAGAACCCTCTCCTCGAGAAGCGCCCCAAGAACTTCGGTATCGGCCAGGACATCCAGCCCCAGCGCAACCTTGGTCGTATGGTCAGGTGGCCGGCGTACGTCCGTCTCCAGCGCCAGAAGAAGATCCTCAACCTCCGTTTGAAGGTCCCCCCGGCGATTGCCCAGTTCCAGCACGTTGCCGACCGCAACCGTAAGCACACACATGAGAGCACGGAGGATCACAGCTAATGCAACGCAGTCGCCACCCAGGCTTTCAAGATCCTCAACAAGTACCGCCCTGAGACAAAGACCGAGAAGAAGGAGCGCCTGACCAAGGAGGCTACCGCCATCTCCGAGGGCAAGAAGAAGGAGGATGTCTCCAAGAAGCCCTACACTGCCAAGTTCGGTCTGAACCACGTTGTCGGCCTCGTCGAGAACAAGAAGGCCTCGCTCGTCCTGATCGCCAACGACGTTGACCCCATCGAGTTGGTTGTCTTCCTCCCCGCCCTCTGCCGCAAGATGGGTGTTCCCTACGTCATCGTCAAGGGCAAGGCCCGTCTCGGTACGGTCGTTCACCAGAAGACCGCTGCTGTCCTCGCTCTTACCGAGGTCCGCGCCGAGGACAAGACAGAGCTCTCCAAGCTCGTCTCCGCTGTCAACGACGGCTACCTCGAGTCCCACCACAAGGATGCCTCGCGTCACTGGGGAGGTGGTATCATGGGTGCCAAGGCCAACGCTCGCATGGAGAAGCGCAGGAAGGCTATCGAGAGCGCCATCAAGATCTAAGCGGTCTGATGGTTTTGCTTGGTTCATGAATTTTACGGCGTGTCTCTTATCTCTGCATGTAGGGTCCACAATACCACGGAGTTACGGAGGGTTAAAAGCAGTTGCTAGACACTGCATTGACTGGAATCGAACAACGATAACGCACGCCATTAGCATTACTGTGCAACTATATGTGATGAGTGATGTAAGCCGTAGCAAAATTGTCTCTTAGCTCCGAAGCCCTCAAGGAGTTTGCTGCGCTCGCGTTCGGCGGGACTTACTTAAGGTAGGTACCCCACTTGGAGCTTGAGCTATGCTCGTGCCTCCCACTTACATCATCCCACCCAGCAATAGCCGTAATGCCGTTGACAATCCTAACAGACACAGACATCCGCAGCCTGCTGCACCAATTATCCAAACAAGATATCCTCGACTTACAGCAGAGCCTTGCAGATGGCCTTCACTACTATTCGACTGCGACCGAAGAGGACTCCAATGCCTGTTGTTCCTCATATCAGCCCATGCGCACAGCGCTCAAGCGGAACGACGGCCAGACTACACTCTTCATGCCCGCCTCGAGCAATGACGGCATTGGCTTCAAGGTCGTAACTCTTGCCTCATCAGATGCAAAGAAGTCTTCTGATGTTTCATCCATCACATCTTCCCTCAGGGCCACCTCCCTTTCCGAGTCGACGCAGTCCAGCAGCTCCTTTGATCAGCCTCAGTCTCTCGCGAGTTCGCAGAGCACGACTCCGAAGGGCACATTGCAGCTCTTGGACAAGGCTGGAGGACCTCGCGCACTTATCAATGCCGAGGAGATCACCGCCTTCCGCACCGCGCTCGCTAGTACCATGCTGTTTAAGAAGCGGCACAATGTACATGATCTTGTAGTCTTTGGCGCAGGTATATTAGCCTTCTCCGCCTCATGCCAACTTGTTCTGACATTTTCAAGGCAAACAAGCCTACTGGCACATCAGACTTGCCCTCATGCTGCGCAGCACTGACATCCACCACCTCAACATCATAAACCGTGATTTCGAACGCGTCCACCACCTCCTCCAATCTCTTTACAACCCCGACGAGCAGCCGACCAAGTTCAACCCTAGCACGACAAATATCCCTTCTTATAGGAAAGAAGGAGAAGGTCTCCATCGACCCAAGATCCAAATCCTCACCCCGTCGCACGGTGAATACGAACGCCTCCTCAAATCTACGATCCGCGCCTCATCTGTTATATTTTGCACAACGCCGAGCCTGACTCCGCTCTTCCCGGCGCCGTACCTTACCAACCCTGAGGGTCGCAAGAGAGGGAGGTATGTAGCTGCGATTGGGAGTTACAAGCCAAACATGTGCGAGATACACCCTGATATCCTCCGCCAAAATGTCACGCCCGAACACGGACGCCACTTCCATAAGCACGCCAGCCAAGGCGGTGCGGTGGTCGTGGATAGTGTTGAAGCGTGTCTCAAAGAGGCAGGCGAGATTATACAAGCCGGTCTCTCGCCTTCAGAGGTTGTTGAGATTGGTGAGCTGGTTATGCTTAAGAGAGACGCTGATAAGCGGCGATCAGACTGCCATGCACAGAAACGCATGAGCGAAGAGGGCTTGGATGACGATGGCGTGGAGCTGGGCGAGGCACCGTCAACGAAGAAGAAGAGGAGAGGTAGCAACAAGAGTGGGAAAGATGACCATGGCGAGAAGGAGCATCAGAGTTTAATGGATTGGCTGCAGAAGGGCAACGTCATTTACAAGAGCGTTGGGCTGGGGCTTATGGATGTTGTGGTCGGCAGCGATCTGGTGCGATTGGCGGATGAAAGGGGCATTGGCACAAGAATCGATAACTTTTAGGGCTGGGCCTCTGATTACGAGATATGACATTAGAGTTGCATCGTAAGTTCAGGAACGAGATTAGACTTAACATTTTGCAGTTCCGTTTTCTTGACCACAATACTTGCATCAATGAAAGTGAGCCCCTTTGAAATCATTACAAAACCGGGCGAATGATCTTTTCCCGAGACATGCCCTACTTTCGTTAACTGAATCCACGCTCTGTCTCCATATTCTCTCGTCTTGCAATCATCGAGATTCGGTAAAAGGATGATTTGAACATTAACATTATGAATTAGAGAGTGTATATATGTACACCAATAGTCTATCTCCTACCACCACCCCCCTACGCTTTCACCTTGAGCGCCACAGGCTCACAGCTATACGCTTCACCACCCGTAACTGTGAACTTCATGTTATCCTTCTGCAGCGCTGCGCCACCATTCACCGGGTCGCCGACCAAGAAGATCTTGTTCAGCTGGCCCTTGATACCGCACACAAACGGCCATAGGTAACTACCCTTGGTATCAATAGCGAGCATCATCGTCTCGCCCTCGACTTCGATTTGCGATAGTGTGATGAGCTTCGCGCCCTTGGGCAGCTTATCCCAGGCTGCCAGGCGCAGTCGCGAGGCGCCGGATGAGGCAAGGACTTCGGGGTAGTAGTGCAGGTGGCGGTCGGACGAGTCGCCCATGATGGTCTTGGTGCTGGAGTCGCCGGTGAAAGAGCCCGAGGTCAGGTTGGAGATGTCGGTTGAGTCGCCGACTAGAGAAAGGAAAAGGTTGCCGCTTGTGCTCGGATTGAGCTTGAAGGAGTTGGTCATGTCGACGATTTCAAAGTTGATGAAGTTGACATCGGTCGCGTTGGAGGTTGCATTTGTGGTTGAGTTGCTGAGAGTCAGCTGCGGGAAAGAGGTGCTGGTAGCTGAGGGGGTTGCAGATGTTTCTGACTGAGAAGTTTGGGATGCAGTAGTTGCGGTAGATGCAACGGTGGAAACCTGGCTCGAGGCATCGGATGCTGCAACAAGTGCGGTCGGAGCGGAAGAATCAGGTGTCGCGTTGTTCTGCGCTGGACTGAAACCTGGAACCTTCTCTTCGGGTTCAGTCTGAGTCTGAGTGGCTTCAATTTCTTGACGCTTGCTCCAGCGAGCATCACGGAAAAAGTTGTAGTTGCCCTCCCGAGCAGGGTTGGAGACAAGGTAGCCGCCGTTGTCAAGATTCCTGTACCAAATGACGCCGGTCTTGCCGATGCCTACCCAGGTGTCTTGCTGGAAATTCTCGTTGGTGTATTGCCACCTCCCGCCTGAGTTTCTGATCGCATTGTACATGTTCTGGTATACGCTGCGAGAAGTAATCGCATTACGACCATACGCAATTGCAACGATGTTGATGTTTGACACGCCAGACATCTGTTCGTATCCAGGCACCACCTGAGTGTAAGGCTGAGCGCTGGCCGGGCCTGGGTTGATGGTAAAGGTGCCTGTGCCACCAGCAACGACAAAGGTGCGCAGCTCCTTTCCATAGCTGTAGAGCATGGAAATACTCTTCTGATTGCCTGGCCATGGATCGCCGTTGGCCCAGCCTACGATGTTGTTCGTGTCGATGACCAGCTGGGATCCGCGAGCCACGTTTGACTTGGCGTATGAGGTAATGTCCCGATCTGCGTAAAACATACTCAGAATACTAAGAGAGGGTTGGGAGATCATGGCGTTGTGAAGCGGATCTGTCGACGGCGATGGGTTATTTGTCTGTGCTGGCCAGCCGCTCTTGAGCCAACAGTTGACACCATCGGTGCGTCTCGGTCCCCAAACGACACCCACGCAAGTTGAGACAGTACCACACCAGTTGATACAATCGTCGAAGGAATTGCGCTTGCCCCAAGTGATATCAGCGCCGGGAGCATCCTTGCCACAAGTTATGGTGTAGTCGTTCTTGTTGGAGCCGGAGTCGGTGAATGTCTTGCCGTTCGCATCAGGACACTGAAGAGTTGTCGGCTTGGGTATGAAAGCAATGTGGCGAGGCTCTTGGTTGGACTGCACAACAGTTTGTGTTGCCCATGCGTTCTTGGCCCAGCAGATCTTGATTGTAGGACCCCAAGCCACACCAACACAGTCTGGCAATGTACCGCAGTAGTTGAGGCAGTCATCAAACGTGTTGAGTGCGACATACGTGATGTCTGATCCCGACGCATCTCTGTCACAAGCGATGGTGTATTGGTTCTTGTTAGCGCTGATGTCGGTAAATGTCTTGCCGTTGGCTGCAGGGCATTGAAGAGATGTGGGCGTGGGCGTGGGCGTAGGCGTGGATTTTGTCGATGTTGCGAGAACGCTCGATGACGTGGCAACGGCAGTCGATGACACAGGCTCTTCCGGGCGTGTGCGGCCAATGCAGCCTTTAGCAAGCGCAGGAGACTTCCATTCTTTCAACTTCCAACCAGATGAGTTGGGGACATCAATTCGAAGCTCGTTGGTCAGAGCAATGTCCCAAGCGATACCTTCGCAGTCATCGCCACCGAATTGAGTCTTTGATGTCCCAACATCGAATTCGAGCTTAGCTTCGGCAGTAATAGCTGGGATATCAGTCAGATTGACAGCCTTCTCGAATTTGCCATCCAGAACGTTGATGCCAAAGCTCAGGGTGACGGGGAGACCAAGGGCGGCTTTGGCGGAGAGCGAACCGTGTGCGTCAAACTTCGTGGTGACCTCCGGAGTCCATCCAGACTGAGACGACTTGGATTGGTCGACAAAGTCAAGGGTAGCCTCAAAGGCAGGCCAGTTAAGGCTTGCTCCAGTAAGCAACTGTCCCTCTGCTTCGATACTGAATGTCGCCTGAGCGCCAAGGATAACACGCGGACCAAGAGACACAATCTTGGGAATCTCCCAACCAGGCAACCCTTTTACGAACAGGTCCTTTCGAAGAGTCTTTTCGTATGACGTGAAAGCGTTGAGGCCCAAGAAGGCACCGACGTACATGTTGCCATGAACACCTACCTGAGCTTTCTTCAGACCCGAGAGCGGCGTAGCGCTGATGGAACCAGTAGCGACAAACTTGCCCTTGACACCGCAATCGACACACCAGAGCTCAATTCCAGGCTCCGGGTCCTTTTCTCCAGGGAGCAGTTTGAATTCTGAAGCGACTTTGGCCAGATTGACCTTGGAGGTCTTCCATTTACTCCCCTCCCTCTCGGGACGGTAGTCGTAGAACTTGAAGCCTGTTGTACCTTCCCAAGGAGTCGTCTTTGTAAGAGATGTACCTGAGCCGAGATCGATAGGCAGAGTGAGTGAGTTGCTGTAGTTTCCAGTAGCGACAAAAACGACGAGCTTGGCAGCGTTGACGGCCAAGGCAATACCAACCTGGACCGTAGTTTTGACCACGGCGACAGCAACTTGGGCAGCAGCTTTCGCGACTTGAACCACAGTCTGTGCGACCTGCTTGACAACTGCGACAGCGGCTTTTACTACGACCTGGACAAACTTCGGCGCAATCTTCTTGAACGCGTTGCTCAACCAACCTCGCTTTGAGAGGTCACTCTTGACACCAACGTCAACGTTGTCTGAGACATCCACTCCGGCCGATGCCAGTACGTGCTGTTCGTCGTCACCGTTTCCAGCGTAGTATCCGAGCTTCTCATCAAGGGCTCTGTCAAAGGAAGTTCCACATGCAACAGCCGGGAGGTTATCGAGGAAAGGAGAGCCGGGCTTGCCACAGCTCGAAGTATCCTCGTCAGCAGACGAAGTGCTGTTGCTAGTGCTATTGCGCTGTTCAATTTTTCCGAAGTCAATGTCCATCTCGTTGTATACATCAGCGAGCTCGACAGCCGTACCGGAAGCGCTGAAAGTGTTGGCATTCATGTTGAAGGTGACGGACCGAGCAAGCCAGAACGAGTTTTGTTCGCCATTTCCGCAACTCTTCGCACTTGTGATGAAGAGAAGAGGTACCTTGGCTGGCCATGTATCGGCGGCGTGACTGAATGCAAGGAGGTTGTCGAACTTGGCCTGGAGGCTACCGCTGGCACAGTCGGCATTTTTGATGTATACGGAGTGGTCCAAAACGATGGAAGGGTATTTGTAATCGACCGTGAGACGGACTGTCACAGCACCAGAGTCCTCGTCTTTCATCGCATCTGCATTACCGCCAAACCACAGTTCTGAGACCTTTGCTGGTGAGAGAACACCCAAACCACCCATGTCGATACCGGGAGGTGCAACAGGACCAAGGGTGGCCAGAGGTGGACTCGGAAGCGTCATGACTTCGGCCATTACGGATTCAGTTGCGCCTGCTTCCAGCTCTTTGTTAACCACCGTTGGGAAGGTGAATACATCTTTTGCAGCTTTCTTAACGATGGCACCCCACACATGTGCAGCAGCGCCACTCTTATTGACTTCGTTTTTTAGGTAGCACGATGGTGCAACAAACGAGACCGCTTGACAGGCGTCATTCTTATCGCAGGCTTCAAGACACAAGTCGAAGGAGGCTGTCTCGAGAGACTTGAAGTCACCGCCCCAGTAGTCAGTACCACAGGTGATCTCGTAGGTGCCTCCCGAGGAGATTGAAGGAGTCTTACCGTTGCTTGCCGGGCATGTGATGGGTGTGACCTTAGTGGTGTCGGTCTTGGTGTCAGTTTTGGTATCCGGTGAGGTACCAGTGCTGTCAGTTCCAGATGTGATCAGCTTGGCCGACCAGACGTGTCCGGCGGGACCACCGTCGTTGAGTGTGTTCTTCTTGTAGCATGTTCCCCACACATAGCTGATATCGACGCAGCCCTCTGTCGCGGCACAGTCTTCGATACAGGCTGCGAAGGTGTCTTTACTGGAAGAGCCCATGTCTCCACCGCTGAACGCACTTATTAGTATACTGCTTCAGTGTTGATTGATGCATACGTACTAGTGGTCGAAGCCACATTCGACCAGGAACGTGCCTTTCTTGGAGGTGTACTTGACTCCATCACTGGCTTTGTCCTGGCAAGTGACATCTTGTGTGGCAGGAGTCTTAGTGTCTGTATTCTTGGTATCCGTGCTGGTACCGCCAGTTGAGGCAGTAACCTTCTTACGTGCGGTCCAGACAGATCCGTTGTCGACAGCAGTTGTAAGTTTGTTTTTCTTGTAGCAAGAATTGGGCCAGACGAAAGATACGTCAACGCAACCCTGAGTAGTATCGCAGTCGTTGATGCACTCTTCAAACGAGGCAGCTGAAGAGGCGCTCATGTCACCACCACTGTGCTGTGTCAGTCTGGTGAACACCCAGCAGTTTGTTGATACTCACGCATAGTCCTTGCCACAAAGAACCTCCCATTCTGCGTTCTTCGCGGTAAAAGTTTGTCCGTTGCTAGCATTGTCCCAGCAAGAGAGTGTAGCTGTTGCACGTTTGGCTACATAAGAATTTTCAGACGATGGAGCAGGAGCTGCTAGAGAGCGTGCGGCCAGGAGACCCAAAATGAGCGTGGGGTTTAAAAGAAAGGACGCCATCGTGAGCGATGACAGAAAAAGATGCAAAGAGTGACGCGAGCCAAAGGCTCTGTGAGTAGATACCGGGCGAATGCTGCTGCAGGAATGTCTTGTTGCATCAAACAGCCCTGCACCTGCATCTTATACTCATGCTTATTGAGACTGCTGAAGTCCGCTTCAGAGGTGCAATTTCCACATTGTGTACGTTCTTCTGGGTAGAGCAGACGGGGCTTCCGACGTTCAGCTGAGAAGCGGTGGTAGTGGTAAGGCTAGAGTAACACGACAGCCCGCATGACTATAGTCTACCGTAGTCGCGCGGTCTTCGGTCTTGGTATTGAGGGCCCTGCGGAGCATGCTGCAAGAGAATTGTACACTGAGCAGCCTGGTTCGCACCTCGCAGAACAAACCAGACACAACGACTTACAATTCATAGTCTTCAGATCAACGTCTGTGGGTCTTCAGCGGATCTAAGCTACCTGTCAAACGCAAGTAAACTGTCGCATGGCCTCTTGAATGCATGTAGTCTTACAACACAGAGTTAGACCAGCGGCGACTACCTCCCGAGCGTGTAGGGGGCTCACGTTCATATCCCACATTTTCCTGGGTATGGGAGTCTGGCTTCATTGTGGCGCTTGCCTTGACACGCTAATCTACCCGCGCCGATTCGTTTGTGCGAGGCCCCGTGGTGGAATCCATCACGGCAAACATTGCAAGGCAAGTAGCTGAGGAAATCTAGACTCAGAGCTGGAGCTTTTGAGCATTGCGTCGATGTGCGTGGTTCACAGCAAGCGGGGGAGGCACTCGAACGTCAAAGATCGTGGAGTTCACAAGCCACGGGCTGGTCCGGGCCACACTGTTCCAATTCGGCTCTCGTCTGTTGATGCAACACGTGCTGACTTCAACACCCCTTTTCTTGCTTCACCTGTACATATAAGGTTTGCATATGAGTTCTCACGGCCTTCGAGACCAGCAAGGCAGCTGCAACGATCTGGATCTTCTCTGAGTGAGTACGTTAGTCAGGGTTACCTTGCGAGATACGGTGCGATTATTGAGCGCACCGGCGGCCCCTGGTACCTGCGTCAATCTTCTCGTAAGAATCTGTTACTTGCGCATCTTGCCAAGCCCTCTGAAAGCTTACATGCAAAATCGCCTTCCTGAATGGAGTATGGGAGTCAGCTGAACGTAGACGTCCGTCTGTGCTCTCCACCCGGACTGTCTGTCCGCCCCCTTCTCTAGTTTCCGTGGCTCTCAAGGCTCAGGGTCTGGATCGTGGACCACAAAAAGAGGCGGCGTTCTAAGAGGGTTGAGAACAAAAAAGTAAACGTCCTGTGCAGTGCTCCAGGTTGTCCATGGAGATCCGATTCTGCACGTCCGCGTTAGTCGTGGAGGAGCTAATGATTATAACATTTGAGGCAGGATCGACTTCTACACGTCAAGACGGCTTACATAAAAGCCACGAATGTTAAGGAAGCAGCAGCTTCACGCCTGCCATTGTAACAATAGGATGTAGTCGGAAGCCGGGCAAAGTAACAGTCCGGTGTTTACCTTTTAACGTTCTTTTCCGCGCAGTCTCTTCCACTCTCCAGTGGCGACCTCAGACACCACTCATTATCATTATCAGTACCATACCGTTTTCGCTTGCGCAAGGCACTATTTTTACCCGAAGCATTTTCGACTCTGCCCCCTCATCCTCTCGAAATGCCCGCCATGAAGATGGACGAAGGTGCGCCAGCGAAGATGAACGCCGCCGACAAAGGGCAATTGGCCCTCAAGATCATTTCGGCGGCCCTGATTTTTCTCTGGTCGCCATACTTCTCATGGCTGTGCTTTCGAGCTGGAAGGGTGTTCGGTGCGCCGATGTTTCGGGCGCTCATGTGTGCATCAGCGGTGCTGATATGGTAATTAATGATTACCTGCTCCCTATTCTCCTTCATTGCTCACACTTTTGCTATTCTATTTGTCAACACGGTATCTTTTAGTAATGAGATGGTCGCGATGATCATTCTTTCCCCCAAGATAGGCACCGGCGTCCGTGTGGCCATGACGGCCGTCAACATAATTCTCTCGCGAATCTCCATTTGTCTCGGATTTTCTGCCTTGTTGGCCCTATGGGCAGAAGTCAATGACTTCGATTTCCGAAGACTTCGTCTGGTTTTGCCCGCTCTTCTCTTCACGCTGGTTGCGGCCACTGTGGCAACAAATGCCACAGTCAATGTCGTTTTCCTCACGTCGTCAAAAAACGTCGTAATCATGTCCAGAGCGGCGAAAGCTGCTAATTACACCAGTCTTGCTTTCTGGAGCGAAGTCACCCTCCTCACCCTCCTCCCGGCGATTTTTTTCGTCGTTATCAAAATCAAAAGTCGAACAAGAAAGTCGACCTCTTCTTTTGCCGGGATGACTCCCCGGTTCAACCTCTTTTTCTTCGCCATCTTGCTCCTCCTTGCTGTTTGGGCCGTTTCCTCGCTTGCTGTTGCCGCGTACGCGTTTCAGCACCAGCAGGATTTGGGTATTGGCGAAGAAAAAGCCAAGATAGTTGTTTGGACACAACTTGTGTCACAAGTTCTTTTCGCTTTGGTTTTGGTAGGACTTTGTCTCCCGGGCCAATTGGCCAAAAACAGTGTAGAATTGCTCAGCTTTCTTGAGAAATTGCAAGAGCTGCGACGTCTGCAGCTCGAGCTCGAGCAAGCACGTTTCTGGGAGCATAGCTTTTGGACGGACGGTGATGGCTGGAGCCATTTTGTCTTCTGTCCTTGCTGGTGGTAGTCTTGGGTGACGCATGGTCGTCATGTCGTCGGGTTGATTGATTCCCCGTCTCTTCTTAACCCTACAAATTGAGACCTTTCCTTTCTTCCTCATACGATTAGCTACGTTTGATGATGGTGACCTGGTTCTGATTGACTACCTCCCGACTGGAACACCCCTATTTGCTACCAGGAGCGCAGTACCTTGTCGGCTCCGAAAGTTATCGCGTATTTAGGGTGTTCAACGTCTTGGATTGTGAAGACCTCTGGCATCACCGAGAAGAGTACAACATTGTAGACATGAAAGCTACATATCGACTACCCATACGAGTAAGACCAGGCTGTGAAGACCTCCAGAAAATTCACAATCAGGGTTGAGCAAGAAGCGGTTCAACGAGCCACGGAACGCTCACCCAAACCCAGTCTGCCTAAAACCCCTCAAATACTACAGAAGCCACCCACACCACACACTCACCAGCCTCTGAACACTCAAAAAAGAGTAGATCTGAAACAACACATCCCAAGATGCGCTTCCTAGCCATTTCCACCCTCGCAGTACTGCTGCCTTCCCTCGCTGCATGCGTACCCCTACCCCCGCCCCAGGCTACAGGAGAAGATATACAGACTACAACAACGCCAGAAAACCCTGTTACGGCCGCAGCGGAGCTGGATAAGCGCCGGTGTATCAACTGTGCGCAGTTCTGCGCCATGGCAGTAGATGGATGTGTGACGCTTGGATGTTTCAAAGGCGGGGTGCGTGGTCCCATATACACGCTTTCAAATATTATATAGACAGGCTGACCAAGCGCAGCGCTTGCTGGAAGAAATCTGCTGGTAGGGAGATATTGATGGGGGTTTACGGTTTGGGAGTCAGGGCATGGGTGGTGTACTGTGCGACCTTCAGAGCCCATAGTAAGACAAGGGAGAAAAGAAATCAGAAACCACGAACTTGCCAACCTGCACTACCAAAACACCGCGAGTTCTCCAGAGTTCCCTGTGGACTCTTGGTTCCGTTGATCCTGTGTTTCGAAGCTAACAATACAATCAAGTATACTACAGACGTGATCGATCACAAGCCTCCACGGTCTCGGTAGTCACCAACTCGAGTATCGAACAAGGAAGATTTGGCTACTTAGCCCGTGAAGGAGGGGAGTAAACCTCGCTTGATAGTCTAGCATTGTAAACGATTCAACGATTCAACGATTCAACGATTGGACAACTTGACGATGTGACAACTGAACAATTCAAAAATCAAACAATTCCGCAATCTAATCGCTCGCTTTGCATGCACAATTACTCTTTAAGAGGTATTGGTGTATGTTATCTACTAGGATGGCCTAGCCTTCGGGCATTTACAACAACTGATCTTCCTCTTGCTTAACCAGTTGCAGCGTCTTCAAGAGAAGAACAATGTTTCCTTCTTTAATCATCTTCGGGAACAAAAATTCAGGCCACCTGTAGGACAATTCTAGTTGGTTTTAAGCGTTGTGCATATTTGATTAACCTGCTTGCTAAGCTGTAGGATTTTACACTGTTGATTATATTTGTAGCATTAAAAATGCAGGTGGCCCGTGAATGATCCAATTTCTCTTTTGATTATTCCTGATTAAACATCGCGTGGCGGCAAGTGACCAATGACCACAGGTGGGAGAGTCGGTGCAGGAGTTATTTGTGGGAAGGCGTAGGCTCCTAGAGCAAAGAAGGCAATAACGATAGCGTGTAGCAGCTGCATAGTCTGGTTTTGTATTAGAATCTCCTTGTAAAAAGATAGGACAATTGTTCAACTAACATAGGTGTTGAGATCTCTTTCTAGAGGGGTGGCACGCTATTAAGCACTTGAAGGTAAAGGATATATTTGCAGGTTGAGGATAGACGGATCGCTACTGTACGAGCAGAGCGATTCACTTAGGCTTTATAGGTACGCCACCCCTGCAAGTCAATCGGGCCTTTTGCTCCTTGTGCGGAATATGCGGAAGCGGTAGAGCGTCCAAGCATATATTAATATTAATATAATTATTATTAATTCTTTTAAAAGTACAACTAACTACATTACGTATAAAGACAAGAACTTAGTCCTTGTCTAACATACGCTCTAAGCTACAGAACTAACTGCGACTGCGCAGTTGCGAATCATGTACTTGATTAACATCCGACTTACGGAATACTACACTTTCACATCCTACACGGGTCCAGGACGGGAGCTGTTAACGTGCACCCTAATAGTGTTAGACGCTGGCATGTGCCGGGTGTTCACCTCTGACCAGGTTGGCAATAAGTACTGTTCTGGCCACAGATCACTTATCTGAGTGATCATACGTACCTTTTGGTTGCCTTGCCACGGTGGGCAGAGCCGTGTCCTGATAAACAGCTTGTAACGTGCACCCTAATAACCCTATACAGGTTAGATTCAGCTACAAGGCAGCTAGGGACCCTAGCACATACGTATCGTATAGTATTAGCACTAAAAACATACGCGCGCGTGTTATTGTTTAGCTACTAATTATTGTTCTAGTTATCTCTAATATATGTTAGTGTACGGAGGAGCATTTCAAAAGTCTTTTCCCCCCCTCCTTGTCAACGCACGGGGCAGTCAGGGGTAATAGGCCCGATTCAATTCATCTCAATCAGTCCTACGTACATCTCTGCCCTCTTTGTACTCATTTCCTCCTTCTAGCTTAATAATCTTTTAAATATAAATTGGGATACGTTTAATCTAACTCTGAATCTTTTCTTAAGGTAGTTTATCCTAACACTGTTTCTATGCCTAAATAGACTAAGCTCTACTCTTAGGTGCTCCTTTCCTTATTATATGTCTCTTTATCCAGAACTAACAAGGCTTAATAGCATTTAGATCTGGTAAGTTACTACACTAAAGTAGCTGTGCTACGTGCTCTTAGCTATATACTATACGTTGTATATAGTGATTATAAGCAGGTGCTTTGTCCTCTTAAACTAGAGTGCTAGGCCTCTCTTTTATACACTCCTTTGCAAAAGGAATCAGCTTTAGCCGCATAATAATAGACTAGTAGCGCTACTAGTCTATACCTAAGCCTTTGCCTCGTGATAGCTTGCTATTCTTTTGATTCTATCTCTATTAAGGTTTCTTACCAGGCTTTGTACGTAGACTAAGCCTTGCTATACCTGTTTTAAGCTCCCACTTCTCCTTTATTAAAGGCTCTATCTCTTAGTTTAACTTATTAATCTCTCTTGTAGCCTCTTCCTTCTCTTGCTTTGTCTTAGGTGTCTAGTAGTAACAAGGACCTTTCTTCTTATATGTAAAGCAACCCCAGAACATAAACTTAGAGTAGCCTTTCTATCTCTCCTAAATACAGCTTTTAACAATAGCCTTATCTACCTTTCTCTAGACTCTATACCCCCTACGTTAATAAAGGAGTACTACAGCAGTCTTATCAGTCTAGATAACGTTCTTCTAGTCCTTAATAGTCTAATCTTTATGCTTAAGACACCACGCTAGCCTCTCCTTCCTTATCTGTTTTATTAACCCAGGTTTCCTTGTTAGCTTTGTCTTCTTATAGCCTGCTTTTCTAAGTACTCTCCACACTGTAGAGGCTGAGATGTCTAGGCTATCTTAACTAAGATCGCCAGCAATATCAGCATAGGTCTTCTCTCTACTATAACAATCCTGTCTTATAAGGTTTACAACCTTCTTAAAGGCCTCCTGCTGTTTTAAAGGCCTCCTAGATTGTTGTGCATCTTTAACGTGCTTGTTTTCTAATCAAATAGGCCTAACAGCAGGATCAAAGCCTCTCTTAATTGCTCGTGCGTAGATTAAGTTGATTGTACGCTTCTTAACACTAGTTAATTAAGTTATCTCTAAATTTGTCTTCCTATTAGCCTTATAGGCTATAATTAGAGCACGAGTTGCAAGATCAAAGACTGGCATAATAGAAGTAGATAGAGTAGATAGAGTAGATAGGGTAGGTGGGGTAGAGGAGGATAGAAGAGAGAAAGCAGAAAGAGAACACGTCATGGAAACCCGGGCCGATTACCCCTGACTGCCCCGTGCGTTGACAAGGGGGGGGGAAAAGACTTTTGAAATGCTCCTCCGTAGACAAGTTAGTTTTTAACGCAATTATTAATAGATTTAAGATAGAGGTAGGTAGTTAATACGTTGCAGATAAGGCCTCTGCTAAGGCGTTAGGCCTTACAAAATGTTAGGCAAGACCTATGCCCTTTAATAAAGCAGTCTAACAACTACTGTAAAAACTCGATTCTTTGGCTGTTAGCTAGCAGGGGACGGATAACAGCGAGATAGACTGATTGATTGGTTTAAGGGGGTCTCTACCCCATATTTAGATTGTATTGGTCTCTCCAGGTTTTCTACCCTGCTAGCTTGCGGCCAGAGGATCGAGTTTTTACGGTATGTTTGTATAGTAACTAGGCCTTTTCAGGCACTCAGGCAAGGCAGCGCGTCTTAGCTGCATTTCCCCCTGCTATCGGGGTGCACGTTAACAGCTCCCGTCCAGGACAGCTAGCTTAGTGGGGCTGGATATATGAAGCTCGTGTTGAATACGAGGCTAATTTGCGTCGTGCTGGAAGTAACGCGTTGGTAAGATACTATGTACGTGGACGCGGAGGATTCGCCGAGGAGTACTTGTCGTGCGGAAGAAAATGCAGGTGGACTAATACAGGTTTCATTTCTTCTATCGTTGGGGTATACCAACATTATTCAATCGTCTTTTCGACTGTGATGCTGATATGCTGCAATGCTGAACGGAATTTCGTCGTGTGTGTGATGTTGTACATGCTCCCATCTCTTCCCTCGTCCATTAGAGTCTTCCTATCTGCGTTGTGTGTATAACACCATCTACGCGAAGTAGCTCTTCCACAGCACGCCCTCGAGGTCTTCCAGCTGCTCTTGTTCGAAAGCCTGTTGTGTCGTTAGTCATGAATCTCGGTAAGTGGGGGAGTGATCTGCTTACCTTGACATCAACATGCCAGGTGTCCTGTCTCGTCTTCTTGAAATCCGCCAATACGCTCTTGACGCTCTTACCTACCATTCCGGGGTCACTGCTTGCCTTCCGCGCCAACGTGGCCAGCACATCTGGCAGCCACTGTGGCGGCGGGCTCTGGTAGGGGAACGCTTGTGTGAGCGCGCCCAGCCCCAACACTGCCGCGTGTCTAGTCAAAACCAGTTTGTTCTGGTCTGCAGACGGCGTGCCAGGAATTGCCTTCTTCTTGGGAAGCGGGTTCTTGGTGAGCTGAGTGGTAAAGCGCTTCTTCAGCGTTTCGACCTGCTTATCGCGGAAAGCCTGGGGACTGCAGCGGATCATACCCGACAGGGTTGCAGCGGCACCCATGCGGACTTCTAGCTGCACGTCCGAGAGCATGGAAGAGACGCAGTCAAACAGCTCTTGCTGTTGCGAGGTGCTCATGAGGAAAAGGCGGCGGAAGTAAATGACCTGGACGTTGATCAAAATGCGCAGACGCTGATGCCAGCTTGTCGCGGTCTTGCCAATCCGGATAAGAGCGGCGATAAAGTCAGAGTCTTCGCCCTCGCGCTGTGGAATATTCGGCAAGTGACGGAAGACGTGGTATGCAAGAGATTGCAGCTCAGGGTCTTCCTTGATATCCATCATGTGCAAAAGCTGTTCCATGAAGACATCAGGGAAGAACTTGACAAGTTGCGTGCATTCATATGAGGAGAGCGTTGAGTCGAGCCAGAGAAGGACAGTCTTGCCGCCAGAAGTGTAGGAGGAAGGTGTCTGTTGGCCAGGCTCGCGTTGGTGACGCCAGGCTTCAAGACGAGAGAAGACATCGGTTATTGTGTTTGTGAACTCGTCTGTGGGCTGGTAAGGACGAATGCCGATTGATGAAGCATCTTTCTGTGCCTTGATCAAGGTACCAACATCCTTGTACGACTCGTGATAGCGTGTGCGGTAAATGGCAGCGATTGTCTGTCCCATTGCTTCACGCACACCCTTGTACGGGTGGTCGAGGTGCTTCATGAAGTCTTCCAAGATCGGCTTCTCCAAGCGGAAGTGCCAGCCCGCATCGCTGATCATCTGTGTGAGGAGGTGCACCTTGGAGCTCTCCTTGAACGCGGCGTTGGAGTCCATATCGAGGCGAAAGCTGGCGAGCCAGTCGACCATGGGCCATCCTCGTCGAGGGTCCTTGGACTGCAGAACAACGTGCAAAAACGTCGTCCAATACCCTGAATTCTCGGGCGTAAGACCATCCTTGAAGATACCACGAACGATTGGGAAGACGTACTCCCAGACTTCCGTTCGCTGTTCAGGTTTCAGATCTGGTGCACAAGAGAGCAACGCAGCCATGATTTCCGAGGTTGCACGGTGTTGGTGCTTGTCGCTGCCATCGCTATACACAGCCTCGGTGAGGTCCTTGATATCATCGAATGTCGCTTCAGTCAAGCCACAGAAGATGAGATCGAACGCATGTGTCAGAAGCATCGCGCTAGACATACGGAAGCGGTCGGCGCTGGCATCGCGGGGTTCCTGCTTCATGAACGCGAAGTAATTCGAGAACCATGAACGCGTCAGGTGTCCTGAGATCCTCTTGCGCACAGCATTCTCGGTCTCGTCGTACACTACTTGAGGCGCATTCGGCAGGAAACCTGGCATGGTCTTGTTCCACACCAGCCAACCGGGGTAGTCAAAGTCGACATAGTACTTGGCCTCAGGTTGTGCGAACGACTCGAGGTACTCTTCCGTCCACTTGGGGTCGTCAGGTCGGGTTGGAACCGAGATTTTATCTGGAAGATCCTCTTCGCCTAGCAAGTACTTCTCGTAGCTGTGACCAGTGATAGCACGTGTCTGAATGACTGAGAATAGTCCAATGAAGGCGCCTGCGTACAGACCGCGCAAGCTGGGATGCTGATCAATGGCACCCTTAGCAACAAGATCAATCATCTCATCAGAGGCAATGGAATCATAGCGCATCCCAAGGTTGACGATGATGGCTGCCGTACGGCTGACCTTTTTCCAGTGCTCGGTTTTTGCGATTTGGACCAGCTCTTTCGACAGGTCGGCCTTCTTGCCTTCGATGCGAGCACGCTTGCGCTTGATGTAGTCGCGTCGCTTCGTAACCTTCTGCTGCACGATCTCGTCTTCGGCGGAGTCGATGGCATATGCAATTGCCTGAACGACGTCCTTGTCGAGGATGACCATGCGCTCCATTGCTTTGCCCATGTCCATGACTTGGAAAGTGGCGTTTGTAGCAAGCTTCTGGACCGATGGCTTATCGGCACCAGTCACTTCGATGAACGCCTTGATCAGCTTTGGTGTGAACCTCCAGTCGCGACTGATGGTCTTTGCCAGGCTGCCGAAGAGGAGAGCAAACATCGCACCCTTGATACGAGGGTAGTCATGCTCTGCCACAGCCTTGACGAAAGCATCTAGGAGCGATGGGATGACCAGTGGTCGAGCACCCAACACGCACTTGACTGCCGATTCGTTCGCAGTCTGAGCCGTGCGGCGGATCTCCGTATAAAGAGAGATGCTGGACTCTGCGAGGTCGAGCAACAGCTGCTTATCAAGCTCAG
The DNA here is from genome assembly GCA_004011705.1 of Ascochyta lentis. Lineage (NCBI taxonomy): Eukaryota > Fungi > Ascomycota > Dothideomycetes > Pleosporales > Didymellaceae > Ascochyta > Ascochyta lentis. Next base: position 937,409 of record RZGK01000003.1, read on the forward strand.
TCTTAGGTCGAGGGTTGGCATTGTGGCGGAGGCGCTGCAGATGGTACACGTTGGCGCGTCGGACAAGGAGAGGTCGAGGGTACTGTTTCCGCAAACCGCTAAACCTGAACGGCTGCTCGTCGTTGTCGAGAAGCCTCGAAATGCGGTCAAGGACATGTGCAGAACGCTCGATGCCTACGTCAATGAACCAAGAACGGTACGCATTGTAGAGAGAGTTGAAGCAGGGCACATCGTCGGGCTGCTTCTCGATTAAGAAGCAGTGGACGTCATGCAAAATCTCACCAACACGGTGGCGCAGATCGTGGATAAGCTTGTAGTCCTTGTCGTCGCGAGACAATGGATAGCCAGACTCGTACTGGAACGTAGGCTTGACCTCTTCATCTTCTGCCTCACCCAGACCGGCGTCATCATCGATACCCTCCGTGTCCATAGCGTCAGGATCCGAGCCGCTCTCAGACTCGTCATCAATGCTCCCGCTGACTCGGTCATGTCGGACGTCGAAAAGTACCGAGATACCCGAGATGATTAGCCTCAGCAGGACAAGGTTTCTTGATACTTCATCTGACCAGTCTTTACCAGTACCCTCTCGTTTGATCGGCGAATCTGCGGATATAAGCGCAACAAGAGCGTTCATGGAGTTGCTAGCATGCGTTTCGAACAATCTAACGGCAAACGCAACCTCTTCAGGATTTGGAGAGTGCCACTTGACGTTCAACTGCTTGATGTCTACCTGCCTTCCCCAAGACTCAGCAGTAATACCCTGCGCAAGCTCGTGCTGCTCGTAGATATCGTAGTCGACGGTGTAGGTGCAAGTGAGGTTGAGGAGAAGGTGATGGATGAAGTTAGAGACATGCACTGTGGGCGTGCCCCTGCACTTCTGCTGCATGTACTCGGCGATCTCGAAGAGGTCGTCCTTCCATTCAAGTACAGCGTCACCAACGTGCACAACGCACATGCTTAGGATGCTGAGGTTCCATACAAGAGCACGGTCACGCGGGAGGACTTCTGCACCGGTCGTTCGTGTCGAGCCAGCGCCAATGTCCTCAATCTCTGTGCGAATTCCCGCGAACAGATGAGGCAGCAGACGCTTCAGGGCCTTTTCAGGGTTGATCTTGACAAGACTGTTGCAGATGAAAGCAATCGCGTCTCGCGCTTGATGAATGACATGATTCGAGATGAAGTTGGCAATCTTGTCTAGCGCGACGTCATACAGCTCTGGTGAAAGCGCAGCAAGCAGTGGTGTGAACGCTGCAGGCAGGTGGTTCACCACATACTCTTCAGGCGATCCACTTCGAACTCTTGAGGCGTCTGGCAGGTTTTCCAGGAGAGTAAAGACGCGGCCAAGAAACGAGATGAGGAACTCGTTCAAGCCCGTAGTGGAGGAACGCAGAATCATCTGCTCGTCCTCGTCGCTGAGCTCTTCGTCATAGTTGATCTCAATGTTACCGTTGGCGCTCTCCAACCGCTCGACTTGTTGTGTGATCCATTGCATGGCCAAGCCTGTGTCGCCGCCCATGTCCTCTCGTGGCGTATCTGTCCCATCTCCAGAAGATGTGCCAGCCGAAGCCTTCTTTGCTTTGGTGAGGTCGTGGAACGGCACCAGGTAGCACACGCCTTGCACGTACTGTAGAGTGTGTAACGTCTTCTCCAAGTCATTGGCGTCAATACCAGGTAACGCAAGCCCGAGTACTGTGGTAACGTGGCACCTCCAGCCTTTGGTCTTTGCCATGATCTTGGAAAGCATGTGCAACGCGCGAATAGAAGAGATGGTGCGATGTACCTCAACAAGACCCTGCATAGCAGGATAGATCCGCTGCAGAGCGCCTGGAAGGATCAGATTCGGTTCCAGGTACGCCAAGCTCTGGAGGGTAGACAACGCATATTGTACAGCCTTGTCGCTCTTGCTGAAGATGCCCATGAACGTGACCTCTCGCAAGCAGAGCACAAAGCGCCTCTTGACTTCATCGTTGAGCTGCCGCTCTTTCGGCACGTCCATCTCGCCACTGTGCTCCCGGTTCCAGCGCAGCACGAAAAAGTCGGAGAGGTAGTACACCAACTGTGCGAGCGGCCTTGTCCAACTGCCAGAATTCGACGGGTGGAAGAATGTTTCGACAGCCTGAATGAGACCTTCCAGCTTACTCAATATGGAGTCTGGATGATCTACGCACGCCGGCGACAACGACATGCCGATGAAGCGAGCAATGTGATGAGTCGAAGGGTGCTTCCGCTGGTCCCGGTCAAGCATGACTGCCAGACCAGCACCAAGGTCGACCGCAGTACTGTACGGCGACGTTGCCTGTCCGACGGGAATCTCGAGTAGCCGCAGAATTGCTGTGAAGATGTGCGAGTTCTGCTCGCCCGTGAACATGCCGTATTGAGAAAAGGGGATGTGCGGCGCTGTCAGGTTGTCTCTAGCCAGACGCGATATGGTGTCGAGGAAGTGGGCATCGAACAGTCGCGATCGGTTCACTAGCGACCAACAGTGGAAGAAGGTTGGCAGATATTCCTGCGGTAACAGATTCGGCTTGTCCTCTGGTGCGGCGTTGGTGGGAAGCAGCAAGTTCAGCAGCCCCACCACGACGAACGCGCCCTCGCTAAACGAAGTGCTGAAAAAGGGCAGCAGCTCCTCGAACATGGCAGGTATCTCGTTTGGGTCGAAGTACAGCTGGGCGAAGGTGCACATCTTGGTCAGTGTTCGGATGTTGCGCTTGACGTTGGGTGGGTGAGCGCCACCCGACTCTGAGGGTAGCACGAACAGCTTCAATTCCCTGTACAGCGGCCGCCAGTCGAGGATGAGGTCCTTGCCGGGGCGCAGGTAGTGTTTTCGCCTGCAGTCATGTCAGTCAGGCTTGGTGGGGTGTTACAGGCTGAGGGGTGGCTCACTTGGTCAGCACCATAAACATAGACGCAAAGCGCTCTGCTACCAGATAGTCCAGCCCTGGGGCGAGCGCCAGCTCGTAGTATAGGTTCACGAGCTTCACCCGCGTGCTGCGCGGGAGGTCGAACTTGAGTGACAGCCAGCCTCGAATCTCGCGTGTCCAGTGCACAGCACCGGGGGCGAAGTCGCCTGCCGACACGGCGATGTACAGGTGCTTCAGACATGTGTTCAGGCTCTCGAGGCGCTCGCTGGGGTCCTCGGTCTGGTATGGCAGGTAGTCGAAGTAGGGAAAGGTGCGCGGGCGGCTTCTGCTGTCTTCGCCGTTGACTGTGCCATTGGCGGCGCGCCAGTCGCCACCGGGCGAGGTCGCTCGCGAGTTATCAGCGCCGGTGCCTGTGTCGGGGGCGCCCATGAGCTGCGATATCCGCTCGCTGACGGCCATGGTGGTGGAGGGGTATGAGGTGGTGGGTGCGGGCGTGGGCGTGGGCGTGGACTGAAACGTCGACTGGGACGTGGGCGATCGATGGGCTTAGGGCGTAGTGGGCTGGAGCTCGGTGGTCGCTGTCATCAACGGGCGGCGGCGGCGGTCAATGCTGGTGGCCGTGAAAGTGAAGGTGAAAGCGAAAGCGAAAGCGTGTTGCTGCTGCGAATGTCAACGAAGAGGCTCCGTGACCACCTGCAACCTGCAGGCGAACCGCGCCGAGCGTAATCGAGTATCCACACGACACCAGATGATCAACGGCGGGAGCTTGTGGACATGACGTACCTGGCTTCTGCTGCGTCGAGGGTGGGAGGTTGTGCTGGAGAGGGGCAGGCACGGCTGGCAATGTGTGAATGAAGCCCGGAGAAAGTTCCCACGAGCACTTCATGTAAGTAGCCGCCTCGTTGCTGCAATCCCGAGCTGCGGCTCGCTTCGTCGACGATGACCGGGGACCTCACTGGAGCTATGGCGGCGAAGGCGGTGAAGCTACGCCCGCAGCGGCTAGTCACGACGCGCGACGGCAATCCACCCAAGCACGACTGACGGACAACAGTTGCGCTGCACGAGAGCAATCGCACGGTCTGAGGTTCCAGGAAACCGTCTCTGTTGCCCCGGTCAATGGTCCTGCAGGCACAGTGGTCAGTGGTCAGTGGTCAGTGGTCAGTGGTCAGTGGTCAGTGGTCAGTGGTCAGTGGTCAGTGGTCAGTGGTCAGTGATCAGTGATCAGTAGTGATTGCACAACCGCCGGCGAGAAAGCGCTCTATAAGTCCTCCAACTCCCGCTCCAGGCACACGCGGACGCGCAATACAGCCAGAAGGGCAACACCAGTAAGCACACGTTCCTTTTGCCCTCTTTCCCATTCCACCTCCTTCCCTGTCCGTCTCGTCCTGCAGTCAGAATGCATTGGTCGAGTCGAATCTTCTACCAAACCGTTTCCGTGTATATTCGTCCCGCTACGCGTTTGGTTGCGCCGTTGCACGACACGCGACATGCCTGTCGCCGCCACATGGCTGTCTTCGCGCAGCGCCATGGTCCAACTGCGCCCCTGGAGTGTTGAGGGCTGCTCGAAGAAACGCTCAAGAACCGATTCTTGTAATTTGGACGTCTTTGGCTTTCGACAGTCGATGCTGTCATCATATACACCTTCAAAATTGGAACCTTTGTCGTCTCAGCATTTCACCAACCTCACCTGCAAATCACAACCATACCTTCCAGCACCACACTAACCCCCACAGCAAACAGCCGCAATGTCTTCCTACTACGACGTCGACGCCATCCTCACAGATGCACAAAAAGTGCCCTGCACCTTCGAGCTGACCGTCCCCGGGCTAGGCTACCTGGAAGGCAATCTCAGCGGCGACATGAAGCAAGGCTCCAAGATCGAGCTGCCGCTGTGGCTGGGCGAGATGCTCGCCCTGAGCCAGAGCCTGAACACGCAGTCGCTCGTGACGCTGGATCCGCCGACCGCGCTCTCGCCCCGTGTTCTGAATGCACTGAAAGCGGACCCCCGGACCGTGGATTTGCGTGCCTTGGCCCCGCATTTTTATAATCTCGGCGCGAGGATTTTGGAGTTGTTTGATGAGGACGAGATGATTGAGGTCTTGTCAGATGTGCGTCTCCCTTTCACTTTTCATGGCTGGTGAGTGGGCAGCTGACGAATGGCCATGCAGACGTACAAGGCACGCGCGGCCGTGATTGCAGACCAAGCGCACAACCCTCGTGGCGCTTTGGGCGAAGGCGCCGACTTCATGCGGGGGTTGGACGAGAACGAGCGACAATGTAGGTGATGGTGCTATTGATGCCGCCTATGTGTGCTAACCCTTCTAGTATTCCGAGCTGCACACGACAGCGCAAAGGGAGTCAGGACGTGGATGGCGGACCTGCAGAAGAAGTGAAGAGATGAGACGAAATGTGCTTGATTTACAAACCCGTCAGGCGAAGAAAGACCAGAAAAACACCTTTACGATGATGAATAGGTATGATTTATGAACACGTCCGCCGTGCGACTTCATATACAAAAGATAGGAAGACAAAGCCCCGAACTCCACGCTTGCGAGAATGAACGACGCCTGGGAACAAGAACGAGAGTAGCTAGATATGGTCGCATGCAGAACGCTCAAGTAGCAGGCTGGAGGCCCTCCATGCACAAACAATACAAATTGTGAATAATCCGCCTCTTAAAAACCTAAGATCCCCGAAACGCACTGCCAAGATTGCTATTCTGCAACAGTGCAATGAGTTGCTCCGGAGGGTACCCAAGAAAGACTGGACCATTGAACACCATCTGAGGAACGACCTTGGGAGACTCGTGTTCTTTCGATGGTGATGGAGAAGGCTGTGCCATTGGCTCCGGCTTGACAGTAGGCTCCGGCTTTGGACTTGGTGATCGGTAAGTGCTGGGCCCTGGCTGCGTGGGTGCAGTCGCCACAGTAGGCATCGTAGGCATGGTCGGCAGAGTCGGCACTGCCTGTGGCGCACCCTGTGCACGCATTCTTGCAAGCGCCTCGTGGTCGAATGGACACTTGCCAGCAGGTTTTTGCGGCGTCTCGCCGATCTCGCGATCAGTCTTAAGCGGCACTGGTGGAGAGGCAGTCGCAGCAGAGCCGACTGAGGACGAACTTTCGGCGTTCGTGTACTTGGCGGGTATTGAGATGCCCCATGGTCGACTTGGTGACTCGCCCACTCTGACATCCTTGAGTGGCCGATCGAAGTGGCTCGTCCTGTCCTCATCTGTAACCGGCTCTTGCGGTATGTCTTCTGGTGGCGACGCAACACCCTGAAGACTGTCCGAGACAGCCCTCGCCCACTTTGTTACCTTGGCATCCGCTTTGATACCCGGATTGCCCTCATTATCTGGCTCTTCCTCGATCGCATCTTCCGGCTCTTCAGGTAGCCAAGCCTGGTGCTTCTGACCCAACCCTTGAATCATGTTGACAATGTTGCCATACTTGCGGTCCAGCTGATCGATACTCTCTTGATTGCTCTGAAAGCGAGTGATGCAGACCTCGTGACTCCTTGGCAGCTCATGCTTGTGCTTCTCAAAGTACTTTGCAACCTCCTCAGGGTCATGCTGGTCAAGGAAGCGAATGGGGCATACGACGGCAGAACCCTCGACGGAGACAGAGGGCGAGGAAGGATTGTTTCCGCAAATTTCAGCGCGAATGGGGTCGGTGAATGATGGACGTTTTGACCTTCTGCCTCGCGAGCTCAGCCTCGAAGTGGAGCTGCGCGGGGTAGCGAGCGAACTGCCTCTCCCAGCTCCCGAAGCGAATGGACACCCAAGCTTACTGGGTGTTCCAAGTGCTGTGAAGTCTTTCTCCATGGGCGATGTGACACTGCTCGTTTGGGTATTCGATGATATTGTTTGTGGGTCCGCTTGAGGGCCGCTCCAGATTCTGACACCAGCATCCTCGGTGGGAGCACGCAGGGCAGCCGCAGCGACCTCAGCCTGTCTAATAACTACAGCCCGACTCTTTCGCTCCACATCGTCGCCCTGAGCCAACAGATCCACCACGTTCAACCGCGCCCGAGGCTGCTCCTCGGCTACACGCTCGAGGTCCTGAAGGAAGGCAATATGATCCTGCGACAGGGTGCTCGGCGTGAAGCGCTTCAGAAGGTCGAGATACTGTGGCTTGTCAGCGTGTGTACCAGGGAGGTATCGTGTGGCAAGTGGTGTGATGTAGAGGAGGATCAGGATAACATGTGGTTGTTGTCTGTCAAAGCCGCTGAGCAGCTGCAGGTCTAGAGCTAAGTGTATCATCATAGAAGAGATGGGTGTGTGTGTGAAGGAAGAAAAGACGAAACGTACCTGCTGTTTGGCCCAGGACAGCTTGCACTCGAGCTGCTTTTGCTGATCAAAAAGCGCCTGGTACTCTCCGCTCAGCGCCGTGAACCCCTCGGCGAGCTGATCAGCAAGCTGCGCAATATCCTTGGTTGCATCATTAGCCATGGCTGTGTTAGTCAAGAGTAGAACTGGCAGTGTGGGCAGGGAGTCTTTGGGGAGAGACCAGCTCCGATTGCGCGTAAAGAGGCTGCGTTGTCACGTTGTCAGGCGAAGGAAGAATCGGCGGATGTGACGGCCGGGGGGTTTGGAAGCGAGGCGCCCAAGCGCAGCCCCGAAGTGGGCAAGACCGGTACGCTAAGCTGTCCGAGGTCCCTTTGGTCTTGGACACTGCGCGTCAGGTCTGCGCCTCTGCATTGTGGCCTTGGTTTACGTAGCATTTTACGAGCATTGGTCTTCTTATACAGCATGCCGCCCATTCCATGACGTCCTAATTTCACCATACACGACTCCCCACACCAGTCTTTTTCAAACTCTCCCCACTAGTTCGTTCCTGCAATCGCGACGTTCATCTACATTTCCTAGACCGAGTGCTTCAAGGGCTCAACAATTCCAACCATGGGCTCCCTTCACGACTCCCGCATACACAAGTGGTTTGCAACCTCGCCGCCCGTTGCATGGACAATACGGCAGCTGAGGGAGATCCTCATCGGCTCCCTCAAGCAGGGACCCATCCCTCAGCATGTCGCGTTCGTTATGGACGGCAACAGACGGTTTGCACGCAACCACCACATTGAGACGGTAGAAGGGCACAACATGGGTTTCGAGTCATTAGCAAGGGTAGGTTGCAGTAACCTTGACCTTCCCACGGCGTACTAAACCAATTGCAGATCCTAGAGGTTTGCTACAAAACGGGTGTCAAGGTGGTCACCATCTACGCTTTCAGCATTGAGAACTTCAAGCGCTCCAAGCACGAAGTCGACGCCCTCATGTCCATGGCCAAGGTCAAGCTGGAGCAGTTGTCTGAGCACGGCGCTCTCCTCGATCGATACGGAGCATCCGTCAGGGTGCTGGGTCAGCGCGACCTTGTAAAGCCTGACGTCCTCAAGGCTGTCGACAAAGCCGTGTCGCTGACTGCGCATAACAAGAAGTGAGTGACTCGATGGGTCAGTATCGAAAGCGAGTTGCTGACAAGCCAGGGCCATTCTAAACATCTGCTTCCCGTACACCTCGCGAGACGAAATCACAACTGCAGTCATGAAGACTGTCGAGACCTACAGCACGCCAATCCACAACCTCCAAAGCCCCTCGAAGCGTACGTTCTCTGAATCGGGCATTACCCAGCACATCCGCAAGCAGTCCCTCAGGGAGGATTCTGAAGGCGGAGCTGAGCAGCACGAGTCTCGGTCATCTTCGCCGTCAAAAGAAGGCAAGCACAACGACGACGAACGATCCTCGTCGACTTCGACGGCTATCAACCCATCTGAGAAGGACGATTCGCACAGTCTGAACCAGTTCCTGGATCCCGAGGCGATCACCACTCAAACTTTGACGGACAACATGATGACAGCGGATGCCCCGCCACTTGACTTGCTAGTGCGCACGTCCGGCGTGGAGCGGCTGAGCGACTTCATGCTATGGCAGTGCCACGAGAACACATCGATTGTGTTTCTCAAGTGTCTGTGGCCGGAGTTCGACTTGTGGCAGTTCTTACCTGTGCTGGTAGAATGGCAGTGGCAACAGAAGAAGATACAGGAGGCCGCAGCGCAACAACAGAAAAGTCGCGGGCGGCCCAAGTCGGACTAGTAGTCACAACGTGTGGAGAGGCAGATGAAATGCAGCGCATCGACGATACCCCAGAAGCAAGCGAGCTTATTCATAGCGAAATGCAAGAAATTGGCAAATCGAAGTGTGCAGCTGCCAACCCCAGTCAAGACTCCACAATGATTCGCAACCGTCAAGCGGCTTGCAGCAGTCTAGTTCGCACGCGAGTTTGTGGCAGATGACATGCGGCAGGGCCCTTATCTCTCCCAGACGTTGGCACTCCTATACCGCCGCGGGACCAGTAGTTTGTTCGCGCTAAGACCAGGGAAACCCTCGATTGACACCCCTGCAAATGCCCAAACGTCATTCTAACATCTCACTAGCTCTTGCACAGTGCAATGCTTGGGCGCCACGCCATAAAGGCTGCGTGTGACGCTCCTAGACCTTTTGGTCAAACTGAGCAGCATCTTCACGAGCCTGGTCCGTCTTCACAACCTCGTATACTAACACTGCATTTGCCAGCATTCGACAAGGAAGTGTAGTGAAGGGCCAAAAGTGAGACAGCCGCGGCTATCGACTCATCGAGCAACGTCTCACCACGTATGTAAGAAGAGGATCACAGCATTGCTGCATGCCATCTTGTGCTTACGGCTATAGAATATGCCTACTCCTACCCTTCTCACTATACCTGTCGAGCTTCGAGAGCTGATCTACGGCTTCCTCTTCAATTCTTATACTGTCCTCCGTGGCTTCAAGCATACCAAGAAGCCAGAAGTGCAATCTACATGCCCACCTCGTGCAGCGTTGCTGCTTACATGCCGCCAAATCCACGCCGAAGCTTGGCGACACCTCCCACTGAACTGCACCCTTCACTTCCGCGATACAGAGAGTCTTCTCGATACACTCCTATCTGTTGATCAAAGCGTTGTTACCCGGATTCGTCACGTCCGCGTTCGCGCGTTTCCATTTCCACTCTATGCAGACGATAAGGCCGAGTACTATCCTACTTATTACTTTGCCAATGCGTTGAGCCTGCTCCCCGGCCTTTGCCTTGATGAACTGCAAGTGGAGGATTGCTGGCATGGCTACGGACAAGGCGATGGCTGGCGCGATGTCACCACGTACATGGATATCGAAGCCTTGTTGAAGAGTGACGCATGGAAGAAACTCGTCTACATCACACCATGCACCGATTTTATCGCCTCAGGCTACGATCACAGGAAGAAACGGCAGCAGCAGCCAGAGAGCTGGGATGCATCGCTAAAGGAACGCGATGGCGAGGCGTCAGGCGCAAGTGTGCAAATGTGGATAGTACCCACGAAACAAGGCGAGGCCAGAGATGAAGATAGAACGGAAGACGGCCGCAAGATGCAAGAATGGTCCGCGAGGCCTGGGCACGAGATTATCCAGAACTGGCGTTTGGCGGGGCCAGAGCAGAGTCTCAAGGGCGAGGTGAGGATCGTTGCAACAAGGGGAAAGAGGACGAGGGCTGTGCAGTTGGGCATACAGGAGAAGACGGGATGGAGGGAGTTGAAGGAGCAGGAGGGTGGGTTCGTGAGAGAAGGTATGAGCTCGTTGTTTGGAGGAAAAGACGAAGGCTAACGAAGCACAGATTGGAACCCTTATCACAACGACATGGCTGATGCAATGGGATGGGTGTATGGAGGCTGGAGCAGGAGAATGCAACTTGCTAGCCAAGCTACAAACAGCTAAAAGCTGTGCCGCGCTGTTCGGATCCTGAGATACCAGACGTGTAGTAATACTCATACGACTTTCCATCTTGCTCCACATAGCACAGTCACGAGACGCAGGAAACCAAGTAAAGAAGCGTTTCCAAATACCTACTATGTACGAGTCACTCCAGCACTGACAACTTGCTCAGGCTTCTGAGTGGCTGCTCGCTTTGCACTTGTTCCCGCTTGATCGTGTGCCCTGGAGCAATCGAGGCAAGGCCCGGCAACACTTGCCGCGAACGAGCAACAAGACTCCACCCGGACAGGATGCCGTGGCTAGACAGGAGCGGCACTTTGATCCTCGGAGAACAAGTGGCCCAGCCGTAAGCAGAAAGTCGAATTGCGGTGTGACACGTGCGCTGCTGCGCGGTGCATTCGCGACCCCGCTAGCGCGACTGCCGTTCCCGCAACAACGAGCGGTTTGTTTACGTCAAGACAGGCACGAACCATCTGGAGTAGACAACCCCAACGGCCTCCGCCAAATGCGCCAGACATGTCCCTGCTCTAGTTTGCACTCGCTTCCACTGCATTGCTCTTGTTCACCGCCTGCGTTACAGCACACGCACTTCCCATCCCGTCGCCGCTGCCTTCGCAATGGCAGCGCCTGCGCCCGCCGGCCCCGCTGCAGGGCATCGACGTAACAAGTCGGCCTCGGTCCTCAAGTCCATCATCGGCCACCACAAGCGTTCGCCGTCTGACGGCACTGCCCTCAAGGCTGCCCCCATTGCTGCGCCATACATTCCCATGCCGTCTGCGACCTTGAATGCGCCGCCGCTGCTGCCGCCAGACCACCCCCACAGCCAGCTACGCAACGCCAACAACGAGATCGAGAACCTTCCCATGCTCCCGCCGTCCCCACGCAAGCAGTCGCAGGACACCCGCAGCTCGAGCCCCAGAAAGGGCCTGCATAAGAAGACGCTCAGCTCCGTATCACTACGATCTCTCAGCAAGGACAAGGCGAAGGAGAAGCAGTCGGTCGACCTCAGACGGTCACAGGAGGAAGAGCCTGTGCTCGACAAGTCGAAGAAACCCAAGTCATCAACCAACCTAGCATCCATGTTTGGTAAGAGCAAGCCGAAGAAGATAGCCCAGTCGCCCACCAAGGACAAGGAGAACACGGCTCCATTCAGCTCCATCTTTGCTTCCGAGCCGCCACCGACACCCATATGGGCTCAGTTCAGCTCGCAGCCTCTGCAGGACATCACAACCACCAGCAAAGTCCCGCTCAACGACCAGCGCCGCAGCCTCGAAGACGATATCGCTTTGTACACTCCGCAAAACTACTCGCCATCGAAGCAGCGCGACTTCTTTGACGTCGGCCAGCCCTCGCTTCAGAAGCGACCTACACCGAAAGAGCGACCAAAGTCCATGCACGTTCCTAAGACGATGTCAACGGCCTCACTGCTCGACACCTTTTCGCGGAAGAAGAGCACCGATCGCCCTCCGTTGACAGACACGCACGGTAATGGAGAGAGGACACGAGACAGCTCGCCATCGAAAAGCAAACCGACAAGACCTGCGCTAGGACGCGCCAGCACAGATACTGGCAGGCAGTTCATAACGATCGGAGCGATGGAGCCTCCTCCAAGTCCAACAAAGAAGCCTAACAGGGTCATGGCTGCTGTGGCTGCTTTCAATGGCAGGGCGAAGCAAATAGACGCTGCACCGGCATCGCCCACGAAACTTGACCCGAAGGTGGTGGACGCTGAGTTTGAGGAAGTGCTGGTAAGTTCTCAAAAGCGTAAAGACGCATGCAGTCGTTGACAAAGTCTAGGAATCGCGAAATATCCCCACACATCAGCGCGCCGCGATGCGGACGTTGAAGATAGAAGTCAAAGCTGATTTCGTCCGAACGCACAAGCTCGATACACCACGCGTGTCTACGAATTCCATACCGTCAATAGGGGAGGGCGAAGGCAAAGGCGCACCTAAGCTAGGACCCACAAAATCCACCAAGTCGAGAAACGACTCTGCGCAGGAAGATCATCTAACGCTGCAGACCAGCAAAGCAGATGGCACCAAGCGCGAGCGTCCGACAAGCAAGACGTTCACGTTCAGCAGGAGTAATTCTCCCACAAAGAAGCAGCGAGCCACGGAAATAGGTGCAACCGCAAAGACAAGTCCGATTCCGAAGTCTCCTTCTTCTAGGTCCCTAATCTCAGACGCGGCCTCGAATAGATCCGTCTCCAACAGCTCAAAGACGGTCAAGTCTGCAGAGTTCATCAACTACCTCAAGAAAACACCAAAGCCTCAGGACGTCGAAGTAGGCAAGCTACACAAGCTCCGATTATTGCTGCGAAACGAGACTGTCGATTGGGTAGACACGTTCATTCAAGACGGCGGTATGCTGGAACTCGTCGGCCTCCTCCACCGAATTATGGAAATCGAATGGCGCGAGGACCACGAGGACACACTCCTCCACGAGCTACTCCGCTGCCTAAAAGGCCTATGTACAACGGATAGCGCCCTCAAGCAACTCGCCAGCATCTCCTCTACCCTCTACCCAGCGCTCCTTGGTATGCTCTTTGATGAAGAGCACAAAGGCCCTAGCGAGTTCACCACCCGCGAGCTCATGATTCAAATCATCTTTGCTCACATCGACATGGCGCCTGAATCCGAACTCACTTCCCGCGCAACAGAACTCCTCGGCTACCTACGCGACCCTGTCAAAGAAAAGGAATCCTCAACCGTCCCCTTCATCTTGCAAATGCACACTTCCCGGCCCTACCAAGTGTGGTGCAAGGAAATGACAAACGTAACAAAAGAGGTCTTTTGGATCTTCATCCACCATTTGAATGTCGTCCCCGTTCCCCCCGCGCCCTCGGCAGACAAGCCGTCAAAAAGCTACGCCAAAACACACTTCCCCGGCCCCCGCGCAATCGTCCCTGCGGCTCCCTACGTTGGTGGTGTAGAGTGGGACGCAACGAACTACGTTGCCACACACATTGATCTTCTCAATGGGCTGCTCGCATCTTTGCCCACTCGGCAAGCCCGCAACGAGCTCCGCGAAGACCTCCGGATCTCAGGCTTTGAGAAACTCATGGGCCACCTTCGGGCGTGTAATCCTAAGTACTACGGCGCTGTGCACGACAGTATCAAAGTATGGGTCGGAGCAGCACTGGAAGACGACTGGGATGTCAAGCCTGTTCGCATGGGCAGTGGAGATAAGAACGGCAGCAGCAGTCCTGTGAAGATGAGTCCGAAGAAGAAGGCAGAGCCAGCGCCGCAGATTGATGTGCCCAAGCTCGATCTTGGGCTAGCGTTTGACAGAGAGATCGACATTGGAGGACCTGTAGGCGGACGCAAGGACGACGACTGGATCTAGTTATCGACCTGCTTACCACGAACATGTTGGATACTGCAGCATAGTTGGATTCTACGCGTCTTTCCGGCGCTGGCATGGGCGGGTTTGGAGGGATTGTTTTGCATTTTGGTTACTCTTGAGTCTTGTTCCCCCACCTTCCTTCCTCCCGTCCTTCTTCTCTTCCCTTTTCTCCTGCTTTAGCAGTTCAGCACACAGCGGGGACCAGCAGCATATCTAACGACTTTTAACGACCCATGACGACCCCCGAGACGGCGCGCTCTCTCTCTTTATCTTTCCTTTTCGTTGTTATCTGCATGGACAAGGAGAGCAAGCAGACTAGACCAGATTGGACTTGTCTTGCCTTGTCTTGTTTGAACTTAGCCTGCAATTGTATATATACGTACTGCGTTAGCATACCACTTCCCTTTTTTCGTCCTCACTTTCCTTCTTCTTCCCCTTTGTCTTTTGGTTTTCCTATTCTGGGCCGTAGTGCTTGGCGCTGGAGTCCAGCGTGCTTTCAGAGTTGCGTAGTTGTTTCTAGTAGCAGTAATTACAACATTCCTCTTACGTGCTAGAACAGCCTCTATACCAGAATAAATCACTCATACTCTAACTTTTAAACATTCACTTTTTCTATCCTACATCACCAACGTAGTCATCGCCGCGTAATCCGTTACTAGCAGCTGTCAGCACTGTGGCTTGGCTCTACCAAGCAGGTCTTCCACGCGTGTAGACTCTGACGCTAAGGCTCTTATCGAGGTCAACAACTAAGAGCAGATCCGTTTTCTTGCGTTGAGTCATCCTTGCTATTCTATAAAGTCTACGTAACGCTTATGGTTGAATCAGACCGATAGTGCACATTGCCAGGGGATTCTAAACAGAACAATATACCTAGACACAAGCTCTAGACAACCCGCATCCTCTTGTACTACTGCCACCCACTCTATACTCGTACGGAAATATAGGAAACGTCGCTAGTCGAAATACCAGTCCCACGAACAAAGCGACTTCAGAATTCCGCTGGCATTGATTGGTGTGAAAGACCCAGCCAGCCACCGAGTCACAAAACCACCGCAATAAACTGGTATGTAGAAACACTCCATCGAGCATGCTATCACACGTCTCAGTCGACACCCACACCCGTGTCGTCCCACGCTGACGCTCTCCCGTCCTGCGAGTCGTTCCCGTGCTACTTCCCTTTGGCTCAGCTCGATGCAAACCACGCATGATGTGCTGGCAAGCAACACAGCAGAGTAGTGATCGCCGTAGCGCGACAATACAATCACGGTAAGCGAGGATCTGCGTTTTTTGTTTCAGGGCCGCTTGAGCTGGTGGTTTCGTCACCGCGGTTACTTTTTTTTTCGCAGGCTCGAGTCCGTTTAGGTCTTGATTCGAAATGGTCGGCTATAGTGTCTTCTTCACAAAAAAACCTGTACGCTCGACGCGGTTTCGAAACTCGCGAGTTCCGGGGCCCCGCTCGGGTATAATATATGCTAGAGTGCGTTCTCCCCGTGGCTAGGTCAGTGGTGGCTTGGTTTCCCACCGCATGGGGTGACTAGCATCATTGACTGCCGGTCATGGAACTACAGAACCGTATTCAAAACGCAGGTTCATCCAAATAGCGTGACCTGGTTGGTTGTCCGACTTGATCCCGCCATGCATGTATATGCGTGGGAGCGACCACGCCATGTGGTCAAATCCAGAACTCGTGTCTTGTCTGTTACACACGACTCGAAGATATTCCGTAGCCTCGGGGTAAAGATGGCGGAGCGTTGTGAGGTCGCTACTGACAGGTTTATTTGAATTGGCGTTCTCGGTGCCGGAGAGATATCAATAGCTAGATTATTGGAAAGCAGTTCATTCCCACTCGCTCACGGACTGATGGTACGCTGGAATTCTTATGTAGTTGTTTGTTGCAGCTTCCTCGGTGGAACAGTGATCAGAAACACAACTCACCTTTAATCAAACATGTATTCAATCAAAGCTCACGGAGTATTCAGACACTTCACCGACATGCACCGCTATGGCTATGCAAGATACAAACACACAGCAATACTCTCCACGCCATCAAATAGTATCGTATCGTGTCGGTTCTTGGTACACCGCACCGAACGATCCCACGTTCGTTGCTTACACGAGATGCAGAAAGCTGTATACCTCTATTTGTCAGTACGCTGATGATATAACCACACTCACACACGCACACGCACACGCAGCATTCCTTCATCCCAATACCCACCATCTAGGTATCTACCCCCACTCCACCATTGAAATCCGCAACCCAGCTGCCCGGCAAACCAGCAACCAAGCGGTATTTACTTACTTACTTACTTACTTACTTACTTACTTACTTACTTACTTACTTACCTACCTACTCAAGAGCATCGTGCCATTGCTGAGCTTGAGTCAATCGACGACCTACGAGCGTTTACAGTCTACCTAGCTATGAGATCAATGTACCTATATCATACGCTTGTATATGTCCGTTTCCATATACTTAGCATATTGGTTACGTGTGATGTGCGTGTGGAAGTAGCTCGGGGTCCCTATACTAGTTTCTACGCGGAGCAACGGGTGGCAGCAGATGTCGAGACGGTGGGTAGAGGATGTGTGTGTTGGGGTAATGATACGTGGTTGTTTTGATTTGGCAGATACTGAGTGCACTTGTGTATCTGTGTTGAGCGTGGCTTTCTGTGTTGTTGTGGGGAAGATGTGTGTTGTGTTGTGTTTTGTATTTGTTGTGTTGTGTTGGCTGTTGCTATTTACGACTACTGTTATCATTCCGGGTATCTCAAACAACTTCTCCCTTCCCTTCCTGTCACGTTTTAGACAAAAAAATAAAATCGCCCTTCATTCCGTAAACGCCTTTGAGAACACCGGATGAAGAGATAGAGAAACGAATGCAGCACCTCAAAACGCCCACAGCAAAAGAATGGTGACTATGCTGAATGTCAACGTTGCTCCGATGGTGGCGGCTACTTCTTTCCGCTCAGCAGCTAGGAGCTCCAGAACTATGTCCAACCAGCTCAGGGAATCCCAGCGCTGGAGAAGTGAGGATATGTCTGGGATAGTGGGGTGGGCTTGCAGAGGCGTGTTGTCGTTGGTGATTGTTAGAGCAGACGGCCGGGTAGGGATGGGTGTGTCGTTATTAATGAGTGTAGAGTTGTTTGGTTGGCGGCGATGGGGAGTGCTGGGTCGTTGCACGAGTCGTTTGTTCTGTGCCTGCTCGACCTGGCGGTCCCATAAAGCTAGTATGGCCTCCATCTCGATAGCATCCTCGTTACGTTCCTTTCGGTCTTGGAGCTCTTTCGCCGAGAAGGCTTTCGTCGCATGCATGTCCTGTTTGCTGCGCCCACCCGCATATCTAACTGCAGGTCCAAATTCTTTCTTGATAATTGCTGGCTCCTACGCCTTCTTCTTCCCCTTGCCCTTCTTTTTCTTGCCGACTTCGATTGTCCCACCTTCCACCTCCCCTTCCTGTAGGCCAAAAACCTCGTTCGCTTGCATTTCCTTGATCTTCTGCGCGCCACTAATGAACATGGTAAGGTCGTGGTTCTGCTCTTCCAGGTCCGCCTTCTGCGCGTCCAACGCTTTCACCCTCGCTTCAGCATCCGCAGCGACTTTCTCAAGATGCTTGATCCGCGTGAGGAGGGAGTCGTTGACGGTTTTCTCTTCCTTGTATTGTTTGGTCAGGGTGCGTGCAAGGTCAGCTGCGGACGTGGCTTTCTGCATGTTACGCGCGCTTTCCTTTTCTAGGCTGGTCATCGTGGCCACAGCTTCGGTATGCTGGAGTTCTAGGGCCTTGAACTTCTGGGCCAAGGTAGTGGCTTGACGTGTTGCTTCCTCCGCGGCTGCTGCGGCTTTGGAGCTCTTGTCTGTAGCTTTTGCCAGCTGTTCCTCGAAATAAGCTCGCTGTGATTCGAGCTGGGATGTGAGCAGGTAGGCATATTCCATGCCCATGTTGTCCAGCTTCTCGCGAGGGACCGTGTCGTTTGCATAGCCGGTCATGCTAGCTGCGCCGAAGGTCTGGTGCGTCGAGGCAGGAAGATCGACAAGCTTACCATCGGCCTTGTTTTGGATCAGACGATGGACGTAGCCGTCACCAGCGTAGTCCCAGACATGCTGTGTTGCCACGTCCATAGCGTAGGTGTGCTTCGTACTCTCATAATGAGCAAAAGCATGGGCTTCATCATAGCGTCCGCATCCTATGTTGCCGCAGATGACACAGATCCACAGGTTTTCGGTAGCGCCGCACTCTTTGCAGTTATTCTCTGGGGCATCACCGTCAAGGCCACGATGTGATGTGAAGGCGTCGTTTTGAGTGTAGCGACAGACTGGACAGCCCGAGCCGCGCCACTTCTCCAAGCACGCACAGTGGAAGACGTGCTGACATAGGATTGTCAGAAGCCCGGTGGTCTCGTCCATGCGCTCGAGGCAAACAGGGCACGTAGGCAGCTCTACCAGCGCGGGCGTAGGCGGAGCATGTGGTTTGGTTGTGAGCGAAGACGCAAGCGTAGTGTTCGTGCTTTCTGCGGAAGGAGATATGCTTGGAGCAGGCGGTAGCGGAGCAGTGGGTTCTTTCGACGCAGCCGGCGTGAACGGGTCGTTGGTGAGGTCAGGGTACGAAGAAGGATCGCGCGCCGCAGAGTCGCTGTCTTGGAAGTTGATGGACTTGACGAAAACGACGTGGCAATATTCAGGCTCCATGCTGTTAAATGTCTTCCCGTTCCACTCCTTCTTCCATGTCCTCGCCTTGCTTGCTTCCCGGAACTTCATCAGCACCATGTACTTGTTTGCCCTGCTTGTCCGGATGAGTCTGAAGTGCGATACATCTTCCCTTGTCTGCTCTCCAACAAAGCCCAGAAAGTCTGACGGTGTCATGTACGAGGGCACAGCCAGTATGCAGAGGGTCGTGCAGTTCTGTTCGATGAAGGGCCCATACGCGCCCTCGACTTCGTCGTACAGCCCTGGTGTCTCACATCCATCACGGAACAGGTGCACGACACCCCAACCCACCTCCGTGTTCTTGGGGTCGGAGGGTATGAAGGTGCCCTTGGTCGCTAGGCCGCCGGAGGTTGCAGCATGCTTGAGGGAGTTTGCGCGTGGCTGCGATGTGTCGTTGCTATTGCTCGGAAGCATATCGATGCTGAGTATGGATATCGTGTCGAATCGCCAGTCCTTGTGAGCAGCAAAGCTCTGCGTCCTCTTATGTCCGCTCTTGGTCGTTGGCTTCCCAACGGGCACTGGGCTGTCGTGGTGGTTGGAGAATGAGGGTCGCGCGCGCTGACTGAGTCGTCGAGAATTGGCAGGTCGTGCAGGAAGCTCGCTGCTGGAGGCGGCAGCGCTGTAAGTCCTAGGCACCAGCGATGCTGAGCTCCACGAAGCTCGCCTATGCGCTGGGAGCTCTGATGTGAAGATGTCCGTCTGCGGCGGCGGGGTGAAGGTTGTATCTGGCGAAGAGCGCGAAGGGTGGAGCTCGAAGGAAAGATGGAAGAAGTACTCCCGCATTACGAATGGTTGAGCGAGGTGTGCATCTCAGCGAATGTACAGACGCTGTACTGCACTGGAGTTGTTTGGCCGATCAAACATCTAAATGACGAATGTTAGGAGCTTTGGAACATGTGGGGCGTCTTGTGGGGCAGGCGCGTCGCGTCATAAAGAGCAGCTGTCAGGACACGGCTCTGCCCACCGTGCCAAGCATCCAAAAGGTACGTATGATCACTCTGATGAGTGATCCGTGGCCAGAACAGTACTATATCATCAGCCAGGCCTGACAGTTACTGCTACATGCCTGCCTTAGCCCAGTTTTGCCACGTTACTCGTGACAATAGCCCCCCCTTAGGTGCCTGTCCTCAGGCACTAAGGATAAGTATTGGACCTTCCAGCAGCAACGGCACGTCCTGGCTCACGTTGACTTTGTCACCCGTGGCCCTGCCTCAGCTTCCTGCCGGCTTGGCTGAACCTGAGATCCGTGTGGATCCGGTCTGCCACCCAGACTTAAACCCACGACGCTTTAGGCATCAGAGTAATCATTATGTTAGGACTAGACTCTGCCCACCTAGCCATAGCAGCCAAAAAGGTACGAATGATCACTCTGATGGTGACAACGTGGCCAGAACAGTACTTATTGCCAACCAGGTCAGAGGTGGTCACTGCCACATGCCTGCCTTAGCCCGGTTTTGCCACGTTACTCGTGACATTAGCCTTGTGCCTAATATTACACCCCCCCCCCCCCCCGGCTCGGGTGCCTAGCGCCAAAACCCCAGCTGCGCTACAGCTGATTGGTCAGCAGCCCTTGCACACCTCCACCAAGGCTTACGCACAGCACTTTTAGTCTAGTTACTAGCAATTACAGGGCGTTTTAGGGGGTGCTTAGACTACGCGCACGTCCAAAAGGTATCCACGCTGGCTTCTTGCTGAGTCACCCATTGGTGAGAAAGCACGCTAGGCACCCGAGCCGGGGGGGGGGGGGGTGTAAGTCTTAACAGCTTAAGGACACGTTGTGTTGCAAAGCTGCTGCACAGCGTATCTTACCCACGGAAAGCTCGGAGCACCCAGATCCACACCAACCCGAGGTTAGGCCGACCTACCAACAGATTCAAATCTCCTACCTTGATCCTGCCACGTCTGCAATAAGAAGCTCGGCAAGACCGCCTAATATAGGCAATCAACTAACAGGAGCATAGAACGTTTATAGGGTATATAAACAGTGACTTAAGTAGGTACCTAAGTAGAATTAATAATCTATCTCCTAGTTATTCCCAAGCTCGTTATCTAACAACACTTTGCTCGTAATCTGCTAGTAGATTGCGTAATTGCATACGCAATCTGCTTAGAAATCTACTTTAGATTAACAAGCATCTACTATAAAAATTTAACAAAGTAGCGAACAGCTAGCAGGGGGCAGCACTGCCTAGAAAGCTTAAAATAGATATAAAGCTTCTCCTTAAATAGAGAACTTAGAAGAACGTAAACTGTTTACTTCTATCTCTCCTACTGTCTTCACAAACACCTCTACATTTACGCACACAAAGAAAACTCTATGTTAGTTAAGCAATTGTTCAATTATCTTACAAGAAGATTCTAATATAAAACTAGACTATGCAGCTGCTACACGCTATCGTTGTTGCCTTCTTTGCTCTAGGAGCCTACGCCTCACCACAAGCTCCTGGACCGAGTAACCCACCTATAAGCCACGGTGATTTGCCACCACGAAATGTTTAGTTAGGAATAATTAAGGCAAATTATATTATTTACAGGCCTCCTGCGTTTTTAAAGTCACGAACATAATTAACATTGTGAAATTCTATGGCTTAGCAAGCTGCCAGAACTTCAGGCGTGCATGGCAATAACAGCATCACCACATGAAAATGGGCGCTGTTCAATGTAAAGTATGCTAGTGTTCATTGTCGTCGTCAATGCAACCTTGATCAGGTATCAGAACGCCCTAGCTATGCAAGTGTGATCCCCCTAAACGAACATGAAACGCCTTTCCACACAGCGCAAAGACATGTGCAATGAATAACTTGGAGAATAAGAAAGTGGCCAAGCGTCCGAAGGCCATGCTGTTGTACTGTATCCGGTACAGTTGGATATAGAAGATCGGTAGAGGGTATTGATGCGGAAGAACAGAAAACAGATGAGGTGGTGTTAATCGCCCACCTACTAGGGTTGATCGATTGCGTCGACCATGTCAGTATCGGGAATGTCCTCGACTTCCTGGCCGTTCCTGTTCACTACAATTCTGCGCCCTCGTTGATCGAGAGGGACGCCGTCTCGTGAGGCACCGAAGTCTAGGACCTTGAAACATGTTAGTCGCTGCTTGTCAAGATTGGTTGCTGATTGAGCTTACCTCGATATACGTCAGGCTGTTCCGCTGCACTGCTGCGACGCACCGACGTTCGTTGAATTTGACCTGCCAGACACCGCTGAGATCTGTCAAGAGATCCTTGACAAACTCGCCCGTCTTGACATTCCACATCTTTAGAGTGCGATCTGAGCCCGAAATGACCTTCTGCCCGTCGTGCTGAAAGCAGGTAATGGCTCCTGTGTGTGCACACAGCCTGCTCTTACACTGGCCGTTTTCAGGGTCCCAGATGCGTAAAGTGCTGTCCGCCGCGGCCGATACAAGGCGTTCATGACTGAGATCCAAGAGGCCCACGAGTGAAGTATGTCCTTCGAGTGTAAAGATGCACTGGCCGGTCTCCAGAGACCAGACCTTGACCATGTTATCCATCGAACCGCTGATGCAGCGATTGCGACCATGGTCGAGAACCACACTATACACTTTCTGGGCATGTCCCTGCAAGCGTTGGATAGTCTCGCCCGTTGAGACTTTCCACACACGAACAGTACAGTCATAGCTGCCACTGACAAGGGTGTCGCCGTGAGCTGCTATCGCACGAACGGAGTGGTGGTGACCGGTCAGGGCGCGAACAAAATAAGGATTGTCGAGGTCGTTCGCTGCAGACGATCCCGTCTGCATAATGCTGCGGTCGCCTGGCTTCGGAAGCTTCCATACCCGGAGCGTGGAGTCTCTGGATCCCGTGATGATCATCTCCTCTTTGGGCATCATGATCGGTCGTCCATCCAAAGTTTCGCCGATTTTGGTTGGTTTCAATATAACAAGACAACGGACCGTCGACGTATGGCCCTGGAAGACCTGTGTGCACTTTCCTTTCTCAATGTCCCACACTCGTACCGAGCGATCCGTAGAACCTGACACCAGAGTATTGCCCTCATACTGTAGGGCCCAAACGCCGCCCTCGTGTCCCTCGAGGCGACTGCGTAGAGCTCCAGTCTTTGTGTCGTAGACATTAATGTTAGTATCGTCGCTACCGGTCAGGATCTTGTCGGTGTCGAATTGGAGACAGGTAACAACGTGACGCTGGTGCGCGCGGAATGCGATGTGCCTTGGCTTGGTATCCTCGGCCATCCAGCTTCTGCGAATGAGGTGATGCCGCTGATATAGGGATTTGTAAAGGTGCATATTGCGTAGACTTTGTAACCCAAGGTTTGGATCGGGGACCGCGCTTTGTGCCCGTTTGGCAAAGACGTTAGGACCATCGCGCAGCTCGACTGGTAGCAAGTATGAGGCGAACGGCGCCTTGGTTGACATCAAGCCCTTTTTACGCTGTTTCTTTGAACTGTTGTGTTTGCTAATGGCTTTCCTCTTCTGGCGTGTGGACGAGGATCGAGTTATCGCACCTTCATGGTCAGCAGTCGTACTAGATCCAGAACCAGTGGCATGCTCGTTGTCTGATCGAGATGCAACAGACATCCCCCGCAAGTCACGCTCGTAACTTTCGGGGGCCTCTGAGAATTGCCATCCCCATCCTTCTTGGACTGCGCGCTCCAGCTCTCCTGATGGCAACACAAACCCATCCTTCTCCAGGAGGTCTTTCCAAGCTGTCTCATGTGTATCGATGAGCTTCCGCCAATGTTTCGAGACCCGCGCGGCACTGCACATACTCTTGACATCCAGATAACCTATAATCTCAAGTCCAAGTTCGATGGGCAATGAAGCAATGAAGTCGCGTTTCAGAGCTGGGTTGACGACATCAGCAACGAAATGGAGCGTGGACTTTTTGCATCGACGCAGCATTTGGTACATGACGTAGTCTTTCATCTCTTCCGGGAGTGCATCGAAGGCATTCAGCATGCTCGGGATGCCTGTGACGGTTGGTGTCAGTAGCTGAGGGTTGGGGCTTGCGTCTCCTATTTCATCTGGCCGTTGCGTTTGCGAAAGATCCAACGAAGAGACATCGTTCGATTCGTAGTCAGCAGCGAGACCTAGTGACGACGCTCCAGCGAGACTTTGCTGAGCGTTCGCAGCGTACGTGGTGGGCGACAAGCTCGGACTAGGTAGGCTCGCATCCTGTGCAGCTGCGATATCCAGATGCATAGGTGTGGGCCGTGCCATGGGAAAGTTTGGCTCCATATCAGACTCGGCGATGGGAGGCGTTGCCGCTGCACCTGGCCCGTCGATTACGCCTGTGGAGAAGGATTGCGGCTGCGAGGGCTCTTGGCTATCAAACGAGGTGGTTTCGGTGTGCGAAGGGCCGGCGGTCGACTCTCGCAGCTGTCTCCGTGAATCTGCTGTTGTATGCACTCTTGCAGCCAGCAATCCTTCCCTCTCTGTTTCCGGCGTGGCCGGAACCACGTCTTCCATGTCGTCAGGCGTGATGCCTATGTGTGCGATATCTTCATCTCGTGTTGCTATTCGTGGTTTCTTGCTACGTCGTTGTAGGCTCGCCATCTCGGCCGCTTCTCGTATCGATGGGGGTGGAGGGGAGTCGTCGGTCGTGTCTCGTTTTCGGCGGCCGGATACTGATCGCAGGGCTGGAGGCTGGGGGTTGGTGCTGAGACGCGTCGTGCGGCTTGGAGACGCGAATGTCGCGGGTCCTTTGAAGGTGTCGACCTTACGCATCTTGCCGTTCGAGGCTCGCAGGTTCTCCTGGAGGACAGTGTGCTGTGAAGAGGCGGTCAATTGCGTGTGCTATACGCGTCTGCGGCGAGCGGCCTGGGAACGAGGCAGATAGATGCCTGGACCGGCTGACAGCTTACCTCTTGTGCTTTCTTGGACGCGTCGTCGGCTTCCTCAAAACATCCCAGTTCTCCGCCTGCGTCAAAGTAGATTTTCCGTATCGAGTCCGGCGCTCTGACCTGTGCCAGTGGGTATTCTTTGGGATCTCGCTCCGACAGGCTCCTGGTGTTGATACGCATGGGAGCGAGCGTGGTTGTGGTGGTGTACGTGGTAGTGACGACCGTGGTCCTGGTTGCAGGGGCGAAAGAGAATTGGCCCATGGTGGCGTGTGAGTCTCTCGACTTGGGGCGGCTGAGGGCGTTGTGGGCTTGGTGGCTCGAAGACATGGTGGGCAGCGGGGGAGGTGTGCTGCGTGTAGAGGAGAGGGGACTGCTGTGGCTTGGCGTGTGTTTGCGTGTCGACAGGGGTGACGGTGTGGTGCGGTAGGTGTGTCGTTTCCTTCTCCCTCGGTAGTGGTCGAGGGTGGAGGGTCGTGGGGAGGGTTGAGGATCGTGGGGAGGGTTGAGGATCGTGGGGAGGGTTGAGGATCGTGGGGAGGGTTGAGGGTCGTGGGGAGGTGAGGTGGCCGTGAGGGGAGCGACGAGGTAGGCGAGGGCAGTGACACGCGAGAAAGTGGTTCAGTGCTGCTTCGCGTGCATGTCGCCAGCCTCGAGTCGCAGGACGTGGGGAGCGGCAAAGGTGGAAGGCGGCGAAGAGGTGGCTAGTCGAGTGCGGGCCTCGGGCTGGTGGGTCTGCGCTGACGAGGGAGCGGCAGGAAAGGAGACAGACAGCAGGCGGGTGTAGGCGAGTACGACAGGGTGCAGCGTACGGAGGCTCCCAACAGGAACAGGCAGTGGCACGCAACAACACCAACAGCTCCACCGGGTCGACGAGGGGCACGAGAGAGCGGAGAGCGGAGGGGCGGCAGGCGGTGGAGTGCTGTTGGACACGCTGCGCTGGTGGGGAGAAGTGCTTGGCCCTAATCGCTCAAGGGCATCACGCTTGACCTGCCGCACCCGCTGCTCCCTTTTCTGATTTGCCCACCCGCCTAGACCCACCCATCCGCAAATCAACCTGCTTCACATTATCCGCAACCCTGTGACCAGCTGTCGAGACAGTCGAGTCCAGGACATAGTCGTCCTGCGCCGTGCTGTCTCACTACTTGTATTCCACTGCCCCTCTCCACCGTTGCCGTTGCCGTTGCTGCGGCGTCGCTCGGCACAAGCTGCTCGACACGGATTCGTCCGTCTGTATTGTGCCAGATCTTGTCACCTTGTGGCGAGGCGCAACAAGCATCGCCCCTGGTGAGGATATTCTTTGTTTGTTGGACGGCGACAACGCCCAAAACAACACTTGTGTTCAACAATTGTATTCAACACTTGTGTTCAACAATTGTATTCAACACTTGTGTTCAACAATTGTATTCAACACTTGTGTTCAACAATTGTATTCAACACTTGTGTTCAACAATTGTATTCAACACTTGCTTTCAACAATTGTATTCAAATCTTGTATTCAGCTTTTGTCATTTTCTGTGCTGGGAGCTGGAGAAAGGCAGCCCTCGCCACCATGGACCTTCCACCAGGCTCTCAAGTCGCAGAAAAGACCAGCTACAACCAGGCATTGTCTCTCAATACCAGGAACCACTGGGAGCGGCCTCGTAAAAGCATCACGAGCTCATGAATTATTGGTACTGAGAGCCTTCTTGGATGTTGAAGTTGTCAAACTAAGACACGAGCCGCTACGTCCGAGTGCTGCAACATCAGAGCTTCTGCAGGTGATTCATACTCACCTCGCCTGGGACCACGACTCTTCTTCGTTGCTTTCAAGCAGCCTCACGAAAGCGCGTATATCGCAAGGACCTCACGAGCAACGAACGTCCATGTTACTCGACCTGAGTGCGTTCCACATCAGGAATAATCATGTTTCGACGCCATAATGATTGGGGTAGAAGAGTACGACTAGCCGTCACGTTGTGTTTTCAGAAATCTTGTCATCCGTCTCCTCTCAGTGCTCCAAGATGCCTGGAGGTTGCACTTACCGGCAAAGATACCAAAGCTGTCATGGTAATACCCACACCGTACTCCCTACCTTCCTTAATACACTTGGACTTGCGGCGTCACACCTCGTCTGACGATCTTGCGTTATCGCGCTCTGAACACGGGGGCTCCAGTACCCGGGGCAGCAAAGCAGAGATCACATCCAAGTCGAAGCTCTGTGACGTGGTGCTGGTTTCATAGTACACTGGATGTATTTGGCCGAAGCCTGGAAGGCGCTTTGATGTCGAAGACTTTCCGCATTCCAAGGATGGGGAATTGGGATGTGCCATGATTCCCTAGGGCCGATGAAAAAATGCGAATCTCAAAGGTCTGTACGGCCGACGATGTGAGCTAGTTGGGTGCACGGTGCGAGACGAGACGAGACGTCTATGTAGAGCGAAGCACGACGAGGCTTGCAGAGGAGAAGCGGCAATGATGGACAGGAATGGCAGCATGGATGGACGGCACGCTCCAAGTGTTCACGTGTTCAACTTGTCGATTCACCGATTCCCGGATGAATAGCGGGCCTGATGGGCGAGCAGCACGTCTCGCTTCCTTGGCAGCGTGGTCATGGCACATGGCAGACTGGAGCTGAGCTGAAAGGGGCGAGGGCCGCACGCTCCACCCAGAGTCCAATTATCAATTACATGTCCACTTTCCACTCCAAGACACTCATCATGTGCATCACGACAATGGCTCTTGCCGGTGGCTTGGAGAAGACAATCCGTTGCTGTGGTTATGCGCCGCTGTGTGACGTCGCTTCCGGTGGGCTGCAAGTTGTGGAGAGTGGATGCTGGGGGTACAAGATGCAGGGATGCAGGGTGGTGGAGGGAGGTATTCACTTCAATCTGTAGTACGCACTGCCTGACTGATACAGAAGCGTCAAAGCAGCCACCACCAGAGACTTCCGTAATAATCTACCTGTTGTCGTCCTGATTGTTGTCATTGTCGTTGTCGTTGTCGTTGTCGTTCATTTCGTCGCTGTTGCTGTTTCGTGGTCGTGGGTCGGCGTCGGCGCGTCGGCGTATTAGTGCAAGTAGTGTGGTTTGCTTCTGTCAGCGCTCTGTCACTCTCTGTCACTTGTCAGGCGCGCGTGCTGGGATTGCACGGGCACTCGGCCGTCTGAACCCACCTGCGATGGCGCCAGAGCTGGTCGGTGGCTCGATAGGGACGAGCATGGCCTATTTTCTGGCGGACACGACGAATGAACCCTGGACGATCAGACGCTGGCCTGGTCGATACAATAACATGCCTAGCAGTGGCCTACCTATTGCTGCGCCTGCCATCTGGTGCTGCGACGTCTACCCTCGGCTGGTGTATACTCGCATTCAGCACCACCACTCACCACTTACCACGCACACTGCATGTCGCTGATTGCTTAGCTGCAAGTTCCCCTTGAGCTAGTCCTCCCTCGGACCCTCGCTGCATCTCCGATCGGGAAGACGCGCCAGAAACGAGGCTGGTGTGCAGCAGGAGCCCGCTCCTACAGATACGACCAGCACCTGCGCCATTGCACAGCGTTGGACCCCCCCTCCCTCCTCGCACATGTGCGCCAGCGTTGACCGCCGCGCCCACTGCACACGCCGTGCACTACCTACCCACGCCATTGAGCCCTAATGCAGCGCCCGGCAGCGGCTGTTGATAGACCCTGAGCCCCCCCGGAGACACTGTCCGACTGTCGTCGCCCTCTCGTGCCCTCCGCGACTCAGTCGACATCACTGTCTCTGTTTGAGACTCTGAATCGCGGCCCCGCCCAGCAGCGACCACGTCGCCCAGTCCACCCTCCGCGCGGGCCCGTCTTTGCTTCTGTCCACCATGGGGCGCTCCCGCGGTCCCATGTTCTCCTTTCCTCTACCCGGGCGCCGGTCGCAGCCAAAAGAAGTCCCAGCCAGCCCCAGTGCACTCCCACCTGCAGCCCAGCAATGGCCCTCGCACCTCGAAGAGCCCACCAGTAAAGCCCACCGCGTGCTGGGCACCTCCGAATCACCCAGCAGGTACCGCTCCTCCTCCCGCCAGACACCCTCCCTGCCCGCGAGCCCCGCATACAGGTCCCCCACCGTCTCCTCAGAGACCGCCTACGCCGACAACTACGACTACGACTACGACTACGACGACAGGACCTCGGCTACCCCAACCGGCTACCCCAGACGGCCCGCCGTCTCGAAACGCTCGTCGTCCAACATCCTGGGCAACACCGACGACGGAACCACGCGCCGCGGCTCTGACAACAGCTCGGCCAGCTACCGCCTGCAGCCC
The DNA here is from genome assembly GCA_004011705.1 of Ascochyta lentis. NCBI lineage: Eukaryota > Fungi > Ascomycota > Dothideomycetes > Pleosporales > Didymellaceae > Ascochyta > Ascochyta lentis. The sequence continues at coordinate 966,170 of RZGK01000003.1, forward strand.
CAGACGTCAAACTCCACCATGCGCTCCCACTACGATGCAAAGGCCTCGCCGCTCTCCATCTCCCAGCAAACTTCAAACTCGGCAGTCCGTGACATGGCCCTGAGGAGAGGGAAGCCACAGATAGTCACAGACGGCCGTGGCTCTTCGCATGGTGGCCATGAAGCCAGTCCAGTATCGCCAATGATGGACGCAGGGAAACGAGAGTACCGCAAGAGCAAGCCTGCGCGGCTGGATCTCTCCAAGCTGTTTCCCAAACCAAAGGGTGGCGACGGCCACAGTCACTCCAACCAGCTCCTCTCGCCAACCAAGATGGTCAATTCGCCAGCTGCCATGTCGATGAATTCAGAATACTTCGCTCAGCCCACGACCAGAGAACCTAAACCTGCCCCCAAAGGACACGCAGAATTGACCAAGCATGCCACACGGCGACACGCTGAGCATGCGCCCATGCCAACCTCTCCAAAACGAATGTTCAAGCGTGATGACTACGACAACGCAAAAGTCCATGTTCGTCGACCTCCAAAGGGCGTACAGCATTGGTTCGACGCGCTCGACGAAGACAGCGATGAAGCGCTGGAGGAAGCGAGAGCACCAGTATATGCTCCACAAGCACAGCGACTGAGCAACACGACAAAGTCCCCCTTGCATAAGGCCTCACTTGGTCACATGTACCAAGAGCCTGCAACTTCACATCCTGCTCCACGACCACAGAAGTCGGTCCCAGTCTTCAACAGCGACTCGTTCTCTCATGAAGACATGATCGATATTCACGGTCTGACTTCACCAAGCCAGTTCTCACTACACACGCAAAACTCAACCAAGACAAAGGAGTCGGCTTTATCGAAACGCAACCTGCAAGACTCGAGTTGCCTGTCCTTTTCATCATCAGAAGATGAGTTGGATGATGACCGACATGCCATCCGTAACTTCGCTGTTCGGAAAAGCCTCAACATGGACGACGATGCTGGCGAGATTGTCTTCGGGCGAGCTCAAGCTTTCGCAGTGCGATCTAACAGGATGCCGTCCGAGCGCAAGATGAGCATCATGTCGACATCAACCAACGCAGCCACCATCGACATCATGTACACGCCAGAACCTGTTTTCCCGCCCAACTTCTCAAGACTCAGCAGCTATAGCGGCAGTAGGCGCTCCAGCCACTTGCGGCAGCCTTCTGTCATACTCGAAGATGAGGACGACCGCCCGAGGACGGCAGCACACGCACCACCTTCTTCGTCAGCATACAGCATACACAGCACACGGACTTCGGCTAGCGAACCTCAGCCCCGTTCACTAGCAGCGGAACGCAAGATGATGTCCGTCACGCCCGAGGAAGAAGCTCTGTTGGAGTTGATGCGCAAGAAACGCGCCTCCATGGCAAAGCAGAGCTCAACAAGCATGAGCAAAGCTTATGTTGAGCAGGAAGATGAGCGACAAAAGGCTCTGGAGTCACTGCAGAAGACTAGCCGGACATCCGCATTCCACGCAACAGAAACACCAGTAGTGAGCCCTGTTCGAGTCGTGGAGATGAAGTCGAAACGGAACTCGTTGGCTGCATCGTCGACCTCATCAGCACACCTAACACCGCCGCCTCGTGGAAGGTCCACTAAGACCAGCCATGACGCACACATGTTCAGCAGCCTCCGCGACAGCTCAGTCAGCGACACGGAAAGCTTCAGCTTCCCCATCGCCCGCGGTTCACTCCCCCACAACCTTCCCACACCTGGCGCCTTCTCCCCTCTCGACCCCTTCCCACCCATCTCGCCATCCCATACCGCAAGCCTGACTTCGCCAACCACCATCGACCACGTCTCGCCACTCCCATCCCCCGTCACACCCGGCCTCCGCATCGGCGAAACACACGATCTTGTCAAGATTGCGAGCAGCGACACCAGCGCTGACAGTGAAGAAATCGCTATTCTCGAGACAGACCTTCCCGTCCACATCATCAAAGCTGCAAAGTCCGCTGAAGCCCTGGGGTCGAGCCACCAGCGCCGCCGCACTGCTTCGAGCGGTGCAGACATGTCATTCCCCGTCCCCCCCAGCTTTGGCGCCAGGGATCTCGCTCCTGTGTCCGAAGCGAGCACCTCGTCACGAGCGCCGGGTATCGTCGAGCCCGCCTGCCCTCTTCCAGCATTACCAGAACGAAGCTCAATGAGACAGAGCGCGCTCAAGATGGCGTTGGAGCAGAGGAGCAGACAGAGTAGCATTGTGTCGAACGCAAGCTCGCGCTCAAACGCGTCAAGCATGAACGTGTCAAGCTTGCTGAATGGACGCGAGCGATCTAGGCATGCTAGCCGGGGAAGCAGCGTCACGAGTATGACGAGGAGCAAAGGGAGAAACAGCGTCAGTGACGATGTGCTCGCTGCTTGGGGTTCCCTGGGTGGAACCTACTAAGCCCAACAACATCATTGCCACTCATCGACTAGACGACCTGCATGCGCTTACTTGCTCACGACTGGGAGGCTGTTTGTCAATTTCCAACCCATGGACATCATGTTTCCTTCTTTCTCTTCAATCTAGCGGCTCGGTCCCCGAATCGTTCACATTTTACCCTATGTTTTTCCTCTATTCCCCTGTCTATCTAAACCCCATCTCGTAAGTCGCAGCGCGCGCAACGATTTCCATACCTGCCATCTATCTCCGTCCTCTGTACCCATCTACGAGCTCCCACGAGCCACAAGCATATCACGTTATCTACGGTTCCGTTGCACATCTACACTTCTCCATCATCTTATCTTACACCACCATGACATTCAAGTCGAGTTTCCGACGCTGCAGAACCAGTCCGTCGAAGCCATAGTATAGTCGCAGTATCTAGGCACGACCTACAACCCGCAATTGTAAACGGAAACAAACACCGTCTACCTCCACACAGCGCTGCGGTATCATATCATGTCGTGATACATTGGATTTCATCTCGCTCATGTATTGCCTCTCCACCAGCCCCATCTCGCTCTCCTGCAGCTTCGCACTCTTTAAACCATACTCGTGGGGCGTTGGCGCTAGGAGGCGTATGTCGTGGGACATTGCTTCACGTGTCTTTTCGTGTCGTGGCGTGTCGTGTAGTGTCGTACCACCAAACCAAATTAAACTAAACCAAACTAAAGTAAACAATACAGATATGCAGATATACAGATGTGCAGATATGCAGATGTGCAGATATACAGATTGGCAAAGACTACACTTCCCCTACCCTGTCCATATCTTACCACTTCTTACCACTTCTCATCTTACCACTTCTCATCTCGTCTCATCTCATGCTATCTCACCTTACTGCATGCAACACCACTTCCCTACCCGATCTAACACAATCCTGAAAATAAACACAAACACATACGGCTTGTGTAGGTAGGACGCGTTCACTCCTATGCCAGGAAAGACGTGTGTGTAAGGCCAGTTTGTGAGACGAGTGTTGAAGTTGTGATGGGAGTTGTGGGGATGAAGAACGCTGTTTGCTCCTATGCTATTGTTTGGGATACGTGCTGGATGGATGGATGGATGGATGGATGGAAACAAACGGCCTAGTCTGGGATAACAGCGAGACAATCGTGGATTAAATTACAAGTTGATACGAACAAATTTTCCCTTACAACCGCATCACAACTGCGACCGCTATGCTGACAGCGGTGAAAAGCAATGAGTTGCTAACACTGCGCCCACTTGATCCGCTCGTACTGCGCAACGATCCGCAGCATGAATCGCGATTGTATGAAACGCCATTGGCATTTGCTGCCACTTCAAAGACAGATCCGTTAAAGTTGCCGAAGTTGTAGTAGTCAACAAGCAGCCAGTTTGGCGGCCGTCCCCACGTTTCTTCACAGCCTTGCACGTTGAGACCCAGACTGCTATTTCCGGATTCGGCGTTGACTTGGTCTAAAAGGCCGTATGCTGGTACGAGGATGCTTGTTCCTGCGATGGCGATTTCGACATTGAGGTTGTGGTTCAGCATGTACATGCGACTGCGAGAGACGTCTTCGGCCTGGTTCGGGGGGCGCTGCTGAGTGCAGGGAAACGAGGGGTCGGTCGGCGAAAAGGGGGTTTCCCATTGGTAGTCAAACTCGCTTAGAAGCCAGGGTACGGCATCTTGGTCGGCGTTATAGTCAATCATCACGACTACTCGATGGTTCCTGAGGATCATTTCGGACAACGTAGGCCATTCAGTCAAGTTGAGATTTCTGGAGGACGGTGTCCAGACGTAATCTATAATGCCAGAGTTCTGGAAGGGCTCGACATAGTCTGTGGCAGCATTGCGGGTGCTCTGGCCGTTGTTGTTGCCCATCATGATTGAGATAACCTCGTACGGGTGATCGTCGAGCCAGCCTTTCACGGTTGCAAGGTACGATTCGAGAGTTCCGGCATCGAGGAGGTCACAGGAAGTGTGACAGAGGCGAATCGGGGTTGAAGTGTTGGGTCTTTGCGTTTCGAATTGTACTAGATGGTCATGTCAGACACACCGCAGGCAATCCTTCATATTTATGTACGTACACCCTCGAATGCCATCATTGAGCTGGGTCACAACTTCCAGGACTTGGTTACTGGCAGCATTCCGAGGCCTCACGAATGGGCTATTGTGAGCCACTACCATGGAAATATTGGAGAACCGTCTACTGCAAAATTCCGGATGTCCATTGCAAGGTGTGGTATTTTGTGTAGGGCGTGAGCGAGCTGTTGTAGAGGTCGTAGCTGTCGCATTTCCTGATGCAGTTGGAGCAATGCCTGTTATGCCAATTACTGCTTCTGATGTAGTTGATGTTGCCACAGTACTCGCATTTCGTGATACAGATAGGGATGCGAAGGACAAAGAAGAGGATAAGGATGAAGACACGGGTGTGAGTTCGGTCACAAGACTGCTAGGTGCTGGCGTAAGGGAGAGCGATGAAAGAACCGATGATAGCTGTGCGGATGCACACGTCGAAAAAGCACTCCAGAGTAATAGCGGTATTGTAGGGAAAAACATGACAAACGTTATGGACGGTACTGAAAGAATGGCAAGCTTCTCTGTTACACTGAGCGCTCAAGCGATACGGGCGCGCGGTCGACGTGAAGCTTGATGCCTCGATTGTTGGGATTAGAGGTTGCAAACAGCAGTCCAGCCGTTCTTCTCTCACTTCTAGCGTGGCTGTCACCAGCAGGCACGATGACGGCATTCTGGGCCACGCGTTAACCCCGGATCGCTGGGAAGCACTACTGAAGGCTGGCGTGAAAACTTAATCGTTCTAAGCGTTGGTGTGGCTCTGGATCTTGTGAGGCGCGCATTATTGGCTGCCTGAATTAACATCCAAGACTCACCAGTAGCGAAGAGATACGTTTTTGGATGTTGTTTTCGGAAACCGCTCGGCTATCGAACCGAGCCATGACGCAAATAGCTTGCGAAGTCTAAACGTCGTATGCTGCTGCGCCCCGAGGACAAATATGAGCTTATGAAGCATGCAAATCGATAGTCACGATGTTGGAAGGCAAGTAGAAACCTAGCGCTTGCATGATGTGATTGCGGCCAACTAACGCGTATGAAGGGAAAGAGCTTTTGCGAATGGTTTGTAGTGGGGCGTTGGTCCAATCGTACCCTGGAGCAGATCAGCGGATCAATGGTCCCTCCCGTAGAGCTTTGATTTTGCTTATAGTATCGAGTCATGGAGTATATGTAATTATTATATCCGGTTCCTTAGGTCCTTATTGCTGGTCGTCAGAATGGCCGCAATTGCAAGGGCTGCCCGCCTTACGAGTCGAACACCCCACAGATCCCCACGACCCTGGCAGCAACTACATCCTGGACTCACGTCCTTGTAGCTGCCGTGTTAGATGCTGTGTGAACATCCTCGTCTTGTGGCAGATTCTTGACCATCTTCTTTACACCCCTCTCAGCATACTGCAGACTCTTCTGCAGCTCGTAGTTCAGCTCCATCTTCTCAATCTTGTCCATCCCCTCGCCCGCCTCTATTTTCTCATCCTTCTTATTGGCCTCAACATCTGCCCCCAGCACTTTCTTCAAGTTCTTGATTGCAGTCTCGGCCCCAATCTTCAACAGCCTTGCCGTCTTCTCAACATCCGCAGTCCACGCCTCTGCAACACCTTCGGGTTCTGCAGCTTGTATCTCGGCGATCGCTGTGTCCAGCCTTATGTATTCGTCAACTAGATGCTCTGAGGCTGCACAGATGTTGGCAGCAGACTTGAAGATGGCATTGCGAGCAATCTTTGTGTTGCCGAGAGTAGGAGGAACTCCTTGTATGGTTTGATTTGGGGTCTGGAGAGCGTCAAGGATTGACTTGGTGAGCTCGTTCCGACGGCGCGTGGAGAACTCTTCACTGTGGTTGCTGTAAGTTTCCTTGACTATGGGACCACAGTGTAGCAGAAGGTGAGAACCTACGCTTGACTTTGCCGCTGCTCGAGCAACGCCTTCAGCTCTTGCTGATCAGCTGTTATCTTGGCCTTGAAGTTCTGAAGATCCTTGATTTTGGGTTTGGGCGTCTGAAGAAGTGAGCTCAAGGCCGTTACTCGCCTGCCGCTTGACGTTAGCACGTCACCTCGCTGCGAGCTCTATCTCTAACACTCACTGGCTTTCATCGCCCTCGGCGTCAGATGCACTGCTGTGACTAGGTGCAGGGACTTTGGCTGCATACTGAGCGCTTCGACGCGGCATTGCTGTTGTGCGCTGGTGACTGTCATGTTGGTGAGGTGGTGAGGTGAGGCCTGGAGGTATCGCTTCGGGAAGGCGCGCTTCCCGGCTGGCAATTCTGAGCCTCGCCGTGGCGGCTGGAGATTAGACACTATGGTTGGCAATTGTCACTCATTTCATTTCATGCATTTGCGCCGGAAGCATGATTAATTTTATAAGAGCGGGAAACTAGATCGAAGTGTGCATGACCTAAATCGTCCTGCACGACCAACCACACGTGAAAGAAACCGCAATCGTCGTTCTGTAAATCAAAGAAAAACCAAGAAGATGTTTGAAGGGAAGAAATGGAAGCAAGGGTAATGTGCAACCGTTTTACAGTCCATCCGTGTTTCCCTTTCGGACAGCTTCCCGGTTTCATTACTGCCGTAGTAAGCTCCAAGATCGAACTCATCTATCGCCCATGACCGTTGACTTGAATATCAAAAGTCGAAGGATTCACCAATGTGCTATGCATCAATCCCGTAGACTTGCATAGACGATTGTACCGAGAGCCATAATGTCGTAATCTAGAATAGCAAGGCCGTGAACGTCAAGACGCGCACATAGCCAATGTGCAACGGTTTGCATGTCTTTACAAGCCTACTTGTTGGCGAGAGACATATTCTGCATACCCGCAAGGAAAGCAGGTTCTTTGGCGTTGTTAGATGCGCCAGACTTGCCGTTGCTCGCTCCTGAGGTAGCTTGCTGGCCATAGTTGGCCCCACCAGTGGGCGTGTAGGAGTTTGCAGCTGGGTAGCCACGGTTGTAGGTTGACGGAGCTCCGTAGGAAGAGCCCGGTGGGTAGTACGCGCCGTAGTTCATCGGGCTACTGCTGGCAGTTACGTTGGGGTAGCTACCAGTGTAGGCACCGTAACCGCCGTACATCTGCTGCGGGTACTGCTGACCCTGTGCTGACCAGGGTGCCATGCCATAGGCGGCTTGAGGCGCATAGGCCGGGAGTTGGTGAGAGAAGGCATAATGACCGTCTTCGTAACTAGCTTGAGGAGTGTTGTTGCGGCCTCGACCTGGACGGAATTAGCTAGGTCCATACGTGCTCTTTGATCTTGGCACTTACCATAGTGCTCGTTTGATCGGTGGCTATTGTTACCAAACCCGGGTCCAACAGGTAGAGATGAGTTGCCGGTGCCTGAATTCATGATGGCCCCAGGCCCAATGGCAGAGGGCGGCGGGATCTGCATCAATCCTGCTGGGTTCACGACTGAGGCTGGGTTGACAGCTGACATCCAGATGCGGACCTTGTATTGCTTGAACAAGTCGGTGACGAGGTCGTTGAAGTTAACGTACGACTCAGCATAGTAGAAGTAAGTGAGCTTGTGATAGTCACTGCGGTCATTAGCTCCACCCCTCGGTCACAATACATTGCATGACTTACGCTTGATACTCAGCATCGAGGACCTCCATAGGCAGCTTATGGTCAGCGGCCTTCTGAGCTCCGAGGCGCTTGGCTTTAGCTTCTGAGCCTTCCTTGTCCCGCAGTGCGAAGATTTCGTGCTGCTGAGCAAGACGCTTGATCATCTTGGGCTTAGCATCTTGGTCCTGGTTGCCAATCATGCCGCTTAGCTGGGGTTGGTTCGGGTTATTAGACGAACCGTTTGCACGGGCAAGGGCGCCGAGCATACCGGAGTCATTCTGAGTACCAGCAAGGGAGTACTGAGAAAACATGACAAGCCAGCGGAAGTGCTCCTCGTTCGCTTCAGCCTTGTACTTCTTAGCGTCTTCAAGGCTCACATCCGCATGTGCCACCTGACCAAGGTCGCAACCACGGTCTCCCTCAACGATGACAAGATCACCTCGGCGAATCTCAAGACCAGTGTTATCGTAGAGGTAGTATATGTCTGCCCTGGAGCACTTGAACGTGACGACAAACAGACGCCGACCGGGACGGCCCAAGACTGGTGGGACAGCATAAGGGTTGGTCGTGTGCATGGTGGTGTTTGGGACAATGGGGTCTGGATGAGCAGCAGAGATTGCAGATGCGTTGATGGCGCGAGATGCGGGACCATAACCGGCAAAGTATGCAGCAGCGTCGAATTGGTCTTGCTCTTCAGGCGAGTGCGATGCTTGGCGAGGCGACATGACACTCTCATCCTCTTCCTGAGTGTTACTCAAAGTGGTCGAGAGGGGCATGTTCTGATTGAACCCGCCATAGTGAGCAAAGGAGTGCCTGCGACCCATGACATCCATGTTGAGGTTGTGTATGTTGCCAGTAGCCCACTGCTGCTTCTTCGGGCTGTCCATGATTTCTTGCTCAGGCTCACGGCTGAGGATAGAAACGTGTTCGCTGAAGCGCCGAGTCAACGAAGACGGCGGTGGGGCGTGTGCAGCAACCTCGCTGTCCTCCTGTTCTTCAATGGCGTAGTCGGCGGCAGTGCCATAGGGCATGTTACGCAGACCGGCGGTCGTCTTGCGGCGCTGGGGTGGAGGCGGGTGCTGGTGAACTGGAGAGCTCGTTGACGTAGCGCGGTTGCGTGCACGTGCGTTCTCCATGGCTGCCTGTTTCAGAAGAGCTTGCTTCTGCTCGCGATCCCAGTATCCTTGGGGAAGGCGGACGCCGTGCTCAGAGCTGTTGGTCGGATCGACCTCGTCAATGTCGTCTTCGCGAAGCTGGGACAAGCCGACGCCAGAGTCACCGAGGAGGCTGGGCTTAGAGGGCCGGTGACGTACGCCAGCAGTGGTGCGTACTCGAGCAGAGAATTGTCCCACAGGGCTGTTCTCTATATCGCCTTGTCCAATGCTGTAGGATTGCGATCTGACTGCCTTGCGGATGGGATTCTGCTGACTAAGAAGAAAGCCAATGCCCTCGTCGCCCTCAGGTGCAGCTGGGGAGGGTAATGGCCTCTCACTGGGGAAGTGCGCGGAGGTAGGTGAGGGTACCACCTCCTTAAGACGGCTGTTTGTCTGTACACTGCTGAAGCTGGAGGTGTTCCAGGGAAATGCAGAAGTCCCGGTGCGAGACTGATTTGGAAGCTCTAGTGATGGAGTCGTGGGTTGAGAGCCGGCAAACGACACAGAAGGCAGCGAAAACTTGCGATTGGGCTGAATGTCCTGCAGCCAACCAGACGAGGGCCGGCGACCACCAGGGTAGCCCCCAGCAGGACGGACAACAGCGGGCACGTGCTCACGGTCGTCATCGCTGGACGCCAGAGCATCGCTGTCGGGGGTCGGCCTACGAAGCTGTAGCTTGGACTTGTCAAGCGCAGAGCCTCCGACGGAGAGATTGCCTTTGTAAGTGGAAGAAGCCATCTTGATTGTTTCTTGAGCCTCCAGCAGGTCAGCGTTACCTCGTAGAGGCCTTCGCAGAGTGTTCAAACATACCTTGGTGTACAACCGAAAGATCTATTTCGATCTCTACCAGTACACTCGTTTGCCAAGAGTGGCGAAAGTGCGCGGGGTGATTTATGGTAGGTTGACAATACGTCTAGAGTAATAGATGTCTATCGAAGCTGAAGAAGGTATTGTTAGCATGACCTGCAGCTGGAATGACGTGGCAGTAAAGATGACGAAGTAAAACAAGTGCAGTCACCTGCATACAGTGGGCAACTTGGTGATGTATGCCATCACTACGCCTCTTTCTATTGCCAGCGAAGCTTTGGCAGCTCATTTGGTCGATGAATGAAGGGGTGGATGGTTACTCACAGAGGGTTGCAGCGGAGCTTGCTGCAAGCTGAGCAGCCGTGGAGGAGTGCTGATTGATAGCTTGGTGATAGCGGAGGACGAACGAGACAAGGGAGTGGGACTGCACGGGGAAATAAGGCGGGAGAAGAGTCCGCGCTAGAGTGGCGACGGTCAGTAGGCAGACTCGTGTCGATGGTCGCTGTATTTCAGGCAGGAGCGGTCTGCACTGGAGAGGATCGGGATATTACTGTTGTGCATCGGTCAGCTTAGCAACGTACGTGGACTAAATCAACAAATAAGAAGAGTCTTGATAATGGGACCATATCCATCCTACATGGCGTTGTGTGGGGATGGACTTTTGCTTGCTCTCCCCATACTTGTCCACAGTTGCTATTGCGCTCGACCCTTCTGGCGTCGAGCTGAGCAGGCTCACCACAACCCCTCATCCACGCAAAAGCACAGCATGACCGAAGCATCAAACATCCTCTCAGTAATCATACGAGACATGAAGCGAGCTATTCAGCGCACACTGGGTGTGTTCTTGTAGGAGGTACCAGCAAATCGCATGTTTGCACTGCACAAACTCTGCGCTGCCGCCCTCGCACGCCATCCTCGCCAGCCTCAGACCGCCGCCGAAGCAGCCAAAGGGAGCTTGAGAGGCCACACGGCGATGACAGGAGAGGAGTCCGTCCTGGGACTGTGATAGAGAAATCGAAAGCGGAGCTTGCTTACCTAGATAACAGAAGAGCGTCTACCAAAATTACGCGATGGTGGGTATCGATGTACAACACAATCTATCAAGTGAGTCGGCAGTATATGCTGTATGGACTGTCAGCATCGCCAGCCTGGTTACCGCAGCATGCGCAAGACAGGGCAGGACGGTAGAGCTGTGATCAACCGCCGGTAGGGGCATGGCAGCTCGAGAGTACAGCTGGCAGACACGTACCAGACAATCTATTCCACGAAGGTACTTGTAACCTCTAAGCAATCAGACCTGTCTGAAAAGCAACTGCATCACAGTAAGCTTGGAGAGAAACGGTGTGGCGACGTGCCAGAATCGGAGCGGCGACAGCATACCTCAAAACGTACACGAACGAGCGCCAAACACTTGCCCAATCTATCCCTACTTTTTCTTGCGGAGAACTCTGGAAGACGAGACGATACTCTATGGCATCAGCCGCCGCATGGAATCACACAAGCCTACGATCGGCGAGGAAGTTTCGCAGCTGAAGAATGTGGGGAAGCGCCACGTTCTAACCCAAGGCTGCCCAGTCGGTTGTGGACCAGTGGTGAGAGGAGGAACACGCGACTACTAGAGCGGGCACATTATCGCCCTGTGCCTCGAGCGATAGAGGAAGACAGTATAAACCAACAGCTTCGACGTCCGCAGTGGCCAGGCTGGCGACAGGAGGTCCCCTTCTTGGCACTGGTTCGAAACGGTTGAGATCGGAGTCGCGGCAGACACCCTGAAGTTCCCCGAGCTTTGGCGGGTCAGGAGACAGGTCGATGGGGACAGCGGTGCGATCGGCGTATGTATGGTGATCTGGAAACAGATGAGGAGGGGGTTCTAGCTCGGCGAGGAAATGTTCCTGGAGGCAAGACACCTGTTGCGAGGGAGCGGGCAGAAGTCAGAAACACGCAGACATTCAACGCCTTTGAGGCTTCTGCAAACTCGCACGGCTGGTTCAAGGATCAGGGGCTCTGGGTGGCAGATGCGACGAAATGCGGAGACGGCCAGACCGACTGAGGCTAGCCCTGTGTTTTTCAGGCGAACACCTGCAAATTGCTGCGCTGTTGGGGGGTAGCGAAGCCGCGGGACAGGGAAGTAGCATCGAATCATCGGTCCCTTGTCACACGTCCCGCAGCACCCCTCGAAAACCTCGTCTTCCTCCTCTTCATCAAAAAGTCGGCATTCCCGCTTCTGTCTATCAGCGTTTCGAGATGAGCTTTGGTGCGCATAGGTGGTCACTTGACGAGACCCCTCTCTCGTCTCATCCGGGCTCGGAAGGCCCCACCGGTTGGCGTTTCTCCTCTTTCAAGGCTTCATTTCGCTGCACGCCATTCTGCTACCCTTCAAGCGCCATCATTCACGACCCCGCCCAGCCTATGCGGTAGCAGTGGAGGTCCAAACAGGAAGCCCGCCAACTCTGGAACGGCAGGAACAATGTCACGCGCCCTGCGGTCAACCTAGTACGGACACCAGACCCCTTAGCTCTCGATGCTGTTCGATGCTACTCCTCGTGCGCATCACTCCGCAACGATCCAGTAACTTGTTACGTGCAGCTTATGGTGTTCTCTCATTTGACAACACTCATTCGTATGACCGAACGAATGGCTGAACGGTGCCTGAAGCTAGCACCGGACGATGCTGCATGTTGACGACGCTCTTGAGACGGTTCGCGAAAGCCTTATGAATCCTGATCGCCTAGGTGTCACAACGTGCCCCCATGCTGGTGTTAAGCACACGAGCACGACATGTTCACTGGATGCAGTTCCCTTCTTGGTCTCTGCGGATTGGAATTCGACAGCAGGTCAATCTTTGATTGGAATGCTGTCAACCCCGCATTTCCTAGCAGACGCATCGAGGTCCATTATCCACACCCAAGCTTTCCCGGCAGCTCCAGTAAGCAGTGTGCCCGCTCGGGTGGCTGGCGCCAAGCTACGAAATCGACATGGTCCGCATGAAACCACCTTTGGTCTCCGCACATGAGCATGTCCGCCCATGTCTGTTCCGAGTCGGCGCTCAACGCTCAAGGGAAACATGTGTAGTCGGTTGATGTGCAAGCAGAGATCGAGTCGGGCGACAGTAATTGTACTTGACCACTGTTCGTGTGTACGTCTTTGTCTCTCCAGGCCTGCCAAGGCACCTGTCCCTTCATCGATTGTCGGCTCTTTCAATCTGTGGGACAGATGGAGAGGCTCAGGTCAGCATCTTGCCCCTCACTGTAGCCCTGACCTGGCTTCAGCAACTGCTCGGATGAGCGCAATGGCACCGCTGCTCCATACGTGCGCCGTTGTCCATTCTAACTTGGTGTCGCTGCATCGAACGGAGGTCCGCGGGATCTGGCCTGGATCATCGACGTGTAGACGCCTCCGAAGTTATCAACCACACCGCAAGCCCCCACAATTAGAGTTTTCTCTTTCTTTTCTACACAATCTTAGCCCGGTGGTTGAGCTTCTGACATACCGAAGGCGCTCAACGTGAGGCCGAATCCGACAAGCTTCCACAAAAGCGCTGGCAGCGCTGGCCATGCACCGAGACTGTTCCAAGGGAGAGCGTGAACGACGTCTCGTGTGTTCCTACTTGCGTTGACTGCCGGGAGCAGAGCACGGGAGGAACAAGGGCGGAGGGGCTGTGTATTTCGCGCTGTGTGTTTGTTGGCTTCGCAAAAAACCGAAAGCCGATGATGAGAAAGGTGGTCAACGGGAACGTCTTCTACTCGAGTAGTGCTCAGTGTTGAATGAATGAGTCAATTGGACGCGTTCAGGAGCAACAGTCGTCCCTCTGTGTTGAGGTGGCGGCGCTCTTGGAGTGTAGGAGGAAAGGGGACATGGAGGGTGCGACGGCTTCGAGTTCCAGCAACACCACCATGCAGCCACCCAAGAAGGGCCACCCCACCTCCCAGGATACGAATACACGCGACTCTGGAGAAACATAAGAGCAAGGACCGCCGAAGGAGCTTTCATTGCTCTAGTACGAAGAGCTCAAGGCGGGCGAATGATACGGTATGTTGCTTGGCTTACCACTGTCCCAGCAGCGACAAAGCTAGAGAACCCCGCCATCAGGCCGCAGCGAACGCAAGTGCCATTGTCTTTTCACACCTGAAAGACACGGCCATGAAGGTAGCGGCCGTTCATTGTGCGCCTTGCCGTCTCCCTGCTGGTCTCTTGGTTGACATTGTGTACGCCCGGTCGCTTTACCGCCTTTCCGCAATTCGCGTATCAACTTTCACGCCCCAGCAGACACAACAAGCTTTAACTGACTACAGCACCTGCTGGCTCATGTTGTAACATCACCCGCTCTGCGCCACACACACTTGCTGTAGCGATCTGGCGCCCCACGATACACGGTAATCAGTATCAGTCTGTTTCCATGTGCGGACAAGTCCCTCGGAAGCCTCTTATAAGGCTGCACAGCCTGTGTAGCGGATTTCCAGCACTGATCTGACAAGACTGTAGTTTCAACGCCATATCACGCAGGGGATGCAGCATTGCGCATAACTGGCTGTGTCGACGCCTATGCATAGTCTACCTGGCTAGAAGAGTTCACCTGGCACCGCAATTGCAACCCCTCGATAAACATTCGGCAGAGCCCTATAGTCCTCGGTTCAAAGGACTGTACACTTGCAACAGGATTGCGACACCAAAGCGAGATATTTTCGCATCGACCGTACATGCTCGACCTTGTGTCCATGCTATATGTGAGCTGAATTCGACTGGTGGACATAACACAACGGTGCTGAAGCTCAAGCCAGACGGTTTGGCATTATGCACCATGAAGGCCCCATCAAAAAGACATCGATTTTAGAACGATGCCCATCGGGTCTCGCTGCTCAATGTTACATATCCTTGTAGGAGGTGTTCTTGAGCCCAGCTACAAAGGTTGTTACGAGTCCGCTGCACAATCTGATTGTTGCAATCTACATTGTTGTGAACCGTTGACAGGGTAGCAGCCGCTGATCATGTAGGTCATGCATGTAGAACAGAATACTTGAGGGAGGCTGATATCAAACAGTACCGGTAAGTGTGGTCGTATTCACAACCGCGAGAAGCCAGTATGTTACACCGTATCGCTGTACTGATCAGAACATTCGAAAGCAGCGGGGATATATTTTTCTCTCACTCGACCCTCGTACAGTCTCTCAAAGCTTCCCACTGGTATGAGAGGCTGTAGATGGACTGCTCTGTAGCCATCAAGACGTCGAAGATTCATGTGTGACGCAATCCTCTTCTTGACGATGATGGGTCGCTCACACCCCGCCTTCAAAAGTCGCTTAGACCGAGACTCATGTCTTCGCAATACAGATACGGGCTGGACATACATAGTAGAATCACAAGCGTCTGCTCATGACTTCATTTTCCGCGAGCGCATACCGGGTGGAACAATGTAGAGCCGGAGAAGGCTTGACAGGCCAGGGAGCGCCACATAGCGCCGCAACACCATGACGCTTGAAGCTTGGAGACCCTGGCCATGTTCACGATCTGAAGCGTCGCAGGCCGTGCCCAACACTACAGATTACCGAATGCTGTTACCCGCGGACAAAGCGATGACGATCACATGAACCCAGAGCAAATCCCCTCGATGATTTCAATATCCCGCCCAAATCCAGAATTGTCAGGCTCTCTAACGTTCTAGAATATTGAAAGAGGTCATAGAACGGTTCGACAGCTCTTCTGACGTAGGCGCTTGCAGTAGCTTCTCCGAAGAAAAGCATAGCTGTGATGTGAGCAGAGGTCTCGTTCTCAGGCCGCTGCAGGGCTGCTAACGTTGCCGATCACCCTGCGCGAGCTTGCATCATCGGTTCACTCGCTGCCACTTGTGCCACTCTAACCATCGTGCGCGCATCTGCCGCAGATCCATCAGCCACTGGAGTGAGAGAACATGCAGCTCAAAAGCGACAGAGAGTTCGCAGTCGAAACAAATGCACAGCAGCCTATCCTCGCTTTGTGCGGATCATTGGAATCTATCTCATGTCCATGAAACTCTGATCGGCGTCAAGCGCCCAGGTAACCCCCGATCCGGAAGGGGCGGCGCAAATTTGGCGTGAGAGCATGACGTATGCACACCAACCAGTCGTTCTGTTTCTCGATGACGAAGGAAGCCGCAACGCGCGCTAGTGTTTATATTGTGCACCGCAGCTCCCCCGGTAGATCATCACCCACCAGCCTCCTGCATTCATACAGAGCCCCAGACTCCACATCCTTTCATCCATCCATCACCTCAAAGAGCATCGAGTCTTTGTGTTTGCACAACACAAATCCACATCTCAGTCACATCACATAACTCAAAATGGTATCGAGAGTATTGGGTATGGGCCTTCGCGCCTTCCAGGTATGTGCGCTTCCATCTAGGTATGAACTTCGCTAACTGAGTCACAGCTTTTCTGTGCTGTCATTGTCACAGCCATGGCTGGAAACAACATTGCACGCGCCACTAACGGCACCCATTCGATCATCAACTACACATTGTTTGTCGGTGTATGGTGGCTGTTCACACTGTTGTACTTCCTTCCCACTGCCTTTATCGACAAGTTTGCCATCCCCATCGTTGATATGGTCATGGATGGATTGAGTGTGTTGTTCGGTTTCTGCGCTGCTGTCGCGCTCCCCGCCTATCTTGGTGCCCACAGCTGCTCAAACACGGTACGTTATCTTCACGGCAGGCTGTATTATATCATCTAACACGTTTCTAGAACTACACTGCCCACAACGGTGTCACCAACAGTTCGCCCGGTCTTGAGCAGAACTGCCGTCAAGCCCAGACCGCGACTGCATTCCTATGGTTCGGCTGGGCGACATTCGTTGCCACTCTCATCTTCTCGGCTATGGCCGGTAAGGGTAGCGGCGCCAACCTTCGTGGTGGAATTCGCCGTGGCGGTCCCTCTATGAGCCAGGTCTAGGAAACCAATACCTGTAATGTTTATTCCGACTCATCATGGAACACGCGAACAGATCATGGCGGTGCATAGCATCCGGATCAACGCGGAACATTTGATGAAGAAGAGTCACGATAGGCTGTGCTATAGGTCACGCCTTGTATATGTATTGTATTGATGACGGACATAATAAGCATTGCGCAAGACGCAGAATGCGGGCGGTTGTGTACGGGAAATACCCCAGAGCACATTGGATACGGCTATGGCGTCCAGCATGCTCAGCACCGGTTGCCATACTCGGATTATTATGAATTTATGACTTACTCCAACATCTTTATTCTTAATATCTGCCTTTTGTTGTTTTGACTGTGATATCCATCAACTGTGATATCCAAATACTTTGTTGAACAATCCAATCGAGCGCCGCACCATTGAGACTCAAGTCTCATCACAGTAATACTCTAGCGCTCGGCGATAAAAACCATTCCTGTGATGAGACTGCCGGGCACGCAGATCCACCAGCTTACAGGCAGTGGAGGTCAGGGTCAAGATGGCTTTTCTTTCTGAAATGGAGAGCACTAACAAGCTGCGTCACCTGCAAACGATGCAAGGAGAGTGCTTGCAAATTATGAACGATCGAAACGAAAAGTACCACAACAACAACAGCAACAATGATCACGCGTCTGCACCTCAGAGCTCAGCAGTGATCTACCGTACACACGAGTGCTGAGGCTGTTGTGGCTTGCTAGTTCGGCTTGGCGGGTGCACAGACATGTTTGGATGTGGATGGCGGATGTAAACAACACCATCGCTCCTGCACTGCTACGATCCCCGGCCGACGCGCGCATTCATTCTGGCGCTGTTATTCTTCACTAACACAGCTTCAAATCGATATGTTGAGCTAGCTCAGGACCATATCAGCCTTCCTCCTCTTGTACTGACCTTCTGCGACGCGTATTCACACGCCCTTACCGCCGCACACACGGCTACCGAACTCGACATCTCGACATGACGGCTGCCCGTAGCAAGGTACCCGCCATTGGGTCAGCGCAATGGATCCTCGAGGAGCGACATCAATCAAACGATCTTGTCTCGCAGGAACTGGAGGATTTTGGCTTCTCTGTGCGCAACGAGTTGGAATGGCTCAACGAGCACATGACGGATATTTTCGCCGATGATGGGCAGTATGTCACGCACTGGACATGCGATTACAAATGGTACTGACATCGCGACAGACACAATCTGGATGTTTTCAAGACGCCTGGGAAACTACGTGGCAAGACACCCCACACAACACGCAAGAGGACCGTCGCCGAACCGCGCCAGGTGCGTATCAGAACTCCCGGTACACTTGTATGCACTAACGGCAAACAGCCTCTGGCGAACCTTTTTGCAGAAGACCTACAGCAGCGCACAACTCCTGCCGAGCAGAGCCTACGAGAGATCGTCCAGAGGAGCACAGTCAAGTCGAAATTCCACATCGCCGAAGACACCGAAAACGAAGCCCCTGCCCAGTCTCCAACTCTGCCCACACCGGTAGCACGTCAGCTTTTCTCCAAAACGTCGAGCAATGGCAAAGACATTGCAGTAGACAGTTTCGATCACGAACTTTCCGATGAGCGCTCACCGCCGCAGCCAGCCCCGACACAATGGGCGTCTTTTGAAACACAAGATACAGCCTTTAGCTCACAAGCCGACGAAGTCTTCTCACCACCGCGTACGCAAAATACACAAGCAACGCAGTCTTTTAGACACTCGTTGCGCGATGAAGAGGACGAAGAAATTGGGGAGAAAGACTTACCAGAGGACTCGTTTGTCTCAGCAAATGACGCCTTCGGCAGCAAGAACACGTCAAAGGAGAACTTGCGCGAACAAGCTGAACTCAATGACGCACTTCTGGACGAAGATTTCCAGGAAGATCTTCGAACAGAGAGCAGAGGGACTGTTGTCCATCACGATATTGACGATGCAGAGGATGATGACGAAGAACAAGAAGAAGTTGAAGATGCGCAGGACATTTCAAGTTTCCCGAGGCCTCCTCGTGTCGTATCCGACTCATACAGCATTGGTGCCGAGACGCACGAAGCCCTCGATACCGCGAACCGACGAGCACACGCGCCTGAGCCTAAGCTACTCTTTGACCCCGCGGAAATCGATCACTCCGATACGCCATCCGGTCCTCCTCCATTCTCTCCTAGGCCTATCGAGCACGATGATACGATGGTACACCACGATGTCGATAATGAGATGGAAGTCGACGAGGAGCCTACACCATCAGAGAAATCCAGCCCTGTGAAGCCGCTAGTTAGGAAGAGCAGTCTTACTTTCGCTTGTCTCCCTGCACGTGAGCCAATTCTTCCCAAGAAGAGCATGGGTCGAACGAGCCAGATCAGGCACACGGGTGGCAAGAGTTTGGGAGGCTCACAGATAGTGCAGCCGGTGGAATCACAACATGACGTTTCTATGGACGTGGAGGAGGATCGACCTACTTTGCAACGCGAGGAGTCTGAAACAACAAAGACACACAACAAGACATCTACACAGCGCCTGTTTGAGCGTTTCCAGATGCTCGAGCAACACGCACCACCAAAACGAATCAGCCAAAACATATTTTCGCAGTCCTCCCGACCTTCCGTCTATCCTGCCATCGCCTCGCAGCCAAAGGAGATTGTACCGCCCGCACAGACAACGCAGTCTCAGCCCACATACCCCACCCTTCCAGCAGCTGAACCCGGAGTAGATGAGCCTGAAGAGGATGACGATGATGATTCATGGATTGCTGCGCCTACCAGGCCAGCAGCTTCTGTCGCAAACCCAGTGAGGCCTCCAATCAACAAGAGCCACACTGTGGCCACTCATTCCTCGCCGCATAAGTTGAGGCCGTCGCCAATCAAGCTGGTGTCGACATCCAACACTGATCTCTCAGCAGCTGCGGACTCAACCACCCCGGTTGGCTCCCCAGTTGGTAAGAAATACATGGATGCCCCTCTCAGTGCTTCGAAGGCTAAGTTCTACTCAGCTCTTCGCGCAGCGAAAGATAAGCTCATCGGTTCTACTTCCGCCAGTGCACAAGTCAAGCTTGACGCTCTTCCCTCGAGCCCTATGCGCCAGAAATTGCAAGCAGCGCCATCGTCAGACGACCTTCCTAGCAGTCCCAAGAGGGCAGAGAGGCCAATCTCGATATTCTCTCATATGAGATCACCATCAAAGGACTCTATAAAGTCTGCCAAATCCACAAAGTCTACCAAGTCTGCGAAGTCGGACAAGACTGTCGAGTCTTCAGGTAGTCCAATGAAGGACGCTAGTCGAAAGACGCGCAGCTCTACTGAGCGTGAGAAGGCGAAGGAAAGAGATGCACGGGAGAAGGAGATGCTCCAGAAGCAGAAGAGCGAGGACAAGCTCAGGGAAATGCGCGAAAAGGAGCAGACTAAGGCTGCAGCATACCACAAGAAAGCCACAGCGGCGGCGATCGCGAAAACCCCTTCCCAGATGTCGTCTCAGACCAGCCTTAAACCGGCTCCCCCACTGAACACGGCACCCAAGGCAGCAGCTCGACCCGATTCCGTGAGAATGAACTCGGCACCCAAGGACCAAGGCACCGATTCGGCTGATGAAATGCCACCTCCACCTCCACCAAAGAGCTTGTTACCCACATTTCCAACAACGAAGGTCAGGCCGCCTAAAAAGCTTGTCAAGCCGAGCAGCAAAGATGCACTTATGAAGCCGCAAGAGCCGCAGAAGATCTTTATCAAGAATCAATATGCTCGAGCACCCCCTCCAGCTGCCCGTCCAGCTCCAGTCACAACAAAATCGACCGGCTCCTCGACGCTTGGAAAGTCCACGTCATCGAAGCCTACAGCAGCCACGCTGTCAAGACCCGGCACCGCTATGGCAAATAAGGTTGCGCCATCCGCAAAATCCGCTCCGAACACAATGAAGGCACCTCCGCCTAAGGCAACTCGACCGCAACCACAACCTAGCACCAGCTTCGAGAAGCCAAAACCTCAAGCGCCTCAGCCTCGTGCAGACCTTGCAGCTGCTAGGGCACCTACAACTCTAAGAACCGTTCAGGACGCAAACTCGATTCGCGTTCCTCCAGTCAATACAGCCAAACCCCCCAAGCGCGCTCTCGAGAACGACACCGAAACCATCCAACGCCCACCCAAGCGACCATCGCAACTCAAGCAGAACCCCATCACACCCGGTCATCCTTCTCAGTACGCCAAGGGCAAGATCCCCGGCCTGGATTCTGCACGAGCCTCTTCCTCAAAGCCTATTCAACCGTCGATTCAGTATCCCAACGGCGATGACATCAAGCTGCCTGAGATCATGACCGACTCCGAAGACGAAGACTCAGACAACGAGTTTGAGCAGCCGTCGTGGGTCAACACACCGAATCTGCGCGAAATGCTGTCCACACAACAATTGATGGACCCTGAGGCTATCTTCGGCCCTATTGCGCCGCTGAACATGGAACAAGTCTTTCCGAATAAGGAGCGGCATAAGAGATTCCGTGAGAGAACAAGCTCAGCATATTGGGTACATGACCAAGTCACGGATGAGGAGAAAAGGAAGGAAAGAGAGGCAAGGGAGAGGCTGGTGCGCGAAGGCGCGTGGACATACAACCCCTCTCCTAGGCCTACACCGAGAGCTGGTCCGAGTCACTAGACGCGGACCTATAGTATATGTACATATGATGTTATTGTTGGCGTTAGACGGACAATGTCTGTCCTGCAACGCAGACATGTATTGCTGTTTTTGCTTTCTGGCGTTTTGATACAGCACAGCATCAACCTACGACATGGTTGCTTATGATGGCATGGCGTTTTGATTCCACAGCATAGACTTTCCCATGGAGAGCGGCATTCGAATGAAAGAACTTTCAACTTCATTTGCTTCCAGGCACTCTGTTAAACGTTGTCATGATCTCAACCAGTCTTTTCCTCGTGTGCGGTCGCATGTCTTTGCGCAGATATATATGGTTGGCTCGAGAGTGAAAAGTCTGGGTGGTTGAGGGGGTGGCCCTCACTGTACCGAATCATCGTCGGTTCCCATCATTGTCCACGACGAGACTGAACCCTGGGACGGATGAAAATATCCTCTGAAGTACGCGCACACAAGCCTTTAATTCTGGCTCTTCGTCCTTCCGAACATACCAACTCGCACTTTCTGAACTGCATCCACCACATTATCAGAAAAAGTACGTATACTCTTAGTGTGCAAACACATACTTCTTTTCATACACACAAAGCCAACATGTCTCAACAAAACTACCACTTTGATCCTCGAGACTACGACACGTACGCACCAGCCCGCAACCCGGGAGCCCACGAACACAACATGCCAATCAGGAGAAGCCCATACGACGAGATGAACAGTCGTTCAGGTTCATTCTTAAGTTCGACATCGCTCTATACCAATCCACCCTCTCCAGCCCTTCGTCCAGGCATACCCCCATACACTCAAGAACGCTACACAACTCTCGAGGGTGGTCCACGGTCCATTACAGCAGCAGCGGTTGACTATATCGGGGCTTCCAGGCCTCAAATTCCTGGTCGCTATCCCTCAGCGACACGTGCATATCAGGCTTGTCCACCAGTAAACCCTAACTTCGAGCCTTCTCATCTCAGCTTGACGAATGTCCCGTACCGACCGAGGACACCACCGATGACTCTTCCTCCTTTGTCGCTCGACGCAGTACATCAGCGTCCGCCAGGTCTTACGCACCCTCTGCCTGAACCGTTACCAAGATACTTGAGAGTAGAAATGCCGGACTCTCCTTCTTCTACTCTTCCTCGTCACACTATGGCGGGTAGATCATCTACAGGCTTCTTCACAACTGGAGTGGAGAAAATGGACAAGACCGAAAAGTTGCCAAAAGCGCCTGTAAAGGATAACAACAAATCAACGCTTGGTCGTCCCGAGAGTGTCGCTCCCACATACGAAGAGAGGCATAAGATGCGTCTCGATCTTCAGGACATGACTAAGAAGTTGGAGACAGCTTTCCAAGATCCCAGGATGAATCCAGGCGAGGTTGCACGCAAGAAAAAGATGCCGGAGCAGAAGTTGCACTGTGCACATCTAGGCTGTGACACCCACAATGTAAGAACAGATGAGAGGCTAAACCTGGACCTTCCACCACTTAAGAGTTCTGTCGCGAAAGTAGCCGAGAAGATGGCATCGGCACCTAAACCGGGTGTGTCGAACTCTACGACCCTACAGGCAGCTTCTTCCGTCAGTGTCACACCGCCTGTTGTCAACAAAGTGGAGGAGGTTGCCCCTAAGACCATCTTAGGAAGCGGTTACGCTGACTCGACCCGCTTCATTGACTTCGTTGAGCGTCAGCGTGCCTCGTGGGCCTTCCATGTGCGCAATAGTGTTCAACTTGGAGACCAGCAGAAGAAGTTGTGCGAGCGTGCCACGGAGGCGGCTAAGAATTCGCAAACCCAGTGGCGATCCGGCGCAGACAGGGTTTCAAATGATTTGGGAGATATCGAGAAGAAGTTGCAGCCCAACTCGAAGATACCAGTATGCAGCAAGACGAAAGCGCCAAAGTTGGTACCGAACACCGAATTGGTCAATGCCTCCTCTGTGAGGGTGTCCGATTTTCCGACAAATGCACTCGATCTCCCGAAACAAGACGGAAAAGCTTACAAATCCAATAACGAATATATTGAGATGGCTGCCAAGCTTCGAGGCGATTCAGAAGCTGTGATTGAATTCCCTCCGGCAGCAGTAAAAGCAGATGTTAACAGCACTCAAGATCTAGAGCTGAAGACGATGACGTCGTCTCATGATCCTTTGGCTTCCTCATTGGCGGAGGATCAAAAGGATTCAGGCCGGGCAATGACAGCGGAGGCAAAAATCAAGGATGAAATTCAGGCTGCAGATGCGAAGAGTGTCACTCCCACAGCACGTATCAAAGTCAGTCGCCTCAAGGCCCCTGCCACCGATGCTGAAGCAGGTGTGAAGTGGGATAGCATCGAACTGAGCGATGACGACGGTTGGGAGAAGGTGATTGGTGATGGGGATAGTGACTGGGAGGTACTAGAGGAATAGTGCGTTTTTGCTTCCCCTGCTCCTCTCTATTGGTGTTGCGCTACATGCAGGTCGAATTCGAATGTGGGGAAAGAAAACAGGGTTTAATGTAGTCTTACTTGCCACAAAAAAGTACGCCGCTGAACGTATCAAGGTGGCTAAATCCATACCCATAGCGCCTTGAAGCTGCGAATACCGTAAATTCGTTGCAGGCTTCGACTGTGAGTACACAAGATGAAGCATCTAATAGAGTGCCTGATGTGCAAAGCAGCTTAGGATACAAAGAAGTTCATTGAGAGGGTGATGATCTATTCACTAATTCAATAATCCTTGAAATAATAAATCAGATGAAGGTTTCAGCACGTCAAGTCTTTCACATAATGCAAATGTATGTCTTGTAGAAGTACATACCGATTTGAGTGCAATCTTCTCGCCAATTCTACAGACTCCAATGACTTTAATGTCTTCGAAGGAAGTTGTCTCGCATACCCAGGGCCAACACCCATCACTCGATACATTATGCGGGCCAAATCTGTCAGTGTGGAGCACTGTTGCGGCCAAAAGAGTCCAAAAATGTACACACATCCTTAACCTATCTTATAGCCTACACACGGGTGTATATCTCTTGCGACATATATATTGTGTTGACAAGGCTAGACCCCTGTGTAGGATTCTGTCAATTGCACAATACCGGTTCGCTGTTTGCCAAGTAGGCCCAGCCTGCGAAAATAACGACCGCCAACATAAAATGTAAATAGTCGGGATATGCATTTCACGGTAAAGGATTGCTCATCAGCCTCCGAGAGTGAGATAGATAGAGGCGCTGCCGCTTGTGGCAGGGAACTGTTGTTCAGGTGTTGGCAGGAGAAAGAATGACGTGGCTTAAAGAGTCTGAGTTGGTGTTGGTGTCTGGCACTGTTGACTTCAAAGTGCATGCGAGAGCAGGAAATCCAGTACATTCCCACGACTGCTTGACATGGTGCGCTCTGAATATTTCAATGGTTCTCAGCAGTGGCATAATAATCACACAAGGAAAAGTCCGATATCTCGCTCTCATTGGCCATATCCTTTCCTTACCATTGTCTGGATTTCCGGATGCTAAGCCGAAAATAAGGAAGATGAGAACTTTTGGGCGAAGCTTCGGTATAACATCAGTCCTGCTTCCCGGACAAATTCGTATCCATTCCTTCTGCAGTTGGACCCACTCTATCACGCAACACCATCATTATTGCTGTAAGCAGACTGTCTAGCTTGGTGATAGTATAAGACCCACTCATTGTTTTGAATCCTTAAGGATTGTTGCCACGCTAGTGGTACTGATCCCGTGGACGTAAGAAGGCACTGTACAGTGCAAGGTAGACGATCAAGACGGACAAAACACAATGTATACAACAGAGTGGCAGATATTTGCGCGAAGACACGGTAATCTATTGATTTCGTTCACCTTTTTGACAGCCTCTACTTCTATCTGGCCAGCGTTCACACGCTCCTCAAACTAGCGCAAGTGCCACTATAATTCTAGAAGGAATCCCAATAAGACAAGCATAGTAGCGATAAGGCGAACGTCATCAATGTGGGGAGTATTGAGGGTGAGTGACATTTGGTCGATATTTCCCAGAGCACTCCTTGCTTCTTGACCAATCACAGACACACAATGACACTCACACGTCGCACGGTCCACAGCGTGTTTCTGCTTTCAAGGACGCTGTGAATGCCACAGCAACCTCAATGTCAACTTCAGGCAGCTCTGGTTCCATGGCCTTGACTGTCTGCCGCCCTTCCGAGACTGATTGACAGTAGTCCGCCTCTTTATATAGCCGCATGCGCGTCGGAGAAAGTGTCTGCAAGCTCATCACATCTCCCTGGCTAGCGCTGGATAGGGTACTGTTGCATGTTCTGGTTCCGTGAAAGCCAGACATGATTGCTAGGAAGCAACAGAGCGGAAGACGACTGGATAATTCGCTGCCACTCGAGCTACGCCTTTCGATTTGCCCCTTTGGAGATTCCCAAACGCACATTACACCAGCATCCGAGTGCAACACAGAGAGCGTCTGACTGGAATCTGTCGCTACGGAGCAGTGGTCCAACCCGATAGAGGCCCGAGTATGTCGAGTGCGGTAGCCGCGCGAATGTCACGACTCGTCTGACATTCCGGCCCAAGATGTGACGCATGCCGCCTGTTTGGGTTCCCATTTTCACCGGCGCGGCAACTGTGTGTGCGTAACGCTCGCTGAACCGCGGGTGTTCTTCATAAGCTTCCCTTCCAGACGGGGAGACGGGAAGATGCAGGTCGCTCAAGTAGGTTGCCGTGCGGCCTTGTTGCCTTCAAACCATGTTGGGGTCGTGAAGGAGTGCACGGTAAGTAACGGCGTCAATGCGCGCAATATAACGCGTGTCGTAGAGGCCAAGCGTGGAGACGGGGAACTGTGTTGGAGAAACGGGCGGCAGCCTCATCTAGACACAGGACCAAGGTTTCAACGGCGCGGCCACTCCACGCGCGATCTCTTTCAACCTTCAAGCCAACGTGGGTCCGTTGTGCAGATCAATCATTGTTTCGCATGAGTTTGGTACACTTGTGCTAGTGCCATTTGGCGGCTGAGCTGCGAGATGACACCATGCCTCTTAGCTGTTCCTGCATCAACCACTCACGGCCCGGTTCTAGCTTCCCGTCACTTCACGACTGTGTTTTCTTACACGCGCCCTCCGTAGTCAAAACTCATTGTGGGCCGGCGGAACACGCCATTACACCCGCACGTTATCCTCGGAAGTGGGTTAACTTCCAGCTAGCTTAAACTTTGGAAGCACGCTCGATCACACTCGGTTTCCCGGCGAAAGGAAATCATCGCATCCTAGATGGATGTCACCTGGACTAGAGCCCGTTTATGCGGTTTGGCTTTGCATCATGCTTCGGGTACCTGGTTCGCACTGACCTTTAACTGCTGGTTTGTATACTTAGCAGGCGGACCGAAGCGCAGCCATGTATACCTCCGATCGCCATCTCATCGCTGAATTGTTTATATCTCGATTGACTTGACGTTGCTCTACGTCACTGTGCTCTCTGGTTACGTCCCGCGAGCCTCCATCATTGTTCAGCTTCTCCAGATTCTCAAAAACAACGTCCTCGCGATGTGCGACTACACTCAAGTCCAGTACAAATGCAGCCATCTACGATACGTGGTTCGGGCCTGGTGCACCAAGTACCAAGAAACGCATAAGAGATGTCCTGCGAATGTGGTGGCAATGTAAGTACACTCAATGTGCTCAAATATGACCATGCTAATGATAGTTCAGAGAATACCGGTTGGACGAAGATTGTGGTATGTTGATGTGATTCTTATACGCCATGTGCACATTTCTAATGGCAGCTTTAGGTGACTGTAAGAGCTCCTCCACGTCTAAGTCACGATCTCGCTAGCCGAATATTTGTTTCCCCCCCGTGGTATGGTTCTTCTTAGCAAGGTGCAAAAAGGATGATGGAAAGCTGCAGAATACCCACTTTGAGATTGTTTTCGCTTTGGCACCTTATGGTCAATGTGGTACCAATGCCATATTTACATGCTATACCCTCGATTTTTCCGGATGCTTCGGCAGAGATTCTTTCTTCAAGTCGCTGCGCGACATTTTCACCGTCAAACACTTCAGGGACTAGAACCAGATTTCCTCCACAGTCCTCAGAGAAGGATGTTCAGCAAAAAGTCAAAGGCGTCACATATGCTTCAACCTCGTTTTCCTAGAATTCAGACTGTAGTCGCACTAAAGTCTGCCGCAAGTGAGTCGCACAATGAACAGTGTCACACTGCCCGTCGGGGTCAACTCCGACGATAAAGCACACATCTCTGTCACTGATCTGGAAGCGAATGTTTGTAAGCCCATGATTTGCCCACACACAGTCACCCGTCTCTGTTCGATTTCATGCGAGTGATCGTCCTCAGAATTCGATACGAATTTCTTCACATAGGAACTGAGCCTCGGATGCTTCACCCGTTCTGAGTAGCAACCATCAGCAGTGCCCTCAGATGTTTTTGTCGTACGATAAAGGGCATGATGTGCTCGACTCACGGCTCAGTCATTGCCTCATTATTTCCAAACATTTACCTCATGCTATAGCCCTCCCTACTCAGGTGACACAGGCTGCTGCGCACCGGCAGATGCGTTGTGGTACCACAATCGCAGGCCTAACGTTAGACCCCGGGAGTGCCGTGATATAAGGAACTCTTATTACGGGGTTGCTCAGCCAATCAGACCCTAAAGCCAAATAATGCACGTACCGCCTGACATACAGTTCGCCTCCGCTGTTCCTCGCGAACGCACACCATCCCGTTGAAAATGTTGGCTATAGTGAGAGTATCAGCACACTCGCCCACAAGCCGCTTGCGACTAGCGACGTCAGCCTCTTGGCGTGGAGTGGTAGGTGCAGATCCTGCGTGATAACCCAAACTACGATATCGTTAGCAGATCCTGCGAGTGTCCAGATGGCCCCGACTGAACGATCAATGTCAACTGACTCAGCCGTTGAACGTTATGGCGCTCATTGTGGCTAGAGCATCGTCGAGCATCCATAGCTTGTGCTCGTCGCCTCTTGTTTTCGCTCGTTGCTCCCGTGTAAATGTCTGATAGGGCTGGCTAGCTTCAAGGTGAAGAGCTTACCATGCTGCCGTCGGATCGAACAGCTCGCCAACCTCGACTGAACGCGCAATCAAGAGCTGCATGAAGTATGTGCATCTCACCCACATGCAGGTAGGGGGACTGACTCGAGACCAATCCCGCGTTCAACCGGCCATGGCTAACATGTTGTCCTATCAAGATGGGATGGTGGAAGAATCTAACCCTGCGATGGAAAATCGGTCTTGTAGGAGCCTGGGCATCAACTGAAAGCTCAGTGTCGTACGTAGCTTAGCTAAATTGCCGAACGTTCAACACGTCTTACCAGATACGTAGAATGGAGGTCTTGTTCCACTATCTTGAGCAGTATGTGCCAAGGCGACGCCGTCATGGAAGACTCACTTTACAAAAACCTGACCGCGAACCAAGTTTGTACCAGGTGCACCATCGGTTTTCCCCGTGCTTTAATCCGAGTTACGGAGTGTTGGTGTTGCGCCGCAAACGTTCTACGAGCCGTTGTGGAGCGCGTCCATGACGAAGCTGCAGGAAACAAGGATTCGCACACGCTAATCAGCGTCGAATGAGTTTGACCATCCTTGATACCATGCACACAAAACCCGGCAAGATCTAACGCAACTCCCGGTTGAGTGCGGAGTTTCCACATTGGCAGTAGCCATGCACTTGGAACTAAGACGGCTTCCGGTTTCACAATCCTTTCATATGGGGTCCTTGCTCGATTACAAATAGGTATAGATTGATCCGACGTACCTAGCAACAACCTGTGTGCTGTCTTGAATCCAGACAAGTCCACATCTTACAAATTCAAACTTCACTGTCCAGCCAAGGCGAGGTAGATGGTCGTCTCACAAAGACGGTACATTATCGCGAGCCAATCGTTAGGCTTATTCCCGTCAAGATCAACCCTGGATCGTACAGCATCTCGGGGTTTACACGCAGCCACTCAACGAATAGAAAGTCAGGGAGCGCAACGATTGTCGGTAAGAAGCACCTGCGTCAGTGAGCCGACTGCAGCTGTTGGTGCTACTAGTGACGCCTGTGTCCTTACAAAGGATCAAATTTGTGCTCCTCTTTACTGACACACAAGAGAAGACACTACAAAGCCAGTCTGATTCATGCCTCAGGAACCGACGTTTTGGCTCGCGGGAGCGGGCCGAGCTCTGACAGAAACCCCGGTTCAAGGCAATCGGTCCTACTGATCCAATCCTTCTACTACAAATACTATAGTATGTTGTTGAAGATGCTCGGCGACGTGCCCGTTTATCCTATGTATATCGTGTCGTGGCCCCTTCTTCTCGAACATGGTAGTGAAGATCATATGGAGCCTTCAATACGAACGGCCGTAACCGAGTTACAGGACCTGCTCGCCATGCTGACCAAGGGCTGAGTAACCGCCGGCGCAATTTAGGACCGGCACTTTCCTCTTTCCTCCGCCACCAACTTGCACAAAGGTTACTAACACCTACACCTTACGGAAGTTCTCCGCCAAACTCACAATGCGTGTCCACTTCCCCTCCTTGAAATCTTGGTCCTGCCTAGACGAACCTTGCTTGCCTCGGCTCAGGCCATGTCAAGTCAACAAACTTGCATGATTGCTGAGCTCATGCGCGCCTCAGCCATTGCTAGCAGACGGAGTGAGCTCCGTCCACTCGTCCAGCACTCCAGCACCGATCACGAAAGAACGAGCTTGGTCCTTGGGCTGAAACACGCGCGGAATTTGGACACGCGTGACGCGCATACGAGCCCATATTGTATCGGAAGCTTGTCGAGTGGGTCTTCTCAGTCGCAAGTGCGAATCATCGTCGATGTACACCATCTTGCATTGCACATCAGTGCAATCACTCGAGCCAGCCATCCATACAGAAAACTCTCACTTCTCAAGCTTTACCCGTGGCATTCACGGTGCTCGTTACGAGGTCCTACCGCGTACGTTGATGCTATTGAACCGACGACCACGCCGATGCCGTGACGGTCCTTCTCCGGTGTCTGCCGAGCTGTTTTCCTCATGCCCCGCGAGGAGCAACGTCTCGCCCTCGGCGCTTGGAACCGACGAATTCAGTCCGCCCGAAGACGTGCGAAACTCACCTTCCGCGACGCGGACACGCGGAACCCTCGGCTAGACGAGGATGCCATGGCAAGCCTGGATGCCACGATCAGACGCTCAGGCTGAGTTGAACAACGCTGCGCCACGGCCCGAGTAGACTGTAATAGCGGACATGGAAAATTACAGCGTCGGTCGGTGAATGTACCTTGTTCCTCACCAAGGTGGAAGGTCAGGACATGGAGTACGCTCGAGCAACGCTAAGACCGCGGCCCCGCTTGGAGGGAAGGAAGCTGTCCCCCTATATAGCTGCGGCATTAAGCAATATGCCCGACGGCCTGATGCACAAACGCGCCATCAAGGCCGCGCACGTGTGAAGCAAGGGCCGTCGTTGGACCACAGTTACGTGAGAGATGTACAGTAAGGGCTTGGAAAGCACCATCCCTGCACGGCATCTGGCCGAGTCATCATATCGTCTGTTTGAGGCATACAAACATGGCGACTCGAACAACAGGTCGCTCTCTTGCCCCTCAAAAACAGGGACGTGTGAAGAAGCTTGAACCCTCATCTCGCCAACGTCGGACTCGCATTCGAATGTGGGCTGATTAGCCAACCATAATATTGCTGGGATTACATTTTGTGATTGGCTGCCGCCCCCTGCATCTAAGCGAAGCAGCAACATGATAGGACCCGCCTTCTCTCAAGCCAGCTGCCAAACATGCCGTACCTTGAAGACATCCCGCAACCCGACAATGGCTACTATGTTGTTGTCACCGGCGCCAATAGGTACGAACCACCATTCGCCCTCTATGCGCAGACAATTGACACGTATGCAGCGGCCTGGGCCTTGGCATTGGCACACGGATGATTGACGAATTTCTCCAGACGCGCCCTCAAACCGAGTCCCTCGTCCTCATCATCACTACGCGGGACAAGAAGAAAGGCGATGCCACAATCGAAACACTCGAAGCTCACCTGCGCAAGGTGTGCCGCCAGCATGAGCGATCCCTACCGGGCGTCTCGCAGGTGCTGCAGGGACGCATACACTTTAGGCAGGAGCGACTGGATCTGCTGAGCCTCGTCTCAGTGCAAAAGCTTAGCAAGAAACTACGCGAGACGACACCCAAACTCGATGTCATCATCTGCAACGCGGGCATTGGCGGTTGGACTGGCATAAACTGGCCCCTTGCTGTCTGGAACATGCTTAGAAGGTGGAAGACGGCTGTCAGCTGGCCTACATATAAGCTTTCTGGCAAGGGCTGGGTTGCAAAACCTCAGATACCGGCCGAGTACGGGGACCCACAGATCGAAGAACCTGTGCTGGGTGAGGTCTTCTGCGCCAATTTCTTTGGACACTACCTTCTGGGCCACTACCTTGCGCCGCTGCTCGCAAGACACTCCAAGGGCGAAGGTACGAGAGGTAGGTTGATCTGGACAAGCAGCCTGGAAGCATACGAACACGCTCTCGACCTCAACGACCTCCAGGGAATTGGTTCTGGAGAAGCATATGAGTCGTCGAAGCGACTGACCGACGTCATGGGCATCACATCCAGACTACCGGCTACGTCAAATGCCGTAAACCAGTACCTTGACCAATCTGAACAGTCTTCCAGCAGCACAAAACCTGTCATCTACGTAACGCACCCCGGCATCACAGCGACCTCCATCTTCGCTCTCCCCTTCATTCTCGAGTATGCCATGATCGCCGCATTCTATATCGCGCGCTGGGTGGGCAGCCAGTGGCACCCCATCACCGTGGAGAAAGGCGCTGTCGCCATGGTCTGGCTTGCGCTGGCCAAGCAGAGCACGTTAGACAGCATGGAAGAGAAGGAAGGTGTAGGCAAGTGGGGCAGCGCAACCGACTTCTGGGGCCAGGAACGCGTGGAGCGGACCGAAGTGTCTGGGTGGGGCTGGGGTGGCAAGCTGGGCGAATATAAGAGGAAAGGCAGAGATCCGTTCGCCAAGGAGCTCACGAAGGAGGGGAGGGAGAGGTTTGAGCAGACGGGGAAGAGATGCTGGGAGGAGATGGAAGTGCTGAGGCGTGATTGGGAAGTCAGACTGAGGCGAGCTGGCATCGCGATCGAGATGGAATAAGCCACGTTTGGGAGTTCTTACAAGACTGTGCGACGACGCAAAACAGGCACTATAATTGCTCTGTAGTACTTTAATTGCTCTGCAGTACTTTGCAATGAACGCTTTCTTCTTCGCACCCTTATGTGAAAGACCTTCACCATGTTCTCAGCCATTCCAACACTGCGTTGCACGGTTCAAGTAAGTTTCTGCACCAACAAACCCTCGCAGCTGCTCTCTATCACACTCGCGACCATCAGGCCTGGCGCCGCCCTCGAGTTGGGCCAACACAAACAGGAGGTCTGGCTGCATCCACAAGACAGACAACCAAGCTGCCTCGTGTGCACGAAACAAAGGATTGGGCATCTCTGCGTAATAGGCCTTGTGGAAAGCAAACGCAAAGGGTTGAGCCATCGCCACTGTCAGACTTCTCCTGCATGTGGCACAGCGCCACGGCGGTAGCTCGTGGTTCGCGCCAGGAACGGCCCTTCTTCCGTTGTGGCTGATCTGATTCCCTAGCCTCTGCCGTTGTGCTTTTTCTCCGCACTCTGCGAACAAACGAGTGCTCGAAGCGAGCGTGGCTTCATCACATTATTTGCTGGTGTTGTGACGGTGGATTATCGTCCATGCAGGGCGGTGCTGCACAGATCCCAGGACAGCACACTGGGGTCCACGGTCTAATGCACTGATCCGCAGCTAGCACGCCCTGCAGCCAGTGAGAGAAGCTGGGGGTATGCAAGCCGTTGTGCCGGGATACGCCTTCACCGTCTAGAGATGCATGGCCCCGCAAGAAAGGCACCGACATTTGCAGGCGCGCTCCACAAACAACATGCAGCTGCTGCCCGACGCACATTCTCCCTGTTCCTGTTCCTGTTCTTGTTCCTGTTCCTGTTCCTGTTCCTGTTCCTGTTCCTGTTCCTGTTCCTGTCCCCGTGTCCACCTCTCCTCGCGCTGCGCGCCCATATTTGGGACGTTTCCTTCCCCGCGCAAGAACGGCACCAGTCGTTGCGGTTCTGTCCGTTGTGGCCAGGCGCTGGATTCAATTGCTGCTGCTGCTCCTTCAGTGACGTAGAATTCACCGCCTATTCGAGCTTCGCCAGCCCTCAGCGAACCATTTTCGCTTTCGACGCACATTCGACACAGCGACAGAGAGACATGGCACCGAAGGTTGACCCTCTCTCGAGCGACTTTCCTCCCGTGTTTGCGCACAAAGACATTTGATTCACCTTCACCGTCACCACAACACCCGCCAAAACCCCGCAACGGACCGTTCCGACCCACGTTACACAAGGCACCCGCTACCCACACTGTTTGATGACGTTGCGCTGGACCCTCTGCGCTCCACAACGCTCTTCAACAGTTGCGTGGCTGGAGTACCGACTGAAAGAGAGGGAGCACCACACTGTGCAGCTGAGGGTTGAATCTTTGTTCTCGCTTTCGACACTGTGCGAAACAAAAGAGTCGCTAGCCTTCACGCGCAAACCCCTCATATAGTCACTGCCTGCGCACGACCCACTCCAACTCAACCAACATCGGTACCAGACAGAACGAATATCATACCACGGCCATGGCAACCCCGCCTTCTTCGCGAGGGTCCTCCCTCGACCACACTTTTAGACCAGCCACGCCCGATCCGAAGCCCACCTTCAACCGGTCAACAACTTCCATGAGTGTACCAAAGTCGGAGTATCTGCGCCATGCGCTTCAGGCCCGGCGAGCTCAGAACACTTCTGTCCAGGGCAGCACGCCTGCGCCAATCGACACTCTTCCTCTACGTCCCACAGTACCGACAACCTTGACCCTGCAAACCCCGGCCACGTCGCCTGACGCATTTGACGAGTATGACCTTCCAGAAGAGCTCATGACTCCAGAATCGCCAATTCGTAGGCGGCGGCCAAAAGACAAGGATAATGCACCTCCGCGCGGCAAGACAAATTCGGAGCTGAGCGCTGAGGTTGAGAAGTTAAAGGATGAGTTGATGAAGCAGAACATTCGGGTGGAGTTGCTAAAGAAGAACAACCACGAGCTACAGGAGAAGTGGGTGCAGGCTAAAGAAGAGGCAGAGCTACTCCCAGTTTTGCGAGAAGAGAACCACGAGTTGACTCAGGAGAACAGAATGTTGGCAGAGAAGCTGGAGGGTCTGCGTGAATACGAAGATCAACTCGAAGATCTTAGCCACGAGGTTGATGAGCTCTGGTATGAAAGGAAAGAAGTGGAAAACGCAAACGCAACACTGAAGGAGGAAGTGCTGAACCTCGCCAAAGTCAACAACGAAGCTGTGGCGACCCTGCAAGATCAACAGGGCGCTTTCGAAGAAGCCGTGGAGATGATAACCAACCTGGAAAGCGAAAAACTGCAGCTCAAAGAGGAAGTCCATAACCTGAAAGAGAGGGTTGCTGCTATAGAGTCGAGGCAGCTCGACGGTAGCGCCAAGTACCCTCAACGTGTTTGCAGTATCGATGAAGGACGACCCACGACCAGTCACGACGACTCAGACTACTACAGCCAGCCAGCCACACCTCGCGGGGATGCTCTATCCGTTCGGTCGGGAACGTCGGTTCAGTCAAAGAGGTTCATCGAGATGAGCAAAGAACACACAAAATCAGCGCACAATCTGACGAAGAGGATGTCAGACGCCTCTCTGAGAGCAACTAGCGTGATTTCCACCGTAAAAGTTCCTGAAGTGCCCTACGTCCCCGAAGAGTTTGCGCAAGTTACTCCTCAAACGGTTGATGAGCGTTTCAGAGAGCGGAGGTATCGTCAAGGGCCAGGCGTCGAGCAGTACATGGCCAGATCCGGTGCAGACCTGCACCGGCCGGCTACAGTAGCTCCAGTGCAGATACACCAGTCCTCTGGCCTTCGGAGCTTGTACCGCCCTGATCAGTTGCAACGCTCAAACACTTCACGGCCCTCATCGAGCTATACTCCTGGCTCAGAGCCCCGAGTCGGTGCACAATCGGTCGCCGAGCCGCATCCAGCACCGCCTCCACGCATGAGCAGCCGCCATGCACATACTACCAGCGACGACCATTTGTATTCCCAAGCATCCGGCAGCACCCTAGATGCTGCCGGTAGGAGTGGTGTTTATGTAGGATCAGAGGGGCAGAGTGAAGAACAAGAGCAAGTACTAACCACATGGACTTCTACAAACCCTTGTTCTTCGACGAAATCCTTGCTAACATCATCACCCTTATTAGATGGGCCAGACCGAGAACGATGGTGGAAAGACACGGAGAAGATGAGGCCGTTGAGAACAAGGGCGACAACGAGGACGCTCAGGGGAGACTTCTACTCCGACGAAGGGGGTTCGGCTTCAAGAACCTTCGCCGCTAGGGCAGAAGGGATCATGACGAATCCCACGACGCCGGCTGCTGAGAAGCCCGAGGTGGACTTCCTTTTCAATCCAAGGGAGAACGAAGAGCAGTTCATGAAGAAGACCATGGCGAGGCTCAAGGGAAGTATACGCAGACGACATGCGGCTGACTGAGAAGAGTTAATGATTGGATGTTTTATGTTTTCCTTTGTCTGATGATTGGATTTGGCACGGCGTTGTTTTGGGGGTTCTTCCGCAAGGACTTGTGACTGGGTGCATCGCTTGGAGTGGGTGGTCTTTTGGCTTTTATGCGCCGGCGCCGCGCTTCTGGAACCTGTTGGTATGTAGTTGTATTATTACGTTATTCTGAAGATAATGTCCAGTCCAACTGGTGAATGAACAGTCGGCACGTGATTACGGAGGTGCCACGTTTACTCCGCTATCCCGCTCCGCTCTGGTTCCGTCATCGCCCTCCTCTCCCCCGTGCACCTTCACACCTCCTCCATCCTGCGCAACCCATAAACCATGCACGAGCAATAACCCACCCTTGGCTCCCCACATCTGCATTACATCCCACCACGGCACGATGATATCCTCGGGATTCACCAACGCGCCCGTGTCGCAGTTCATCGTCTTCTCGACCGTCATTGGGTCCCTCGTCGCAACCACGACCGACACGCGCTACTACCTGCCCATTGCCGTTGTGCCGCACATCTGGGGCTATGGCCAGCTTTGGCGGTTTCTGACGTGGAACTGGGTCTTCACAAACAGCACCGAGGTCCTGTTCGGCGTGCTTGCATTCTACCAGTTGAGGGTCATTGAACGACTGTGGGGGAGTCGAAAGTTCCTCGTGTGTCTGCCCTGCCCTGTTCTGTCAGAAGACTGAAGATGCTGACACGACTGCAGAGCTTCCTCGTCGCAACGCTCCCCTACACGACCCTCCTGCCCCCGCTCATCCTGACCTTCGTCCTCCGCCCCCTCACCCTCGGATACGTAAACCACCTCCCCTCCGGCCCAACGTCCATCCTCTTCGCCCTCCTCGCAAACTACTACGCCGCAATCCCCTACACCTACCGCTACCGCATCTCGCCCGCGTCGCCGTCCCAAACATCTCCCGCTGCCTCGACAGCCCAACAGGCTACGAGCATCTGGTCGCGCTCCATCACCGTCACGAGCAAAGCGACATCGTACCTAGCGCCCTTCCAGCTTGCGCTCTCGCAGTTTCCCGGCTCGCTGCTCGCCGCTGCTGTGGGCTGGGCTGTGGGTACGGCGTACAGGAGGGATTTACTGCCGGGGGCGTATGGGTGGAGGGTGCCTGGGTGGATGGTTGGGCAGGAAGAGGGCGATAAAGGGGGGTTTGAGGGGCTGAGACAAAGGCTCGAGAGTGAGCGGGGCGACGGGGCTAGTACGGGGATTTTGGCGGGTGAGACAGGGGGTGCGGGTGCGGGTGCGGTCAGGCAGAGGAGAACGCTGGGCGAGATGATGGGAGAGCAGTTTCGAGGGCGGGGATAGGATAGGGGGTGGACATGTTGTTGTCATTGTACAGTGAGGGCGTGTTTACACCAATATTCGAGCATCCAACACAAAATGCAGACATGATTCCTCTTCACTCTCAGAATCTCCTAGTACCCCCCACAACACCTTGCACCATCAACACGATGCCAAATATAACCACGCCAATTTTAAATACTCCCACCGACTCGCCTCCACCCCCTCAATCCATCCACTCCCCCATCCCATCCCGCGAACCAACAAACAAACACATCTCCACCCCTCCCTCACCAACACCAGCAACAGCCAGCACCCCATCCTGCACGACCCCCATCCCCCACATCATCAGCCTAACCCCCAGATTCTCCGTCGGCCCATCAACAAACGCCCCTCCCTGCTCCACGAAACTCAATCCCAGCTCATCCAGCACCTGACACGGATCCAGGCCGGCATCCAGAGCCAAGAAATCAGCCACATGTTCGTCGAGAAACGAGTACGTCTCTCCATCCTCAATCCCGTCTTCGAGGTGCGGGAGAGGGTGCGCGGCGCCCAATCGCTCCAGGAGTTCGGCGTTGAGACCGCTTGCGTTGGAGGCGTTTGTGAGGATTAGGGAGGCGTAGGTGATGAGTAGTAGTGTCCATGTTAGTCGGGAGTCGTGCGGGGAGTGTGAGAGGTTGTGCTTCTGCATGCCCTGTGTGAAGTGGGTTGCGGCGGAGGGGTACTCGGCGTGTAGGGCTGCGAGGGCGGTGGGGAGGGGGAGGAGGGAGGAGCGGTGGGGGAGGGTGGTGCTGTGTTGCGGTACCAGGAGAGCGTCGATGGCGGATTGTAGTTCGAGGCGTACGGCGTGGATGATGCGGGCTTGCCCGTCTCGGTAGGTTTTTGCGAAGCGCTGTTTTGTATTGGCTGGCGAGGTGCTGAGGGTCAGTGGGAGCGTGGAGCTGCGCTGTGTGAGAGCTTGGTGGAGTAGCACTAGTACTTGTAGCGTGATTCTCTCCTCTGGTCTCTCGACTTTGACTTCATCCAATGCTGTCTCGGTGCTGAGAAGAGTTTGTATGAAGAAGAAATGTACTATGTACGGAGGGATGCCTTGGAAGAACGGCACGCAATTGTCGTAGCGCCCGAAGGGATGACCTTCAGCGCGAAGGAAGTGTTGCTCTTTGTTTGGGTCTGTAGAGAGAAATGCCTTGTCCATGCCGAACGGTACGCTGGAAGGGTCGAGGAGACCCATTTGGGTGGCGTACTGCTGAAGCTCCGGCTGAAAAGCGAGTTTTAGGGCGAACTGCTCGATTGGGTTGTTCTCGAGGCAGAAGCCGTATCCGAGGAGCAGCTCGTCATTCTGCTTGGGGGCATAGTTGTTGAAGAGCTCTTCACCTTCTGAGAACTTGCTACTTTCGAGGCATCCTAAAGTGAAGGACTTGTGTGGTTTAAAATCCCACTCCACTTTTGCTGTGACGGAGTGGTTGAGTATATCGACAACAGGGAAAAGGATAGGCACAGTATCAATCTCTGGCAGAATATGTGTAGATATGAATGCTCGCGATGTGAATATGGTGGCAGCCCATAGGAATGATTTGCTGGTGTTGGTCAGTAGAACACTTACCAACAACGTCCACCGGCTTGCAGGAGGGACAGACGAGCTCCCTGCCTGCGATCTTGGGCCAATAAATCTCTGTTGCCAACTCGGTGGTAGTCAAGTCATTGGTACGATAACGAACTCTGCCAATGCATGTATGAACGGCTTCGACGTGGTCACGCTAGGATCTCGGATTTCACTGCTGTGAGCACTTACAAGTCGACTTCATCAGCCCAAGCAAGACCAGCTTCTTTCATTACGCTAACAGCATGCTCCCACTGCTGATGCATGTCTGCTTTCCTCTCCTTAGCAGCGGGAGCCAGGCTGCTGCCAGTAAGGAAAGCTGCATCTTCCTCGTCGAACCAGAGAGGCGTTGTCATACCCTCTGGCCCAGGCAGACATGCGATATAGTTCCACCATGGGGATTCCTTGCCCTTGTTGCGCTGTTCAATCAAGAGCAAGTACGTTAGTATGTGTTCGGGTATCTTGCCACGGCACTGCTGAAGAGGACTCGTGATCGGTAGCACCTCTTTCTGCTCAGGGTCTAGATTGAGACTTGAAAGCGTTAGCTTCAGAGGGCAGGCCACGACTTCTGGTGTTGTCGGCCTCAACGCTCGCATGTGATGGCCCTGGGACTCGCTGTACACGATCTGAACATCCTGACTCAGCCAGCCTCCATTCTGAACAAACCAGGATACGAGCTGTTCGGCCATTGGATGCGTGCTGAAATCTTGACTGGAGTTTGATGCTGCCTCACGGCCATGTTCGGATTGGCGCTGGTCTGATGACATGATGGCTTGATTTGAGGCTCTGGGGCTGCTGACGAGAGCTTTGATTACAGACAGTTCGGCCGCTGTGGGAATCCGAACCGAGTTACGACTCGTCACAGTCGCACATGCAATCGTCTGGGCGAGTACTCGATTCGCTGAACCAGTACGAGTTGACGAGCGAGTCGGCCTCGGCGCAAATTTTGATGCAGAGCACGGAAAGCGGACGATAGCGGACACCGATCGGAGAAATAGAGAGGGCGAGAACGGAGTCAGAAATGATTTTGCAGAGGTTGCAAGACGAGCGGGGATGCAGAAAAGATGCAGCAGTCGGCTGATGCTTGTGTGGTGTGGGCGCTTTGGCGAGCGGTGAGGGGTGCTAGACGTTGAAGTTTTCGTGCGGCCATGTTAGCATTTGGTCCATCTGGTTCACATCCGTGCTACATCGCATCTCACTCAAGCTTCTCAAGACTTGCAGCGATATTTCTTGGAGGCAGTCCAATGCTTCATCAGAGCTGAGGTCTCATGTTCTGGTGCTCTTATCGATATCGCTCGCGTTTGGGAAGTTACGCAGCTCGCTTGAGCTTACTGTATACCGTGACACGAATGGCAGCCAATGAGATTCGAGTGGTTTCGTATACGATCCATACGGGCGTATTGCTGCAGGTCTTGAAGGTGTTGCACACATCAGATGTGCCGACTCAACGCGATTCGGATGAGAGCGGAAATCACAGTCGTGGAAGGCGTTGCAGTCTCTCCGTTGTGACGAGTTTTACGGCTTTGGCCTGACAGCAAAGTAGCCGAAGGCCGCAAGCCGCCAGGGAGTCGCTGCTGTAACGATGTAGTTGGGGGCCACATGCTGAGAAGCGTCCTCACTGCCAAGACTGCCAGGAGACGATGGAACAGGGCCAGTTCGCGACGGCCTAGCCACAGTTGCATGAAACAGATGAGATGAACGAATCAGCATGGCGTCTGTGCAGTGTGCTCGAGCAGAAGCAAGTCGGAAGTGGTTTGGGAGGTGTATGCGCTAACGGGTAGCGGGACGATTGACAATGACGGCGTTGAAGTGTGACGGACAAAAGATGGCTAGGCCGTTGGCTATGCGACGGCAGAAATGAGCTTGAGCGTGTGATGGGGGAATTGCAAGAGCCGACCATCCGCGTGCATTGTCCAGCGCTGCATGGCATGTCTTGTGCGGACTGCGCAGTTGGTTCTGTCGTCTGGTGTCTGTCTCTCGTCTGCCGTCTGGGTCTGTCTCTCGTCTGTCGTCTGCAGCTCTGCCACCGTTCCCATCGAGATACTCATGGTGCATCCTGCTCGCTTACAGGGTGCCATTGGCTGTTGCTCCCCTGCATAAGATCAGCTCTCGCTAGCTGTGGCTTGTAAGTTACTCCGTAGACGCTCTAGTCCGCCCTTGTTGCGTGGACTGTGGACAGCGTGCGGTGGACATGGACCTGGACCTGGACATGGACATGGATGGACCACTGGCGCAGGCAGATTGCGCATTTGGCGGAGAGGGGCTCCACGGTCCCCTCAAACCTCGATGCGCACGTACTGCGGCACTCAAATAGAACCATGGCCGCCTGCTGCTTATCCTCTCCTTTCCGGGGGGTTTCCACGCGAGAAGAACTGGTACTAATTACGCTCACAGCATGCTGCATCCCTCACCGTAGCAGGTGCAATGTTGCTGGACATGTTGACCGCTGATGCTGCCGCCAAACACGGCCATGAATACTCACCACCGCGGCGCCTGCCCTCGCCCGCCAACACCAAGAATGGCGCCTTCTCGCTGGCCCAGATGCCGCTCTCCCTTCTCGGCTCCGTCTTGAGATACCAGACCCCGTCGCCGACTGCGCAACACGTCGACGACGCGAGCACCGGCACCTCCACCAACCATGTAACGAATGCAGCCTCTCCTATGGTCTCCCCCTACAGCCCCACCACCACCACCACCACCGCCACCACCGCCACCACCGCCACCACTGCCACCACCGCCACCACCGCCACCAACATCAACTCCACCGCCCCCTCTCGGCCTGTCTCCTCCGGCAGCAGTGCACTCGCCGACGAGAAGCCCAAGAAGCGTGCGCCTCGCCCCAAAACGTCCTACGTCATCGCCCACCCACCGCCTACCGTCCACCCTCGCTCCAAGCTGCACATACGCGCCAAGGTGCAGCTGCAGCTTCACCAGGTCTTCACCTCGCAGCGCCCCAAGCCGGTGTATGAGGTCATTCCCTTCTCGCTGCTCGCTCCCCGCTCCACCCGCCGTCTCGCTCGCACCTTCAACACCCGGGAGAGGCTGGGCCACAACGACCTGCTCATAGTGAAGGCTGCGGCGTACGGCCAGATGGACGAGGACCACCAGT
This sequence comes from Ascochyta lentis, assembly GCA_004011705.1. Classification (NCBI taxonomy): domain Eukaryota; kingdom Fungi; phylum Ascomycota; class Dothideomycetes; order Pleosporales; family Didymellaceae; genus Ascochyta; species Ascochyta lentis. The sequence continues at coordinate 1,008,333 of RZGK01000003.1, forward strand.
CAGACGACGAAAGATGGGGGTCTAGAGAGGTCGTTGGCGTCATCTGCCCCGGCAAGATGGAAAAAGGTCAAGTCGTCAGCCACACGGAGATATGTATGGACGATGGAACGAGCCGCTGGGAGGTGACCCCCATGGCCAACGGCGGCTATGAGTTCAACACGCTCGACGAACATGGCCTGGCCAAGAAGGCACGATGGGTCGTCAAGCCCCCCATGGCTCGCCGCACTTCGGCTCTTTCCGTCAACTCGCAGCTCTCACCTGGCCTCCCACCCGCCAAGGACGATGCCAAATGGAACTTCAGCACCATCAGCTCCCACTCCAGGCGTCATCCTGTCATTGCAAGCATGACGCGAACTCGCATTGACGTGAACGACTCGTATACAATGCCAGCCGCCACGCAGCCATCGACACCCAACGCTCAGATCCCCGCATCTCCCACGCTCACCACCGCAAGCATCGATGCAAACTCCTTCTTCAATGCCGCCGACCGTTCTCTGATCGAGACCGAGGACGCGTTGCGACGCTTCATCGTTGTGAGCGGCATCTGGGTCTCTGCTCTGCACGAAACTCACGAGCATCCCGGCTTACCACTATGCCCTTCCCTCAACATTTCTGGTGGCATTCGTCCTGCAGTGTGCCGTACGGTATCCATGTCTTTCCTCGACTCACCGCGTTCAGCGTCTCCTGTCTCAATTGACGAACATGAAAGATCAATTCCTAAGCTGCTTCGGAGCACACATCGACTCAGCCGCAACCCAAGTTTCACCGACCCTCCGGCGTCTCCCATGTCAGCCAGGGCGGCACCTGCGTCTCCCGCCATCAAGACCCGCTCACGCCGTGCAAACTCTACTGGCACGCATAACCTTCATAGCATGACCGGCAGCTTGAAGAGACGCTACGGCATTCCTTTCCCAGTCGATACCCTCTCCGAAACCGAAGAAGACAAAGAGAACAAACGCAGCGAGGAGATATTGCGTCTCAAGCAATTAGCCCTCCCAGCGCCAGTCGAGTTACCGGTCGAACAAACACCTGCCCTCGAGGCTCCTACTAGACCGACCGTTCTCGTCATACCAACACCCACCGTCATTCGACCCTCTACTGATAGCCCAGCATCTCCCATGCTGCTTCCTTCCCCGCAGCTTCCCGAGTCAGACCGCACGCGTAAAACACAATCGGCGTTCAACCCCATCACAACCGCTGGTTTGTGGGACTCTGGCGTTGCCGAGGGTCCTGGTGTCAAGCGGAGACCGACCAGCATGTTCATCATGAACGAGCGCAAGAGGAAAGAAGAAAAGAAGCGCGGGAGGAGTGAGGGGAGAACGAAGAAATACGAGAGGGATGTGATAGATCGCAGCACAAGCAAAGAAGACTTGAAGAAGGGCGATAAGGAGAAATGCTGCACTGGGGTCAGGAGAAAGCTCAAAAACAGCCTCAAGGGCATGTTTGGGCGGAAGGAGAAAGCTTGAGAACCAAGTTGGTACATCCATTTTTGTGGTGATTTTATTTCGTTGTGTTCGTTCATACTGCATGACGGACTATAGAGCGAGTCCTGTCTGGCGTTTTCTGGATACTATTTCCTTCTCTACCAACCCTACTCAAGACTCAGATCGTTATCAATTTCCTAAGCGCGCATAAGCTACGATACCCAATCATCCGTTACCACACAATCGATCTGCATACCCTCGTTCCATTCTACAACTTCTATTCTTACACATCCATGGTCAACTTCCTGGCATGCAATCCCATCAGTGGCACGCGCCCATCCACCACCCACTCATCCGCCGCCCACTTATCCATCTACCCATCCGCCTACCTCCGGTCCTCGCGCTTCCTTCCCGATCACTAGGCTTGCACTCCGATCGATACTGACCCTCGTCGCCTCATAGTAGACGATTCCTCGTTTCTTCGGACTTACTTACTTACCGCGTGATACGATACGATGCTACGTGATGTGATATGATGTGATGTAACTGAAGGTGAGGTGAAAGTTGGGTTCGTAGTACTTGGCTCGCTTGCATTGCTTGCGTCGTATCACTTGCGTCGTATCACTTGCGTCGTATCACTTGCGTCGTATCACTTGCGTCGCATCGCACTGGGGTACTTGCGTGTCTCGGATCCGCGACTCTTGGCTCCCGAGATGTGGGTATTTACTTACTTACTTACTTACATTGTATATATATACGTACACACATACACACATACAGTAGGTGGGTGGGTAGGTGTGTGGGAATGTTAAAGCAGCATGATCCGCTTCACTTCACTTCGTACAACCCGGTTATAATCTCTCCGATTCACGATCGTCGTGCTGGGTGGGTAGCTGTCTGTTTGCATGGAGGGAAAGAGGGAGGTCGGGCTTGGCGTCGGCGTCGGAGGTGCCGGGTGGCTCGGGGTCCGGTGCGGGATGGTGAGGTGCCGGGCCGTGGGGGGAGGGCAGGGCAGGGCAGGGTAGGGGAAGGTAAGGGTTGTTTGGAATGGTGTGCTGATTTTTGGACTGGGGTTCGTGGCTTTGTGATAGTATGGTTGTGTATTGTGTTCTATACCGGAACGAGTGTGTCTCAGTGTCAGGTGTGGAGCGCTTGCAGTGCAGTCAATGTTTGGATGCGTTGATTTGTGTTATCCATTACGTTCATTCATACAACTTCAACTTGCTCTTCGATGCGAGAACCACTCTCAACTCAAATCTAGAATCTCCACCTCGCTTTCCCTCCATCGCCGTCTCTCCTTGCCCTTCAACACAGTGCCTCTCGCAGGACTCTCGGCGTCGACAAAGTCCCAAGCCCCTGCCAGACTCTTTCGCAGGATGATCTGCCGCTTCTTGGTTGCTTTTGCTTTCCAGGCTGCGGGTGGTGACAGCTGAAGTACTGGTTCTGGAGAATGTGAGGTGTGGTTGCGCGGTGAGCGGCGCGGAGAGCATGGCGATGTGGGGGCTGGTGGCTGGTGATGTGGTAGAATAGGGGAGGAGAGACCTGTTAGGTCGAGCGAGTCGATTTCTGGTGATGTTGACTTTGTGGGGTCGAGTTGTGGGGATGTCAGATCAAGACTGTCGATTTTGAGTGTTGTGGGTTTGGGCGGGCGTGGCTGTGGTATTGAATAATCTGGCTTGAACTTTGCAGTACTCGCTACCTCCTCTTGTTGAGCGATCGTAAGGTCGAGGGTGTCGATTTCTGGTGTGGGCGCTTTTGTCTTGTTGAGCCGCGGGGACGTGCGCCGTGCGCGTGTAGTCGTTGTTCTCGTCTTTGGCTTCTCATTCGTTGCTGATGATCCCGACGAAGACGAGGATCTCGATGCGTTGGATGATATCGAGGTCAGTGGTGTCTGGGCTCGTGTTGTTGGTGCAGGTGGTGGCCCCTTCGATGGTGACGAGAGCGTCAAATCAAGGGTATCGATAACATCGGATGAGCGTCTCAGATGTGCGGGTGTAGGAACAGGTGTGTCATCGAAAATGCTGGTTGTGGCTCGTGGTTTTGTAGGTGTTTGCGAAGCTCGCCATGTGTCCAGTGTTGTCTGTCGCCCTTTTCCAGGTGACGCGGTCACAGACGTCCCACGATACGCTTTCGTCGTCCGCGTCCTCGCCTTCTTCGTGGGTAATTGCGATGGGGAAGGCTGCGCTGGTGAGTTTGCCAGATCTAGTGTTTCAATTGTGTCCAACAGTGGCGGTGTATCTGGCCGTTCGAGCGTAGCACTCAGATCAGCAGGCAGCGTCTTTGAACGTTGTATAGGCGCCCTTCTCCTCCGTTTTGTCACACTTGGCGGTAAGTGTCCCAGCACCGGAGAGAGTGATTTTTCCCTCAACGGGGCCATTGCCGGCGATCTGCTTTGCTGCTGAACAGGAGACGAGGACAACAGGTCGATCAGTGTAGCCTTCGGTCGGGTTGATGAAGGGCCAATATCGCTCTCCTGCAGCTTCGCCAATCCTCTTGGTGGCTTCGATCCCGGCTTGGTCACTTTCGCAAAGTTTTGGATACGAGGTTGTGGCGCTTCTGGTGCAGTCTTCGTTCGTCTTGTAGTGACCTTCGCCTTTGGAACAGCCTTGCTAGGCTCTTGGCCTGCTGCTCTCTTAGGCTTCGATTTGGTCTGTCTTTCGGCCTCCCAATCTTCGACCTTCAGTGGGACGCCTACTTTGACAAACGTCTCCATCACCCAGATTCGCGCTGGCTTGGATGGGTCAAACTTGGTAGGACCGCGTTTCTTGGGGCCATCTTCTGCATCGTCTTCCAGATCCACTGGAAGATCGTCGTCGTCGCCTGCGCTCTGCTGTGTGGATGGTGGAAGTTCGAAGTCGTCATCAGGGTCTTCGTCATTCAGATTGATTTTGACCAGCTCAATAGGCGTGAAGCTTACACGAAGCTCCGTGCTACTGTCTGTAACGGCGTGCTGGCGTTTTCCATGTATACCCTTCACAAGGAGAGCCTCGTCCTCTTGTATAGCTTGGAGGTTATTCGTTGGAAGACGCTCGATCTGTGCAGCTCGCATGCGTAATGCACGAACAAGAAGAGATGGCGCAAGACTGCGTATAAAATGCTTTGCGCCTTCTAGCTTCACCCAGTCGAATGCGTCACCAGTGAACTCACGTAGGCCTGGGAAGTCGAGCTCCTGATCCCAGTGGATTGATCGCCGTAGTTTATCCAGCCCAGTCTGCGTCGAGATGGCAGGGTGTGTGTAGTATCCAAGAATGTCGAGTCGAGGGAAGTCATCCGGTATCTTGAGAGCGCCATGCTTCCGTTTGAACAGCTTGCTTTCGTTTGTCTTCAGCTCATGCTGCAGCCGTTCCCTCCATCGTGACAGCGCGACCGGGTCGTTGCGTGGTATGCTGCATAGATCGTGCCCAAACCCAGCTTTCGCAGCCTCACAAGCTGTCTTTGGCCCACATCCAGGTATCCCCTCAGGAACATAATCTCCACCGCTCATTAGAGCGACTAATATCATGCCTTCACGATCCAGCGCTGAAGGACCGTTCTTTGTTTCCACAGCATCGTAGACGTTGACGTGGGTTGGCGTCTTGCCCGACTTTTCTGGTGACCAGTTACGGATTGTAATGCCGCTCCCAAACATGAGCGTATCGACATCCTCACTCAGCACTGCATCGACGATACCCTCTCGCTGCAGTAGTGCACATTCTGCCTCAGCTTCGCCGGGCGCGAGGTGGATGGGGTATCCAAACTGTTTGAGCAGCTGCTTGGCAAGAAATTCGGGGATCGAGGCGACATTGGGTCCAGTGCGCTTGTTGCGCTTGAAAGGCGGCTTGTTTGGTCCATCGAAGACGAAGACGGGATGTATCGAGAGTGCGATCAGGCGCAGTAGGCGGTAGTAGAATGTGCGCAGTGCAGGATTTGTGCCACCTACAGCAGTCAGTACCCCATTAAAACATGCGCAAACCTGTCGCAGACATACCTTTGCTAGCTTGTATTTGAAAAAGCCAAATCGATGTGTCTATGGCGATGCGCAACGGTCTGCCGGTCTCTTCGAACTTCTCAACGGCGAGCTTCGACAGTGCTACACGCCGCCCAGGGCCGATTTCCTTGTAGATGCTGCACACGTTAGTACTGCCAGTTTTTGAGTATAACGCGACACCCACCCATGAATACCCATCACGTCTCCATGACTCTAACCTTCGAGAGCTGCGATGCGACTGCCGGTGTGCTGCCTGGCGATGATGATGATCGAATCGATTGTTGCCCCGGGCAACCGCGGGCCACGCACAGTTACAGGGCTTACGACTAAGACACTTCCACAGTTCGACCAACATAGATCATACAAAGAAAAGCGGTCTCTTTCTGCATTATGGTACCCGGTAAAAGAGCTGAACTGCTCAGCGAGGATGCTGCTCACAACTACCCCTCATCGCCAGACCCACTCGCCATATCCACACACGAAAACACAATAACATCAACACGCAAGCCACAGCACACGCCGCGTGCGCGATCACGAACGAGCTCGCCGAGCAAGCAGATTCGGAGGCCAAGCATGCACGAGTTCGAGATGTCTTCACCGGCCAAATCCATGGTCTTGAACACACCAAGAATGGGCGGCGCAAGTCCGTGGCGTATCAAGGTCACAGTACAGGCCGAGCCTGAGAGTGACGACGAAAACACAACGTCACCAACAGTAAAAAAAGTCACGCGCACAAAAACTACGACGGTCCCATTGAAGGATCACGATGCGCCGTCACCGATGAAGCGCGGTCGTGGACGACCCAGGAAGTCAGATGCAGCTGGAGGGACGCCAGCAAAGCCCAAACGAAAGGGGACACCGGTAAGGAGAGCAGCAAGATCGAAGTCTCGAGATGCGAGTGTGGGCCCAACAGGGTCAAGTGCGGCAGACATCGACACTGATGCACCTCCGAAGAGAAAACGGGGTCGCCCAAAGAAGGTGGTACAACCTGCGACTGAGGATGAAGAGACGCTGGTGGTTGATCTACTGGATACACAAGAAGACAACCAGATCGACACAACGCCTCTTCCTACCGAGCAGCTACAGACAGTAGCCACCAACGTCGCCACGCCACAGGAGACTGAGCTCTCGAAACGATTACACGCACGTAAAGGCACGCCCCACGCAACAAACCCGCTTGCGATCGAAATATCATCAGATGAGGAGTCTGAAGCTAGCGATGTCCTTACGCCAGCTACTGGGGATGAGGACGACGCCAGACACGAGCAAGCACATGCATGCAACCCCACTCAGGGCGCAACAGAACACGAGGCAGACATCAACTACACGGAGCCATTTGAACACGAAGATGACGACGATGAAGAGGTAGAAGTGGACAACTTCGCGTTCGACGAAGGCACAACGAGAATGCCGGACGATTCGACCATCATTGACAGTGAAGGGTTCAGCATTATTTCTGTAGATTCGTTGCCCACCAGATCCAGCCCGCCTAAAGCAGATGAAAATCCAGCCGCCTCAAGGCCGAACATCGCGTCGATCATGAACCGCGAATACACGGACCCCACAGCAGTCAGGCAGCTGAGCCGTGAGGAGGGCGCAGCGTCCAAGTCATCGCCGGGGCCTTCACGCGTGCTTCCTGCATCGAAACCAGTCAAGTCTTCACCAGCCAAGGCGCAACCTCGCCATATAACACCGGCTATCGACAACGAAGTTCCTTCAGCACCACCTACTCTCGAGCCGGCTCGAGCGGCCCCTGCTAAGATTGGAACACCAAAGATGGGGCGAGCCTTAACGGCAGGCGTTGCTTTGCAAGGCCTTTTGGACCCCACTCGCTTCACCCCAGAATCCTCTCAGGAAGCGGCAGTTGATCGACGCGGGTCGCTCGATGATCTGTTCAGAGGTTTCAGCGAAGGTTCACGAAAGCAGCTACAAGAAGGACTTCGTCTCGGAGAACAGCTTGCCCAAAACCAGACTGAGCCATCACCTTCTCTCCCGAAGTCTAATGCATCACGTACAGAGGCCGCACCGAAAGAGCGACCCCTCAGGACACAGCGCAAGTGGAGAACACGTCTTCTCACACCTGAAGATGAGCAGAACAGCGGGCCCGCAGAACCTGTTGCTTCAGAGTCTGAGGTTCAGTACCCTGTTCTAGCTGTCGAAGAGCAAGTGAACCCACTGCCCAGTCCGACAAGAAGCGAAGACGAAGGCGAAATGAGCTTTCAAGTTGATAGCATTGTAGCCAGCGTAATGGAAGAGGACGGCGAGCAGCCTGCAGCCACGACAAGTACGCAAAATGGGACGAGCCCTGCTCAAGAAGCACCGAAAGTGAACGACAACGAGATCGAAGAAGACTACTCGGATATATGGCGAGAAGAAGGCAGTCGAGTCTCTACTTCTCCTGAGCCATCGTCGACCGAAGAAAGAGCGTTAATCCAAGAGCCGGATCTGTTCATAGACAGTGTGCCCAGCAAACCCGGTCGTAGCAGATTTCAACGTCGAAACGCACGACATGTCAAGCGTGACGATGATACCAATGCTTCCCAGCAACCGAGCCCTTCGCAGGTACAGGCTGCTGAGACGGTGTCTACTAGTGTCGACAAGGGAAAGGCTAAAGCGGTCGAAGACGCGTTTGAAGAGCAAGAGGATAGTGCTGCTAGCGAAGGCAGTGATGACACTGGCATGTTCTTCCAATCGAACATGCCCGCGGTTTTCAACAAAAAACGTCGTGATCGCAGGCAGCAGAAGACCGACAAACTGGACCTATCACTGTTGTTGAATGAGGGTGAGAGCTTACAAGCAGAACCCTCACCTGAGAAACAGCCAGTTTCTACACAACCTAACCCCTTCCTCGATACCCCACCTCGATTCGCTGGGTTTCCAAGCTCGCCAAAGAAAAGTAGTCCTCTGCGCCGCGAGCTTCGCAGCTCAGACCTTTCTTCCAACACGCCCAGCCGTCTGCATGATGAGTCGACACTGCCTCTTGCTCAAAGCTCACCATTTCATTCGCGAATTGATGGAGACAGCATGCTTTCTACAGCATCTGATCAAAGACAGATTCTTGCCGAGATGGAAGGCGTAGACGTAACAAGCAACAGTATTCGCGTCCTGCGTGATGAAGCCGATGAATATCTCGATGCTTACACACCTCAAGAACGGTCATTGAACGAGATCGAGGAGGTCACCGAGTACAGCAGAACACTACAGGGGGATTCGAGTATCATGCCATCAAGCCCACCTCAGGCTAGGCGGCACTTCGTACAGCATGCGGCACCTTTCTCTCATACCCCAAGTTCTGTGGCCAGACAGCTTCAGTCTGACAGTGGCTCAGACGATACACCAACTCCGCTCTTTCGAGAGACAGCACCACAACACGAAACAGTTGAAGAGTCCTCCTTCGTGAGCACCAGCTCGGCCGGCCGCTCAGATGGTCTCCGCGCCGCAGCACAACTTCAACGCGAGTCCTCCGCTGGTACCAGCACGTCTTCACGCTCCCGCGCTCACCCTATCCTTTCCAAATTTGGCCCCCTTCCTCGCGTTGAGCCGTGGACGAAGACACACTACAAAGCACTTGACAAGCTACACGCCGCGCACTTGAAGTACCCTACCCTGTTCTGCTCCTTGACAGTTCCACCTACGACCCTGTCTCGCGCCAACGCTGCCCTACTTGCCAGTTTCGCCTCTACAACAGAGAAGAACTACGTCGGCGCCCAAGTCTCAGCATGGGGGTACACTTTTACCATGACGCCTCAGCTCATTACTCTTTGCGAGGTGTTTATGCACCTCCTCACACTGAGCTCCATTGAAGACTACGAGGCGATGAGTGGTCGTGAGATTGAGATGGGTGATGTTGCTCCTGGTAGAACTGGCAGCAAGATCTCGAGAGAAGAGGTGATGAGGAGGTTATGCACAGTGGTGCTGGGTGACCACGTTCGGGCAGATGAGAAGAAGGGATTCAAAGTCAAGAAGACTGGAGCTCTGAAGATTGTTGGTGCTGGTGGTGGAGAGCTGTAGGGGAGAAGCTGCTGACGATACGATTGACGACTTTTGGGTACCATGGGCGTTTGATTTCTTAAATGTTCGATACCTCTTGCTTACAACACACCACTTTTGGCATCTCTTCAATATTAAGCTTATCTTTTGAAGTTCAGTTGCTCTTACCTCGACCACAAAAGACGCTCTCACCTCAAACACGTGCCGGTGCAGATCGGTACCCCACCCAACCCAACCCTTCCTCTCCCTTGCTTCACCCCTCCCCGCCGCAGCCAAAAACGCCAAAAAGGACGGGCCCAACCGCGATTCGAACGCGGGGCCCCTTGCACGTTTTGAGACTAGCGCCCAAAGCAAGGAATAAGTGCATGTTAGCTGAGTGTGTGCGTCGGTGAGGTGGGTTCACTTACTCATACCACTAGCTGGATAGTTGTTAGAGCGGACTAGGATGCTGGGATCGAGGGTACTTACACCATTAGGCCGTCTTCTGATTGGTGGAGGGATGGAGGAGTGAATGGTATATATAGACATTTGGGGTGGAGTGAGTGACGGTATTGTTTGGGCGTGGGGTGTGGGGTGTGCAAGCGAGGTGAGAAGGAAGGAATGCTTGGAAGGGATGGGTCGGGCGGGGTTACGAAGCAAGGGGAGGAGGGGTAGACGATTTGAGGTAGGTGTTGGGAAAGTACGATGGAGTGGATAGAGCACTGCATCAGACAGATCTGACAGTGAGTCCAGCAAGCTTTCCGTACGGGAGAACTAATTCTACGATACTACCAAAGCATCGTGACCACTTTCCATACTTCATGTTATGCACTTGCTAGTCTGCACTTGAAAACAGCCAGGTAAGAGATTGTTGCCTAGATCAAGACCTCACGTTCTGCAGTACGGGTACACGCATGTACATGCTCGTAGGTGAACGACCTGATCCTCCTGGAGGTCAAGCAACAGAGCGCCACATTACAAGAGTATCACGGGCTGCTGAGAAGGGCTTAGAGTATTGAGCTGACGCAGCAAAAAGGCATGAGAATTCTGTTTAAATTTTTACTTTTTGGTGCAGAGTGTGAAACAAAGTCACTTCAAAGGCAGCATTCGAAGCGAAACAGACCTTCCGCACGCTCACAACTTTGACTCTCTTGGTTGGCGAGGAGCACTGACTTTGCTCAACGCATTCCAAAGATCCAGACCGTCCTGAAGTCTCCCATCATCCTCAATGACAATACTTCCATCTTGCTTGAGTGTACGAATCTGCATGCCCTCCTGTGTGCCCCACTGTACTTTCTCGCCGCTCAGAAATTGAGCTAAAGGCTTCTGGAACGAATCAGTCACCACTCTCTTCTCACCCGCCGTCAGGTCATCGCCGTTGCCCCAAAACCAGATCGGTAGGTCCGTCGTATGTGTTGGGCCATACTTCTTGGGCACCTTCTTGTCAACGCATCTTGCTCGCCACTCTATACGATATCGATGCAGCAGGTCACCAGCACCGTGTCGCACTAAAGCATCTGACATGCCTCGCTCAAGCGCATGGACTTGCACATCTGCGTACACATGCCCGAAAGCATCGCTCCAACTCTTATACTTCTTCGGTAATTTGTGATCTGCAAAGTAGTGCTTCATCAGTACCTCGGCCGCGGCTCTAGAATAGTCTGCCTCCAAGCGGTGGAAGAAATTGTCGAACCCTGCTTTTGGTGGTTTCCAAGTCCCGTAAAGGAAGTGTTCTTGCGAGCACTCGCCCATCATGATCTTCACATTGCGTTGCTTCAGCCGCCGCGCGAACTTGCCGTTATCAAATTCCTTGATAAGATTGTGCCGAACGAAAGTACCGTCTGTAACTGCGCGGAATTGGTGGATCTTCATTTTGTTGCTTGCTTCGATGAGTGTTTTTGCGGGTAGTGCGCGCAACTTGACAAGCTTCTCAGACGGCTGCAGGCCTTTTGGGATGCTGAGGATCTCTAAAAGCTCATCGAATTGTTCCTGCGATTCCTGCAAACTCTTTGGCTGCATACCTGGTCCGTTTGAAAGCATCAGCGCTCTCTTCACAATGGCTTTCTTGTCCGGGACACCAAGATCGTACGCCAGCTGATGAAACACAGAGTAAGCACCTGCTGAGTATCCTGAGATGGTAATGTTGGAAGGGTTGCCGCCGAAGTAGCTGACGTTCTCCAACGTCCATTGTAGCGCTAGACGCTGGTCCCAGAAGCCCAGATTGACGTCGAAATCAGAACAAGCCTGGAGCAACTCAGGCGATGAGAGAAAGCCGAACAGGTTCAGCCGATAGGCGGGCGTGACTACAATACACCGTGTAGGCGAGTCACTGAGGAAAGCGCGCATGTCCATGTCATTTCGGTTGCCAAATTGAAGAAAGCCTCCATGTATGTAGAACAGCACCGGCCATCCTAATGATAGTCAATTGCCGTCCCAATATATGAACATGCTTACAAACCTCCTTCAGGCGGAACTCCGGTCGGAACCCATATGTTGCTCTGCAAGCAGTCTTCTTCCCACAGATGATCATCGAGTCCCTGCCGAGTGATTTGTGGACACAGTCCACAACTGCCAGTAAACCTCCCGGGATTTGACTTCGTCCCATAGCGATAACATGTTGGGAGTGATCTCGGCTTCTGGAAGCGGAACGGTCCCACTGGCGGAAGTCCGAACGGAACTCCACCAAAGAAGTGACAAAGAGGTTTCGACTTATCGTCGAGGTAGGTGAGTCCTTCGACGACACCACGGAATTGGAGGTCTCGCAAGTAAGGTTGGGACGGTTTCGACATGATTGTGTCAAGTGAGTGTACTGAGTGAGAGAGCCAGCTTCATCCGAGGTCCGGCTATCGCATGCCAACTAGTCCCTAAAAGGTCAAGTCCCATCACTCAATCTCTTCTTCAAAGCATGTCATCAGTTCCATAAGTAGAACAATATTCATTATATTAGGAAACACCAGTACGCTACCTTTTGCTTGACATCGTTTGCACTATCAAACATGCAGCAACTCGCGACGATATTCAGGCGAGAAGCGAGTTCTCCTCACTGTTCTCAGATCTGCTTGACCCATTTGCCGATACTGGCAATGACCGTAAGCAAAAGACGGCCACGGGACTACACGTTCCTCAAAACGGGTATCGCAATACCTAAGAGCACAATCAAAAACTCATTTGGTGTAATAGCGTGCGTTCTCATTGGGTTTGATGTAATTTTCGACTCTATAACTCGTCTAATCCCTGAACTAGCAGTCTAAGACTTCAGATCCAAACTACTAGCCACCTTGGCTTGAATGCATGCGAGGCGTACATCGTAAGCAAGTCGTGTTGCATCCAGGCTTGAGATGAGCCTACGCTGCAGGTGGGCGACGCAAACTAGTAGGCAGAGGTAGTTGCAGGGTAGATCGGCGAAGGGAAGGTAGGAATGTAAGAACTCGTGAGCGGGACAAAAGAGTTCGTGTGCGTTGCGTTTGCCTGACCGGACGAGGTAAGGTTGGCGGTGACTTTCTTCTCACCAGTTGCGATATCGTAGTGAAACAAAGTGCGGTTGAAGTAAGCCAGAGCAGCCTCCGCTAGTGAATTTATCGTTAGCACATGGCTTGATTGAAGGGATGGAAAGATGGCTTACGTTGATAGTACGGGACTTCGTGACCGGACTCGTACACTCGTGCAAAGCTGAAGTTGCCATACTGGCGCACCTCGCCGTACTCAGTGCCATCTACAACCATAGGCTCGTACCCGGCGCTGTGGAACTCTTTGCTGTGAGTGTATTGGACTGCAAGACTGATGGCCTCGCCACCAAACCAGTTACCTAGGTGTGTTAGCAAACCATGAGCCTCTAATCAGACGGAGGATCTCACAGATATAGTCTGCGTCTCCGTATGCTAAGCTGACGCGCACATCTTGGTCTAGAAGATGTTCCAGATCAAGCCTGAAGTTTGGAAAGATAAAGTCTCCGGTATTCTGAAAGGCATAGTAGATGCCGTTATTTCCAGAGTAATTGAGAGTAACACCGAGAGCCTCCTGCACTTCAGGCAGGTTGAGATATTTCGGATAGTTGGGGGGCGGAGTTGGATCCAAGTAGGGGTGTCTGATGTCGTAAACGCCACGTCCACTGTAGTAGTAATACGGCGATTCAACATTGTCGCGGCACATGTCTGCCGCTTCGTTGCACATTTGCATTACTCCGGGAGTCAATTCGACCTCAGTGATCGGGGCATCTGCATGGTAGTAGGAGCTGTTGCCTTCCGCTGCACCCCGACAGAGAGCAATCTGGTCGAGACATCCATTGTACATGTTGTTAGCAAATTTCGCGTAAGAGTAGACAGTATCGTTGTAAGCCTTGATGCCATAAGTGCTGGGAGGGGTCAGTGAGCTGCTTGAAGTTGCACGTCTCATGACCTACTTATTGACAGCAAACTCAGGGTAATGTTCAGCTTGGACGGATCTATTGCAATTAGTGAATACTTTTTAGTAGGAGGAGATTACGCAACTCGTCAATGATACCGTTGATTATGCCGAGTGAGTTGAAGTTAAGTGGGTAGCCAGGCATGCTGCCATTCTGGATCTTCAAGTTTTGGTCGTAGAAATAGTTGAAGAAAGCTGGCCCATAATGTCCACCATACGATTCGGTGAAAAGATTGAACTCCTGTGGGGTTCCGATCTTGGTGTCGAACTTGGGAACAGTATTCAGCAGTGCTTGAAGGACGTGCTAAAAGTTGGTCAGGATCAGCAAGTGACCGAAAAGTTTCTCTTGCCTGACACTTACCCAGGTAGCAACAGCAGCAAGATCAGTTGTGTCGATTGTGCCAGTATTGAGTGGCTCCGAGAGGGGCCACCTTCCAGTCGCCGGCCATTTACTTGAATTGTAATGGAAGTCCTCAGATAACGGGTTGAAACTACCGACTCCTTGCTTTTGGTAACTGAACCCTGTACCAACCGGTTGGGAAATGTACAACATGTTGGAAACATTGTTCCAGCTGTATGGATTGTACACAGTGGTCAAGTTGTGATTGAGCATGCAAGGTCCATTCTCTTCAAAGAGCCCGATTAGTGAATCCGATCCAGGGCCACCATTGAGCCAGAGCGTGAAAGGGTCTTTGGCCGGGTTGTTGCGAGATTCAAAGAACCAGTAAAAGACGTGGATCTACGCAATGTCAGGCCAGGGTTGAACCAAGTAGGAGAGAGAAGATACACACATCTGGTGTAAGGTCCACATATCCAGAGTAACTATCTACACCCGGAGTGGTCTCGCAGATGCCAGGGTTTTTGTATCGAATTGTGACATTGTTCGGAGCCGTGGCAGTCTTGTAGTCACTGGTCTCTTTTGGTAGATAGAGATGGTCGCTTCGCTTGCTCCATTGCTTCTTGGATACAGCATTGGCCTGCAGCACAAGCGATGCAAGCGCCAACGTGGTTGCTGACTTAGCGAGCATAGTGATGGGTGAAGGCGCCTGTGGACTGTGGACTGAAGAGTGGGCGACAAGCTTTTTAGCGTATTTAAGCAAGCTTGGTAAGGCTTGTCACTTACGCCGATTGGGTTCATTATCACGAGTATCTGCGGGGGTTCGAGTTGAAAGCTTGGTTTGCACACGCACAGGGGTTTTGCTCCTGCCTGAATTGGCCTAGAAGCGGTGTCTATCTCTCAACCCAAGCTACATCCGGGTTCCAATCTGACCGACCCTACCGCATGACGTGATGACAAAAGATTGACTGCAGATGTTTGGGTGGAAGAAAGAAGTGAACGTCTATCAGCTTCCTTAAGGTCTACAGGTCAAGCCTTGTTTGTAGTGGTGGAAGTCGCGCAGGTCACGTAAGGGCCTGTCTACTTCACACAATTTATCCGATTTTTGAACCCAATAATTAGATCAATTGGACGATTTCAGGAATATCTTGCAAAATTAGATAGGGGTGTCTACTTACATTGTTTAATTACTAGTAGCGTGGTGTTTTAGCTGCATATGCCAACAGATAGGGTTTCTAATCTATGTAATTGACCATATAAGGTAACGTACCCCACGGGCGAGCGAGCCAACGGGCGAGCGAGCCACTTTTGCCAAGCCCCCACCAAAGTACCCTTTCTATACTAATGTCTCAACAACAACCTATTATTAACGCGTCTTAAGAAGCTTAGGTACAGCTTGCGCTTTAAGCTCTTAAACAAGACGCAAATCTCTCCTAGCAACGCGCTGCAGCTATCTATAAAGTGCCTTAAAGCACGCTAAGCTATTAACACACTAGACAACCTTTATAAGGCAATACTATGCCTAACTTACAAGGATTAGATAATAACAAGAAGAGAGTAATTGTTAAGCACATACTTAAGCTAGACGCGTAAGGATTTAGCTCCTAGCTTGCAGATATAGCTGCTATAGCTAATTCTCTGCGCGCTAAGCGTAATCTAGGCCCTGTTAGCGTAAACTAGCCTAGTACGTTTGTTAAGCGTTAACAAGAGCTTAAAGTAAAGTTTAATTATAAGTATAACTATAAGCAAGCCCTCTGTAAGGATTTAGGGGTTATACAGGGCTAGTTTAGCCTAGTAGCTAATATTAAAGCTAAGTATAGCATCTAGGATAACAATACCTATAACTTTAATAAGATAGGCTTTATAATAGGCTAGATCTTCTTAGAAGCAGTTGTTACAGCTTTAGAGAAACAAGGAAGGCTAAAAACAGTCTAGCTAGGTAACTAGGAGTAGACAACAGT
This sequence comes from Ascochyta lentis, assembly GCA_004011705.1. NCBI lineage: Eukaryota > Fungi > Ascomycota > Dothideomycetes > Pleosporales > Didymellaceae > Ascochyta > Ascochyta lentis. The sequence continues at coordinate 1,024,392 of RZGK01000003.1, forward strand.
TATACAGGGTATTAATATAAAAGAATAGGCTATTCTGCCCTTTATTATCTTTAAGGCATGCTACTACCTCTCTAGCTAGTATAAAAAGGAAGACCTGCTCTAGGATTAGGTTATTAGAGTCTCTAGTAACAGCTAGACTACTAATAAGCTTAGTCTTAAGTAGTTAAAGCACTTTAACGCGCATATAAAGAAGCGAACTGTTAGTACCTACTAACTGCTAGTTATTAATAGCTATAAGAGCTATAACTTGCTCTAATTCTAGCAATACTATTGTCTCAACGCGCTGGCGGCTTTGTAGATCCCGAGGTCTGCGTCAACTGTGCGTTGTCTAGTCAGGTCTGCACCTTTACCGCCAGCAACCGCTCGACCAGCTGCGCTCCCTGCATCCTTAGCCATTCTCGCTGCCACAAGGTAAGTTTCCGCTTCTCGCTTCTTAGTGTTCTTTTTCCCAGCTAACTGTCTGCTAGGCCCCGCGCAAGACTTAGAAGACTCTAAACAAGTACCGCGTGTTCTCGCAGTTCGCCAAGGGCAACTCCGCAAAGCTCCTGCACGTCGTCGAGCCCATCCAGGCAGACCTCAAGAAGCGCAAGAACCTTCCGCGTTACACTAACCTTGCGTCCTAGCCCAACGCCCGCTCGCCTGCCACTAGTTACAAGACCGAGTGGTCTGAGTACAAGGACGAGGTCGATGAGGTTAAGGCTCATCCCTCTGCTGCTGTGGTTCTCGCAGAGCGCACTGCTGTTGCTGCTAAGGAGGCAGTAGTCCAGATCAAGACTCTAGTGAGTTATTTCTCTCTTTCCTTACCTATTTTCTAGAGTATTTGCTAATTCCTTGCTTGACATAGCTTACTGTCAACTCAACGCTGCTCGCGCGTTTCACCTGCTTTAAGGCTAACCTCCGCACACGTCTTGAGATCCCCCCTGCTGCCAGACACGATGACTTCGTTCGAATGCTTGTTAAGGACGTCACCAACGCTGCCGCAGGTAACAAGGACAACAGTAGTAACAGAGGTTCTGCTGAGGGTAGTGCTTAGGTCTTCTCTTGTCTTCGGCGTTCAGGATTTTCTTGGCTGGATAATACCCAGGCTCCTAGCTCTTTTCCTTTATAACAATATGGTCCCCCTCTAGGGCAGCCCATCCTTCGGGATAGACCAATGCAACGAATAGTCTCCCCAACCAACTGGTGCTCCTCCTCTTGCCTGTGCTTGTCTCCACTTCCTGCTCCTCTCCTCCTTCCTCTATCAGGAGTAAGAAAGTTAGTTACGCCCCTCCGGGGGTTCTAATTAGAAGCCTGGGGGCAAGTTCCTATTCCTATCTCTCCTGTCCCTTGTTGCAGACAGCTATCTGTCTAGGGCTTCTAGGTCCTCGCAAACGTCCTCCCTTTCCTATGTTTTGCTAACATGGCCTTCCTATTGTACTAGGTATTCACGTCTCTTACCCCCCCTTCCAGATCGTCTTTCCCCACAGATAGAGTCAACTTTCCATTCTTTAGAGGATGTACTATCGTCGTTAGTAATAACCAGGAGGCCAGGCTAGGGGTCGTTGTTTGATTGTCCGTAAAGAGGGTCCTGTAGGCACAACTTAAGCCGGTCAACGTAGAAAACAGGATAGACTTTACCATCAACGTCCAGTTTAACGTTGTGCAGGGAGATAACTTCCACGACTGTAAACTTTCGGTTTTTCCAGTCCAGTTTCCTGCTTGCTCGGCCGTTTAAGAACTGATTTCCTAGCTTTAGCTAGACTTTGTCCCCAACCTTTAGCTAGGGGGCTTCCCTTCAGTGTGCATTAGCTTGCCGTTCTTATACCTACTAAGCCTCCGCCATCTAGGCTTTAACAAAGTCGATTGTTTCGGCAAACTTCTGCACTATGCTTACTGCAGCTCTAGTAGGTTCCCTTGCGTGTCAGTGCAACAACTCCGCTGCTAAGTCTAGGTCTATCTAGACTAGATCTACGTCGTAACCGTGCTAGAGGAAGAAAGAGCTAAACCCTGTAGATGTAGCTACCTGTCCTTTAATCGCAATCTAGGCTATAGGCACCTAAGCAGACTAATTATCCTAAGCCTAGTTAATATAGGCTCTTAAGTAGGCTTCTACTACAGAGTTCATACGTTTAGTGCTCCTGTCTGTTTAGAGGTAAAAGGCTGTAGAGAGTCTCCGCGTGATTTTTAGCAGTTAGCACATCGTCTGCTAGAAGTCGCTAAGGAACTGCGTCCCTTAATCAGAGACAATTGCGTTAGGCAACTAGTAATAGCCTACTACATTAGATATAAAAGCACAGGTAACCGTCTTTACTAACAGGTCTAGCAGGGGGACCAGGATAATGTCCTTAGAGAGTCTGTCTATAACAACTATAAGGTTATAGTTACCCTCACTCTTAGGTAGGTCTGTTATAAAGTCTATAGAGATTTCCTTCTAAATCCTATTAGGTAAAGGGAGGAGTTTAAGGAGTCCCTGCTTCAGTTCCCTCCATAGCTTCATCCTTCCGCAGATGTCGCAGTTCTCCACGTACCGTCGTAAGGCAGTCAACATCTCTAGCCAGAAGTAGGCTTAGGAGAGGATTGCATACATGTTTCCCTATCCCAGATAACCTGCAATTAGAGAATAATAGGCGTCGTTAATAATCTTAGTCCTAAGGGCATCAGAGTTTAGAACCTATACTCTTCTGCAGTAGCACAGTCGGTCTCTGTTATCTACAGAGCACTTAGAGAGGGAAACTTTAAGGTTAAGCTGCACAGGAAACTTCTAGGCTCCTAAAGAGATAGAAGACTTGGCAAGCTGGTAAGTCTTATCATTCTTAGCAGCGTTTTTCTAAAGTATTTCAAATTCTTTAATACTGTTATATGGTTCTGAGTTCCCAGCTAGAGGCGTCTCCTCACGCGTTTGTTCTGGTTTCTTGTAGCAGTTCTCCCGTGGCTCTTCGTTTAGAGGGGTTACAGGGAGGAGTCGGTCTGCTCTACGTAGTCCTAAGGAGAAAACCTGTATGTTGTTAGCAGAGTCGTCTTCTAGGCTAGTCTTTACTACTCGCGCAAATAGTTTTAACAGTTAAAACTGTCTAGTCTTAGTCCTCTCGTCTCCTGTAGATAGGGGGACGTCCTCCTCTTTCCTTGAGAGTGCATCTGCTCGGTTATTAACCTTGCTAGGTCTGTAGGCGAAGGTAAGGTTAAACTGGCTAAGGAGGCTAGACTAACAGACGTGTCTTTCAGAAAGGAGTTAGGCCTTGCAGAAGTACTCTAAGTTTTTATAATCAGTAACAACTGTAAATCCCTTTACTTGTTTCAGCTCCGTGCTCTATTCTTAGAGGCATTTAATTACTGCAAGCATTTCCTTGTCGTAAATAGTGTAGTTCACTTCTGCCTTGGAATTCTTAGCTGAGAAGTATGCCACCGTACAGAGTACCTTGTCTTTTCCATATTAGGATAGTACTCCTCCCGTTGCCCATCCTGACGCGTCACACTCTAGTACTGTCTCTAGGTCTAGGTCAAAGTTCGCGAGTGCTAGTTCTCTAGTAAATACAGCTTTTATAGCATCAAAGGCACGCTGCTAGGGTTCCCCCTACTTAAAGGTCGCGTTCTTTCCTGTTAAGCGAGTAAGAAGTTCCGCCATGCTAGAAAACTAGCTGATAAACTGTCAATAGAAGTTCGCAAACCCTAGGAAGCTCTAGATTCCTTTTACTGTCTTTAGGGGTTCCTATAACTTTATAGCAGCGACCTTTGCAGAGTCCATCCAGATGCCCTTACCGGCCTTGATAATAAATCCCAAATACTTAGTGCTCTTAACAGAAAACTCGCTCTTTCCTACGTCGAGGTGCAACCCTGCAGCTCCTAGCTTCTAGACAATTTCCTTGACCTTAGCCTCATGCTCCTCTTAGGTGCCGCTAGAGTAGATTAACACATTGTCTACGTAGGCAGAGCACTATTTGTCTAAGTACTCCCTTAAGACCCAGTTAATATACCGCTGGAACGTACTTAGGGCGTTGGCTAACCTAAATGGCGTTACCAGCCACTCGTAGAGTCCAAATCTTGTCCAGAAGGCCGTCTTCCATTTATCCCCCTTAGCGATCCTGATCTTGTAGAAGGCTTGGATAACGTCTACTTTAGTAAACTATGTTGCTTTTGAGATCTGTAAGAGAGTCTTATAGATTAGAGGCAGTAGGTACCAGTCCTTCTTAGTGATCGCATTCAGTGCCTGATAATCAACACAGAACTGGAGACCCCTACCAGGTTTCTTAACAAACAGCACTAGGGCGGAAGCACTAGACTTGCTGACTTAGATAAAGCCCTTGTCTAAGTAGCTGGTAAGTTGCTGTCAGAGCACTAGGAGCTCCTCGCAGGACATGTTGTATAGTAGTCCCTATAGTACTGTCACAGGTTTTCTGTCTTGCTCGATCAGCTCAATAGCATAATCTATGTCAGGTCCGCAGTAAGGTGCTAGCTTGTCTGCTTCCTTCTTTATAAACGTTCTAAACTCATCTTTCAGGAACTCCAGGAGAAGGTCTTAAGGATCCGTTAGCTCCTTCTTCTTTAGGGCCTTCTGGATATCTGCCATTAATGCAGAGAATAGCTCTATGTTCTAGTCCGTCTTAGACCTCTTCCTCAGCGCCTGATACAGCTCCAGGCTAACAGGCTTAGGCAGTTGGTTAGGACAGGCGCCCTCTCTGCTTCTGACTCGCGTCCGCGAGGAGTAGATAAACAGCAATTTCTTAGCTGGTGCTATAGTGACCTTGTTCTTGTCCATCTATAGTCTCCCTAGGATAAGGTCGTACTCTCTTTCCCTATCCAGCACATATGCCCAGAGGGTCTCTCTGTGGCCATCTATGTCGATCTTCATTCTTACGACATCAGTTACCCAGGTCACTTTCCCAGCTATGCCTAATACCTTACGTCTATACGTAGGAGTGCGTTAGAAGTTGTTTCGTGATGCAAACTTAGAGGAGACTATGCTATATGTCAAACACCTAGTATTAATTAATATATGTGCTACAGTGTCGTCTTGTACTATCACATGCAGTAATATAGGCTTGCCATCCGGCTACTGCTAGTAGAACTCCTGGAACAGTTCTCTCCTCTTTACAACTTCTTTTCTTAACCCCCGTTCACGCCTTCAAACAGGAGTTTCTAGTTTTCCAAACCTTTGTTAGTAGAATCATCAGTTTCGGAAACCTCGGCAATTGCACTCCGAACCTAGACTTTCTCTAGTCTCTTGGCTGGGGCCAGATTGCATCTGTTCACGTAGTAACCCTTCTTTCCACATCTCAGACAGACGTTGGCAGCTCTCCGCTGGTTTATGACTTCCTGAGTCTGCCACTCCGCTCATAGTCGGTTGTCAGACTCGATCTTCCCGGAGTGGACCCTAGTGGGTTCCCAGTCTATACTATCCAGGTTCGTCCTGCGTGTGTGTTGTCTGAAGGTGCTGTTTGTCAGTGCTTTAGACCTACAGAGGTTAACCTCTACTGCTAAGACCCTAGCTATAAGGCTTTAGAGGTCCTAGTTGTCTAGAATGTCTACTAACACCATCTTGTCCTAGAGGTCCGGTCGGAGTGCGGACATGTACCTAGTCTTGAGGTTCTTCGTGTTGTCCTCTTCAGCGGCGTTGTAGGCTAGCTGGATAAACTCCGCATTGAAAGACTTAACACTCTAGTTGCTCTTCTTTATAGTAATGGTTTGGAGTTTCTGCTGAGAGCGCTCCTTGAACAGTAAGTCTTTGTACTGCTCGTCTAGGAAGTCCCAGAACTAGGCAGTTGTACCTATTGGGTTACGGTCCTTCTACGATAACCCGACCTGCACAGCCTGTCCTTCTAGCCTGTTAAACATATAGGCAACTCCTAGGACAGCCTCCTAGTCCCCTATAGACCTTAGCTTGTCCTTTATCTAAGACTTAAACGTCTGGTACGCTCGTCGGTTGCCACTAAACTTACCCACGTCGGGTAACTTTATAGTCTTGCTTAGTCTGTTGTTGACTGTTTGTACAGAGGTGGAGGGTGTTGCACTATAGTTTAGCAATCCTATAGATGCAACGTAGGCTTAGACCTAGGCTTCAACCAGCCTTCGTATAGTTTCGCCCATGTCTTCCTGTTGTGGGTCCTAGTTAGAGTCTGTCATAGGGTAGGCCTTGTTGTTAGTGATGGCTACTGCGGCCTCAGGTAGGGTTGCCCATAATAGGTGGGTAGTCAGGCGTTCCAGTACGTGAGCTAGAAGCTCCTCCCGCTATTCTTCAGGTACTGACGTGGTGGCGAGGTTCTAGAGTTCAGTCCTAACGTCCAATTGATTGTTGTTACTAGTGCACAGCTCAATACCGTATTCTCCTAGACGCCTGGCGGCGTCGTTGTACGTCTCGCTCATTAATCCTTATTTGGTAATCAAATCCAATTGTAAGGAGCTAACCTCTGAGGGAATTTGCTAGTAAGATACAAGATAGATTTGATAGAGAGCAACCTCCAGGACAGAGGTTGCAGAGTTTTTATAACTCCGTTTCGGACGCGTCAGCTCCGTGGCGGAGCTCTGGTCCATGCTGGGAAGCGCGAGCCGGAGTAGTGCCGAGGCGGTGTACGCCGAGGAGCCAGCACATGGGCCTAGCCCGTTACAACTATAAGGATAACAAGATTGTTACTATATATATATCTCTGCACTTATTACACCTCCTACAGCTACTTAATATAGGTTGTTTTACCCCTTTAAAGCTAGCGTATAGGCGCTAAGCTAAAATACTTATATGTAACTAGATTACCTACCTTATAAAGACTAAGTTTCTCTTATGCTTTAAAGCAGCCTATAACATAGTGTTTACTCCTAGTAACATCTAAGAAGGGTTCTAAGGTGCTAGATTAGTCCCCTTTAACCTAGAACAGGTTATTTTAACTCTTAATATAAAGCTGCAGACTCTATTACTACTACTCCTTACTAACAGCAAGCCCTAGCAGTTGCAAACCTCTAGCAATACCCTTAAATTTAGGTTGCAATTAACTCTAATTTAAGAGAAGTATAGGAAGCAGCAGGGTAGCTTACTAGACTCTGTTCTAAGCGCGCTTAAGCACTACGCAAAGGGAGGAGCAATTTTATCCTATAAGCTAGTTTTAGCCTAACAGGAAATTAGTAAGCTTTAAGCAGCTAATAAGGCTGCTACGCGACAAAAATTACACAAAAGAAAGCAGGTTTAGAAGGAAGGGACCCTAATAGTTAGAGATAGGCAGCGACTAGCAGCTCTAAAGGAGTTTAGGGCATGTGGTAATAGGAAGAAGCTAAAGAAGCAGGTGCGCGCTTAAGAGGGTGTATAAGAGTCTAGCCCTATCTAGCTTAGAGAGAAGCTAAAGGGTTTAGGGCGTTAGGCTAGCCTCTTATATAGCTTAGTCTTCTAAGCTAGTATATTAATTATCTATCTAGACAACTAGTTAATCTAGTTGTCTTGTATCTGCTTTTTTAGCAAAGTGGTTAAGAAATAGATATCTTTTACTAGGCCTTGCCTAGACCGTTACAGGGTGAGCCAACCTAAAGGCGCTGCAGAAGGTGCAATTAGACTAGCCACAACGCGCGAACGTGCAAGATTAATATAGAAGTAGTCTCTAAATAATATTATATGCTGTAGTCTGCTACAGAGTGCCAAAGTGTGGTGTTTTAGGCTATAATAGGTCAGGTTTTGGTGGGGGCTTGGCAAAAGTGGCTCGCTCGCCCGTTAGCTCGCTCGCCCGTGGGGTACGTTATAGACAATCAGACAATTAAATAATTAGACTGCAAAGCGAAAATTAGATTAGAGAGGTACCTGAAAGTAATTAGACTGTCTAATTATTGCTGCACGTAAGAGGAGTAGTGAGGATTGCAGAGTTTTCAAGAGCGGGGGTGGGCACTAACTCCCTTGCAGATAGTCTTAAAATACTATAGTTATAGTATTATACAAACTATAGACACAGGCGAAGTAGACACCCTTATCTAATTATCAACGCTCCCTTGTGACTCCTCTTGCATCACACTATTAGGCACTAGCTGGTGTTAATCCCGCTAAAATCGACTAAAACGCTCCTACCACACCTTGTGAGAATTGGATAGATCGTGTGAAGTAGACAGGCCCTAAGTCTTTTGGAGGGCAACTCGGTCCGGATACCGTAAAAACTCGATTCTTTGGCCGTAAGCTAGCAGGGGACGGATAACAGCGAGATGAAGTAGACTCATTGATTGGTTTAAGGGGGTCTCCACCCCATATTCGGATTGTATTGGTCTCTCCAGGTTTTCTACCCTGCTAGCTTGCGGCCAGAGAATCGAGTTTTTACGGGTACTTTTTACGGTACGCAACCCCACCCTTTGCCGGGCCTGGAAATAATTCCGGTGATAATTCGCGAACAAGAACTTCAAAACTCAGTGTTCGTTCTGCCTGTCTGGAACTGTCATTCTGCGCGCCATGTGCTCTTTCTTCAGCCTCCTGGCCCGAGTTTCCTTCCAGGTCTCCATAATCGCGCCTCCATAGAAATGGAGGAAAATGCTGAACCCCACAGTGCCAACAGTGAGACACCCGGTAATAAGCCAGAGGATCCGCTGCGTGCTTTCCATATCCGTGATATCAGAGAATTTCACACCGAAGAAGGACGAGACGAAAGACAAAGAGAGGAAGATGATTGTTACGATGGTGAAAACTAAAATGACTTTACCGTGATCTTCCAGTCTTACGTTGACGAGTTGTATGGCGCGATTGATAAAGGTATTGTTATTGTCTCGTTGGTCCACCAGATCGACGTACTCGCGTTGCAGGTTGTCTATCAATTGGGCTGATGGGTTTGAAAGATGGTTCGAGAAAGACAGTTGACGATAAGTGGACACATCTGTAGGATGTATAGATGTCACCGACATGTGGTGATACGGTCATGTTAACACGAGCGACTGACCATTGGTCCTCTTGGGCTCCAGAATACCTCGCAAGCTGCTGATAAGTTCCATCTACCTCTCCATGATTGAGATTACAATGTTCAGCTCTTCTTGCACTTGTAGCAGGGTGAATCATTCTTGCTGGTCGATATAGTGTCCTGATTGATGAAGCGCTGCAGCAGTCTTCTGAAGGTCTTTATTCCAGTCTGATAAGGCAACAAAACACGCTGAGAGATAGCCTGAGTACTTGCTAGATATATGTATCCACTGCACTCTGTTGCCCCTCAAACAATTCATCCAACCAAACTCGTTCGCTAGCTTTTGGATATAAACACGGTCGCTCCGGGTTGTTTCATCTGGCGATACATTATATTCTAATTTGTCTCTGTTCTCTAGGTCTGGGTGCAACGCGGAAGAGAGGATTTTGTTCATGTCGAGCATCGAGCCGGAACCGTAACGGCTATCATCAAGGTGTATGTTGTAGACCCGAGTTTGCGCAGGCGAAAGGCGACGATTGCGAGAGTAAAGATTATTTTGCCGAATGACCAGTACTGATGTTGTCGCTTTTGTGTAGTTCGTGAGTCTGGAAAGCGCAACCCCATGGTGCTGATAGGCGTGTCGCGTACGCGTCGGAATTTAATGAGCGAATCACAGTCACGACTTTGTCAGCTTCCGCTGGAAGCAAGCTGGAATCTACCACAATGCCACTGCTACCTACTACGCTTGAAGTATGTTCATGTACCTAATTCTCCTAATAAGTAGCGAGAACTTTAATGTCTTCTCTTTCAGCCATTGGCGTTAAACAGCAAAGACTGGTGTCCTAATACTAATGTTCTTGCAGTCCTGTGCACGGTCTGTTCCCAGTCCCTCGGACGATAGTTTGTCTGCTCGCCAGTCGATGACGACAGTAAGCGGTAATGCAGATAATCGTAGGCAAGCCGATCGGTTGCACAGGCCGGCTCTCCACAAACTGAATCTGTAAACTCGTGTACTTAGCAACAACTTTCCATCCTGTGGCCTCACACTTCTACCCTGCATCCAAGGACAAGACTCAAAAATGTCGCAGAAAGGGTAGCTACACATACATCTCGAGACATACCGAACACAGCTGACCGACAATAGCCATCCCTCTCATCCTGCTTTTGTGCACTTCCCCATCACATTCACAGCCATCACTGGCGGCTTAGATGCGATCTACTATGCATCCAAACTTCCGGCCACTTCAAGCTTGGTAAATTCAGTGTGTAAGTAATTTCCTAGCCCCGGAAGCAGACAGCAACTGATTCTCTATAGTCAAGTCGCTTGACAAGGCTATCCAGCCTCAAGCATTTCCCGTGCTGTCCTACTACAGTACCATCCTTACGATCCTTACGACCCTCCCAGCTGTAGTGACCGGTGTCATCCAGCTTTCCCCAGTGATACAGCGTGACGGGTTCCAGTCGAAGAAGGCAAAGGTTGGTGCGGTTCACGCATTGATCAACGACATTGCGCTCTTTGCTACCATCTACAACTGGTGGACTCGCAGCCAGCAGGTCGGCTTTACACCCAGTAGTACAAACGTGTTCGTCAGCTCCGCGCTCGCTTTTCCTCTGACCATGTATTCCGCGTACCTCGGCGGCTCGCTCGTGTACGAATATGGTATGGGCTTTTCAAGGGGTAACCCCAAGAAAACGCAGTAGAGTGGACAACAAAGTAAATGGAAATCGCGCTTTATTTCAGATGGTTGGGAAAGCGACGGACGATGTACGTTCGAACCGCAATTACACGACTCAGCACCAGCCTGTTGGGTTGCGCCATAACCAAATCGAACGAAATAAGAGCTTGTTTAGTATTTTCTCCACAGTAACAACTAGCAGTCTACTAGACAGAGACCTGTGAAATCTCCGAACAACATTGCTCATCAACTGTTGCCGGCCGCCAAGTACTTAGCTTATCGTACAGCCCCCGCTCGACTCCAACTATATGCGATAAGACCCGCAGACCCGCCCGCCGACTCCAATTCATGGAGATACCGGCCCCTCGTCTAAGTATCTGTCTGCGAAGTGCGTTACGCCCTTTACGTAGTGACATGCTCGAACGGGTCGGTTGACAATGACTGACCAGTCAGCCGTCACTTACCCTAGGCTTATCACTTTTGCCAATGCTGTACAAGCAGGGACTAATCTCTTGAGTGAAAGAAAGTTGCGAGATCCTTGTCGCCAGCAATGAGCATACCAGAAATTATCTGGTACATCAAACGAGTCTAGCAACGATTCATGGGGGTGGGGTGAATGATGAATGACTATCTTCGTTCTTGGAAGTATAAAGCGACTGAGAAATTCCGAAACGACGACCTTCACAGTCAAGTCAGGCTTCCTCGTTGGGGTATTGAAGATGCGTTTCTTACGGTGCTTCGGCTTTGCTGCTCTCAGCCTTGTTACCAGCATTCAGGCTGCCGTCTCATCCACAGGATTCACGGTCTCACTTACTGACATCGATTACTTTCTACCGCCCAAGGCAGTGGCAAGGATCGCAGGCTGCGAAGAACTCAATGCGGCTTTTGAAGGTGGACCTTTCGTTCCATTCACTGTTGTGAAGAGCGATGGTTACGGCGGTCTGGACATAGCATCAATCGCAGCTGGATACGCAGAGCAAGACGATGTCTGGCAAGAGGGTTTTCTTGATGGTATGTATTAACGCCAACATCTACATAAGGCCTGACTGACTGGCCTAGCGCTGTACATCCAGGGTGGCAGCAAAGGCAACATCTCCCACACGGTCATCACTGGCACAGTCTCTGGTGACCTGAAGCCTGGGCCCTACTTCATTAATGCAGCTGGTCAGGTGTATGAGGCGTGGCGCTTGTACAGCGACGTGACAGGCGCTTTCACTGAATCTGCAATTGCCAACGGTGATGGGTCCTACTCCGTACTTCCTGCAGGTACTGTTGGTCAAAAGGTTGCTATTGCTGTGCCATCTCGCCTCTACTTTTCAAAAACCGCCCAGAAGCCTTTGGCTGGCGTTCGCATTGGTATCAAGGATATTTACGATATCAAAGGCCTGCGCACTTCGAATGGCAATCGTGCTTGGTACTGGCTGTACCCGGCCGCAAATCACACAGCAACTCCCGTCCAGAACCTGATCGATGCAGGTGCCATCATCGTCGGCAAGATGATCACCTCGCAGTTTGCAAACGGAGAGACGGCTACTGCTGACTGGGTCGATTACCACGAAGCTTTCAACCCCCGAGGTGATGGTTACCAGGACACTTCCTCCAGCTCTTCTGGTGGAGGTGCTGCTACTGCCGCATACGCATGGCTTGACGCTTCGCTTGGCTCAGACACCGGCGGCAGTGTTCGTGGTCCATCTCAAGTTCAAGGTCTCTACGGCAACAGACCCTCGCACGGCCTTGTCACGTTAGAGCACACCATGCCAATGGCCCCAGTCCTCGATACTGCTGGTCTGATAGCTCGTGACCCAAAGATCTGGAAAGATGCAGCCCAGGCGATGTATGGGACTAACGTCACTATCACGGACGCCTACCCAGCCAGCATCAAGACGCTTGCGTGGCCCACTGAAGCCAGCAGCACTGCCAATGCGCTTCTTATCGACTTCTTGAACAATGTCACCGACTTTTTAGGCGCCAACACCACCGCTTACAACGTCACAGCATCCTGGAGCACCGATAACCCCGAGTTGGAGCCACTTGAGAACATGATGAACCTTACGTATGCCATTCTCATCACAAAGCAACAGGTTCCACTGGTCCGCGAACCCTTCCTTGCCGACTACGCCGCCAAATATGATGGTCGTACGCCCTTTATAAATCCAGTTCCACTGGCTCGCTGGGGCTGGGGAGACAATCAGACTGCCACTCTCGAAGAAGGCATCGCAAACAAAACAATGTTCATGTCCTGGGCCAACTCGACCTTCCTCGCTCCCTCCAGACAGACGTGTTCTGAGAGCCTGGTCATGTACGTGGGCTCTACCGGGCGCACAAACTACCGCAACATCTACCTTGATGAGCCTGGGGTACCGCTTGGGTGGGGCAACAGCCGCATCTCTATCTTCTCAGAAGCTCCGGATTTTGTGGTGCCAGTCGGCGAGGCGCCGTACAACTCAACAATCACAAATCACGTTGAGTATCTGCCTGTGACGGCAAACTTCATGGCCGCGAAGGGTTGTGATGGGATGTTGTTCTCGCTGATCGGTGATTTGTACGAGGCGGGGATATTGAAGGAGGCATTGGCTGGGAGAAGTGGGGTTACGGGGGGTGAGACGCTGTATAGGAGAGGATTCTGAACGTAATGTTCCGTAGAAAGTACCATAGAAAGATCAACATAAGTCTTTGAGTAAATGTTGCACGCGTCTTCTAGCGGAACCTTAGTTGACACACATACTATTCATTTATCAGACGTCCGAACTCAAGATTGACGTCATTTTTCGAAGACGCGTAGATTGGACGTGTCATCTGTATATGGAAACAGAAAGAGGTTCAGGTATGGTCAAAATCAACTGCATAGACGCGTTGGGCATAGAGTTTGGAAAGGTATTGATAGTGCTGGTTCGACGATCGGCAACAAAGGAGGAAACACGGCCACCATGGAACAGCGTGACCGGTTCTGCGGCCTCCCGTAGTGACGCGCTAGTCCATACTTTTGGCTATGCATTTCCATGCTCGCTCGACTCCACCTCGCGCTACCACTACGACTCCCAACGCGCCCACCACGTCCATCGCCTGCGCGTCGCAAACAATCGAAAAACTTGCTCATACGGCCAGGTGCAACACGTACCGAGCATATACACGACCAAGACGCGGCAAACAGCCCAAACGGGCAACATGGCGCGGAAGAGTAATGGACGCGAGTCCGACCCCTCGACGGTTGATGCCTCCACACACGAAGACGTCGAAATGCAGGACCAAGACGACAAGATGAACGGCTTCAAGAAGTTTGGGGTGAGTGGGCCTCGCACGCGCATTGCGCCTTCCCAGAAGCTATCGCTGAAACATGTTTGGCGATGGTGAAAGCAGTGAACGTGAGCGGACAAGCTGACTTTTCGACCACAGTACAATGTTGATACACCCGACTACACGGTACGCTTTCGGCTACGAATACGCGCCCTCTGCCTTGTTCACTGACAATCGCGCAGGACTCGGACACAAACCCCAACACTACAGCTAGCAGCATAGCAGGGGACGCGCCAGTCGATGGCCGGAAACGCCGCGCCGAGCAGATGAACATGCGCAAGAGCATCTACGGAAAGAAACACGACCGTCTAGGCGCTTCCAAGGTAAGCTGCCATCATATGACGTACGTCTAGAAAGCAACAATGCTGACGTGGCGTGCCATCACAGGAAGACGACACAGTACGACGTTTTAGATATCTGCTCGGTCTTACCGATCTGTTCCGCCATTTCATCGACACAAATCCAAACCCTCATATCAAGGACATCATCGCCAAGATCGACGCACAAGATGCTGAGGAAGCTAAGAGGTCCAAGGCAAGCAAGGTGCGCAAGGGTGGAGCTGCTGCCGAGCGTCGTCGCAAGACGGAACAAGAGGAAGATGCTGAGCTAGTGCGCGAGGAGAAGCATGGTGGACACAACGAGACCGTCTTCCGAGAGTCACCAGGCTACATTCAGGGCGGCACCATGCGCGACTACCAGGTTGCTGGTCTCAACTGGCTGATCTCGCTACACGAAAATGGTATCTCGGGTATCCTAGCCGACGAGATGGGTCTCGGAAAGACACTGCAAACCATCTCCTTCATCGGCTACCTTCGCTTCATTGCCGGCATCAACGGACCGCACCTGGTCGCTGTCCCCAAATCGACGTTGGACAATTGGAGACGCGAGTTTGCCAAGTGGATTCCAGAGATCAAGGTTCTTGTGTTGCAAGGAAACAAGGACGAACGCGCTGAGCTCATTCGAGACGAGCTGGTGGACGAGAACTTCGACGTGTGCATCACCAGTTACGAAATGATCCTGCGCGAGAAGTCTGCACTCAAGAAGTTCGCCTGGGAGTACATCATTATCGACGAAGCGCATCGTATCAAAAACGAGGAGTCCTCGCTTGCCCAGATGGTCCGCATGTTCAACTCCCGAAACCGACTACTCATTACCGGTACCCCACTTCAGAACAACTTGCACGAATTGTGGGCTCTCCTCAACTTCCTGATGCCAGATGTGTTTGGTGATTCTTCAGCATTCGACGAGTGGTTCTCACAGCAGAACGCGGACTCAGACACCGTTGTCCAGCAGCTTCATAAGGTTCTCCGACCATTCTTGCTCCGACGTGTCAAGGCGGATGTCGAGAAATCACTTGCACCCAAGAAGGAGATTAACCTGTACGTCGGCCTGTCAGACATGCAAGTCCAGTGGTACAAGAAAATCCTTGAAAAGGATATCGATGCAGTCAACGGCGGCGCAGGCAACAAGGAGTCGAAGACCCGTCTACTCAACATCGTCATGCAATTGCGCAAATGCTGCAACCACCCCTACCTTTTCGAGGGTGCCGAGCCTGGTCCACCATACACGACCGACGAGCACCTGGTTAACAACGCTGCAAAGATGGTCATGTTGGACAAGCTCCTCAAACGCATGAAAGCCCAAGGCAGCAGAGTCTTGATCTTCTCCCAGATGAGTCGTGTCTTGGACATCATGGAAGATTACTCAGTCATGCGTGGATATCAGTACTGTCGCATTGACGGCTCTACTGCCCACGAGGACCGCATTGCAGCCATTGACGACTACAACAAGGAGGGCTCGGAGAAGTTCCTCTTCCTCTTGACGACGCGCGCTGGTGGCTTAGGTATCAACCTGACCTCCGCCGACATTGTAGTGCTGTTCGACAGTGATTGGAACCCGCAGGCCGATCTTCAAGCTATGGACCGCGCCCATCGTATCGGCCAGAAGAAACAAGTCTACGTCTTTCGCTTTGTCACGGAAGGTGCCATCGAGGAGAAGGTCTTGGAACGCGCGGCTCAGAAGTTGCGTCTGGATCAGTTGGTCATTCAACAAGGCCGTTCACAACAGCCTGCTAAGAACGCTGCCTCGAAGGACGAGCTTCTGACTATGATTCAGCACGGTGCCGAGAAGGTATTCAACAGTAAGGGCGGCGTGGGACTAGCCGGAGACGGTGATATGGACGATGATGATTTCGATAACATCATGAAGCGTGGTGAAGAGGCGACAGCGAAGCTCAACTCCAAGTACGAGAAGCTGGGTCTTGATGATTTGCAAAAGTTCACTTCCGACTCGACATACGAGTGGAACGGCGAAACCTTCGAGCCGCGCAAGAAGGACATTGGCCTCAGCTGGATCAACCCCTCCAAGCGCGAGCGCAAGGAACAGAACTACGGAATCGACAAGTACTACCGCAATGCGCTGGCGACTGGAGGCCGAACCGAGAGCAAGCAGCCCAGGGTCCCTCGCGCGCCTAAGCAGGTTGTCATTCATGATTACCAGTTCTTCCCAGAGAAGCTGGCGGAGCTTCAGGACAAGGAGACCGCCTGGTACCGCAAGGAAAACAATCTCAAAGCACCGCTTCCTGACGGCCCCGATGAGGACCTCGAGGCACGCGAGGCGGATCAAGAGCTTGCTCAGAAGGAGATTGACAACGCTGAGCCGCTGACAGAGGAAGAGAAGGCCGAGAAAGAACGTTTGATCGAGCAGGGATTCCCAGAATGGAACAAACGGGATCTACAACAGTTCTTGAACGGATCCGCTAAGTACGGGCGAACAAACTACGACGGCATCTCCGAGGAAGTGGATGGCAAGGACGCTGATGAGATCAAGGAATATGCCAAGGTTTTCTGGAAGAAGTATAAGCAGCTGGAGAACTGGCAAAAATACCTCAACGTGGTCGAGGAGGGTGAGCAGCGTGTCCGCGACTCGGAGAACAAGAAGCGACTGTTGGCGAAGAAGATTGGCCAGTACAGGATGCCTTTGCAACAAATGGCTATCAAGTACACAGTCTCAACGACGAACAAGAAGGTTTACACCGAAGAAGAGGATCGGTTCCTGCTCGTTATGCTTCACAAGCACGGCGTTGAAGGCGAGACGATTTATGACAAGATTCGCGACGAGATTCGGGAGTCGCCTCTGTTCCGCTTTGATTGGTTCTTCCTCAGCCGCACACCTCAAGAGATTGGCCGTCGTTGCACAACACTCATTCAGACTGTGGTCCGCGAGCTCGGTGGCGACACTGGCAAGAACGGCAAGAGCAAGCGCACATTTGAGGAGGAGGAGACTGAAGAGGAGGAGGAAGAGCCTGTCAAGAAGAAGGCCAAGAACGGTGTCAAGGTTTGTGCTTGATTGAAAACCCTGAGAAGGCCACTGCTAACGATTGACAGAACAAACAGCTTGATACTGTAAAAGGCAAGGCCTCTCCCGCAACATCGCGGGCCAGCAGCGTGGTCTCGACCGGATCGGCTACCAAGGGCAAAGCGAAGGGCAAGAAGAAATAAACCTTCGAGCGTAGTTTTGTGAAATGATGTGGTGTTTTGGCGTATGGAAAGACGGGAGACGGTCTATCTCAGGAGCTTGTTTTTCAGTGTAAGGTAAGGCTCACTTGTACAACACTGCAACGGTCTGTATTGAGCTTTATCTGGCATTGCGAGCCTTTGGCGCTCCAGCGAATTGTGTGATAGCACGTTATATCTAAGATACAGTCAGTTCAAGGACGCACTCAGTCCTGGCGCATTATCCATGATGTGGCGCTGTGGCGCTTGAGAAGTGGGGCAAGACAAGAGCTATGACGCCCTTGCCCTGTCCCGCATTCAACTTTGGTGCTTCCCCAGTCCACAAGACACCCAACACTCCTGACCAATAAAGATATCGGCCTCTTTATGTGAGTACAACCACGGACGCCCTCATCATCACTACATCACGTTTCGAGAGTCAGGACGCGCCAGTCAAATCATATTGCGCCTGGAAGATTCGAGAAGCTCACGTTTTTGGTGCCAGAGCAAGTTCGACTGACAGCGCATACAGTCCGGTTGTCCATATCCATCGCATCGCTCCTACACGGCATAGCTTCTGCTTCACATCTCCGCCATGGCGACCACCGCAGCTCTCCAAAAGCTCCAGAATCCCCCCGAGGACATGGAACCCACACTTCAATCTATCCTCGACCAGAAGTCGCTACGCTGGATCTTTGTGGGTGGTAAGGGCGGTGTAGGAAAGACCACGACATCATGCTCCCTCGCTATTCAGCTCGCGAAGCACCGCAAATCCGTCCTCCTCATCTCCACAGACCCCGCCCACAACTTGTCCGATGCTTTCAACCAGAAGTTTGGCAAGGACGCGCGACTCGTTAACGGCTTTGATAATTTGAGTGCCATGGAGATCGATCCCAATGGCAGCATACAGGATTTGCTTGCTGCTGGCGGTGAGGAGGGACAGGACCCTATGGCTGGACTTGGTGGCATGGGTAACATGATGCAGGATCTTGCATTCAGCGTACGTTCAGAGATATCGGATTATGCGCGAAGGATTCTACTGACATATATCACAGATCCCCGGTGTCGACGAGGCCATGTCCTTCGCCGAAGTCCTCAAGCAAGTCAAGTCTATGTCCTACGAAACCATCATCTTCGATACGGCACCCACTGGTCACACACTACGCTTCCTACAGTTTCCTACTGTCATGGAGAAGGCTTTGGGCAAGGTTTCGCAACTGTCTCGCCAGTTCGGACCTATGCTGAACGGCTTCCTTGGTGGCGGTGGGCGCCTGCCCAACGGACAGAGTATGGATGAGCTTGTCGAAAAGATGGACGCATTACAAAAGACCATCTCCGAGGTCAACGGGCAGTTCAAGGACGCGGACTTGACAACGTTCGTGTGCGTCTGCATCCCAGAGTTCCTATCACTTTATGAGACGGAGCGCATGATCCAGGAACTCAACAGTTATGAGATCGATACACACTCCATTGTTGTCAACCAGCTATTGTTCCCTAAGCAGGACAACCCGTGCGAGCAGTGCAACGCGCGAAGAAAGATGCAGAAGAAGTACTTGGATCAGATTGAAGAACTTTACGATGAGTTCAACGTTGTTAAGATGCCGCTGCTCGTTGAGGAAGTTCGAGGAAAGGAGAAGCTAGAGAAGTACGTTCACCGCTTGTTCCAGCACACCAAATGCTAACGATGCCCAGCTTCAGTAAGATGCTCGTTGAGCCTTTTGTGCCTCCGCAGTAAATCCGTCACCCTTGCGCAAAGGAACATTGGTCCCGCACGCGCTCTCGACCCGATGCCCTGCGCGATTCAGTACACATAACGATACCCGTTAGAGGCAATTCACACCCTTGCAATCAATCATTTTCCAACTATCTACCGCAGTATTTTTCAGCCAGGCGATTTCGGTCTGAGTCTCGAAGCCCTATGTTCAGTTGCACGATTCAGCATGCACAATGCCACCCTGGCACTGGGATTTTCCGAAAGAATTTATCCTTGATGCCACACGTGGTCCCCACATAGATGCCGCGATCTTTCAGGTCCCACGAATGACAAACTTCGCGGCACGTTGATTATTGTTCTGGATTGCGGGTTCAGGTAGCCGCATTGTGCAAAGCCGCAAACAATTTCAGAGCTCGCCGAAGTTCAACGACCAGATCGCGCACTGTTTCCCGTTCCTCACACATCCCCGTGCACAGCTGACTTTTACCAACGCAACCCTTCAACGGTAAATCGGAGAACTGCAGCACGTCCCCAGGCAGCGCTGTTCGCGCCGGCCCGCTTGTCGTTCATCATGTTTGTCGCGTGCCCAGTCTCGAGATACGCGCTTGGCCAAGATACGAAATATTGGAGATCGTCCCTCCCCGCAAAAAATACGCCGAGATACTAACTTGAACAAGTGAATGCACCGAAGCACTTCCTGCTTCTCCACATCTTCACTCTACAGCACTTGTGCGGTGTGTACCTTTTGGCGTTGTTGTAGATGCGGCCTTCCTGTCTCGTCTCTACACTCCGGGGTCACCTGGGAACGTTCGACGTCACCTCGCTTCCCCCCGCATTCTGTTGTCCTAAATACCAATTTCGATTTTAGGATGTGCTGAATACCATACATCATACACGCCAGTATAATGAGTTCTCATTTATTGAAAGCTTTATGTACAGCACACATAGCCCACCGCTCATCCTCTTGGATTCAAGATCGAAGTCCGTCGATGTTGGTGTTAGGACTTGACTTATTTCCGCAAAGGACTATCAGGCACTCCTGAATAGTTCCTGGCCCCCAGGCTCGGGCTAAGCTTGCACACCTGACTATGGAGGTGAGATCACCACCGTGATTGGCGAACGTTACGGAGGCTAAGCTAAGCCGCCGCTGCACTCCAAATGTTGATGGTGTGCGTTCATGCAGGCGTTTGCGAACAACACAATTACTTTGCAGGCGCTTCGCATGTGACACCGAGCATCAAGCACAGCGAACACAGCATCAACGGTATGTGCAACGCCGGGTTCTCGAAAGGCTTCTTATTAGCATGATGTGCCAGTGTCGCAGAGTTGCCACTAGAGTACAACACAGCCCTACTACGCCGCACGCCGGCTCCTACACCAAAACTCGGCAGATACCCCTGCGCCTCTACCAAACGCGGCCTCAAAACCCGGACAGCAATCTGCACACGTGTACCGCGTGCCGATTGAAGCGGAGTAAAGTCCTTGCCGTTTGA
This sequence comes from Ascochyta lentis, assembly GCA_004011705.1. NCBI lineage: Eukaryota > Fungi > Ascomycota > Dothideomycetes > Pleosporales > Didymellaceae > Ascochyta > Ascochyta lentis. The sequence continues at coordinate 1,044,885 of RZGK01000003.1, forward strand.
GGATTCTTTGACATTCAGGTACGGATTTATGTCTAAACATAGTAAGGTTCAAGAACGTGAAGCACGGACTTGCGCTTTGAGCGAGCATGGACCGGGGTATGAACCACCATCTGATTGTCCGGGGTGTATTGGCGGCCAGAAATTGTGACTAGTCGGTGTCGAACGACGTATATCTAGTGTAAGTCTCGCTGTGTAGAATGTGTTGTGGCCGCGGAAGAAGATTTGTCTCCCTTTCACTCGGGCAATTGGGATCTGTTTGGCTGTGTTTTGCCTTTCTGAACATCGGGTTATTTTTCAGAACTACAACATCATGACGTCGATCCTGAGATTGGGAGCAGTGCTCCTTAGTGCCATTGGTCTTGTTGCTGCAGCGCCAGTCGAGCTTGAAAAGAGAGGTATGTCATCTTCATTCCATATGCTGAATGCTTAACTAACTCCGACACAGCTGTATCCGCCAACATCTTGGACCAACTTCAATTCTTCAGCCAGTACTCAGCAGCATCATACTGTCTTGGCAACAACAACAGTCCAAACACAAAAGTCACTTGCCCACAAGGAAATTGTGCTCGCGTAGAAGCAGCCGACACAAATACACTGACGGAGTTCGAGAAGTAAGTCGCACCAGTGCAACCCGCCTCAGTACCACATACGGACACTAACTGCAACAGCTCCATCAAGTCCGACATTACAGGATTTGTTGCCACAGACACAACCAATAAACTCATTGTGCTCTCTTTCCGCGGCTCCCGCTCGGTGCGCAACTGGCTCACCAATCTTAATTTTCCCATTGCGACGACCACAATCTGCAGCACGTGCAGCTCCAGCATCGGCTTCTGGCAGTCCTGGTTGGAAGCGCAGACCAACGTGCTCGACGCCATCAAGAAAGCACAGGCCCAGTACCCCAGCTTCAAAGTCGTGGCCACGGGACATTCACTCGGCGGCGCACTGGCAGGTTTGGCTGCAGGTGTCCTGCGCTCTCAGGGAACAACGGTCGATCTGTACACGTACGGTGCGCCAAAGGTCGGACTCGAAGGACTCGCAAAGTACATCTCGGATACCTCCAAGGGGCAGACGTACCGCGTTACGCACAAGGCTGATCCAGTGCCGAAGCTGCCGCCGGCGTTACTTGGCTACCGCCACACTTCGCCCGAGTATTACATTACCAGTGGAAATAACGCTCAGCCTGGTACCGGGGACGTCAATGTTCTGACCGGGACGCTGAATTTCAAGGGTAATGAGGGGGACTTTCGGCTTGATATCGATGCCCATCTTTGGTACTTTGGACACATCAGCGCGTGTGAAGGCCAAGAAGGTATCGAGATCAGGGGGTTGAACGACGAGTAATGAGTAATGGGTAATAAATAATGTAACGGCCGATTCACACACCAACATTCTCTCCATCCTAGAAAGTGACTTGACGGTGTTCAAACTTTCATACCCGCAACAGCCAGCTGTTCCGGTTCGCCCTCTTCCGTCTCATACAAAGGATTTATTTGCACTTCGCGCAACCACAGGCGCCAACTCTTATCCACACACTTCTCGTTCATCTTCCTACAACTCTTGGCCTCTTCTTCGCTCAGGTATGCCACTCTGTTGACATCCCCACCCGCAAACTGAAGCGCTTTACTCAGCAACTCGCAGTTTGTCTGCGTGTACATTGCCCGGTACACAGCCTCCTCGACACTCTTGCCCATGGCTGTGAACCCGTGCTTATGCTGCAGCACCACCGGCGTGCTGGGATGCAGTTTTCGCGCCAAAGCTTTCCCAAGGGGCTGGTTCTTGATCAGCATGTCAGGCGTAATTTCCATCTTGCCGACTAGATCTCCGTATGCGTCCTGCGCATCGAAAACTGGAATGCCGGTCGCGCTCGATCCGAGAAAACCGGCCATGTGGAATACCGGTCTTACGGGCACGTTGGCGAGTGTGAAGGGGATGACGGTCTCGGAGTGCGAGTGTACGACGCAGTTTATATCCGGGAAGCGCCGCAGAATTTCGCCGTGGATGAAGCGCTCGCTGTAGCCTTGAGGTGCGTTGGGGTCCACGGGTGTGCTGTCTCTGACGCGGTAAGAAATGAAGTCTTGCTGCGATTTTACTAATGCTGGCGCACCCGGGTCGTAGGCTGCGATCAGGTATTGGTCTGGTGCTAGAGGGTGCCGCAGCGAGATGTGGCCGAATGCGTCAACGAGGTTGTGTTGGTGCAAGATGTGATTCGCACGGATCAGGAGGCGGAGAGCCTGTAGGAGAGGCTCCGGGAGATCGGTCATTGTGTTTGTGGAGGGTCGGGTTACAATCGACGGTGCGATTGATTTAGGTGGGTTTCTGGGAGTGAGAACCTGCGGTAACGAGGTTGGGGTTCTTGCGAGTACTGGGCGTTGGGAGAACGTCGTTACTTTTGTCTCAACCAAGCGCATTGATGGCCTCGTAGGGATATAGACTGGCGTCGTCGGTTCTGAGATATCGGTGGTAAGAACAGGGTTGAGAGAGCGGTACACCTGAGGAGCGTTTTGGATGCCGTAAGTTGCAATGTTATATTCGCGTACAGCAACGCGATCGTCGAGGTCTTCGAAATTATATCTATATGTCATGTGAAGGTACGGGTCCCACCAGGAGTCCTAGCTCATCTTCGTCTGCAGGTAAGGCGATCTTATAGTTATCGCATCGTGTGTCTAGCTCCTTCTAGTGGAACCATCGCCGTCTTGTGTTGTTTCGTTTCGGCTAAACTTGGTCAACATGTCACAAAAGATGAAACGTGACAAGCAGTGTTCCTTTTGCTGTTCGAAACATTGCCAGGATCGGCTGCTCGAGGCAGACGTGATGCGGTTGTTGAGTATGCGCGATGGGAACACGAGCTGCGGGGATTGCAGACGGGATGACGTGAGGGGATCCGGCCTCAACGCGGACATCCGTTCACGATTTTGCGACCAACTCCGGTGCGCATCTCTACTCACTGTTTGGGAAACGCAGCATTTCGAGCGTAGATCGTAAAGAAGTGATACAGATTTTGTTGTGGTGTTGACGTCGTTGCTCCTTACACGGGTCTGCGCTTTCCTGACAAGCCAACCGCCCTTCCAGCTACAACAAACATAGCAACAACTGAATGACGGTCGACTTTCATCAAACACCGCATCTCAACACATGATGGCCTCTAACTGGATCATCGCAGCGTCCACAGCGGCAGTGTTGGCGTTCTACTACGACTTCAAGAGCTGGCAAAACTATGGTGCGCAACAAGGCTGAAGTATTCTACAAGCTACTCACGCCCAACAGGAACTGGCGGCACTCCGCCGACACTCCAAGGCTATCTCAAAATACGAAGATGGGGCCTTTACCTGCTGTACAAGCGACAGAACCTCCTCGATCCATCACCAATTCCAGACACAGGTACATCGTACATCAAACCTGGCAAGGTACCGGAGCGACCAGGTCTTCCACCAAGCACAACTCGCTGGACGCTGCCTCAACGTCAACACCCGCAGCCCATCACAAGAGATGCACTATCAGAGCTGAACAACCTCATGCAGACTTTCGCAAGCACCTTGCCTTATTCAGAGTACATTGAAACCCGACCGAGTAAAACAGAAGGTGGGACTGGTCCTGCGATCTACGTCAAGCCAGACGTGAAGACGATCAACCCCGCCGCACACAAGATCTTCTATGAAGTTGCTCACGTTCATCCAAAAGAAAATTCGTTGCATGTATACGTCAGTCCAAAAGATGCGAAGACAGTTGTCAGCAGGGGCTGGGGCCAGCGCTTTCCGGTCACTTGGCTGGCGCCACCGAGTTGGATCATGGTATACGCACCGAGAAACGAGATGGAGCTTGAGGTCGTCAAGGAGATCGTCAGGGCTGCAGTTTGTCACGCGATTGGTATGGAGGTATCTGAAGTGAAACCGTAGAGCCGTGAAGCTACGAAAGCAAAGGCGAAGGGGAGCCTTTGAACATGGGGAAACATATTGGACGCTTATATAACGACGATACGGCCAGGATTTTATAAAATAATATTTTCGCTGTCTTCCAGTCCTCGAAGCGCTCTGTTCTTCCGAAGCAACGCTCAGGTTTTCCCTTCTCGTACATGGAGTTACACAGCATGTAACAACACAGCAAACGATACGTCTCGCATATACCATGCGCTGCAAGACGACCAATCGGCACAACGCCGAAGAGTACCAAACATCGCTTCAGGGCGGAGATCCGGTGTTGTGCAGATCGCTGGAGCCACCCGCTAGCTCAGCTCCACTTCATGAACGACTACTAGACACTAGGTTCCCCTGCATTCCAGCTCAAAAGATACTTTGTTTTCCCAATCCTCACTATCTAATCCAAACTCTTTCATCACTACTTCCTCCAACGATGGGCAATACCGACGCCTCCATGAAGGTCATCGTGATTGGAGCAGGTGACTTGACGCCTGTCGTTACAACGATCGTTCACTGACTTGCCAGGTCCTGCTGGGTGTGCCTTAGCACATGGCCTGAAGAACGCTGGAATCACTTACCGCATCTTTGACAAGGGCGAGGATGTGTACCGACACCGTCACTGGGCTTTCACTTTGGGCTGGGCACGACCATACCTGCTAAGCCTTCTTCCAGATGAGATTGGCTCTCAGTTGGATACATGTGCCGTTGACCCAAGTATAGACTGCGCCACAATTGGCGAAGACAGGATTGTGCTTTACAATGGTCAGACTCGTGAAGAAGCATTTGCGTTTCCTATTCCAAGAGCGAAAGAGATGAACATTCGAAAATTGCGCATACTGCTTGCAGAGAGCCTTGATGTGCAGTATGGGAAGAAATTCAGCCACTACGAAACAGTCGAGGGTGGTAGTATCAAAGTTATTTTCGAAGACGGTTCGAATGAATCAGGTGACGTTGTCGTCGGCATTGATGGTGCAGGTTCCAAGGTCCGCCAGTGTCTCATCGGCCGAGGAGCAGCACAAGAAACATTACCCTTCGCGCTCATGAATTTCAACGCGTCTTACACGAAAGAGCAAGCGCTTTTCATCAAAGAACGCCTTCACCCACTCGTCGATATCGCTATTCACCCAGCAGGCCACTACATCCGTGCCAACGTCCTGGATATGCCGGATGTCGACGACCCAACCACGTGGACGTTCCAAATCTTGTCGACGTGGCCGCTGAAGAGTGCAGAAGACTACGACAACGAAACGGATCGATTGAAGAGATTGAAAGTGCACGTTGCGAGAGATGGGTGGGCAGAGCCCTACAAGAGCGCGATCGAATGGATACCAGAAAATACACCTGTACTCAAAGATCAACTGAAGATATGGAAAACCCAGCCGTGGGAGAACCAGGGCGGGCGGGTGACGCTTTGTGGTGATGCAGCGCATGCAATGACATTTCGTAAGTCTGGCTGCTTTCTTTGAAGATCAATTTGTACTTACGACATCTGGCAGATCGCGGCCAAGGAGCAAATAACGCCTTCTTCTCCGCTCACAGTCTAGTCGAAGCCTTAAAATCCGTCCACACTGGAGCCGCCACACTGAAAGACGCAATAACGAGCTACGACGAAAGCACTTGGAAGCGCGGTGCAAACGAAGTCCAAATTTCAAAATCTCAGAGTTTCTTCACACACGACTGGGTCAACTTTATCAACAGCCCTGTCATGACACTAGGCACAAAACCCAGCCATGCAGCAAAGAGTGAAGGATACCAATAATTATATTAATGCTAAAGCGAGTTGTGTCATGTAGTCCGTAAATCTATTTGCAGATTCCATCTATGTGCTCTTGAAATCCTAAAAGATGTTGCGCAGCTTGATGATATCCGCCGCTTTCTCAGCAACGGCGTACATTGTTGCCTGCAAGTGCGTAGCGGGGATCAAAGGGATAATACTAGCATCGACAATGCTGAGATTCTTAGTGCCATAGACGCGCAAATCGCTGCTGACACAGCCACCATACTTCTCGGGCAGCATAGAGCAAGTGCCAGACTGGTGGGCCCATGTAGGTCGAAGCGCATCCTGCTCGATCATAGCCTGGAAGATCTCGTCGTCGGTCTGAAAAGCGGTACCAGGGGTAACCTCAACGGGTGAGAAACGAGCGAGGACGGGATTCTTCCAGTGGCGGCGTGTCCACTTTATCGCCTCAAGCAGCATGGTTTTGTCGGCAGGGTTCTGGAAGGTGTTGAACTGAACGATCGGGTTTCCAGTGGGGTTGGTGGGGTCGAGAGCAACATATCCACGGGAGAGAGGGCGTTGGACGGCGCTGAGGGCAAGACCGAAGGCGTTCATGGGGATTTCGACAGCAGCAGCCTTGGTTCCAGAGAGAAGCTCAGCAGTGATTGCCTTAGCAACCTCATAACCGCGGAGGAGGCTTGGGTTGTTCTTATAGGTCGTGGGAAGGTAGTCAACAGACTTCTGGCCCTTGATGACAGAGACGATCTGCCTGTAGTTGGAAGTGATACTTTGGAGAGACAGAAGGGCCAGGCTACTGCCGTGCGCCTGAGTTACAGGACCAGTGCGGTTGGCATAGTACTGGGCCCAAGCTGTGGCGTTTTGGACAGGGTCGGTAGCATAGTTGGGGTTAGGAGTGCTCAAGTTCTGAATGGGTTAATTGGATCATCCGAAGTGTGATAATGGTTTGAACACATACCTGAGTTGAGAAGAACATTTGAGCATTAGGGTGATCTTGCAAGTTGGCACCGACAGCAGCAAAGTCTTTCTTGACCTTGACACCAGCAGCCTTGAGAACATCTGCAGGGCCCACACCACTTAGCTGAAGGATCTTGGGAGTGAACACCGAGCCAGCAGCAAGGATGACTTCACGCTTTGCGTAGACCTTGGAGACAGTCTTATCAGCGAGGTTAGTAAACTGCACACCCTTGGCGGTGAGGTCCTGGAAGAGGACTTCAGTAGCCTCAACGCCAGTAATGAGCTTCAGATTTGGACGACTCTTAACAGAGTCGTAGTAAGATCTCCTCGCATCTGAACGAGTTTGAGTCTTGGGGTCCAGGGCGGTGGGGATCCATGTGGCGCCGACAGCATCACCCGCAGCGTGCTCCTTAGGTGTGGGGTAGCCTTCGGCTCTGAATGACTCCCACATGACCTTGACATCTGGAAACTCAAAGTTGGGGTAAGATGCGTGAACCGGACCGTCTTTGCCGTATACAGAAGCATCGTAAGTGATGTTGAACTCCTTGGCGAGCTTAGGAGGAGTAAAGGTGGTGGACTTCTTGAAGTACGGAAGAAGGCCGTTCCAACCCCAGCCTGGGTTGCCCAGCTGCTCCCAAGCGTTGTAGTCAGCCGCGGAAGCTCGATCAAAAGCCATGCCGTTGACTACCGAACCACCTCCAACGACTTTTCCAATCAAGACTGGAGCACTGAGGCCCCCGAGGCCAGCATCAGGCGCATAATTGATATCGTACTGCAATGCGCTGTTGATACTTTCGCCAGGAGAGGGAAAAATCGTGCTGATATCCTCGGTAATTGAGCCAGTCTCCAGAACAAGTACCGAACCTGTAGGCCTCTTAGCTAGCTGACGGGTGGAAGATGGTGAAGGTGAAGGTTTTGGAACTTACGGAACCTGTTTTCACTCAGACGGTTGGCGACCACCAAACCAGTAAGTCCTCCACCTACAATGACATAGTCATAGGTCTTGTTCTTGATGGATGCCACATCATCGCGCTTTACAGCTGGAACAGCTACAACGAGGGGCAGGACAGCCGCAAAAGAGACGAGACTCCTCAGACTGGGGGCCATTGTGATTGTTCGAAGTAGTGAAAGACTGAGAATCCGGGCTGGTGATGGATGAGACGCTGTACGACCTTCACAGGGTCTTTTATAGAAGCTGTGGTCGAGTCAGAAGGATTGAGGTTGTACGACTCTAGAGCATGCGAGGGAAGGATAGAGCGCCTCTTCAGGCGATAATGTGTTGGATGCAGAACGTGGCAAGTGGGACTAATGATTCCCCGCCGCAACTGCGCATGGGCCTGCTCTGCGCCAATTCAATTTAGGTGGGCAGAGCAGCTCTAGAAAAAGATTGTGTGGAGCGACATGGGGCTTCGACATCCGTGTCGAGGATCCGGCACAATTGCCACAGGAAGGTTGCATGGACGAGACGCTAATGGAGCAATTCCTTCGTGCCGTTTAGCAAAAGCGCTTGACAGGGTACCCGCATAGCGCGTCGTCGTGCTCTTTGGATGTGAAATTGTGTTGGGCGTGGTGTCGTTAACGATACAGCGGAGCTGCGAGCCCTCCGCTTCTACTTGATGCTTTCTTGATAAATCGTAGAACTTCGTATTCAAAAATCGGTTCCTGCAGATCGGGTAGTCTTCTAGGTATCTCGGCGACTTGAGATACTTCCGCAGCCGACGTAGCTAAACGCCATGCTCCATGCTACGACAACCTCCCTGATTATGGAAACTCATTTGAGAACGCATCCATCGTCCCCAAGGGGCTTCCAGTTCTGATCAATGTTCCGCAATATGCCCTTTGTAACCAAACTCGATGTTGGTCTGAATACCTATTCAACCCCATATTGGGTTTAGCACAAGCCTGCAGGATTGTGGCACAGTTGACCCACCGCGTGGCGATTTACGATCACCACCATCGGCTGTAGTCCAGCAGTACTTCGAAAAGCAATGCTTCCCCGTTGAACCAACCGCAATTACTCGTAATCGGTCCCTCTATAGCATAAGAATCGGGTTTCCCCCAAAGCTACGGTGGACAGAAACGTTCAGTGATTTTGGGTCATCCCAGCAGAGTGTAAAGGTTAGAACATGCCGGGAAACACTGTCACCTTCTGATACTAGAAGGATCGATCTCGGATGTTCCATGCCAACATGATCTCCTGATGCTGCAGCCCCTGCGGAGCAACCTACGAATGGAAATCTTGTATTGGAGAAGCGGGCTCGAGATTCGATATCTCCGAACCACGTGCATGCACATGTATGCACATGTGCGCTGATGCAAGTTGAGCTTGTAAAGACAGTGAGTATATTTGACACATGGCAAATGGTATAATGGTGTTGCTCAACAGTCCGGACAGCGTTGTGAAAGCAAATACGTTAAGCACCGGCAGGACATGAAGGCCCACTGCTCTTTGAGGGAAAACAACTTCTACATCCCGCCTGTCACTCAACTATCGCTTTCGGCTCACGTTCCGCTCATTGAGGGCGGCACAGTTGACCCACGTTCCATCGTCTTCCTGCATGCTCATCACTACACCCCTGGTATCCTTTGCTTTATAACACTCGTAGCTTTCGGTGGCAGCAAGTTTTCAACAATGTAACAAGGAGTCTGTTCCTCCAGAAACGTCCCTCAAAAGTTGCTTTGACCAGCATTGCCCGGATCAAGATCGAAATGGATGCACCAACACCCAACATGTCTTTAGACGACAGGTCAAACGCCATCAAATACAGCTATCCGTTCATTGCTTTCTTCAGCACCTCGTTTGTAGCCCTTCGAGTGGGCAACAACATCAGAAATAAGAAGTATTATAATGTGAGCGATATGCTCCTGATTCTCGCGCAGGTAAGTCACAGTCCTGGTCACTTATTGGTATAACATTCTGATCATGTACAAAGACATGCGCTCTTATTGGATCATCTTTTGGCTACATGTGCGCATGGGTCGGAGCTGGCAAGCATGTTTGGGACCCTTCTGTCACACCACAGGACAACGCAAATTACCTGAAGTACCTCTGGTTTGCACAGACTTTCAACTTGACCTCCATGGCCGCATTGAAATTCAGCATCTGCGCATTCATGCTGCAACTTGACTTCTCAAAGACCTTCCGTATGTTGATCTGGACCTCGGTTGTCGTCCACACTGGGTTCAATGTCGTTTTTCCCTATATCATCGTATTTGGGGAGTGTGGCCCGGTTGCGAAGCACTGGGACAACACGTTGCCTGGGTACTGCTGGGGTCCCAAACCTCGGGTCACCTCAGGTAAGAAGAAGCTACACATTGCCTGACTCGTTTACTTACAATCCTGATAGGTTACTGTGGTGCTGCTTCAAACATTGTGTCAGACCTGTTCTATACTTGTGCTCCACTCATATACACTGCGAAAGTACAGCTGCCTCCGCGGGTGATGTGGGGTGTTCGTGTGGTTTTCTTACTTGGCTTTATGTGAGCACTTAGTTTTCCAACAGTGTTCACTAGTCTCTAATGCACATCACAGAACGACCGTCATCTCTGCTGTCAAGCTGTACGAGATCAAGGCCCTGAACGAATCAAGAGATATGAGCTACCAAGGCGTTAATCTCGCGATCCTCTCCGTGACAGAGGTTTTGGTTGGCTCTCTCACAGCCAGTCTACCGCCTCTCCGTCGCCTGTTCGAAAACTTTCTCAGCAGAATACTTCCCGAAAGCGTCAAAGGCTCGAGCCGTAGGACAATGGGGAACAGCTACGTGCTACCAGAATTCGGCAACATGAACACAAAGCGGACAAAGCGAGAGGATCACGAATCAGACGATAGCAGCGAGAAAACCATCTTGCCAGGCGCCTTAGGCTCGAGCACAAATATCGAGCAGGGAAAATCTGGTGAGATCATGAGGACCACTCATGTCAGTCTGACTGTTGACGACACAAAGCCTCACCCGAGGAATGAGGAATGGGCTTGAACATCTCTTTTGTTACGTAGGGATCTATGCGGTTTTGGTGCTTTCTTCATGTTCTTCTTCGTGTGACTGGTAAAATTGTATGATTGTGTTAAAAAGAGAGTTTTATTTGCGATGGATGATTGCTACTCAAAACAGTATGAGATCAGGAAATTGTCTAAAATGTAAAAGCTAGAAGGAAAAGGACGCTGAGTTGCTCATACCAACAAACAGTTTAGAACTTTACGTCTGTATGAGCTCATGGAAGGAGTACACCAAGATTGTTCGTAGAATCAACAGGTTGTGCGCGCTCCTTCCAGCCTCCGTCCATCTCACGCTACAGGTGGATGGAGGTCGATGATCAGGGTGTCACTGGTGTTTTCCTCACGACACTTAGACCGACCCAACCTTAACAGAGATGTTTTGCTGAATGTCGGAGGAAGCCAAGTGCCCCTTCAGCTTTTCCTTCTCGCGGAATGCATGTTGGTGCTGCGTAATCTCGGACTGTGGGTCCATGCCGTTGCCGCGGCGCTTACCACCCTTGCACGGATTGTCGACCTTTTTGGTTTTGCTGCCGGGGGCGTGTTTAGATTGTGCTAGTCCGTTCTGAGGACCAGGGGTCGCAAGACGTTCGGCAATCTTGCGTTGACGAAATTTACGCTTCGAATGCGTGGACGGCTTGGCTTGTATCTCGTTTTCGGACGCCGCGGAAGAGTTGTTGGTTGGCTGGGCCTCGCCCTTATCCTCCAAGGCTCGATCGGGGGCCTGCTTGGCCTCTTCTCTGAGCGTGGAGGCCATGGTCTGAAGGAGGAGCTTAGACGGTGGGAAACTGAGGACATCAGTGTCACAAGATGTGACGCTTGAGCAAAAGCTGGCAAATTCCTGGGGACATGGTTCTGGTGTTGCCACAGGTGTACATGTTTCTTCGAAAGAGATGAGGTCTTCGACTTCAACAGGTGCTTGCTTTACCTCGAGAGTCGTCGGCTTCGATGTACTTTCACCACCACACTCATTGCGGGTTTTGATGAAGTTTGAAGGGTTGAAGGCTTGTGATGCTACAGGTTCGTCTGAAAGCTTTCGGTCGTAGCTGTCCTGAGCCATGCCTCGCCGCGACCAATTCAGACCTCCGGCAGCCGCGATGGCCGTCTTCTCCTTGTACCATTTTGGAACACCATGGGGAAATCCCAGCTCACGGAGTTTGTTGCGATCGGAAGGCATCTCATGCTTGTATATGCACCCTTTCCCTTCCCGCGACTTCGTAAAATCAGCATAGTTACATTCGCCCGTCCTCATCCAGAAATCGCAATACTCTTTCTGCCTTGGGGCGAGTTGAGTATGAGGTGGAATGACAGTAAGTTGCTCTGGGCGCTGTACGTGTCTCGGGTAGATGGGCGCGATCACGTCGTCCTCAGATGAAGGGCGTCTTAGGGGAGACGTGTTTGTTGGACGAAGATTGGTTTGTTCTCGATGAATCGCCGCTGTAGCTGAGTTCTGTCGAAAAGACTGCAACTCTTGCGCTGGGAGGAGCGGCTCTTTGCGGACGTTGTGATCAGGTGGGAGGTACGTGGTCTTTGTCGGCGGTGCTGGCTTGCTGGACAAGGCAGTAGGAGCTTGGATCGCAAGCATTGATGGACGCTCCTGAGTCTTCCCAACTAATCTCCAGCCAGCTTCTTCCATCTGACAAGGTGTCAGTTGACGCGGTACACCTTGGAGTCGGAAGGGTAGTTGGTCGACAGGAATCAGTGGGACCACGATACTGTCGCGAAGAACGTAGCAGCGAACTTCCTCTGGAAGTGTCATGGCTGTCTTAAGTCGATGATATGTTTTCAAGTAAGCACTACTGAATCTTCAGAATTTACGTATATGTGAGAGCGACTACTGAAAGCCAGCGAACTGAAAGTGAATTGGAAGCGTCGCGCAACATTTTATCTGTGCAGGTAGTCCACGTGCGCGAGACAGCGATATTTGTCTCTCGCTTCCCCTCAAACATCGTCTGTTTGTCTGCTGCACGCACCAAGCTTGTAGACAGCTGCTTGTCAGGTCCATTCCCCAATACAAGGTTGGCACGAGACGATGATGGTCAAAGCTTAGTATCCTAGGATTCCTGCACAGTGTCATTGTTCAGCAATCACAATCTCCAACGGAGCTGTATCGTAGCTCTGTTCATCTACAAGAACATCCATCTGTCGGATTTGACTGCTGTGAGCAACGACCTATACCAAAGAGCTCCAACATCAGATGCAAGATAAGACAAGGGTTGGGTTGTCTTTTGGCGGCTTGCACAACGTTGTTGTGTCTACCAACGGATGCATTTAGGTTAACGACTAGGTAGCTGCAGCTCGGAGATAATTTAGTTTGCTTGGTTTCGTTGTGGTGCTTGAGTGACATGTTGTTTTCTCACAAACAATTGCTGTTGATGGCAACTCGTATTGCGAGGCGACAATCCTCGATCAGGGACAAACCTTTGCAGGGCCAAGGAGCGGGAAAGCAAGTCCACTGCTGCAACACGCTGCAATACGCTGTAATACACGGGCTGTGCAGGACACGACGGTCGAAGCGTAGTTGTGCAAATGGCCTGGATGAGAATGAGGGCAGTCCACGATCTTTACGAAGACGGTACAACAACCTGTGAAGACGTGGACGTCAAGTGACGACGATGTGCAATGGTCGGAGGACCTAACTGTTAGTCGTGTAGTGGATGAAGATATGGACGAGATCTCAGCGGGAAATGTAGCGTCGCCGTTGCACACGTAGCACTAAGAAGGCCCAGCCCCTGCAAAATCCTGGAGGCGATCATGGCAGTCATCTGCCGAGGTTCCCCAACCCAACCACCTTCCAATGCGAACTACAGTGCGGTCATGATCTCCAAACGCTACCATCTTTTAATGGCAAAGGACGCTTTCCGATAAAGTAACCACGGTACTCTTGCGGAGGAGACGCCTTCCTTCCGTCCACACACGCTCGCCGGACAACAGAAGCGGGCTCGGTGTTCCAGTCCGGCATCAACAGCGTCACACGTGGAGGTTTCCCATGGGGAAAGTCTTGGAGCCTGCAAGGCCACCAGTCATCTTGCGTGAATGCATCCCGGGAATGTCTCCGGTGCTCTTGGATGTGTGTTTCAGCATCGACAAACTTTCAGGCTAGAAAAAAGCGCGTTAGCGGGTGTCCTTATCTGTAATTACACGACGCGATACTTTCGAGTAACGATCAAATCGTCTGTCCATTAATCAGAGACCAAACTTCGCAGTTCGGTGGCCGACGATAGCGCTCTCTGGCTTGGACCGGACCGTGTTCGTGGATTCGCGGAATCGCGCCCTAGCTGAAACCAGAACGCCATGTAGTGCAAGTCCGCACCTTTCTGCCGATGGCTTACCCATAATAGCCGCTTCCTCTCCACTTCTCTTGAAGACTCTCTTGTTCCCTTTTCCGGGTGAACACTCTGTCCATGGACTTCGACGGCAACCCTGAAGCGGACCGGATTTGTCCTTTTGGCTGATTTCCTAGACATGGAACACACAACGACCATGGATAACCGCCGGAACGAAGTGCTCGCCGTGGCGAACTTGTTCTTCGTTCTGTCTTGGTTGACTGTCAGTCTACGGTTCTATGTACGCGGAAAATTGATGCACACATGGGGTATGGACGACTCGTAAGCCATATCACAAAACTCTGTTATGTTGACATATATGCTCATTTGTTGCGTAGCTTTATGGTTGCAACCTTGGTAAGACCCTCAGCCTGGTCACTGAAAACACCTCTCAACGTTTTCTTACATGCCACAGGCCATCTTTACAGTGTATCTGGCTTTTCAAATCGTCGCTGCACTACACGGAACCGGGCGACACCGATGGGACTTAGAAGACAGTGATGCGAGAATTGCTCTACTTGTGGGTGATGTTGATTCCTTCCGAGATTGTACACCAAGTCTGACAGTCCACAGTTTTATTATCTGTGTGAGCTCCTTTACATTATTGCCAACGGTACCCTCAAGTTTTCCATTGGCTACTTCTATCTTCGAGTCGCCATACAGCGCTGGCATGTTTGGACAATCAAGATCTTGATGGGCGGTACGATCTTGTTCTCAGTTGTTTATTTTTTCCTTGTGACGTTCCAATGCATTCCAGGTGAGTTCTTGTCGGCCCCTGTTTGGCGCGTCGAGTTCGTTGCTTACTTGCAAAAGTGTCTGAGTTCTGGAACAACCACCCAGCATCGGAGAAATGCATATCGGCAGGACCTACGAAAGGCATCTCGTACGCTATTGCAGCTGTCAATGCTGCTGCAGATTGGGTACTTGGAACCCTTCCTTTTTTTATCGTATGGGATCTGCAGATGAAGCTGAAGACAAAGATGCTCGTTGCTGGCATCCTGGCCTTCGCTGCGATTGGTAGCACCGCAACCATTGTCCGCATGTTCTACCTACACACACTTACGCAGGGCCCCGATTTCCTGTATGCGAACACCGATGTCGCCATTTGGAGTACGGTCGAACCTGGTGTCGGTATCGTTGCCAGTAGCATTGCAACTCTACGACCACTTGTTCGTCATTGCTTGTGGCGCATGGGCTTCGCATCTGCCCCTGGACGAAGTCACACCTATTATCCGTCGATTAGCGAGCAGAAGCGCAAGGATCGCCGCGGTTATAGGCGGAGTCTTAGTCCATCCGACCTTGTACCCACCCAGCGTGGTGGGACTACTTCGACAGAGATACATGGACCAAAACCATTGACCGCACAATCTACGAATCACGAAGGAATGATCATACTACCGTCATTCGTTATCGAAGAAGAGGACTACATGCAAACTCCGGATGGGCACATCCTGCAAACGACCACCGTGCAGCATGAGTACGAACCTGCGCCACGACTACATTTAAGAGACAGCCTTAGAAATAGTTTTACTAGAGGAAGTATTCTGAGCTTGGGAAGAAATTGAAAGCCATAATGCACAACGCTCTTTTTAGTCCTTGACCAATCAATTATTGAACAAACGATCCTGGATGTTCCGAAATTGCTCGCAAACCCACCCATGGTTCACTTGACAACTTCAGCGCTCATCAGCCGCTACATTCGATCAAACTCTTGAAGAAATTTTGGCTTCCCGTTTTACCCAACCTTCAACTGATTTTCGTGGTAACGCGGTCACGCCATCAATCATCACTTGTCTCACCACCAGCGTAGAGCCACCTTCAGATGGCCACACCTACTGAAAGGCGATAAAGCATCTCTATCGCGCTCCGAAAGTCAACAGGCACGACAGTGGCGGTCGGTACAACTGGTCTTGCGCAGATAGCGATGTTGGCCCAACCCCCACCAACCACGGCATCACCGTCGGAGGTCAACGTCCTTGCGGACGCATCACAAATGCCCACAATACAGCGCTTCCGCTACCTGCTCCACCACACAAGAGACCTCGTGCAATCTCACGGCCCATACACAACGCACGCGAACACAACTGTATTTACACGTGCCCCGCACCCACACGCCAAACCCTACGGCCCCTCCTCGAAATGCCTCGCCACCTCGCTCGCAGCAGCTCAAGACTGCATAGGCAGCGCGCAAGTCCCCGGGCCCGCAAAAGAAGACCTGCACATTTTCAAGCACCTTTGGGACACCACCGTCGACCTGCTCGAAGAGGTGCTTGCCACAGGCGATCTAGACCATGAATCGTTTGGTTGGGGTATATTCGGGTTGTGCGCGGGGTACATGTACCCTCCTTCTGAAGCATCGTACGAAATGTTCGAAGAACATAAGCACCGCCTGCATGAAGCGCTTTTGGCGCTCCCGACGATGGATTCGCCGAGGCGCAAGAGAGAGGAGTTGGTGGTAAAGGGCGAGCGAAGGGTGGAGGTTCTAGCAGTGGCGAACAGACAGGTACATATCTGCGCTAGCTTAGTACTGCAGAGGTTCAGACAGGAGGGGTGGCATCGGATTAGGTGGTGGCATGGGGTTAAGGTTGCGGAAAGGTGGGTTGGTAGGTTGGGGTTGGTGGACCAGATGGAGTCCCCTGACGAACAGTCACGTGGACCTGATATTGACGAGGGAAGTAATAACAGCGACTGAGCGTTGCCGGCACAGGTTGGAATGGCACAAGCGGCTGCTAGCAAAGACAAGATATCAACAAGGTGGTACACGTCAACTAGACGCAAACAGCTCGCAGTAGTTAAGGGAAGACAACGTACATATGGCGTCATTTCAATAGATTTGCATTACACGTTCTATATCAGCCTTGATTATGCTTCTGACCCCAAGATCATTTGCCCGTTTACGACCCCCCTGCAGACGGTGTGAAATCTGTAGTGGTCAAATCTGGGTTACCCTGTACGATGATTGGCTTGTCCTTCTTCAGCGTAGCCAAGAAGCCATCGCTGACCTTCAAGTGATCCTTCACAATCTGCTTGGGTGTAAGGCCGAGCCACTGATTGACGCTAATGTCGGAGTACTCCTTGGCCTGCAGCACTTCCAGGAAGATCAGAGTCTCATTACCCGTGTTCTCCAGGTAGTGCGCGTTGGGAACAGGCACATAGCCAACGTCACCAGCAGTGAAGTCAAATGTGCGCGATGAGGCGGGTGCTTGGTAGACGGTCAAACGGGCGGAGCCTTGAATGAAGTATGTCCACTCGTCAGATGTCGTGTGCCAGTGCATCTCACGCATCGCACCGGGCTCGACGGTGATCAACGCGGTGGAGAAGGAGTCGGCGATAGGGAATGTGGTAGGATCGAGAATCTTAATTGATCCACCAGGAACCTTTAGTGGCCCCTGCTGTGAGAAGTGGTACGAGTATTGCGTCTGCTTTGGAATCAGACCAGCAGGTCCTGTGACATTCTGCTCGCTGATGTTGGCCGGTGGCGGAGTACCTGGGAAAATCCAGAGCTGGCCGTCAGGCAGGCTGTCGAAAGTCTTGGTTGTGGTGCGGAAGTTCTTGGCTACGACCTCCTTGGGGTTACGTTCCATGAGCTCGGAGAGGAGGAAAGTGTTGTCCTCGCTGAAGGCACCATCATCGAAGACAAGCAAGAACTCACAGCCTGTGTCGAAAGCTTGGATCGAGTGAGGAATACCAGGCGGGAAGAACCAGACATCTCCTGCTGTCACGTCGTCGACAAAAGTTTGGCCTGCCTCGTTCATGGACTGGATACGAACACTTCCGTTGAGCCTATACTCTAGTCAGTGGAACTTTCGTTGTTGGTAGACTCTAGAGCTTACATCAAAGCCCACTCTCCTTGTTTGTGCCAGTGAAGCTCACGGTAGGCGTTAGGGCTGAGTCGCATATTCACACCAGCCATGGCAGTCGCAATAGGCAACTGGTCAGAGTTCTGAGAACGCGCCCAGCCGGCGCCTGCCAAACCATGGCGGTTGTGTGAAAGCCCAAAAGGCCACTTCGCGTTCTTCACGTCACCTGAATCAGTTGTGGGCGGAGCAAAGAGGTCGCTATTAAGAGCGTCGTATGCATCAGTCCTTGACATGCGTTAGCTTTGTTATCACTGACATTGGTTGAGATTCAATCACTCACCTTGGGCCAGGGTCAGTAGGTCCAGTTGTGCCGCCACGAATGGGCTGCGGGTTCTTCACGTTCGTGAGGTCAATGTAGAGGCCAAGATCAGCATCTTCTGACTGCCCCGGTCCAAGTTCAAACTCATCAGTTGGGATGACGGTCGACTCGGTGGATACGGGATTTGAAGGTGCAAAACCGATCAACGCCTCTGAACCGCGCAGCGAGCCAGATGATCCAGTAGGCAACACCTGGTCACTAACCACTTGTGAGGGATCAACAGGTCCATGGATCGCAGACGCTTGAGGTGCAGGGATGGCGAGGGCTGAGCCGGCCAGGGAGGAGAGGACGTGTACGAAGGAATATCTCATGTTTGCAAAATGTAGCGGTGTCGCTGGCGGACTGTTTGAACAGACTGCCGACTTGCATGGCGGCTCAACCGTTACCATTTATACATCTTTGCACTGACGAAATCTGCATCGAACCAGTTAGTTCATCTTGCCGATCTATCCAGTCATCTACTGGTAGTCGTTGTTTCAACGATGAACGTAGGTTAGACATCATGAACTAGGGTCACAAGGGCCTCCGAGCCAACCCCACGGGAAAGGCATCAGTAGTGTGGGGACAACATGTAGGAACAAGGTTTCCGTTGCATCCGCAGTAATTTGAAATGGACATGGGCCCTTGCATTAAAGGGTATACCCGCCAACTGCCGGAAACGCTAACGGGTGGCTGAGCAACGATCATTGGATGCAACGCTGAAGGATACATCATCACATCTTGTTCGTTGAATGATGTCGCGATGGAGGCGCCGCGCGTTCTGTTCAACGCTGCCATAGCTAGCTGGGGTGACAGGATGTTCGGCAATACGGTTGGTGTGGCTGGGTGAAGAACACCTGCCGCTTATTGCCGTGCTATCCTTAGGGTAATTCCAGATCCACCTAAAAGCTTGTCTTCGAGCTTCACACTGCTTAAATCGTCTTGGCGAGCTTGTTTTGATCCACTTTGAGAGTTCGATTGAAGTCAGATCCACCAAAAGATACAACACGTGCGCCACAGCAAAGACGGCTGGCGTAAGCACCGCCGCATCATCCAGCCTCCAGGCATCTTGTCGCCAGGACCCACCATATCGACTGGATGGCCTCATGTCTCGAAATTCGGTTATCTATCGACTGTATCTGATAGAAACGAATTGGAATCTTCATTGGAGGTATGAAGGTCGCGTAAGACGACTGACGAGTCAGCCAGCCCCAGATGCCAAAGACCCGGAAATCCGCCAAAGCTCGCCATGTGAGGGATATCTCGAGGAACATTTCAACGCGCGCAACGTCAAAAGTGTCCAAAACAGGTTCATCTCCACTCCAGGGGCTCCCTGCCGCTGCCGGCTGCACGGGTATGCAGGAGAGGAAGAAATTTGGGGAAGATGCACCAATTGGCAGTTTCAATGTAGACGCTGTTCGAGACCCATCTGAACCGTGCTCTTCCCAGGGTATCAATGGCTCTTGCGTGCAGCACGCCGCGTACCTTGCAGATTACGAGGCCGTCGACGGATGCGAATAGTCACAGTAAAACTCCCAGCTAATGCGACAAGTCGTTATAGCTGTGGGCAATCGCCCGAGGATGCTCGTTTTCAAGGATGAAGAGAAAGCTAACAGAATAGCCATGTGCTTCGACGAACGTTGTCCAAATTTACGTGTTGAGACCTATTGAGTGCTCGGTGGTAGCGGCATAATGAAGCTGCAGAAGTGGATCACAGATGCAGCTGCACCCAGGGTACAACCGAAAGTAGAAGGCGACATGACATCTGAGGCGACCTCAAGTACGACAGCAAGCGGGAAGACGCGGGAAAATCGGCGGAAAACCGGGGCCGCTATATCGACGAGACTTTTACGAGGCGAACTGTCGATGAGCGGGAGTAACTTGATGAACACTGAATAGGTGGGAAGACTGGACAACAGCGCTACTGTTGTCTGAGCGGCGAAGATAAGTCGGAAAGGCGGCAACTTGGAAAAGTAACGGTTTATCTCAGGAGGCGGTCTCTATCTGCCGTGCGATCAAGTGAACAAGATCATTTAACGTGAATGCCGTGCACAGCATTGAGAGTCCTTTCCATCTTCAATAGCCTCAGAACTTGAGATCGGATTTTGGTAGTTCTCTCTAACAAACTGGTCTACAAAGCTTGATTCTTCCCTAACACGGACCTATTGTTCTACCAGAGCTGTTCCCTGCTTACCTCTACATGTCATCCGAATCCAACAGAGTGGGTTGAGAACGCTTGCTTTATCTTCAAAGCCATTTGTGCTCGGTCCTACGATGGTGATTGTGCCTCCTTCGCCTAACCCTTGCCGTGCTCTAATTTAAACCGTGTGCCCAGATTTGGCGTCCAGAGAGGACTGGGTAAAACGCAGTACCTTGAAGCGGTGACCACCAGTAACAGAACCCCCACGTGAGAGCATTGTCTTGTGCTGAGATCATCGTTTCAATCTAACGCTCGCTGAGTACTCAAGATTATTCCTCGCTGAACATGCAGCAATATTCAAGTTACACCTCCTCGGTCGTCTCGCTATTGTCGTTCTTACCCAACAGCTGTTTCTGGGACTTATCAGCACTTTCGCTTACGAGCTCGTGAGCTTCGTCGTCTTCTGACTCTTCAGACGTTGAGTCGTCTTCCCACGCTACTACTAATCGTCAGCAAAGTTCTGCAAAGCTCAAAGGTGTCCGGGTACTGACGAAGAGCGGCAGCGTATAGCATTTTTCCCCATTGCTTCCCCTTCTCAGCGAGTTCTGTTTCTGTCGAGTTATGAGTAGTCTGCTTCGTTGAACCGGCATGTCGCTTGCGTAGTACTCTCCCTTGGTGTGGGTCGTCTGCGTAGGGACGTTAGTTAACGAAGCCACATTTGTGTATTACATCGAATCGTTACCTACCATGTGCTACCACGACGTTCTGCTCTGCGCCGTGATTCGTCGTAAGACTGCTAGTAGTTTTACTTGCAGAATTCTCAGTCTTGTCAGTTTCGTCTTGTGCCTTGGACACGGGTCGCGGCTTGACGTACGCCTTTTTCTTGTCCGCGGTACGTACAATCACTTGCGCTTGATCGTATGCATCGTCACTGTCATCTTTAATACAACGTCAGTTACTTATTGCGAGGCTAATTTGCTGTATCAGCGACGTACCTGAAGACTCTGTACCCGCCCAGTCTTCATCTGAAGACAAATCTTTGCGGGTGCGTTTTGAGGGCATTGCTAGATCCTGAACTGACGCAGTTTTGGAAAGTTTTGATGGGAAGTTAGGACAGGTTGAAGATTGGCAACAATGGCTATATGAGACAAGTGGATAGAGGACATGCAAAAAAGAGAGCAGGGCCTAGCAGTGCGATACAGTGAAAATCAGGCAAGATGAAAACAAAGTGAAAGGCATGTTGCTCTACATTCAGTGCTTTAGAGTCAGGAGAGTGAAGTTGTCACTTGTCTCTGTCAATTGCTTCCACAACGTGACCTGAACGCGCGACAAATCGCTTCAGCAAAAGGTCACTGTATCCGCTCGCAGGGGACAGTATTTGCGAAAAGATCGGAACTAGGTATATACAAAGAGCCATGTCGAAGTCTGCAATGCTGCTTCTAGTGAAGACGAACAGCGCGTACGTCTTACCGTCCTCGCATAATTAAGCAGCGACCACCTATATCCACCAGACAGCATCCAACGCTTTCACCTAGAGCTCCCAGATTTATGTTATCAGCAAAGCGTTCTCTTAATAGAAGAGTGTTCAGTCCACCTTCACCTTCACCTTGCCTTTCACCTACGCTCGCTCCAGCTCGAACTCGTACCTTCCACCCTACGCTTGACCGTCCAAGCTCGCACACATAAACAGCACACGACCTTCCTCTGCCTCAGCATAACACTGTTCGCCCTTCATCCACTACAATTCAACTTCCGCCTCGACGCGTTTTACCTCTCAACTACCTTAATCACTTCCTATCCATATCTTCGTACGACCATGACGGGCGGTAAGAGCTCTACCTTCGTTCTTGTGCAGAAGCCTAAGACGGGCTGGCGAGAGCCGTCGCGCGCATGTATGTTTCCTTGCCACGCGCTGCTGGGGTAATTGCTAACCGGAGTGGTGTAGTCGATTATCTGCTCGAGCTGCCGAACAAACGCCTGCTGAAGCCGAGAGAAGAGCTGCGTGAAGCGGTTCCAACTGAGACTGTCTCTGGTGGAGATGTTGTAATGGCAGGCGCTAAAGGTGAGGCGTCTGTGCCTGCGGTGGGTGACACGTCTGTCGAGAAGGACGGTGAGAGCGGACAAGGTATGTGGTGATGTGTAGGGGTTTTTGTGAGCTTTACTGACACTTTCGGATAGGTGAACAAGCTCAGGGCGCGCCTTACCAGCGGAATAGTGAGCCGGTGTTCTCTACTCTCGATGGTAGCTCTGAGCAGACATCGGGGTATAATGGGGACGCGGAAGACGGTGAGCACGTTCAGTAAGGCGCTCATAATTTGCACCTTAACTGAAATACTCCCAGAAGCTCCAAAGCAGACGGCCACCGCGCAGAAATTTAACGTGGGCGTGGAGGGAGAAGGTCCCACACCTGAAGTTGGCGCGGAAGCGGAGCTGGATGACGATGAGTTGCTTGCTGGGGAAGAACGCGAAACTGAAGGTAGTGCGTGACTCTCGCAGCTATACAAGGTGCGACTAGCACGGCTGACAGCTCCTGCAGAAGAGCAGGACACTTCTGTGCCTGCCAGAGAAGCTGGTGGCTCGACTGGCCCATACTCGTCTCGCACATGCATTCATAAGGCGAAAACCTTACGCGAGGGCACAGAGACCGTCCACCCACACCCCACAGACGCAGAGAAGGTTATCTTCACCTATCAATACACTAATGCTGCGGGTGGTGTCTTTGTCCAGGAGACCGAGATACCGGAGGTCATGCCAGCACCAGCCAACACTTCCGATGAACCAGGGAGCATCATAGTTCCAGACGTCGAAACCTCGAAAGTTCCGAGGACTAAGAAAGGGTCTCCTTGGGTACCGGTTCCTGGTACATCCAGGCATGAGTGGGTTCGCGGTACTGGTGACCAGCAAGAGACCTGGCGTATCGTCATCTTCTTCCGTCGCTTGACGCGCGACACGTATGCATACCAGGACATATACATCAACACCAACATGTTGAACAACGTCGATCCGAACGATAAGAGATTCAGGACGTCGTATAACAAATGGATTCTGCAGTTCGCGCGCCGTCGCGACGCGATGTATACGCAGAAAGTGGCAAGGGTACACTGGAGCGTCGCAGAGCGCCGTGCTCTATACACGGCAATCAACACCTTCTGCGCCAAATTTGGTATCCACAGATTCGGCTTCACCGAAGACTGCAAGCTGAGCACCGCGCAGCTGCAGCTGATGGCCGACGCCGTCAACGCCGCGCCGAACCCGTTACGGGTCGCGCCACGGGGCGTCGACGCTGTGCGTGGGCAGATAATATCTGCGCACGACAAGGCGCAGCCGAAGAACAAAGCCATCTTCGACTTGACTGCCAGGGCTATCGCGCTTCGTGCTCGGCTCGCTACGGGCGAGGCGGTATCGAGAGCACAGCGGAAGCCACGGCTCGCTATTGCGCTGGCTGAGTTCCCTGTCGACGCTCAGGTGGCTGCTGCTGCTGCGCCGTCGACGCCCAGCAGCAGGAAGCGCAAGCGTGTGGCGCCCGTTCAGGACAGCGATGAAGAGCCGTCGAGCTCGGAGCTGTCGTCGCCGACAGCGTCGCAAGTCGGAGGGCATGACGGTGTCGGTGAGGACACCTGGATGACGACCGACGAGGAGATCTGGTCGGGGGAGAGCGAAGAAGGGAACTGGTCGGATACCAGTGAGGAGGTGGTTTCTGGCGAGGACGAAGGGCAGTGGGCGGTGAAAGAGGTGGTGTCTTCTCCACCAGCGAAGAAAATGCGCATTGCGTAGTGGTAATGTAGAAGAGCAGAAGAGTTCGTTGCGCAATGGTGGTGAGCTACTTCGGCAATGAAGAATTGATTCGAGATCTACCACCGCATTAGCTTTCCCTTCACTAATCCTATTCAATGTTTCCCATACACACCATACCAAGCACATTTCACTCCGCACAAGCTTCAAGCTCACCCACCACAAGTTATTCCCACTCCACCAAAACAAGGAGCGTGTCCAGGTAGGCGAAATATTCGTAGTCATGTAGACGTTACACCAACTTTAAATCCCCAACAAACACACACGCACATATATATAGGATAGTGTACCAAGAACCACTCCATCCCCCCATCCCATCGCCACAGCAAGCATAGGTGGGATCCCTGAGATAAGCAGCGTAGATGCCAGACTGGAACGAGGAAGAGAGAGACACAGAGAGAGGGAGAGAGAAAAGGAAGTTTTTAGGAATTAGTAAGGAAGTAAGACATTTCAAGTCCACAGATTGCACAACTTTCCTATTCTGGACGTTTGGAATTGCTCACGGGTGTATCTTATATCTTGTTGTTTCGTATGTATCGAGTGCTATGCCATGCTATGGTACGCTCGGTAACAGTTTCAGAACCCGAAAGCGTCGAGCAAGCTGTTAGCGTCTGGTTCGTGGAATTGCGTTGGGGGTGGTTTCTTGGGTGCTGGTTTGGGTGGCTCTTCGTCTTCCTCTTCGTCTTCCTCCTCTTCGTCTTCGTCTTCGTCTTCTTCACTCTCCTTATCCTCCTCTTCGTCGTTGTCGTCGTTTTCGTTGTCGCTGGGGGCAGTTCCGTCCTTGCCGGCTTTCTCACCCCTCTCTTCGTCATCCTCACTCTCTTCCTCGGCAACCGCACCGTCGTTCTGCGCTAACTCGTTCTTCACATGCTCTCTAGCCGGCAGATCTGCAACGACCAAGCTGCTCCTCCGCCTGAGCAGCTTCCTCGGATCAAAGTCGAAGTCTGTGGCAGCCTGGTTGGGTCCGTTGGCGTGGAAGCTATCTCGCGGCATGACCGAGCTGAGTGGTGGACGCCCCGGTACGGTTTTCGGTGGCGGCGTGAGTAGAAATTCCCAGCTCTTGACGAGGTCGAGAGCGAGCACGTCGCAGCCCATGCGCTCGTACAAGCTCGCGGTATGCAGGACGAACTCCCATTCCTCGCGCATGCCGATCATGGTTGCGCCTCGGAGCGTCTGGAGAGATTTCTCACGGAGTTGTTTGTAGAGGACTACGAGGGCCGGGTCGTCTGTGAGATAAGACCTGGACTGGAAGTTGGGTGTCTCGGGCGGAAACAGGAGACGCGAGAGTGGCGTGATAAGGGAACGGACGGCCGTGTCGCGGCGACCGAGAAGCCAGTATGCCCACGTTGCAAGCCAACGATTGCCGTCACGTGCTGCTTGGGGAAGGATCTTGTCCTTCAGGAAAGTCAGGAGCACGGGATGGTCATCACCGCCATAGACTCTCGCCACGGCAATGGCCAGCTGTGTGTCGCCGAGCTGATTGTGCAGGACTTGTACCGCATCATGGAGATGGTCAGCGAGCAGGAAGAATGCGGCGGCGTACTCGAACCTCCGTCTGCCCATAAGCGCATATGCGTTCTTCAGCGCCGCAGTCTTCCATCGCTCTTCCTGAAAGTTGTTCGATAGCAAACGATGTGTCGCGCCCTGTTCTCTGGACCAGGTAGCGATTCGCCAGAGGCTGACCAGAACGGCCTTCTTATGCAGGGCAAGATAGTACAGTGAGCAGTCAACAGGATTCTTCTCGTCGGTCTTGGTGTACTCATTGCGAGCGATGACTTCAAATTGGGCGCGCTGATGTAGGGTCAGCTGTGTGAATTGATGGCGCGGGGAGAGAACATACCAGGGCGTTGATGTCAGACATCCACATGAACACGCCGCACTGCCTAGCGTGCTGCCACATCATCTTGCCACTGAAGTGCCTGCTCACGAGGTCTAGTAGGATATCCTGGCTTCCTGAATGGAACGCCCAAACAATCTCACGCCACGAGAGGGGCGCTTTCTGTGACTCGCTTAGCACGTGTTGTCGGAAGAACAGCATGAAACGGCCTGCGTTGTCATCGATGGATCGGCGATGCTTCTCGACCATGCCTATGCACTCGATGATGTCGGCAAGACGGAACTGCTCCCGACTTGATAGCAGAGGCATCTGCTTGGTAGTCAGGAGATCTTTGAGGTTGCCGGCTACTTCCTCGGTCACAGTTGCCGGCTCATCGTCGTCGGAGAAGTCTGCATACGACGACTGCATCTCTTTCCTGGATGCCGTCATGTGCGCCTGGACAAGTTAGTACGCCAAATTCAATCACCCTGCGACTGACTTACCTCATCCTCAGAGAAGTCCTCTGCTGTGAAGCCCAAAGAACTCTCAAGCTCCTCACCCTCCGTCCAAAACTTTAGCTTCTGGTAGAGTCGAAGCAAGATGCGTTGCACAAGAACGATTTTACCAGAGAGGACGCATTGCGACAGCAGTTGAGGATGGTATACGGGTAGCGGACCGTTGAGTCGGCTCACTGCGGCAAAGATGTCGATCGAAGCAGTCTTGCGAGAGATCATCCGCAGACTAGGAAATAGTTGTTCGTCGACCTTGACATGTTCGTCTTGTATGAACAGTTGGTTGCCCGCGCCGATGACAAGGTTGCCACTGCCCAGCCATACCGAATCGCCGATGGGGTGGGGAGTGATATCTCTGATACGCACGTCTCGAATCTGAACCCACGAGGGACCTGCGTTCAGATAGTCGTATCGTAGCTGCGCATAGATGACGACTCGATGTGGGAATCCAACAGCAAGAATGGACTGGTTGTCTGGCGTGGAAGACCAGTCCAGATCTTGGATAACGCCTTGCCCATCAAAAGTTTCCTCATGTTCGAGCTGCGCGCTTCGAGTATTCCAGATAGTCAAGGTAGTCTTCTCGGCATCTACAAGAGCTGCCTTCCGTATCGATGTGCCGCTGGCGAGCGATGGATTGTGTACGTTAGTATCCACGGTCGAGGTGAGAAGCCAGTCAATCTTGTGCTCTTCGGTGTCGACACGGGCTGTCCAAGACTTGATCACACCAGACTTGCTGTAGGATATCGCGATGTCGCGCGCGAAAGTGTCGAGGAAGCCTGAGATGACCGGCGCTGAACCAGCAGGATCGACGGGCAGTACGAACGCAAGATCGACCTCAGAACCCAAGTTGAATGTACTGTATTGCTCAAGACTGATCTCAGTATGCCCGTTTGTGTAGCCGTTCGTATGAGGCACAATGCTCGATCGTTTGCGGCCAGTGACAGGGTCTCGCGTGAGCAAGGGCATGGTGACTTCCCAACATATGCCCTTCATCTCGGAGCTGATGGTCGCGATATGCACACACCGGCCACCGACCTCGGTCTCGGGAATTGCAAGCAGACAAAGGGGCTTGCCTTGCAGTTTGTATTCGAGTCTTGCGACCTCCACAGCTAGAGGCCCCCTTGTATCCCACAGTGCGATGTGGTTGTGGTGCAAGAAGACCACAAAGTTGCCGTCCTGCAGCAAGGCCGTCCTGTGGATGTGCTCACTGACTTTGACAGTGCTGTGTCGGTGCAACGTTGTCCCGTGCTCTGTCGGCCGTTGCATCCACACTATGCATTCGTCTGTGACGGTTCTCGAGACGAGAGCTCGTCCACTGGCTGTACGATTGACCTTCTTGATAGCGTGCGAGTGTCCCGTCCATATCGCCTTTCTTGATATGCGATGTGCCTGTGGGGAAGGGTCGAAGAGGTAGTCGATTCGTGACTCGAGCCATTCTATCCGCCCGTCAAAGTGATGTGATAGTAGCGTGAACTCCGAGTCAGGCTTGTCACCGATAAATGCGTAGAACTGGACGTTGTCCTCAATAGCCTTGGGTTCGTGAGCGAAGTGCAGATGTAGCCCATCAACGTGCGCAATGTTGAACACATCGGTGACCTTCTTGACTCTAGCACCAATATTTTCAAAGCCCCAGGCTGACATGTTCCCATGATCGTCCAGCACTACACATATCTCTGGGCTGCGGTTGGCAACCTCAATCAGATGGTGCAGCGCAACACCATGGCTTTTCTCCTCCGCTGAAGCCTGCGCCATCGCTCGTTCTGTCGCATGTGTGAAGTGCTTTCCGTCTATGAAGAAGGCGTATCGTCTCCGCGACTGCTTGTCTTGCGACACAAGACCTGGCTCAATGGAGCCCAGCAAGTCCACCTCAGTCCACAAGTGCATGCCGTCTACGCCGTGGTGCTCCCCAGGCACCCACACGCGCACCTTGTGGTCTGCGCATATTGTGTACAGTACGTTGTCGGTGGTCTGGTCCTTGTGCGGGTGCCGCCAGTGGATGCCTGTGATGGCCTGGGGGTGTGGCAGGTAGTAGTAGTCGAAGCGCTGGTCCGCCGAGCCGAATGCGAGTCGTCGCCATATCTTCAGTAATCGGTCGTACTGGCCTGTCGAGGCAATGAGCTCGGCGTCGGGAGAAAAGTGGGCGAACTTGACTGGATTGGCCAGCTGCTTCGTCCAGATGCGCTCGATGGTGCCGTGTGTGTTGAAGAGCGTGAGGGCTGCGCTGCCAGCAACAATCTCGTCTGGCATGCCCCACGAGAGTGTCGTGATGGAATCGTCTGGATTGGGGAGGGTCATGCTGCCCTGCAGCGACCACTGCTCCTGTCAGCACCTCCTCGATGTATCGTCGATGCTACCACCAACCTTGTAGACCCCATATTCCACACTGTATGGCTGGTATATGTGGATGTTGCGCGTCGAGCAGGCCGCAAGCTTGCCCGTCCCTTCGTCGACTGCGACAGCTTCAAGCTCCTCCTCGTCGTCGATGTAGATGGTCTGAATGACATGGTTGGGCCGGTCGAGTAGTACGAGGGCGTTGCCGGAGATGTATGCCTAGACGACTATCCGTCAGTCACTATAGTGTTCTTCGCCGTGGTGCGCACACGTCGTACAATGATTTGGTTCCCGTCCCACAAGCCGTGGGCGACAGCTTGCAGCTTAGCCTGCGGCCGTCCTGGGAGTATGCCGCGCATTACAGTCGTTCGGTGTGCTGCTACCGGTGCCGCATTGTCGTGAAGGGTCAGACAGCTGGAGAGTCTGAGCCTGTGGTGTGTCAGGCAATGTTACGCGTCGTCGTGTCTTCTCGGGGTCATCGATGCGCGACGGCTGCTGTGCAGCTCACGCGCACGCCCCACTTGTGTCGTCACCTCATTGTGCATGAACCCGTGGACCCTCTCTGCAAGCATCACTTGGCTACATAACCAGAAGTATTTGTGACCAGCACGTACTGATATTGCCAACCTCGTAGATCCTTTCATGGTAGTATGCAGTGCGCCAATGTCAACGCCATGAACAAGCAATGGCCGTAGCCAGTTTTGCCATCCCAATGCAAGAGTACCGTATACAACACCCAGCAGCCTTCTGTACACGCTGCCACGAAACGTTTCCAACATACACTTCTGCTTCAATGCTACTATCTCCTGAACGCACCCTGTACCTCATTCGTGCCCCAGTCTACCTCCACCTCACCCTGGTACACGTCTTGGTTAATCCTCTGCACCCTCTCGCTAACTCCAATGTATTTCCTCTCGCACTCCTTGAGCACCTTGAATACAAGATCCCTGCTAATACTTGGATCGTCAGCATCGCCAAAGTGCTTATCGACGCGCTTCTTGAGCGCCTCGATGCCCTTTCGCACTTCTTTGGCGTCGTGCGAGTGCACCAGTTTCTTGAACACGGAGCGCGAGTGCGACGAGCGCTGGGCAATGGACTGGGGAGATCCGCCGCGCGCAGCGAGGAGGGTTTCGGTGGATTCTATGAACTCCTGATGATGTGTTAGTGAATCCCAACATGGATAGATATTTCATGACTTACCAGGAGCTTGCCGAGCGGGCGACGGATCACGGCGTCCACATAGAGATTCATATGCTCACTGTACTCCTCCTGGGCTTTGGCTTTCCAGTAATCGAGGACCGTGTCGGCTCGCGCGTCGACTTCCTCCATGTAGTGGTTCATGTTCTCGATGAGGAGAATGTGGTAGTTGAGTGCTTCTTTGTCCTCGGGATCACCTTGGCCTTGGGTGCCCATGACGGTGGGCGATTCTTTGGCAATGACTTTCAAACTCTCAAACATGGTTTTGTTGATTCGTTGGTATGCGTCGTTGACCATGCGTCTGATCTCAAGCTGGTCACCTCCATCAGACGACGATGGCAACATGTTTTCAATGGCTACTGAGAAGTGCGGGAACGTCTTCATAAAGGCGATGACTCCCTTACGCTTCTTGATCTTGACCTTGGTGTCTTCGATCGCACGGATCTGTTCGTCGAGGAAACGGCTGAAGAGGCCCTTCAATCTCTCATGGATCTTCTGCAGAGTGCGCGTGAGGAAGTCCTGGTTCGAGTCCTCGATGTCGAGCAGTTTACGATCGACAGCAGACAGGATACCTACTCCCTGCAGGGGATCAGAAGTCACAGCCCAATCGACAAGACTCTGGATCTCAGTGGGCCAGAAGGAGAAGATGTCCTCCATGACATCAGCGACACGCTTGGCCATGGATCTGTCGGCCTCGAACTGCTTCCTGATCCACAGATTGGGCCCTCGACGAGACTGTGGCGGTGCAGCCGATACTGCATCCGGGAAGTCGACGGCATCTGTGGAGGTGGCATGGAAGAACTCTGTGACGAAGTTTTGCTCGGTGAGCAGAACAGGGCCAATATCGTCCAAGACCCTCCCAAACACATCGAAAGCATGCAGCTTGCCATCCTGAGGCGCTTTGGCGACCTTGGTCTCCTTGTCGCCAGATGCCGATCGCAGGCCACGGGCAAGGGTTTGAGAGCGCTTGACTGTGAGCTTACGCGCAGTTCCTGCCATACTCTCGACTTCCTTTTCCTGGGTGGTGAAGAGCAGGTCTTGCTCGTCGCCTGCTGGTTTTCGGGCAAATCGTCTCCAGGCAAGGATGTTGTCGCGGACTTCTTGCTGGTACAGCTGAGCTGCCTGAGTTTGGTACATACTGATCAGAGTATCCCATGAGGTTCGGTCAATTTCCTTCGCAAAGAGAATGACTGGGCTCAGCATCCATAGCTCGTTCCTGCCAGCATCGTGCGCTTCGATGTTCTTCCTCAACGACGGCATGGAACCCTGATCAATCTGCTTCAACGAGTCTCTGGTCGTCAAGAACGCAGCGCCAAAGGTGATCTCCATGTGCTTCTTGAGACGATCCAAGAACATGGCGCCCTCGCCCAGATATCGGTCGCGCTTCTCCTGCAGTGCCTGCATGGTGGCAAGCTCACTGTTGCCGAAGCCAGAGCTGCTTGTGATCTTGCCGAGACCGGCGCGGCTGCCCGCCACGAAAGCAGGATCAATGGTGATGAGTGCCTTGTACAGCAACACCAGAGCCTGCTCGATGTCTATCAAGCCATTGATCTTGCCAATCGGGGAGCGTCGCAGCACCTCTAGTTGGTCGGTTGTGATGGAGATTGTCTCGACCAGCTGCTGTAGTTCGTGTTGCAACAGACGCTGGTTGGCCGTCTGCACCTGGAGACCTTGGCTCTGCGCTTCGATAAAAGCGATGTCGTCATTCAAGCTCTTTAGGGTTGTTAGCTTGAGCAGTGAGGTGTACATGTGGGCAACTTACACTAAGTTCAACGTTATACAGGGTCAGGAGACCCTCCAACTCATCGCACTCGGCGATAGCGCGGTCCAGCATACGCTCAACGGCTTCGACTCGGTCATCCTTTTGCTCGAGGTGATTGAGCCAGCTGCCCGCTTCCACACGCGCAATCTCGCGCTTGATGTCAGTCTCGAGTTTCTCAATGTGCTTTGGTGCGCTGGTATTGTCGCTCCACCCAAGTTCTCTGAGCAAGCTCTCGAAGCCAAGACCCCGTTCGTCCATGATGCTAGGATCAATGCCAAGTTTGGAGATGTTCATGACTTGTTGGTTCGACCGTCTCTTCTTCTTACGCGGTTCTGGATCCGCTGATGCTTCAGGCGTCTTGGCCTCCAGCTTTTCCGGAGTGGGCACGCGAGCTGTTTCCTCCACCGTGGGCTCCGCTTGTGGTTCGACAATGGCCGGTACAGGCATCAATGGGCTTGATACAGTAACGGCAGGCACAACTTCAGTGGCGATCTTGGGGAGATCACGTGAGAGGCGGCTTGATGTAGGCCGCGATGCAGGCTCCTCCAGTTTCTTCTCGACCACTTCTTCCTTGGGTGCTTCCACTGGGACTGCTCGCTTAGGAACAAAGACTCCACTGATGCCATCAGGCTCGTCAGATGCTTTGGTCTCTTTTGCGAACATCTTTGCAGCGGCGCCTCCAGCACGAGGCTTGAATGCGCCAGCAGCTGCAGCTGCCTTTCGGAACTTGTTTGCGGTCTCCGCCGTGCCAGCTGCAGGTATAACAGTCTTCTTGAGCATGGGGAATCGATCAGAAGGCTCTCTCTCTTCGACGGAGACGGGGGTTTCAGTAGACTGAGCTGCGACTGGGTCACTAGGCAGCGGCTGTTGCGCTGGAGGCTCCTCCATTGGTACTGGCTCTGGCATGGGCGCTTGAGGCTCGGGTACGGCTGCCGGCGGCGGCGGTAGTGGTGATGAGGGAGGCGGTGTGGGTTGGGACGGTGGTAGCGCCTGTTGAGGGGGTTGTGGTCCATCTCGAGAGGCAGGCTTCAGTCTCTCAGGAATTTCCTGCGGTCTTCTTCGCGGTGGAACCTCGAGTGGTGGTGGGGGTGTCCCTGACGGAGTATGGAACGCCGTGCCTGTTGCTGCTTCATTATCCGTGCTGGCAACACTGCGCTGCGACAAAGAAGATGGCTGAGGTTCCATGAACGGTCTTCGGCGCTGTGGAGGAGCTTCTGGGGGCAATTCGTCATTACGTCCGATGTTCGAACTGGCGTTGCTCTGCGCAGTACCAGGTCTCAGACCTCTTGGAGATGGATCCCTCCTAGGTGAGGGGAAGCCGTTCGGTCTGCGCTGCTCAGGTGGGGGCATGTTCGGCGTCGCACTTTCAAACGACTGCTCGCCCAGAGACCTCTCGGATCGCTGCGAGCGAGCATCCTCCTGCTGCACTCGTCTCCCAGGACTCAGGGCAGGCGGCAAGTTGGTGACGTAGTCACCACTAGATTGTGGTGTTTCTGGCCGGCCGCCAAATCCGGAAATGGAGGATTGTGGTGTCAGATTCTGCGACGGCATCGGTGGGGTTGGTGGTACGGGGTCGCGGGGTGGGGGCGGACGTGGTCTCATACTTTCGCCACTGGGTCGCGAGCGGATGCTTTGTTCCATGGAGGGTTTCTGCCGTAGCGAGGGCATAGGGGGGGTGTTTTGATTCTGGTTGAAAGATTGATCCATGGAAGGCTTCTGGCGTAGGGAGGGCAAAGGAGGGGTGTTTTGGTTCGGGGTGAAGGGGGAAGGCCTGCGAGTGTCGTCGCCTGTGTTGGGTCTGCTGCCACTGCGCATCTGATCGTCGGGGTGAGCTGGTCTCCTTGGCCCAGCAGACTCGCCAGGCGGTCGTCTGAAGTTGGGGTTCGATGTCTGCGGTGTAGGCCCTCTTCTGCCTTCGTCCGAGGGGCCAGAGGACAGCTCGCCTGGTCTCCGTGGCGGTGGGCCTGGCGACTTGGGAGGAAACTGGCGTTGTTCGGGGGGAGGGGGCTGTCGCTGAACTGCGGGGTCCTGGAGCTGCTCGCGGGCCGGTGTCTTTGCGCCCGCCTTGCCCTCTGCTGTCGCCAGGTGCGGGCGTCCGTTGGTCAGGCTGTTCATCTCGGTGACGCTGAAGCCGGTCAGGATGGGGAAGTCACCCTTTGTGTATTTGTTGTAGATCTTGACCATGCTGCCGATGAAGAACTCCTTCTCCTTGGCCGTGCCGGCCTCCCAGTAGTAGGGCTTCGTGATAGTGACCAGAAAGCCCTTGTCGCCGGCCCACTGGCGCTTCTGCTCCTCGTCCAGGTTGCGGGGCTCCATGTGCACAAAGTTCTCGACGGCGGACAGGTCCTCCATGGGCCACGACTTGCCGATGGAGAAGGTGCCGTTTGCGTTCTCGCGGGCCTTGTGCAGCTTGACCCTGCCCGTGTTGCGGACGGAGATCATGATGATGCGGCCCTTTTTATTCGAGGCGGACGAGGTGGGCGGCGGCGGGGACTGGGGGTAGGAGGCATCCTCCTGGACGCGGATGTGGGTGATGTACGACTCCTGCAGCTGGCCCTGGTCGTCGACCTTGGCGAAGCAGCTCTCGGTGATGCGGCGGCGCTCGTCGTCGAAGCGCTCGGCACGGGACATGGCGGACGGGGTGGAAGCCGAGCTGGCCGTGGATGGCGGTGCTCGAGGCGGGCCCGGTGGAGGGCCTCTGCCGGGTGGCAGGCCGTTTGGGTAGTTGTTGCGCGGACGGCCG
Organism: Ascochyta lentis; assembly: GCA_004011705.1. Taxonomy (NCBI): domain Eukaryota; kingdom Fungi; phylum Ascomycota; class Dothideomycetes; order Pleosporales; family Didymellaceae; genus Ascochyta; species Ascochyta lentis. The sequence continues at coordinate 1,079,262 of RZGK01000003.1, forward strand.
TCCATGGTGGCGGGTGTGCGGAACGTTGCACGGCAGGTCGAGGGAGTGGAGTGGGGGGTGCGGCTATGCGCGAGTGGGGGGTGCGGCTATGCGCGAGCGGGCGAGTGCGTGGACGTGGCCATCCAAGGTGAGGGGTGAAGTCGAGGGCCGTGTGGTGAGGGTATGCGTGGACGTGGGCGTGGGTGTGTGCGTCGAGGTATGCGTCGGGCGGCGGAGAGCTGCACGCAAGCAGGCAGGGGAGTGCGGCGGTGGGACAAGCAACGCGCGATTCTCTCTGAAGCCTGGCAGGGAGAAGTGGACACGCAATGGGGTGCGTGCAAGACTGCCTGCGTGCGTACAAGACTGCCTGCGTGCGTGCAAGACTGCCTGCAAGACTGCCTGCAATGCGCTGCAATGCGGTGATGTGGTAACTCCACAGCTTGCCCGACCGGGGGTGGCCGCGCTAGTGGGGCCTAGCGCGCCTCCATGAACTTTTCTCAGTCTCGAGCTTTTCCTTGGGCGCACCACGACTCGACCACGACTCGACCTCGACGCTGCCAGACCCCCACCCTCGCCCTCACCCACACTCTCTCGCTTGTCATCGCGACTCCACCATGGCCAAGTCCGACAAGAAGAGCCTCACGGCCCCCGCCAACGTCCAGACCGACCTCGACCTCGTCCAGTCCTTCCTCAAGCAGAACGGCCACGACAATGCCGCCAGCAGCCTCAAGGACTTTGCCGTCTGGGCCACCAAGCAGGCTTCTACCGCAGACGCCATGGACGTAGACGAGGAGAGCGCCAGCAGCAGCGACAGCAGCGACAGCAGCGACTCGGACAGCGACTCCAGCTCAGACTCCAGCTCAGACTCTAGCTCAGACGAAAGCTCAGACGAAAGCTCTTCAGACGAGGAAGCCGTACCCGCGCCCAGGAAGGAGAAGAAGGAGAAAAAGACAAAAAAGGCCAAGTCGGTCTCGTCGTCGTCGTCCTCTGCCTCCTCCAGCGACTCGAGCGACGACTCCAGCAGCGAGTCCGAGTCTGAGCCCGAGCCCGCCAACGTCCCCCTTCCCGAGTCAGACGACTCCTCGAGCGCATCCAGCGACTCGGACAGCTCTTCAGACAGCGACAGCGACAGCAGCTCCGAGTCTGAGGACGAGAAGCCCGCCAAGACCACGAAGACCAAGAAGGCCAAGAAGCCCGCCTCTGTGTCCTCGTCCTCGGCATCAAGCTCCTCCGACAGCGACAGCGACAGCGACAGCGACAGCGACAGCGACAGCGACTCCAGCTCGGACTCGGACTCGGACTCGGACTCAGACTCCGACAGCGACTCAGACGAGCCCGCAAAGAAGGACGACTCCTCGGACTCCTCCAGCGACTCCAGCTCAGACAGCTCCTCCGACTCCGACTCGGACTCTTCAGACGACGAGGCCGCCGCAGACCACAAGGGCTCCGACTCGTCCGCCACCCTCGCCGCCACCTCCCCACCAGCTCCCAGCACCAACAAGCGCAAGCGCGACGGCGAGGAAGAGCAGCCCAACAAGAAGCGCAGCCACGTCGAAAACCGCTTCCAGCGCATCAAGGCCGACGTCGAAGTCCTCCCCGAGCTGTCCAGCAATGCCTACGTCTCGTACGACTACGCCGACCGCGCCCACGCAAAGCTCATCGTCACAAAAGGCAAGGGTTTCACAAAAGAGAAGAACAAGGGCAAGCGCGGCTCCTACCGCGGCGGCGCCATCGACACCTCGGGCGGCAAGGGCTTCAAGTTTGACGACTAAATTCGCGTCTACACAGCCTTGAGATGGAGATCACAATACACCAGACATGCCGCAGACGATGCGTTGCCTTGCATGGTAACACAACACCCTGCATTGCACTGCACTTAGATAGAAGAAACCTCACGGCTTCCGAGCACGTACGATTAGGCGACAAGGAGTTACGGCACGCGCACAAAAAAGCTCATCATACCCTTTTGGCGGCACCCGGCGAACAGAGAAGAAGGGTCACCACACTGATATAGAGAGAGAAAGAGAGTGAGCTAGCGATATTTGAAGTAATCCAGCATAGAATCTGCATCCATCAAGTGCGTATTCCCATCAACAATCGCACAACGCCTACATCTTGAAATACAGTAACCCTCTCACTTCGCTGGACTCCAACCCCTCGAAATCAGAAAATAAACGCTCAATGCTGTTGAACAACACCCTAATCCAACCCTAAACCCAACTCCCAACAATCTAGATTCCAAAATAACTCGGTCCGGAATCTAATTACTCCACTTCCGGCTCAGAGAGTGTGTAACACATTAATATCTCACCTCACCTCACTTTATCATACTCCTCCCCCTCATCAACTTACCACACCCCCGACTACCACCTTTCCGGTATACAGAGATCGGACTGTAATAGAATGTAGTCGTACAGTCACGGTGATGTATATCATCACGTCTTGGGGATAGTTGACTGGTGAGGTGAGATGCGTCGAGAGTTTGTGGTGGCTTGTTGAGGTGTTGGGTGGTTGGTGGAAGGAATGGAGGGAGATGAAAAGTGAGGTGGGGTGGGGTGAGGTGAATGTGAAAGATGAGGAGAGAAGAGGAAGAGGAATTCCAGTTTAATAATTCCAACAGCAGGGAATTTTTTTAAAAAGAAAAAAAAAATGTCATCCCCAACCCTCGCCTACAACTTGGGCACAAACATCGGCGTCTCCCTCTTCCACTTCTGATAATCCTTTCGGTCCCCGTACCGCTCATCATACTTGTTCTCACTCAACGGCACCCCGCTAATCTTCAGCAGCAGAAACGTAACAAACGCTGGACTAGCTGCACACAACCCCGTAACCAGCACCTGCCCCGTCGCCCCCAGCCCACTCAATCCCAACGCGCTCTGCGCCGGCTGACGAACCAGCACGCCTGCAGCGGCAACAGCAATTCCAGTCCAGAGCGTCGATTCGCCAAAGTAATTCGGGTGGCGGCTCTTACTCCACAAGCCGTGGGTGAGGAATTCCTCCGAGTGCTTCTTGGCTTTCTTTTCTTCCACCCACTTGCTCTTTTGCCGGTCGGCCATGACTTCGAAGGTTAGGCCGAAGACGAACATGGCCAGGCCTAGCACGTCGGTTAGGTAGGGGCGCGCGGAGATGGCGGTGCCGAGGCCGCTGGCTGCGAAGGCGGTGCGTGGGAGGCTGTTGACGAGGATTACGGGGAGGGTGCAGAGCGAGACCCAGGTAGCTTGGGCGAAGAAAGCGACGTAGAATTTCGAGGGCGAGGTGCGGATGTTGTCGAAGCGGCTGTCTTTTCCGTCGTCGGACGAGATGCGCGAGAAGAGGTAGGTTCCCACTGCTGTTTGTCAGTCACGTTGTCTCGTGCTCGAGGGAGGGACGGAGGAATTCACGTCTCGTTGCCCAGATCCCGACCGCGGCGCTCAGGAGCGCTTGTCTCCACCACCACGTCCCCTGTCCAAGGCCCTTCGAGCTCAGATACTCTGCGAGTCCGCCTGCTGCAGCGCCGGCTTGCTGCGCGCGCAGATACGGCAGAACAAGAGATGCGCCCACGCAACTCAGGTACGTGAGACTACCGCTCAGATCGTAGTACTTCTCTGTCTGCGCAGCGATTGACGGCACCGCAACTGCAGTCTGGATGCCATATGCAAGGGCAAGGGAGGGAACCAGAGTCCTTAGCAGGGGATTCTTGAACGCTGTAGCGCGAAGCAATGTTTGTAAAAGTGTCATGGTGAAAGTGCTCTACTATTCCTGAGCGTGGACAATCCGCGGAACACGACGATCAGGGTCTTCTTAAGTGCATTTGTACCGTCTTCAGCATTTGGGTCGGCGCAACAGTCGGCGCGCAAACATCGCTGAAACCGTGATGCATGGTGCTCTAGACTCGGTATCGCGATCGATGTCGTCACTGCTCGCCTAAAACCGATTCGACAGGGTTCAAGCTCCCGCAGCTCCGCATGTTGTGCATGTCCACCGCGTCACTACCAGGGGCTTGCGAAGGTAACACGGATGGTGCGGTGCTGAGTTGGACCGTCGGGGTCCGACAACGCCGATGGAGTATATTCTGGGCTTGATAGATCTGAGCCTACTCAACGTCGTGGGAAGGTCGATGGTCTCGACTTCGCTCTAGCGTTCAGCACCTCAGAGCTGACGTCAAAAGCATTGAAGATTTTGGTCGCTTTACGATTTGAATTTAAAGAACCAGATCAAAAGAGATCGAAATCCTCCACCGTGTACTCTGTACCAAACTCCCACCGCTCAATAGCTTCGCCTTCCATGATACCGTAGACAAAACATACTCCCACAAGTCTCCAGAGCTCACCAACAGGACGCAGAATAAAAGGCATCTTACCACCGAAAAAGACCACGACACAATCCCCTAGCTGCAACAAATCCGGACCGAGTCCCAGCATTCCCTCTTCCGTCTCAAACAAACACCAACCATGCAATTCCGCAAGGCATGTTTCACGAAACACATGTAACCCATTGTCGAGTCCCGAGGACATCGAGGAAGACTCCGGGATGGTCCAATGGAGATATGTTTCGAACTCTTCCAGATGCTGAGAGACGCTCTCCGCAGATTTGTACAACGAACGGCGATGTATGTCAACCGGCAGTCGCCGTCCGAGCTACACACTCTGCGCCGCGTCGAACCAAAAGCGAGTGGAACATTGTTTGGAGCCCGTCTCCGGCCGGAGCGGTCTTGTAATCTCTCGCGATATTTTGTATGCGAAATCCTTGTATGCGCATACATTCACGTTCACCACGTGTCTGCTTCGACAGGATCGATGAGCGGGTCTTACTTGAGTCCCAAGGATAATAACCGGAATCATCGAACAGCCACTGATCCAATCTAGGCACCCACGAGGGCCAATGCCGTGCGATCTCTCTTTCGTGTTCCACAAGCTGGGATACCAAGATCTTCGCATTCGATCAACATCGCCTCTGTGAATGACTGGTAACACTTTATAACGCTGGCTTTGTAGTCGTTGCGAGTGACAGAAACTGTCTCCTGGTCGCAGACTACGACGCTCAAATCATTTGGATCCCCCCACATATAGGATACTGCTTCACAGGACGGGCGGTCGTCGAGGCGAACTTCGAAAAGCGAACAATGTACAGGGTCGCCCTCTTGTCCGGGTCTCAGCCGTAGAAGCCGAATGCTCTCTGATGCTTGAATGGGGTGGTACTTATACGAAGGCAGTTTTCCTGATCGTTGGCGTTGACCATGGCCTGAAATATTTAGTGCTGGTCGTTGCAGGTTGACGACAGCCTTCTCTAGAAATTCGTGCACTCATTCTGACTCACCTTTCCTTCCCATTTCTCCGGATGCGGCCAGCGGCGGGACGCTGTCGTCAGGACGTTACGACTTAGACGATCAGCTACGCGTTGCGTTATGCAAGCGGAGGAGCCCCCTACGTATACAGATGATCGGTGTGTAACAGCCAAAACGCAACGCTGGGTATAATTTGACCTTTCGGTTAAACGATAGTAACATGAAATACAAAGTATGTACTTAACCGAAGACGGTAGTACGAATTGTTAGCTGGTTGTCGGTGATGTGCGCAAGTCTGTAGAAAGGCAAGCGCTTAACCATGCGGGCACTGGCCTTGGCTGCTGCAGCCTTGCGACTGTATTCAACGCCACATAGTGGAAACAGAGATGATGAGTGATTTTGTATATTCCTTTGGCAGATGTAGAAGTTCAGTCGAGTGTTTTGAGAGAGCTGAGTAGCGTAAAGTAGGCATGTGCTAGCCAGGACAGTTGGTTTAAAGACGTCAAGTTGCGTCACATCAAGGCTCCTGCGTTCATCATTGCTTCTTCTTTGCGTCGTCGAGTCTCGCGCTTCGCCTCTTTCCGCGCTAAGTAGACTGCCCTTGCAGCCTCATGCTCAGCTTTCTTGACCTCGTACTCATTCAGGCGCTTATCGTACTCCCTCGCCCTTCTCCTCTCTGCCTTGATCTTGCCTTTGATCTCACTATGCTGTGCCGAAGTAACACGCCATGGAACAGACAATGTTTCAGCCTTAAATGCAGCAGTCTCTGCCCAGGCTTGCACCTCTTCTTCTGTCGAAGAGACTATTTGCACTCTTTTCAATTCCAGCTGCTTAACTCCGCGAAACTCGGATATAGTACCCTTCGCCTTCAGCACGGTACCAATGTCTATTCTGCAACGGTCAACCATAATTTCGAACACGCCGAACTGGCTGACGACGTCGAGATTTTTGACAGTGGTATTTGAAGAAGACGGCTTTGAGCTCTGTTCTCCTGGCGTGGTTCTGACAATCTTGAGCTCGACTGTCGCGCCACTTCCATCGTCTAGCGTGACAGCAGAATACCGAGGGTTAATGTCGTCAATAGCTACAACGACGCCGACGATACGTATAAAACGTATAGGGTGATTGAGAATGAAATAGATGTTCTGGCCTAAGCTGTCAATTAGTACGTGCTACATCGCTACACATAATGACTCCTACCTTGAAAGTCCGGCTCCGATCGCAAAGTACGTACATCGGCCGCTGTGAGCTTTACCCAGGCATCGTATGTGGGCGATGCCTGGAAGCAATACGCCGGGTACAATCGATATGGGCGCGTCGTTGGATGCTTGGACATATCATGTTGTGTTGTTGTTGCATCAAATAGAAGGAGTGGCAACAGCGCGACGAGGGAACGCCAGCAAGCAAGCGCGCCATCACGTGGGGAATCTTAGCGGCAGCCCCACTTTCCCGGCTTCGTGCATCTGGATTTTGGCTGCAAGCGTATGCACGAAAGCCTGCATTCACACCACACTCGTGATGCATGTCCGGCTGAGCCGCTCCCAAGGCCGGAGCCTGCTTCAATATGCAAGGAGCAAACAGGGCTTTTGCATGTCTTGATCAAAGATTGCATCTCGTCGTGTTCCACTAACTATTGCGCTCGTGGCAGAGACAAGGTATGCCCGGCCAGCAGAGTGATGCACAGTCGCATTACACCTCAACGCTGCCAGTTTGGTAGCAACTATCAGTCCTACAGTCCAGTAAGATTTAACTGTTCCAGATGATGGTCCAACTGCAGTTCTTATATTGCTTTTTTCAATTGCATCACCGATAATGCGCTACCACGCCTCAGCTGCACGTCCAAGATGACCTAGTAGGCTGACCAAAGAGCTGCAGCTTGGAGGTCTAGCTTACCTCGAGCTTGCATGCGGTTACAACCATGGTCATAAGGTGGAGTGGTAGCTCGCCGGCAATGCGGCTGCCTTCTTTTTCTGCCCTTCTCACTGTCATATAACTCTTGCGTGCAGCAAGCTGGCGTACTTGCGCTCGTCTTTCATCCATTCAGGACCTACTGGCGAGTCCTTGCGTCGCATCGACCGTCACATTTTCCATTGCACACACTAAACACTTGTGTTCTATCGACTGTTCTTGGGCATAATGCGCAGCTTTGCACCCTCAAAGATTGTTCTGCTGTTGGCTGCGCTTTGCGCTGCAGCAGCAGAAGCAAGACCGGACGCCGTACCTCAGATCACGAACAATGCACCATTCTCAGGAGCCGTCTACCTTGTGAACCCCAATGGTGAGCAAGTAACTGCTCAGGGCACCAACTATTGTCCTTCGTCCGCCTCGCAGAGCTGTAGTTCTGTGAATGCGCCCAGTTGGTGAGTTGCGACACATGTTTGTATACGTTTGAGCAAGTCTAATGGTATCTAGGTGCTGCCCTGCTAACTATGCCTGTGTCGTCCCCTCAAACTCCAATGGGCTCCTTGGCTGCTGTCCCTCTGGCAGCACTTGCGGTGGTTCTGTAAACGCTGCGCAAATCAATACGGTCACGGTGCAAGCCCAGCAGTACACCACATACGTACAGCCGAATCCGACTGTGGTTGTTTACAACGCCCCAAATACTGTACAAGGCGGTTTCTGCGCGACCATCACAATGACCGGACCTGGATTACCACGGGCAGCTGAAGGGCAGTGCGGGACAATCTTGCTCGTAGCAGAGGGCACACCAAGCTTGAAGATGATAGGTGCGGGAGTAGGCCTTGTGGTAACATTATTGCACGTTGCATTGGGACGTATGCACCGCTGAGTTTGGCATTGGTATTCATTTTGACATTACGATTTATGAGTAAACGTACGCTATACGAACATAGACTAGCGATTCAGTTCATTACACGTTCAGTTTCCCCTCTCAGCGTCCTCCTTGTCGTTCTTGGGTACGTTAATCATCTTGGGTACTGTTACGGCGTTGAGATGACGGAAGGCCTGGCGAGTGATCAGTACAACATTCAACCACAACAAAATATCGAGGAGCATCGAAGGATCTTAACTTACATTCGCAATCGCGCCATCAGGCAGCTTTCCGTCCCACTTGTCCTCCACCTTCTGTATCTTGCCCTCACCATCAAGGTGAATAGCAACCAAGCTGCTCACAATCTGCTCCTTCCCAATGCCCTTGACGACGTACCTTGTCTTCAAGTCCATCAGAATTGGGTTACCGGCGTCCTTGACGCTGTGGTGCTGCCTCTCAATCTCACTGAACGCGCTCTGCAGTCCGTACCACTGCGCCTGGTACTTCTCACGGCCCTCGGCAATGGTAATGGGGTCAACGAATGTCGCATCGTCGCGCCAAAGAGCGAGCTTTTGGAGTGATGGGCGGCCGGCGAAGAGGTCAAGGATGGAGCCTACGATGGTCTGTTGCTGGGAGGAGAGAGAGACGCCCGGGGCAGTCTGGATGTTTGTGTTTTCGATGTTGAGGGAGGATGAGCCTTGGTTTGGAATTCCTGCTACGGCTTCAGCTTTGTGTCTCTCAGCTTGTGTGCGAAGGATTGCTTGTGGAAATCTTACCGGTAGACATTTTGGCTGACGTTGTGAATCTGGAGATCTGCGAGACAGTGGGTTTCGATATCGATTTGATTGATGTGTTGCAGGTTCGTGCAAAAGTGTAGGGACGCATTTGTGTATTTAGGTGCTCGAGATGGGATTCGTTCGGGCTAATGTCTGCCCATTTGGCTCTTTATGCGACACATTGTTTAATGGGCGCGTCACTACCCGAACGCGTGCAGCGCGAAGTCTACGACGTCATTAGCTGCTTCGAGACGTTCCAGTGGTGGATTAAGCGGATCTCTGCGGGGTTAGGCTTTCAGTGACGCGAAATGTGGGGGTTTACGCATTGCGAACTGCTCGACCTCTGCGATGATGTAAGGCATGGGAGAATACTCTCTGATGTTGTACGTATGGGGTTTGCCATCGCGTTTCGGCGCCCACTCGGTCGAACACACATCGAACCGCTGACAACCTTCCTGACTTCCACGTGAATTCTCTTTATGCATGATGTAAATCTTCCGCAATCGAAGCCAATCTTCGTCTGAAATGTTGCTCGTCGTGTTCAGACAATTTCCATGTCTACGCTGAGCTGAGGCCAAGCCGTTTACCTCTTTGAGAGCTGCGCCGCAGTCAGCCACGGCGACTATCACCAGGAGAAAGAGTTCGAGGAGCGGACGCTACCATGTGGTGGAGATGAATCTGACAGGGAGGACGAGTACAGCTTGCCTCATTGCGCCATAAAACTGACGGTTACTGTTGTATGCTTCGTTGTGTTGTGCATCAACGACACACGAACATGAGAGCGAAGCGCTGCATCGCCGTTCTCAAGCCAGCGTTACGCCTACGGTATCTTAGGAGGCACTGAAGAGGATGCTTCTCCTCCAATCTCTTGACTGTGCCGCTCAGCAATGCGAGTTGGGATGAGGCGTAGTTCAGATGTCAGCTCAGCGACCATTCAGACAAGGGTGCGGCTTCCTGCACATCGCTCTCAGCCTCGATCACCCCTTGAACAGTGACTCTCTGTCAACAATGTCAGATGTGTATAACAGCTAGGCACAGCCTCTTGTTTGTTCTGTCTTGTGTGTCAACTCTACCAACATGCTGCGTATCCGCCAAAAGCGCCCTTCAAAAGGCGTGACCTTCGCGAAGCCGCAAACACAGGCTTTGAGCAGTAACTCAGCATCCATAGAAGATGCTACCCGAACCGCGACAAACCCAAAACCTAAACCTACGTCAGGGCGTTCTCGCAAGGCTTCTGCGACAACTCCCAATCGATCATCACAACATTTGTCCGACCCACCACCGAAAGTCAGCAACCGGCAACGGCGACTAGCGTCCCTCTTCATGGCGCTCATGGCATCGAGTCCCCTCCCAATTGAGACAGACGCAGAAACACTCGAAGCTGCACAGAAAGCCAGCATCGCACCGAGGGCACCGGCAGACACAAAGCATAAGCGCAGGGTCAGCACAGTTCGAGTGCAGGAGATCAGAGCGTCGAGATGGAAACGCTTCCGATATGAGATGGGCTTGACATCGAGAAAGAAAGGCAAGGCAAGGAGGCGGGGGGAGGTCGAGTTGGATGATCTCGTGGAGCTGAGATGTGAGGAGGGAAGGAGGGGCGATGATGTGGCTTGACGGCTTGATGCTTTGAGGGCGACCTGAGTTGACGTGTAAAGGCTTCTGGAATTCTATCTTCATGTTTCATGTCCAGCGGTTGCAACTTGGAGGATGTGCTCTTCCAGACCAGGAACATGAATGCATTCAATCCCGTGCTCTTCCAGCTTTGCTATGCCTTTGTTGACTCCGACAAACTTTTCAGGCTCCTTGACCCCAAGGTACACCTTCTTGATCCTCGGCTGCCCATCCTTTCCTGTCGTGCGGATGATGCGATCCACGCACGGTATGTTGCCGACTGACCTCTTGTTGCAGGGCTCCATGGTGGTGTAAATGACAGTGTTTGCTGGCAGGACCTCACCCACACGTTCCTCGGATAGATCGTGTGCTTGTGCAAACTTCAGCAAACAGCACTGTTCAGCATGGGTGTTGCCTTCACACTCCAATGTATAGCCCCGTTCCAAGATTGTCCCAGTATCGCCGTCTACTAGGACAGCCCCAACACGAAAGTTGGTTGGCTTAGGTGGTGATTCTTGGGCCTGATCCAGGGCAAGGCGCATATATTGCAAGTGGTCGTTGGGGTCTGGTGCTTGAGCGGGAGGCACAGGTCCGTCCCACATTCGTACTGGTCCCTCCCATTCTTCCGGCATCTTTGGTGGTGAGAGGAGAAAGTGAGTGACGCGATTGAGGGCCGAGATCCTGGTGATGCAAGAGTGGGTCCTTTCTTATCGATAAGCTGTCCACGCGACGCGTTTCCAGACCAGACTCACCACGCGCTGGTCTATAACTCGAATAACGAACATCACACAATCACCGGCACAATGGCAAGGAAATCTAAAGAAGAAGAGTACAGCTCGGACGATGAAGATGTTGGAGAAGAAGAAAGCAGCCCACCAACTGTCGACCCATACGAGGTGCTCGGCCTGGAGCACGAAGCAACAGCCGACGATGTGAAGAAGTCGTACAGGAAGATGGCGCTGAAGCACCATCCAGGTATGTCTAGTTATTCTTTGGCGTAATTTGCGCTGATAGTCCAAAGATAAGGTAGCCGAGGGCGAGAAAGAGGCTGCAAACAAGAAGTTCCAGGAGATCGCATTCGCGTACGCCATTCTGTCAGATGACCGCCGACGCAAGCGCTACGACCTCACAGGCAGCACCGTCGAATCGCTCGAAGACGACGAAGGCTTTGACTGGCTCAGCTTTTACCGTGGACAGTTTGAAAATGTCATTAACGACGAGGCCATCAATACGTTGTCGAACAAGTACAAGGGCAGCGAAGAAGAGCGTACAGATCTGCTCAACGCATACAAAAAATACAAGGGCAGGCTAGATCAGATCTACGAAGTGGTCCTGCTGTCAGACATCCTCGTGGACGACGACCGGTACAGAGAGATCCTGGACGATGCCATCTCCAAGGGCGAGGTCGAATCGTACCCCGCGTACGCGAAGGAAACAGATGAGACCCGCCTCAAGGCAAAGAAGGCTGCCAAGAAGAGTCGTGATGACTTTGAGAAGCGCGAGGCTGCACAGGAAGCCAAAGAGAAGAAGGTCGGCAAATCGAACGGCAAAGCCAAGAGTAAGAAGAGCGGTGGAGGAGACATGTCCGACCTGGCTGCACTCATCCAGCAACGCCAAAAGTCACGAGCAGGTGGCTTCTTCGATCATCTAGAGGCGAAGTACGCTCCAAAGTCAAGAGGCAGCAAGCGAGCTACACCCATGGAGGAGCCGCCAGAGGAAGCTTTTCAGGCTACCGCTGCTCGGGCAAAGAAGCGCAAGCAGAGTAAGAAGGTCGTAGATGATGAAGATGATGAAAACATGGATCTTGCAGAAGAGGACATTGGTGAGTCTGAAGAGGAAGAGGCCCCTCGCAAGCCAAAAGCGCGCGGGAAGGCCAGGGGACGGGGCCGTGTCAGCAGCATTGCTTAAATTTCTTGAACGACACAGTCCGTACCACAGCTTGGCGGAATGAATTTCTCGCCAGAGGTGCCCTCTAAGGTATTTGCATAGCACGGCGTCTGGACTTTTTGTAGGTTAGCGGATAAGATAACGCTCTGATGAAATGTCACTATTCTATGGCAGGTATACCGCTTCTCTTGCGCTCTGCTTGTCATTCGACCCAGGGTTGCTAGCTGCTTTGTGATTCCACACACAGTTTCCATCTCTCTTTCACCGTGAAATTTTAGCGTGCTTTCCCACATCAAACATTCTAATTCACGTCTCCACCAGCCTGTCTGCGCAAACAATGGTTCACGATGGACTCTTGACTATCACAGCTTCACCCCTCGCGCACAGCAGCCGATGTCTCTACCAATACAAGACCGCATCAAGTCAGGAAGGAACCAGGCAGCCATGGGCCCAACACCCCCGAGAACTCCAACAGCCAGGAAGGTAAAAGAAGCAGTTCAAACCTTGTACACGTCATACACTGACACGTCTTTAGTCTCTCCCCGGCTCACCCTCCACTACTACACCAAATGCTTCGATTTTAGGTTCGCCTATAGTCATACAAAAGCGCAAGTGGCAGGGCGACGTGAGTTGGCAGTGACCGCTTGCCTTCGACAAACTCTGACGAGGACAGAACGTATCACTACCTTTGCAGGGTCTGACCCAGCCAGAGAACGTGGGCGACAGCGCGCCCGTCGCTCAAATGATACCTACAAAGATGCAGAGAACGGGCCACGAATCCAATGTGGAAGTAAGTGCAACATGTGCGCTTCGGGTTTTTCCTTCCGGAACCTGGTTTGAGAAGATATCGCTGACTCAAACTGCCTCAGTACCTCACCATGCCCGCACTGCCACTTCGAAACCAAAGCTTCAACCAGAACCCAGCAACATTCACTCCGAGGCCATCGCAGTTCCAGCAATCTAATCAACAACCCAGCCTGAACGACTGGCCCGAGAAGGTCTTCATGACCGCCATCCAGAGCAACCGCAATCTTCTTTCAGGGAACCCTGCCATCAATCCTGTAGACTCACGGCGCATCGACAACATCGCCCATGCTATGTGGCAGGTCGTTTTTAACCACGAGAACATGATGCGGGACGTCACCGCGAAAGTGGCCATGTTTTCGACGCTAAAGCTTCGAGCATTGGCGAGGCTCAATTACTTGCCCAGCTGGTGGTACCTGCGTGAGATGGCTTGCACCGTTATGATGCGTCAGGGCTGGGTTGTAGACGACCGTGAAATGCAGGAGCTGTGGAGAGAGACGGTGGAGTGGTGTGGTAGAGTAGAAGTCAAGATGGGAGTCCACAGCGACAGTGCCGGAGCGTCGAAGCATTATGGTGGAGATGTGGCCCAGGAAGTAGTCGGAAAAGTTGAATCGTGAAGGAGAAACATTCGATGAAGGGCTCAATCTGCCTCGCATATCAATTGGGTTTGTTCTAGACGTTGAAAGGAGGGGGGTGATCTGACCATATTCATTGATTCAATAGTATCTCAACGCCAGCGAGACACGCTGTGAAAACAATGACTTGAAACATGTTGGCACCCAGACAGATTCTGCTTTCTCTACATAAGCAACAGTACTTCTACTACTCATACCAAACACAAAGTACTGACTAACACTTGTAAAATCCAGCAAGATCATGAACACAGGCATGGATCCGATCGACTCACCTCCCACCCAGCCACTCCTCGATTCTACAACACACGACCTCCTAAACACCTACCCCAACCTCCCGCTATGGGCAATCAACGCCTTCTTTATCCTCCAGCAGCCCCAGGGCCTATGGACGCCCGAAGCGCGCGCCCTCCTAAACATGGCATACCTTCCCCCATCTTTGTACGCACTCGACAACCTACCCATCCATGTTGAAGCATTGAGTGAAGATCTGAAGGAGTCGTTTGAGAGTGAGGAGGGCTGGGTGAAGGCAAAGGAGGAGATTGACCTCTGGAGGCTTAGTAGGGATTTGGTTAAGGCAAAGAAGGAGGGCTGGGGTCAGTGGAAGGGCGTGCTGTATAAGATGTAGTGGCGGCGCGACTTCATGACGTGAGAGTTGATTTTGGTGCTGGACGTGAGAATGTAATGATTTGTTTGCATGCGGATGTTGAATTGAAAGAGTCGTCGCAAGCAATTAAACGTCAAGGTGAAAGTGAAGTGCCGTTGGGTGAGGTACATTCTACGCTTTTCCAATTCATTCCGAAATGCAACTAAAGTATCGCGTGAAGCAATCATGTGCCCTTGGTTCGGGAGAGCCCGCCGCTGTTTGATAATGGCAACTGAGGTGAAGGTCAGCTCGGTACCTCCAAATCGCGCACATTCTACAGTCGACGCCTGGTATCATGTCACATGCTATCCGCCGCGACCATTTGTTACGCTTAGACCTCTTTCCATTATTTGAATTGTACAAAGTCACAGCGCACCTCTGCACACTCCATTGCGACAGCCTTTCAACTGCACTCCTCTCACAACCATGCCTCCCAAACGCAAGCATCCCAACGATGGAAGCATTGCCCACTCCTCAACAACGAAGAGGGCAAAAGCAAGACCTCAAACGTCTGCTAGGACTGCAACAGCAAGACGTGCTCCGACAGGCACCCAGAACGCCTCTCGGACAACAGCCACCCAGACTTCCGCATCAGCTTCAAAACCAGCCAAATCCCACATCGTGCCAACTATCCCTCGCAGGACTGCAGTCCTTGGACAGCGCAACGAATCCTTACTCCGCTTGCCATGCACAAACATTAAAACCGGAAAAGACCAAGAACAACACTTCCAGAAGCGCAACGCAAGCCAGATAGACTGGAACAACCGGCGTCACATCGAAGATATCAATAGCTGGAGTAACCAAATCTATACCCGCGCAGCTTTGTATGTCAAACAAGTAGAGCCGTGGCTGCCAGATGAAGAAGCGTGGATCGAGTTGTACTTCCACCTCTGTATTGCAGAGACAAGGAAGCGTGGCATTCGACAACCCAGGATCAAAGAGACCTGGCAAACATTTTTACGGTTCTTCGCGGACCGCGAGCTGATTGGCAAAGATGGCGAGGTTGTAATGCGAGAACCACGTACAAATAGTGCGTTCTCGGCGAAGTTCAGGCGTTTTGAAGAGCTTGCAGAGCGGCTTCAGCAGTGTATGAGGGGGAAGTCGGGGGATATATTCATGCCTGACATCACAGAAGCGAAGCTGGATAGGTTTAAGGAGATGAAAGCTGAGATGGCGGCGAAAGGTCTCCAGAAAGAGAGCGCGTATGCAGGAGAGAATTTGCCAGACTGGCTCGCGTTTTTCTCACGCTTGCCGACCGAAAGAGATATCGATGATGATGAGCAGGACGGGGAGGAGCAGCAACTAGAAGACTCAGGCGTCGCTTTCGTAACCGTGGAGGAAGATATCGACGCAGCTGCGACACTGATCAGTATGGCCTCTCAGCCTCAAAGCGTTCGTGTGTCTGCTAGACGCAAGCGGAATACCAACAACCAGGAGAACAGTCCAGCTGCACATTCGCCTCGATCAACCCATTCCACCGCGCATACCACTCCAACACCTGCCAGTCAGGAAATTGAAGGTGAACGTATGCCGGATCTCTCCCGATCATCTCTTCCACCATCTTCAGATGGTCCCCGCACACCCGACAGCCCATCTATGATAAGAGGCGTATCGTCAAACAAGACTAGACACGCAGCTCTCAATACTCATGTCGTCTACTCTGACTCAGGTTTGACAAGACACATCATCGCTAACGACCGCAACTTCGCATTGGATGGTCTTTGATCATATCGCAACGTCTGGATGCTACTCTGGAGCTGTACCTCATACATTTCACTTACTTTATGGCCCTACGGTCAAGGCATCTTTACATGTGCCCAGCTGCGCGGTTGGACATGGGCTTGGTTTTTGCTCAGTCGTAAAGGTACGCACAGGACTGCCTGAACACGGTGCGTTGGCTGCTCGTAGTATGTGCATCGCAAATAGAACCGAGTTGGTAGAACACCAAAAGAAGAGGTTTACTATCTATAGCAACACTCCTTATCGTACCTTGCAGCGATCGAGATAACTCCTTTTACTGTGCAGCCTCTCGAGAACGCCATGTAACGTTGTGAAGCTACGGTAACGTAGTGAATGAGTGAGGCGAAAAGTATACAAAAGAGTGATATCAAGGGTCTACAGGAGGGCGACCCTCGTCAAGGTGTACGGGTCGTTGGATCTCATGGTCGACAGTTGTGGCGTGCAAGGTCGTCAGTGTCGAAGCATTTTTCGATTCCCTTTTGGGACGCGACGTCCGACCGGATTTGGACTAGGGTCGATAAACCCCCAACGCACTCTAACGCGTGCACCCCCACCATCGAGAACGTTGTTGAATGATATCTATCGAACAGCGCAAAATGAAAAATCTCAGACCAAGAATTACTACTGAAAGATGGGACCACCATCCCCTACCTAAGCTGCAGGTATCTTTGGGCGCTCAAGATCGAAATCTGCTGTGCGAGAGGTCGTTGATGGAGGGTGCACGTTAGCAGTTAGAGGGGTACACAGCAACCTCTTCTCAACCCTGCATTTCTTTCGCACAAAACCTACACTAGCGGCATAAACTTTCTATGCGCGCGGGCAATACTCGACGACTACGCTTTTGACAACGTACTCTCGGAATACCAAATAAGACGTCCCGCCTTCTAGAAAAATTAGAAAAATCACACAACATGCCGCGCGACGATTCAGACTCCGATTCGGGGAGCTCGGTGGGGAGCATTGTTGAAGAGAGAAGCGAGGCCGATGAGACGACCTTCAAGTGCCTGTTTTGCGACCAGCAGTTTGCTCGGGTGCAGGACATGTCCTCGCATTGCACCTCAGAGCACGGTTTCGATCTGAGCGAGACAGTCAAGAGTCTCGGTTCAAGTGAGCCCTGCCACACCATTCCTATTTAGGCCACGACTAACGCGCTTCAGAGGCGGATGAGATTGATATCATCAAGCTGGTCAACTGCCTGAGATCAGAGGCGCAGAAGGGAACTGACCCCAAGAGCATCAAGATTACATTGGAAGACTTGAGTGACAAGTACCTCCAGCCTGTACTTGAGGATGATGCACTGCTTTTCGAACTCGGAGACCTCATGCCAGACAGCGAGACCAAGGCCGTGGACTACGATGAGTTTGAGGCCAAGCTGCAGAAAGACATGCCCGAGGACTTCTCCAGACTTCAAGTCACTAGCGACCGGGACGAGGACTACTTTGAATCGTACAAGGGTAACAGCATCCACCGTGAGATGATCGAGGACCGCGTGCGAACTGAAGGCTACCGCGATTTCATCGAGAAGAACGTCGACGTATTCAAAGACAAAGTCGTTCTTGATGTCGGATGCGGTACAGGTATTCTATCCCTCTTCTGCGCGCGCGCAGGTGCAAAGAAGGTCTTCGCTGTCGACAACTCGCAAATCGCAGTGCGCGCAAAGGAGAATGTCGAAAAGAACGGCTACGCAGACCGCATCCAGGTGATCCAAGGCCGCATTGAAGACTTCAACACGCAGCGACAGATCGGCAAGGACAAAGTCGACATCATCATCTCCGAGTGGATGGGCTACGGGCTGCTCTTCGAGGGCATGCTCGACTCGGTGCTGCGCGCACGCGACATATACCTCAAAGACGACGGCCTGCTAGTCCCCAGCCACTGCAACATCCGCCTCGCACCCATCGCCGACGCAGCCTGGATCGCCGACGCCACAGGCGCCGCATTCTGGAGAGACGTGTACGGCTTCGACTTCTCCTCCATGATCCCCGGCGGGCTGCTCAACACGCGCGAAATCGGCGTCTTCGACGTGCCGCCCACAGCGCTCTGCGGATCTGCAAACGCCCACCTTCTCGAAATGAAGAGCGCTTCCATCGGCGACCTGAGCTTCAAGATCCCGCTGCGCATGACGCTCGACCGCGACGTTCCCTCTCTCCAAGCCATCGCCATCTGGTTCGACACCATCTTCGTCCACCCCGGCAGCACGCAGGACATCAAGACCATCGACGACGTCGACTGGCTGAAGAACGGCATCCCTGGCCTAGGCTTCTCGACGGGTCCGGCTAATACGCCTACGCACTGGCATCAGGCTGTGTTGCTGCTGGATGATGAAGTGGCGCAGAAGCAGACGTTCAAGAAGGGTGAGGTGCTCGAGGGTACGCTGCAGTATGCTAAGGAGAAGGGAGACGATAGGGGTATCACGGTGACTGTGGAGTGGAAGGGTAAGGGTGAGAGTGGCGAGATTGAGGGTAAGGTGGTGAGGTCCATGGCGTAGGGTTGGTGGTGTTCTGGCTACGACGTGATGACGATTAGAGACGACTAAAAGTAGGGTGGGATGTGGCGTTGGTGCATCGAAGGGCTAGATGGTTGGATAGATGCGCAACGCGAAACGCAGAGAAATTCGATATGATCTTTGAGACCTCTGGAGGTAGTCAATGTGTACGGCCGCACTGAGTGTAGTTGCGGCAAGCTGAGGCGATACGATGTACCTTCTTCGAAAGCAAATCAAGATTGGGTATCTTCAAAGTATTACAACAGCACTGGGAGAATACATCGTCCATCCCACCTCGCTAGGCCTCCACCTCCGCTGCTACCTTCTTCTTTTTCTTCTTGCTCTCCGTGAAGCCCTTCCTCTCCTCGCCTTCCAACCCCACGGCTTTCAACACAGCGAACCTCACATCTTCGATTCCTAGCCTCTTCCCCTCAACCAGTACTTCAGAGCTGCATGCCAGAATCTCGCCCAAAGCACCACCACCAACAGCAGGTTTGATGTCCGGCAGCAGTTCTCGCATTTTGCCTCTCAGCGCACCCACAGCGCCTTTGGATTTGAGCTTCGTTCCTTTGCCAGCCTTCTTGATCTCCTTCGAAGGCGGGATGTACAGTTTATCCATCTTGCTCAGAATAACCTGGTGGCTAACACCCGCCAATCTCAGACTTGCGAGAATACTGCGATCTTTATCCTTGACGCCGTGCTCGGCGTCCAGCAGGACAAACACCCTCCTCAGCGCCTTGCGGCTCTGGATGTATTTCATGATCTCGACGCCCCAGGCGGATAGCGAGCCGCTTCCGTAGCCGGGCATGTCGACAATGGTCAGGCCGCTGCGGCCGACGATCTTCTCGCGCCCGGGCCCGCCGCTGCCGGAGAGGGATTCGGTTTTGATGCGCACGCCGGGGTCGGGGGCGATGCCGTAGAGGTTCATTGTCTTTGTGAAGCCGGGCGTGCTGCTTGTTCGTGCTAGTAGCTTCTTCGTGTCGCAGCCCATGACGGCGTTCAGTAGGGAACTCTTGCCTACGTTCGAGCGTCCGATGAAGGCGACTTCCGGTACGTCGGTTTCGGGGAGCATGCGGAACTGCGCGATGCTCCGTAGAAGTGTGGCCTGCTTGCCATGCTTCTCGAAGAAGGTGTTGGCGTGCGTTTTGTTCGGGTGTGTAGGTGGGGCGGTTTCATAGTACCAGTTGTAGTCGTGAGGGCCGGTGGGGAGTGTCTCTGGAGGCGCTTTGGACTTGGACTTGGGGTAGGATTGCAGTGCTGGAGACGGCGCGGAGGGCACGAGGTCGCCTGTGTCTCGTACTCTCTGCGCAGGTGGCGGTGTTACCTTTGCAGATGGACTAGGGCTTGGAGGCAGTGTGACTGGTGCTTGGGCTACTGCAACCGCCCCTTGCGGCCGTTCGGCCTGTACACGTATTGTCGAGCCATCCGTGAGGGTGATGGTGTCTGTCGGCAGCAGCTTCGATGCTTCAACCGGCGGTTGACGTGCGCGCGGTCGAATTCGCAAGCCTCTCCGCTGTTGCACAATTCCTCGTATACATGATCGACATATCCAACTCGGTGTTGGAAGAAGCGAAGACATGTCAAGAAGAAAGTCAACGCTTGAGTGACAGCTGCAACACAGGTCAACGAACTTCACCACTGGCCCAAGCGCTTCCCCGAACTTTTCGCCGCAGCACCTCCGCACCCATCACATCACCAGCTCACGACCCGCAACCCCAAGAAAACCATCCCAACTCCCTTCGAACCCTCACCTCACCCACATCTCGCAAAAAGAGACCCTGCCACAATGTCATCCGCGCCCCAACTACGCTCTCTCTACCGCCGCCTCCTACGCGAACTCCCCGTCAAAGACCAGACGACACGCACCGCGCACCAAAAGCTATCCGCCGCATCGCCGCTGCAGAAGCGCCTGCGCCAGCAATTCAGCACACCTAGCGCCGCCAATCCCGCGAGCCAAGAGGCGCAGGCCGAGCAGTTCATCCAATACATTCAGGCGCAGCGCATGTATGCGACGCTCATCGAGCGGTATAACCCCGGCATGGGCATGAGCGAGGAGGAGCGCGTTAGGTTGAGCGCGAGGAGGATAGGCATGAATCTGCCTGTTGAGTTTGAGGCTGGGGGTGAGGGGGGGAAGCAGTAGGTTTGATGTGAATGATGCTGTTTGAATGGATACAGTGTAATTGCAGACACGGATTCTGGATGACAGCTGCGGTATCTCGATAAGAAGCGGTTGCAGTGACGAGAAGTGAATCGAGTAAAAGGATAGACGTGTCTGGGAAGCTGGAGATATCAAGACTCGGGGATCTTTAGGGCTGCGTAGAGTGTGACGTTATTGTATGTGTATGGCTGTACAAAGAAGCTCGTTTTTTTCTGCTCATAACATTAGAGTCTTGAATGCTGCAGAGTATCCCAGGTGGCTCTGGCAAGATTTGCGAGGACGTATAGATCTTCTACTAAACACTTGGAGACTACAACACCTGTAGGTTCTGCCGGCGTTACAGTAGTGAGGCAATATTTTGCCGAGCTGACTGCATAGCTTGCAAAAGAACCGGGCTTCTTTGCAAGAGCGCAGTTGCTTTTTCGTGGCGGCTCAATGTAAGCTGACAGGGACGACGATATCCCCCGAGAGGTGCAGACAGGATGCAGTATAGGCGCCGCGATAAGGCTTGTGGACAGCTGAACGACCATGAATGGCAACACGTTACATACCTCACTGGTGTGTGCGTACAACAACATGCGGCGGTGTGAGAACAGCGTCAAGTAAGCCAGCCTGCTGTACATGCTACACAAGCAGTTACAACGAGACGCACAAAGGCACAGCGGCATATACGTGATTGGGCCGTGGATCCATCATCCCCAGTGGCTGCAGTGGCTGAACATCGGCTGGGGATCGGTGGTCCAGGCACGGCGCGCGTTCCCAGATTCGAGCGCAGGAGTGGATGCAGCACATGGCGGCGAAGCTGCGGTGTGTATGGGTGGGCACCGCGAGAGAGACGTATTGACGTGTACAAAGGCCCGACCGCAGTCACCCCCACATAGTCTCCTTCGCATCTTCCTCTCTCGCCCTGTTCCTCTTCATAGCTTTCACCTCGATTGCCTTCCTCCGACCTTCAGCTCGGCGGTAGCACAGCAGATCCAGGGTCCATCCTCCGATCCTTCAGACCCCGCTTTTCTTAAGCTTAACCCCTCCTACATTGGCGAAAGCTTGTTTTCCAGCTCCCAACCAGCAACAACATGTCTTTCTCAGCAGACAAGGTCCCAATCCTCAAGGCCGGTGCTGGACACGGTCAGAGGAGGTTTTCAACCTCTAAAGAGCCAAGTGGAAATGGTGAGTAGTCGAATTGGTGTGAGGGCAGAACATGAGGATTTGAGAAGACATCAGGGAACGAAACATATAGCATTCTCGAACCTCGTCTCTGACTGATACTCCTAGAACTTGGCTCCAGTATCCACCGCAACTTCCGTGAATCGCACGAAGGCCATAGGCCTCACGCTGGTCTCGATCCTTCACGCTCCACCACGGGTGTCGTCTGGACATCAGAGCAGGCATACAAGCATGGGTTCGCCGACAAGCCTGACGAATGGTCAAACTTGGGCCAGGGAGCTCCAGAGGTCGATGACGGCATCGAGGGATGTTTCGAGCGTCCGCACACAGTTGAAATCAGCGGACATGGCCGAGAATACGGTCCCACAGCCGGCATCAAGCCGCTCAGAGAGGCCGTCGCCAACCTCTACAACCAACATCACCGCAAGTGGAGGAAGAGCCAGTACACATACGAGAACGTATGCATTGTACCGGGTGGCCGCGCAGGTCTGATCCGTATTGCCGCTGTCTTGGGCAACTGTTACCTGGGCTTCTTCATCCCCGACTACACAGCCTACAACGAGATGTTGTCGCTGTTCAAGAACATCGCTGCTATCCCCATTCCGCTCGGTGAGCAGGATCAGTACCATATGTCGCCCGACAAGGTTGCCGAGGAAATTGCTCGTGGTACCTCTGTCATCTTGACTTCCAACCCGAGGAACCCAACAGGTCAGCAAGCACTCACTGCGTTTACTGAAGGGCCCCAGGCTAACAAACAGCAGGTCAAATGGTTACCAACCCCGAACTCGCACAGATCCAGAACATTTGCCGTGACCGCGCGACGCTCATCATGGACGAATTCTACTGTGGCTACAACTACACCACCAACTGCGACGGCACCGTCATCTCCGCCGCCGACAACGTCGAAGACGTCGACGAGGACGACGTGCTCATCATCGACGGACTGACCAAGCGTTTCCGTCTCCCCGGCTGGCGAGTAGCCTGGGTCATCGGCCCCAAGGAGTTCATCAGCGCCATTGGCTCGTGCGGATCCTACCTCGACGGCGGCTGCAACGTCCCCTTCCAAGAGGCCGCCATTGAGATGCTGAGCCCGCCACGCGTACGCAACGAGATGCGCGCACTGCAAATGCACTTCCGCACCAAGCGCGACTACGTCATCGGCCGCCTGCAAGAAATCGGCTTCAAGTTCCCATACATGCCCAACTCGACCTTCTACCTATGGCTCGACCTAAGCGGGCTCCCAGAAGGCATCAACGACGGGCTAAACTTCTTCCAAGCGTGCCTGGAAGAAAAAGTCATCGTCGTGCCGGGTATCTTCTTCGATCTGAATCCCAGCAAGCGCCGCGACTTATTCGATAGCCCGTGTCATCACTTTGTGCGTCTGAGCTACGGACCAAGGATGGACGTGCTGGAGCGCGGTCTGGACTCGATTCAGAAAATCGTTACAAAGTGCGTCACGAGAACTATACCCAGACTGGAGATTTCTTGCTAATACGCGACGACAGGTACCGCGAGAACCCTGGACACAAGCAGATGCCCATGAGGCCGCGTGGTGGCATGCCTTGAGCGCATTGGATGGTGGAGATGGGAAGTGACGATTGGTTTTTGGGATCCGGATTGACGACTCGTGGATAGATGCAGCGTATCCTCATAACCTATTTTTGACTCTTTTGGTTGTCCTAGCGCCGTACTGTTGATTGAGCAGAGCGTCGCGTCGAGGTTAGAAGCAAACAATAAGTTGGAACAGATTCATGACCCTTTTCGACCCTTTCTGAAGCCGCCCAAGATTTGGCACATTCAAAAAATTGGGAGGTAGTATTGGGAAGAAATGGATCTCTCAATGATACATAATCTCCTCAGACTGTATGAGATGTGGCTCCGCAGCCCAGCATGAGTACGAAACTGCAACGCCTCTTCCCTAGTCATTCTCTATCAAGCTTTCAACAGTTCTCGGGCACGGCCATGGCAAGATCTAGTGTGAACGTGTACATTGCACATATCTATATACCACTGCGACTACTCATGCAACATATCCTACAATACAAACGAAAGCACTACTCCACCGGATCCTCCTCAAGCAGGACCTTGAAGCTGAACGGCTCAAACGGCACACCATCACCAATGAAATGCTTGCTCATAGCCTCGACCCAGTGCAGACGCAGCGAATGCAACATGGCACTCGTACCCTCCATGACGCAAAGAACCATGACGGTGAGCACAAACCAGAAACCGAAGATGAAGACCATAAGAATCGAGCCAACAATGCCGGTATAGGTGAAGGCGTTCTTCATGGTCATCTCCCAAAGGACGATGGAAAGACGTTGATGGGCGAGGGAGAGAGCCCAGAGACGGAGGTAGGAGGCGGTGTGGGAGACACAGTTGAGGCAGAATTCTAGAATTTGTTAGCATGCTGTTGTACTGGAGGATAGGACGTGCTTACCGATAGTGTGGATGACCTGGTGGATCATGATCTCGCCAAAGTCGAACTCCTCGTGCTCCTCACCGTGACCAATGTCTTGGGTGATCATTGCAATGCCGTCATCGTCGTCTCCAAAGCTCTCGCGTCCGCCGTTGGCATTGCCGTTCGTGTCTTCGTCATCATCGTCCAGGGCGCTGACGCGAGCAGACTCGCCAATGCCACGGTATCCCAAAGCCTGAGCCCTGTTGTGCTCCCAGCGGAGGTAGAAAGGCTTCAAGAAGAGAAGAATGGGGACGCAGACAAGCGCCATCAGCAACAGAATAACCTGTACTGTAGCCTGACCAGGGTACAATGGCTGATCAGGATCCTCAAGGGTACCAGGCTGCAAGAACATGTAGATCAACATGTTCAGCAGAGAAGGCGGGTCCTGTCCCTTGGCAGCCCAGTCGATAGACCACTTGTACACAATGGAGAAGGAAAGATATCCAAAGATGGACTGGAAGAAGATCATGCCAGGCACGAAGTTACCCCAGATGTCGATGGGTGTCTTGAAGTAACGTGCGTTGACGAGCGACCACATCAGCGAGAAGGTCATGTGGCACCAACCAAGGAGAATACTGAGCTTCATCTTGTAACTGTTGGAAAAGAGAAGGTCGTTCTCGGTGTCGTGCCAGCGATAATCCAGACCAAAGGGGTAGGTGTGCCCTTCGACGCGAGAAGCAGTAGGACCCTTGCCATCATTGTCCCAGACCCACATGGACTTGAACCAGGGAAGACCGAGAGAGAAGGCATCGCAGTAGATCAGACCCGTGTAGATGGAGAAGAGGCCCATCATGAAGACAATGTAACGACCGTAGAACATCATAGAGAACAGCTCGTCGAGCTTGCTGCGCTCCAGTCTGCGCTCGTAGTAGATCATGGCCAAAGCGGCACACAGAAGAATGATACCGTGACCGGCATCACCGAACATGACAGCGAACATGAAAGGGAAGGTAACGATGGCGGGCAGCGCGGGGTTGACCTCGCGATACTTGATGGTTCCGTAGGCGTCGATAATGGTCTGGAAACCATTGGTGAACCTGTTGACCTTGAAGTAGGTGGGCGGCGTCTTCGTCGTCTTGATCTGGTTGACAATGGTTGGTACTGACAACCCAGCACGCTCGTTGACGTCTGAGAGGGTGGACTTGATGAGTCCAAGGGAACTGGTGGGAGCCCAAGCCTCTGCAATAAGCGTCTTGCGCTGGTGGTCGTACGAGAACCTGTTCAGCGTCTCGTAGGTAGCCTTCTCCTTCTTGATGACAACCATCCAGGCTGCCAGGTTACGGCCAATGGCGGTCAACTCCGCGTCCAGGGTTGATTTGGTGTTGCGCAAGACGCTAGCCAGGTCGCTCAGACGTGTGTTGACTTCACGGATCTGGTCGCGGCGTAACTCGCTGTTCTCATCGACGCTGTACAGATCGGCACCGAGAGACTCGGAAATCTTGCGGATCTTAGCAATAATCTCTTTGCCGTGAGCGAAAATGATGAAGACGTTCTTGCTGGTCTCCTCGTTGGTCTCCGGGTTGATGATGGGCTCGGGGATCTCGGACTGGTTCATGTACAAGTTGCCACGCAGCGTGCGCCACAAGATCCTCTCAAAGGCGGCAATGCGCTCGCGAGGGATGACGCCGGCAACAAAGCCAATGTTCATGACGGTGAAGGATCTCTCGGCTGAAGCGTCGCCCGAGCCGTTTTGCTCCACATCGCGGAGGAGAGGCGCGTCGTCGTCATCGTCAAGAGACTGCCTGATCTCTTCGGTCTGTCCGCGGGCACGGTCGAAGAATCCACCAGCCTCTCTCAGCACCCAGCGCCACTCTGTCAGTTCCACCTCGCGCTTCTTCAGCGTCTCGTAGCTCTCGTTGAGGGAGGCGATGCGCTGTTCCAGGCTCTGGCTCTTGTCGGCCAGCTCGTCAATCTCCGAGGCGGAGGGCGAGGTGAAGGGGTTGTTGAAGTCGTAGATGGAGCGCATCGCAATGTCTGCCTTGTCCATCTGGGCGTGGAAGTAGCGCAGCTGACGCTCCACGTTGTCGAGGCGGCGGATCTCCTGGGTGAAGGTGCGCTGGAAGGCCGTCGTCTCGGCGTTGAGCTGCCATCCCGTCAGTCTACAGGCCCACGTCTGACATGGCGGGCAGTATATGGGAACTCACATCTCTGAAGTCCATGACGCCGAGCTCTCCAAGCGCCGAGACAACCTCGCGGCCAATCTCGTTGGCAATGTAGAGCTGGGTCAAGGACATGTCCGCCGAGCGGAACATGGTGTCCTTTTGCGGTGCCATGATGGCGGTAGAGAGACAAGTCTTCCTGCGGAGGCTGCTTGTCTCGAGGTCCGGTCGGGGCGCGGGCGGCGAGATGGGTGTTGATGATAGCTGTGCTGTGATGATGGCGTTCCAAGCTGCGGATTGTCGCCAAGTCTCGTCACGTGTGACGCCTGCTGCGTCATCTCGAAGACCATCACCAGGCACGTCGACAACAAGGAGAGAGAGAAGAAAAATGTTCGCTATTGATCACTACAGCAATAATCCCAAAATGCTCGCTTGTTTCTTACGCCAAAACAAACTCAACGCACCACCCATCGCAACAGTAACAATGCAACCGCCCCTACTCGACCAAGCCCTCAGCTTTCGTCCAGCGACAAGTCCCTCCTGAGCAATTCGAGCCCTTGCCATCACACCTCCCCACCCACTTGTATGTCTCCGGCCCCGTACACTCGAATACGCTTTTCTTCGCCCCAGGCCCGTCCCAGCAGTCTGGCATAGCCCACGGCCTCTTGCACCGGTTGCAGCTCTGCCAGTCGTTCTTGTACTTCTGGTCGCAATACTGGTGGAGGATATCCTGTTTAGCGACCCCTGGGGCGCATTAGTGGAGGCTGACGACAGAGGCGTGCATACGACAAAAGGGCCGGCCGTTGATCGCACAGTCAAGATGAGGCAGGACGTACTGAGATCACCAACGATGGCGCCAAAGCAGTAGCGCTGGCCGATTTTGCATTGGCCGGCTGCCATGAGGGCTCCATCTTTGCCAATCTGCTGAGAGTTGCTCGGATCCTGCTTCTCGGCTGAAGGGAGGGCTGATGCGAATACGGCGAAGGCGAGGATATGATAGGTGAGCTGCATCTTGACTGTGACGCGATAACAGTGAGAACCTGAGTGTGCGGGATCTTTTGGGTGTGAACTATAACGATGAAAGATTACTATGCGAGTGACCTGCGGATAGTAGCAAAGATGAGCGGGAGCTGAAGATGCTGAGAGATCAGCAATGATATTGATCCTCAATATGTAGATGGCTCCTTCATCAAAGCCAGACACAGGAAAGGACTGCCAAAGCCACTGCACTCTCCTAGCATCGCTGATGCCGCCTGCCGTGTGTGTGGCACGTCAAAGGTAGGCGTGATTCAACGCATTCCTGATAAACTTTGGCATCGAGGAGATTAAAACCGTGGATGTAGTTTGATTACCTTGCTGAACCCACGTGGTGACGCGAAATGAGCGCGTCGATATTGAGCGTCACGAAGCAAGGAACGCATAAACAGTGTTGAACGCAATAATATTGTGATGGCAAAGCAAGGAACGTCTACAGGCTAAACACGACCACCAACAAGTAACCAGACTCCAACCGAACTCCAACCGAACTCCAAAGTAAAGCAAATTACATCACGCCCTCAAAATCCTCCAACGACTGCTGCTTCGTCTCGCCTGCGCTCTCAAAGATAGGTTCACCAGTCTTCTGCTGCAGGTCCTGTAGCGCCTGCCCAACCTCCTTCAGGACTTCATGGGCCACCGGGATCCACTCTTCAAAAGTGACAATCTCAATACCTAGCTTTTTGCCGCCCTCTTTGACGAAAGCCTGACACTTCCACTCCCTCAACGGCTCGGCGTGTGGATACAGCGTCTCGAACTTCGCCTCGACCCCGTTCCCGAATGGCAACTCCTCAACCCAAGCAGGCGCCTGGTGCACCACGGTATCGAACCAGGTTACCTTGCTGGCATCCCAGTCCGTGCAGTTCTCTACAATCTCAGCTAAGCCCATGCCCTCAAAACCTGCGGATTCAATGTGCTGCGCTTGGACGAAGTTGAGGAGATCGAGATGCGTCCATCCGGCCTTGAAAGGAACGCGGAAGGGAATGTACTGCCACGTAGGTCCGAAGATGCGGTCAGCGCCAGGAGCGCCGAGGTTCCGGCCTGTAACTACTTCGCCGAAGACGACGTCATTTACGTTGAGGCGGTTGGCGAGGACGAGGGACCAGGCGGCGGTGGGGAGGGAGCCGATGGTTATGTCCTTGGGACGCGAGGATATGTCGAACTCAAGGTAAATATCTGCCATCTTCTTGTCTATGAGAGGAACTTCTGGCTTCAGAACTGACATCTGGGAGCCAGCGAGGAGCTGTTGCCAGTAGGGGATGCTCTTGGGGATATTGTTCAAGACAACATGATTCACGTGTTTGGTGAAAGGCAAGGTCTCGACGACGTCTGTGCCGACGTACAGAGCAGAGAGCTGGTCGAATAGGAGCGGAAGGCAAATCTCGTCGTACTGGGCGTGCGAGATGCGGAATGCGAGGGTAGACGCGCCGGTAGAGGGAGAAGTGAACAGTGTGAAGCCGACAAACGATGAGCCATGCGGTTTCGGCGCTTGGATGTCTTCCTTCACGTAGTCGTGCGCGAAAGTGTTGATGTCCTCGCCTTCAGGGACTGTCACTTCGCTATATGGAACCTTGAGGTCGCGGATCACGAGACCTAATGTCTTCCCACCATCGACAGCAAAAACTGTACGAAGAACCTCGTTACGAGCGACAAGCTCCTGACAGGCCGACGCAAGCTTTTTCGAATCGATGGCCGTAGTGAACTTGATGAGTTCGTAACGTAGCGAGTAGCGTGGCAGATCTACTGTGCCCTCGATAGCAAGCTGCTGCAGAGGTCGAGTAGGATATATGTCCACAACATCCCACTCAGGGTTCTCAAGGTAGGATACCATTCGATCAGCACTGAACAAGCCTGCATCAGCTCCTAGAGCAGCAAACGGAGCATCGACATTCGCTTCTGGCTCGCCTGAGGAGGTCTCCTGTGCTTGAGAAGCAAGCTCAGACAAGGACTTGCTTTGGAAGACCTGTGCCACACTGATGCTGAGTCCTTGTGAACGTGCATCAGACACAAGGCGCATGGCGCCAATCGAGTCACCCCCAAGCTCGAAGAAGCTGTCATTGGGAGAGATCTCGCTTTTGGACATGCCCAAGATGCGAGCCAGCACATCCAGCAACTTATCCTCTTTTTCATTGCCGATACTTGAAGCAAGCTCTGACAGTGATTTACTCTGGAAGATTTGAGCAACCGAGATGGTCAAACCCTGCATCCTTGCTTCAGACACGAGCCTCATGGCACCGATAGAGTCGCCGCCCAGCTCGAAGAAGCTATCGCTAGGGCTGATGTCTGTCTCTGGCATACCAAGGATACGACCCAGAAGGCTACGAAGCTTCTCCTCGTTCGGAGAGAGTGCCTTGACCTGGCCATTCTCCGTGACTTGTGCTGGCAACATATCCACACCACTGTCAACCATGGCATCCGTCGGCCTCAACTTCAACGCATCCTGCAGCTCTTCTGGATCCAGGACCGCCACATCGCCAAGCTTACTCTCGGGGTTTCCAAGGAAAGCAGTAACGATGCGGTCAAGTACAACAAGCACCCTCTCCATAGCCGGCGAGGCGATGCACTTTGAATCAAAACTGGCCATGATCAGGAAACCGTTCTCGTCAAGCGTGCAAACAAGTATGAGCGCGTAGGTGTTGAACTTCAGTGCTTCCCTCGCGGCTTCAGCATCATCAGCAGGCAGGAATGCATCGCCTGGCGCGTTTTCTAATGTCCTTCCTTCGTTCCAGTTCTCGTCTTCCTTCGGATGAAGAACAAGACCAGTGCGCAGCTCACAAGCGTGACGTGCGTCCTTGCTCAGACGACGGATGTTCTGCAGACCTAGGTGCTCGTGAGGAATCTGCTGGACGGTTTGTGCGTGTACTTGCTGTAGGAACTCGGAAATGGGGCGGTCGAGGTTCAGACGCACACGCACTGGGATGGTGGTGATCATGGGACCTTCAATCTCTTCGATAGCTTGGACGGGTGCGGAGCGACCTGTGAGGGTTTCGCCAAAAATTATGTCGGGGTGGCCCATGTATAGCGAGGATGTCAAGGCCCACGCGCCACGAATGATGGTTGCAAGAGTGAGCTTGGAGTGGGCCGATGTTGGTACTGTGACATAGTGCTCGAGCAGAGAGTTGGCCCGTGTGATGTAGCCTTTGTGTGGCAGAGGAGGGAACTGATGTGGGCTTGCTCCATTCAGGCGCTCCCTCCAATAATCGTTTGCGACGGTGGGGTCAAGACTGGTCAAATACCTGATGAAGTTCTTGAAAGACACGGGCCGGGATGTATCGAGACCAACGAAGGCACGGTTGATGCGTTCAAAAACAAGCGGCATAGACCAACCGTCGTACACCGCATGGTGCATAGTGATGATGAAATGGGCTTTCTCGCTGCTCCCATCATGGACGACACCATAACGGAAAAGCGCTTTTCCAAGATCCATTGTCTCCTCTTGGTCGATTTTGAGATACTTCGTAAGGTCTGAGCCGTGCTCACGCGTAAGCTGGCCGTCTTTGAGGACAACTTGGAACAAGCCGCGACCAGGGACGTTCACGATGCGAGTGCGTAGGATTGGGGAGCCTTCGACGGCTTTGTCAAAAGCCTTTTTCAGACGGTGTGCCATGTCGACAGGAAGTTCGGCGACACGCTGGGCAACGTAGGCATCAAGAAATTTGGCTGAGAGAGCCATCAAACCTTCTTGTAGAGGCGTGCAGGGGTACACGTCTTCGACCTGCGAAGCGTCCACGCCACAAAGTTGAGCGCTTTCGGCCTTAGACTTATCTGCGTCCCAGTCCTGTCCGATCATTGAGAACGGTACGACCTCACTTGTGTCTTCCTCAGACAGAGGCCTGGCTTTGGCGGCCATCGCTGACAGGGTCGGGTTCAGCATGATATCGGGAACCGTCAAGATGACGCCTTCTTCCCTCGCTGCGGGCACAAGCCTCATAGCCCTCAGGGAGTCACCACCCATACTGAAAAAGTTGTCGTTGGCGCTGAAGTCTGCGTCGCCACCCAAAACCTTTGCCCATACAGGAATCAGCTTTAGCTCCATTTCAGTAGTAGGCTCCTTCTTCTCGGAAAGTAGAGCGTTGAAGCGTCGGAGGTCCTGACGAGTGACTGAAGTGCCAATTTCGCGCAGCCTCTTCCTGTCCGTTTTGCAGGAGACAAGGAGGGGCATCTTCCAGAGCGGGATGTAAGCGCTTGGAACCATGTACCCTGGAAGGTCGTGGAAAAGATGCTTCGTCATCTCCTGAAGAGCAGTCTGGAACTTGTTTGAAAAGCTGCCAAACACTTGTCCGTCGAGGTGGCGCATGCCGCTCATCCTCTGCTCGACCAGGAACGCAACGAGTGTCTGCTCTCCAGTACCACCAGGCTTGATGACTTCAACGGCCAGTTGCGTGTCGGCAGGCAAGTGCTTCTGCATGTTGTACTCGATCTCTGCGAGCTCGATACGTTGTCCGCGAAGCTTGACTTGCTGATCTTGACGACCGACGAAAATCACTTCGCCGTGACCATCTGGGTCGTAACGGACAAGATCACCAGTCTTGTAAAGCTTGCCCTGTCTACCAGGGAATGACTTACTCCCCTTGGTCAAAAACTCGGGATTTTCAATGAAAACTTCTTTGGTCTTTGTCGGGTTGTTCAGATAGCCCATACCGACAATTGGACCTTCTATCAGGAGCTCACCAGCTGCACCGACCGGAACGAGCTTGTTGTGATCCTCGGGGTCGGCAAGCCATATTGCAGCACCAGTTCCGGTACCCATAGTGATGTATGGCTTAGACCCAACATCACCATTAATTGTAGCAGCGACTGTACACTCTGAAGGTCCGTAGGCGTTTACAATTCTCGTCCTCTGACCCCACGAAGCGGCATCGCTTGCTGAAGTACCCTCACCTCCGAGAGCAATTGAGTCGAGGTGATCCAGAATGTCCGCGTCCAACGTGCGAGCGACTGAGGGTGTCATACCAGCTAAGGTGACCCGCATATCCCGCATAGCACCGCTGAGGTCGTTCATTCGACGCTCATCAGAGGGTGTACAGAGTGTACCGCCGTGTGCAGTCGTACAGAGCATAGAATCGATGCACACGTCAAAGGCATAACTGGCAAAGTCGAGCACTCTGGAGTGCGGTCGGTAGCCCACGGCAAATGCTCGTGGTATCGCGCCAGATGTATACTGACCGTGCGAGATCAGGCAACCCTTGGGCAAACCCGTGCTACCACTCGTGAACTGGATATAGAGAGCAGACGATGGAGAGACTTTCGGTAAAGTCGTCTTTGGCTGCTGTTCGGCGTATGGCACATACACTTTCTCAAACTTGGAAGCAGAAACTGGAATGATGGTGGCTGAAGGCGCAATTCGCGCAGCAAGCGAGGACTGTGTCTTCGAAGCGATAAAGGTGGTGGCGTTGACCTGCTGGACGACAGTTCGCAGGCGGCCTTCTGGCTGTGCCGGATCAAGCAGTGCGAAGCACGCACCTGCTTTCATGATCGCCAGCACAGCAACAATTGTCCACCGGCATTTCTCGAAAAGGACTGGAATGATCTGGTTCGGCGAGTCGTCCAAAGATCGCAAGATTTGAGCCAAATGCGTGGAGTAATCTTCGACTTGCTTATAGGTCAGACTTCCGTCCCATGCTTCGATGGCATTCTTCTCGGGCTGCTTCTCAGCTTGCTCTGCGACAAGTTCATGCATGCAAGTCTGCAAATCGGGAGGCAGGGGTGAGTTCCAGTTCCAAATTTCATCAAGTTCAGCCTCTGAGATGGCGAGAAAGTTGGAGATTGGGGTATCAGGTGCGCGTGAAAGGGTATCAATGATGAAAGAAAAATAATGCAGTTCAGACACAGCCTGGTGTCGTGACATGTTTGGTGGTAGCCATTGTGAGGTGGCTTGCCGCGAGCTCTTTCCAAAGTTGATCGAGACTTCAAAAGTCCACTACCCGTTCGTTAGTACCTGAGTGAGAATCCATCGACTACATTTCTTACCTCGTCTTTTGTGCCATCGTTCAAGAAAATAGTGACCCCGTCTAGAGAGACATCTTTCAGCCTCAGGTCGTGGATCTTTGCAGCTAGGCTTGCGGCATTGGTATGATTCAGCAGGTCTAGGTCGGCAGTCGATATGCGTTGACGCTTATCCGAGCCAGCACCTTTGATTCCCCAAGAAAACTGGTGGAAGACATCTCGTTGATATCTTTGTACCAGAATAGTCCACGCTGTAAGAACAGCGTCCAGCACTGCATCCGGCGATTCCTCCTGGAGGATTTTTATGTCCACCTCATTGGTTTCGGTGGAGTGGCCATTCGTCTGGGTGTGTCCGTTGATGTATGAACCATTCTCATTCACGTCCAAGGTGCCATTGCTGTTGGTCTTGACCTCAGTCCTCTCTTTAGATACCCCTCCATACCGCAGGGTGTGGTCACCGTTCGGCAGATGCATCTTTCTGGTCACAAGCAATCTTTCTTCTAGTCTTGTGGTGTTAAAGATTGTGTGGCAAGAAGATGGAGGAATGCGGGTGTTCTTAGTGTCAGAAGCTGCATTACAAGCACCCCTCTGTATAGTCAGCCAAGCTACACCGCGACTTGAAGTGGCCGAGATGTCCACCGCAGTTCCCGTTTCTAGGAGAGAAAAAGCTAGCTTCCCACACCCTGGACCGGGGTGTAGTCCGGTACTCAGCACGGCCAAGGTGTCCTGTTAGGACAGCAGCCGCCCGCGTCATCTTCGTCTCCGTCGCCGCGAACCCAGGGTCTGGCTGGCTGCGCCGTCTCCCGCCAGGCATGTCGATTTTTCTAACGTAAGTGCCTAAGGTCAGTGAGTGACATTTAATCGAGCTAGTGCAGTACCCCTCTTTAGCTGTTAGAAAAAGCACAAAAAAAAGCACAAGATCCGGTGTGTCTAAACCCCACATTTAGCGGATCAGATAAATTTTGTGTGGGAAGCTTGCAGTTAGCTGCATCTGATAACTTTATTTGACAGCATCATTTGTTCTTGTGCATGGAACGGAGCTGCCTATTGGGGCAGCAGTCAATGCGCGTCATGCAGAGTGACATCGGCCTGCAGATCTCTTTCATCTGATAACGGCCGACGCTCGGGGGAGCCAGATCAGCAAATTTCGAAGAGTTTCAGGCATGGTAAGCTCTCTGCCCGATCGACATCGACTGCATCGTTGCATCGATCAACAATGTATTCCCGGACTGGAAGAAAGGCCGTCGATGTCGTGCTATGTGCGAACCAGTTACGCGCAACTTGCGCCGATTCCGGACCCCAGCGAAGAGTTTTGAGCCCGCACTGAAATCGTTCACATGTTGAGTACCCCTGGTAAAATCACTCATGTTCGAGCCCTGTTGTGACGGGGAATGATTTCGCTTGCAGCGGATCTGATAACTTTAGCTTCACATGACAGGAGAAAGCACGATTTCGGAAGGCATGCGCCGAGCAGGTCTTGATGTATGTGGCGCGATTTACACAATGGTTGATGGGCAAAGTGTTGATGTGTGGGGCCTGGCGCGCTACTCCAGAGGAAGCTTGTCGTGTGTGACCACTCGGTGTCTTCTCCACACCAACCCTGAGCTCTAACTTGACGATGCCACGGAGGATCAGAATGTCCAGTTGTCTTCTCGGCGGTTTGTACCTCAATTTGGAGTTGTGTAGGATCCCTTGGGCTTCTTGGGTTGATCCACTGCCGAAGGAAGGCAATTAAAAGGCTCTTAAGTCTGGTCAATCTCGTTTTGAGGCGCTTGAATCAAACTTGTCTGACACTTGAACTACACGGTCTTACGGATCGCATATCGTACCATCTTCCATCTGTAGCTCCGAAACGCGAGTGTGCAGCCTTTGCCCAAGTCAAAAACATCCGCGGTTGTATCGCTTACTAGTTCGAGCCGTGCGCCATGGGATTTGTGGTCCTGCCTGCCTTGATAGCAGACATCAGTGCAGTTTACGACGTGTACTTCGAGGCCTTCAAGGGACACCCCATCACACGGGCCTTGTTTCCATCAGCTACGGAAGAAGACTTGACAAACCCGGAGTCTGAGTTCCGGTGCGGACATCTCCAATTGAGACTATGTTTTAGAATACCTGTCGCTAATCGAATCACAGTAAGGCTCATACTGCCCATGTATTGCAGTACTGGCAAGATCGTTGGTATGGCGCTATGGGATGTATACCTCACACCTAGTACCTGGAAGAAGGGTGAAATCGGGTGGCTGCAAGGAAAAGAGCGAGAGCGCGCCGAAGCAATGATAGGCCTGCTTTGGGACGCCAGAGAAAAGATGTGGAGCAACGAGCGATACCTGTATTGCCATCTTGTGGCAGTTCGTCCGGACTCGCAACGCAGAGGTATCGGCGAGCTACTGGTTGAGTATGGCAAGAAAATCGCAACACAAGCGCATCTGCCCATCTACACAGAAAGCTCACGAGCCGCCATCAAACTGTATGAGAATTCGGGGTTTTCATGGTTAAAGGAACGTCTTATCCACAAACCAGAAAATCTTTTGCCTGGAATGGCAGACAGCAGACCGGAGGATCGCGAGGTTCCCCTCTGTGTATGGCTTCCAGGAGGAGATGAGAGATTGTTGCCAAAGGGTGTAGAACTTGCTTGAAAATGTTGAATTTAATCGCTCTATTTAAATACTAATTACAATATGCATACCAACATGACGACAGAATATTAACCCAACATTTGATGCAGAGCATTGACACGGTAGCCCTCACTTCGCTGAACAAGCTCCTCATGTCGGCCTTGATCTACCACTCTACCTCCATCTACCATGAAGATGACATCGGCCCTGGCAATTGTCCGTAGTCGATGAGCAATAGCAATGACCGTGACACCGTGACCTTTTACAGCCCGCTCAAGACCAAGCTCAAGGGCCTTCTCACTCTCTGCATCAAGGGCACTTGTGCTCTCATCGAGTAGTAGCAACTTGGGTTTACGAACAAGTGCACGCGCTATCGACAGTCGCTGACGTTGTCCACCTGAGAGCTGCGATCCATTGGCACCACATTCGGTGTCGTAGCCTTGTGGTAGCTCTACAATAGTTTGGTGGATGTTAGCAAGCTCGCATGCCTCCTGGATCTCGGCGTCTGATGGTTCGTGTCCAGGCCTTGCACCAAGCGCGATGTTGAACTTGATGCTGCCCTGGAAAAGAACATTGTTCTGGGGTACATAAGCAATGTCATCTCGGAACGAAGTGCCATGATGGCGCGAAATATCGACCCCGTTGATGGAAATGCTGCCCGCGGAGGGTGAGTAGAATCGTTCAAGCAGCGCAAGGACGGTACTCTTGCCTGCACCGGAAGGTCCGACAAGGGCACAGAACTGGCCAGGTTGGATGGAGAGCGACAACGAGGTCAGTACCGGAACGCCGGGACGTGCAGGGTAGGAGAACTGAACATCCTTGAAGACCACGCGAGCACCGCCGCCAGGTACAGCAGGAGTTGGCGAGTCAGCAAGCGCTTCAACGTCCCGCTTCTCCTTATCAATGCTATCAAGATCAAGCGACGATCTGCCGGATGCTGTGCCTGAAGGATCATCCCCCAGATCCACCACTCCGCATATGCGCGAGATAGCGCCCTTGGCTTTGGAGAGCTCGGGAGCAAGGGTGAAAAGCTGCCCCCACAACTGTGCCGAGACGAGCATACAAATAAGGATGATGAAGAAGTCGGTCTGGGTGTATCGGCCCTCGATAATGTTCTTAGAACCCCACCAGTAGGCAAAGGCGTAGATAAAGGCTCCACAAGAGTTGGCAATCGCCAGCCAGATGTTGGTCTTGAAGCTTTGCTTCACCATTTCTTTGCGCGGTGCTACAAGAGACCTTCTATAGGTCTGGATGATCTCTTCTTCAATTGACAAAGCATGAACTGTGCGAATGTTCGCAACGGCTTCGATCGTGACGCCGATGGATGATGAAAACGCGCCTGCATGCTTGACTGCAAATTTCCCGATGGCGCGAAGCTGCATGTATCCCGCACCTAGCAGTAACGGAACAATGACGAGGCATACGATGGCGATTCTCCAGGCTATGATGTGAGACAGGACGATGGCTGCGATGAAGTTGACAACGACCGAGAACAAAGTTCCAATGATAGAGCCGCTGAAGCCAGCGAGTGAGTTGCCGTCTTTCGTGATGTACTCTAGGAGCTGGTTGGGGCTCCTGCCTTCAGACTCGTGCCACTGCAACGGTTGTTGTAGAAGGGAGCGCATCGACAAGACGCGCACTTTGTAGATGAGACGCTCTGAGATGAGTCCGAATGTCGCCCAGCTAGTGAAGTTGGCAAAGAATGCTACGCACGCGACCATGAACCACATGCCTGCAAGCAGCGTTCCTTGAGATCGGATATAGTCTGATGGGTTGCAAGGCGACATTACACCCATCACGTTTCCGAACAACAGTCCAGACGCGGAGTACTGACCACCTACAATCAGAGCGCCCAGGAAGGCCAACAGAAGCAGCAGCAGGTACGGTCGAACCATAGGTCCCATTGTCTTCGATATCGATCTCGCGACTATCTCACCATTTGCTCCCTTCGACGGCTCTGGCTTTTCGGCGGGTATTGAGGGAAGAATGTCTGTATCGTGAACAGCTGATACGGAATGCTCGTTCTTGGCCAGGTCGATTTCATCATCATCGAGACTCGTTCTTGAGCTTGATAAACCATCATCCGTGGCCTTTACGGTTTGCAAGCGTATCATGTCTGCGTACGAACCATCCAGTGTCACAAGCTCGTCATGAGTGCCTTCTTCGATAATATCTCCTTTCTTCATGACAATGATCTTCGATGCGTTTCGGATAGTAGAGAGACGATGAGCAATGGAGATGACAGTTCTGCCCTGGGAGGCTTTGTCGATAGCAGCCTGGATGCGTTGTTCACTGGCGGAATCGAGCGCTGCAGTAGCCTCATCAAGGATAAGAATCCGAGGATCGCGAACGAGAGCCCGGGCAAGAGCAACTCGCTGCTTCTGGCCACCACTGACCAGACTTCCGCTCGAGCCAACGAGTGTCGCAAAACCGAACTGTAAGCGATCGATGAAGACAGCCACATCAGCCAAATATGCTGCATGCTGCACGAGCTGAAGAATCTCCATGATCTCAGGTCCAGCTTTTTCTGCGGCTTTTGTAAGGTCTTCTCCGTTTCTAACGTCCTTTGTAAGATTGGACAGAGTATTGCTCAGAAGGATCTTTTCCAAGTGGGAATGAGCCGGCGAATTGACGAGGCCCAGCGCGATGTTCTCCAAAATCGATCGATCAAGAAGAGAGGGTTCCTGGGGAACAAGACTAATGAACCCTCGTAAGGATTTTATGTTGAAGTCCTTGATGTTGCGGTCGTCAAGGAAGACATCGCCCGCTAGTGGATCGTAGAAGCGGCTGATAAGACTGGCGATCGTTGATTTACCACTACCGGACAATCCGACGATAGCAGTGAGCTTGCCGGCCTCGCAGTTGATCGAAATGCCGTTCAAAACAGGATGGTCGGGTCGAGAAGGATACGTGAATTCGACATTGCGGAATTCAATTTTACCGTCTACGGCAGAAGGCTTTTCAGCAGACGTTGAGGTGTTGTCAATCGTCGGTTGTGTTTCAATATCCTTGCGAAGGCGGTCGAAGGCGCTGAGAGCACCACCAAACAGAGGAAGCATAGGTGCAATCTGGCTCAAAACGATGGCACCTATATTGGTTAGTAGGGAAATCGGGATATTGGGGGGACGTACTGACCATCAAGAAGGATGAAAACCACAGTGTAGATTTCTCCAATCGTGTCATTGCCTCGACCATCGACAGTGTCTGCAATTTTTTTGCTTCCCTGCCAGTAACCAAGTGCGCTGGCTGAGAAAGCGATGAAGTAGAGTAATCCAGCCATCACGGCGGCAGCCGTAGCCTTCCGGATACCGGCATGGCGAGCTTTACCCAGATGATCCTGGAACTTCCTCTCAAGCCTGTCATTAGCGCCGAGTGCGTGAACAAGCCCAACATTACTCAAGGCCTCTGAGGCAAGAGCACTGGCCGATCCAAAGTGTCCTCCGAGGCTGACAGTGTATTTGCCGACGTAGTGGCCACCAATGACTGCCATGAGAAGGAACGCTGGAACCAGGGAAACGAGCATTCCTGTGAGCTCGGCATTCTTGATAAAACCAACGATGTATGCTGTCACGCAGAACGAGAGACAAGTTAAGGCAACACCGACCTTTTCGCCCGTACCTCCCTCGATCGCTGAGATGTCGCCATTGAGACGGGAGGACACTTCACCGGACTGGAGGTTGTCGAAGAAAGCAAGGTCTTGTCGTAAAAGGTTCCTGAGGTACCGATCTCGAATGCGTTGCGCCAGCCGTTGTGATGCTATATTCCAGCAGACAAGGTGGATGTAAATACAAGCAAAACTTGCAATGGCGATATACACAAGAAGGAGGACGTTTTCGTTGATAGATGACTGATCTCCAGTACCGCCTGCACCGGCCTGGTTGCTGCACGTTGCTTGGTTGATGTCGTCAACGAGTTGGCCAAAAATAATACCAACAATCGGGAATGGAACACCGGCTGCAATGGCAAATGTAACTCCAGTGCCGACAAGGAGCTTGTCAAGCCACGTAGGGTTTGCATAGAAAAGGAGCTGAAAAAAGCCGAGGTAGGGCGCAAGGGATGGCTTCTTGATCGCCATCGTGCCTGCGATACCAGGTCGAGTTCTGGTGATGGAAGCTCACTCGGCGTCGCGAAGTGATGAAGTTTTCTAGAAGCGGTTGCAGGATGATGGGTGCAAGGGAGCTGTGCCCCATCCGAGGTGCGATGGCCGGGATCGACATAGTGGGTGGATTCTGTGCATACAATACAATACATAACGCCAACGGGTATAGCCTCACGCGAAAGCATGCACGGTAGGGTCTTGGGCCCGCCGCGGGTGGCGCTGAGTGGTGGAGAGGGCAGACGTGTCGCTCGGAGCGATGGCGGAGATTGACCAAAGTAATCAGATTTAGCCAAGGATCAGATAAAAATTTGCCAAATTATGTAACAAACGCCCCGCTTTGCACCTTCCCAATCAGCACAGCTGTCTATATCCTAGCCTGAACCACGAGCCCGTTCCGTGTCTCTGCCGCCGGTGACGACAGCGCACTCACCACCTCTCCGGCCCGCAACGAGATATCCTTTGCCAAGGCGCGGCCGCCGTCTGAGTTTCCG
Organism: Ascochyta lentis; assembly: GCA_004011705.1. Lineage (NCBI taxonomy): Eukaryota > Fungi > Ascomycota > Dothideomycetes > Pleosporales > Didymellaceae > Ascochyta > Ascochyta lentis. The sequence continues at coordinate 1,119,926 of RZGK01000003.1, forward strand.
GACATTAACCACATGCGAGCGTCGGCAACGGCGCCACGCTTGAACTGCACCTCTTCGAAGCTCTCGCCTAGCTGATGGCAGCCGAGTACGAGCGTGTTCAGGCTCTGCAGAAGCCCGCTGCTTGAGAATGGAGCCGCCGCGGTGTCCCTGATGATGATGTTGGCCTTGGAGCATGGCTCAGAGGCATCCTTCCCGAGGACGAGACGGAGAGCGTACTCGCCCTTGCTGGCTACCTGCTTCTCGTATGCGCGCATGTAGATGGCCTGGATGAGTTCGGATGAGTCGGTGACTGCCTTTTGGTCGCACGTCGGCTTTGACCATATCGAGCACAGCCGTGGCTGTGGCGGCTCCTGAGCACCGAGCACCTTCAGCGGGGCAAGTTCCTCGTTCTCCGTTACGATTGTGATGTTGCCAAGGCGAGGGCACGACAGCAAGTCGTCCAGGATCTCGATCGCCTGCTGGCTGGAGCCCACAACAGCAACGTTCAGGCGTGGCTCGAAAGGTTGACGCAGCTCTTCCCTTCGCGACAGGTAATCACCCATGGGCATAATCCGCTGTCCGGCAAGGAAGTCGACAGTGGTCAACGGCTCTGACTTTGCACCGCTGTGCTTCCCTGGCGTAGGAGCAGCAATGTTCCTTGTCCTGACAACGTATGTCTTGCCATTTCCATCCTTCACAGCGACCTTCCAGCTTCTCACGATGTTGTCCTCCATCTCTGGGGCTACACCCACAACCTCGCTGCCGTATCGAACTTGGTCCGTGAACTGTCCTGCGCACCACTTCATGTAATCTTCAAACTCATCCCGCAGAGGATTCAAGCGGTCGGAGTTTGCGAATTCGACCAGACGGTTGCGGGCGAGCAGATAGCAGGCGTAGCTGAACGCCGACCTCGGGTTACGAACGGTCGCGAGATCGTAAAGAAACGGGCTCTCCATGCGCGACCTTGGCAAGTGTGACCCGGAGTGCCATGAGAACGAAGGCTTGCGCTCAATGAACAGCACTTTAGAGTCAGTGCGCGCTTCGCGATTGGCAATAGCAGTGGCTAGTTGAGCTGCGCCGAACCCAACACAAACGAGATCATAAAGAGTTGAAGAAGACGAGCTGGAGGTAATGTCCAGTTGTCTGGATTGTTGCTGAGTGGTTGACATGATGACGACTCGCTAGATTGTTCTGAAACGAGCTCTTGAAGTCGAACAAGGTCTTGAGTTGATGTAGGAAAAAGTACTTCAAGAGGGAGCAGCCAGCTCGCAAAAATGATGGTACGATCGCTACAGCTCACGATCCGAATGTTGCATGAGCTTGTGCACTGACCCAAATGGACAAGCTATACCGGCAAGCTGCTACACTGACAAAGTGTCACCAATTTTCTAGCGTCGGTGTTCAAGCGACCAGGGTTGCTGCACATGCCAAATACGTGGGGCTGCATCTGGACTAAAAACTTAGCACCCGCATGGCGTGTTTCTACCCACCCACTCGGAGCTTTCCAACCCACTGGAGCCTTGGTCGACGTACCGGCAAATCTGGAGTTGGTAAGATACGCGACTAATACTATGTATTGATGTTAGCCAGCGCGGTTTAACTCTCTTCCAGACCTCGGCTTCCGCAGACCGTTATCCTCATTGCCTTCACATTTCAAGCTGTGGCTACCTCGATTGCCTCACAGTATTCAGAATCTTCCACTTATCTTTACTTAGCCAATCGAAGACAATGGCGCAACAAACCCAGAAGCCACTCGCTGGGGCGGAGCCATTGTTGCTGAAGCTTCCGCACCCGTACCTTACGGCCTACACTGTCAAAACCGTAGCACAGCAAGACCAGGCTGCCAGCAATCAAATCTCCCTCTCCAGGGCAGAGAGCAGCAGTGAAGGTCTTCCTCCGCCCAGTCAGCTAGACAACGCCACCGTCTCGTTCAGCGACATTGCGTTTCTTGCTCAAGATGCGGTGCCCCCGAAGGGTGACAACAGCTCTTGGGCGCGAGCACGCAGATCACCTTACCTGACCGTCTCTTGGACGGGCGAGCGACCTACTGTTCCACAACTGTGGCTCGTCTCTTATGCATTGATATCGCTACAGCCTCTAGTTGAGAACCTTCGCGTGCTCTTTGCTGGCAGAGATTCACAGTCATTAGTTCAGGAACTCTACTCTACAGGCTTGTACCACCCTCACCCAAAGCCTTCCGATGCATCATCACCGCAAGACGGTCACCTGCTCCTGCGAGGGGCCTTCTGGCAGGGTGCTGCGTCTCCATTCGGCCCTCGTCCTGTCTGGGCACCACGATTAGATGCATCAGGCAAGCCAAAGGCCCAGCAGTACCCAGCTTTTCCGCACCAGACAGCACCATCTACTCAGTTCCCGGCCCTACCACGACACACTATGCACCCTGTTAGAGAGCCGAAGCCAGAACCAGGGTCCATCATCTACAGTCGGTGGGTACCGCATCTCAAAGAGCACTTCACTATGATTGCGCTCGACTACACGAACCCTGAGCACCTTGGTCTTTTCAACAAGTGGCAGAACGACCCACGTGTTGCTGCTGGCTGGAACGAGACCGGGACGTTGGATCAGCATCGCGAGTATTTACGGAAGTTGCATGACGATCCCCACGTTCTGACCATGTTTGCGGCATTTGACGACGTGCTCTTCGCATACTTTGAGGTCTATTGGGCAATGGTATGCCGATCCCATGTGCCGCTTGTCCACGTACATGAGCTAACGCACCTTATAGGAAGATCACATGGGCGCTCATTACCGGTCGGAACTCTACGACCGTGGTAGGCACTCACTCGTTGGCGACATTAGATTCAGAGGCCCATACCGAGTTTCTGCATGGTGGTCGGGACTCATGCATTACATGTTCCTGGACGAGCCACGTACCTGGAACCTTGTTGGTGAGCCGGCGGCTACTAGTAGTACTGTCCTGGCGTATGACTTCGCGCACGGTTTCCACGTTGAAAAGCTCATGGACCTGCCACACAAGCGCAGTGCGCTTATGATGGTAAACAGGGAGAAATTCTTCACCTTAAGCCCGTTCGTCTGGGACGGCGAGAAGAAGGTCCGACCAAGTTTGGACGCCTTAGCTAAGTTGTAAAACAGATTTTGTGATTTGGGATTGGACATTCACAGCATTTCAGCGGTAAATACACAGCAGTACATAGTTTTTTACACTCGCACTTTACATATAAGCCAAGTCGCGTCAAGTATTTTAAGCAAATGTTCCCCTGTCAATGGCTACTAACTCGTCTCTGGATTACGGTGTTTCTCCATTGTACAACAGGACCAAGCCCGAGCTTGTACGATGCGCCCCAGCAATAGACAGTCCACGTCAAAGCCTGTATCAATGATGTATTCTTTCGACCAATGACTGCTACGGCCGAGCGTGGGCAAAGACATGCAGGGCGCGGATCAGATAACCTTAAGTGAGCTTGTCGCCGTGACGACATCGCGAGCAGAGATTTAATCAGATCGAAGCCTTCCATTCGTGTTCACAGCGCCGGGCACACGTACGAGGCGTTCGTAAAGCACTGGCAGATGCAGGGCCAAGAGGGTTCTGTATCTTGATCTTTGTGGACGCAACACGTAAACGGCCATGCAGCTCGCGTGCAGCCAGTGCCAGAAAGGACGTCAACTGGTACGATTCGGCATCGTTAGGCCGGTTGAGTTAATTTAGCAGGAAAAATTATCAGATGCAACCCACGCCGCTATGACCAGGAGCTGATGAGGCATCCCCGCCCAAGGTGCATCTGATAACTTCGCTTTGCAACAGTAGCTGCGCCGAGTACGGTGCATCCCGCATTCTTTCCACTCCACCATGCCTCTTTTGCTGCTCCCTTTTCATCTGATAAAAATTTTCGCCGCACCATGCTCAACCGACTCCACAGGACAGCTCACCGATGTCGCAAGCAGCCGCCATCTTATCAGATGAGATTGATGTCCGCCCCATGTACAGGAGTACAACCGGGGTAAACCCGCGCAATGCGGTCATCGGCCGCCCCATTCCTTCACCACTCGATGTGACGATCGCTACCCGGCGAGGAAAGAATTTGGCAGATCATGCTCACAGTTTGCCTGGCTCACACTAGAGAAATCTGATAATCGGCGCTGTCACCCAATGAAGCAATGACAGACATGCTGTGCTGAATGGGTCCCAGGAAGTCACCCTGCGAGCTGGTGCAAAGGCACGAAAATAACGCGGCCTGCGCGCCCGCGGCCTGTTATGATGGTACGAAGCGGTGCTCCCTGACGCAGTTATTAGATCCGAGGCATCAGCGAAAAGTTCTTGTTGCTTTCCCCACTGAACATGGCGAAGATCGGTACTCCAAGCTTCCAGCATCAGCTCTTCGAAAGCTTCTGGGCCTTACTGTATACTGTTGCTTCGTTGTCGCTCTGTCTGACGGCTTTCCGCTACCTGAGTGGACATTTCACGCCTGTCATCACTGATACCCCGAAAGCTCTCTTGACATTCGAGCAACCAATTGCCGTTGCGAAGTACTGAAACCAGCCAGAGCGCATGGTACTTTGTTCTCAAAGTCGCAGTCATGGCGCAGGTGTACGATCAATCACGGAACGACGCCCTACAGCGACTTAACCAAACCCTTCTACAAATCGATCCATACATCCTACCACCATACCCAAATCTCTCCATCGTCTCTGGTCCACTCGATCCTCCCCTCCTACAGTTGACACTTTCGCAACTCCTTTCCCAGCAGGTCGAACGCTATGCAAACAACGAGGCTATCATAATACCATGGACGGGTGCGCGGTGGACATACAAAAAGCTATGGGAGGAGTCAAGCTTGCTTGCACGAGCATTGTTGAAGTATGGCGTGCGCCCACGAGATAGGATAGGCATCATGAGCGGAAATTGTGAGAAGTACATCGCAGTCTTCTTCGCATGCGCACGAGTTGGCGCAATATGCGTAACGCTCAACAACACATATACCCCAACAGAAATGGAGTATGCCCTGAAGCACACAAGTCAGTCAGCGATGTTATATATGTTGGATCAAACGATACTAACGTTCTTAGGATGCAGTGTACTGTTCACGACACCAACGATTGCACGCTTCGATAACCAACCGCTTCTGGAACGACTAAAGGACGAAGACTTATCTGCAGTATTACCAGACTTGAAGACTGTGTGTCTGATTCGCGGTGACGATAGCAGCTTCATCAAGTACGACGAACTTCTTCATGAAGCTGGGAGTATACCAGAGCACATCTTGGAGATTTTCGATGGCATTGTCAGTCCTCATGATGTAGCCAACCTCCAATTCACAAGCGGCAGTACTGGAAATCCTAAAGCCGCCATGTTGACACACTAGTAGGAGCTCATCCCATCTGTTTTTCCACAGTATCGCTAACCAATACAGTAACCTCATCAACAACTCACGCTTCATTGGCGACCGCATGGACTTCACAGAGAAAGACGTACTCTGTTGTCCACCACCTCTATTCCACTGCTTCGGTCTTACGTTAGGTTTGCTTGCAACTCTGACACACGGTGGTAAAATTGTGTTTCCAGAAGAGTCATTTGACCCTGCCGCATGCTCAAAAGCCATCTCTGACGAGCGCTGCACTGCACTCCATGGTGTACCAGCCATGATGGAATCCATCATCGATGTCCCGAAGCCTGCAGGCTGGTCCTCAGAACTTCGAACCGGCATTGTCGCGGGAAGCCCCGTACCTCGCTGGCTCATGGAGCGCATGGTCAATGAGCTTGGGATGTCAGACTTCACATCGAGCTACGGCTTGACCGAAGCATCACCTACTGTGTTCAACGCACATACGACCGACTCTCTACATGCACGACTGACAAGTGTCGGTACTGTGCTTCCTCACGCTCGAGTCAAGATTGCAGACCATCAGGACCGAGTTGTGCCTATCGGTGTCCGCGGCGAGCTTTGCATCTCAGGTTACCAGCTCTGCAGAGGATACTGGGAGAACCCTGAGAAAACAGCCGAGTTGCTAGTCAGAGACGAACACGGCGAGCTGTGGCTGCATACTGGCGACGAAGCAGTACTCGACGTAGACGGGTACTGTACCATTACGGGCCGATTTAAAGACATCATCATCCGAGGTGAGACCGACTGTTCGACACCTCTACATCATCAACTGACATATGTTCTAGGCGGTGAGAATATATACCCTCTCGAAATCGAAGAGCGTCTGGTACAACACCCGTCCATAGCCCGTGCCATCGTTGTCGGTGTGTCACACCCTCGCTACGTCGAAGTACCTGCTGCATTCCTTCTTCACGAGGAAGGCACTGAGAAGCCGGGGCTCGAAGATGTCAAAGCCTGGGTCAGAAAGGTACTGGGTCGACACAAGGCACCTATGCATATATTCTGGCTAGGAGAGGACTGTGACGGAGAAGTGCCACTGACAGGCAGCGGCAAGATTAAAAAGTTTGTTTTGAGGGATGTTGCAGAAGGCATTCTGGGGCAGAAGTGAGGTGTAATACATACGACTATTGACAAAGCTTGACTGCTGCCAAGATCCAAATGTACGCGTTCCAATCATCAGCGACGGCGCAATCTGTCCATAGTCTCTTATAATAGCATGGCTTTTGATCCCTTTCAACTTCAGCAAGGAGGACAGTCACTGGGTGCGAGGAGAGCTTCTCGACGATCTTGAGGCCCGTTTTCCATTCTTCAACGTGCTGCAGACCCCGCGCATCCGGCGTGACAGGGCATTCAGAAGCTTCGTAACGTCTGCCCGCAGCGAGTTCACTTTGCGCCCAGAGCTCGTCAACCCTACGTCCCCAAAGAAGCAGCAACGTCTCGAAGACTACCGTGATGTTAAGCCAGTTCGCAACAATATCCTTCGTCTCGCTAAGTCATGCTTGCTTGCTTTCTGCAGGTTGGTATCTGAGAGGCGTGGTGCTGATGTTCCCTCGTACATGGTAGAGCTCAGGGACATCATCTCAAGCTCTCTTGATATTCTCGACGAGAACTTGAACTTGAACACCAAGTAAGTGGTTTCGGCCTTGTTCCAATATCTTTACACCAATCGCTTCCCCTGGCAATATGTTGTTCGATAAGCTTTAACAGATCCTTGAAAGTTCCCTTGAAAGTTCCACCGACATCGAACATGAAAGGGAATAAGATGCTCTATACCGTATCATTGGAGAAACAAGAATAGGGTTAGGAAATCTAGCAACCTTGAAGCGCGTGCTCGCACAGAAAAAATCTAAGGACGGTATCTTAGAGCTTAACACCTACCGAGGCGGTAGCGTAGTCGATGATAGTGAATAGGTTGACGCATTTGCGAGGAGCTATGATCAAAACGACCGACTGTGACAATGAACGGCCACATTGCAAGGAGAGTTCCCACAATACCAGCACCCCGGACAAAATGCGAACGACATCAATCAATTGAAGAGTATTATACCCGATTTGACCAATACCAGACGTGAGTCCAAGATCCTGTATGATAAGCTGTGTTCACTACTGGTCTTTTTCGTGGTAACCTTACCTCGAAACCCTATCTCATCACACCTGCTATCGTCATCTGCCTATCTGCCAGAGCGACCAGCGGTATGTGTTGCTGACCTATCTTCAGACGCGCATACGTTCCACTCACAGTTTACTGCATCCCATACTGCTATGTCATATGACTCTATACCATCTCAACCTTCCACGTAGTGCTCACGCCAGCCTGTTCATCTCTCCTGTTTTGGCCGGGTTCAATTGGGCTGGACTGATTCTTCCTTTTGTGAAGCTTATACAAGATACCCTCACCGTGAGTCTCTTTCATTTCGTCTCTAGTAAACGTCAGCGTATTCCAACACGGGACCTTGTCATTCTTCACATCAAACCATAGTGGCCGGGTGACATTTCGAAGTATACCTTCTTATGATGCGTATAAAAGCGATCTGTTGTTTGCCGGTACGTAGATGTGAAGTTTTTGACTGAGTATGAACTTGTCCTACGTTGCAGAAGAAGCACGTCTCAGCGGCTTCCGCCAGAACGTACCGCTGGAAGCCTTCAGCATGGCTCTGGGTACACTATATAACCAAAAAGAGCTGCTGTAGTCTTTTGATACCCCAAGATTCGTGAGTGGTCTGCAGATTAACATTAAGTACCTCATATTCTACTCTAGCATTGACACGGCTCGAAGATGGTACTGGCGGCCATTGACCGACTGTGTTGTGACCATTCCTATACTTTGCCGGCTCTTTCGCCCCTTGTATTAACGTGAATGATGACGACAGATTGCAGGGTGAGCGAAAGCGTCTCGATATCAGCAATAAATGCGTTCAATCTAGGCAGGTCGACGCCAAGTGGTTGAGAGTGAGCGTGCAGGGGCTCCCAATGAAGCTTGAGGGCCAACCTGTTCCGCTTGCTCTTCATAGTAGTGAAAGACCGAATCGTCTCGGTATTGTAGTTCATGGCCAAGTGGTTGAATACGTCCATGGTATTGTGACCGACGGATAGCTGCTTGGAACGCTAAACATAACGACGACTTTCAGCGATTATCGGAAAGAGGAGGAAGTACAAAATCATGGCGAAGTGTTTGATACAGCGAGTCAAGTGAACGGGCGGCGAGCCTAATTGTATAGATGGTCATCGCCGCTAGTTCAGAGGCGGCAGCTCCCGTTGAGAACGGTCAAGTGAGTGGCGCCTGAGCCACGGAGTGGTCGCTTTCATTTCTTGTCAGTAAAAGTAAGTCCAGGCTATCAGTGAACACTTCCGCGTAACTTTCGTGACTATATAAAAGATAGCGGCGTCTCCGAGCATAGCTGTGTGCAGTAGCTGGCTATTATCTGCATAAGGTTGTTTTGACGCTTTATGTTGTCTTTCAGGGTGCAAGTGGTGTTTTTAATGACGGGATCAGTGAACTTGGATCTATCGGTACAGCCAATTGATCCTGAATGGAGTGGATGTGAGCCATTATCTGGGAAGTGTTGATAGGAACTGGTGTTGGCTACTGTCCGAGCTTACTAAGATGACAATGTGGAATGATAACAATGCGGCGTCTTCAGCCATTTGGCCCTTCACATCCATGTAAGCTGACAATGTTACTCCGAGTCCGGAAGGCCAATACCCGCCCAGTCCACAAGCCCATCTGCCTCCACGTGCGTTCCAAGGCCACGCCTCGCATGCCTTGAGCTCCTCTGTTGTAACACAACGTCATTGATTCATCGTTTTCTTCCGGTGGTTGGTCGGCGGCTTTAGGTTCGATTTCGCCATCGTGTACTGTTTGTATGGTCAGCATTGACATCGAGGAAAGAGCAACGTGTTGTTGACTTAATGTACCTGGATGACACAAACAGCATATCACAGGTAGGATACCGCAACTCACACCAAGGGCAGAGCTGACTCCAGACTCCAGACAGGTTGGTAGACAAGACGCACGAATGAGAGGCATGGAAACGGTGATGATTGCGGGCACAATGGATAGATGGCTGAGTGCAGTTGACAATTGTATTGGTGGGAAAGGCGCGGCAGTACAGAGTCTGAAGATGCGGAGAGGTCTAAAGGCAGTGAGTGGTGTGAGTGACCTAACCATGGGCAACTTGGCGCAATTGACGAGCAGATAAATGAGAAAAAGGTTGTGAGGTGGGTAAGCAAAGAACAAAAGTGCGCCCCACGTCAATAAGAGCATTTCAAGTGATGCACGCACTCTTTTCTCCTGCATCAACACTGAACAGCTGTGGTCTTGATTGGCGGTGGCGGAGCTCAGGCGTCTTCCATCGCTTAACTACGATATCCACGTGAGTCGTCTAGGACCGAGACGTCTTGTAACCATTCCAAACAATAGAGTTACACCTCGTAAAGGTGCAGAATTTGCGGTTGCTGTGGCTTCCTACCAAGCTGACTCTGTAAGCCTCTGTTTATTCACTGCAAAGCTGTGATAAGTAGCGTAGGTTCGTACAGACCTTCGCAGCATACGTCATTCAGTTGACGTGTATTGAAATAAAATATTTTTTGCTCTATCTTCACTTACGATAGATTCCTCTGAGATTGAGGTGTTGGTGTTGTCGTTCTGCGTCACTGCAGGTGCATTCTAATGCGTACAGTCCACGATTTGTCGGCACTACTTCAGTTTCAACATAATGGTATTTGACTGAGTCTGTTCGCGAGTTCGTCCTATAAGACGTAAATTACTTTTTCATCTCCCTTAGCTACATTTCATAAAGTATAATTTCTGTCGTTGCTTGATGTCCGAGGAGCGTCGCCCTTTGTTGCTCATCTCTGTCGTCATCGTTACAAAACATCACAGCACCTTCCTTCGCCAATACTCGCGACGCGCCGGTAACCAATAAACGCAGTAACATTACATGTAGCTGTCATGATTACTTACTGTTTGGGTAGTGACTGCTTCAAAAGTCGCGCGCGTCCTTCCACGTGCCGTTTGTGCAGCTGTTTACAAAGATGTCGTTATTCGCTCCTCGGCTTTTGACAACTGTCTCACTCCGCTACACTGCTACAACTGCCTCATTTCAGGCTTCTCGGTACTCAAGTCTTGCAGCCTCACGCCTATTTGTGACGAAGCCAAGATATCTCAACCAGTACCGCACCATGACGACCGATCCTAAGCATTTTATGTACACCAGCGGCGAGACAGACCCTGTGTGGATTCACCAAGTGCCTTACAAGAACATCCCAAAATTCTCAAAGCTCGATAGAGACCTCGAGACAGATGTGTGTATTGTTGGATCCGGTATCTCAGGTGTTTCGGTTGCATATGAGCTTGTGACTCGAGGCCTGAACGTCGTCTTGATCGAAGGCCGTGAGATACTGTCTGGAGAGACCGGCCGCACGAGTGGCCACCTTGCCAACGATCTGGACGATGGATACACTGCAATTGCAAAGAAGCACGGCGACAAAGGTGCGAAGGCTGCAGCCGAATCTCATACCTGGGCGTTGAACCGTGTCGGTGAGATCTCGAAGCAGCTCGGTATCGAATGCGAGTACCGCCATCTCCCTGGTTACGACTTTTCCCAATACCCTAAAAACGACAAGAACCACGCCGACGACATGAAATCAGTCATCGAAGACGGACAGAAAGCGAAGGAGTTGGGTATTGCAACAGAATACAGGGAAGGCTTCAAGCTCAAAGGCTGGGAAGGTACTCCTGACCAGAGTGATGCGGTCGTCTATTCGGGTCAGGCCACATTCCATCCTACACAATACGTTAAAGGTCTACTCGAATTTCTCCAACAACAGCCGAATTTCTCCTGCTACACAAACACACGATGCATGGATGTCAAGGAAAAGGGCGTCGAGATCTTGGGCATGGGCCACAAGGAAGTCCTCGTTAGCACACTCGACGGTCACACCATCAAATGCGCCGATGCTGTTGAGGCCACATGCGTGCCTCTACAAAAACTATCTGTTATTGCTGAGGAGGAGTACTACCGTACGTACTGCATTGCCATTCGTGTACCCAAGGGTTCAGTAGAGGACTGCCTTTTCTACGACTCGGTCGACATGTACAAATACGTTCGTCTCACTGCGTGTGATGAGGAGTTTGACTATCTAATCACGGGAGGTGGCGATCACAAGGTCGGTCAGAGCGACACGATGACGCCTTTCAAAGAGCTTGAGGACTGGACACGATCACGGTTTCCCCAAGCCACCACCGTCGACTACAAGTGGAGTGGACAGGTCTTCGAGCCTGTTGACTACATGGCGTTCATCGGCAAAAACCAGGGCATGAAGCATACCTACATTGTCACCGGTGACAGCGGAAATGGTCTCACACATGGCGTCCTGGCGGGACGGTTGATTGCTGATGAGATTACGGGAGTACCGAACCCGTGGGCTTCCCTCTACAACCCCAGCCGTCTCTCCTCCATCGCCAAGTCCCTACCTAGCATGATTAGCCACGACGTGCAGATCAATTCACAGTACAAGCGCTTTCTGCAGTCCGACATCAAGGATATCGAGGACCTGGTGCCCGGCGAGGGTGGAGTTCTCAACCCCACCGGCAAAAAGCCCCTTGCTGTCTACAAGGACGATGGCGGTCAGATCCACAAGTTCAGCGCTCTGTGCCCTCATTTGAAGGGTGTCGTGTGCTGGAACTCGGCTGAGAAAAGCTGGGACTGCCCTGTACACGGTAGTAGGTTCAGCAAGGACGGTGTGCAGCTCATTGGACCCGCGAAGGCTGGTCTTGAGCCGGCGAATGAGAGTGGTGAGGCGCTGCAGAATGAGGCTATCAAAGCTTAAACAGCCACGGTGACGACCTCGAAGGTAAAGTCACTGCACCCAGAGAGGCAGTCAAGAGACGCTTAGGGTATTACATGTATATTCAATAAAACTTTGCAATAATTGAACCCTACTACAACGCGAAAAATGAGTCGTTCAGCTACCCTGATCTACACCAGTGTGTACAACGTGATATCAAGGACCCAACCCAGGTCCGCTCGCATATGACTGAGAATCCATAAACGCCGTGCTACAGATATCTCAACCTCGTCGTAACCCTGATACTCAAAGCCATCAGCTCTACCTTCCTTGATCGAACGGACCCAAGCCAAACCTTCTACGCCCCACCATCAGCAACAGCCTTCAACAATCCACCCATATAGTTTTTCAAAGTGAGGTTGTGGCTCGCCACGAAAGCAAGCTGCTCCCTAACCGGCGCAAACACCCTGGGGACCCATCCCACACTCTTCGCCTCCTGCTCTTCCCGCTCCCCGTCTTCCCGTGCTTGCTCGCGCGCGGCGTCGCTCAAACGTGGCTTCTTCGCTCCTGTGGCACGGTGTGCATTCGGGCTTTGTGGCTCCGTGGCGCTGAACGTGCGTTTGTGTATGGGCGAGTCGGGGATCTCGAGGACCTCTGACGGCGGCGGAATCTTATTCAGCTGGCGTGCTAGGTTGCGGAGGACGAGGACAGAGGATAGGGGCAGACCGGCGGCGTCGTTGGCTTCGTCGGTGGCCGTATTGAAGTAGCGGAAGTTTGGGGCGAGAGATGAAGATTTGTCTGTGGGTGTGTAGTGGTTGCTGCTGCCTGGATTGCTGCTGAAGCCGGTGATTGATGTTTGGGCAGAGGAGGTCGAGGGACGAGAGTCTTCGGCGGCACGGTTGTGGCGCGCATGGATTGCTTGCTTGATGGATGTATCAGGGAGATGGGTCTTGATGTGCTGACCGGCTAAGAACGCAGAGTCTGTGTCTGAGGCAAAGTGGGTGCAGTTTGCCCAGTAGCAGTTATAGGTTTGAGGTTTTGAGGTAGCGATTGCGTCACCGTTCTCCATGTCAATATCTGGCTTGGGCTCAAGAAGCCACTGACCTGTTTCCTGATCGCGAGGGACTTTAAGATGGACGCCAACGATGTGTTCCCACATTGCTCGTGCTCCTGATGCAAACTCGCCGCACTCTGCCTTGGTAAGGTGGTTTTGGTCTGGCTGGCCGTTGACAGTGCTTGGTGCTATCCAACAACAGCGCATGTATTGCTTCTTTGTGCTAGGGTCAACCGGTACAGATCTTGGCCTGATTCCTCTAATCGTGTACTTCGGTTGGCCGCCAACTGTCAACACTTGCGCAGATGCGCCACCGAAGGTTGTTGATACATTCGTAATGAAGTCCTTGGCTGGCATAAGTGCCTTAAAGGCAGATGGATTGGCAGTCATGGCTTCTTGGAATGCGGCGTTGTATGCCGACCAGAGCTGGATCTGGGTAATTTCGCCTGTTGGGTCTTCCTCGAAACATGTCTTCAGCCATTGCGAGCTTCGCTCCGGCTCCTCGAGGGTCACAAGGTGATCGATTATTGCGGATGACAGCTTGGGTGCTGCATCGTTGGGCGTTGACGATTTGGTCGGTTTCGGCGTGCTGCGCCTTTCTTCGTAGGCGATAGCGCCAAATTGTAGCAATCGTACAAGTTGGCCCACAACACCTTCGATGTTCACTTGGTGTGCAAGGAGCTCAACATTATCTGGGAATCCTGTAAAGAGGTACAGGAAGTCCAGACATGCTATCCTAAGATCTTCGTCCTCAACCAGGAGCCAGTCGCAGATTGATTGTAATGTTTTGACAGGTACGTCAGACAGTTTGTTTGTAGCCTCCAGGTTCATCGATATCCTGCCAAGCGCCCTTAACGAGGTGATGATACGGCCGCGATCGTCGGTGTCAATCTGAGCCAGTAGAGATTGGTACACGGGGTCTTGTGAGTCCAGTATCCAGTACTTGGTCAGTTGTTCGGCGATCTCGAGGGCGTAGTGTTGCAATTCAACAACAGTGGGATGTTTTGGCAAGTTGAGTGAAATGACAATCAAGTCCCGGATGGCCGGGATCGTTGAAGCGAACAGAGCGTTTTCTTTGAGCATCACCATATTTCGAATGATCAAGGCTGCTTCATTGATCATGTTGAGAGCCTTTGCGTTTTCTTCTGGCAACAGATCGTCGTCGATGTCCAGAGTTTGCAGGGCGCGGATCTTTTTTAGCAAGTCTTTGGTACCCGACAAACCATTGAGAACGTCCGCTTGATCGAATTCCTCCTCGACGTACGAGATGTCCCATTGAACATCGAAGAACAACGATCCAACGTCAATGACTTTCGCAATGAGTGCCTCAGCAAGTCCGGGAAATTGATCGAAGCGGTACTTGTCGCCTCGTTCGTGGGAAATTTTGACAAGGTGGTGCAGTGCATATGCCTCTTCTTCTGGTTCTTTCGATCGTAACGCGTGTAGTGCGCGAATGTAGATATTTGGTCCAGGGAAGCCGGTACCAGGCAGCATCATACCCTTCAACGGTACTGGCCTATTTTTCCTGTTTACAATGTACCTCTTCCGCGAAGCAACATAAGCGTCGAGATTATTCGACGGTGTTACGACCTGCTTTAGTGCCAGGGGAATGTTTGTTCGCGGCTCATAGTTCGCGATGGCTACAGCTGCGGCGCTCGTGCCGTATCCATTGAGCTGTGGGGAGTTCAGATGGCCTGCAGATTGGCGTGTTTGCCTGATTGAGCTTTCTGGCTGGAAAAGCACGCGCTGTGGGGGCGCATGGCGCAGTGATCTTGTTGCCCTCCCCGTGCTGCCTGGCTCGTCGACATCCATTTTGTCTTCTTTCGGCGTCTTCTTAACGTCGCCGTCTTCGTCTGAGTCGTCTGAGTCTCCGTTTCTCAGCCTTCCGGTCTCACGGCTGCCTCTGTAGAAGTTTTCGACAGTTCGGTTTAGCAAATCCCCTCCCTTGGCCGTAATGTCTTCGAGGATCTCTTTGGGCGGTGGCTCGCGCTTATGTATCGTCGATATCTCGTAGGCTCTGAAACAGCTGTCAGCGGGTTGTGGACACAGCTACGTTGGAATGCGCACGCAAGATTTTTGTAGTATGCTGTCTTGACCAGGAATGCCTGCGTGGTGAGCTGACTTGCAGAGCTGTCACGCAGAAAGTCTGCCGCTAGTCTTCTCCACGCAAGCTTATTATTCTTCGTATCTGAGACCTTGTCGTATCCGCCTTCCTCATTCACGCGCTTGTATAGGCGCAACAAGTCAATGTGCTGATTGGCAACCTTAGGCTCGCGGTCGAGAGTCGTCCTGCGCGTGACATCAGCATGCGCTCAAGGCAATATCACGTTATCGAAGCACACACCCTCTCTTTTCGTGATATGCCTCCAGTTCCTCAATAAACTTGTCGTATTCTTCAGTGCGCTCAATGGAGGGTTCTCGCGGTTTACTGGGCGCCATGGTTCAGTGCGCACACGAAGTCTGGTATTTGATAATTTCAGTCGCGGGACACCCACAGGCTAAGTGGTGTGCCTGACACAGACGCGGCGTCGGTGGTGATTGCGATTGTCGCGGCGCGTTTGGTCGCGGTGCTGGATGAACATCAGAACGCCAGAGCTCCAGCAGTTCCACTCTCGCGCCGAACCACCCACGCTAGTGCACGTGATATGACCTATCGTCCCTTCCCTCCCAACCATCCCTCACCTCAACAACACACCTCAACTGATGAAAACGGCTTCCGAGCTGCTAGACAGAGCTTTCCCTTACTGTTTAGACTGACAGCAATTAATGTTTGACTGACACTGCAACTCGCTCACTAACCATTATGATCTCGCTTTCGCTGGCGAAGCTGTCTACCGCGCAAGATGCTAACCCTGACGAGCAAAACTTCCAATGGAGGCACGAAACTAACAACCTCATCTGCGTTATCGATTCTTACCAAACCGGTGGCTCTGCACTCCAGCTGATGAAGATCGTACAGGGCACACAGGTTCGAGTAAGAGCTGCAACCATTCCTCACTCCGCCACCTCGAAGCCTGATTGACCAAGAAGGCCAATTGACATGCTAACATAGCCTTTGCAGGAAACAATTGAGCTCGAACATCTGATCCTCAAAGGACAAGAGCTGGTGAGGAGCATGCAGGAGCGTGGCGTCGAGCTGAAGGGTGATCAACTGCCCATATCCGCCATCATTCGGTGCCCGCTACTGGCCATACGGTGGCAGCTGCCAAATATGAGGGTGAGTCGACACCAAATTCTCCCTGACATAGAGCTTATGATCTGTATAGGTTCGCCGTCTGCAGATCCGATTTCAGGCAAACGAAGACTTCGATCAAGTGTACAGCCACCTTCATCGTCTGGGTCTACGCATGAGTTCGCCCCAAAACCAGCTCAAGGATCGAGACTCAACTGCAGGTCCGGGAAACAGCGCGAGGCCAACACCCTCACCAATACGACCTGCAGCTCAATCTTCGGGGCCGTCTTGCCCCCCTTCAAGGCTCACAGAAATCACAAACCGGCCTTATACTGCCGTGTCTGCTCCCACCGCGTTGGAAACTCAGACACAGGAAGCTGCCCACACGCGACCAGCTTCTGCATTTCCAAACTCCAGCTTCGCATCTCCAAATCCACTTACACCTCCGATGTACTTTCCCAGACCAGACTCTGCTTTGGTTTCGTCATCAGACTATCCTACCAGCTTTCCACCACATAATCGACCAGTAGCGACCATTGAACAGCATGATGTACCTGCTTCACGCCCGGACACTGCTCTTCTCTACGACCGGCCTGATACTGCAGAACTTCCGCCTCGAAGAGAACTCCCATTTAGGCGCGATTCCTTGCCTACATCTTCTGGGAACGACAGTAATCGCCCTCAGAGCCGCCCTTCAACTGGTCTGATGGGCCCTCCGCCAATGCCTAATCGTGTCAGTGATCTCCGACCAGGCTCTGCTCGCAACACAAGTCTTGAAAGCGAATTGCCTCCTCTTCGTCTACCAACAATCGTCCCTGATACCGCGAAGACGTCACCAGTACAACAACGACCGCTTACTCCATCCCCGCCTGTAAGAAGCCCTTCAAGACCATCGCACACTGCAACGGTATACCAAGAGCAGCAAACATTTCCGTCCACTCCAACGTCACCTAGTGCATACCCTTCTCCCACCTCTACGTCTCCTGTTGCGGCACGACCACTCAGCGCTGTTAGCAGCGCCAACCAGAACCGGCGTGCGCCCGCATCACCAAGCGCATTCTCAAGTTCTCCCATTCGCAGAAACAAGGACCAAAGCGACTGCGCTTCTGCTCCAATCCTATCGGATGACGCAGAGAACGCCTTGAAGGCCTACACGATGCAAAGCAACGACAGACGTGACGTCGCTATGAACCAGTTCATCTTGAAGAGCCTCGAGAACCCTAATTTTTTGACCCTTGTTGAAGACGTGGAGATGAATTGGGCCCGGCTTGGTCTGGGCAGGTGGTGAGTTTGTGAGGGTGGTATTCCTTGAGAGCAAGTGAAGAAATGCAGGTGACGGCAAACCTTGGAACATGTGGTGGATCAAGAGCTTGTTTGTGATTTCTTTCGACGTCTTTTTCCTCGCCATTATCTTTACCTCTTCGGCCACGATCTGTTCTCGCATGTATCCAGTGTATTCATTATCACAAGACTACCCCCAACATCTTAGAGTATATCCTAGAAGCCATCATCTCAAAATAGACATCATCCATCAACACACTCACCACCGTCCACAGTGTGCCTACATCAACCACTAACGCAGCAGCGCATCCATTCCGCAGACAAGCGATTTCCACAAATCTGCAACCCTAGCAACACTGCTAGTGCAACGCACGGAGCGCCAGAAAAGCTTGTCAAAGCTTATCCACCATCAAACAAAGCTTATTTCCAGAGTCCGGTGAAAGCGATCCACAAGCAGTCTCCACCGAACCGCAGAAACACCGTCGCCGAGTTCAAACTCGCCGTGTCGGATAAGCTAGTCTATATACTTTTCGGCCACATATAGTTTTCGGCCACCCCACCACAACGCGTTACCCACCATTTGACGCGTTCTATTACCAGCACCACCTACTCAAAATGGATACCCGTGAGGTTGCTATACAATCTGCTATTGCTGATCTTAACGCTGGTGTTTTTAAGAGCCAGCGACAGGCTGCGCGCGCGTACGGGATCCCGAAGTCGTCCCTCCAGAGCCGCCTTTAAGGCCATCAACCACACGCGATAGCTTACTTAAATCAACAACGTTTAACGCCGGAGCAAGAGGAGTTTCTAGTAGAGTGGATACTTAAAGAGGACTCACGTGCACAGCTACTATCTCATCCACGTGTACGAGAGATGGCCAGCCGAATCCTCCACATGAACGGCGACTACGAGCTACTTAGGCATCTATAGGTACCCTATTTCATCACACGAAACCCACGCGTTGCCTCTATAGTTAGACAAACAATTAAGAGCGCAAGGACTACAGCAGCCAATTATAAGACAATTTGCGCGTTTCTAGAGCTATTTAAGCGTACTCAGATTAAGCTGGGCATACAGTATAAAGACATATAGAACATAGATGAGACTAGGGTTGGCCTTAGGGTATGTACCAACACTAGAGTGGTTGCTAGTTTATTAAAAAAGAAGGCTTATATTAAATTACTAGAGGATTGTAAGTGGGTGTCGATCCTGGAGACTATCTCCGCTACTGGCACTAGACTCTAGTGCCTAGTCATCTTTAAAGGCAAGCATCTACAAACTACGTAGTTTCTAGCACAAGGGGTACCTAATTAGCTCTACACAACGTTAGAGAATGGATAGACGTTAAACTTAATTAGATCTGAGTGGTTACAACAGATATTTATCCTAAATACTACACCTTTACAGAGGGGGTAGCGGCTACTACTATTAGATGGCCACGGCTCCTATACCCCTATTGACTTTATATAGACTTGCCGGCAGCATCAGATCTATCTCCTGTACCTTCCCCCTCACGCCTTACACATCCTCTAGCTATTAGATCTAGCTCTATTCTCTGTCGTTAAGAGCCGCTATTGTAGTCAGATCTAAGCACTCTCAGCACTTAATGACGCAGCACCTATTAAGAAGGAGAGGTTTATAACCTTATACAACAAAGCAAGAGAGGAAGGACTATCTAAGAGAGTTATACGAGCTGGGTAGAAGGCTGCTGGCCTATGCCTATACAACCCACCTCTAGTACTACACTTATCTTAGGTATCAGGCCAGCCTATTACACCTCTACCACCTCCTTAGGCATTAGATACAGTCTTTGCCACGCCTTAGAGCTTACAGGCCTTATACAAAGCTTAGCAGCAACTCCTTCTATCAGAATCTCTTTCACAAAGCACCCGCCTAATGCTTAGCAAGGCAGGCAAGGCTATTGCTATAGCCAACACTCGCGCAGCTTGGCTTAAATCTGACAACTAACAACTTAAATATTAACTAGATAGTACTAGGGTTACACGCTCTAGAAAGCGTGTTTAAGTCAACCTAAATAAACGCTATAGCAACGTTGAAGCTATTAAGGCTGCTATTAATTAGGCAGCAGCATTACAAGCTGAGCAGGCATCACGTTTAACTAAACAAGAGGCTTAAAAAGCAGCAGCAGCAGCAGCAGCACTCACGCTTTAGTCTATATGTACAGAGTGGCAATTGTAAACGTTGACGTTGAAAAATCACGACTCCAAATAGTGAGGCTTACTTTGGTTGGGTGGCCGAAAACTATATGTGGCCGAAAAGTATATAGACTAGCTTACTGAAATGAATCACGGGCAGCTTAGCGGCCGTAAATCAAGGGGTTGCGCTACACGGAAATGCTGCATCCGCAGGGAGCCGGCGCGGTGCATAGGGCCGGTTACTGCAGCGCTGTGTGTGGCTGATTTGAGGGAAGATGAGGCGCATGGTGCTCCGTGTGGGTGATTGAATTTGGAACAGCAGGGGCAAGTGCCAGTGCGACAGCGACAGCGATAGCGAATGCAAGGTAATTGGTGTTTGAGGTGTAGGTAGGTACGTATTTGCGCGTCGTGACGACGCGTGTGCAAGCAAGCCACTAGATGTCGAATTGGACAAGGGTATAAAGTCCCACCGGAAGGAAACAAAAATGACAAGTTGTCGCCGCAGTACTCCTCTCCGAGAATAGAATTATTAAGCAAAGTAGTTGTAGCCTGCCATGTGGTTGTGGCTGGGCCAGTGGAGTCTCGCTAGACAGCCTGATCTGGCGCAAGAGTGATGGCGGGCCTATCAATATACGCGCTTGTAGTGTGTGTACATGAGATACGGAGCGTCGAAGAACAGCAAGCGAAATTACGAATCACGAGAGTGATGCCATAAAGTCGTTTTTGCTTAATGCACTCGAGTCGAAGTTATTCCCACTTTTAGCGTCTGGCGATGACGCGGTTAGTTGTTGCTGTGCTGCTGCTGCCGTTGCTTGCGCCATCGCAGCGTCACTCGCTGCCGCCATAACCGCCGAGAGATCGTGTTCAGCGTTGGAAAGTGACGTGTCGTGGTTTCCATTGTCTGTGTTGCTGGCTGGACGTGCTTCGGTGCCTTCACGCTCACCGACGGCTGCCGCAGCAAGATGCTGCAGACCAGCCATATTGGGTTCCGATGCCGGGCTTGTTTGCTCAGGAACACTATTTGTGGGCGGTGTGGGCGTCTGCTTTTGATGTAGTGTCTCCCGTATGGCTGTGTCCCAGCCTACGTGGTCCATGCTACGGTGAATAATCTGTCCGTTGTTGAGGGCATCACTCATCTCCTTGATGGCAGCGTGCGCCTCGACCTGAGTTTCTACTCTGTCAGAGAGTTCAGTCAAAGATGTCGCCACAAGGCTAGCGAACACATGGTGTAACGGCGTGATTGCTCCGCTTGTCAAGTTGGCAAGAAATTCTTTTGTCAGACCAAGAAGATCGGTTGAAGGTATGTTCTGTGAGGACAAACGCCCTACAAAGACGCGTAAATATTGATAAGCGAGGTGGGGCGGAGAGTTGTTAGTTAGATCGGTGATGTCTATCGATTCTCGAAAGCCTGTTAGCTGACCGTTGAGATAGATGGATTCGGGCGAAGTGGCAGCAAGGGGAAGTAATGCGAATGGCGAGGAAGGTTCTATGCTAGGCACACTGCCTGCGCGGTTGACAGCAGCCACCTGACCAAGGATCTTGGTAGCCCCTATCCAAAGTCAGTTCCGGCGTGAACTTGAATGCGTACGCAATACTCACGAGCAAGGTGGTAGCCAAGATCACCGAGCGCTGCATAATCCTCACGAGTAAGGGACCCTGAATGCAGCGGGAGCATGATATCTTTTGATCGGCTAGAAGCATGGAATCGATCCAAGATGAATGCTGTCCAGAAAACACGGCGTGAGCTCTGGAACGCCTCGTGGTCTTGGTCTTTCAACGAGTTCAACACTCTGGCATCGTTCAGGCCCGCTTCAGTGATACATCCTGCAATCTGACCAAGTAGCTGAGAGATGCTCCCGACGACCCCTGATCCAGGTTTGTCCGCTGCTAGAGCGAGCAGTATCAGCGATTGGCAGTAAACCAAGTTGTTGTAGAATTGCCGTGACGGATCGGAATCGTTCAATGTGAGCTTCGCTGCGTCGACTGAGGCAAAAGTCTGGTGTAAGAGTTGGATCACGTTCGCATCAATCTGTGGCAGCGCCCTGGGCGCGAATGAACGAACGCATGCATCCAACGAGAGAAAGAAGGCTTCTCGCAGTTTTGGTGGACAATTAGTGAGGCGGTTTAAGACCGCCGAGTCGTGCGGGAGGATAGGCAGTGTAGGATGGATCATGTTGTAGTACCTGTAGCACATCAGCTGACCGCCAGAACATCAGTACTAGAGCCTACTTACGCCTTCAGCGTACTTT
The DNA here is from genome assembly GCA_004011705.1 of Ascochyta lentis. Taxonomy (NCBI): domain Eukaryota; kingdom Fungi; phylum Ascomycota; class Dothideomycetes; order Pleosporales; family Didymellaceae; genus Ascochyta; species Ascochyta lentis. Next base: position 1,141,969 of record RZGK01000003.1, read on the forward strand.
CGTTTGAACCTGTAACAAGATTGCCAGCCAATGCCATTTCACCGAACGAGGTACGACGATCGCCATTGAGCGGTGGTTCTTGAGTAGTCAGCAGAGAGAGCATGGTTTGCTCGAGCGGGTGGTCATTACCGCGGTCCTGACCGGACCAGCTGGACCGGCCAAAAGCATCTTGGAACCCCTCCGACATGCTATGCGTGCGCTTTCGGTGGAACTGAGGTGGGCTCTGAATCTCTGCAAAGCTCTGCTCAGCCATGTTTTGTAGGTCAAATTGGTGTGCTTGAGGCTGCTGGATTTGGCTCTCGAGTGAGTTCAAGCGGTCTGCCAATTCCTTGATATACCTAGCGAACGTAGATTAGCTCATTAAAACTTGAACTTTTGGGACGTGATAAATACCCTTTGCTGGGACCGCGCTTCATCGGCTGTCTGCTGAACTGACATCTCGCACCGGTCCTCTTACAGCTTGAGCAAGCTTCTGGTCCGTTCTCACTGGTCGCGTCGCATCGAATCTGGGTTTTATGAGTATATTGCAAGCCCCATATTCCACCGGCTATCGCGTACCTTCTTCCGCCGGCACTCGTCGCAGGCTCGTGACACCTTCGATCGCTTTCGGCTTGGGTCGTTGGGATCGAATTGCTCGTGTTCGCCTAAGCTCATCGCGACGTGCGCCATCTGCTGCGGCGAGTGCGTCGGCCGTTGCTGAGCTTGGAAATGCGGATGCGCGCCCTGCAAGGAAGCCATCTGAGCTGGCTGCTGGTACTGGGGTTGCTGCGGACCGCCCGAGTGCATCACTTGGTTGCTGAATTGCTGAAGCTTCTCCTGCAGCTGAAGATCAGGATCGGTCAAGTCCTGATGCTGCTGGTGCTGTTGCTGGTGATGGTGCTGGTGCTGTGCGGGTGGTGTGCCACTATGATTTCCGTATGGGCCTGGTCCACCACCCATCTGCGTGTCGGGGTCGGCGTAGTTCGAAGTCATTGTGCAGTGTACTGCGAATGCGGCAGTGTGCGTAGTCGTTGCGCGCGACAACCGAGTCTCCGAGGGCGTCAAGGAGATTATGCGACGCGTTCGCGCTTTGTCTGATTCGCTGTCGTTGTGTTCACGAAGCGTGAGGTTGAGTGAGGGCCGAGGGAGTTTTGCGCGCGCTGCTTGACGAATCTGGCGCTAGCGTCTTTCGAACAGCACGGAGAGAAACACCTTCGTAGTCCACCATCCTGGGATCGAGTGAAGCCATGATGTTCTTCGTCAACGTATTCCACTACTTTGCAGTGGTCTGAAGTGGTGCTTTGGCGTCTAGCAGGCTACCGGTGACGTTGTCGTCGCATCGGAAGAACCTTCGGAGCGCTGCACCCTCATCAAGATCAGATTGCAGGTATTATGAGCAGACAGCTTTCTACAGGCTGACAGGAACAGTCAGATCGAACGTAAGCGTAGTTGATCCAGCGCTGTCGATCTGACTGGTCGTGCTCACTGTCTGCATGCTGCATCTTCTAGGAATTGTGTGTCGACGAACTGCACCCTGAACAGGCTTCCTATCCATCTTCACTGCTCTATCATCGACAGTAACAAGATCCTACGTAGTCAAATGACTGTTCTAACGCTATATGGTGGCAGTTGCTGTGGATATGTCTTGGCTTACTCGATCACGCTGGCAATCGACGAGGGCAGAATCTTTCCAATGGGCTAGCAAGACGGTGTCGCCGGCAACACAACTGGAGTCGTGATGTGTTTGGCAGTGGTAGATAGATTCTCATGTTGCAGATAAATTAGGAAACAGCAGCTGCCAATTTGCCGTACTGTCTCTCTATGATGTACGGAGTGTGTACCTGTGTCCCTCATTCGTGGAAGTGTGAGAGATTCGATGGTTCGTAAGGCTGGAGCCTGTCTCTTATCCAAGGCATGCTGTTTAGAAATGTATCCAGTAGCACACACAACAGATGTACATGCTCGCATCTGCCATACGCTGTACTTGTTCAATCTGTAACTTGCCTAGCATCAGGTGCAGTCTGTTGTCCCAACATTTTGGTGCAGCCAATCGACTAGCAACGGACACGTGCAGCACCGAACGGAAGCAGGGTCTATGGATCAACACACCTGATTCTCACTAAAACATACAGTGCGTATCGAGACGAGCATCAAGCATACAACCCCGTGGAGAAGCGGACAAAGCGTTTCGAAGCGTGAGCAGCACCAACCGTTTGCCCAGTGTTCCAGAGAAGGCTCCCCTCCCCACCTCGCTGCTACAAGCTCCATCCACACGGCCATGGCTGCCGTGGATAGTAAAACGATCACTTTAGCTAGCGCTCTTGTACCCTGCGCCTAGACGAAAAACACAAGAGCAGAGATTGTTGTTGTCCCTGAGAGCACTGGGCGGTTATTCGACGAGGTTGTCACCACTGTTGCTGCACAAGAGAAGGATCTTCACTTGGCAACGGGCGCTGTGCTCTTTGCGCCACGACGGTCGTGACAGAAGGCGAACTAGAACAAGCTACAGAACAAATCTCTGAAGAGGATGAAACACGCCGTAGACCGACCGCACACGTCATGAGGGTAGTGCAGGAGGCAAGCGTTGCAATGGAAGTGCGCGGTGTGGGCAGGCTTCGCAGGCTAGCTGGAGCAGACAGAGGCCATGCGCAGTGCAGGCTGATGCTCGAGCGTAGAGTAGTAGTGGCAGCGTGGCAGTCGAGGACGCGGTGTGGCTCGCCAAAAGGCCACTGCGCGAAACATGAGACTCTGACGGCCAGCAGGGCGGCGGGCGAGGGGACCGCTGAGCGAGGCCGAGCAGCAGCGGTATGGACTGGCATGGTACATGGACTGCATGGACTGCATGGCTGCATGGCTGGACGACTGGCATGGGCTACGGTGAGCCCGCGCATGCGCGGCGTCGTGTGGGATTTGCTGCACAAGGGTGCTCGCGCCGTCGCTGATCGAGGGCTGCACGGGCCAATGCTCTTGCCGATGCAGCTCCCCACAAGCCAATTACAGGTGAGCGAGCGCCTGCCCTCTTCTTGAGAGGCTGCCCCGTCGCTCTTTCCCTCTCTCACTACTCCAACACAGCAATTCCCACAGACTGGTGTTTTGGCGGTCTCCTCAGGAACCACGCTCCACGCTTTCGGCCAGCGCCTCTTGCGCTCGGTTCCCCCTTGAACATCATCTACTCCTCTCTCCACTCTCCACTCTTCACTCTGTCGTCCTCGGTCCTCTTCCGGCGTTCACGGTCCTCGTCAACTCAGCCCAGCCCGGCGTGTTTCCCTCCCATTGATCACGATACCCCACTGCTATTGATTTGACTGTTTCCCATACTCTTCTTCTGCTCTGTACCTTTATCCCCGACCAGCTGTGTCTCCTGCGACGCCGTTGGTCTTTGCATCTGTTCGCTTTGCCGCTCATAGCCCTTGGACCGGCCCCAGCATCCACGACCGCATCCGGCCGTCAACCACCCCGGAATGCCTGTCATCGATGGCGAAAAATGGGCTTGCTCGTCCTGCATCAAAGGTCACCGAGTGAGCGGCTGCACCCACAATGGTATACCACTCCTCGGCACCCTGCAGCATTGAACCTTGCGAAGAGAAACATGGGCTAAAACTAGCTTTCACAGATCGAGAACTGCACCACATCAACCCCAAGGGTCGCCCAGTCAAGCAATGCGAGCACTGTCGCGGCGCACGCAAGTCCAAGTCTCATCACGCAAAGTGCGACTGTGGCGACAAGAAAGACAAGGACAAGCACAAAGACAAGGGCGACGCCAAGGGTGAGATTGCATTTGGCACATTGAGCCGTGTCAACTCTAATGATGCTTCAGCTCATGCCAGCGGCTGCCAGTGCCACTCTGGCGCCAAATGCATCTGCGGCACCATCAAGGAGGAACCTCAAGACTTGAACATCGACACCGGCCGGCAGACACTTCACGAGGCTCGCGCAAAGCCCAAGCTGACCACGGCGCAATCTGAGAGTCACTTGACCATCTTTGCAAATGGCCACCACAAGCCCTGCCACCGCAGCAACAACACAGCGCATGTGTCTGGTATGCCCTACAAGATCCCTCGCCCGCATACGCTACACGGCCAGTCGTCCTTCGCTGCCTTGGCCAGAACCGACAGCAGCTACAACGTCAAGCCGGAGGCGCCAGCTCCAGCTTCGCGTTCCATGGACACGCTCTCACTCTCGAATCCCGATTTCTATGCGTTCCTGGGAAACGGACAACGCTCGGCAAACAGTCTACCTATGACGACTATGGGAGGCAGTCTCGATACCCTGAACTACCAGGACTCGTTCTTCAACAGTCAAAATGGCACATTTGGTGCTCAAGACAGCAACTCACCTGAGAGCAACACGAGTGACACCTTCCCCGCACAGCAATGGCCATGGACAACGACCACGGGCACGCCTGTTAACTACAACTTTGACTTTGGCAGCCTCTCGACGTCTCCTTCCCAAGAGTGTTTGCCCAATCTCGACAGCCAATGGTCGATTCCCTCCGCTGGCTTCGGTCCGATATGGTCTGCTGGAGATCTCCCCCTGGATCCGAACAAGCTCAACGACAGCTTGACCCAACCAATCTCACACAGCGGGGAATCCAAGCAAAGCGGTCCCGGTCTTACGGTTGCGTCTTCTGTTCATTCGGAAATTGGAGAGCCGAACCCATTCGTTGATCTTGATTTCAAGGCTCCCCAATCAGCTGCTAGCGAGTCGTTGTTCTGGGAAGATCAGCCCGTCTACCGCTTCAGCACATCGATGCCAACTGAGAGCCTTGTCGCCTCGATGCCCATACCCGTCACAAACATGTCTAGTAGCCAGGCCTTCGAATCCGACTTTGCCAAGAGCATGAGTGTGGCAACAACCGCTATGCCAACGACAAGTAACAACGACTTTGCCGATGCTGCCGCTATCTCCATCCCTGGTAACTTCGACGATGTCGTCCCCAACGACCCTTGGCCGTTAGAACAGAACCTCATGGCTTTTGACAGCATGAATGCTTTTGATTCTACCTACACGCAGACCTGGCTGTAGTAGAGCCAGGCCTAGTCCTAGACGCCTGCAAGGGCACTGGAGTTTTCCACAGCTTCAGACCCTTTGATGACGCCATGATTGATGACGGTGCTGGTGCGCAATGATACCTCTCGAGCCAATCTTTGTTTCTACTTTTTTCTCGGCCTCTATGGCTTCTTTCAGACCCTCGGTCGCCTGTGTATACTCTATAGACCTGGCCCGAACCCTCTTTTCCATATTTGCCACGTTCAAATATGTTTCATTTACGTCGCTCGTATGTTTGGATCAAGCCCGTATATACATGAAGCGATCTGGGTGGTGTTCTAACAGTTGGTTGCATTGGTTGCGCAAAAACTATAGACCATGGTTTTCGGCATTGTAGCGCATGTTGAGACTATACCATACTACAGAAATGATGAAAGAATTAAGCAAAACTCACCACCAACGCGCCTCATTTCTACACGTTTGGTCAACTGCACTCATCTCAGCAACGCCGCCTGTCAGCGCGGCTAGCGTCGCAAGTCTGCAAACCCTGCCTGACGTCGATTTGCCGCAAGGTGGCCTGGCTCTCCACCAATACAAGCGCAGCCCACTCCCTGCTCTGCTGCGTGGAAGAGATTTCGGCGTCAGTGATTCGCTGGCAAATAAGCGATTCGTATCCCATCGGCAGGACTTGACCTTCCCTTCCTAGGTTGCAGAAGGGTGGGCCCGTAACGAAGGGTAACATCTCCCCACGCTTTTTGTTTGTGGGCATCCAAGCTGCAACGCTTGTGTGCTTTTTGCGGCAGAAGTGAGGGCTGGTGGTCGAGTGACCAGCCACGTTTGTGCAACCACCGGGAGAGCACAGCACTGCGCAATGCTCATGACTTGCATTCGTGGACGCGCTAAGCAGCGCTCGCCGCGGTTGTCGCCGTCGATCTTCGATAGTGAGATTCGTGACAGTTTCTTGTTCCTGATGACCGCCGGCAGCTAGCTCGAGAAGGGCGACTATCGCGGTGTTGTAGCAGCAAGGGCAGATTCGAACAGCGGCAGAGAGTATGAAGCCAAGCGAAAACACACGTATCCCGCGCCCAGAGCACAGCCTCTTCCTCCTTGGCTTCCAGCGATGTTGACGATGCGGCAGGCTGTGAGATGCAACCAACCTCAACTGGAAGCCCAGAGCGCTGGCCTATAGCGAGCAAGGCCGCTGCGTTTTCCGCCTCCTCACGAAGACAGCAAATGCCTCACGCTTGCTCGACTTGATACAAAGCTACGAGAGCTCCACTTCACAGCCTCGCTCGTTGTCATGAACGGCAGGTTTCTCTGACTTCTGGTATCCTCACAAACGTGCTGTTTTCGGCGGGCTCCAATAGCGAAAATGTCTCAGCACCTGGGGCTTAGCGACTTCCTGTCCTGGATGCCAGAGGTACCGAGGAGAGGACGTATGGAATTTGGTCAGGAGGGACGTCCTCCAGGGCGCCTGAGAGCATGGATTTCTTGCGACCAGCATGTCCAGGCGACAACCATAGTTTGCATTAGGCTCTTCACCTCACAGGCCCTCGGTAGCCTGCATCATGGCTGGCGACATCTTCACTCCCGTCTGTGTTACAGACGGATCTAGGCAGTACACCGCTGAAGTGCCTCAACTTGCATCAGCAATCACGGCAATACCTGCATAACGAAACGATGCCTGTTTGTTCCAATGAACGAACGACCATCCAGCGAGGTTTTGGTGGCCATCTAGTGCATGGACTTGCTCTTGTCTTAAGACCTCTCTCACCTAGGGTAACATCCAAAATCATGTCAAGAAAGAGCGCTATAAGTACCCACAACAATACACGTAACAGCAGTCCGGTGAGTAGTTTGTTCTTCTCTCAATTCACAACCAGATTTTTGAGACGCATCATACTTATTGATCACAAGCTGATAAGTATTACGAGGGCACATCCAGAGGTGGTAGAACGAGGTGTGCGCACACTGATTGGTGGAACCTCCCTCTTTGCGCCTTCCCGTGGAGTATGCAACAAGCACACGTCGTTTTCGGCATGCTCGTCTCTTCTTCGAAAGTATCAGCGACATCAGTACGGATTATTCAATAAGTCATCCGTTTGTATTCAATACTTCTGAGTTAGCTTACATCGAGCACAAAGTTCACTGTGACGACCGCGCTACGAATCATGTACCTGCCAACGTACAACTCCACGACGGCTCATGTATGTACGTACAACACGTCAGGAACCACCAAAGCAGCCCAAGGTCAAAACAATGGACCCAAATCCATGCTTGTGGATATGATTGCTATTGCCGACGCGGCTAAAGCCTTACCCTGGCCGCATACATCGGCAAACGTCCCGCGCCGCGGCGTCTGAACCTTTAAAAGCACGTAACGCCCCATGGGGTAAGCTGAGCCAGGGCTAACCTTGACTCACATCATCACTTCGAGATGGACGACGGGTTCAAGCAGCCGGACGACGTTGTCGCCAAAGAGAAAGAAGCTGAGGATGTGGAGAAGGCGATAGCCGGGCAAAATGAGAAGGGCGAGAAGGACGAAGTGACGAGGGTGTCGACGTCGGCTTCAGAGCCTGAGCTGCTGTTTTCAAAAGCGAGGACCGTGGCGCTGGTAGCTACCGTTGCTGCTGCGCCGTTTCTCAGCGTGAGTTATTGATGTACGTTAACAAGACTAGCATTGAGTTGACTTTGCGTTCAGACTATGGCTGTTCAAGCCTCCGTCATTATCTTGCCCACCATCGGCGAAGCTCTCGACATACCGACCAGCAGACAGCAATGGATCGTTTCAGCATACAACCTCACATTTGGTTGCTTCTTGGTGCGCCTATCTTTCGATCTGTTCAGAACAGCCGACTAAACTTACATGTAGTTGCTGTGGGGTAGACTGGCAGATGTGTACGGACGGCGCCTCATCTTCCTCTGGGGATCGGCCTTTTTCACCATAACATCCATCATACCCCCTTTCATAACGAACGAGATCGGTTTCGACATCATGAGGGGTCTGCAAGGTTTGGCGGCTGCTGCCATGGCTCCTACGGCCCTCGGTATCTTGGGCGTGACTTTCCCGCCAGGTCGCATGAAGGACATTGCTTTTGGCTGCTTTGGTGCCGGGGCTCCTCTGGGTGGCATATTTGGCAACATCTTCGTATGATCGGTCCTTTCTTGCTCCTATATACACTGACAACGAACAGGGAGGTGTGGTCGCTGAATACCTAAACTGGAAGTGGGTGTTCTGGATATTTGGCATGGTATCTGCCATAACCACCGTTGCAAGCTTCTTCGTCATCCCAGTACCACCCGTCCAACCAGAACCGGTGATGCGAAACACTGTCGACTGGATAGGCGGCACGCTCATCACAGTTGGGCTCATCATTCTTCTCTTTGCGCTCTCCGAAGGCAACGTTGTAGGCTGGAGCACACCCTGGGTACCCACGCTGATCGTCGTCTCCCTCCTCATCGTCATCGCCTTTGGCTTCTGGCAACACCACCTCGAAACGAAGACGCAGAAACGGCCGCTCATGAAAATGTCCATCTTCAAGAACCGCAAGTTTACGTGGGCAAACGTGCTCATGGGCCTCTTTTTCTCCTCCTTCAACAACTACCTCATCTTCGCAACATACTGGTTCCAAGACTTCCAAGGCCTGTCCGTCATCCAGACCACGCTACGCTTCATCCCCAACGGCGTGACCGGCATCATAGTCGCGACAGCAACAGGCTTCATCTTGTCCCACGTGCGCGGCGACTACATCCTCATATTCAGCACCTTCGCCGTCAGCATGTCGTCGCTACTCTTCGCCATCCCCATTCCAGAAAACGCAAACTACTGGGCGTACGGATTCCCCGCCATGGTCTTCTGCGTGTGCGGCGCCGACACCATTTTCCCCGTCCTGACCCTCTTCGTCGCCAAGACGCTGCCGCCCGAGGACGCCAGTCTAGGCGGCGCGCTCATCACCGCCGTCGGGCAGATTGGCCGCGCGATTGGACTTGCGCTCGCGACGGCGGTGCAGGCAGCCATTATTGCGAAGGAAATGGGCGTCAGTGTTGACAAGGTGGGAGAGGAGGGCCATGGCCTCGGGCCGTGGGATCCCGCGCTCAAGATTGGGATTAGAGGCACAGCGTGGTTTAATTTCGGGGTGAGTGTTGTTTCCATGGTCATTGTACTTGTGTTTATCCGAGGTATTGGGGTTGTGGGGGGGAAGAAGTAGAGTCGGTAAATAAACACACGTACGTGTGAAGGCATACATACACAATCCAGTTTAAAAACTAGCAGTCTGTAGACCGCACTTCGTTCACTATTACTACCTTAACCACCATCACTTCTCCAACTAGACAAAGCACACTCTACTATCCACAACTCAATCTAACCCAACCCTCCAATTCCCCCATCTCCCGCTCACTCACGAACCCTAACACCCGTAACAATAGATAGTCACAACGCCCTCCTCACCACCAAAGCACCTCCCTAAACAAACTAACCACAAAAACACAAGTAGAAGTATCAGTCTCTATACATCTTGTCTTGTCTTGTCTTATCTTACCTACTCTACCTCTCTCTTTATCTACTCTACCTCTCTCTTTATCTACTCTACCTCTCTCTTTATCTACTCTACCTCTCTCTTTATCTACTCTACCTCTCTCTTTATCTACTCTACCTCTCTCTTTATCTACTCTACCTCTCTCTTTATCTACTCTACCTCTCTCTTTATCTACTCTACCTCTCTCTTTATCTACTCTACCTCTCTCTTTATCTACTCTACCTCTCTCTTTATCTACTCTACCTCTCTCTTTATCTACTCTACCTCTCTCTTTATCTATACCTTACCTCTACCCTACAGCACTTATTAAGAAGAAGGAAGGAAGGAAGGAAGGAAGGAAGGAAGGAAGGAAGGAAGGAAGGAAGGAAGGAAGGAAGGAAGGAAGGAAGGAAGTAGAGACGCACTAAGTAGTACAGCAATAAACAAAGGTTGTTACGTTAGTTATTAGTATACTAGGTAATAATTAGAAACTAATAACTAGGACCTCGTTCCGTATACCTAGAACCTCGGTTGTAAAATACTAGGTTGGGATATAGAGGTGCTAGGATTGCTGTATGTAAGTAAGTGAAAATAGGGTAGAGGTAGTAGTAGTAGTAGTAGTAGTAGTAGTAGTAGTAGTAGTAGTAGTAGTAGTAGTAGGTACTTTTTAGTAGAGTAGAGTACAGTAGAGTAGAGTAGAGTAGAGTAGAGTAGAGTAGAGTAGAGTAGAGTAGAGTAGAGTAGAGTAGAGTAGAGTAGAGTAGAGTAGAGTAGAGTAGAGTAGAGTAGAGTTAGAGTAGAGTAGAGTAGAGTAGAGTAGAGTAGAGTTAGAATAGAGTTTACAGTTTCTAAATCTACTTTCTAAAACCCTGCTAGTAAATAGTGCAAGTTAAGGAAATTCCCTTATCTACTAACCTTCCTAACTATCTACTTAACTACTCTGCAAACTATGTGCTTGTTTACTAGAACAGCGTATTTCTAGAAAATACGTAACGTACTCTATAAGCAAGTGACTAGTATAAGCAAGTAACTAGATTTTGCTAAGACTACACTAACACTATACCTACTTTACAACATTACAGCACACAACAATAATATATTATACTATACAGTATATAGAACTAGTCTATAGTACTTTGTGCATCTTTACTATATATTTACGTGTTATGCTCTGTCTTACTATATATGCTACAGCGCCTTAAAGACTAAGTGCTTCTATTAACGCGTAACCTCTTCTTTAACTTCTTCCTATTACTATAGGCCTTAAACTTCTTTAGAGTAGTTAGCTGCACTCCCTTAGCAAAGGTTAGAGTCTCTTCTTACTATACTTACTTCCTTTTGTATAATTTACAACATATAGCAGCCTTATTAGCTGCCTATAGGTTAGTAACCTAGTTATGCACTAAAACTAGTAAATGCGCTATTAGCTCTGCGCCTTTAGTAAGCTAATTAAGAGCGTTAACTATAGACATTAGTAAGCTATTAGTGTGTCTCTAAATCCTCTCTTAAATTAGCTTTAATTAAGACCTAAATTCTAGCGTATTACTTAGTGTTTTAGACTTCTATATGCTGTTGTCTATAGTAGGTAGTATTAGCGTGCGTAGCTGCACTTTAAGCTTTAATATTATAGCCTCTAGGTTAAATAGAACTAGGCTAGCACCTCTAAATCCTCTCTAGATATTACTTTCTGTAATTAAGGCGTTAAAAGCTGCTTTAAAGCATAGCAAGAACTTAAGTTTAGTAATACATATAATCTTGCTATGTATTAGCTGCTTAGCTTAGCAGCTATAGGCCTTCTTTAACAGAGAAAAACAGCCTATGTTAAGTAGCTGCAGTAGGTGTAATAAGTATAGAGGTATACATAGAGTAATAATCTTATGTTCCTTACAGTACTAGTAGAATTTAACTAAGTTGTAGCTCTTATAGCTGTCTAGAATAAGCAGCTAATAGCTACTAACAGTGCGTGCCTTTGTGTGCTTATTAAAGTGCTTTAACTACTTAACTCTAAGCTTATTATTAGTCTAGCTATTGTTAGAGATATTAAGAACCTAGTTGTTAGGTATACTAGGCTCCTTATACTAGGCAGAGAGGTAGTGCTTGCTAGAAAAGATAATAAAGAGTAGAATAGACTAGCCCTTTACGCAGATGCCTTAGATAATACTAGTCTACTTTTAGTTGCTCTGCTGCACTGCCTTTAGTCTCCCTTAACACTTAGAGCCTGTAATAACAGCTCCTATTAATATAACGCCTATTATAAAGCTAGACTTATTAAAGTTATAGGTATCTTTATCTTGTATACTATACTTAGCTTTAGTATTCTCTACTAGTTAGTACTAGTCCCTAATTACCTTAGGATCCTTATATAGAGCTCTCTTATAGTTATACTTGTAATTAAATTTAACTTTAAGCTCTAGCTAACATTTAACAAAGTTAGCAGCCTAGTTCTTGCTAATATAGGGCTAGTAGCGCTTAGTAAGCAGAGAATTAGCTATATCCTCTACATTAGCAAGCTAGGGCAAGTATCCTCGCTTGTCTAGCTTTAATACATGTTAGATAATTACCTCCTCTTTAGTACTAGTTATCCTTATTATGTTAGGCTTGCAATTGCGTTAAGAGAGCTTTCTGTCGCGTTGTTATTATAGGGTGCTTTCTAACACCTTATAAATAGCTGCAGCGTGTAGCACTATAAGATTCGCGTCTTGTTAGATAGCCTAGAGAGCAAGCTGTATGTCTGCTTTGTTTAACAGCCTCTTAATGTTGTTTTGTTAAGGTATAATAGGCAGAGTGAAGTTTGGTGTAGTCTTAGCAAAATCCGGTCACTCGCTTGTGCCGGTCACTCGCTTGTGGAGTACGTTACGTGAATTAACGTAACGTGAACTGTAATGCTTAGAATTGTGTATTCTATATAACACAACACAACACAACATAACACAATATAAACTAATATATCCCTATACCCTTACTAACTTACTATCCCCTCGCTATTCTACTTTATTCTTCTTCTATCTTCGCTGCATGTCTACTTGTACTCTTACTGCTATTGTTGTTGTTGTAGTAAATCTCCTTATCTAATTACTATCTAAACTACCTACCTAACTACTCTACAAACTCTCTACGCTTCTACTAGAACAGCGTATTTCTAGAAAATGCGTACGTGAATCAACGTAACGTGAACTACAATGCTTAGAACCGTGTATTTCAATACACCACAACACTAATGTGTCGGCGCATCGTCACTAATGTGTCCCCGCACCCTCACCAACTCGATACCCCCTCGCGATCCCACTCCGTCCCTCTTCCATCTTCGCTGCACGTCCACTCGCGCCCTCGCGACCGTCGTCGTCGTGGTAATCGCTCCCCAATCCAGTCCAGGTGCGTTTGCTGCGTAGGAATTCGGCGCCGGGCGAGACGACGCCGTTGATGGAGGTGAGGGCGCCGGGTGAGCGTTTTGTTAGCGCGGTGGAAGAGGTTGGTGTGGTGGTGGTGGTGGAGGAGGGGTTGGGGGGTTGGAGGGGGTTAGAGGATGGTTGCATGGGGCGTGAGTGGGATACGTAGCGGCCTGTGCGGAGGTCGAATTCAGGCGGTGCGGATTCTTCTTCTGAGTCTGCGTCTGAATCTGCATCTGCGTCTGCGTCTGCGTCTGTGTCCTGCTTGTCGCTGGCGTTTTCCGCCTTGTTTTCTGCGGCTGCCGTCTCCCTGGCTTTGGCGTCGTCCAAGATGGCGGTGAAGTCGCCGCTCCACTCGCCTGTCCACACGCGGTTCGTGTCGTCTTGCAGCGCTATTTCCAGCTCAAACGGCGTGATGAGCGGTCGCCAGAAGTCTTTGCTCTCGATTAGACTGCTCTCCCAACACCCAATCACGACCCACCCGCCCACTTCGCTGAAGTTTGCGACTTTGGCGGCGTTGACCTTGCCCACGACGAAGGTGTAGCTTTTCTTGCCTGCCGCGGCTATCGTCTTTTGCACGTGTGCTAGGATCGTCATGTAGTTCTTGACCGAGAGGGTGTTGATGAGGATGCCGAACACGGGCGTCGTGGAGAGCGAGGTGCAGAGGGCATAGCGGCGGCGCAGGTTCATGCGTGTGTTTGCGACTTCGGCGGTGGGCGGCGTGGACGACGGGGTCGTGGGGTAGATGTGCGTGGAGGCGACGCGGGAGGAGAGGGTTAGGAGGAGGGAGGTCGGTGGCTCGGAGATGTGGAAGAGAGCCCAGTCGAGCAGGGCGTCTGAGGGTGCTGTGCGGTTCGGGAGGGGCGAGGAGGGGTTGTGGACGATTTCTGTGGAGAAGAGCGAGGTGTAGCCTGCGTGTTCGAGACGTGTATGGAGGGCGGGGACGTGGTGGGAGTAGGGGATGTCGGCCATGAGGATGACTCGTTGTGCTTTGTCGGGGTATGTGGACTGGAAGGTGGACACGACCTGATCGAGGTCGAGGGGGCGCTCAGTGAAGACGTATACGACGGGCAGACGCGAGGGCGGGGAGAGACAGGAACGTCCGTAGTGCACCACGCAGTCTGCGTCCACATGCTCGGCTGCCACCTCGTCGACACAGCAGGCACCATAAGATGTATCGCCGAGAATGAACAGCCGCTCCTCGTCGTCTTGCCTCTCTTCCAGGCCCATGTTCGTCTCCAGCTTCGCGCTCAGCTCCTCGACCGCTGCCCCATTTTGCGCCTTCTTCGCCTTCGCCTTGGCCAGTCCGCGACTCAGCTGCTCGTACACGCGCGGCGCATCCACGAGCAAGTGATCGGGGAACTGCAGCGCGATCCTATCCCACCTCCCATAGCGAATCTCCCTGACGGTGCGCTCGATCTGGTAGGTGAGTGCAACCTGCTCGTCCGCGAGGCGTTGCAAGCTCGACGTGTCGACGGCAGGCGTGGGGTCCTCGAAGATGTGCGTGTCGGGCGTCGACAGGACGGGGGCGCCTGCGAGAGCGGGAACGGCCATGTTGGCTGTGCGGTTGGTGGGAGGGGTGAATCGTGGCGGGGCTCGAGCTTGAAACTTTTTTGTTCGGCGCGGGGCTCCGTCGTCGCGTGGTGATCGGCCGAGAGCATGCAGGGACCTGAATAAGCTAGTTGCCTCACACATCATTGGATAGACATGGTTTGAACTTGTTATACTATGTATGGCTAGTTAAATACATAAAAGATAGATGGATGGTATCACTCTGTCAAAACGCCAGAAATGCAAACCCTAGATGAGCCATATGTGAAGGCCGTCAAAACCATAAGATCCTTTACATCATGAGGTATCCGGCAACGGCACCCACAAGAGCCAACCCAACAGCGTTGGGCGAGAACTTGCCAACACCGCTGTCCTGCGCTGCCGCCCCAGCATTGCGCAGCGCAGGGAAGTAGGGCTGCGAGGTAGTGGCTAGCGTGCCATTCCAGCAATAGCTACTGAAGCACTGCTGGCATGCAGCAGGCACAGCCTCGCCGTTGCGCTCCAGCGACCTAGATAGGACGGCACAGGCAACACATGTGGGCCAGTCCGAAGCGCCCTCGCGAGTCGAGTTGGCCTGGGTGACGACATCGTAACCGTTCTGGATCATCGAGTTGCGCTCGCTCAGGGTGTAGTCGAGCTTGTTAAAAGTCGACGTGTTCGAGTCGAAGCTGTAGGGGGAGTTGGGCAGGTAGACAATCAGCGGGGGAATGTTGTCGCCGGATGTCACATTGCTGCTGTTGCAGCCGAAGAAGGTGGGCTTGTTGTTGAGGCCCAGAGCGACAAACGTATCGTGGCCGGGGATGTAAGGGAACGACGTCCTGTTCATGATGGAGGTCTCGGCACGCTCAAACGTTGCGATCAGAGCAGTACCGTTGGGCCAGTTGGGTGCGGATGGCGCGATCGTGTCTGCAGACGAATCCACCGCGAAGATGACATCAACGTTGCGCATAGGCTGGATGACGGGGTTCAGAGGTATGTTCTGGAGATCCTCGCCACCATCGACAAGCGTGAGACGCTCGTGGTCGAAGCTGGGGTTGGTGTCATTGTGGTAGCCGTAGAAGGGGTTGGGTGAGTAGTCGGCAATATCGTTGTGGTCCCTTCCAACATCGGCGAGAACGTTCGAGATGACGCTTGTCAGGAAGTCGGGAAGATCAAAGCCGCCTAGGGAAAGGAAGATCTGGTTGAACAGCGACGAACTAGTGCCCATCACGAAACCAAGGTTGTCGAATCCCGCAACACAGCCTTCGCTCTGTGCAAGCGCTCCGTTGGAGAAGTTGGAACCAATGTACTTCAACGGCGCGAAACCGTAGGTAGTAGGATCAAACGAGCCCATCTCGAAGGGGTTGAACTCGAAAACAGTGGCGTTCAGAGAAACAACAACGTCTCCGGGGGAACGTTCGTCGGCGACCAGAATGGGCATGGGTGCCTCGCCGTTAGAGAATGACTGGTCGTTCTGAATAGAAGAGAAAGTGTAGGCTGGCGCGCCATCGCTAGCGTTGATGAGCTGGAAAGACAGACCGCGGCCGTAGTAATCGGTGATGGAAGAGTTGAAATCTCCTGCAGGCGATTTGACCTTATCGCTAACCGTGCTGACCAGGTTGTGGAAGTAGTCGGCTGTGGAGAGGAGTTGGATGCCGCCGGTGGGAGGACCCTTGAATAGAGAGTTCTGGAACTGCCAAATCTGGGTACTTTCTCCCTGGTCCTGGATGCTTTGCACGCTTGTGAAGTTGTTGGCATAAATGCTACCAATCATCCAACCTCCACCAGACAAAGCCGAGACGTATGTAGCAGACTGGAGCAGTCCTCCAAGATGCCCACTGCTTGTCGCATTCCGTGTGCGGTTGTCGAATGCAGACAGAGCGCCCGCGCCGTTCAAAAGAGCACGATATCCTCCACCCGAGAACGAGATGGCGATATTCGGCAGTGCAGTCGTGTTGTCGCGGTGTTTCTCGATGTATGCGCTAGCATCGAAGTTGGGAATATTGGCACGCGACAGGAAATCCTTCATGGGATCTACAGTGTTTGGCCTCCTCTTCTTCAACCACGCTGTTTCCGAGTCGGAGAGTTTGTCTGCAGAGCGAATGCTGGGCCGTGTAGACGGGCAGTCCACGACAGCAGGCGCGTAGCCGTTGGGCGCCTGTGGGGTCGCACGCCTAACAGGATCCAAAGCATAGTCGACAGGTGCAACTCTTCGAGCTTCAATAGCATCACGAGACTCAATAGCAGAAGCTGGGGCCATGTCAGCAGGGGTTGTACAGAGGTGAAGGCGAATAACGTACCGCTCGCTAATGTTGTCAAGGCCGAAGCCGTAAGAAAGGAGGCGTACTTCATCCCGAGATGAATGGTAATATACGAGAAAGGAAATGCGTGGAAGGAGATCCTCCAAAAAATAACCAGCAGACGGCAGCGGAGGCGCAACAGTTATATGATGTGAGCACGACCAAGACGGGAGCGACGGAATGATCAATGCGGCGGTGTTTCGCAGCCAACACCGGATGAGCTAGGAGAGATCTGACCTCATCGAGCCTAGGATGAGGAACCTGGCGTGGCTGGGTCCCTGATCGTCATCCCTCCACTTATTTTTGGACCGCTTTCTCATCACACATTGCCATCTTAGGCCTGGTCGTGTGCCGCGGCATTCATACGGTCGCCTTACCCGCCTCATCAGCCTCTTGCGCTGCTCACACTGAGCCCGTTCTGACGCCAGCGTAATCGCGTGCTGCCCTATGGTGAGAGTCAGGTATAGTAGTGACGCCTCGTTTTTAATGCAAGGAGCAAATTGGACTGCATTGCGAAACGTTCGGCAGCCGGCAACTATAGCGCGAGGAACGCGCTGAGCTTACTTGAGCTGCGGCGCTTGCCCTGTGGCTGTGGCACCACCAAGAAGACGAAAACCGCAGTTCGTGGGAACCAACTGTAGCACACGGACTCGGCGCTCGACGAGGACGTGCTCCGGCAAATTGCATCCTTAGCAGTGGAGATTGCAGACTCCCATTTCGGAGTTGCTGTGCAAACGACAGACAGACCAAACGCTCGCCACCACGCACTCCCACACGCAGCTGAAGCTGACAACGCACGAGAAAATAAAACAAAAACTCCCATGACGGCGTCGTCCCACCAGCATCGACTGCGCACCGATGCATCCGCGATGACGAAGTTATGGAGCTGTTGAACACAGCGGCGTTGCAAAAAAGGTTTCGCGCTACAAATGGCAGTGGTAGTGAAACGCCATGATTGGCCGAGCACCTGAACACAGTCAGCCAACAACACCATCTAAACGAGGATCGAGGATGCGAGAATACGCATATACGCCTATACGACAGCACAGCACAGCACAGCATCCATCCATCCATCTATCTCTCTATCCACACCTACCCCCCACCGCACCATCCGCCCACGCAGCCTGAAACGAAATGAAAAAAAAATCCCCCCTCAAAAATGAAATGAACTCCCCACCTACACAATCCCACCATCCCACCCCCTTCCTTCCTTAAGGGTAAACATACCTACAGGACAACCCACCACCCACCCCACCGCCTTTACCAACTCACACGAAAATACGCCGCTGCGTACACTATCCAAGAACCAGGTCCCCAGCCCAGTCCTGTCGAGTATCACTTCGAACGCACGCAGTCATCACCTATTTATTACCTGAATTCAATACCGATCCGGCGGCGGGCGGCGGGTGGTGGGTGGCTGGGTATCCGCTCCGCGTCCATGGGCTGGGTTGAGTAGGTAGGTAGGTAGGTAGGTAGGTAGGATCGTTGTTGCACTTGCGTTGCGGATGGTATGTGGTGGTTCTAGTGATTTCATTGCTAGAGGTGAGGGGTTGGGTAGTAGGTTTCTGCGGGTGACGTTGTTGAAGTGTGGTGGATTCGAGCTCGTAGGTTAGAGGCGGTTGGTGTGGTTGGTAGGCGATAGTGTGGGTTTATATTGGTGTGGATGTTTCGATTCGACTTGGGATTGGCAAAAAGTGAGTAGGATGTATCTGTCACGAACAGCGTCAATGCTGCATGTCACGCGTTGAAGGAGTCGGCTGACGTCTAGGTGCTGGTGTCTTGAATGCAAACACTGATAAAACCCTTGAGCTTGTCGATGTTAATCGACGCCGCAAAACATGCCTCCCCAGCAGCTCACCCTCATCCGCCACGCGCAAGCCTTCCACAACCTCAACATCGAAGGCCACCGATTCCACGACCCTCGGCTGACGCTCGAAGGGCAACAGCAATGTCGCCATCTGGCCTGGAAGCTCGGGGATATGTATTCAGTCGACTGCATTGTTGCGTCCCCACTGCGACGGACGCTGCATACCGCACTCCTGGTTTTCGAAGAACTACTACAGTTCAAGCCAGATCTGCGCATCATCGCACTCCCAGAACTGCAGGAGACGTCTGACTTGCCGTGTGACACTGGCTCGCTGGTTGGAGAGCTGGAGAAGGAGTTTCGCGGTAAGCCGGTCGACTTCTCTCTCGTTCCGCACGACTGGACCGACAAGGTCAACGGTGTATTTACCCCTCAAAGCAACTGTATAGCAGCGCGGTGCCGAAAAGTGAGACATTTCCTGGCTAGTCTTCAGGCTGAGCATGTCGCTGTAGTGGCGCATGGTGCTGTGTTGCACTACTTGACTGACGACTGGTATGGCGCTACAAGCGGGATTGGTGTGTACTGTATGCTGCAGGTAGATTCGGGCTTACAAGAGTAGGTACTGGCTGGTACAACTGCGAAGCCCGCATGTACCGGTTTGATATGTCGACTGACGTGAACGTCGTTGATGCTGCAATTGTCGAGACAGATGAGTCGCGGCTGAACAGAACATTGACCGTTTACCGTTTCTCGCCAGAACAGCAGCTTGATATGAAGCACGAGGCTGAGACTGCGTGGGCAGCTGATGGCTACATTGTCCTCTGTGATGAGAGTGGTGCTGAGCGCAGTCAGGATATCGTTGTGGCGACGGCGCAACCGACGAAGCGACCCAAAGCTGGTAAAGGTGAATTGAGATGCGTTGTTATGTGATTCAAAGGTAGGAAGAATCTACATGTAGGCTCAACGTAAAAATGACGACAGTCAAGCCGTTAACCCCTCGTTGTATCGTCACCAGCGTGGTGAGGATCAATCAGTTCCCAGTCGTCGTCTCCCGTCAAGAGCGGCTCTGTGTCATTGGACTGGGATCGAGTTCTCTTCACGCCAGGGATAAGCTCAGATGGGCCGCAGTCAAGCTCAGACTCGAAGCTTCCCAAGCTTACTATATCCCATTCTGCGTCTTGTTCATCCCCAAGCTCCTGGCCTGCGTGCGGTCTGCTGGTAATAGCATGTTTGTCAACCGTGGGTCTCGCTATGCTGGTCTCGCCGAGCGTAAAACCCCCGTTCTTGTCACCGTGTTTCAGCTCCATCCTCTTTGTAGTCTGTAGCGCCATCTGCTCTTTCCTTGCCGTCTTTTCAGCTTCCATCACCTCCTCTGCCTCGGCTAAGATCTTCTGAAACACGTCGTCTTTCTCTGGGATCAATTTCTTCGGTGCTTTAATCTTCAGCAACGGCCTCAATAGCCGCTCCTTGCTAGGGCTGGGCGGCGGGCAATGCATGTAGCTACCCAGAACCTCGACTTGTCGCAAGCCAGGCAGACTTGCAGTCTGCGCACACAGCATAGCCCAGCTGAAGTGATGGTCGGTTGCGATGTAAGCGTCTATGCACAACCTGATGCGACGCATATGCTGCTTGGCAAAGTGTGAGAGTAGGGACAGGAAGTCAGGGAATACGCTCTTTGTGCCCCTAGGGCAGAATGCGACGGAGTGGTACAAAAGTGGGAGAGCTTCGTGGTAGATGAGTTTGTTCGATCTTAGGACGGTGATGCTGACGGGACAGTTGCGCGGCTTTTCGAACGTGGTTTTCACCAGAGTGCGGAAGCGCGCACACTGGCGTAAGGGGTTGCAGCAGGGTTTGCTGGATGGACGCTCGTGGGATGAACAGGGCGAGTAATCACGGTCGATGCATAGGACGAGATGATCCATGGAAGGATCTGTGATTGCGTATCTCCATATCTCCAGTCGTAGCTCTTTGGGGAGCGAGAGCAGAGGACAGAAGTCTGGCTCAAGCTGAATCGCGTGGTGTCTGATGGGAAGCTGGTGAGTAGTCATGGCTGTGGTATCTGATGACGATTCTGCGATCAAGAGATGGTGACACGATTAGCGACGGTCTGGTGCATCTTGGAAGAGTCAAGTAAGGTGAAATGGAGAGAAGAGGGAGGGAGGCTGATGGTTGCTGCCTTGCATGGCGGGCCGTTCCAGCGATAGATGCGGGGTGCCTCACGGCAGCCCTATAGGAGCACACGCCATTGAATGGCAAGCAGCGCCCTGTTGGTCATGTCCAATGAAGAATTGGAGTGACGGGTTCTGGTTCTCTTGTTCATCAATGGCTGTCTAGCAGATGGATGGATTGTCGAGATGAAGCACAGCACCACCACCGTCTGAGCCTTTGTCAATATCAATACATGGAAGGAAGCATAGGTGTGGAGTGAAGGAGGGTGAAGTTGGGAGAAGCAGGGATCATTTTAGGGCCACAGTTATCGTTATCGGCGCCAAGTCCAAACTCCCACAGCCGACCAACGTCGAGCGCTGGACAAGTAACACGCAACATGCACTCGGGCAATTGTCTGAGCCCAGTCCGCTATGAATGGGGTGACATCACGGACACGCGGTGAAGTGCAATCGGCGGAGCAGCTTCCCACGCCATGCTCGACGCCCGAGCCGGACGATGTGGCAACACGGAGCGGACGCCTCCGCATTGAGACGAAGGACCATGTATGGGTGCACGAGGTGTCAATTGTGCAGAGCCCCACAACGAGCAGCATCACGACCAGCAGACGCACGAGCATCACGACCAGCAGACGCACGAGCATACACGAGGAGGCCGTCCTGTCCGACACGAGCGAGAAGCTGCGGCCCATCAGATGCCCTGGCGACGGTCCACGCAGGAGCAGCGTGTCGGAGCACGACCGCGTACTCAAGCTCAGTCCGCGCCAGATCCAGGAGCTCACCAACGAGCCAGCGAGCATCCCCGTCCGCACCGCCACGCCAATTCTCGAGGATGCCCTCGAAAGCGAGACGCCTGGCGACGACGAGTCGAGCGATGGCCACCGGGTGCTGGGCGTCGTCTTGGAGCGGCCCATCCAGCTCAACGACAGGCGGTCGCCGAGCGGCGAAAAGAAGCGGAGGTCCTCTCGCAGTCGTGACCGGCGTCTGGAAAAGGAGATTGTCGTGCTGAAGACGCCTGCCACGGAGCTGAGACATGGCCGCCCAGGCCTCAACTCGCGATCTGTCACGACGCCCATCGTCCGCAGGATGGACTCGAGCACACGCTCTCGCGCACAGACAACACAAACCCACGATAGAGAGGAGAGGAGAGACGACCGCAGAGACGACCGCAGAGACGACCGCAGAGACGACCGCAGAGACGACCGCAGAGACGACCGCAGAGACGACCGCAGAGACGACCGCAGAGACGACCGCAGGCTGGCTCCTTCGCCCCTCCTGGAGCCTGCACCGGCGCTGCCCTTGCCGCCCATGTCTATGCCAACCTTCCTCTCGCTGGAGCTGTCCGCTGGCCGTCCGTCTCCACTCTACATCTACCGTCCGTCGAGCGACGACTTCCCCTACGAGTCCTCCGCAATCAAGTACGAGCGCCTGCTCAACTTCCTGCAGATCCCCTACCAGGTCGAGGGCGTCCTGGCTTTCGGCGCCCTCGCCTGCCTCGACGCCTGGATGCACGTCATGACCATCCTGCCCTTGCGCTTCCTGCTCGCTGTGGGCGTGCTGATCAAGTGGTGGGGCTCCGTCATCGTCAAGGAGTTTCGCGACCTGTCAGCTTTCATCTACAGCGGCCTGCCGCGTGTATGGCAACGGCGGAGAAACACCGACACGCCAACGCCCGCCGCTACACCTGCAGACGAATACCCGCCCTCCCTATCACGCAAGCTGTCTGGCAACGTATCACAGTCTGTCAGCTCTGCTGCTGCCAGGCAAAAACACGAGATGGTGACCACCTTCAAGTTTCCAGACTTGAAAGACTCCAGGCCGAAGCGCAGTCGCAACTCGCGCTTCCGTCACCGCCGGACAAAGTCGACGCCGTCCCTGCTCCTGCCAAATCACAAAGCGGACATCCTCAAAGGCCTGCTGGTCGTCTCCAGCTGCTTCGTCTTGATGCGCTTCGACGCAAGTCGCATGTACCATGGCATTCGCGGCCAGTCTGCCATCAAGCTTTACGTCATATACAACCTCCTCGAAGTCTGCGATCGTTTGCTGTCGGCTCTCGGCCAAGACATCCTCGAGTGCCTCTTCTCACGCGAGACGCTCGACCGAAACCCGGATGGCCGCAGCAAAGTCATCCGTCCGTTTTGGATGTTCCTGCTCGCGCTTGTTTATACCGTTGTACACGCTACAGCCCTGTTCTACCAGGTTGTCACCCTCAATGTCGCCGTCAACTCGTACTCGAACGCGCTTCTGACGCTACTCATGTCCAACCAGTTTGTTGAGATCAAGGGCACCGTCTTCAAGAAGTTTGAGAAAGAGAGCCTGTTCCAGATCACCTGCGCGGATGTCGTCGAGCGTTTCCAACTGTGGCTCATGCTGCTCATCATCGCCATGCGCAACATGGTGGAAGTGGGTGGCTTGAGCATACAAAGCAGCGCCACTTCTTGGACTGCCATGTTCACGGGTAGCGGCAACGCCACGTCTACAGCTTCCTTCGCAGCTTCTAGCATCATCCCGATGAGCTTTACCATCTTCCCGAAGTACATTGCACAAGTCCTCAATCCCTTCCTCCTCGTTCTGGGCAGCGAGATGGCGGTTGACTGGCTCAAGCACGCCTACATCACAAAATTCAACCAGACGAAACCACAGGTATACGGCAAGTTCTTCGACGTCCTGGCCAAGGACTACTACTCCAACGCCTTCAGCGATCCGAACTTAACGCGCCGTCTCGGCCTGCCTGTAATCCCGCTCTCCTGTCTGTTCATCCGCGCAGCAATCCAGACATACCACATGTTTATTGCAACCTACATGCCGCCTCCGATGCCTTCGTTCTCGACCTCCCTCACATCAGAGTCCACATCGTCGCCCACGACCACCGCAGCCCTCGCGCACATCGACCACGTCTTCCGGCGGGCCCTCGGCCGTTCCTCGTTCGGCGCCGGTGTCCCCAAGTCGTCCTGGTACTCGCTCCCCTCCTGGACACTCGACGACCTAATCGCAGGAAGCACCATGCTGATCGTATTCCTCGTCGTGTACTTCATCTTCCTAGCCTTTAAGCTCCTGCTGGGCATGTTTCTGCTCACAATCGCGCGGAAGCGGTGCCACGGCATGAAAGAGCGGGAGATGATGAATGTCGAGACAGGCGGGAAGCGCATTGGTGGGTGGGGCGTGGTGGATGTGGATGAGGAGAAGAGGAGGTACCTCCACCTCGATGATCCGGAGGGGTTGAGGAGTCTGAGAGAGCGCGATGAGAAGACGAAGAAGAAGGAAGATCAGGAGCGTGAACGGGGGACCAGCTTTGGCCATGTCAGCCGGTATGCAATGGTCGCTAAGCGTATATGGTAGACCATCTCTACAGCAATCTCAAAGTCACTTTTTCCCACACCTTCCCTCCCCTCACAACTTCCCCTTTCCCTTCCCCGGCAACACCCTCAAGATACTCTGCTGGCTCATGCACGCCACCGCCCTCCCCTCCTCATCCCAAATCCACGCCTCACTATACGTCCTCCCCTGCGCCCCAACATGGGTCCCCACCTCCCTCAAATGCCACCTCTCCAAATCCACATCCCCAAACACCCTCAACGAAAAATCCAAACTCGAACACGCCCCACTATCCTCAAGATACATATGACTAAAACTCAACGGACAAAAACTCAACGCCCCATCAGCATAAAACGCCAGCGCAGCCAGCTGCTCCGTCTGCGACGGCAATTCCCCTGTAGCGCGAAACCAGTCCGCGGACGTGCGCGACGGTAACGGGAGGTGATCCTGCGAGTGCGGCAGCGACTTTGCGTGGCCTGAGAGGTTCTGCGCGAAGATGCCTTCGGGGCACATTTTGATATCGAAGAGGGAGGAGTTCAGGGCGAAGGCGGCGGTGAATGCGTCGTGCGTTGATTGCGAGATTTTGCCGGCGGCGAGTAGGTCGGCTGCGGTGCGGGATTTCGCGGGGCAGAGGGTGTGGTGCGTGTACCCGCCTTCTCTTCTCGGCGGGCAGTGGTAGGAGAGTAGAGTGCCGGCGGGTTCTTGGATGTGGAAATCGGAGGTTGCGAAGAGGCAGATTCTTTCTTTTGGGGCTTGGTTTGCTTTGCTGGCTTCACTATCGCTATCGAGTACTTGGTACACTTCAACATGCCGCGTAGCAAACGACCGCGTCTGTCTCACGTCCCTGACCCGCGCGTACAAACACCGATCCACACTCGCTGGACCCAGGTAGTTGCCCATGAAAGAGTATAAATGGTAGCCCGAGGGAACGGAATAGCAGGCGGCTTTCAATGCTACGGCGAGTGCGAAGCCGCCGTATGCTATGCGTAGTGCGTTGCCCATTGGTTGCGGGGGCTGCGTGCATTGGTATGTGGTTGGGGAGAGGCGGGTTAGGGCGAGTTGGGCGGTGAAGGGGAGGGGGGTGGGGAGGGCATGGTTGGTCTGATGGAATGAAGAAACGGATAAGTTAATGAATGCTAGGTACTGTGGATTGAAGTGAGGGTTGCTTGTGGTGGTGTTGTTGGTGGTCAACTTGTATGTCCGATAAGTAATCCTCTGCCGCTAGTGAATTATGTACCTCGGCAGCGAATTCGAAGTGAGAGGGGAGGATGGAAGTTGCGGTGCTTTCTTGTGATTACCGTTACCGATCAACATACGCTTCTCTTTCATGTGAAGTGTTCCGAGGATCCGGTGAGCAGTCATTGGCTCTCGGACCGTTTGCGGATGCCGTGGCTAGTCCAATGTCGAGATGGTGCTCTCCTCACAACTGTTGAGCGTTGGAGAGCTTATTGTACTAGCAGAAACTGGGGGCTTAACGTGGACATAGAGGGAGATGTATGGTTGGTGTAAGAGGCTCCAGACTAGTCCCAAGGTGGATTTTGATCGTAAGCTGCAAAGGTAGCGCAAAAGAATCCTAGTTTCTCAACGTTGATGCATATGTACCGAAAGAAATAATAAACCGAAAATACTGATATACCACAAGAACTAATATACCAAAAGAACTACTGTTCACCTTGCTAGACTATGAATCCCTCCTGAGACTTCGTGGTTAGTGTCAAAGCCGACCGTGGCCTGGAATGTGCAAAGATTCAGATCATTCTTGGCTGTCGACAATGCGTGCATACTAGCAGAACGCATAAACCATGGAGAAGTGTTAACAAACCCATACCGTGGTGTCCTCCACCTTCAAGCAAGTCGTGCGGGTGGGTTGAGCTGCTCATACATCTGGACTCGCTTGCTTATGGCGAATGCCTACGTCGGCAACCCTACGTGTTAGCTATCCACACCGCATTGGCTCTTTTCCGCACATCAGCTGAACTGTGCTTGAGGGCCAGTCACTTACAGTAGAGTTTATCTAATCAAGTAAACGGTACTTTATTTCGACTTCTTACGCGGGTTTGTGTGCGATTGTGGGCGAGAAGACCTTTTGCACCTTAATCCGAGACACATAGACGGTGTCCAGTTGGAAGAGAGGCTCTTGAAAGAGACGAAAAGACTGTAGTACAGATGAGTAGGTCCACGCTAGAAAAACCAGCTCGATACAAAAATGGCACGGGGTTGGTGCAGAACCTAGAGCCCTCATCCTCGCTAGTACTGCTGCCTGTCATTCTCAACAGCACTCGGCGGCTTCAATGCTTCTCATATTGATGAACGTCTTGGGAAGGTGCTACAACAACAGGTTCCACTACAGTTGCTGTAGCTCTTCTCGCCCAGAGAGCTGGGTACTAGAGCCGCATATTGCATGCATACTTTTTCTGCAGCGCCACGTGGTGCGCAGAAGACCGGCCACCCAGGTCTTCGTCGGCATGCCGCCCACGTTGTGATGCACCCGGATGAGGTCGGCGAGCCGATGGATGTTGAAACACCACAGGTAGTCACTAGAGCCTGCGTCGTGGAATATGCCGTGCTACCTGGGCGAGAGAGAGGATACGAGGACGTGGTGGTGCAGTATTGAACCCTAGTACACCCTGTGAAGGCTGGAATCGTGAGGACCAGGCTCTGGTGGAGCTCGATGCAGGGCTTGGTTGAGTGACACTGCTCCTCTAGACTCTGAGACGTGCGCTGTATGCTGTTGGTCGAGGAAATGCTGGGTGAAAGCATACGTCGAGCTGTTGGTGTTGATGCTGGCATCATCTCGCTTGTTCAGGCTCTGCAACGCCTCAACGAGAATAACCACGCGAGTATATGGTCACCTGAAACAATATTGAGTGCATCTCCATGGCTTTTGCACCGGGCGTTGTGTAGCAGGATGGACGCACAACAGGTCGCTACCGGAACTGCCCCTCCGTAGTGCAGAGATCAGCGTACAACCTTCCCGCAGGGGCAAGGCGTCGGACCAGGTTTCTCGAAGACATCCTCGTGGTTCCCGGGATTCGCACATCTGACGTGCGTTGGCGCTCGTTGTGCATCTAAGCGACGTTGACGTTGGCAAAGTTATGGAGAGTTTACTGTTCTGACCCGAGGTTGTCACCTCCTTCCTCGCTGGCTGACGATCGTCATGGTTTCACACAGCAACGACAACACTCGCTGCAGCAGCCTCGATTGCGGCAAATCCTCTCTCACCTCGATCGAAAAGCAACGGGCGTTTGTTGAGCTCCGTTGCACCGGCCTCGCGCGTGTTTGAGTGAGCGCCATCCTCGGTACGAGAGGCTGAACTCCGAATGGCTTGGCTTGGCCGAGGTCCTGATTCACGATGCAGCTTTTGGAGGACATAATGTACCTTACTTTGGTAAAGAATGTTTACGAGGCGCAGATGGGCGCCTGATAGTCTTGAGCCCCGCAATAGTGCATGCACCTTCTGCAGTCTTCATCTCGGGCTGGCGTGGAACCGAGGAGCAACTTGAGACGAGAGCAATTTTGGACATGGACGCGAGGCCTGCAGGCAGGGACTGAGTTACTGCAAGACTGCGAGTCTCGCAGTCGGAGCGATGACAGCGACCGGTCAAGGGTGATGGTGTCTCATTACAGAGCGCACGCCGTAGCAACCGCAGAGCACAGATCGTGTGTAGGCGCACG
The DNA here is from genome assembly GCA_004011705.1 of Ascochyta lentis. NCBI lineage: Eukaryota > Fungi > Ascomycota > Dothideomycetes > Pleosporales > Didymellaceae > Ascochyta > Ascochyta lentis. Next base: position 1,169,629 of record RZGK01000003.1, read on the forward strand.
TCCCTGGGATGAAATGATTTGTATGAGGCTTACATCCAGACGGCTGGTCAACAGGCGGCGAAGCTGCATATTCGGGAGAGGCACAGTACTGCTTTCCGCACCTACGAGCCCGACAGCAAGGGCCCAGGCCTACGGAACACTGCTTTGACGCTTCTTGACTGGTTTCCACGGTGTGTGCATGGCTCTGGGTTGAGGGCTTGCTGTGCCGCAACCGATTGTGTAGTCCCCGAATCCTTCGAGTAAGGGCATCCCTAGTGATGTTTCTTTCGAGGGTCGTGTTGAAGGCCGGTGGTGCTCGAATTTTTTGATGTGACGCGAGGGTGCAGGGTGGTTTGCTGCAAGGCGTTGAAGACGAGCGAAGGAATAAAGAGCCGCTCCAAAACAGCGTGCAGCGCTTCCCGTCATGCAGTAGCTTCGCGTGGGCTTGCTGTCGCACATGTTTGTGGGATCTGGAAGTCTTCTAGAACATGTCTTTAGCCTACTCGAGCAGTGTCCGAAGATACCCCTTCTAGCTCACCCGGCGAAAAAGTGTCCAACAGTTTAATTTCATATTGGACTTCGCGCTTACTCCACTGCAAAAAGTTTCGGAGGCCGCCTCGACTTACTCTGCGGTTCTTCGTGCGACCAGTTTACGTGATGAGGAATGCGGACCCTGGGAACGCAGCACTACAGCAAAGTAGGATCGTACAGCCGAGCAAAGATCTCTGTGCCTGAGCTCCACCCGCGGCAATAGTTCCGTAGCACACAACGGCATGCCGATTGCCTTCCCGCGAAGCACTGCGGGAGACAATGCTCCGAGGTGGCAAAAGCGATTCGTGACAGTCTCGAAAGGAAGTGCGTTTTGCAAGCAGAGAAAGACGTGAAATTGAACAGCGTCAAAACGTGGCGCCTATTACAGACAATACAATTTCACCGTCACCTACCCCTGAGTAGCCTCGTAGATGTGGTGATGCAGCGATCCGTTGGTCTGGCGTCTGGGGGAAAGTAAACAGCCTGAAGAGCTGTGGCTGATCTGTTTCAAGTCGCGTAGCGTTGACGAAATTGTGCATGTGTCAAGTTCAGTGGTTCTTCACGTGCGAACTAACGTCTGTGTGGAAAAAAAAGAAAAAAAAGAAAAAAAAAAAACAGTCTGGGTGTATTTGCTACGCTCGCTAGGTTAGCTCGCACCTGTCCGTCTCTTGAATCTGGCTGCAGAGCGCATTGGCCAAAGCAGAGGCTGCACTTGGTTGTTGCTGTCGGTGGTACAGACAGCAATAGGGCGTCAGTAGCTCCTCGGGGACAGCGAAGACGCAAGCCTTCAAGATCTTCGTGTGCTTGTACACAGTACGTTTCTGGTCGGGCCGAAGATGTAGAGAAGAAAGTGGGTCGAAAGGCTAAAGTAAGAGGCCGAATCAGCAGCTGCGGACAGACTTGCGGGTAAGTGACATTCTGCAGCGACGCACGTGGAAGCGTTTGTGTAGCGGGAGGGCAGTGGAAACGGAAACAGAAACGGAAACAGAGGCTGGGGATGGAGAGGGACGGGGTGAGATGAATGCGGGCAGGCCATGTCAGGTCTGGCGAGGTGGAGGAGATTGAACTCGGGCAGGTCAAAGAGCGCGGTGGCTGCAGAGTGGTGCCTCTGCGGTGTTGCGTTTTAAAAGTGGCAGGCCTGGCGCAGATCAGACGGGAGCGAGACGACGTCTGATCAGTGGGATTTGGCCGATGTCTCGTGACGGCCGGGGTGTTGGTGGTGAATGGCGCTCGAGCAGCGAGCAAGTCGGCGTGGTGCAGCAAACGGGCGTCTGTTGGGGGGTGCAGTTACGGGGCAGCGCCGGCGGTTGGCCTGGTCTCGGTGTGCGAGCAGATGGTGTGCGCATAGTGAGAAGCCAATGCAGCTGCAGCTTCCAGAAGGCGTTGCTCCTGTCTAGTGCATGTCAGCCCCGGGTCGTGCAGCGCTGCGTCTGCGTGGAGAGGGTTTGGGTGGTCCAGCGCCCAGCGTTCAGCGTTCACGCCAGTGGTTGCAGCAGCAGACGTGCACTTTGATGAGGTGTCTGAGGGCCCTGAGATAACGCAGCACCATGTCGTCGCCCTGATGATCCCCAGGCAGGCACAGGCACAGGCACCCAGGTACAGACAAGGCTGCTGGGGCACAACTGCCGGTACTTGCTCAGCGGTCAGTGGTGACACTGGAGACATGGCTGCCGCGCTTGCCAGCTTCACGGGGCAACACAGATCAGCATGCGCTTCGATCCAAGTGCCTGAGATATCGCAGAAACACAGCGTGCAGGGTTGCTGACTCCTGACGGGCCCTAGCGCGGTGAGCCCTCCATGCTGTGCGGCGTGGGCAGCGTAAAACGTGGCCGGCCTTCCCTGCGACGCGCCACCTGCAGACGTGCAGACGTGCAGACGTGCAGTCGAGCACTAGAGCTAGGTAGATACTAGAGGCCAAGCGTGTGGGAACTGCATTGCGGTGGTGCTGGCGTGTGTGCTCAGTGCTGGGCGGCGGACTGGCGGACTGGCCAAAGAACAAAGTGCATGCCCGCCGAAGCTAGCCTGCCCTGGGACACGCCGACGAGACGTGCTGCCTCAAAACTGCCTGCCTCCTTTCGAGCTTCTCTCCGTGCAACTCCTGCCCGCTGCTGTTGCTGTTGCTGCTGCTGCTGCCTCAGCCCTATCTGCGTGTCCACCGCTACCCTGTCCAGCACCCGTCTGTGGTGTTGACCAAACGTAAAGAGCCCTGTGTCCCCGCGGAACCCTGCCTTGGCTTGCCGTCCATTCGACTTCACCCACCACCGAGAAGAACGACGACGACCTTTGTCCGCCATCGTGACCGTGACCGCAACCTCACCCTCGTCCACGTTTCCACGCCCACGCCTACGTCCACGCCCTCGCCCTCGCCCTCGCCCTCGTTCGCCTGTCCGCCTATCTACCTGTCTGGATGCCTAATTAAAAAAAAAAAACGCCCGCACCCATCTCCTCATTGTAGCCCGCCATGGGTCAGAGTAACGGCAAGCCCGTGGTGTTCACCGACCAAGGTGCGTTGTTCTGTTTTCTGCGTTCTGCGTTCTGCGTTCTGCGTTCTGCATTGTGCATGCTGCGTTCTGAGCTGCTGCACGCCGGCGTCATCGCCCCTACCGCATTAGGATCTGCGCCTGCCTGCCTTGCGGTGAAGCCTGCACCTTCCATTGCCCCAATCTGACCACAACCACACAGTGAACCTCAACCACTTCCGCCTGCTGCGCGTCGTCGGCAAAGGAGCCTTTGGCAAAGTGCGCATCGTCGAGCGCAAAGACACCGGCCTCACATTCGCCCTCAAATACATACGCAAAGATGAAGGTTTGCCTGCACTATCCCCCACCGACCAGGATTCGAAGCGCTGACGCTGTGTCACAGTCGTACGGTCAGAGAGCGTTCGAAACATTATACGAGAGCGACGGATGCTCGAGCATCTCAATCACCCTTTCCTCTGCAACCTGCGTTACAGCTTCCAGGACATCGAATACCTGTATGTCAACAGCCAACCACCAGACACCTCAGCGAGACTGACGAGCACCAGATACATCGTAGTCGATCTCATGAACGGCGGCGACCTGCGATTTCACATCTCGAGAAAGACGTTTACAGAGGAGGCGGTTCGTTTCTGGATGGCCGAGCTTGGGTGCGCCGTGCGATACATCCACCAGCAGGGCATTGTGCACAGGGATATCAAGCCTGACAATGTCCTGCTGGACTCGGACGGACACGTCCATTTGGCAGACTTTGTGGGTTGCGCTCTTTGTGGGAGCCGTTGAAACCTTGCTAACACGACGCAGAACGTCGCTTCAGACTTCACCCCACACAAGCCACTCACCAGCAAGTCGGGGACCCTAGCCTACCTGGCCCCTGAGGTGTACGAGGGCAAGGGATACTCGTGTGAGGTTGATTGGTGGTCTCTCGGTGTGCTCTTCTACGAGTGCATCTACAACAAGGTGAGTGCTATTGGGAGCATGACGCCAGTAATCGACTAACCAAGACAGCGACCCTTCGAAGCCAGCAGCCACGATTCCCTCGCCGCCAAGATCTCCAAGGGCGAGCCTACATACCCCGTAACCAGTCCTCCCGTCTCGATGCCATGTCTGCACGCCATCAGCTCGTTGTTGGAGAAGGACCGCAAGAGAAGGATCGGGGCTATCAGTTTCGAGTCCTTCATCGACAACCCCTTCTTCCGCCCTATCGATTTCGCTGCGCTGGAAGCGAAAGAAATCACGCCCGTCTTCATCCCCTCCAGCGACAAGACCAACTTCGATGCAACGTACGATCTCGAGGAGCTTTTGTTGGAAGAGGCGCCGCTCGAAGCACGAGCACGTCGGCAGAAACCGAGAGAAGCGTTGAAAGACGACGCAACAGAGGCTGAGATTCGAGCGGAGGAGCTACACAAGATGATCGAGACTTTGTTCGAGCCGTTCAATTACACGGTGGTTGCCGATTCACGGCCTGCCGCAGTCGTAGTCGCAGATCCAAACGACTCAACAGGTGGCTCGAGGACCAGCAACCAGAGTAACAGCGACCACGGCCCCGCCCCTGCTGCCGCTCAGCAAGACCCCTGGGGACGCCCCCTCGCGACGCAGAGATCTCAGGAAGGCGATCTGCACCCCACTCGCTCCACGACGATGACGAATCCTCGATCTACGACGCATTCGCCCAACGGCAGCCCACCACTTGCTACGGCCAACCTAAATCGAGGCAACAAGTCGACTACTGGCTCACAGGTATCGCAACGCGGAGAGCACGCAGATTACTTCCCCACCGAGCATACGGAAACTACAACACCTTCATTCTCGCGGCCCATGAACAACCGCCCGCGTGGGTCGCAGCGCAGTACCAGCATGGGTGGCGGCGTACAGGTAGTCCTCGACGGTACCGGCTCATGGTCTGAGATGGCTAACCAGAGCTCTGCGCTTGTACAGACTCCCCAGACTGAGAAGCCATCAGGCATGCTCGGCTTTCTTAGTCGAAAGAAAGGCCGGGACAGGAGCCCAAAGGCCAAAGAGAGGGGCGTGCTCGGCAAAGAAGGAGCTCGAGTCATCATCAGCAACACCTGATGATGTCGACTTTCCAACCCGATCATCTTCCTACGGCTCGACGAATTCCTTTGCGACGTTTTGTTTCGAGTTGTTTTTCTTGCGAGGCGTTCTGGCGACTTTGGCATACCATTTTGCGCTTCTGGCTTGACGCCCCGCTCTCTTATATTGCATATACATGCATTTTCCACGACCACATGTGGTATGCAGGTTGGCGTTGGTCTTTTGTTTTCGCGTTTAGATGTGCAACGTAGCATGTTGGATGGATTTCCCGAGTCATACGCATTGTGGGAAGAAGACGGACACGAGATCTAGAACGTACCTGTACATTCGGCTGTATCCAGTATCAAAAGGCGGGACATAATGGTCTGAGGGGTGACGCAATTGCATAAGGCGGATGCAAGTCTATCTCCACTACTTGGTTATCATACCTCGCAATACCCATACCGCTTCGAATCCACAGAACTTGGCCTTTGTTCACGGACTACAGGCTAACGGGAGCAGAACAGCTTCGTGAGTTCTAGACCCGGCCTGATCGGTGACGCATGTCCCTGGCTATGTCTCAAGTACAGCGAGGCAGAGACCCGTATAATTGGATGAAACACACGTTTACTCGCCCCGGTTTGTATGATCTCCAACAGCAGGGAAATACGAGTCCCCGACCTTGCCGCCTTGGATGAGGGCACGTCCTCTCCACGGCTCGCATCATGCAATCCAATAATCCAGTCTCTCTTACACGAACAGGCCAGCCTGCCCGTTGCCCCCGTAGTCCAAGCTTCACTTAAGACGGCACATCATTGCTTATCAGAACACACCCCACCTCGTCTTCAGGCACTTCATCCACTCCAGTGACGCGTCCATCTCTCGCCTGCCCATGTTCAAAGCTATACTGAGCGCAATGCTGAACAGTGACTAGTCTCAGGTCTTATCCACATCCAAGCTCGACAAGCCAGTGCCTGCCTTACCAGCCACATCGGATATCGCACTCATCCCATCCCGAGACAAACGAAACGAAAGCGTCTACACTGAACCGGCCAAATGACTCCACTCCAACCCAAACGCCCTCCCAACAACAACCACCTCTCGGCCATTCCTAAAGCTACCGAGTCATCCTAAACCCTCCCACATGCACATCACGAATCAAAACACCCGTCGGAAGCCGTCCACCCGCGATCCGCCCGCCCCTCGTATGTAGGATAGGAAACATCCGCACCGCCTCCTCACCTTAGTCTAAGTATCTTTTTCTAAACATCCGCGCCAACGGACAGATTCCCCGTACATCCAATTGCTGCACGCGCTCGCACACTAAGCTTCTCCCTTACCGTATGTGCAGGTAGGTGTGCGACCATGTACCTAAGTAGACACGATACGGCAATCGCCGCGCAAGATTCGCGCGCCTAGTCTTCCTGCTCCCGCAACTGTGGTTCGCGGCGGCTTGGCCCGCTCGTCTAAGCACTCTGTAGTCTGATGCCTGGCTTTTTTGCTGGCTGGCTGGCTAGTTGGGTCGCTGGTTGCTTTCGGGCTGTGAGGTTGCTGCGTTGGGGTTGGTGTCGTTGGTTGTGGTTAGCCTGGGCTCTGTTGGGCTGCGGTGAGAGGGAGGTAGGGCGGCCGCGCGGAATGCTGCCGTCGGGGCGAATGCGGGTTCGGGAGGTTGCGGCATGTGGGTGCGCGCCGGAGAGGTGCGTTTGCAGATTGGGTTGCGTTGGGTGGTGGTGCGTTTGCGCGTGGGTTGCGAGTAGAGGTTAGTGTGCGCTAGGTGGAATTTTAGGTAGAGTGAACGACGAGTTTGCTAGGTACTATAGTAGGTTGAACCGACAAGGTTTAGTATCTGTCGTAATCTCATCTCTTTCAAAAGTGGATGCTAACCATTGCAGTTTTGAAAGTTAATCTGTGTCACTGACGTATTCGAAGCTGTCCTTGCTCTGTTTACTATGGTGCCCCCACGAAGTTTTCAGTCGCCACAAATGGATCTTACTACCTGCATTATTTATTAGAATACACAACGTTCTATCTGACCAGCTGTAGCTAGCTGCGTGCTGTATTTATAGCCTTAATTGAGCACTACCAAGACTAGTTTGAGCGCGCAGGGGCATTTGCAGCCATAAGTCAGCTGCTATCTTGTCTAGATACGCGTAGCATGTGCAGTGGCAAAACATTACTTAGAATAGACACCACAGTACTCATCTGAGCCACCTCCCACTCGACTCAAGGCCAGCGACAACCAGGAAACCATTGCCAACTCTATACTCTCTTCGTACTTCACATGTGCCTACAAAAGCTTGCGGCACGTCACCATCCCCTTCACCCACTGCGCGACCCTGGGGTCAACCTGATGGAATGCTCGCATCGGACAGTCTTCCACAACTGCCCTGGCGCATTTGTCCGCGCGGCATATGTGTCCGTAGAAGCAGTCTGCATCACGACAGTTGGAACCATTCGTACAAGGTATGATCGCGGTCCGGAAGCGCATGTAGAGCAGTTCGTTCTCCGGCACGGTTGAGTGATCGTCTAGAGGCATGTGTCGGGTGATTGGCAGTTGTTCGAGAGATGGTGCCGGTTGCATGGTTGTTTGGTGCCAGGGGAGAATTGTTTATTGAACTCACCCTGGAGGGCACCTTTGGGCAGGGGGAAGTAGATGTCCACTCGTTCGCCGCTTTTGTTGACAGGAACGTGGCCTTGGACGGCTGCCTCAGGGCTCGGGGATGGACCGACCAGACGACGTTGGTTTCTCTCGTTGCTTCTGCTTTTCGTAGCAGTCACTGGAGTCTGGAAGCTGATGTGCGTTCCTCCGCACTCACCGGCGCTACAAGTTTTCTACACCAGTGTCAGTCTCTTGGGGAAGAGGGGTAAGTAGCAGTAGGCGGCGTACCTGAGAGTACAACTGCCGATACAGTTCATACTGCCGAAAGTACTCCGATGAAATTGGCAAAGTGACTGGTTGCCCTACGTATCTAACACGGAAGACATGCGGCAGCTCCACAATCGGTAGGGCCAAGGGGAGGATCTGTATGCCGGGCCTCATCGATCTTCCTTCCACGATCGATGCCTTTCTATTCGGGATTTGCACGACACGCAGGTATGACGGCCGTCCCCATGCCGCAAGGAGGATGTATTTGCAGTTGTCATCATTTGTCGCGGCGGCGTAAAGATCTGTTCAGAGAATGTAAGCAGCCGCGAATTTAAGACGCAGATAAAGGAACTGTACCAACGATTTTCTGCTCCACAGCTGCCTCGCCAAGCACGTATGTGAAGTCAAAAAATGGGTCCGTTGCAGAGAGGGCAGCAGCAAACTGTGGAAGGCGTTCGCGCTTCTGTTCGTCCAGAGCTGCTATGTCGTAGTAACCACGGACAACGGTGCGGCAAGTTGCGGTGATGGAGGGGTCGAGTTTGTCGGTTTGGTGCTTGATTGCATCTTGGAGACGCTCTTTCATGTCTTTTCGGCCGGCCTTGTGGGAAACTTCGTGGATGAAGGAGTCAGAGAACTATGGAAGCAGTCAGTGGAGACCTTTTTTCATGGGCAGTCGATCGTACCATGTGGGTATTTACGTCGATGAGTAAGAGCACATAGTGATTTTCAGTGACCTGCAGGTCTTCGCCACCAGCTACAGAGCGCAAGTCCATGTCTTGCACAAGCTTGTTGACTTCAAAGCTAAGGAATTATTCTTTCAAGCCACTGTCTTTGGTGCGTTGCTGTATACGGGTAGCTGGCGAATTCGCAGACGTTTTTGTGTCTGCCGTATTGGAATGGAATGAAGGTGAAGAGGTCGATGAGAAAAGAGCTGGAGTCAAAAGCAGACACGTGAGGCGGACAAAAAAGCCACTAATGCGGTGGTACTTGCATTCACCTCGCTTCACCACAGGCGTAATCAGAAACGTTTTGCCTCCGGCACTTTGGGAAACCGAAGAGCCGCCTTCAGAGCTCACAAGATACACCTACTACTGATAATCTCTCTTACAAAACTATCACTAGGCAGGATGATGTTGAAATATGGGTCAGCTGAAGAAAATTTGGCAAAGAAACCGACACTGATTTTGTAGATACTGGAACTTTACAACTGATTTGAAAGGTGATCACCCTAATTGGTACCTGGAGTGAATGCTGAAGCAACGCTGAAGAACTTGCGAGAACCCTGAATAACCTGACCATCCTGAGTCGCTGGCCAACGAGCAGTAAACTCCAAGTTGCGATCAATAACTGTCATCTCCACCAAGATGACTGCCTTGTTAATCAACCGACGAGCCTTCTTATTGGCAGCACGGATCGTCTCCCTCATGTCAGTGACGTCGAACTCTACAGTGCCAATTTTCATCGTTTTGCCGGCATTGTTGGGATGATCGAGCTTGTAGAAGTCCAAGGTGCAAGTCTCAGATGCCCAAAGCTTCTCCTCTATGATCCATTCTTTATCATCAGGTTCGAACAGATGCTCAGAGACAAAAGTGATCTTGTGAACTGATTCCAGCATAGTGTTATCCTTTGAATGGTCAATAGACTATCATACAACACGTATGGGATGACGTACCTTCTTGACCACCCAACGGATGGTGTTCTTAATATAGTTACGCTTTGACTTCGGCTGGTGCAGAACCTCTGCCGTGTACTCTTCGTTCTCGGGTTGGTTGGGGATGTGACGGAGGACGCCAATGCTCTGACAGGGAATGCGTGCTGGACCGTCCGCTTTGTTGGTAGAGCGCAGGATTGCACCGGTAGCCACACCAGTAGCGCTCGTGTTTCGGGGCGAGAAACATAGTTTCAACGGTGTCCCCAGCCTCCCCTTGATTCGGTCCTTCTGTTCGGTGAGGTACTCGCGAAGGCAGGGGGAATCGGCAAAGCCTCCGACGACAACAATCTTGCTGACTCTGTAGTCTGCCCTGTTAGCGTTGAGTATTGCATCCTTCATCATGTTCCAGATGTTCTTGACAGAGGGTCTGAAGATGTCCCAGATATCTTGACTAGGAAAAGTCAGTCCGTTGCGGTTTTGGTGATGCTGCGATCTTACTATGTCAGGACCAGGTAGTTATTCTGGATTCTTTCATCGCGCTCGCTTTCCCTCAGACCTCTTATACGGATAGGGTAGGTTGTCTCGTAATCCTTGTACTGGAAAGCGCGTTTGATCTCGTTTTCAAACTTGAACATAACCTCAGCCGCTATAATGGTGTTGATGGTTTCGTCACCTTTCTCCAGATAAAGCTCATCACGAAGGATGAACTTTACATGGATTAGAAACAGGTTGTTCAGATCGCCCGCACCTATCATGGCACCTGTGATAACATTAGCTCAATGCACCAGAGTAGAGACGTTGACGACGTACCCGTAGCTCCGGCTACTTCAGATCCAAGCCGTAACGGTTCGGTCAGTGCGATACAGTAGGTTCCTACGTCTGTGCTTCCTCCACCACAATCGCTGAGGATGAAACTCTCTCCACGCTGTCGGGAAGATTAATGGTAATACGAACGAGTTGAGGTAAGGTGTCCTACCTGAAGTTCGTTCATAGATTCTGTCAGTGCCTGCATGCCTTGAGCTTCAGCCTCGTGTACGACAAAGATGTTGCAGGGTGATTCGCCATCAGTGCCGAACCGAGCATCTTTCATGGAACGTTCCACTTGGGTACTCAGAGTTGCGACAGCAGAAGGGCTGTAACAAACTGGAACACAGAAGGTCACCTCAACTAGAAATACAAATCAGCACAGTAACTGAGATTAAGCCGAGAACTGACCACTGCTCTCTTCAGTGAAATCTGGACCTAAACGTGTTTTCGTTGCTCGGAAGACCTCGCGAAAAAAATGGAAGAATATGTCCTCGTCCTTCTCAATCCAGCCTTCTGATTTAATCAACTCGAGGGTACGACGTAGCTTTTCTTTGGAGGCTTGGGCGTACTCGCTCTGATCTAGAAGTAATTTCATCATCGTCACACGATGTGCGTCGTCGTAGAGTTTGCGGAGGTCGAGACATTCACTGTCTTCTGCCATGCGGTGAACCTCGTTGCCAAAGCGTATGCGAATTTCGTGTGATCTTATGCGCCCGAAAGGCTGCGCATCTTTCTTTGGATACCAGAGTTCTGTGGGAATTTGCCTGTGCGTCTGATGGTACTGCTTCTCGCCAGGGAAGTTGTCGATCGTGAAGATCTTCTCAGTAGGCATTCCTCGCCTGTGCCAAGCGACTGTAGTGTACGTGGTTCCGAGATCGATTGCGAGGTACCACTCAGGTGAATTACTGGTCATCTGGTAAGGTCTGGCAGAAAAGCGGGCTGTCTTGCGCGCACGTTCAACATCGCGCTCTGGATCAGACTCGTAGTCTAGATTAAGATTTACTGACGCGGCAATATGAGATCGCGCTGCTGCCTTGCGGTGGCTTCGCTGCATCGCGTGCGAAAGTGGTTGTGGATATCGATGTTTTGAGGGAGGTTCTCACAGATTCGTAGATTCCCAAAAAGCCATCCAATAAATGCGAAATTTGGTCTGCGTATATACAGGAAGTGGAGAGAAGAGATATGTGTGGTGTGTTTGGAAAATTTCTGTGCTGAGGTGAAAGTAGATATTCGGCGAGAAGCGACGATAAGCGATGATGACGTACAACAATAACAACAATAACAACAACAAAAAGCTCACTACGCAAGTCTTGCGTGAAATTGAATAGAGCAAGAGACTTTCGTGAGATTTTGCAGCAGTGAAGAGACAATGTATGCAAGAAACGTAAAGAACATGTCCAAGATCGAAAAAAGCACCAGCCCCAGCCACCTGACAATCCCTTTGTGTTACTAGCGCCGGGACCTTTGTGTCAGCCATTTCGGCTATTCTAACCAGACATGCGATTACGCATAGACGACTTCTCCCCCACTCTTTCTCTCGGAATCTTACTCGTTATCATCCCGCAGGCAAAGGCAATGTCGAAAGCTTACAGCGCGACCGAGACCGCGTTCCTTATAGGATATGCAGACTACTGCATATACCACGACCGTGACTACCCCAAAACTGTCGCACGGGAGTTCCATAAGATGTTCACGAGAAAAGTTCCCTGGGACAATCTGAGATCCAAGCTCGTTAGACTGCTTAGGGGCTGCGGCATCAGCAAACCGTCTGTCTTAGCATTTGCGAAACTGGGAACGGGCTATCTCGACATGGCTGTCATACCCTCAAATATTCGTACGGAGCTGGAGAAAATGCGCCGTGAATGGGATCTTCCAGCTCCAGATTCACAGATTACAGTGTCGGGGTCACCTGCACCTATCGCCGGTCTTGACCACAGAGCTTCCCCTAGCGAAAGTACAGTAAGTGAGTCCTTGTAACCAATTGATACAAGCTAAGAGCCATTAAGAAAAGCTTCAGCTCCCAGGAGCAGATCGCATTGCAATCCGACGCCAACCACCGTTCAACACTCCGAGTCGGGGATGCGCCAGAACAGTCCTACAGCGAGAGCTCAGTAAGTCGGAAAACAACACTAGCTTTTCCTGTAGCTCGCTGACGTCCCTTAGGCCACAGATGATGGTACCTCAGGTCAAATGACAAGTCAATCTCTCTTAGCTGTCCCGGCCTCCCTTGTTCCTTCCAATCGATCTGCCTGCAGTAGAGGTGTTGCTGCCACAGATATAGACGATTTGAGGTACGAGACTCCCCTAAAACATAAGGATGCGGCCAGAGCTCCCTCCAATCATGATGTTGCAGCTCGGAAAACTCACGGTCCCGTGGAGACGAAACACATTCCAAAGCCTGTCCGCCAGAACAGAAACGCTGTGATCCCGGGCTTGCAGGCTCCGAGCAACGCTTCTGGTCAGATGAGAATCGCTCATGTCCTCACCAACGATGACTGTCCTAGAAATCCCCGAGCTCTCGCATCTTCTAATACCATAGCTGATCCGGAGGAAGCCCCCGTAGCTTCCAAAGATAACACAGGCCCTCCTGATGGTTACGCCACACAGCTATCTGGCCGAGGTGCAAAAAAAGGAAAAGTTATCGAATTGTCTGACGACGAAGACAGCAGTATTGACCTTCCATTGAAGAGGCAAAAGACAGGAATAGTCTCCCTCGAATCTCTCAACCAAAAAGTTGACGCATGCTTCGACATGATCAGCAACATGGTCACCAACCAACAAAGTTCACCTGAAGAACGTTCAGAGCATATCCACCAACTCATTCGCACTTTCAGGGACTCCAAAGAATCCATCATTGAAAATTTGATTAAAGATCTTGAGTCTCAGCGCTCTCTCAAGACAAAGCACCGTGCCATGGTCCAAAATCTTGTCGAATTTGTGGATCTCAATAACGGAACGGCCTTTCCAAAGATACCCGCCCAGAACGAAATTGATAGGATGTGGACAAAATTCTACGAACAAATCGTCTCGACTGTCGGTCCCAACAATGTTACTCCAAGTCCTACTCCAGAGGGCGCTGGATATCTTACCTGTGCTGCCGAAGGGATTGCCAACGGTCGGATTCCGAATGACCAACTTGAAGCCTGCATCGAAAGTCTTCGCCGCTACCTGGAAACCCCGCACGCTCAACAGAGTCTCTTCAGCGCCCTGTTCTGTCGCTGGATATTTGCGTCTCCTGAACCGATGCTCCATGCCATGCACTCGGGTGGTATGATGCGCTTGTACGACGGAGTTATTGGCGCGGCCCAAGATCCCACATCAGAAGGTCTGGCCAGAGTCCAACATTACGACAAGGTAGCCACAAAGCTCATGTTCGAAGAGCCTGATTTTCAGACCGTTGAAGTCTCGCGCCGAACATCAGAGTTCAAGTCCCGCTTCGAGGCAGCCAAGAAGAAACTCTGCCAGCCCTCAAACATACCAAGCAGCCTGTCTCCGAGCAGGTTCTCCAAAGAAGCCATCAAATTCAAGCAAAAGCTTCTACTGAGCCCCAAAGAATACCGCATTCACTTCGTCCGTCCAGGCTACCGGTTCCAAGCAAGCCGGATGCAGGCGTATGACGAAACCAACGAGCCAGTATTAGATGCGAAGGCAACAGGAAAGAAGGTGTTGCTGTGCTTGTTTCCGATGCTTACGTGTGAGGGACCGCAGCCTACAAAGGAGGACGCGAGGATTGAGGATGTGCTATGCAAGAACAAGAAGTTCTTCCCAACTTTCAAAGAGAGCATGCAGGTTCCAAGCCCAGAGCTACAGCTGTCGAAGGCGGTGGTATTGGTATCGTTGGACTGAAGATGGTCGTACTGAGATAAGATGAAGGTATAGTGTCTGCCATTCCGGCTGTGGTTTTGGTCGTAGAGACACACATGTGCGCTCACACTTCACCTCAATCAGGCAAGGCACAGTAAATCTCTTTATTACTGCATATGCCCGTTTCTCTGCGAATGAGGTCACCATCAACGACGAACTCCACTTACGACTTCTATGATTGTGCCCAGCAGCTATCGAGAACAACTCTCTCACAGTTTTCGTATTGAAAACAGTTGGCAATGCTTTCATATCTGCTTGTGAGGCGGCACTCAAATTTGCTAACGATGGCGTGCACTCACCGCTGCATCACTACATTACTGAACCCCAGTCGCACGAACAATATCGCAATAGAACCTAGCAACACTTTGATCCAATGTATTATTACAGTCTTGTCTCTACAAACGATGTTGGCAACTCTACCTAAGCGTATTTTTCAAGAAGCTCCGGGTACTTCGTAGAAAGACTTTTACTCCGTACCAGGTTTGAAAGCCGACGCCACGCTGAAATAGTTCTGAGCGCCGGGTATAACTACGGAGTTACCGTCCTTTGACACCCAATGAGCGTTGAACTCCAAATACCTGTCAATTACCTTCATCTCGACTGAAATTGTCACGTCGTTCAGGTCTCTACCTTCTGAAATGTTCTCCGCGCGAATCCTGTTTTGAAGGTCCTTCAAGTCGAACTCGAACTCTCCAATGGTGAGGACCTTGCCGTAATTCTTTGGGTGGTCGAACTTGTAGAAGTCTTCCATGCAGGTGCTGGATGCGTATATCTCATGCCTGATAACCCAATCCACATTATCTTGCAAGAAGCCATGCTGCTCCGTGAAAGGTATGACGTGAACGGCCTGCATTTCATCCATACCCTGGCTACGTGTTAGTTATTGTGAGCTGATCGCGCAGCGTGGAGGTACTTACCCTCTTGATCAGCCACTCAATGGTGTCCACGATATACATCTGGCCGACAGTGTTGTTGAACGTTTTTTTCTGACGGAGCACTTGCTGTCTGTAACTTCTGGCCTTGGGTTCGTATGGGATGTGACGCAGGATACCAATGCTTTGGCGAGGTATGCGCTTGGGTCCATGCTCCTTGTTCATGGCACGATGAATGGCGCCAGTAGCGACTCCGGTGGCGCTGGTTCGACGAGGAGGGGAGATGAGTTCCGTGTTAGTATTCATTTGTGCGTTGGCGTATTCCAGGCTCTCCTTGAGATACTTGATCAGATACGGTGAATCTGCAAAACCGCCCACTACAACGAGCTTGTCAACATCATATTCTTTGCTCCTTGCGGCAGCAATCTGCTGGATCATCAGGCTGCGAATACCGCGGTCGGAGGGCTTGAACAATTGTTCCATATCGGCACTGTAGCATAGTTAGCTAATGCAAAGGAAAGAATAGAATGCGACATACGAAGTGAGCTCGTAGAAGCCATCTGTAATCCTAGGATTTGTGTCGCTCTGTCGAAGTTGAGGCAACCGGAACGAGTAGAAAACATCAGCGGAAGCGTTGCCAAATGCAGGCTTGTGGGTGTTTTCGAACTGATGCATCAGGTCCATTTCAATGATGCTGTTCAAAGTAGTACCGCGCTTATCATCAACGAGGTAATCTTCGTTCTTGAGATCGTTATAGGCAAATCTTCGAAATGCCTCATTCACGTCTCCAGACCCAATCATAGCGCCTGTAAAGTGTTTAGCGAAGGCAAGCAAGAAACAATGGCGACTCTTACCAGTCGCTTCGTTCACTTCGGACTCTAGACGTAAAGGCTCAGTACTCGCGATACGATAGATACCTACATCAGTAGTACCACCGCCGCAGTCGATGATCATAAACGTGTCCCCAGCCTGTTCTGGAGTTCAGCTCATATACGACAGAATCGCAGTGGATTCACGTACCTTCAATCCCAGCAGCTTGTCCATGAGTGCAGTCATTGCTTGCGCTTCCGCTTCGTTGACAATGAACATATGGCAAGGACTTGTGCCGTCGGTCCCAAATTTGGCCTTCTGCATGGCCTTCTGAACGCATTGACTCAGCGTAGACACTGCATCAGCAGGCCAGCACACAGGGACACAGAACGTTACCTCAACTAGAGATGTGTTAGCGGCTAGATTAGACACTGTTTTGCAGAAGTATACTTACCAGAACTGTCTTCCTTGAGGCTGTAGTGAAGCTCAAGATACTCTCTCGTGTGAGCGAAAAGGTAGGTCAAGAAATCGGTAAGGATGTCCTTATGTTCCACAACTTGCCCTGTAACCTGCAAGTGGTTCAAAACCCTTAGCAAGTCCGACCTCGCATCGTCAACATAGTCGCGAGAGTCAAGAAGTAGCTTTGGTTTTACAACACGACCATCGTTAGAGTAGCTCGCGCGACTCTGCCTAGATTTTGACATCCCAAGAAGGTGTGTGACCTCGTGCCCAAAGCGTACGGGCGCGGATTTGTTGTCTGGATACCAGATTTCGGTTGGCTGCTGTATGCCGGTGCGATCCAGCTTTTGAGCGCCAGGGAACGTGTCAATGGTCTCAACCACACCCTCCTCCCAGATTGCTAGGTGGTGTGCGACGGTGGTGAATGTTGTTCCTAGATCGATTGCCACGCTGAAGTCGGGCATCTTGTTGTCAGTAGATCGGGAGCTGTTAGTCTTAGTCTTCTGAGAAGCTGATAGTCGTGAGAACTTCGTGCTCTCCCCCGGCTCGGGACTGAGGTCATCCACGTTTCGCTTTGTAGCATTCTGTCGATTTCGGCCACGAGAGTGACATCTGCTAGCCGAACCAGCTCTGAGTGTAGGGGGCATCCTTTCCATATAGCAAAGTTTGAGTGTAGATGACTTTGATTATGGAAGAAGTGAGTGCGGTGTTGGAGTGAGAGAAAATGACCGCCTGTTGTTGACACACACGCGGAGCGTGAGTGAAGGTGAAGTACAGTTAGCAAT
This sequence comes from Ascochyta lentis, assembly GCA_004011705.1. Taxonomy (NCBI): domain Eukaryota; kingdom Fungi; phylum Ascomycota; class Dothideomycetes; order Pleosporales; family Didymellaceae; genus Ascochyta; species Ascochyta lentis. Next base: position 1,186,764 of record RZGK01000003.1, read on the forward strand.
CAACTAATCAGCCAACAAATCGTTCCATAGTACAGGCAGAGGTGGGGCGCTGCGCCTAGCGCGCATATTTCCTCGCGTAGGGGAGACAAAGTGAGGCTTTAGGTGAAGGTAGAAAAAGAAGCCTCTAGAATCTGTGCGCAGACAACAACAAGACAACAGCGAACCGTTAGCCTCTCTTATCAGTTCCTCTCTTTCTCAAGCTAGAAGCCAGTCGTAACTTCACTGTATTGACAGTCTGGCACTCTCTCAAGCAAAGGTCTCGCAGTCTTTAGCTACTTCCCTTTTTCCCCTCCTATACCTCGACAAACCCATACGCAATGGTACGAAGATACAACAACACCGAAAAAGCTTTCCTGTTTGCCTATGCAGACCACTGTCTCGCCAATGACGTTGACTACAAGGAGACTGTAGCAAACGGGCTTATGCTACTCACTCAACGAAGAGCATCATGGGCAAGCATAAAAGACAAACTGCAAGCCATGCTATTTCAGAATGGAAAATCCGTTTCCTATAGAGTCCAAACCTTTCTCGAAACTGGCACGGCATCGCTCGATATAGAGCGTATCGATCCAAGTGTTTTGAAGCACATGGAGTCTCATCTAGCGCAATGGAAGTTAGGACCTTTAGACACCGATGCCGATGCTCCTTCCGATGAGAGTACAATCGGTGAGAGCGGCATTCCAGCTCTTGATGAAGATGAACCTAAAGATGTGAGTGTAATACTGAGATGAGGGCCAGTAAATCTAACGGTTGAAAGGCCCTGGATAGCGCAGAGCATCAGCGCAAGTCACCGTCTTCATTTCAACCCGAAGCCCGGCAGAATGTAGAAGACTCTGAGAAAACAAGGAAGCCGAAAAACAACTGGGATGAGATTATTGAGATTCGTGATTCGGAGGTCCGAGATTTAGATGTGAGTGTTGGTGAGGTCAAAACATTGGGTAAATGAAGCTGACTGTGAAACAGGACGTCGACCAGGAAATACAGCAAATTCCAGTTCAATCAAGCAACAAGCCAGGTCCGGATAGAGATTCTGCTACTCAGCCACAGAATCACGTCGTTGCAACAGCTGCACTAGCACCTAAGCCGCGAGCCTCCCGGGCCAAGGCCCCGATACAGTACGCAGAGTCCAGTGGTTCTTCTGTCTCGCCAGAAAGTGTAGAGAAGCGAGCAACCGGAAAACGAAAAGCAACTTACAAGCCGGAGGTCGGCAGTTCAAGCAAGAAGCCCAAAACTACAGCGAAGAACCAGACCGGAGCAAGGTCTTCAGCAGGAAAGCGAAAAGCAACCGAATATTCGGAGGCTGGAACTTCCACCAAAAGGCTCAAGCTTATACTCAGAGATCCGAGCGGCAATTCCAGCTCCTCTGGGGTGCAGATGCAGGCTACCAATACCCTCGAGATGCAACTGGACGCCCTAACCAATGATAACAAAACCATAAAGACGCAACTGAGAGCTGTTATCAGCGTGAACAGTGTTCTTCTAAACAACTACAAGACGTCTGCAGGCGGCTTATCTGAGCAATCAGTCAAAGACCTCCAACATACGCTCAACCAGATCCAGCACATGCCAAACCAAGCATTCGAGAACATGGCCAACGATGCCCTTGCTGAAGGAAAAAAGCTTGCCAGCCTGCGCAACCTGCTCAAGACCATTATTCACGAGTACAACCCAGTCAATAACGGCAACGACTTCCCTCAGGTGCCTCAGCTATTTGAGCAGCGTAGTGACTGGACTGTGTTGCGCGACGCGATTGTCTTCACCGTCGGCCACGACAATGATACCCCTTTCCCAAGCAAACTTTCTGCTGGGTACCTGAGCGCACGGGCCGAAGATATCGCAAGCAGCCGTGTCCTAGACGCTGAGCTAGAGTCGTGCATCCGCGGGCTGCGCAAGCATCTTATCAGCCCGCATGCACTACAGCTCTTACTAAGCGCTTTGCTTTGTCGCCTTGTGTTCCAGTCGCCGGAGCCTTTATTAGATGGAGAGCACACCAAGGGCTGGTTGAAGCTGTACGAAGCCGTGGCAGTGAACGGTAAGATTTCCTGCTACTACTGGTGACACAACTAACAACGCAAAGATGGCCTAGATCAAGTCCAGCGATTCGACAAAATTGCCTTGCAGATGCTTTTCGAAGACGACACAATCAAACACACTTTAACGGAGCGGCGCCTACAGAAAGTCGCGCAGGATTTCACCAGCATTGCGAAGGAGGTCCTCCCACCGGCCAAAAAGCGCGGTCCCAGGTCGAAGAATCCAGAGATATGGGCCGCCAAAGCCATAGAGTTCAAAAAGACACTTCTTCTCAGCCCCAAAGACTACCGTATCCACTTCGTCGAGCCTGGCATGCAGTTTGACGCTACCTGGATGCAGGCCGTCGACGCACGCAACCTTCCCATCAGCAACGAAGAAGCAGAAGGGAAGGTTGTGGCGATCTGTCTCTTTCCTGCGTTGGAGCAGCGACACCCGCAGGCCTTCCACGACGGGTCGAAGGTTGAGCACGCGCTGGCTGAGAATAAAAGGTTCTTCCCAACTTTTGTTGAGAAGGAGACCTTTACTCCGACGGAACAGATGTGCTTGGCTACCGTTTTGCTGTCTTGAGAATGGATGCCATTGGAGAAGGGCATTGCTTACGCCTAAAGGCTTGGACTCGCTTCAGATCTGGATTGGATCCTTGGGCGCGTAACACCTTGCATTCTCGACATGTACTCTGTTTTATTTTCTACTAGTTTCGAGTTTGTTCTTCTGGTAGTTGTTGCCAGATCTGTCCCTGTTGGTCGATGCGCGAACGCGCGACATGCGGCCGCTGAGGGGATACTGAGACATGATAAACGGTTTAGGGTACTGATAGAGCAACAGCTAGCATAGGATCGTCCAAATCTTATAGAAGAGATACAGATATCCAACAGATAACTCTTTCAAAAGAAAAGTAGAACAATGATTTCCGTTGACATTGAAACTTAGTGATGTTGGTTCAGTTCAGTCTTGCACACGCGCGCGTACGTACGTACATTGATTACACAAAGAAGCATTCGAGTATAAATTGAAACGGCTACTTGAACATTCTCATACTATTCATCGCTGATGTCAACTTCCTGGAGCTGGTCAGTATGTCGTACGCGTACTTAGGGTACTAATACTAGACACCGTGTTGTAACACCCTTTCGCATCACCGTCCCGTATAGAAGGACAAGAGGTTAGCTAGATGTGTACAAAGCAAACAGGTAATACACTTTAACTCCTGCAGTGAACACTCTATCTATTTAAGCTTAGTGGAAGGTTGTCGTTAATTCTACTATTACATTTAGCAAGGACACGCCGGCCTACAAAAGATTGTGTGTTAACAAAGGAAGAGGGCTAATGAAACATGGGTTTTTGCAATAGTCTTAGAAGATATAAGTTGCGCTAGAGTTGTTAGGACTTAGTTTTACGTATAGCATGCTATAGTAAACGCTGTTAACTAGACATGTAAAGTAAGACATTAACTACAGACCTGTGTATATTCAAGCTTGCACAATAGTGTTCTAGTAATCATGTAAGGCTTAGAACATAACTTAGGGGCAATTAGTTGAATTTGTATGTTCTAGGCTTTCTGTCTAACTTTAAAAAGAGCCAGCCTATGTTAGGTCGTTATCTCAATCCGCTGTCCCAATCTGTCATCTCGGTGTGCTACCTCAGTCTACCACCTTACTCTCTCACTTCAGACTTTCCAACCAAATCAATTTTGATAAGCCTAACCGACACTACCACACCTATTTGACGCCAGGTTCAAACGCCGAAACAATGCTGAGGCTCTGGCAAGAGCCTTCAATGTAGCTACCATCCCAATAAGCATTGAACTTCAGAAAGAGATCGATGACGATCATCTCGATCTCAATTGAGACCTTGTTAATCGGCAGCTTTCTCTCCCTCAAGACCGACTGGATGTTGTGCTTCATGGGTGTGATGTCGACCTGGACGAAGCCGATCTTGACCACCTTGTCTGATGAGCCGCATTAGATATGATGATGACGAGCAGAAGGGACTACGAACCTTTGTTTTTCTCGTGCGAGAGTTGGTAGTGGTCTTCGTTGCACGTGTCAGAAGCATAGAAATGCTCTTTGATGATCCATATCTTCTTGTGATGGGGGAAGATGTGATCTGACATGAATCGGACGCGATACACGGGCGGGAGCAGCCCTGTATTCTGCCAAAATTTAGTAGTAGTTCCTGGAACTTTTGCGACACAACGTACCACTTTGAGAATCCATCTAATCGTATCATAGATATACCACGCCTTTTCTGGAGGAAACTCCCTGCTCTCTTGTTGTAGAACTTCAGCCTCATACTCCTCCACTGAGTGTTCGACCGGGATATGGCGAATAATTCCAAGGCTCTGGCTCGGCTTACGAGCAGGACCATGCTCTTTGTTGACACTGCGCAATATGCCGCCTGTTGCCACACCTGTTGCGCTCATGCTCGTTGCAGGGTAGCACTCTTGCATGGTCATTTTGTACCTCTCGTTGAGCTCTTCTCTCTTCTCTCTGAGACAACTTCGGAGACAAGGCGAGTCCCCGAAGCCTCCAGCTAGGACAAATTTGTCAATACGATGACCACCGTCTCGGACTGTCGTGACCATGTCTTCGAACAGCTTGCAGATTTCCACGACCGTTGGCTGGAAAATCTGCCACATGTCATCACTGCAAGACAGTCAGTTTAGTCTGTGTTAACAGGTGCAAATTATCTCACCTGCTAAGATAGACCATATCGTCTCGAATCCTGCTATCTTCGCGGCTCGCTTTGAGGCCTCTCAGTGGGAACACGTGTGGGTGGGAACCAACGCTGAGAGGTCCAGCAAATGTACGTTTGTGAAGGCTTTCGAATTGGGGTACAAGATCGGCGTCGATGACTTTTTCGATGGTGTTCAAAGAATGAGTCAGAAGGTAGGTCTCGTCTTGGAGCAGCTGTAACATGTAGTCTCGAAACGCATCGTTCAGGTTGCTTGATCCAACCATGACGCCTACAGAAGCGTCAGCTAGATTCAACACGGTCAGAAACAGCAGCCATCTCTACCTTTTGCTTGAGCTATCTCGGCCCCCAGGCGTATCGGCTCGGTCATGCCGACAATGAAAGACGCTGAGTCCGTTGTGAGCCCTCCAGCGTCTAGCATAAGGAAGGTTTGTCCAATCTGCACGTTACAAGCTCATGTTAGTCATGGTGTCAGAGGGGACAAGGTGTCAAACATGCCTGCATATCATTTCGCGCCTGTCCCAGAGCGTGCATTGCCTGCGCCTCGGCTTCGTTCACGATGAACATGCGGCAAGGTTTCGTGCCGTCTGTACCTAAGCGGACTTCTTGCATGGCGGCTTCGACTGCCACAGCCATGGTATGGATGGACGACTGCCTCCAACAGACTGGAACTGTAAAGGTGACCTCGACTGCGATCATATGTCAGCGTAAAATGAATGCCATCTGTGGACCTTCCGTACTAACCAGAGCTATCCTCTTTCATGCCATGATCCCGTATCAAAGCAACTTTCACCACGCGCAACACTTCACGTAGGAAGTGGGTCAAGACATCACTTCTCTCTCGGATGTACCCTAGAGAGATGAGATGGTCGAGGGTGTCAATCAATTTCTTCCTGGCAGGTCGGGAGTAATCTTTCTCGCCCAACAAGAGCTTCATCATTAACACCCGGCTGTCGGGGTTATAGAACCTTCGAAGCTCGGGGACACACAGCCCAGCAGATATTTGGGCAACTTCGTTCCCAAAGCGCAGGCGGACTTCGGAAGGTTCGACACCTGCATTGAGAAATCTAGGCTGGTCATGGTACCACAGGGCGGTTTCAATCTCTTGAGTTTGACGCTCGCGGCCCGTTGTACCTGGGAAATCGTCCATAATCGGTATGTGGTCAAGTGGCTCACCCTTCTTGTAGGCAGCCACTGCGGTGTGTGATGCACCAACATCGATGCTCAACTGGAAGTCAGCCTCCTCGTTGCCCTCTTTGAAGCCTTGTTCTAGAGCAGGAATGCGAGTGAACATCCTCACCCGCTCTTCTTCCTCATCCTCGCTGTCGGCCTTTAGTGTCGCCTGGCGCCTCTTGCGAAATCCAGTTGGCTTGACAGCTTGCTGGAGTCTTGGTCGAAGCTGCATGGTGCAGTAAGAGTGTAGAAGTTAGAAGGTAGTGTTGCTAGAAGAAGGATTTTTATACGCCGCATAATAATAAAGTTGCGGTGAAGGTGCGCTGAGAGCAAACAAAACACGCAGAGAGCAAACAAAACATGCTGCAGTTAGGCAGTAAGCACGTGATTAAATATGCAATCTTAGCTTAGACTATTAGGTATATATTCTTGTAATATCTTTCGCTGTATCTGTGTCGTACTTCCTACATTTCAACCTTGCTACAGCTACACCTTCAGCACAGCCACCTGCTATCCTCATCATTTTGCCTCAGCCTACCACAGCAGACATGCCATCGTGGACAGTCCCTGAAGTCGCGTTTGCTATCAACTATGCAGACTACTGTATTGCCAACAACCTTAACTACAACGATGTGGCATCTAAGGCGTTTTCAGAGAAGTTCAACAGAAAGGTCCTTTGGGACACCCTGCGGACCAGGGTAAGAATTCAGCTTAAGGTCGATTTCAAGATACAAAAACCGCGGCTCCCAGAGTTCAAGGCGCACGGAACTAACTACATCGATGTTAATAACATTTCTGCTGAATACCTCGAAGCGATGAACAAGCAGCGCAAGGAGATGGGCTTGAGAGAGCTACTGAGAAGCGAAGGCAATGACGCTGGCGGGACTTCGTCGAACACGGTAAACGTAGGGACATTCTACTCAGAGCTACTGAACGCCCTCAGGCTAACATATCATAGGACGAACCTGGCGAAGACGAGGAGCTTATCGACGAGACTATTCCTGGCGCGTCTTTGGGTATTGAGGAGACACCAGTCGAGCAGGATGCAAACCTTGGCGGAGAGGAAGACGATTCAACTGTGAGTACGAGTGTGATTCCTTGAGACAATACTAAAATCTCCAAGGGCCAACAGGTTCCTGATATCAACACCGGTCCATCCAACACCGTCACACCACCCAACACCGTCACTCGATCCAACACCGTCGTTCCATCCAACACCATCGTTCCATCCAACACCATCGTTCCATCCAACACGATCGTCCCATCCAACACCATCGTTCCATCCAACACCATCGTTCCATCCAACACCATCACTCAATCAACCACTCCCACCACCGACCACCCACCAGCCCAACGCCTCAAACTCCACCTCACGCGCAAACGAAAAGCGCCCACACCCGCACTCCCCTCCGCACCCCCACCCAAGACCCCGAAACCCAACACCAACGACCGCCTCGCCACAGCACTACTAGAAGCGCAATCCCAGCGGGCACTACGAGAGAAATACCAAGCCATGGTTCACAGCGTAGTAGGCGATCTAGACTACAACACGCGCGTCGAGTTCCCCAAGACGCCGTCGTCGGACGAGATGCAGCGCGCGTGGGCTGCTGCACGGCGTTATGTGTGGTTCTCAGCTGGTTGTAATGCGTGGGAGCCTTTGTTGAGGCCTGGGGCTGCGGGTGGGTGGCGCGGTGGGTGGAGGGGTTACGCGAGGGCGGAGGGGGTTGAGGAGGAGGAGAAGGAGAAGGGACAAGAGGATGAGGAGGAGGTAGTGGTGGGGAGTGAGACGTGGATGGAGGGATTGCATGGGTATGCAGTGAGTCCGCATACGCACCAGGCGATCCTGAGTGCCTTGCTTTGTAGGTGGGCGTTCGCGGCGCCGGAGTCTATGTGCGAGTTGCATCATCCGCCGCCGGTTGAGGTGCTTTATGAGGCCGCGGCGTGTGTGGGTACGTATAGCGCCTCTCTCTCTCTCTCTTCCTCTCTGAACAGAAAAAGGTACACTAACCACCCACCAGGCGGCCTCGAGAACGTCAAAAACCTAGACAAACTGTTATGTCAACGCATGTTCTCCAACCCAAAACACCAGCACATCATCACCCACCGCTCCACCACGCTCTGCAACGCATTCACCCGCGCCGCCACACTCCTCTGCCGGACCCCTTCTATCCCCCCAGAAATCCCAGCTCTCGAGTTCGCTGCCGACGTTATCGCGCTCAAGCGCAAACTCATGCTCAGTCCCACCGAGTACCGCATCTTCTTCTGCGGGCCCGAGACTAGGTTCGATAGCTCGTGGATGCAGGCTGTGGATGAGCAGAACTTCCCTATTCCAGATAGGGAGGTGGGGGACAGGGAGGTGGCGATGTGTTTGTTCCCGGCGCTCATGGCGCTGGAGCCGCGGGCGTTTGCTGAGGGTGCGAAGATGGAGGAGGCGCTTGTGATGAATAAGCGGTTCTTTCCGAGCTGGGAGGAGAAGAGGAGATTCGAGGATGCTGCGTGTGTGGCTAAAGCTACTGTGCTCGTGTTGACAGGGGATGCTAGGGCTTGAAGCGGTGGCACTGAGGCAGTCTGTAGTGAGGAAGCAACTGCGGTATTGGCTGGCAGTGTGTGGAGGCATGTCATGTCAAGACAGCAGGAAACGACTTGCGATTGATAGTTTGTGCAACAGATATATCCAACACTTCAAATCGCTGATCTTCTCAATGACGCTCAGGCATCTGGTGTTGTCTCTTTGCATATCCCACCTCATCCAGCACATTCTGCAGTCTCCCCTCTTCTCTCACCACGTCCCTCACAACCTCGCTCACATTCCCCTCAAGCAAGACCTTGCACCCTCTGGGTAACCACCGTAGTATATGAAACGCATTGGCGTACACACTCGTCGCGTGCGTCATGCGCCCGTCGTCGGGAAGACTGGCCTGCAGTATGATTTTGAACGTCGTGAGCCCCCAGCAGTATCGCAGCCCCAGCCGCACGAGGTCGGCAAAGCCGTCGAGGATGTCGTGGTGCGAGGGTATGGTGAGAATGACGTGTTTGATCAGGCTGCGCGAGCGCTGGTGGAGGGTGCTGAGCGTGTGGATCCCGCTGACGAGGGAGAGGGTGAATGTGTTTGCGCTGTAGAGAACGGAGCGCGCTTCTTTGTAGATTTGTTGATTTAGACGCAGAATCGTGGGAACGATACAGTCGAGCGGGGGTTTGATGTCGGGTGGTGGGCTAGGAGCGCGTGGACCGCGCTCGCGCGTCGAAAGGTCGGTTGGGGATTCGAGGGGTTGTGAATCAGCGTCCAGGGCAGTTGATGCGTCTTCCGTGTCTTTTTCGGGCGCACGCGCAGCGTGGAGATACAATGGATCGTCGCGGTGAAGCGCCATGTGGTAGATGTGGATACGCAGCTCTGCAGGGAGCTGCATGAATGGAAAGATGTCCTTGGGGAGCACGGCTGGACTATCGTTGTTTGGCAGTGAGGTTTGCGACTCAGCCAGTGAACTCGGTTCTGGTGTCGCGAGACCATTGCGGATAGCCGCGGTAGATATGGCAAGGCTTGCTTGCCCAGTACGGCCTGCGGTCGCCTCTCTCTTCTCTCTCAACCTCTTAGATGTCCTCGCTGGCTCCGCTGGTGCTTGCTGCTCGGCGGCGGTGCTACGGCGCGGTCGCTTGCCCAGCGTCCCTCTCTTAGAAGGCCCAGACATGCTTCGTTGTGATGTTCAGAAGAAACCGAATTCCAACTCGGGTGTATACAGCGTACAGATAAGGTAAAGGTACGGCTTCGCGTTGCAAAAGGCCGGTCAATGACGACAATAACTGATATTGCGCAAGGCAGGAGAAAGCTCTCAGAGCATGATCAAAGGCGCCAAACGTGGGCAAGTACCAACAACCTATCGTACCAACAATGAGACCGTGAAGTGGACGTGGAATGCTGAAGTTCGAAAACGGCACCAGAGGGTTTGCGGGGTTGGAGTCGGCATCGCGTGCGGGAAAGATCCACCTCGCGGTCCAGGCCCGCCGCCTCCGGTCCATCACGTGTCGAGCGTCATTGCCCTTCCCAAGCAGTCACACCAACGAACCGAATCCAATGTGGTACGCAAAACGGTCATGTTCATTCTAATTAGCTATCGCACCCATACCGCCTGTCCTGATGATGCAAACAAAACGACTGCTGGAGAAGGGAATCATATAGCGTCTACGAAACCACCCAATCCTATGTCCCATCCCTCCTAACCAGGAGAAGCTTTTAGGTATCTCCACTACCTTGCGGTAGTCCCGAACGAAGTAGAAAGCAGGTATAGAGTAACGCTCCAAGATCAATTATCAAACAAGAAAACGCACTGCCACCGTCGCCACGCCAGCACGTTGCCTTTACAGGTCTATTAAGTTGTTGCTTCCCTGAGGCCTCTGCTGCTGCTGCGGCGCCCCAAACGGATTCGCGCTCTGGCCCCCGTACGGGTTGGCTCCGAAGTTGCCCGCGGGTCCCGTCTGCGCTGGCATCAAGCGATTCTGCTGGGGCATGCCCGTAAACTGCGAGTTGAGGAAGGGGTTGTTGCCCGTTGCGTTTGCGTTGATTCGGTTCAGACCTGCACCGGCCGAGTTGACAAAAGTACCAGGTGCTGTGTGCTGGGCGGGAAGGCGAAGATTGCCAACGTTTCCAAACGTATCCTGGCCTTCTCCTGTTGCAAGGAGCGTGTTGAGCCTCGCAGTATGGGGATCCATCTCTTTTTGTGGCGGCATCTGTTGCTGCTGGGCTTGCTGCTGGGGTTGGGGTGTCGAGAAGGATATGGGAGGATTGAAAGAAGTGTTGTTGAACTGTGTCTGTGTCTTCTGCTCCTGCAGCGTGTTCAGCGATGGTACGCGTGCTGCTTGCGTTGCAGTCTGTGGTCGGTTGAAGCCCTGCGCAAATGGGTTGTTGGAGCCGGTAGGTTGGGGCATCAGAGCCTCTTGCTGATTGTTGCTGGCCCAGGGGTTGTGGTTGCCAGGCTGGAGTGTGCTCTGCTCCTGCGGCTGTTGTTGTTGCTGGCCCATGCCACCGCCGAACTGGCTGTAAGGGTTGCTCATGTTGAAAGAGGTCTGCTGAGGCTGCATAAATTGCGCTTGCTGCTGCTGTTGACCAAACTGGTCGAAGCCTGTCTGCTGAGGCTGCTGCTGGAAGCCACCATAGCCACCATATCCGTTCTGGAAGCCTGTCTGCTGCGGTTGCATACCAGTCGGCTGGGAGTATGCATTGTTGAGGAAGCCCGTGTTCTGGGGTTGTTGCTGCTGAGGCTGTTGCTGCGACTGCTGGTCCATTAGGTTGCCGAACCAGTCGACCTGTCCCTGCTGCTGGTATCCCTGGTTGTTGCCGGTTGGCTGGTACGAGTTTGGCTGTGCAGGAGCATCGCCGAAGAGCAAGTCCGCATTGGTCTGTTCCAGCTCTCGCCGGCGCAACTCCTCCTCTTCCTTGCTGAGTTTGATCGCCTTTGCGAGATCATCATCATCGTCGGGGGCGGCGGTCCGCTCCCTGCGCTTCTTCTCCTCTTCGGCCTCATTCTTGCTCGCCTCGAGCGCCAGCTTAAACTCGAGGTCGTCGTCTTCGCGGCGCGGTCGCGCACTGCCGCCCTCTCGTCGCGGCCTGTGAGAGCCCTCTCCGTTGAGTCCGGCTATGTGGTTTCCTGGGTACTCCTCAATGCCGGTTACGCGCGACTTCCACGATTTCCTGTCTGCTCGCTCGGCGCGCAATCGCTCCTCGTCCATGATCAGAGAAGTCAGCTCCTTGGCGGCCATTCGCACTAGACACGGTTAGCTGAGCCCGTACTCGTGGTCGAGCGCCACTTGCCGTTCTGGCCGACATCGCGACCATCCTCATCGGTGTACTGGAACTCTCGCAATGTCTTGATGATGTAGATGTTCTTGCGCGCCCACGTCACGACTAGCTCGGAGCCTTCGTGAAGACAGTAGTCGAGGACTTTGAGTGATTTCAGGACGTGACGCCAGTTCTTTCCCTTGTCGTTCAGCCGCTTGTCTAGCATGTCCATGACCTGGTAGAAGTCTGTCGAGCTGTTGAGACGGTCAGCGCAGCTTCTGCCGTGGACGAAGCGGACTCACTTGTTGAAGGTGATCTGAGCGATCTCGGCCATGTCTGAGCCCACCGGACCCCACGGGTCGTTGCTGGTGGCATTGCGGACCTTGACCTCGACGGCGGAATACCCCTTGGTGACTACGACGACGGTTAGTTTGTGCAGCAGGCGCAATGCGGGCGTCGTGGCTCACCATTCTTGACGCTTCTGACGACCTTGCTCATCTTGGCTGCGATGTGAGGACCTCAAGATGCAAGACCAGAAGAGTATGCGACGCGAGCGATGACGTTTGTGGGCGAAGCGTGCTCGATAATCGCAGAGTCGCCGTCTGTTGGGTGTGTGGGAGCTCTGGGGTCTGCTCTAGCGTTGGGTATGATGCAAGACGACCACGGCCTTCCTTGGCAGACAAAGCACTGCAGGTGCCGAGGTGACGGGAGCAGCGCGGCTGTGGCTGTGCAGGTGAGATGCGGACGACGATTGCGGAGTAACACAGGCGTTGGTAGCAGAGACAGAGGAGTGGCAAGCTGGCTTCGAGGTCAGGATGTCAGGATGCACACGCAGGACCGATGCGGGTGCTTCGTCATGCGAGGCTGGGGCAGCTCGGCGCGCTGAACACGCCGGTCCAAGCGGCGCGCGGCGTGCCCAATGCAATCTCAGGCACCACATGTGCAATGGGCGGCAATTTGCCTGAGCATAACCAACGCCTTGCACACGCCGTGTCAAGCCACAGAGATGGAGAGGGCACACTGCAATGCACAGTCGTCCGTCGTCGCTCTTGCCCTGCACAACCAACCTCCCATTGTCATGTAGCCCGTAACGAGAAATGAGTGGAGCTGCGTCCACCTGGGTCCGTCTGCTTGTTGAATTGCGTTGTATTATTTTCCTACTACTTGCGCAGAATGTTTAGTCTAAGGGCGGATGTAAATCCATCATTAAGTACCAGTCTAAGTGAAAGTGTGCCTGTGTGCATAGGAAAGAAATCAACTTGGGAGCCAAAGACGCCTGTGCCAGTCTTGTAACTCCACCACCCACCACACGGGACCACCCGTTCAGAGCAATTTGACCTTGCTCCTACACCCAGATCCGACCAAGATGGAAAGAAACTGCAGCAGATATGACGGCTAAGTTGAGAGTACAAAAGAAAGCTTTGCGCAGACAGGTGAGGAAAGCACGGTGGAAAGCGCGGTGGAAACCCTGTCAAACCCCGTAAAACCGCCATGCACGACGACCCATCAATCGAGAGAACACGCCAGCTGACAGCAAGGAAATTTTTTGTGAGAACACAGGGGTATAGGTCCTGCCAAAGAACACCAGTGTAATGGAATCGAGACTCAAAGTGCTGTTGATACAAGGAAAGAGCAACCGATTTATTGCACGGCAGGTGCCCACATCTCGTTGCCCATTCTCTGCTGGTTGGGGTTGTAGTGGTCCGGCTCCGTGCTGTTGGGTCGGCGGATGTTGTGGTTCTGGTAGTACATGCTGTTTTGCGTGTTGCCGTACTGCGGCTCGGGATATACGTAGCCGTTGTCGGCAGCTCCTGGCGAGGGAAGAGCCTGCTGCGAGGGCGATTGCCATCCCATGGCGGCCATGTGAGGGCTGCCGTTGGCGCTGCCGGTACCAGATTGGTTGTGGTTGGCCGACGCTGGTGGCTCAAGAATCGGCGGTGGGCCGTATGCGCTGGGGTGCGACGTGATGGTAGGGCGCGAGTTGCTCACGCTAGACGTGTACGATTGCGACGTCAACGCTGGGGAAGCACGAGGACTCTGCTGCGGCATCTCGCTGCGCATGTGAGGAGGAACGTTGATACCGCCCATGTACGCGTAATCCGAAGCTTGACGGTGCATAGCGGGGACGACGCCGGCAGGCATGCCGTTTGCGGGGGAGAGAGAGAGGGTGCGGTCATTGGGAGAGGGCGTGTTCAGGGGGGACTGGGTTTCCGAGTAGTCACCACCATCTGAGCGGCCGGTCCTGCTAGGTGCAGTCGCACGAGAAGCAAGAGCTGCTGCTGTAGCTGCGGCGGCCTCCTCGACAGTGCCAGTGTGGTGGTTCTGGTGACGAGTCAAGGTGGTGCGGCGCGTGAATGTCTTCTGGCAGTCGGCGTACGGGCACTTGTACGGTCGCTTGCCAGAGTGGATGCGGCGATGGCGGGCCAAAGAACTCGAGTCACTGAAGGGCTGGACATGGTGTTAGTGCCTGTAAGGGGGGTGGGAGACAGGGTTTGATAGGCATACCTTTCCACAACGCTCGCACATGTGTGGCTTTTCGCCGGTGTGGACGCGTTGGTGCACTGTCAGGGCAGAGCGCTGGATGAACTGCTTGCCGCAGTTGGGGTAGTCGCACACGTGAGGACGGATGCCGCTGTGAATGCGTTCTGTGGGAGTCAGTGCGTGCTTTGATGTTGTAGGCCCAAGCTCCCAAGCTTACCATGACGTGCGAGGTCACTGCGTCGCGCGAAGCCTTTACCACACGTCGAGCACGCGAAGGCCTTTGGTGGACCCGTGTCGGAGGCGGGACGGCCGCCGTGCTGCTGGCTCTGCTCCTGCATCTGCTGCTGGGGTTGCGGGTAGGCGTGGTCTGGGGGCTGAGGAATGTAGTTGTTGTTGTTCAACATGGGCATGGGGGCCTGCATTTGCGAGGGCGAGGGATAGCGCATGCCGTTCATGTGCTGGGCCGCCATCTGGGGATAGGCAGGCAGCTGCTGCTGGGGTTGCTGCGACGAGTAGCGCGACGAGTCGGAGGGATGGGGCGACACGCCACGCTCCGAGCCGTTTTCCGACTTGATGTGGCCGCCGTTCATGTACGGGGCAGCGGCGAAGTGCTGCTGCTGCATGTCGTGTTGCATTGCGCGTTGCATGCCGAAGTAGTGTCCTGTACCTGCGTGGGCTGTTAATCGGGCGTTCAGAATCGTGTGCAGCTCCATCGTCTGACGGGCGCAAGACAGCGTGGCGCAGGATGGAGTCGGCGGGAGGGGCCCCAGGAGCAAAGAACAGGATGAAGCGCACCAGTGAAAGAGAAGGCGGGCTGGCGGTGAGCCTCACAGTCGCAGAGGGGCGCTGTGTGATGATGATGGGGATCAGCGAGCGTCAAAGAGCGCCGTGGTGTGAGTGGCCCGTTCCTGGGGGATTGGGAAGAGCTGGGCGGACCGCGTGCGGGTCAATGCAGGAGTTGCACTAGATGGTCGTGTCAGCGGCGGTGTTGGGGGAGAGCCGCGACGGGACGTGGGCAGTGAGGAAAAAAGTGAGGAGCGTCGCGCCCAAGAGGCCCGCTGGGCCACGTCCGCCGACTCGAATAGGGGAGCGAGCGGTGAAGGGCCTGCGATGGGGCGCGCGGCGCAGGCTGCACGCGGGGCAAGAGGGCAGCAGACGGGGCAGGGAACGTACGGGTGATTGTAGTGAGCGTGCCGGGGAGCAGGACAGTGAGAGCGATGGATGCGAGGCGTGATGTTGTGGAAGTACTTCTTTGCTCGTCGCGCGCAGAGAGTCAGAATAGGCTAGTGCTGTTTGGGCACGCTAGCGTCAGGAAGGCCCCTGGCTGTTCTGAACGATGTGCAGCCACTGCAGTGGGCAGGCGACAGGCAGGCGTGCAAGCGTGGCAGCCGGGCAGCAGCGTCCAAGCTCAGGACAGGGCAGGCAGGGCGAGTGCTCAGTGCGCCGTGCGGTGCGCGGTGCTCCAAGCTCAGCGCTCAAATCAAAGCTCCAAGCTCAGTGAAGGAGGCCTCTGCGCAGAGTCCACAGCCACGGCAGACGTGGGTGGGCGCTGGACGTCGCTGAAACCGCCTTCTCCTCTGCCACAGAGCTGGCAGGCCCACGGCGCTCTGTACCACCCACAGGGATGACGACCCGGCCGCTGAATATTTCTTCTTTTCCCACCTGGGTCCTGCCCGTAGCCGCGCAATCCGGACGACTACGACGACGGCGATGCAGTGCACGCCGGCCTCGTATTGGCCCAGATGCCTGGCTTTGCAATTGCACCGCTGCACTGCTTTGCGGTTGTGAATGGGCCGGCGTGAGCCAATTCCCCTCTTTGAAAGGGTGGGTATGCGTGACAGCGGACCGTCGTGGCTAATGCCTGGCTGCACAGACGGGGGCTGGCTGGCTTCAACACTGTCTCTTGTTGGCCAAGCACCCTCGTGGCGATGCACTGGCCTCTGCAGACAAGAAAACCTGCAGACGAGAGAACGTGCAGGCGAGAAAACCTGTAGACGAGAGAACCTGTAGACAAGAGAACCTGTAGACGAGAGAACCTGTAGACAAGAGAACCTGTAGACGAGAGAAATAAAACGAGCCACGACTGCTACTACCATCTGTCAGCTCGATATGGGCACCTGCAACGCCAACGACACTTACCCTCTCCAGATCTGGCGCCTTTCAATGCTAGTCAACCGATTATTAATCGTGTGCGGCAATGGCCACGCAGATTCGCGAAGAATTCGATCTTGTGTCACTCGATCTTCCTGTGCGCTTCAGACGCTGAGACAAGCATCTCTCCCACATCAAGGCCCAACGGTCATTCATATACAGCTCATATACAGCACTGAGCACACAGATCGGCCCTCGTGAGCCTCACCATCATGGCCTTCAGGCGCACCTCCATCCTTGTGTTCATCTCGCGCTCGACAGACTACCGCTTCACCAGCATGCTTCTGCTAGTTCTCCGCTGCTTCCTGTCAGGGCGCTATGGCATCCTGCGGCCTGCCTTGAGCCGTCAGTGGCGCCCGCGTCACGAATGGGGATCCACAACCCGGGCGGTACAAGTACAGGTGGACGCAGACCGCCGCATAATTCTGCAAACCCATCCAAGCCGTTGCCCGAGCAGAATGAGGAAGGCGCGCACGCAACACACACCCACACACACACACAAAGTGGCTGCGCGCGAAATAGACATCATCTTGCGATACGCACCTCGATGCATGCCGGCATACAGGCTTGAACATGGGGATGCGCTTTGGCGCTGTTTGGCTTCTGGAAGCCTGCCGCAACGAGCAAGGCGTGATGCATCGCTCCTGCTGCCCATGGGTCACCCCGTCCTCCAGGGCGACTGTTTTGAAGCCGCCCTCCGGTCCGAGAGCTGCCACAGGAGCGACAATTCGGAACCTGCTGCACGCGCGCAGCACAAAAGCTCGACAAACCTGACGCCACTGGCAGACACTGAGTTTGGTTTGTGAGGCCAAGTCTTGCGGTGAGCAGCCCCTGATCTTCCCCCTCCCCCCCCCGCTGACTAGCGGACGTGAACGGCTGGTGAGTGCAGCCAACTACCAAACTTCGCCCACGGTCTGGCAGCAACACCAACTGCATGCTCTGACATGCACGAGCCTATCAGCACGCTGCGGCTCGCATGCCCGCTCGCAGCCTGTTTCGAACGAGGTCAGCCACTGCATCGCAATTCACTTTGTCTTTGGGTTGCGGCAATTGCAGTCTGGTAATGTGGGCCTTTTGGCCCTCCAGCCTCAATACACGTCACCTTGCACAAACCTATCAGACTTTCATCCACAGATCCATCGGCGCATTCACACCGGAGGCTGTTGTGGGTTGCCGGCACAAGTCGCCGTCGACCGTCTTTCGACGAAACAGTTCATGGACTGCTTTCTTCACGTCAAACGGATTGCCAGCACATATCAAATATCGATACACACGTCAAACAGATATCGCTGTCCAGCTGTCGTGGTGCTCAGCGCCCGTTCGATCGTGACAATGAGCACACTCTGTCACCGATTCCTACCTGTGCCCAAAACGTTTGCTTCCGCCAGATCGTCTGTGCGCGTCCCATGAATCCGGTGCACAAATGCACGCGCTGCCGGGCCCCCACCTCAAGGCTCAAGCCTCGCAGCACGTTCCGATGATCGACTCTGACACCTGCGCCGCCAGCCGCCTCCCTCCGGCTTACACGAACCGCCATTCGTTCCTTTCGCCACAGCGATGAACGTTGCTCACAATCGTGTGTATGCGAAGAGTGACCCTCGACAACATTCCTCACTGGCAAACATGTCCACGAGGGAACCTCCGCTTAGATTGCGGCCACCACTGCAACTTGCCCGGCGGTTTCACCACTTTCTGTTCGCCGCACCTTCTCCCGCGTGTTGCGTCCAGGGAATTGCGACGTCCTATTCTTGTCCTCCAGAAGCGCGCTTTGCCTCGGATCCCCATGCGCGCTGTGTCATGAGTGGCCAGCGGCTGCGGCCCCAGCTCACATTGTCCACCAACCCAGCCAACGTTCCGACGCAGGGGCACGTCTTAATATCCCTACCGTAAGGCTTACCAGACATCCAAGCGCCCTTCCACGTAATTTCTAGAAGGAGCTGAGGCCGGTAGTGAAACCCTGCGCGCTGCGCGCCTAGACTTCCCCTGTCTTTTCCAGAAGACTACCCCCTTTACTAACCTTTCAAGGAGCTTGGAGATGAAGGTCGACAACCGACTTTCGTCACTCTGATGGGCGAGCGCATTTTGCCGACCGAAAGTGGGCTTTTATGCTACCTATACATGCCTGTTAGTCATGAGACTTGTGTATCAAGAGTTTGGGACCGAATTGCGGGAGCGCGTGCGACTCCCCGTTGACAGCAGGACGAACGGACACACAGAACGTCTCTTGACCTCTCAACCGCCCACGAACCGGGAATTATTTGACCGAGCAATCTCGGCAGTCGAAGATGTATGGTGGACCTACGGTGTGTTGGTCGGACACACAGTGTGTCTAAAGTTGTCTCGGAACAACGGTTGCGCTTCCGCGTCCCACCTCTTAGTCATGTGACAGACAAGGTTATCCTGAGTGGTGGTTGAGCTTCCAGCCTTTGTTGCTGACATGTCGAGCGATCTTATAGGGTCAATTATGATAGCTTAGCCGGGTTCCCCGTGGCTTTCATGGCACGTTCGCCCAACGAGTCTGATGCTGAAGGTCAATGCCTCCCCTCCCGTTCAGCACATCACTGCATGTGTAGACCCTGAACACTGCAAGCACCTACTGGTGGTCTGTACAGTTATAGCACAGTTACCATCTGGATACCTTTGCAGCAGCCACGGTAGGACCAACCTGAAACAAACGGCGATTTAACTGTAATGGGAACGGCATCAGTCACGTGCAAGCCATTCATCAGCAGAGCCATGTCTCGTTTGAAGACCTTGCGATGAATCTTCGACACTTGAGATTGTTTCTAGAACTGCCCAAAGAAGCACTGCTAGGCACAGCAAAAGTATTGTAATGTACAAATTAACATTCAAGAGAAATTGTCAGGATCAATCAACCGTCTTGCCGAATACGCAGTGTTTTTAAACTCTCGGTACACCGCCAGTGCCGAACAGCTCCATCTTCACCCTGTCTGCGGAGACACCATGACTTTTCAGCTTAGCTTCGACGTCCAGCATGAACTGTTCCGGTCCGCAGGTGAAGTACAGCGTCTTATCGTTATCCGTGAAGAGCACGCTCTTGTCGATACTGTCGAGATTAACCCTGCTCTTGAAGTCGTAATCCTGGCCCTGCACCTCGTTCTCTTGTGGACTTGAGGAGAAGTACACCTTATGCAGGTTGCTCTTCTTCTCCGCCAGCCCATCAATTTCTTTCCTAAACGCCCTCGTCTTACTGTCCCTCGCGCCCTGAATCCACGTCACCGGTCTCGACGAGTGTTCCAACGTCGTGTTCAGAATACTGTTCAGACACGTCAACCCCACACCAGCTGAAATCAGCACAATCGGCGCGCTATCGTCCTCCTTTTCCTCGTCGAAGTAGAAATCGCCCCATGGGTGCGACACACGCACAACGTCGCCGACATTCTTCTTCTCATGCATAATATTCGACAGATAGCCCGGATGCGTCATATGCCTTGGTTCTCCAACCTCAACGCCCGGCTCGCGCTTAACGCTGATGCGGAGATACTCCTTACCGGGAGCATCCGACAAACTGTACTGACGCGCCTGCCACACGCCGCCGTCCAGCTCGTCGACAAACACATTGACGGAGATATACTGTCCGGGTTTGAAAACGGTGAGTTTGAGACTCGCGTCCACGGGCTGCAGGTAGAACGATGTAATCTCTTCTGCCTCCTTCTCTTTGCGCACAATCTTGAATTCCTTCCAATCTGTCCAGCCGTCTGCTTCCTCGTACAGGCTCTCTTCTTTGCCGATCATGATGTTCGCGAGCTGCCAGTACGCCGCTTCCCAGGCGCCGAGAATGTCAGGCGTCGCTGCGTCGCCGAGCACCGTCTTCATCGTCTTCAGCAGGTGCTCGCCGACGATGCCATACTGCTCCGGACGGATGTACAGCGACGCATGCTTATGGCAGATGAGTTCGACGGCGGGCGACAGCTTGCCCAGGTCGTCGATGTTGGAGGCGTATGCGTACAGCGAGCCGGCTAGGGCGCGTGGTTGGTGGCCCGTCGCTTGGTGCGTGTTGTTGAAGACGTTCTTGAGCTCCGGGTGCGCTTCTAGCATGTCGGCGTAGAACTTGGTCGTGATTGTTTCGCCATGTTGCGCTAGTACTGGGATGGTGGCTTTGATGATCTGAACTTGTTCGGGTGTGAGGGGCGCCATTGCGAGTGTTGTTGTGGATGTATGATCTCCCTTCTTGGTAACAGATGCTGTTGATAGCACGACAGCAATATAAAGACTGTCTTGTAGGCCGTCGAAATGCGTTATTGCCGGTAAGTCGTAATGATGAACACCCTTTTCGAATACTATTTTCCGATAGCCAATCGACCCTCGTCAGATTTACCTGATGATACAACGATACCAACAAAAGCAATCAATCACCTCCCTCAACCACACATATATATCCCACCCACCCACCCCCCAACTCCCTACAACCCCCGACGAACCACACATCTCCGCGGCAAAAACCCAAACAAACATCCTCCAGTTTCCCATCCACCGCCCACCCCCCTGTCGGAATTCTCACCGTCCCAGATCACGCGTCACAGGCGTGCCTGGTACTACGCACACGCGCATTACGTACGGTACGTTGTACGTTACCCTGCAGCGCGGCTCTTTTGCGCCCGGCCACAGCGCGCCGTTTGCGAGCTGCACGTGGTGTGTAGCGAAAGAGTGAAAGTCTCCGAACGGAAGAGTGGGTCGGGGTGTTGGAGTGCGATGGTTGGGGAGATGCCATGCGGTGGCGATGCAATGTGGTTTGGGCGCGGCGCACATGTGAATGCGCGGTGTTATTGCTGCGAATCTCGTGGTCTCTGGATACAAGCAATGGCAACTTGCAGCGTTGTGATGCTTCTTGCTACCTATCTATCTGCTCTTCAGAGATGAACGGGTTTTTTCTCCTTCTATCGCATGGCTACACCCCGTCGCTTGCTGGTACTTCGCCCTCCTCGCATTCTCAGCTTGTGACTAAATGTCACCCCATCGCTCACGCCTGGCCGCCGACATCTCCCGGCCTTGCTTGGTGAGCTGTCAGCTAGATGGCACTCCAGGTCATTGGGCTGACAGCTTCTGTTGCGGAGCTGGACGACGATGAGTCGAATGTTGGGTGATGTGCTAAATTAAAACTTTGAATTGAGGTTTCTCCGCGGGAGAGGTCGAAGTCGCGACTTTGAAATCAGGATGGCTTGAGTGCGCAACTACAATAGTGCTTTTCATGTCTCTATTGACTGCGTGACTTGGTTTTGCCTTGTTTGTATCGGCTGCTGATGGTTGTCATGTCTCGTTGTGATGATCCGTGGCTTTCGAGATAGCGTTCTTTTAGTGATTTATTTGCTCAATCAACACGATTTGAAAAGAAGAGTTTTAGCTTTTGGAAAGTCATTGAATATTCAGATACACCTAAAACTTCACGTCAGGCTATCACGAATAATTCTAACCCTTCCCCTTGCGACAATCCCCAGGGTAACCATTCGTGCACACACGTACAAATTCCGCTCTACGTCAAGGAACTGCCTTCCAATCATGCAGAAGTAGGGCAGAGAGTCTGAGTGGATCGTACTGTTTCAGTGGTCAGAAATAACACCGTTGTAGTGGTTGTCACTGTGCTTCCGGGCAGCGGTACGATCGTCGTGGTGGTGAAGACGGTCGTAAATGCAGACGTGCCTCGTCCTGCAGTGGGGATGAGAGTGACAGTTTGCGTCGCTGTGGAAGTGATGGTCGTCTGTGGAATGGGAGGATAGGTGTAGTCAGGACCAGCACCGCCAATGGCACGCTTTTCATTCTGCACCTGACCCGTCGAGCGCTTCGCAGCTGCGAAAGACGCTGCGCGGAGGTTGCCCTTGGGTGCTGAGCGTTTCCCAGGAGTAGCGTTGCATGTGCCGAATGTTGGCTGGCAGGCTCCGGTGCAGTAAAGGGCCTCGCCACCGCAAAAACCATACTCAGAGCAACAGGGACCGAATGTACTTCCTGAACATGTTTGCCCTGTGGTACCGCCGCAGGCTCCATCGAGAGAGACTCTAAGCGTGGATGTGGGAAGAGGAGCAGTGCCGGTGGGCGTTGGGCCGGTGCAGATACCGAAAACATTTTGACAGCCGGCACCACAGTGGGCATCACTCGAACCGCACCATCCGTATGCTTGTTTACCGATTAGCTGTGGGTCTATGAGAACACATGTCACTGAACGACTTACGCGAACAGCAGTCTCCCAAACCGCTTCCAGGACACACATAGCCGTTATCTCCCCCACAGGTGCCATCAATCGAGACCTTGACGGTGGATGTGGGTGTGGGAGGAGAGCTACTCGAGACCGGCGAGGGCGTAGTACAGTTGCCATAACCAGCCTGGCAGCCCTCGGTTGTCAGACAGTAGATATCAGTATCCCCACAAAAATCGTATCGAGAGCAGCACGAGCCGTAGGTAGTGCCAATGCAAGTTTGACCAGTAATTGAACCGCATTGACCATCCTGAGAGGGAGGCAGACCAGCAGTTGGTATGCTAGTTGGTGATGATACTGTCGAAGATGCTGCCACGCTACTGGACGAGTCTGCTAAAACAGCACAAGAGCTGACAGTATCTGTGACAGTGGTAGTAGCTGTAGACAGGCCGGTGACTGTTTGTGTGAGCGTCTGACCAGTTGTGGTACCGGTGATGGTCAAAGTAGTAGTGTCCAGATAGCTGCTTATGTGTCAGATGGACAACCCACACTTTACAGCAAAATGCTTACGTGACGATAGCATCCGATATGCTTGGAGCAGTCGCAGTTGCAAGGACAGTAGTAGTTGTTCGGTCAGTACTGAAGGTGGGCGAAGCGACGACGAACGTTCGAGATGAGATGGTGGGAGCGCCAGCAACGTTGGGCTGGTTGAACCTCAACGTGTAAGTCCCAGGTGCGAACTGGTTGTCTGTGATGCTGGGGCATTCGAATCCAGAGTAAGTAGTAGATCCACTTGCGCTGGGTGTGATTGATGGAGGTGCCAAGACAGAGCAGGTTGTCGTGCGCCCAACAGTAACGATGATAGGTGTGATGGCGTACGTAGAAGTCATCTGTTGCGTGACATAACGGGTTGGAAAGGAGCAGACAGCGCCATTGTCTGTTCACATCTTAGTATTAGTAACGTTGTAGATGAATGCAAAATCATTACTCGATGTGAAGCTTCCTGCAACACCAAGATAGTTGCTGTTGGCAGCATCAAAGGCGAACGTTGGTGAGGCAGCGGTGCCTGACAACGATGTGACAAGATCTGGAGATTCAAATCGACA
Source organism: Ascochyta lentis (assembly GCA_004011705.1). Taxonomy (NCBI): domain Eukaryota; kingdom Fungi; phylum Ascomycota; class Dothideomycetes; order Pleosporales; family Didymellaceae; genus Ascochyta; species Ascochyta lentis. The sequence continues at coordinate 1,210,318 of RZGK01000003.1, forward strand.
AGCCATGGCGAAGAATGAAGAGAGAAAGACAACAGAGATTGAGAAAGACAGGTGCTGCGTTGCTTGCTGGCCTCGAATTGAACGGTGTTAGCAAGCTTTATATACTAGGTAAACTAGTCCGCGGCTTCAAGCAATTCAGTCTCAACACCTCAAGCTTCCATATTGCGGCGCATGCATGAAGTATTGGTTCGTCCACAAGAGCACTTGAACACTTCCTTCAAGACACGGAATCTCCATGGATCGTGCCCGTTCGGTAGATACGCATGTGTCCATGGAGGGGCTTTTGAGCGAGGGCTTTCTTTGTGATACCCCAGATTCATGATAGATATTGCGCAGGTACGTATCTGGTGCAGTCCTCACTTTCGTGCAAGCCACAACCGATGGAGATCCACGACAGCGGCATGCCATCGCTCAATCAAGACGAGTCTGTAGACCCGTTAAAGAAGGTCGTCGGCTCAGTGACGAGATTTCCCGTACATCCTTGTGCTGATTCCCGATGTCTGGGGAACGTTCTGCAGGGGTTGACGACCGACCCCACATCCTCATCGACCCTCATGCTTGAAGTATTAGTAAAAACTCGTAGCTGGTGTGCGATTCGATTGATAAATAGCTCATCGCCGAAGGCTCATCAATTTACCAGCCCATGTCAACTTATTCTTGACTTGTACTGCGACCGGCAACGAACGCTTGGTATGAGGGGAGAAAACTGACAGGCGTCCCTGCAGGAAAATTGGAGGCGTGCCTTGCATCGGCCCAAAAGTGTTCTGACCCTCGAAGCGGATGAGGTACCAAAGGGAAAAGGTCAGGGGCATAGGCGCTTGCGCTGTAGCGAGCCGCTCCACGCTCCGATCGTCCCGCACAGAAAGCCTTGAACGCGGTCCTGGTCATTAAAAGCTTGCACTTTGCTTTCTGACGGGAACAATATATTCAGAGACGGAGTAACTTTTGGGGACCCATCTTCATTTCAGTAGAGCTGCTGTATTATGATTGTGTACAAAGGCGATGAAAGAGTGCGAGTTGTGGCGGATTTGGCTAAGCTTCACAGCTTTCGTCGATATGCATTACCCAAAACCATGTCAATACATTTTGAACTCCTCATCTTGGCTGCATGTTTTCACGCTTCGAGCAGTGATGGATCGCAAAGCTGGTCAGGTAGACATTCTGGGTAGTTGACGACTGAGGGAGACCATTCGCGTCGCCAAGGTCATTGGCACTAGGCTTACGCACGTAACTGTGACTTGCTGGTCTCTGCACACGATGTCGCGGCCAAAAAAATCGGAATTTGGAAGATGATGGTAAGCAGTTAAGTACGACGAGGTTGTCTTTGGAGAAAGAGCGGAGTGAGATTCACATAGCGCGTGGCTCAGTCATCATGCCGCTAACCCTTCAGAGTACACTAAAGTCCACACCTGCAACGCGTCGTACCACGTTCTGTCTCCTTAGTTGCATCATGCGTCAGCTCGTGTCTTTGCCACGTTCCGCGGCGTTCCCGCTGTCAAGGGGTGTGAGAGGCTTGCTGTACTGTACTGCAGGTAAGCGCCGCTTCTCCGCCCACCGGTTTTGTCCCCTCCCACGGATTAGACTCGCTCTTTAGCCGTTGAAAATACGACAGCGTACAGGCAACGATTCTTGTGGGTCGTTCAGTAACCCTGAATACGGGACTGCCTTCCCTAGTATGGCTGCTAGCAATGAGCTCGTTTTGCACTGAACGCTTGCCGTGAGTGCATATAGCGGAAGCCATAGAGCTGCTGAATACCATAATGGTGGCAGTAACAACTGGCAAAACACTAATATGTGACGCGTCTGGCCTCACCAGAAACAAGCACAGGTAATATGTGGAGGGAACGCTGCGTGCGCTCGCTTACTTCCGCCATTTCTGTAATCCAAATCGCTATTCTTGTCATTCTTAATCAGCGGTCCAACTACGAACCTACATGCTCTTTGCGGCTAGCGGTGGCCCTGTCGAACTGAGGCTGGCGTCCGTCATGTTAATATACAATCCTGAAGAGCCGCATGTCCTTGATGCTTACACGTTGCTGCAAGTATCATATTTCGATAGCCGGTGAAGAGCTTGTCTAAAGAACGTGTCGACAGTCTCGCATTCGAACAATGAGCTTTTCATCTGGACACCGGCCAGAGACATCTACGAAATCGGGAGTGGAGTCAGTCGCAAAGGGTGAGCCAGGGGCCAGAAAGGTCAATAGCGAGGCGCGCAAGCAGCAGAACAGGATAGCATCGCGAAACTACCGTACGTGTACTTCTCAAGCCAATCCTATCATTGAAAATTGCTGAGATAGCTCAACCTCCAGGAGAAAAGCGCAAACGCAAGCTTCAACAACTCCAACAACTACTCGACGAAGATGTATCTAGTGAGCAGCAGGCCCACACAAGATCGACGAGTCCTTGCGAAGACCAGTCTTGTTCCGGTTCAGCCGAATATGGAACTTCCACAGCAAACTCATCCCCCCACTTCACGGCTTTATCAGGCAACCTCGCGTCTCCGAGTCCCGATCACACAATGGTATCCGATCAGGCCTGGAGTACGATTGTCGCATCGTCTGCAACGCAGCCATTACACACCGATGCCTACTTCGAGACACCTCAGCATACAACAGCTTATGATACAAGCGCTTACGAGAACTACTCCACGTGGAATGCACCTTCTTACACAACCGGAACAGGTTACTTTATGCCTGATTCCTTCAAGTATCTAACTTATCCCGTGAACCCATCCTCTTGGCCGCCGCTCTGGTTCGAAAGGATGTACCCATACACAGAACATCAGCATGGTGCACGGAATACATGGTCCTACCTACCATTACCACCGTGTCAATCAAGCGAACATTCTCAAGACAGTGTGGTGTCAGATCCATACGGTAGAAGAGACCATTCACACGAACCTAGTTGAAGCTTTGGAGCAATCCACAGACCATGCATACCCGTCGTTCAATCCTTTGTAGATTAATGCATTATTGTTATTATTGCAACACTATGACCGTGTTTATCGTAGGCATCTAGCATATGTATGTCGCTCCCTGTATCTACCCACCCTATGTACCCGCAGACACGACCCAGCATGGTATCTTGCACCCTAAACGCCTGAGTAAATGATCAAACAGTAGCAAACATCTCCTATATTCCCACCTTGCCATCGCCTCCCCCAATGTAGCACCTATCACGAGAACTTACTCTCCACTGATTTCTTTGACAACAAGCGCTCTATTCTTGACTCGTTCCTCGACCGCAAATTCAGTCGACTGTTCGAAAGCTTCTCCGTAAGACCTGTACTAGAGCTCATAGTCGTCTCGCTCTCCTGCCATACTTCGCTCCTCGCCTTGCGCTGCTGGATGTGCTGCAGCGTCTTCTTGACTGCTGCATATAGATGCTGATTGTCGCTCATGTCGAGATCGACCCAGAATGAGTAGATTGAAAGCCGGTTGCGGTTGACGTCTTTGAATTGCTTCAAGATATATTGCCGCGCGGAACTATCAGGGTCTGCAGCGTTGGGCACGTAGTCCGGGAACAGAGTCTCGAGGGGCGAGTAACGCAGTTTATCGCGAAAACGCGTGAAGTTGTTGAGAAGGAGAATGACGGCGGAGTCAGCGAATTTTGGTGATGTAGCCCATGACTCGAAGCTGGCAAAGTCGTCGAGGAGCTGCGATTTCGTTGTTTGGCCGTAGAACGGGCGGTCGTAGAGCGACACGTCCACGGTGTAAACGAGCGACGTGACGCTATCGAATTGGTGGAACCAGCGCTTCCTGAACTGATCCGGGATGTAGCCGTTGATGTTAAAGAGGTGAACGTCGAGTTCGTCCCAGTTGAATCGTAGTTCCTTGGTGCCTCCAATCGACTGATTCAAGCGGATAATGTCCGCCTCAGCTGGCACGTAGTCTTCGGCGGCGATCCTTTGGACTTCCTGGGCGAAGTAGGGTGAGTATTGTGGGAAGTCGATCTCGAAGTTCTGGAGATACATGGATGAGAACTCAGCGCTAGCCCAGAGGGTTTGTACAGCTACTGCGGCATCAACGGTGATGCGATGCATGTCAACCAAATCCACCTCGTCCAGCAAGACGGCAAATTGTTCATTGAGGGCAGTGGGTAGATTGATACCGGTGTCTTTTAGTAAATCGATGATGGAGTGGATTAGTAGTCGTACAGTCGAACGTACAGCATCTCGAAACTTCATGCGGTCTTCTGGTGAGTAGTAGCCCTCAGCGTACAAGACTCTGATCTGGTGCATGACGAGGTCCTTTCCGCTGTTGTCCTGGCCCATCAACATGAGTTTTGTTTCCCGTCGGAGCACCATGCTGTCTTCCTGGAGCGCGCGATCAATCGCCTCTGACCGGATGGCAGCAGCGGCATTATCATAGTCTTTTTCGGTTGGCTCCTCGTAAAGATCTTTTCGCTTGAACTTCCTGTAGTAAGACAGTCTTAGCCCTTGGATTCCTCTGGAGACACTTGTGAGGGCTGTCATGCATCCACCGTTCCACTTCGACGATCGCGCTAAAACCTTCAAAGACAAATCATCCTCCTTCCTGATCTGGCGGGATTTGTGAAGCAAGATTTTGCGCTGCGCAGTGGTGTGGCTGATAAGGTTAGAACTGCTCAGTTGAAGCTAACAAGCAGGGAGAGCCACTTACCATTTACACGCAGCCAGCAGTATACGCACGGCGTCCGCTTGTCGCTCAGCAACGTCTCGGAGTCGTTCCATTGATCGACCGCCAACGGCATACTTGAGCTTGACTGCGCAGTCTACTGCATCAGGGTCCGGCTGCCGAAGACTTGCAATCAGGTGATCTACATGTCGCACGAGTAATGCGCAGGATGCCATCAAGACGTCCAAGTCGGAGAGAAGCTGAGGGTGTAGATCATCGATCGCATAGCTGAGCCAATCGTGCACTTTGTCCAGGTTTGACCTCAGAGCCGTTAACTGTGCTATTAGGTTGATGGCAGTTTCATTACTGCCCGTCCAACGGTCGTGCAGCTGCCGGAGCGCATTGATGCCTTGCCGCAGCCTTTCTATGTTCGTTCCAACTGTACTGATGAGCTCGTAGACTCTCTTCTCGCTCGGCGGCGCGACCGCCATTGCGCAACTCGATGTTGCAATGTATGTGAGTCGTGTTAACTTGCGACGACTTGCATGAATGTCAGGATGAGTGGAGAAGGGCCGGTGATAACTGTCGCAAGTTGCTGATCTCAGCGGTCGGTAGACTTGATTTAGGTTGGCGCTTGTATGATGATAATCACGGGATAGGTTCCGGAGCAGTCAACGCCAGGGAAGGAGTGGACCAATAACTCGAGCAATTAAGCACCGGAAGAGGTGGTTGCCCGAAGATGAGTAAATCCTTTAGCGCAGGTCGTTGTGTAACCTTGCAAGTCGAGTCAGAATGCCCGTAAGCCGTTGTACATTGTCTGAAATAGACATTCCGAAGGTGCATAGTAAGGACTGATATAAGGACTTGAGGGTGAATCTGTGAACTGGCAAGAAATGCGGTCGGTGTCGCGGCACGCGTTTCGAGCCCACGATTGCTAGCGCAAACCTTATTTTATGTTTCACATCGAGTAGCCGGGTACCGTCCAGATACCAGGAACAAAATGTACAGCTGACCATGAGCCCTGCATCTTTTGATGTCGACAGATTGCTTATGGTTGGTTTTGTCGCGTCTATAAACGAGTAGATTGCCATTGTCTCCGAGAGAGGCCGCTCCTGCAAAGAAAAGGAGACGTGGCTGGTGCACGACGCTAGCGAATCAGTCGCCACACAAACTCCCTCTGTCGTCATCGTGGAAAGAGTCACACTTCAGTCAACACCGAAAATGGCACGCTTCTACAGCATTGGAGTGCCTGATGACTCCGCCTTCCAACACTGGGTCTTTAATACTTGATTAATTGCATTGACTGGCACGCATGTGTCAACACAACAAGCAGCACCACCAACAAATATGGCAACTCTCAGTACGCTGCCAAATGAGATAATCTCGATTATCTCCAGCCATTTCGATCGACCTCGAGATCTGCTGAACCTGACTCTGACGAGTCGCCGGCTATCAGAGTTCGCCAAACTGGATGGCTGGAAAGCTCTGCTCAAAGGCCGCTTCCACATTAATGGATTAGACACAGATGCTCAAAATTCTGTACATGGTTTGACCACGCTCTACCGGAATTGGGACCGAAAAGGGTTCGTTGCAAGATATCTAGAACCTAGTATCGAGACGACGAGTCTAAACACATGGGAGCCAGCACCATGGAGAGGACCCCGAGGGCAGACTATGGGATATCAACCCAGCGTCGACAGCTATGAGGAGACGTTTGGCTCGTGGTCCGAGAGGAGAGAGGTGTTGACATGGTCTGCTGGGACGCAAATTGTTATGAGAGTAAAAGAGTCGGAGCCAAGAAGCAGGAACAATAATGACGGACAGTTCAGTAAAACACAAACATCGGATTCTTTCGGCCATACAAGTTCTTGGTTTACGTACAAGATTCCCGATAGCAACGAAGGGAGAGATGATATCACAACCCTGCAACTCCTTCGACCGCATCAGAAAGAGCAAGGCTTTGAGGCTATGGTGTTCGGTACAGCCTCCGGTCAACTCGCGCGACTCGACGTCGACCCAGAGCAGGCTCAAACGATTGAACAAAGCTACGACACTCTTGGAAGAGCTGTAGGCGCTCTTACGGTGTCTTCCTCTACCACACCTTTATTAGCTGCCACTCTTGGAGACACATCATCGGCACTTTTCCCCTTGGACGGCGATGTGCTGGAGAGGCCCGTGGAAGCCATATCGAATGTAACTCCAATAATACAAGGAGCTCGAAGCGGTCGTATCTGGTCTTGCATATTCTTGTCAGACGACAAAATCGCCATTGGCATTGGCCCAGCCAGCGAGCCAATACAAGTATACAAAATCACAACAGACGGCTTTCTGTCTGACCCATACCGATCCTTCACACTAGGCACAACCCGAAGCTCGCAGACGTCCGTCTATCCAATTCTTCCAGTCTCAGGTCGCACACAAGGCGGGTCAGAAGCCGGCAATGTCTTCTTATCAGGCGGCTACGACGGCATTGTTAGACTGCATGACTTGCGATCGCCGCGCGACGTCGAGAGCCTATACTGGGATCCTACAAATGATTCGTCGATTTACTCATTAGCAACACAAGGCCTTGAGCGTGTTGTTGTTGGCGTGTCAATGCACAGCATGCTCAAAGTCTTCGACATGCGCCTCTCCGGCTCGCACGCCTACTCTACTGTCTCGCTAGCATCAAAAGCGAAGAGCAAGCCTCGAGGCCAAGACTATGCCGCCAACGCAATCGTCAAAGCTACGAAAGACGCAGCATCTGCTATCTGTGGTGGCTGGAATCTATATCTTAATCCCCGCAACCCACCGAAACGCGATGCTTACCGGGAAGACTACTGGCGCAGTCGCGAAGACTCACCCGTGTACAGCCTTTCTATTCCCTCAGCTACGAGTCCAAATCTGTACGCTGGCCTTGAAGGCTCAATACAGAATCTTACATTCCATGGCATCGCCGATTCGTATCCTGACACTCTGCTTTCACAGTCTATAACGCGCTTCGCAGATAGTGTTGCGGTAGATGTACAATCGTCTTACAATCCTCGAGGTGACGTTCTTAATCTGGGCATGTACGAGCAAGGCAGTGAGGAGGGGCTGGGTATGCAGCTTCTTGTGCAAGACGACGTTACCACAGAGGCGGCGGATAAAGGGTTGAAGCGAGACGATGCGAAATATGAGGATCTTGATGAGCGGTGGAAAGATCTCAGAGACGAGAAGGACCGGTGGACCAGAGGTGTGCCTCAAGGCCCTAGACAAGGAAACAGGGGCGGCAGAGGTGGCAGGGGTAGGGGCAGAGGAAGAGGCAGAGGTCGTGGGTCTTGAATAGCGGTTTGATATCAGCATGCCTCAAAGCACTGCTTTTGGGTTTTCTTCGCCCTCTCAGTTGTCCGCATTGAACCCCAACACCCTCTCGAGAAAGCTCTTCTGGACTCTCACCATCTCTTCGCCCACCGGTACACCTGGCTCGAACATGGCGCCCCCGTGGTACACGCCGGGCCAAACATGCAATTCGGCGCTCCCACCATCCCTCCAAATCTTGCTCGCAAACTCCACCGCTCGATCCCTCATACTCTCACATTCACCAACGTCAATAAAGGTCAACGGCAACCCACCCAAATTCTCGGCTCTACCCGCAACCCTAACTCCATCGACATCTTCCCTATCCCCATCCCCAAGAACCGCGTCCCACGCCTGCTCATCCATCCAGCCCGGCCACAACGTCCCCTCTCTAAACTGCTCCTGGCTCACGACCCCATCCCGCCGATCATCCAACATAGGAATATCCAACACCAACGCACAAACCCTCGGCCCTCGCTCCCTCCTACTCAACAGCGCAGCACTAGCCGCCACTGCCGCACCGCCACTGATACCATACAGCACGATGCGTGCGGGATCGATGTGCAGTTCCGCCGCGTGGGAAACAAGGTACACGAGTCCCGCATACACGTCGATGGCGCCCGCAGGCGCCCGCTGCTCGGGCGCGAGCCGGTACTCTGGGCTTGCGAAGACTAGGTTCGCGGTCGGTGGGAAGTGCGACATTGGGATGGTGAGGCCGAAGAAGCGGTCCCCTGCTATTTGGCCGCCGCCGTGGATGTGGTAGATGAGTGGTCTGCCGGATGGCCATTGTTGGAGTCCGGCTTCGGTGGGGCGGACTTGGTATAGTGCCAGTGTGGTTGGGGTGGCGTCGAGGCTGGGGACGCCTGGGATGGTGATGTCGCTGTGTTGGTATTGGGGATGTTGCTGCGTGATGCTGTGCTTGTCCATACCGGACATGGACACGCCTTTGCGTAGGGCGGGGATGTCGATGGTGCGCTTGGGATTTGGGTCGCCATTGGCGTTTTTGTACCCTGGGTCGAACGGTGGTCGTCTCGTTTGCTCTGCCATGATGGCTGTTGGAAGAAATGGGATGGATAGACAGGCTGCGACTCGTAAGGAGCTTACAAGTACGCTGGGTTTCTGTAGCTGTACCTAACCACAACAGGCCCACAATAGAGGAGATCCCTGCTTTTATGCCATTTCCAGTCCAAAGAATACCCAGCCGAGTGCTGATGCGGGGTTTTCTTACGCGAATTCCGCTAACACTGCCGTAGGCTTCAAGTAGTGGTCTGGCACAGCGGGTGCTTGCACTTGCCGTCTGTCCAATCGGCCCGATTGGACGACCCGGCGTTCAGGAAGTGCTTCATGCTCGGATCCGAATCACGGGGTAGCTCTACACAACACAAGACACGCCTAGGCACCAACCTCCTACATAACAATATTAACAAACGAGGCAAGCAAGGCACAGTGCAACAGAGGCTTCTTCACAGATGACGAACATTGAAGGATCTAATTCTTGAATTTGATATACAGCCAACATGCGCAGATGGCTATTAGAAGATATACAACGGAGAAACACCCGAGTTTAGCCGCGGGCGGAGTGCTCAGCGCTTGAGCAGTGGAAATCTGTCTACTCTAGCTTAAAAAGGGAAATTTATATCCATCTCAAAGCATTTATATGCCGTGGTATAACGGCACAAACACAAATACAGTGCGCCGGGCTAGGCGAAAAAACAACAACAATCGCGGGTTTATATCTTCTCGGCTTCAACACCCGGCACTGAGGGACCGCGCGATGTGGTCGTGGCAGTGGTGTTGTGATCGGTCTTCTCATGGCTGCCTGCGCGGCTGGGTTCGCCGAGTGTCTGCTCCTGCGCGTGGCCGCTGACTTCCGGCTTGTCAGCCTTCTCCTTCTTGGGCTTGGGCATGCGGATCAGCCAGTAGAGAGCGAGAGCGGCGAAGACGTTGAAGATGCAGTAGGCCCAGAGGATACCAAAGTTCCTCCAGACATCGTCGTAGCTGGAGGAAAGCGATGCGAGGAAAGCGTCAGTAGACCTGATGGCGCAGTACTCGCAGCCGCTTGTAGCTTGTTCGTTGTTCAGGTAACCGTCGAAGACATTGATGTAATCTTGCATGTAGGACAGGCAGGTGTCACCCTGTGGAGGATCGAAATTGACAAACTCGTTTGGAGCACAGTGGACTGTACTTCTTGCTAGACCCGTTGCTAGTAAACCAGAAACCATGTACGTGAATGGCGAGAGGCGGTACATGAAGATCCAGAAGCGAGGGAAGGAGGCAGGCGTAGCTAGGACACCACAGAAGACCAAGCAGAGCGAGAACATCAAGTTGGCAATGTTGCCACCAGTCTCAGCCGACTCGATACCAGCGATGACCATGTGCGTGAATGTTGACGTGAACAACAGGAACATCCAGGTGAACAGGAAGAGCTGGAAACCGCGGTAGTGGACCTCGTCAGTAGGCTGAGCGTTACGGTACAGACCAATCGGGTAAGCCCAGCAGAAGTAGATGAGGACAGCCATGAGAGAGTTCCAGGGAAGTTCAACTAGGATGTTGGAGAGCATGAACGCCTTCCAAGAGTAGGTCTTGCTGGGACGCTCACGAACTTCGTACAAAGCACGTTGGGTGACGAAATGGGGCATAATCTGCTGGACGAGCTGACCGAAGATAGTCATCAGCATGAAAATACTGAACATCTGGTTCTGTAGACCTTGCTGGGTGTTGGGCATTTTGTACATGGAGAAACCGATAAAGAGGGCCGAAGAGACACAGAGAAGAGTCTTGGAGTAGATGTAGGCAGGGCTGCGCCAGTACTGCTGGAACACTCGCTTCGTCGTTTGGCGGAACTGTTCAGCAAAAGGAGCGGCGAACTCGCGGTAAGCGGCCTTGTCCTCCCGCTTCTGGGCAGAGATGGTGCGTTCGAGACGGTTGTGCTGCGAGCGTTCAACCTTGAGCTCCTCGAGGTGGCGTTGAACTTCGGCGTACTCGGGAGACTCGCGCCATGCCTTGTGCCAGTCGATGTCAGTGTGAGATCCAGGAGCAGCACCAATAACCTCAAGCATCCATTCGGCGGGGTTGGCCTCAGGAGGACACTGGACACCACTGTGACGGACGAAGTAGTCGACAAGAATCTTAGAGTTGTTGCCGACATCGCCGTAGTAGACAGTGCGACCACCTTTGGCCAAGAAGAGGAGGCGATCAAAACGTTGGAACAACATGGCAGAAGGCTGGTGAATGGTGCAGAGAATAGCCTGTCCGTTCTTCTTCAGTTTGTCCAGAAGGTCAAGGATAGCCCATGAGGTCTGAGAGTCGAGACCGGAAGTAGGCTCGTCCAAAAAGAGAAGCAGAGCAGGTTTGGCAGCTAGTTCAACACCAATAGTAAGACGCTTGCGCTGTTCGACGTTGAGACCTTCACCAGGAACACCAACAACAGCATCGGCATATTCGTCCATATCCAGAAGCTTGATGACTTCGTTGACATAGTCGATCTTCTCTTGACGAGCGACGTGGGCGGGTTGACGGAGGAGGGCTGAGAAGGTAAGAGCTTCGCGGACGGTCGAGGTTGCCAAGTGCAAGTCCTGTTGCTGAGCGTAACCAGTCTTGCGCTGGAAGGAGTCATCACGAGGACTGCCGTCAACCAACATCTCACCGCTGATGACACCCATGGTAGTACGCGTAGCCAATACATCAAGCAGAGTAGTCTTGCCTGCACCTGAAACACCCATCAGAGCAGTCAGGGTACCGGGCTTGACCCAACCGTCAACATGGTCCAAAATGCGGCGGGGTTCACCCTTGATCTTGATGTCGTAGCAGACGTCCTTCCACTGGAAGATGGCAGTCTGGCGCTCAATGATGGCGATGTTGTCATTACTATCGGCGTACCCGGCGGGGCGACCAGTGGGGTTGTTCTCGAGATCGTCGGTAGACTTGGCCTTCGGGACTGTGTAGCCACGGCGGAAGACCAAGACTTCACCCTTCGACTTGGCGGAGGAAATGAACTCGGTAGCAGTCAGGTAGACCATCATGAGACCGAACATGAAGACCCAGAGAATACCAAAGTTGCGCCACTTGTGCGAGCGCTGGTACTCGTAGGCTGAGTTGATGTAGATACCACCATCGACAAAAGGCTGGCCAGGGACGGAGCCGACAGCACGGCAAGCGCGCTGTGTGCCAGTCTGAGCGTCGTAGGCACCACCTGACGGGACGAACTGGTTGCACTCGAATTGTCTGCCGACAAACTCGTTGACCATCAGAGCCTCGAAGCCATAACTGACAGGATTGATATAGCGGATCCACTTGGACCAGCCCAGCATGTAGTTGGGAGGGATAGCGAAACCAGTGTAGATAACTAGACCCAAGATGAGGATGGCAGCGGGTGCCAGCGCCTGCACGAGCGACTTGGACAGAGAAGCGATTGATCGGAAGAACATGGACATGACCAGCGTAAGGGTGAACGAGATCAATACGAAGAAGAAGAAGTTACCAGGCTCGCGACGCAAGTTGGTCATGAAGTAAAGAACCAAGTTGAACGTGATAGCGTTGGCGATCTTGTAGGGCATGTCTGTCAACATACTAGCAAAGGCTTCAGCGGACGGGTGGTAGAGAGCGTATCGGGAGTGCTTTTCGACGATCGGACGTTGGGCGTAGAGGGTAAGGATTTCGAGAGCGGAACCGAAGGCGTTCATGAGAATAGCGAAGAAGAGCAGGGCAGATCGCTGGTAGAAGGAACCGGTGGTAGGCTGGAGGTTAAAGAAGACGGATGAGATAATCAAAGCCATGATGGAGTTGGCAATGAGTTGAGAGAGAGTGATACTGGGATCAGCCTTGAGTCGGACAAAGCCGCGCCACAGGCAGAGCTTGACCTGCTGCATGTACGAGAGGGTGTAGGGAGACTTTGCACGCTGACCCTTGGCTTGCTGGAGCTTGCGAGACTCAGCAAACTTCTGAGCCATCTCACCGCCAACGGGGTATTTCTGTTCGTAAGCGTCAATCTGAGCCATGAGCGCGACCCGCTCCTGCGACTCCAACCAACGCTGGTGGAACTCATCAGGAGTGCGAGGAACACGGCCCTCGAAGCCCTTGGCGACAATACGCTCCAACGGAGATGTCATAGAGGTGAGGAAATCAGCATCGGTCTGACGATCAGGGCAAACGAAGCCCATGTTGATGAAGAACTGCTTCGCGTCGGTCGTCTTTCCGTAGTAGATCTGGCGGCCCTCGTACAGAACAAGGACCTTGTCGAAGAAATCGTACGCAGCCTGCGGGGCTTGGTAGATGGCAACACACGCTGTGGTGCCGTTGATCTCAGTCTCCATGCGCAGAGTCTTACAGAATTCGATGGCGTTGGCAGAATCAAGACCACGAGTGGAGTTGTCCCATGCCTGCAGAGGCGCTCGGCTGAGAGAAGCTTCGGCAATGGTGACACGCTTGCGCTCTCCGCCAGAAACACCGCGAATGAAGTCGTTTCCAACACGGGTGTTAAGCGTATGCGAGATACCGTACATGGCCATGATGACATCGCGCTGGTGCTTGGCGTACTCGTCTGCTGATACGCCACCAGGGATGTGACGGGGGCGACGAGCGAGGGCGGCAAAGTATAGAGTCTCGCCTACTGTCATAGCGGGGAAATGAACGTCGACTTCGGCAGTGTAGATGGCCTCACCGCGGTAGTTCTTCTGCATGAGCTCAGGGCTAACACCTGTTCAAGTTAGTAAACACTGTACCTGAGTTCTCAAACGTAATCAGACGTACCTTGGTAGTTCAGCTTTGAGTTATCGTCTACAAAGAAGCCGTGTGTCTCTCCGGTGATCGTCTTCAAAAAGGTCGAGCAACCAGAACCAGGGGGTCCAAGAACGACCAACATCTCGCCAGCCTCCACGACACCATCACAGCCCTGCAGAATGTTGATCTTGCGACCCTTGTCGCCCTTCAGCTTCTTGAGCAGAGCAGGTCCTTCGAGCCAAACGTTACCAACACTCTTCTGGTAATCTGTGTCGGCACCGAAACCGTGGACATTGAGATTCCTGAAGCAGATACCGGCTTGCCTGGGTGGTGCTGCGTTCTCGTCTGAAAGCTGTAGGTTCATCATGGCCTTTGTCCAGGCGCGAGCATTGAAGTTGTCTCCAGAAGGATCTAATGATGAGCCGGGGGTGGCCTGGAAGGGGTTCTGATGATGTGAAGCAGACTGCACACTGTGAGAAGTCAAACGTCTTGCGAGCTGCAGAACCTCTTCTTCTCTGCGAGCGGTCTCTTGGTCCTCAGCATCTTGGTTGTATGGCACTTCCTTCTCGACTGATGCTGTGGTGTGGTGCTGGCTCCTGGGAGGCGAGTTCTGGGCGGCAATTGTTGATGCATCGGAAGAAGTGTCATTACGGTTGTCCTCCTCGTGGAAGTGTGATTGTGATGGTCGATGGTCCTGCATCTCTGGAGTAGGCACGCCACCAACTGCGGCCTCGCGGTCGTAGTTGGAGGTGAAGTTGCCTACGAGAGACATTATGATTGGGCGAGCGCCACGAAGATCCTTTGATTGGCCAGTGGTATAGGAGGAAAGCGTGTACTATGTTTGTCTGAATTATAAGGATCCAGTACTGGAGAAGAAGAAACGGCGTTGGTATTAAATGGTGCTAGGGCCAGGGATCTGGAGTCGACAAACAGACACCATGAGCGGGAGGGAGCTGGCTGATAAAAGGTAGCACATGCGCAAGTAATAAGATCTGCCCAGCGGCGAAGGTAGGGGTTTGGATCCACTGGCAACGGCTTGGCTTGTTGCGACCGGAAGCGGATGCGCTCACGCCCGGGCTCGCTTGCGCCTTGGAGTGGCTACCAGAATACGCTGCATACGGAACCGAGTGCGAACTACCAATGAGAGGGTGCTCTTCACGAGCTGTTAGATTCGTCCTCCGCTTTTCCAGAAGGTCCGACAACTGTTTACACTCCTGCGGGATGTGCATCTGGTGCGGCTGTAGCGTGGTGACGCAGCGCGTGCTATCTTCCAGGACAGTGGGTTTTGGGAGCATCTGAGCACGCATCTGAGCACGCATCTGAGCACTGCATCGCTGATCTCGCGCCATCTCCATGGCAGCGTACACGG
Source organism: Ascochyta lentis (assembly GCA_004011705.1). Taxonomy (NCBI): domain Eukaryota; kingdom Fungi; phylum Ascomycota; class Dothideomycetes; order Pleosporales; family Didymellaceae; genus Ascochyta; species Ascochyta lentis. The sequence continues at coordinate 1,225,318 of RZGK01000003.1, forward strand.
TCGAGAGTCAACATGGCAGCTCGTCGCCCGCCTACAGTCACATTGAATTCAGCGCGGCGCACGCCCCACTCACCAAAGAGGAAGTCGATTAAGCCAAGATTGTGTGTTACGGGCGCCTTGAGATTGTCCAAGGCTCACTATGATGCTGACTGTCGCAACGTCGCGCCATTCAGAGCCATCACAGCTCCTAGCACGGTTGATTCTGCCGTTGGTGTCTGACATCTCGGGGCTTCCCCGCCAGCAGGCCTTGTCGTCTCCGCCATACAGCTCTCTTCAGACTTCTCTTCCCTACCAGTGACATTATCTCTACGCATGCACACTCCTCATCACGGTAACCACCAAAGAAGATTGGTCCTGGAGATCCAGACTCTCAACGTGGCCCCACCCCCTTCCTAGCGGACGAATACCGCAATTAGCCCACTCAGGGTGAGTCGCGAAAACGGGCCCGCCTGTGCAAACATGTGCGCGTCGCTCTTGCCTAACACGCTCTAAGCGAGGTGGTCCGGCTGCTCTTTCCTTCCTTGGTTGCTGCACCGTGCACTCCGCCCCTCGTGGCTCGAGATTTCGCGCTTGACGGATCTATTGCGCATCCGTTGCCGCAGCCTAGCCCGCCTCTGCTGCTCAGCCCTACAGCGCAGCACTGCGGGCGGCACATACAAGACATCCGAAATTCCCTGGACATCTCTGCGGTTCTTTGCGTCGCACACTGCTGCAACGTTCCCGGCCGGGTACTTCCTACCGGTGCTGACGGGTGATCTCTCGAGCTGCAGGGTGGGTCTTGGCATTTGATACATACGACGATAGGCAGGAGGAAGTCTCCGAAGCCGGTGAGCACAATAACATCGAAGCCTACATACGTCCCACCTTCTAGGACACCACACGTAATCGACGCGGTCTTGTCGGATTGTTGTGAAACGGTCAGCAGCTAGAAGACTTCAGAGTGCTTTGCGTATGTCAAACTCCTATGCACAATCTACACACAATCTCTGCCATACTCGGAAACCTTGAGAGATTAACACGTGCTGCATCCACTTTTCCTGCAACACGAGAGAGGCGGCATCGTCGATCAGCCGGACGAAAGATGACTGCAATCTCACCTCCCCAAGACTTCACATGCGGCAGCTGAGTAAGATTGTAGACGAGCTTGCACTATGTAGTCCAACACCGATATTGTGTTTCGCCCACAGCCCGTCGCTGGGCAGTCTTACCCAAAAAGACGCTCTTCAGGATTGACGCGCGTCAAACCTCCAATAGCCTTGCAATAGGCTCTTCTCTACCCGGACGGGCAGGTGTAATACAACTACAGCACGAAAAGAACTACGCACAGGATCGTCTACGAACAGCAAGGGGGCAGTTCCAAGTCCAGATGGATACACAAGCTTACTGTGCTCTCGTAGCCATCCATCTCTTGAGCAACTCTCACTAAAAGCAACAACCCCTCATGTCTAGGAAAGAAGACGACCACACTGCACCGTCCCACCACCTTCCTAGCTCTCTAATCTAACAACCAAGCACTTGAAAGGAAACTGACAAGCACTTTAAAAGAAAACTGTACATAGTAGTGAATAGTAGCGTAACAGCAAGAAATGAACAGACACTTAAAAGAAAAAAACCTTTACATATCAGTCAATAAAGAGGTTGCTGTATAAGGTGTCATAGATGGGGGTGCGGTAGTTGGTTCGTAGATTGTCTTGTTCTGGTGGTTGCACTGCACTGCACTGCACTGCACTGCACTGCACTGCGCTGTAGAGAAGTAAGAGACCAGTAGCCCAACAACAGCTGGTTACTATAGTTGAAATGAACCAAGACGAGAGTAAGTGCTACCACGCTTAAAACATATCAACTTAAGAAATGTGTAGCAGTGTTGAGTGAACTTTGTTCCTGAGTGATGTGTAGATGGAGATGGCTTGCACAGCTGGAAGAAAGTTAAATGATTGTAAAAAATCAGAGTCTCGTGGTTCTGGCAGGGCACTACGCGGCTGCAGAGCTACTCCAGTGCTTCTTGTATAGTGAGAATGCGTGTCGGTATCTAGATAGCTATCGCCAACGCGGTGGCGAACTAGGAAAAGCGTAGATCTACGGTGCAGTGAAGAAGAGAAGAACGACGGCGTGAATACCGCGCCTCCTGAAACCGCATACCTGGGATCTTGATACGGAACTACCGTGGTAAGATGACTGCACCCATGCTATGTATGCACTGTGTCGAGGAAAGAGCGGTAATGCTACACCCCGCAAGCGTTGCGTAACACTCTCCTATTCGGCCCCACCTAGGCACGTCAGGCCTTCCACTGATCGTCGGGAACCCGGAACGTTGCACTCCGTGACGGCTCCGGTCCAGAACCTACGGTCAAAGACAGTGACGGTTACTTTCCGTCTCGCGTCGGACCAACGTTAATGCTGATGGTGTTTTCTGCCGTGCCTGGTGTATTCTGAAGAGGCTGCTGACCACATACTTTCACCAGCCATAACCTCAGTAGGAATCACCGAAAAACTGACTGGCGAGGACAATGTCTTTGTCGTTGTTTGCAAAATCCCAGCCCACAATGGTAGGATCCTGGCTGCAGCAGATGATTCGGCGAGCGTCGAACTGCAACTTGAATACGCGTGAATTGGTGCCTTGGTTGGCTAGAGGTACACCAAGCGGGTGGGGATGGTGGTGATGATGAGGACCGTGGTGGTGGTGATGAGCTGCACCGTTAGCGGGTACCTGCTGTTGCGCAGGACCTGCTGTCTGCCCCGCGGGGCCAGCAGGACCAGCAGCGCCAGCGTTCGCTGTGGCAGGCGGTCGTGGGTTTCCCCCGTTCGCAGTGTTGCCAGCAGGGTTGCCAGCAGTGTTGCCGGCAGTGTTACCATGCATTGCTTGAGAGGCTGCGTGAAGTGCTTGTGCTTGCTGGGCGAGATTTTGGGCTGCTTGTGCCTGGGCTTGTGCCTGCTGTGCTAATGCCTGGAAATTATTCTGTTGAGCGGCTGCTTGACCGGCCTGTTGCTGTGCGGCATTCTGAGCCCCTTGAGGTCCCTGGGCAGGGTTTTGGGCGGCGGACCGCCTGGGTCGACCGCCTGCGGCTCTGACAGCATCGTTCTGGTACAGAATCTTCGACTTCTCCCAAGCGCCGTCGACCCCTTTCTTCCAAATGATTACCGTCTCATCGTAGGAGCCAGAAACGATTCGGGCCCACTTGCTGCCTCCACCGCCCGGAGGTAGCTTTGCACCATAGGCAAAGATGGAATTCGGATCACTGGAACCAGCGTTGCGAGCCCGCCGCTGTGCCCTAGAGAGCCTTTGCTCGATCTGGCCTCTGTTCTGTGCTTCGAAGAAATTGCGGTCCACAGCTCGTGCCTCGGCCTCCAGTTCTTCCTCGTTTCCGGGCAGGTCTCCGAACTGAGCTTGCACAGTGCGCACAAGGTTACTGTGGCCTTGCAGACAAGCCACTTCAGCTCCTGTGGCTCGGTCGAAGATACGGACGGTTTCGTCCGAGCTGCCGCTGACTATCCTCCGGCCGTCAAATTGTACGCAAGCAATACCTTTGCTGTGACCTTGGAAAGTTCGGATGCATGCACCTGTTCGCACGTCCCAGACTTTGACGCTCCTGTCCCCGGAAGCGGAGACAATCTGCCCGTCTAGAATCTGTATGGCGTTGACGGCGGCACCATGACCTTCTAGTGTCATGACAAGGTTGTAAGGCCTCAGGGGTGTGAAATGTAGGTGTTGATTCTCCACATGTTGCTGCATGTTGATGATGTACTCAGGAAAGCGTGCCGCAGATTTGGTGGTCGAAGAAGGATATGTATCGTCAGTAGGCAGCATTTCCCTGCGGTTCCAGACCTTGATGGACTTGTCTTTCGAGCAAGTAACCAAATATCGATCATCGAATCGCAGGTTCAGAACCGATTCTGAGTGTGCCTTCTCGATCTCCTTTATCATGCGTCCAGTGGAAAACTGCCACAGAATAACCCTGCAGTCACTTCCGCCTGACACGACCAGATCGTGTTCAGGCCGTTCGTCGAACTGCAAACACAGCACGGACGCGGAGTGGCCCAGAAGCGGTGGGTGGATCAGACGTTGTGTGTCGAGATTCCAGATTCTGATGCTCCTGTCCCTACTCCCACTGACAAGGTATTTGCCGGAGTACTGTATGGTGTATACGCATTCGGTGTGAGCCTCGGTGGGGTGGCTGGGGTGAGGCAGCTGGAAGTTGGAGTAGCGACCGGCGTCCCAGTTGTCTTCTAGCCTCTTTTTCTGCTTGTATAAGTATTGCCAGTTGATCCTGGCATCTGGACCCGGTAGCAGAAGCGTTGGGTGGATGCGGGGCGTGGTGGGTTCTGTGGGCGAGAGATGTTCGTTTTGCGCAGGTGAATTCCTGCGTGGTTGTGTAGTCTGTGACGGTGTTGCAACGACATCTTCCATCTGGTCCTCCGCTCTGCCCGCGGGCCCGTCGTCAGCCTCCACCATGCCGTGCTGTTCGCCCCAAGCGGTCTGGCTTTGTGTTGTGTTGCTCAAGGATAGAGGCTCCAAGCCTTCACGGATGCCAGTTTCCGCGGCTGGGCCATCGCCGAACAGCTGTCGCTCGCCGCGTACCCGCCTCTTCGACGACGGTTTGTCCAAGTCCATGTCTTCTGCAGCTCTAGGGCGTGTCTTGCGCTCCTTCTCCCTGAAGCTGGCACGGCGTTGCCGTTCCATCTCTTCGTATTCACGCACCTGAGGGAAGTTGGAGTTCCAACCCTCGAGGCGGAACAGCAGCTTCCACAAGGGGCTGTCCATGACGCGTATTCTCCATGCTCGCGACAGCGTGGATGCGCGCAGCAGCGTCTCCGGTTCGAGGTAGGAAAGGATTTGGAAGGTGATTTCTGGCGGCAGGTGTATCACAGGGTCGAGGTGCAGGAGCGGATTCAGTTTCTCGACAATGCCGGCGATGGAGGAGGTTCGCAGTGATCGCAGGATGGCGTATGCAATTTCTTTGCGGCTGTATTAGCAGTGTGGCGGTGATGTGCGCGCTGGCTCGACTCACCACTGCGCTGCTGTTCGTCCAGCCCCAGGATCCAGTCGGGCAGACTAAACTGCTGTGCGTCCGACTCCATGCCGCTGTCGCCGGCGCCCATGACCATGTCGGTCTCATTCTGGCTGCGAGTGTCCTCGGAATAGCCCTCGTCGAATCTGCTGGCGTTCATGATGGATGCGGGGCGGAAAGGGTGCATGTACGGCGAACTCGAGAAGTCTGCGGGCGGGCCTCGGAGCGGATCAGCCATTACGGTGCTCGCGTGTTTGGCGGAAGTGGCGCTAAACAGAAGGAAGGCGCGATGTCGTTATGGCTGAGCGGGCGATGGCGGTTGTTGTGTGAACCTGTGCTGACGAAGCGTCGATGGCCGTGCGGCCTTGTGTGCTGCCTGATGCGCGACTGGACGGTCTCTGCAGATGCCAGCCAGGCCAGCCACCGCGCCAGAAATAGGCTGGGAATGTGATGTGCGAGTGCGAGTGCGAGTGCGCGCCGGTCGCGAGTCGATTGCGTACTTGTAATGCGCCAACAGCCGTCGCAACGGTTCGCTGGCTTCCAAGGCGTGTGGTTTGGGCGCAACGAGGTTGTCACTCCCGCGGACGAACCCGCGCCGCCCACCTTCACTGGGTTGTGCCTAGCCGCGCTAGTGCTGGCTGGGGCTACCTTCACCAGCGGTGGCACTTCTCCACGCCGAGACACCAGATCGAAGCCATCTTTCTTTGTCTGGGCGCCGGCGGCCGGGCTCATGATGCACGAGTTCCAAGAATCCCATGCTCGCACAGTCGCCGGCAGTGTTAGCTGGACAGCACAAACCAGGCTAACGACGGGTACATGCATCGCTGCGCGGTCATGTTATCTCGACATTCCACTACACCTCCCTGCACATGACAGGAGAGCGCTGAGCTAGCACGTACGAAGAAGCTCGTTTCTTTTGACTAAACGCCTGTTGTGCACGACTACGACTGCGTTTCAACACCGTATGGAACGCAGAACCACTGCACTTGTTGTCTACAATATTCATAATTCAATGCATGCGGTCCTAGGCTAGATACACTGATTGCTACAGCATACGTTTTTATTCTGAAGAACTATGCGTGGGAGACTTTTGGCGTATACAAAAGTGTTCAGCCAAAAGAAACGAGCCTCTTCGTAAAAGCACAGTCGTCGAAGAAAACCTCGCGCCTCCCAGACGATTGCATCTATTCTTGCCTACCTGAGCCTGCAAGCGCCGTCTGTCACACGCCAGCGAGCAAGCTGTCACCTGCTCTTACGGGCGCTCACCGATCACCAATACATGCACTGGGTGTGAGCGTGATGCGAACTCGGCGCGTACAGCAACGTCGACTAGTCTACCGGCCGAGGTGGTATCGTCAAGCAGCAGCAAAATCAAGCACGGCTCCACATTCGTCACAGCACCCACTCACTACACAGATCAGCCGCATCGCCGGAGGGTAGTCCTCCCAATGATGAATCGCCGAGAGATGTTGCTCCACAAAGCACGGTGTGTGCAGTGCAGTCAGTGTGCATAAGCTGAGGAGTACGTGCGCGAGTTGGTACAAAGTAGGGTGAAGTAGTACCTATGCGGGCAAGTTGCGGAGTGAGCCAATGCTCCGAGCGTGGGATGCAGATCACTCCCAGAACCAGGACGTTGGCCGGCAGCAGAAACCGCTGGAGCAGGCCGGCAGCGAGGCGGCGAACGGTGCTGCCCAACCTTGCCGAGGTGCGTGTCATGAGAACGGGGCATGGTTGCTGGTAGCTGGCTGCTGGCTGCTGGCTGCTGGCTGCCAGGGCGGGTCTGTCAGTCTGTCATCAGGCTTGGGTTGCTGCATACGCAGCAGAGATTGTGATGCTCAGGGCACGTGGGAGCAGCTTGGTGGAATAGAGCCGAAGGCGGGACAGAGGGAGGACATGTTGAGGGTTTAGTGGGAGGGGATACGGTGCTCACAAATCACTGCAACAGACGATGCACTCGGTGAATCGACTCGAGTCAGCCATGATTCGACGCACGACGCTCGACGCACGACGCACAGTTTGGGTCAAAGGGTCTCTTCGACCGTGGGAGGGCGGGCAGGGTGAGAAGTTGGTTGCACGCCACGCGCCGTCACCCAGCGCCCTGGGCGGCGACAAGTGGGCTGGCGGCTGCGCAAAGAACAGTGCAGTGTGGTGAGTGTCGTCGGTGAGGCACTGATGAGCATGGCCGATGGTGCCAGGTGCAGCAGGACGCTGGGATTGCGCTTGCGTCACGTGCAGGGCGATGTTTCATGTGTAGCACCCCTATCGTACATGCATCTGCCAGGCCAGCCCGCAGCTGCAGCGCTCGCCCAAGCCTTCCACAATCCACAGCCCACAATTCACATCCCAATCCCACCACCTCCAAGCTCGCCGCGCCCACGCCCGCGTCCGCTCACCCATCCAACGTGCCGTGTACAGCAAGCCGCCTTGGACAGTGCTGCCGTTGCCGTTGCTGTTGCTGTTGCTGTTGCTGTTGCTGTTGTTGTCGTTGTTGCTATCCTCCCCATACACGCCCTACTAGCCGCAGCCTGTGAAGTCGCCCAGCTAGCTACTGTTCCAAGTACACGCCCGCTCCTGCCCCGTCGGACCCTGCCTGTTAGCGCTCGCGCCACTCCTCAGCGTCCCCCTACTCTTCTCCTAGCCTCCTGGCACGGCGGTCGCAGAGAGATGAAGAACTAGAGTGCGCAGTCAGCACCAGCACCACCAGCACACGCACCCGTACCCGCACCGCACTGCACCGCACCGCACCGCACTGCACTGCACCAGCACCAGCTCCTGCACCCGCACCAGCACCCGCACCAGCACCAGCACCCATCACCTGCACCCGCACTTGCACCCGCACCTGCGCCTGCACATGACCAAACCTGCATAGGAGCAGACCATAGCATGGAAGCCGGCATTGCCTTCCATTCCGGCCTGCAGCGACAACCTCCCTCCACCGCCTCTTCGACGCTCTCGCACGCGCGCATGACTTCGACCGGCGGGCCCCCAGCCCTCATGTCCCACCAGAGCTTCCAGAGCCAGTACAGCAGCTACTCGCACAACAGCGCCCGCGACACCCAGGGCACCAATGCCACCACCACATCCACCCTCTTCGGCCAGGCGCCGCCCACCTTCCCCACCATGGCTACCCCCGTCAACGGCGGCCCCGTCGAGGCCAGCGACAACGTCCTCAACAAGCGCGCCGACAAGGACACTTCGCTCTTCCAGCGCTGCCTCACCCTGCAGCTGCGCCTGCGCGCCATCCCCGGCTTCGAGCGCTGGCTGCACGAGGAGGAGGACAAGGGCGAGGACGACGGCGAGCCCGTAGACCCCGTCACCCTGCTGTGGCGCACCTTCCGGAGGGGTTACCCGTTGATGGAGCTCTACAACGCCCTGTGCCCCCGCACCCTGCTCGTCATCCCCAACGCAAAGGCCGACGAGAAGAGCCAGAAGAAGCACGAGAAAATGGCCACGTACAAGTTCATCCAGGCCTGCGTCAACGAGCTGGGCATCTCTCAGGAGGGCTGCTTCATCCTGAGCGACCTGTATGGCGACGACACCACTGGCTTCGTCAAGGTAACACTGACCACACAGAGACCCCCCCGCCGTTCCTGTGCTGATTGTCCACCAGGTCACCAACGTAGTCAACCGCGTCCTCGACTCGCTCGTCCAGATGGGCAAGATCGACCCTGCCGCCGTCGACATCTCTGACAGCGCCTCCGTCACCTCCTCCATCAAGCGCTCCCAGCGAGAATACATCATCGACGAACTGGTCAAGACCGAGCGCACATACGTCCAGCATCTCGAGCTACTACAGGAGTTCAAGAAGCTCGTCGAAGAGAAGGGCATCATCAGCGGCGACCAGGTCCACGACATCTTCCTCAACTTGAACGCACTCCTCGACTTCCAGCGCCGATTCCTCATTCGAGTCGAGCAGACGAATGCGCAGCCCCCGGATGAGCAAAACTGGGGAAATCTGTTTGTGCTATACAAGGATGCCTTCAAGGTCTACGAGCCGTATATTGCAAACCAGAAGAAGTGCGAACAGATAGCCATGCGCGAGTTTGACAAACTGAAGGAGACGGGCGGAACCCCCGAGATGCGTCAGATGGTCGAATCTCCCACACTGCTCACCTCGTTCCTGCTGAAGCCCTTTCAACGATTGACGAAATATCCATTGCTTCTCTCGGTATGCTTTCGCTGTGGAACTCATCCCAGATATTGCTAACACTTCACAGCAACTGCAGAAGAACGGCGACCTTGACGAGCAAAGAAAAGAAGATCTCACGAGAGGTATTGAAGCAGCGTCCTCTGTACTTGCCGGCACAAACGATGCCATCGCACGCGAAGAACGTGTCGAAGCTGTGGAGGAGCTCAAGACCCTTGTGGAGGATTGGAAAGGTCACCGCATCGAGGGCTTTGGTGATCTCCTTCTCTATGGCCAATTTACCGTACTCAAAGGCGACAGCATGAGTTCGAAGAATGAAGAGCGTGACGTAAGTATACCAGCGATTCCAGCGAAGCTATACCTAACATGAACTTCAGTACAAGATTTACCTCTTCGAGATGATACTGCTCTGCTGCAAGGAGATCAACGTCAACAAGCCAAAAAATAAGATGTCTACCAGATCGCTTGTCACCAAGGATGGAAAGCCAAAGCTACAGCTGAAGGGCCGTATCTTCATGCAGAATGTCACAGAGACCATTTCGTTACAGAAGCCAGGCTCCTACACCTGCCAGATCTTCTGGAAAGGCGACCCAGGGATCGAGAACTTCATCATTCGATTTACCTCCGAGAAAACCATGAAGAAATGGGCTGCCCAGGTGGACGCCCAGAGGCGTGTATGGAAGGACCAAGCCCGATCCAGCGCCAGCACAGCCAACTCCAAACCCTCGGACACCAACTTCACCTACATGGCCGGCCTGAACGTCGAGAACCCCTACGCGCAACAGGAAGAAGAGGACGACGAAGAAGAAGAACCTGCCGTTACTGGGTACCCACGGGATAGTTATGGAATCATGCAAAATAGCTCAAACGGCTCTCCTCGATCACGATCGACAACTGGCGAAAGCGGGCCGCCGATGGACGGGATGGATCCCAGGGTACCCCCTCCGCGTTTTCCTATGGGTTATTCTGGTTCCGCTCAGCCGCCACTGACATTGCGTACACAGCAGCTCCAGAACTCAGGCGCGATTGAGTCTCATTTCTCCCCAGTCGTTGAAACACCAATGTCAACCTACTCCAATGCGCGAACTAGTTCTTCGTCTGCAGGTACCTTCCCGTTCCCTCGGCAGACACCACCAAACGGATATTCCAACGAGGAGAATAATCGTTACACTGCGCCTGCGCCATCTCGCGGTCACGGTCGTGAGCCTTCTGGTCAATATGCCGCCGCCCGCGCCCAAAGGCCATCGTTGCCAGCCAATGCCAGTATGTCATCTCAAGGTCAACGTCTTCGGGCAGCCAGTAGCCCCGATATTCATAATGGTAACGTGCCACGTAAAGGACCAAGCGGACCCGTGCCAGACGTACCACCCTTCCCAACACACTACGCTTACAATGCTGCCATTGTCAACCGCAGCCAAAGCAACTCACCAAGTGGCCTACCGCCAAGAGCAGGCACGCAATCACCCGCGATCCAGAGAGATCGCCTCATTCAACAACGGACAGCTGCAGAGCTCTCCACCATGGCCGATTACCCAGGTGGACCAGCTCGTCGCGATCCGAACCTTGCGCCCATGTCGCGCACCATGACACCTGCATCGTCATTCGAGCGAACAATGACACCGGCTTCGATGGATTCCCGAAACATGTCACCACCACTGTCATCGGAGCACTCCAACATCCCAAGTCAGCTGAAGGTGAAAGTACACTGTCCATCGGCCGGTAGCTCCATGGTGTTGGTGGTGAGCACCAACATCAGCTACCAATCTCTAAAGGACCGCATCGACGCCAAACTCCAGCGATCGACACCAGTATCGCTGGCTTCCGGCCAGGTCAAGCTGAAGTACCTCGACAGTGAAGGTACCTACGTCAGCATACAATGCGACGACGACGTTCAGGAAGCCTTTGAGAATTGGCAAGAGCAGCAAAGAGATCTCAACCCAGGCGGAGGGCAGCTGGGCGAGATTGAACTTTTCTGCCAACGATGATATATCCACGACACGGCATGGGCATGGCGTATTTGGCGTTGGTTTTTTTCTTCAGAGCAGGTCGTCATCTGCACTCCTTCGGCGAACGGAGTCAGCGTAACTCTTCTTCAACATTATATCCACGATCTGGCATTACGAATGGATGCACCGTTCCCGTCAAGGGCTGGCACGGCAAGGCAAGGCTAAAAGGCTGGTCACACTGGGCTGCATCGCATCAACATCCTTATCCTCATTGGTTTTTAGAGTGGCATCCCTATTTTTCTTTTTCGAGTCAAGATAGCTTGGGCTGAAGGTGACTTCCAGGCAGAAGGGAGGGGTGGGTTTCCGTGCCTCGCAGCGCGTGATGAATGACTTGATGACGGAATGAAAGCACACTTATCGATCTATACTCATGTGCTGCGCGTTAGTTACTATACGGTGGAGTTTGATAGAGGGAAAGTAGAGCAATTCAGTATGAGGATGACCACTATTACTGCTACACACCCATTGGGCGGTGGGGTACGTCATGTGCAATGCGTGAGGGAAATCCCGTGCCGTATCGAAGAGCGTGGATGTGAGATACCAAACACGGTGTACAGCGTCTCGGGACCCGTCGCTTGCAATCAACGCGTTACAATAGCATCACGTTGGTCCCTCGACAGTAATGAGCCATGCGCCAAACATGTCAGACCAGTTCATCACCCTTGTACCAGAATACAGGTTTCCAGCTTCCTTGTTGCTTGTACACGAGACTGATATCATTGTAGCGTATAAAATCCCACAATATACAACAGCAAGCGGCCCTGTACCATCACATAACCAAGCAGCCAAACGAGCTCTTCTTGCCATCGCTCTTCACAGCTGCTTATCCAGCAGCAGGAATTGCACGTATCTCCTAGCATCTCCATTCCTCGATCACTCGTTAACGGAAATTCGATGTTGCATTCCTGCTTTGGCTTTGTCTGCTTCCTTTTTGAACGACTTTGAACCAGGCTGGCGATGTCTGAGCCAGAGGGCATTGGGGGCGGTATTGGGAGTGTTGAAGTTGTAACTAAAGTTGGGAATAGTTATGAATGTCGGATTACGCAGATCTGAGGTTTGCTATGGTGTTGGCAGCTGTTTTGCTCGCGTTGCTAGGTGAGGCTGTCTACAGTGCAAGATCAAGACTAAAAACAAGTTAGCTTGATTTAATAAGGCGTATATGTTATACTTTACACTTTGAACTGTCATGCACTGCACAGGAGAGTAAGTTACCTGGTTAAGTTAGTCATAGAGTTAGTCTAGACTGAAACGATAAGATCTATGTCTCTTGTCTTCTTAGTCTTTTTGCTGAAAGCTTTATCTATCTAACGAAGATAAAGAAAGGTTGATGTTAGGATTTGTTTACACAACTACAAGGGAAGATAGGGTTAAGAGAAGTAACAGGTATATTTCTAGTAGCAATCAGACTAATCGTTGGTTCTTAGTCACGACTATGAATAAACACCTGATCCCTTCGGTCCGTTACTAACATCCGCATAGTCCCGGGGAACCCATAGGGATCGTTATAGTATATGTAGAAATTATTATAACTTTCTTTACTTTGTCTAGAGTTAAAGTTGCTAGGCTTGTAACTGCGTTCGAAGTTCAGCTTAGACGTAAATTAAGGATTGGTTTTAAATAACCAACGAATTTTTTCTCTATAATTGCTATAATCCTTCTACCTTGAACCGCCTCCTACGTCTAAAAAGTTGCACTGCTTAGGAATAATAACATTAGACTATATAGACTGTCACGTAGAATACTTCTACTGTTGAAGTTCCACGCCTGCATTAGCTGCTACGATGCACAAGAAACCTACAACTCTAACGTATGGCCAGAAAATTAAACCAATAAGGTTGGATGGAAAGTGACGGAGCTGTTCTTGTAGCCCGAAAGCGGGGAAAGAGTCGACGTCTTCTCAACTTATCTCACTACTGCAAGAAGGGCATCTAACAGAGAATCCAACATTGCCGACCTGCAACTGAACAGCCCACTTCTATCCCCTTAAGAAAGTTCCGGTCGCAGAAAGGTGCTCAGCCGTACGCAGAACAATAACAGGCTACCGCCGCACGACTACATGTTTATCACTCCCTTCGCCCGCTTCGACCGTCTTCAAGCCCAGATCCACCGCGACTCGGTGCTGGAAAGTCATCCTCAAAATACTGTCCGGCGGCAACACCACCACGCCCTCGCCGTCACAGAGCTTCGCAAGCCTTTTTATATCCCCCACGAGCATCCTATCAAACCCCTGATCCGCAAGTCTAGCGTACGCATCACCAGTCTCCTTACTCCAAGCCACATTGCCTAGCCACGCCAGAGGATGCGTACCACACCAACCCTTCTTCCGTGCCATCGGACACGACAGCTGCGATGATACAGCAGCAGCCAGAACATCCTCATTTGTCACCCACGTGCCCACAAACTCCCACTCCTTGTCAATCCCCTGGCCTACAGCTTCGACGAAAAACGCACTCTTCACACTCAGCGTGCCCGAGAGTTTGATCTCCACACGCCCTCCGCAATGGTCATCGATCTTTCTGGCCAGTGCCGCCATATCTTGTATATGACCACCCAAGAACCTCCGACTCGCGTGGTCACTATGCACGAACAAGTCGAACCACGGCGGGCCACACTCGCGCCAAGTGGGGTGGTGCATGCGCTTCTCCGCTGGTGCTGGCGTGACGTCCAGCCAGACTTCTCGAATGTCCTTTGGCAGAAACGGCACAGCGTTGGTCCAAAAGGCGATGAGCTCGGGGTGGAGGTACCTATGGTTGTTGGTGGGAGGTCCGGTAGAGTATCTATTCACGATGCGGCCGAGGAAGGATGTGGAGAAGAGGTCCAGGCAGATGCGGTTGAGGTTCCAACCGCGGGTGCGTGGTGCGCGACTTGTGAGCGTACAGGGAGAGGAGATGTAGTGGAGGGGCGTCCAGATGCCGGCTACAGCGCCCATGTCGAGGCGGAGACGTTGGTTGACGTGGAAGAGCTGGATGAATTGCTTTGGCACCGCAGACTCTACCTGATGCGTATCTGGCAGAACTAGCAGGAGGATCTGCTGTCGTATCTCGGTTGGCAATTGTGTCAGAGATGGCATGGCGAGAGCAAATTACAGATCGTGGCGGGAGGTTGTCAGAGTCCTGCGAGTCGTTTCAAGAATGGGATATCCTGTGACTACACCGTGTTTCGTCTTGTAATTGTACTTGCACACTGTAGTGGCTGTCGAAAAGAAATGACTGTTCTCGATGTGGCTGTGCAAGTGATCATCGCGAGGTTGAGGGCGCAGCGCCCTCGGTAGTGCCACAAGTCTGGAGCGACCGTTTCCCATTACATCAGCACCGCGGGACGAGGTCCAAGAGCCTTGAATATCTTGGTCTTATCGAAGAGTCCATCACTACTGTTAAGCCGATTAGAGTCGCGCGTCCTTGTTCGCCTTTCTCGCCGGGATTGACAAGATAATGTTGTCTCTAGTCTGATTGCCTAGAAACCCCTCAAAATAGCCGCATACCATATCTACAATCCGCAGGTCTGCCATGCACTTACCACGATCAGTGCCCGGCATAGGAGCGCATTGATTTGCTGTATTATATTAACATGTATAGTACTATTGAATGATGAGATTGCTGGCACAAGCCTCTGTTTTCCCTAGGAATGATCCCTGGGGATGTGAAACCACGGAACACGTTGGTTTTTTTAGATAGACCTGGTACATTGGTGGCTAAGGTGACTAATCTTAGGTATTCGACTCTGGCAACGAACGATTCGTTGATACGAATGCCACGGTCAACATGTTTGTATGCTCCTGAAACCCATAATGGCATGGTGAAGCGAGAAGCTGCGATCCAAATCAATATTTACTCTTTTGGTTTGTTGTGCTGCGAGTACACTTTCAGTGATGAGGTGGGTGTTTTCGACATTGTTACTATAGAGGACCTGAAGAAATCGGGTGAAACTTTGCTCTTCAATCTCAAAGCTGTTGGAAGAAGAACCGGGTGGAATCCAAACGAAAAAGTGGTTTTGAGGCGACTTGCCCTGATCACCATCGAACACGAGCCCTCTAACCGCTGTATCAATCTTGGTGCAGTCTTGGACATTCTAGCTCCTGAGCAGTAAGTGTGATACCTTTCAGTCGTTCAATCTGCGTCATCGATCCTACGAGCGACGACGCGGCTTATCAGCTTGCCCTCTGTCCAAGGGCGTCAAGGCTGTGAGCAAAAGAGAGAAGAAGTCCAGCGGGCAAAAACATACAACAGCGGGTATTCGCTAGTGGTCACCCACCTAACTACTAATCCGCCGGTACGTTGTTTAAATAGGGCTGAGCGAACGGGAATCCTTGTTTTCAACGTCCTATGGTCGTATGTGGCAATGAAGGAGGTTTTGAATTATATAATCATAATCACATTCTTGGATTACAGGCCCATAAGGATAGCCTCACCCTTCAAATCCAGTCGCAGCGGTTAAGTCGCACAGTCTACTCTCCGTTGTGCTAATATCAGCAATGACAGCCAGTGCAAGACACACAGTTCGCGAACAGGACTGTCCCAGCATGTCGAAGCATAGGATCTCTTCAAAAGTGTGCGATGGTTTTGTGAACTAGCTGGAATTTTACTGAATTTGCCTGTGATTTCTTAGTAGCTCTGAAGTGGCGTTGTGTTAAATGTAGTTGTTCATGTTCGCATATTACTATTATGTCAGTTCATTTAGAGATAACTTTCGAGCCGTACTATCATATTAGTTTCTAAGACCCAAAAAACATAGATCGATGGACTCCAAGCAAGACATTGCACTATATAATGCACGGCGATATGTATGCACCCTCCACATATTTGGACGAGTACAATCATAAATACGTTATAGACAAACAAGGGGTCCTGACTGGCTAGCTATATCTGGTTGACAGTGAAAGTGACAGATTGGGTGACAGTGTGCAGGGCAAAACGTGACAACCACAAAAAACCAGCTAATTATTTACCTCCCCACGTTCAAAGTTTGTGTTGATAAATCACCGTACCAAATTTGGAGGGTTGCGTACATATCGCCGTGCACCAAGACCGACTCCACAACTCAAAGCAGGCTACTTACTCCGATTGTGGACACCACAATCCCACGACGTCTCCCCCTCGGCACGGTCCTTTGACTTTTTGCATCGCGTCCCCTTCTGCGTGTGCTGTGAGCACCGAATCTTGCCAGTGTTCCCGGCCGTGCGTGCCTTCTTCGGCCCCTTTGCAGCCTCAGGAGGCTCGGTCGCGCTGCGCTTTGGAGGTCTATTACGGCTGCTTTCCTCCGTTGTTGGTTCGGGAGCGCGCGATGGTGAGCCGGGTCCTGCTGCGGCTGGAGGAGCGTTAGGTGTGGTCTGCACTGTTGCATCTACACCGCTCGGCAGAGGGTCGTGGGGCTCAGGCGAGCGTGATCGGTCAATGGTGCTAGCGACCTCAGTCGGTGACGGTGGTTCGTAGGGTGTTGTGGCAATCTGTGAGAGCCCACTAAGCTGCAGACGCTCAGACCTCTTCACATACTCCAGGGTGTCCAAGTCCCAAAGATACTCATCGTCAATGGTATCTGGATCCCATGTCAGATCAATGCGCATTTTGTTTCGGTAGGTTCTGCTTTCTTCCGCTGTCATGAACTGCCGCTCTTCATCCGGATCGACGTCTCCAACCTGTTCGTATAACGGAAAGCATCGCTGCTCGTCCCCGTCAAAGTAAGCAATGCTAGCCATATCTTCTTCAAACTGTGCGAGAGACCACACACGGTTCGGAAAACGCCGAGCGAGATCTTCGAACGTGTAGCCGTTCACCGGGTCCTCCATTTGAGCGTAAATCTCGTCCTTGTTCGGACCTAGATGGTGCTTGGAGATGAAGCGGCCAGTCGTCACATCTGGCTGTGCGAAAATGACAAGAGAGTCGGCGATGATCTGTTGGTTGCCGCTGTTTGGCCAGTATTGCTCGAGGAGCTCGGGAAAAGAGATTGACGAGCCTTCCTTTAGCAGATGATCTGAGATAGTAGCTTTAATGTTGTCCACAGTTGGCACTGCATGGCGTATGTACCTGCTCTCCACAGGATCATCGACGCCAGCTGCCGTCTTAACAGCAGGTTGAGGCTGGAGAGTAGCGAAGCGCTCGATACGGTAGACGAGCATCTGCACATCCCTTGCGTATGGGAAAGCATGGCAGATCTCGACGAGGGTGGCGCCATTGGTCCTGACATCGTCTCTGGCGAAGAACGCTTCCATTTCAGCACGACTTGGCTGCACGTCCTCTGGCTGCTCCATGACGTGGTCCCACCAGACAAGATACCGCTTGAAGATTTCAAGTATCAACCAAGAGTCGTCTGTTCGCAGCTTCGCCTTCTCGATTAACTCATCACGAGTGTATCCAAGATAGCGCTCCCTCGTTTCGTCGGACATGATGTGCAGATCCTTGCAAGCCCTGATCCACAACGCGTTCAGCTTGTCGTCTGTTGGGTCGCCCATGGCCTCCTTGACAAACAGGGTGCGAAGATCAGGCGGCCTAGGA
The DNA here is from genome assembly GCA_004011705.1 of Ascochyta lentis. Lineage (NCBI taxonomy): Eukaryota > Fungi > Ascomycota > Dothideomycetes > Pleosporales > Didymellaceae > Ascochyta > Ascochyta lentis. The sequence goes on from RZGK01000003.1 coordinate 1,242,965, forward strand.
AAAAGGTTCTGAGGAAACAGTACTTGATATCTCCCGTCCTCGCCTTTCTGTATCTTGTTCCTCCACTCTCGCTCCTTTTGTCGCACAAGCTTCTCGGTGAGAGGCCAGTCTGTACCGCGATACTGACCCACTAGTTCGAAGTATCTATTGGTCATCCTGATAGTATCTACCGCTGCGGCGTACAGAACAGGCTCGAGGCGAGCGTTGGGGAGATAAGGAGTTATGATGTTGTCGAAGGTGGCTGGTATATCCACACCAGCGTAGGGGTATGTAGTCCATGTTGGATGATTGTTGACTGGAAAAGGAACAGTGATTTGAGCACTTGGTGGCAAGGAATCCGGAAACTCTGGCGCACCAGGGACATCAACGCTGAAGTTGTGTTTCGCAAACGACATGTTGAGATATGCGCAATGATCTCGCCACGAGTGATTACAGTATAGATGCGGACTGATCAATATTGTTGTGTAGACTGTAGGAACTCAGGTCGCTGGAAGATAGGGATACAAGTACGTTTGCAAACGACAATGAGACAATAGATGCCGGAAGATAGGCAAACCATCCACACTACAATAGGAGATGACAATAAAACATGACTATAGGTGAAGGGAACGAGAATACCTATGCTTTGTCCTTGAACCCTTGACCCCGCACTAACAACAATGACTACACTGCGGTGTCTTTTCATAAATTTCATGGATAAAAACAAAGCCTACTTTCCTGTTTGTTTCAAGTTCTCCGCCGACGCGTTCTAGTTCTTTGTCTTAAGCACACTAGGATGCAAGAGCCAACCCAGCTCAAGCAACGCCCATACCAGCGAATACCAATGCTGCCACATTCATGACGACAATGACGCCCCAGATTACCACCGCAAATGCTGTTGTTATCCAGTGGTTTCGCATCTGCACATACTCGCTTCCGTCAATATCTGCACCACCAGCGCTACGAGACGCATCATCGTCGGGCCGCACAGCGACCTTCATGTACTGCGCGCGGCAGGTGAACCAAATAAGTGGTGCACTGACGAAGGGCAAGATAACACTCAATGCGAACTGACTGCCATTCAAGGCTTTGCTGAGCCCTTCTTGTCCCACAGCGCCGGCGATGATGATTGATGGCGTAATACTGATCGAGCGTGTAATGAGACGGCGGATCCATGGTTTGAGAGTCCAGTTCAACTGGCCTTCTGATACCATCTGTCCGGCAATGGTGCATACTATTCCAGCCGAAGTGCCGGAGAGGAGGAGCGCAAGTGCAAACAAAGTACCCGCAACGGGGGCAATCGAACGAGAGAGTAGACCGTGAATAGAGAAAAGATCTGCATCTGTCGCCTCGGACTGACCGTAAAGCGAGGCGCCAGCAACGATAAGAATTGCCGAGTTGACAAAGAGGGCGAAAGTGAAGAGCGATATGGCGAGCTCTGCGATGCTGTATGACATACAGTGCTTAATGGCGGCGAGAGAGGGTTTGTACTTCAGCTCTTCCACCAAAGAGTCGACGTCTGCGTCGTGAAAAGATGTGGAGTTATGCTCATCATCGTACTCACGCAGCCGTGGTTGAACAATGCCACTACCGAGGTAAAGGCTGTGAGGCATGACCGTTGCGCCCAGAATACCACAGGCTTGGTATAACCTGCAGATGGTAAGCAATTGTCTTCCAGAAGGGTGCACATTACTTACGCCTGAGATTTGACCAATGTTGAAGAAGGAACATATCCATGGAAAACCTCTCCAACGGAGGCATGGATCTTGCTGAGTTCAAAACAGAAACACACTACAACGCCTAGCACAAGTAACGCCACAAAGAACTCAAAGCCACGCAGAGCACGCATTGTGCCAGAGGGCGAGTAGAAGACAAGGATGATGAGGACGTCGACGATGGATATAGCGCACCCAGCAACTAGAGGAACTTTGATCAGGATATTCAGAGCGATTGCAGTACCAATGACCTATCGAGTGTCAGCTAAACTCGTAGTTTGAAGGCATCGAAACTTACCTCGGCGATGTCAGTCGCTATGATAGCTGACTCTGCGAAGAAATAAAGCACATAGTTCAACCATGGCGGCAGATGAGCCTTACAGTTTTCTGCAAGATTCATGCCAGTGACAGAACCCAGCTTGATGCAAAGAGACTGGAGAAAGATTGCGAAAATGTTGGACATCAACACGATAAAGAGCAACTTGAACTCGAACGAAGCACCCGCCGCGACATCAGTAGCGTAGTTTCCTTGAGCGAATTAGCTTAGGTGACCAAAACTGAGATGGCCACAACAGATAGTGCAGTCCGGGCAATGCTCGATCGTGGACCTAGGGAAAACTTACCAGGATCAATATACGCTACAGCAACCATGAAACCAGGTCCCACAAACTTCAGGTACTTGCGGACGACTTCAATGGCGCCACCAAAAATGCCTCCACGACGCTTTGGCTGAGCAACATCTGAGTCTGCAGCAAAGATAGCAGACGGTCTGATGTTTGCCTCAGCAGTGTCAGGCTTCGTCTTTCTTGTCGCGTCGCTCCTTATGCGCAGACCACCGAATGCTTTGGACTTCATGCCCCATTTTCCTTTAGTCGCTTGCCGCTGATCTATTGTCATGTCGTCCTCCGCGTTGTAGCAATCTATCCGATGATCATCCCTAGCTCTTGTGTTTGCCATATATCCTAGATCTGCTCTTGTTGTTGCATCTGCGTTGAGCGCATCTGGGTTTTGGTTGTACCCTTCCGGAAATTCCGGGTCCGTGCGTGAAGGACAATTCATCGCAAGCAGCAGGTAGGCACCACACGACACCGTTCGACCCTTGATACAACGGAGTGAGCGATTGATTGAGGTGCGAGCAGAAGAGTGGGAGTGCGGCAGAGGTTGCGAGACGTCAGAAGATCCCGATCGAATTACTGTGGGGAAATAGCGCGCTGGATGACGAGGCTACGGGATCGTGCCTTCCGATTACGGGTTTATTGAGGGCTGGACTCTGTGCTTCGCGGCTTCTCCCGATGCGGCTACAACGGCACCATCGCAAGTTTGTAAGAACAACATGCTGAATGAAGTGGTCACGATGCATCTACTGTCGACTATATTGCCGCTTAGCCGTCGTGATGAGGCGTCGGAGTACTGTGATGGTGGTAAGAGTCGCTGTGGGGCGAGGCCAAGCTAAGCTCATCAAGCCACAACCGCGGAAAGCTTGTCCCGCACCTGCAGCCCTGCCGCTCTCTCATGCTTCCAAAAATGTGGGACCCAAGTGCGTACCTTTGATCTTATTCGGAGCTATTTACAGTAAGTCAGCAGAAATCCTGGCAGTTTTCGGGCTGGTAAAGGACTACAACGTGCTTTGCCTTTGTTAGACAACTGACCTGATATCGCTAAATACCTCCGGCCTTCACTGTCAAGGTTAAGCATTAGCAGCTGCTGTATCCCACTTCTTCTGCAGCATGAGAGCCGCTCTCTTGTGCTGTGAGAAAAGTGGACTACAAGCGCACCAATTTTCTAGGTCATAGGGACTGGTCAAGTTAGCGCTATGTAACGAACAATGCTCAATAGATAGGCAGAAGACTACAACACTCTTAACCTATAATCTAGAAGTGCGTGAATTTTAGGGAAGATCTTCAGGCTTAGTTGTAGAAGCTCAAGATCGATAGCTACTATAGCCCGTGGAGCATGAGAGCTGCTTCCGTCCGTCACACTCTCGTGCTGTAAAAGCATTTACGAAGGTACGCACTCTCAGATTTTCTGGACCTCTTCTGCGCGATTTTCGTTTAACACGAAATCATGTAAGAAATACAGAGTTCACAAAGGTTTCCGTGTAGCTTACACAGATTCCGAACTGTTCAAGACTTCTGTTTGGGTACTGTTCCCGCCTCATGGCCTCATGTTGCTAGCTTCTGCTTTCTTTTTGCTTGCCTTTGTTCGGCTGTGTCGTCCTTGCTATCTTCACTTTTACTGCCTCTATTACCGTGCGCGTTCTTCTCGTCCTCAGATGGGTCGAAAGCTAAGCCGGTATCTGCGTCGTCACGAGTCGCAACACTTGAATTCCTTGATGGAGTAGAATACCAGCTTGGTCGCTCACTTTCCTGTAACCAAAGGTGCAGGCTTAATGTCTAGCTTATTTAGGATGAATTTTGCTAGTAGCAGCTCTTTCTTAGTTGCGCTTACCTCTTGTACTATCTAGAGCTACTCTACTAGAGATGCGTTCTTTAAATTATCCTATGACTTCTGCATACTCTGCTAGCATCTGTTGAAGTATATAATAATTAGAGTCCTTATTACAAGATTGTTAGCCCTAGTTATAAGCTCTAAAATGTACTTGTGCCTGTTGTGCTATTCGCGATATGCGAAGGGATAGAACAAGATCCAAGTACAGCGGTGTCAGTTAGATGGAAAACAAGAGAAGATACTACCGTAGTTGCGGCACTTGGAGACTACAAACATTTTTTCTTTATCAATTACAAGCAAATGTTCATTAACCTCACCTTGTTCTTACGGTCGCAGTCTAACTAAAACGCCACTTTGCTAAACATTCGGATTTGAAGTCACTACTTTTGAGATTCTAGGAGGCACTCAAAGCATGCCTGCCTTGTTCCTGTTCGTCTAAAGGCAAGGTAAAGACTAAATCTTATTTTAGTTGAAGTAAACAATTGCATGGGATCAGCTGAAGATCGCCTGGCTCTGCAAATTGTAGTGAGGCTTAGTAGCTGCTGCACAGCAGTTCTTGAAGGGACGTGGAATGATAGCTCCCGCCCATGCACGCGGATAGTGCGTCGACGTTAGTCACGGTATCATCTGTGCCTAGGTCCTGCTTCTTTGCTTAGTTTGAACAAGAACAGCAAAACACAACTCCAGTTGCATCTTTCGATTTGCGCACATCTGTGACACTGGAAAATGGTAAATTTGATCGACTGAAGGATCAGCACTCAACAACACGGAGGGCGAGTCATTGTTGCTCAACATCGAATGTCCTCGCGACATACATTCAGATGGACCGGATCTCCATCGCCAGCTGCTGTGAAGTCCGTAAGGCCTGCTAGCAGTAGCAAAACTCAGATTAGCATTTGACAATAGTCTCACAAGTTATTTCGAAAGTAGAATTTTGGATACTTTTTTGACAAACCCGGCTCGTGTATTCTCACTGCCAAGGACTACAGTAAAGAAAGTCAGGATACTTGCTGTATTCCTGGAACATTTTGCAGCATTGCAGACTGATCTACAGGTTAAGTTGGAATTTCCCCTTGATTTTGAGAACGATGGACAGCGCATTTTTGTTGATATATCTCACATCACACAATGTGCTGGAGAGATTAACCCAGACCCATATATAAGTGCATAGGCTGGTCTGATCATTAACATCCAAACATAGTACATCTATCATACATCATGAATCTAATAGCCCTTTAACCACGTATCCCAGCCCTTTACTGGCTCTGGTCTAGCCAAGACCTGCACTCTGCCCCCCGTAACACTGATATCTGTGTAACTAAAAATCTTGCCCATTTCAATTTCACTCTTGAACGCGTGTCCATCGCCCTGGATTACTGTCTTGGTGGTTCCAGGCCTTCTCTCATGCGAATTGTATCTCGCATCCATCTGCACAATAGCGCCCTGCTGCGACGTGTGCGCTTCAGACAAGTATCCGGCACTACTTCTCGGATTCGTGTTTCGCTTCCAGAATGACTGGCTACCGAGATGAGATGGGCGCGAGGAGCTCGAGGGTAACGTTCGTTCCGAAGGGAAGTAGTGCCTGTAAAAAGCTTTGACGGCAGGTGTATTGGCGCATGCGAAGCCGACGTGGAGTTCGAGGAGAGACCTATTGAAAATAGTCAGAAGGGCTTAGGGAGAGAAGATTTATTGGCATGACTTACCACAACCATACGTCGCAGCCTGTCCAGGTTGTATCGTAAGTCACAAAGAAAGAGCGGTACGACGTGATGGTACGTAAAGTACCTAGCGCAGCCGCGGAATAACTCACAGCGAAGACGCTGTAGAGTGCAATTTTCTGGCGCGTGCGCATTTGCAGGTTCCAGCAGAGGACGGCGGGGAGAGAGGCTACGACAACATCCTAGATAGCACTGCATCAGTTCCATGGCGTGTTGTAACTTCATTACTCGAGAATTACCTGTATTGTCGAAATGATGCCATTTGCGACGATCTCTGCTCCTTCATTCGCGCACCTATACTTGTAGCCTGTCAAGAGCAGTTTCATGTTGATCTGGTTCCAGAAGGCGGAGATTGGAGTGCACATGAACATGGTAATGGAAACGAAAACAACTTTGATGTTCGTGTCAGCTTGTCGTTATATGACAGACTCATCAAGGAGTGTTGGCTCACTGGTATAAATGCCAATGACGGCAATGGTAATGCGCAGAGTCCATCGAAAAGCTGGCGAGACTGCTCGTGAGCCTAAGCGTCTGTAAAAGAGCAGAACAGAAATCTTAATAAGCCCCGATGCGAGGCTGAAGAGAGCGTAGATTGCCATGACGTAGTGGCGTTGTATTGGGTAGTACTTGTATTCGATGTCCCAGAGATGACGGTTGAAATAGAACTTCTCTGTAACTAGAAGTTGGTGTCAGTGGCAGGTTCGAGGCAACTCGCGATATCTGAGAATCATGGAGTCAAAGTCTGCAAATAACCCACTCAGTAATGCTTTCGCCCATGAGGCACTTACGCAACGGAAATATAACAGTCAAAGCCATGAGGCAGAACTATCTCAATGTCAGTATTTATTGACGCCATTAAATATCAGAGCTTATGTACCCAAGAGACTAAGATCAGCCAGTCATCCCATCCGGGACTTCTCTGGACGCGAACTCGTATCCAGAGGCGCGCAAAGAGCAGAAGAGTGCTGATGGGTCCAAGCAAGCATGAAAAAACGAGCACATATTTCGGTTTAGTAGGCGGATCGACATAATTCGGCGCAGGCCATGAAAGCCACTGCTCAACGGGAGCATGCATACCGCCCGGCATGGTGGAAGATTTGGAAGTATGGAGATCGTGTGTTCGCTTCGACTAAACGTGTACAGGGGATGTGCGGCTCATTAAGTCGTGGAGAAGGAGCTGCACATCAGCATTCTAGAAGGTTAATGATTCTACTGGGAGCGAGCTAGATGCAAGGTTTGCGACTCGCATCTCATTCTCGGTTGCGCTACGGCTGAAACGCTACTATGGTTGATTGTGATGTGCGTCTGGTTGTAGCTGAATGACATGGCGGGAGCTAGAGCTGTAGTGGTCCAGTGGCAGGCAGACACCAACAAATGTAGGTCTGTCGGTAACGTTTGATGACGACAACGTGAGTCCCTGCCGACTCAACTGGTTGTCTATGCGGCACGATGTTTTCGCACACTCATAAACCAGAATATAGACCTGAAGATTGCTGGAGCGGGTGTGTGGACGCGTTCGTAGACGGTAAAGTGGCTGCCGGAGTTTGGTCCGCTTGATGCCTCTTTTGATCATGTCCGACACCACGCGCGGGCCCTTTGTTCGAGTGTCATTGTAGCTTCGGAGCAACAGAACGCTAATGAAAAGAGCATCATGCCCCTAGCCCTATGCATTCCACACTCGTAAAAGTGCCGACTGAAGTCCAATGTGGCCGAAAAGGAGTGCGGTATTCGATCGAAAGTCCAACCGGCACAAGACAAGAGATTCATGATCCACTGGAAGCTGAGTTGACCCTCAAGTGCCTGGGGCTACAGATACATCTATTTCGTACATCATAAGCCGTGAGACGTGGAAAATGATTGAACATAAATACAGACGAGAAAATGTTTGAGATGAGACCCCATGTCCTGTTACATGTCATCGAACCGGAGCCATAACTACCGACATGGTCGTTTAGAAGACTCTCCACGTGGTCTCGATAGCTAGCCGCATGATGTGCCGCCCCTTTATGCGGCAGCTAAGGCCTGTTGGTAGACATTCTGATCGCAGAAACTTAATAAGTGACTCGTGCGTGTTCCTGTGTCAAGGGGACCCGTGCATTTAAGGCTTATGAATCAACGAAGCATTGCGGGTGCCAAGATGCGGGTTAGCGTGCCTGCCTTACCCTGAAGCAAGAAGAGCGTCAGGACAAGAGGTCAACCCATAGATCGAACTCTGGCCGTTTCTCACAGCTGGAAATGAATTACCAAAAAAAAAAAAAAATGGTAACTAGCTTCTCTTTGATCTGCCGTGTGTGTCAGGAAAGATTGATTGTGAGATTTTTCAAGAAAATCACTGAGCGTGTCATCCAATGCACTAACTCGCTCGGATTGGTGGCCGGCTAATGTCCCAACTGCAGCAGGAGCGTTATGCACGCTCATTCGGATCATTGGACAGAAAACCTGCAGATTGGGGTGGAGGACCGTGCAGAAAGTGGGCCGTGTTAGATGGGCGCTTGGCAGCCAGCGGCCCACCGAAGATTTGGAGGCATCGTGTGGGGCGGCATCGCGGCAAGCCAACTGTTCTCCCCATTTGATTGGGTATATATAATTTAATGTTTGTCCTTACTTCGCCTTCGGGCATTTGGTCAATTTGAAACGATACAGAGAAGTGAGACTTATTCCACCCTGAAATATGGCCCCTTCAAGCCCTATTTTACCCAGGTCTTGGAAATGGCCCCTCCAGATCAATCTTGCTAACAAAGTGCAGGATTAGCATGGCCCCTGCACTAAGGATGACACGCTCAGTAGGTTCCTCATTCAACATCCGACTGAAGGTAGCTAACGCAGGCGACAGATCAAAGAGAAGCTACCATTTTTTTAGAGAATTTTTCGACCAGAGTTCAATTCTTGGGTGGACCACTTGTCTTGGTGTTCTTTTTACACTAAGGCAGCCGCCAAGCACAGACTGTGCAAGACCAACAAAGCTAGCTGGCGCAGGAAATTTGCATCGCCTTTGCACGCAACTTAGAGGGGTTTCCTAGTTTAATTTAAAGTGCGCAATCTGATGTTTTAGCTAAGTTTTAACAGTTTTTATTATACCTAACCTAGTAGAGTAACTAATAGTCTAAATTGCTTGCGCTAAGCCTAGCTTTATATCTTGTACTAATTTAAATTTAAATTAGAAGTACTACACCTTCTTACTAGTAATTTAAAATTTTAAGTAACTTAACTTAAAAACTAGAAAGATAGAAATAAACCTAGACATCTTAAGCTTCTTTCTAACCTTAATTTTAAACGTGCCTGCTCTTAGTAAGCTACTAGGAGCTAGCTAAAGATAGTCTATTATAACCCTGTATATTAATAGAATACTTACATTAAGTATAATATCTACTAGTCTAATAGCTCCTAACAGCTTTTAGTTTAGCTAAATCTTTATATCTTATATCTAAATTAGACTAGGAAACCCCCTACGCAGCTGCAAAAAAAAGCTGCACACAGTAAATGCTAAGGTTCTCTACTACTACTACTACTACTACTACTACCTACAGACTTATTTTTTAGCCTATTTTAATTAAAATTATTATACCTGTTATAAGAGATTATTGTTATAAGCTTTCTACCTTAGGCATGCTAACCCTTAGGGATACTACAGGGCTACTACGGTAACCTGTTAGAGCACACACACACGTATATATTCTCCTAAATCCTTAGGAGATTAACCCCTAAGGATTTGTCTCTTATCTTATCTAATACTATACGTTTTGTCCTATCTCTCTTGCCTGCCTACAGTGCCCTTACAATTCGAATCCTTTATACTCCCTCTTAGAAGAGGCAGCTAAAAGAGATAATCTAATTCTTTCTATAACTATTAGGATAGCTAGAAGTCGACGTTGAGCACGTGCTGCAGCCAACGACAATGCATTAGGCTTGCAGCAACCTAGCTCTAACGGCGACCTAATAGACCCCTAGAGGTATCCTATACACAATGTAGTAGCAAACTTATTACTACCTAGCATACCTCTAGCTAGGAACACAACGCCTAGTACATCTAACAACTAAGCGTTAGGTCCTACAGAATTAGGAGACGAAAGAGCTTGCAGCCCCGCTAGTACTCTAACAGATGTACTATCCTATCTAAGTTTGATAAACCTAGCAACTAGTTCGAATACAGACCCCTTAGCCGCTACTAAAGCGTCTAGAGTAGAACCTGTAGCTATTCTAACTACAGGCCAACCTTTATTTGTTAAGCAACTCCTTAAGAACCTTTTTAAGGCAGAGCTCGCTAGAGCCTCTAAGGCTAAACTAGCTATCTAAAGAAACTAGATCAACTAAGCCTTACAGGCCCTAGGCTTAACTAAGAGCAGGAACTAGTTAGAACCTAACTAGCTAGCGTTTAATAAGGCTAGAAAGATTATCTAAGTATTAAACAACATTTAACCTAAACCTAAGCTAGGCACTAAGAGCAGAGCTCTATCCCCCTAGTAAGTAGACTAGTAGATTAAGGACATTAAAACAGCCTTCTAGTACGCACAGGTACTAGAGGACTCTATTACAAGGACCTACTAGGCTATAGGTACTATCTAGTTCAGTATTTATCGCGAACTAATCTAACAACAGATTAACTAAGAATCTATCTAATTATAGTCTAACCTTAAAGCAGAAGAGGAGCAACTTGTGCAAGACCTAATCCTTACTAAGTATAAGAACTACACTAAGTTCTTTAACATTAAGTAGAGGGAAAGCAATACAGTTAATACCTTTTTAATGCTACTAAATTGCTAGAAGTTACTGCTACTACATAGCTTCTTTAAGTTTAACAATAGTACTAAAGACTATAACTTTAAAATTGCCTTTATGTAGTCTAAAACCCTAACTTATCTCTAACAGGAGATTTAGCGTAACAGCAGTCTAGATAATATCTAGCAATAGCACAAGTTTAAACAAGCCCTTTATAACGCAGAGACAGCAGCTTACCCTACAGTTACTTATAAGAGTAATAACGCTAACTATAGCAAGAAGTACGCTACATCCCCTAATTAGAAAGAGAATAAGAGACATACTAGCTGCAGAAGCACGCCTGCCTATAGCTAGAGCAACAGCACTCTAACAGCTACCTAGCTAAGCAATAGCAATAATAGCTAAGGTTAGAACAAAGACTAGAGTAACTAGAAAAGTTATTAGAAGAACTGTAGCTACAACTCCTATAAAGGAAACAATAACAGTAACTTCTAGTTAATAGGGGAGTTAGGGAAAGAGAAGCCCTAGTTGCTAACCTATCCTAACTACAACTAGGGCCTAAGACTAAGAGAAAACAAACTTACATTATAGTTACTGTATCCCTACAGGACCCTAATAGGTCCCTAACATTGCTCTAAGCACTCTATAACTTAGAAGCAGAGCTAAACCTTTTTAGCTAATATATAGTAAATAAGCTCTACCTAGAACACAAACTGTTCTATTAAATGCTAGTAGCTACATTCCTTAATAGCAACTACCTAGATATTTAGCAGCCCTATAATCTAACTATTAATTACCCTAACAGCAATAGTATAGTTAAATCCGTAGGCCTGTAAGAGTTCTAGTTAGCTGTTTTTAAGGGATACAACTTAGTACTAGGCTACCTATAGTTAGTATCTGCTAACCTATGCATACGCTTCTCTAAAGGCATATACAAGTAGTTCCCTAAAGACGCAGAGAGGGTGCACATTACTACTGTGCAGGACTTGTTCTACTCTATAGAACTAGGAGAAAGGGCGTACCTTATGCACCTAGGTAACTTAGTCTACTAGGTCCTAGAGGAGACGATTAACACCCTGTTAGAAAGTAACTAGGAAGACAGTAGACAACTACTAGCCTAGGGGCTAAGCAGAGACGCCGTTCTTAACGCAGAATACTTTAATAATAAAGGACTCCTCTAGCTCTAGAACAAAATGCTTAAAGTTATAGACTACCTTTAGCATTACGTCGCGCAGTATCTAGACCTATTATAGCTTCCTAAAGCTATAGGGAAGCGTATAGTAGCAAGCATTATCTAGAAGCCCCCTTAACGCTCTAAGATGCTACCTACAGGTATAGCCTAAGTCCTCCTAGACAGCAACAAAGACTATCCTTTAGTTAACTCTGCAGACAACAAACTAGACCTAGAGGAGCTTAAACACGTTCCTCTAGAGCTGCACTATAAGTAGTTTGCATTTAGCAAGCACTAGTCTAGTGTATTATTACTGCATTAGGATTATAATTACTCTATTAATATTAAACTAGAGAGCAAGATACTAAACATGCCTATCTATAACCTCTCTAGAAAGGAGCTAGAAATACTACAGGCCTACCTTAATACAGTACAGGAGAAAGGTTAGATACGTCTAAGTAAGTCCCCTACTAGGGCACCTATCCTGTTTATGCTAAAAGCTAACAGTACACTGCAACTCTATGTAGATTACAGAGGCCTTAACAAGGTTACTATTAAGAACTAGTATCCTATTCCCCTTGTAAATAAAATGCTGAATAGGCTATTAAAAGCAGCTATCTTCTCTAAGCTAGATCTACGTAATGCCTATTATAGGCTCTAGATTAAGGAAGGTAACAAGTAGAAGACGGCTTTTAAAACTAGGTACGGCTATTTTAAGTACTTAGTTATGCCTTTTAGATTAGCAAACGCTCTAGCAACGTTCTAATTCTATATCTAGAGAGCCCTAGGGGGTCTTATAGACCGTACCTGTGTAGTGTACCTAGATAATATCCTTATATACTTAGAGCATAAGGAAGATTATTAAGCCTACGTTAAAGAGATCCTAGATTAACTTGTTAAATAGGGGTTGTTCTGCAAGGCAAGTAAATGCTTATTTATAACAAAGTTAGTTAAGTTCCTAGGCTTTATTGTTATGCCTAGTAGAGTAGTTATAGACCCTGTCCGCGTGCAGACAATCTAGGAGTAGCTAAAGCCTAAGGGATATAAGGACATCTAAGTGTTTCTTAGCTTTGCTAACTTTTATTAAAGGTTTATCTTTAACTATTCTAGAATTGTCTGCCTGTTAGTAGACTATATAACCTCTGCCTAGAGGCTAGAGTTAGAGCTAAGAGGCTCTACTTTAACAAAGGGGGAGAAGAAAACGCTAGCAAAAACCTAAAAAGGCCTAACAAGATAGTACAAACTATAGAGTTAGCTAGAGGAAGTACGCTAGGCCTTCCTTACTATTAGGAAAAAGTTTACTAAAGCACCTGTGCTACAACACTTTAATCCTACTAAGCTAATTATAGTCCTTACTAACGCGTTAGACTTTGCTATAGCTGCTATATTGCTACAACTACAATTATTAGAGGTATTAATAGAACAACACTAGAAGCTAGTAGCATTCTAGAGCAGAAAGCTTTAAGGTCTATTAATTAGATAGCATACTTATAACAAGGAACTAGCCGCAATCGTTAAGGTATTTAAGTAGTAGCAACACTACCTTAAACACGCCCTGTTAATAGTCTAAGTACTTTCTAATTATAACAACCTGCAGTACTTTATAACTACAAAGAAGCTCTCCTCTAAGCAAGCACGCTAAGCAGAGGAGCTAGCTAGGTACAACTTTAAAGTTAAGTATAAGCCTAGACTAGAGAACCCTGCAGATAGCCTATTAAGGCGTCTAGATTATGCAAAGGGACTAGTTATTAGGGAGCAGTAGGCACTACGCAATGCTATGCTACTAACGCTCTAATAGAAGCTTTAAATATAGACTATCTAGAAGTCTAAGGCTTAAAACGTTAAACAGGCAACTAGGGCAATAGGCAGCCCTAGTAAGGGTCCTGCAGGATCCTAGCAACTCTCTAAAACCGCCTCTAAGAAATTCTACCTATTAACAGGTACTAGAGATACGTCTACTTCGGCTCTTAACTAGCTATCTACAGGCTATAGCAGCTAGAGTTAATCTAAATTATTTAAAGCTTAGGAACCTAACTTTAATGTTGCAGAGGCTCTCCTTTGTAACCTTAATAGACAAGTTAGGTTACCTACTTACCTTGCAAATAATGCTGCGCAAGGCAAATCCGTATACGCCCTAGACACACTAGAACACCTAACTAACTACATTAGACAGGTTTAAGAGCAAGATACTACTTATAAGTTGCTAATAAGTTAGGAAGCAGGCAGAGCAGCTAAGGGTTACCGCTACTAGGAGGTTAACCCTAGTAGGATCCTGCGCAGGAGTAGAAAAGTGTAGATTCCTTAAGATATAACTCTTTGCTAAACTATCCTTGTAAAGAACTACAACAACCCTATAGAAGGTTATTATAGTTGCAAGAAGACTGCCTAGCTATTAAAATAAAAGTGCTACTAGCTAAACCTAAAGAAGAATATATATAAGTACGTTTAGCGTTGTACAGCATGCTAACTAAACAAGATCTGCAGGCACAAGCTATAGGGTTTGCTAGTCCTACTCCTTATACCTAATACACCTTAGCAGTACTACTCCCTAGACTTTGTAACAGACCTACTAACGTTAAAGGATAACTAAAGGAACAAGTATAACTTAATCCTAGTCCTAGTTAATAGGTTTAGCAAGTATGTCTAGTACCTGCCTGTAACTAAAGCAATTACTTCCTAGAGGGTAGCTAAACTACTACTCTAGCAGTGCTTTCTTAAATATAGTCCCCCTAATACTCTAATATTAGACTAAGAGTTAGTATTTACTAGTTAATTCTAGTCTAACATCTACTACTACTTAAAGATTAAATATTGCCTTAGCACGGCCTTTTACCTATAGACTAACAGATAGACAGAACGCTAAAACTAGAAGTTAGAAACCTACCTGCGTATCTATATAAGCTACTAACAGGATAACTAGGTAGACTTATTACTATACGCAGAGTACGCATACAACTTAAAGGCTTACTTAGCACACAGAGAGTCCCCTATTAAAGTAGCTTACAGAATTAACCTACAAGGCTTTAATAGAGTTCTAGATAAGCACTAGTTACACCGTCCCCTAGAAGCCTAGGCTAACAGTAGAAAGGCACTAGACCTTTGCTAGCAGGTAATTAGACGGCTAGAGTAGTAGCACAACCTTTAGGTAGCAGTAAAGGACAGCTTAGAGTACGCCTAGAAGAGCAATTCTTGTTAGTATAACACTAAGTAGGTAGATAGACACTTTGCTAAAGGCGAGTAAGTATTGCTCTAAGCAAAGAACCTAGCAACTAGCTAACTATCTAAGAAGTTTAATGCCTGTTACCTAGGTCTATTTACTATTGTAAAGAAGATTAGCAAGCTAGCTTATAAGCTAGACCTACTACTATTAATAGACAGAGTGCACCTAGTGTTTAATATATTACTACTTAAGCCTTAGAGGGAACCCTTTGCAGAGAAGAAGTTCTAGCTAGGTCCTATGCAGATCCTAGAGGACACTCTCCTAGTAGAGAGGTATAAAGTTAAAGGGATCCTGCAACACTGTAATACTTAAACTTGTAGGCAAGAGTATCTAGTAAAGTAGCTAGGTTAGCCTAATAAAGAAGCTACCTAGAAGCTACTAGAGAACCTTAACTACTGTAAGGAAATCCTTAAAGATTGCCTTAAGACAGCAACTAATACGCTATAGCAATCTACCTGTAAGCGCAGAGCTAATACTTAGGCAAGGTAAGGCAATCTAATCCTGCCTTAGCAGAAGAGGGGTTGCCTAAGGAAGTCCCTCTAGGATAATACTTACACATGCTATAAAACTGTAGACAATATATTAACCTAGAGTTACTGTCCTAAGGCTGTAGATTAGCCTAGCAACTATCTAAGGTAGAGGATAAGAGTCTTAAGAGCACTAGAGTAGGCATAGAAAGTTATATAACTATTGTATTTAATCTATTACTATACATTATCTAAAAAAGTAACCTAAAACAAGAGAAAGACTTTACAAGCCCCTAGTAGGGCTAGGCTAGAAGTCTAGACTACCTTAACAACAACGCTTAGGAGTCTTCTAAGCTGCAGGCTTAGTAGGAGAAACTGTTAACTGCTAGAAGAGAGTAACTAGAGCGTTATTAGCAGAAGGCACGTTAGTACTATAGTAGTACTAACGCTTCTCTGCACCCCTAGCAGCACTATCCTACTAGAACACGCGCTTAATATTAACATTAATAACTATATTAGAAGCTGCCTTCTAACTAACAGTATCTAAGGCTGCCTATGTAAGTTAGTTGTAGCAAGGGTAAAAGGACTAGGAACTTACATTAAAGCGCTGCAGGTTGTGCTTACGTAAAACCTAACAAGCTTTATTGTAGTCTACTAGACCTAAACCTAAGTCCTTTATACAACAGTTAGTAGCAGCCTTGTAAGTTATAGTACTAAGGCAACAGGCCTTAGCGTAGTTAAAAGCAGTCTGCTGGTAGTGTTAGGTTGCAGCTAGAACGTTATCTTTAGTTGCAGTGTTGCCTTATTAAACAGTCTCCTTATTTGTCTTGCAGATAGCGCGCTTAATAAGGAAGTTAAGCATGTTAATAGCGTAGTAGAAGTAAGGCGCAATCTATACAGATTAGTGTTAGGCAGGCATTAGGCACAGTCCTAGACTTACCTTAACATATCTACTAGCGTTACTACCTAAGTATCTGTTATATACGCTAAAGTTATTCTTACGCGTACAAAACCTCTTAGGACGCCTAAAAACCTGTATAAACGACTTAATTGTTCTATTAGGATTAGAGCTAGACTTAGTAGATAGCTTAGTTACACACCTCTAGCACTAAAACTAAGTAAGGGAAGGCTGCAGAGCTATCTTGTTAGGCAGCGCATATATAAAGTCTAGCAGCCTAGCGTTGTTAACGTGCAAAGGCAGGAGAGGTATAATAATAAAGAAGTAGAGTAAAAGGTGTGTAGAGTGTAAAGTAGAGTGTAGATAAGGAAGACAAAGTTAAGGTATCTACTTATTATATACTGCAACTCTCTTACCTCTGTCCGCTGCCTACTAACGTTCTGCTGCCTTACTGCCTACTTTCTAAACATTTAAACGCCTATACTTTACATAGTTAGTAAGGAATAATACGCGCCTAATAGGACACTTGCTATATATCTACAAAGTATCCTTAACCTAAAGCAAACAACAACTAACAACATAACGTTAGTACTAGTTAACACTGCGCAATTAACAAGATAAACTCCTATAATAGAAGTAATCTAAGTATAGGGTAATGCCTCTAGGTATTGTTACAGTAAACTACCTACATATAGCATGTTGCCTTAGGCCTACTTGCGCAGAAGCAGGACAACCCTTAGGCACTAACTAGATACTCTATAAGGTACCTCTTAGGTAAAGGTAATAATATGTCTAACTAAACTACTGTAGTAGTAAGGTAAACAGTCTACGCTCCTAGCAACTGCAGTTGTCTAGAACAGGGGTAATAATGTCTTTGCAGAGCTTATAGACAAAGAGCCTAGGCAGACACTTAAGTAACCTACAGGTGGACAAGGCGTTATACTAAACGGTCTAGGGCAGCAGATTACTACACCCTACACTAGCTTCTAGGCAATCGCGGTTTCTAAACTTAGAGCAGTAGTACCTTGCAGGGACTGTAGTACAGTAATAAGTACCCTATAGGGAGAGCCTGCTACAAACACTATATAGCTTATTCTGTATATTCTACTACGCTCCTAGAAGTTAAGGCTACTAGACTAAGAGCACTAGATCCTTAAGAGGACTGTAGTAAGGCTGCAGACACCCTACAGGGCAGTACTAGCTAGACACTTGTTTAGTAATCTACTAAACTATTACCTAACTCCCTAACAGTCCTAACTACAGGTTTTAGAGTTAAAGATCCCTATAGATCTTTAGGTAAGGTTACCTAGTAAGCAGTAAACTAGTGCTAGTTACACCCTGTAGGGAGTTGTTCGTGCTAACATAACCTAATAGATCTAAGCACCTACTAATAAGCAAGCTAGCTTTCTCCTAACCTATTTTCCTCTTATATTAGAGGTTCTTTTAGAGTTTAAACAGGCAAGTATTAGGCACATAGGGTTTAGCAGTCTAGGACAGACTATAAGAAGGGGGGGGGCTATTGTTATAAGCTTTCTACTTTAGGCATGCTAACCCTTAGGGACACTACAGGGCTACTACAGTAACCTGTTAGAGCACACACACACGTATATATTCTCCTAAATCCTTAGGGGATTAACCCCTAAGGATTTGTCTCTTATCTTATCTAATACTATACGTTTTGTCCTTTCTCTCTTGCCTGCCTACAGTGCCCTTACAATTATAATTACTATAAAACACTAATAAAATCTAGCATCTGCGCTATCTACTTCTACCTAGATAACTAAGCTATTCTATACTTTAAATCTAACGTATTCTACTACTAAGGTATTAACTATTATTAAGGTTAGGCTATAATTTTAGAAGAATCTGTTAATAGAAATTATTATAACTAGGTTACTAAGAATAGAGATTAAATTAAGCGTTATAGAAGGCACTTAAAAGTAACAAATTAGTATATACATAAGATAGATTAAATTATCTAAGAAGAAGAGTTTAAGGCTAGGAAAATTATATAGTCTTAACTAGAATAGAAGGTAGAATTAGAGAACATTTAAGAGCGTACTATTACTTATACTATAAGTAATAGTATAAGCTACTTTAAGTGTATTGCCTACTGTAAGAAGTAGGTAAATAATAGCACTGCTTAATATAGAAAGAAGTAGGTAGCTGTAATAAAAGAGAAGTATCTAAATCTAGAGAATTAGTATTATATACGCTTCTTAAATAAGGTATACTAGGCAATTAGACTAGAGGGATCAATATACATTATAAGAAAGCTAGAAGAGAAATACTATTAAGACTATATCTAAGTTAGAGAGAAGAAGAATACCTATAATAAATTACTTAAATAAGTATATTGTAAAGAAAGTAGAGGGGAAATAGGAGGACAGACTACTTTCTTCCCTAATCTAGAAGACCTAGACTAACTAGACTAGGTAATTCCAAAATAGGAAGCGTATAGCCTAAAGAGGCAAGAGGAGTAAATATAGTAATAATAAGATAATATAATAGACAAGTTATTATATTAAATGCTAGGTACAGAACTAAGAGAGGGGGAAAGCAAGTAGTATTTATACTCTACTTCCGTTCTCTCTATTACAAATCAGAAGGATCTAGAATAGTTGTTACAAATAGATGCTTAGAAATCAAGAATAGATTTCTAAGCAGATTGCGTAGGCAATTACGCAACCTACTAGCAGATTACGTAGGTGTACACGTAACCTACTAGTAAAGGCAACGTGTCCTTAAGCTATTTATAGTAAGAAAGCTAACTCTAGATCTAGTAAAGCTATAGCTATAATAAGCACAGCTTTCTAACGCTCTCTAGTTAGGCATTCTTCAGATAGTACTTTACTAGATTAGGTAAGAGCTAAACCTAATTAGGAAAGTACCTGTATTTAGGCCTAATATATATATATTTAGGCTAAATAGCTTAAGTTGCCTTTTTAGGTAATAACTATTCCTAAAAAGAAAACTATCTAATAAAGATTATAAGAAGAAAGTCTTAAACTTTACATATATATCTAGGTAGCTATAGGTTATAATTTTAAGTTAGACCTTACCTTCTATAATATTAATAGTAATAGCAATAGTAAGATAACATAGAAGAGATATATTAACTAGATTCTTAACTCTGTAGTAAAACTATAGCTAGAGAGAGGTAATATATTTACTCTAAAAGAAGATAAAGACTCTAGTTATAGACTAGGCAAGTTAAATATTATTAGGAGTTAGAAGAAGAAGTATTATTTAAAGTACTACTTTAATTATTACTCTTCTCTTAACCTTTCTCTAATTAAAAACTACTAGTAACTAGCTAAATAATATATTAAAAAGTTTCCTTACTAAGATAAGAGAGACATTAAAGGCCTAGCAATTAAGAGGTAGGATAAGATTAGTATAAGCTTTATTAATAGACGTATTAATACTATGCCTTAGAGACTACAGGACTGTGTTAAGATAGATAGACAGTACACTAAATAGTAGATGTAGGGGCTTATCTATAAGTTGTAATAGATCTACTACTATACAATTAAATTTACCTTAAAAACACAGAATTACTTCTCTAGCTAAGCGCTATAATTTAATATAAGCAGTATTAATTAATTAACGTTGTAGGGGGAGCTGTGTAGGTAGTGCCAGATTTTAGCTTATTTAGGTGTGCGGCTTTTTTCGCAGCCGCGTGCCCCCCTATTGGAAGCTGCCATAATGCAAATTATCATCTCGCGCAAGCGTACTGGTCGTTTCCTCATTCGTTTCCAAGGCAGCCACCTCTGGTATCCCAGTCCCACATCCACTGTGTCATGCCGTGCCGACCTAAGCTTCGGCGGGCTGCTGTTTGGAGCTGCCAAGCGCCCTTCCACCAGGTTGGCCTCATTCGCCACTCTCACGATCCTCTGCACACAGTCTCTTCTATACATTTTCGTCCATGTCGCATTGGACACTCCGAAATTCACATCTTGATGTTCCTGTGTGCTTGACGTGTAGGCCGGGAGTGTGATGTTACGGCTAGCATGTTGGAAGCACTATTGCCAGGCCGAGTCTTGAGATACAAACAGCGCGCAAAAGATCACGGGTATTGTTAGGTTGTACATTTGGCTTGCAAAACCCTTGTTCACGGATTGGAACGACAAAGCAACAAGTTTCGACTGCCTCCGTAGCCTTTGTTGGGAGAGTGATATCGGCCATGCAGGCTCACGAATACGTCTTACGATGTCGACCCCAGGAAATGGTCATTATTGAAGAACATCTCCTTTCTGGCTGCAACCGCTTTTCAATCGCGAGTTGTGATCAGACCAGCATCACTTGGAGTCCATGCTCGTAATCATCCAGACCTGCGGAACTCTCGGCAGCTGCTTCACCGTCTTCGTCATCGCGTCCCACGCCCTTCTTGTCATCCCTCTCCAACAACGTGGTAAACTGAGTTTTCTTTGTAAGATCCTTCAGATCAAAGCCCCGGCTCTTGCACTCCTTGGCCAAATCTAACGACTTCCAACTACTGTAGTCGGTGACAGCAGAGAAAGTCACCTGTGATGGCTTTATCTCTTTGTTATCGACGGTTTACGTCAGATTTTCGTCGGGATCATAGTCTTTGCTTGTGGACAGTAGCTTCGAGGGGGGTACTGGCTGGCCGAATCCCAGTGACCTCTTTCTTGACTTCATCCCCAAAGGTATGGCTGATGGCATCGTATTGGCCAAGTAAGCTTAGTATCAAGCATGGTGTTTGGGAGGCTTACGTTGATATGAATGCTGGGGACCTTGTCTGGCGGTTGTCCAATGCGCAGGCAATGCGTGAGTTCGAGACCCTGCTCGAGCACTGCCTCATCATCCAGGTCCTTTTCAGTGTAGGTCGTGTCTGGATCAGCGGACAGGAGCAGTCAGAGCTGACGAACACTTTCGTCTTCTTGCTGTTCCTGCCTCATGGCCTCCCGGGCTGCTAATTTCTGCTTCTTTATCGCCTTCCTTTCTTTAGTTGCTATGTCCTTGTTTTCTCCGTGCTTGCTGCCTCCATCCCTATTGCCCAGTGACTCTTACTTCTTATCCTGTCTGTAGCTGCTCTTTCAGAACTATATTCCTCTGATGTTAGTGCAGCGAATTCTCAACGCGACCCACATCTGCACAGTGCCGTGCTGACAACAGTGAACCATTGAAGTTATCGGATACCTAGCAAGAAGGTGCGTGGTATGTTGAATTATACGCTACTAGACCTTCGTATATACCCTTTTCTGGGCATCCGATGAGATAACATTCCATATGTTGGTGTATGTCGCGGACGTGGTCGTCGAGCTCACGCTGACCGTTGTGAGCCTCTTCGCTGTCCTCGCAGGAATACGTGAACTGTTTTGTTGTCTTAGAGCCGACTATCGGCTTCTCGACGTCCTCAGTGAACTTGCAGGTGATCTGATACGAGCTCAGTTGGTGTACGTCTTTTGCATCTGCGTATTGACAGCCATTTGAGACGTCTGTGCTCCGAAAAATGGATCTTGTCCTTTCAGCAACGCTGTTAGACTTATCTTTTCCGGTGCGGCGCGCGTACTCGAGACATGCTCGTCCCTTTGCTGGAGCTCGAACAATTTCAAGATCAATGCCTTCAGTTTACCGCTAACGCTGAGGTGCTTCTATTTTTCATGGTGGTGCTTGGAGAGTACAGGCATCTTAACAACTCGATGAGACTTAGGAATCTAATGGTCAGGTCGGGGTATTTGGTCAATATAAGTTATGTGGGTGCGACTCTTACGTTTCCGCCGCCAGACCTTCACGTTCTTTTACGTTATGTGAAGGCTGCAATTATGGACGTGTTCGGTGGGCCGCACAGTAAGAGAACTTCGGGAGAGAGAGGTCCTGAGCCAGCACAGCAATCGTCATAGTTTACCACGATATAGCTAAATTGCAGTATTCAAGGCCTCATTTGGTCTCCAGCCTCGTTCGCAAAAGCAAACCCCACATTCGGCTAAGAAACGAGCAACTGCAGAATCAATATCCTAATACTCTTATCTGCACCCATTCCCTCTTTAACAAGCCGTACGATCGCAAGTCAGCTACTTGTATGCGTACAAGTGGGGGTTTGTAGCTCTGCGTATCCACTATTTCAATTCCGGTCATATAACATGTCCCAATACTGATCTTGCCCGAGCCAAAAGGGGATATCAAACCCAATATATGGGTCCATACTGTCTGTCTGAGGCAGCATCGTATTGGATGCTAGAGTTTCACTGCCTTGAATAAAATCACTCCATTCTGAACTGCCAAAGTCGAAAACCGGTGTGTTGACATTCTGGTATGAAAAAGACGATGCGTTTTCGAACGAGGGAACAGCTTCTGGATTCTGAGACGCGCCCGAGGTTTGAGCAGTGTTGTTGTTCGGTCTAGTAGGTGGCCCTGCCCCAGAGCGTGCAACATGAGAGCTTGACCGATCTTGGGATAATCCAGTGCTCGACTTCGCATGACCTAATTCGTTCAGAGGCACGTTGGATAAGGCATTGACTCCACTAGAGCTCGTATAGTGTGACAACCCTTGTGTGTTGGCTTCTTGGCTGGATCTCACGCCGGTCTCGCTAGAAATCAACGAGGATTGATTTGCTACTGAAGACCTGGACGGCCGTTGGGTTATGCGATCGCGCAATTCACGCACAGCAGTGGCACTAGCTTCAGGCCATACACTGCCCCTTCGAGAGAGATGATGAAGTATATCAAGGGTCTTGTCGGCAAGCCTGCAGAGGACGTTAGACTTCATGCAAAACGATTCGGAGCCCTAATTACCGGGAGACGATTCCGTCTGACACATGATGGCTGCTAGCAGCATGAAACAAAATGAAAGTACTGATCCAGACTGCCCATGTGCATGACGGCCATAGCAAGGCTAGGTTTTCAGATCCCATTTCAAGGTCATTCCTCTGCCGTATAGCTTTATGTAATATCGTGATGATTGCTCGTGCGGATCCTATACACTGCTGTAAAGCAGCGTCGTATGCGTGTCCCTGACGTGAAGCAGCGAGAGTTGGTCGATTCAAGGAGATGATTGATTCGTGCTTCAGCATTATCAAGACAGTATGATGGTATGCAGAAGCGTTCTGATCATCTTCCGTGTCATGAAAGTCCTCCACATCGTTCCACCACTGAGCAAGTTTAGCTATTATGGCGGTCGCTTGGTCAGGGTCCTTATGAACGTAATGCAGCGATTTGTTCCGAAGCTCTATAATTTGGCCGCGTATGGTGTACTGTCGTGCCAAAAGGCTTGTAAGCCGTAGCCTATCATCTTTAATCTCGTGAGTTTTTTTTTTTTTGACGTGACAGACAATGACGGACTAACCCGTATGGTGCTGACCGCTTGGGTGGCGCTCTGCGGTCGGGTAGCACACATCAACGTCATCATCGTGAAGGCTGAGCGGTAGGCCCATAGACTGACATATAAAGCGGTCCATGGCGTACAGGGACCAGAAGATTCTTTGACGATGCTCTTTTTCACCAATCGAAAACGATGGAAAACGAGCTGGACAACGATGAAGCCCTAGCTGAAGAGCCATGCGAATGACTAACCCGCCGAGGCGACTCGCAGCGTTCAGCCGCAACATGGAGACAAGAAAGAGCTGCACACTGATCGCAGCTTGGAGTGATTGTATAGTTGTTGGACGGGACAAGACATGCTGGAGACAGTCCACTGCATCATCGTACGATTGGAAGACCAATTGGGCAGGATACTGTGCAGCATGCACCACGTTCGATTGCCGACGATCAGCGAGCGATATAGACATGATAGATCGTAGTATTGTCATCTGAAAGTTCGATGCACCGTCGTTCGTTTGCTCACCGGACTGGGGAAGCCTCTCCATATACTCCAACACACTTGGAGCGTGTAAAAACGGATAGAAAGGGTGCCAGTTGGCGAAATAGCTTCCACTCCACTCGATAAGCTCCTGGAATGAGATACTCGAGAGGGACCTGGCAGTAGTTTCCTCGTCTCTCCATATTCGACCAGTGTTGTTGGGATTTGATGAAGGCAGGTAATCGTCTTCTCCAGGAACGTGATCGCTCTCGGGTGTTTCTATCTGAGCCGTAGCCGATGGATGAGCGCCACGAATAGCACCGTATACAGATCGTATGAAGTAAATGCCACTTGCACTACCGACGAAACTTGACAATCTGTCTCCGGGAACACTCCGCATTAGACCCACTTCACGTGGTGGATGCATTAACGTTCGCCTCCTTTTCAATGGTCTCTCATCGCCCAGGGTGGGACTAGGGGTGGTTGCTCCATCACGTTGCTCCATGGTGATGCGACGAAGATTTTGTTGTGGATGTTCAGAAACCGGGGTCGGAGGTTCAGCCCTACGGAGAATCAAACCCCGCCTTTACGAAGAGGCCCGTTTCTTTTGGCTAAACACTTTTGTATAGCCAAAAGTCTCCCACGCATAGTTCTTCAGAATGAAAACTTATACTGTAGTAAACAGTGTATCTAGACTAGCACTGCATGCATTAGGTTATAAATATTGTAGACAATAAGTACAATTGTTCTGCGTTTAATACAATGTTGAAACGCAGTTGTGCACAACAGGCGTTTAGTCAAAAGAAACGAGCTTCTTCGTAGCGGTACGCGTTGCCTATTGCGACTCAGCTCCAATACGGCGGCCTATTACGGACAGAGTGGAAAAAATCAAAACCAAAATCAGAAATCCAAAATCACAAGATCTCAACGTAGTATAGCACCACCACCTGCTATCAGAATCTTACAGTTTATAGCTTATTTAAAAGAGCTTTTCACGTAGTACAAATGTAAAATAAGAAAATATACTATAAGCTGTGCTGTTGTTAAGGTAGGTAAGGGCAAATTGTCAAATTGTCAAATTGTCCTATCGTCCTATCGTCAAATCGTCAAATTGTCAAATCGTCCTATTGTCCTATCGTCAAATCGTCAAATTGTTAAATCGTCCTATCGTCCTATCGTCAAATTGTTAAATCGTCCTATTGTCAAATTGTTAAATTGTCCTATCGTCAAATTGTTAAATTGTTAAATTGTCAAATCGTCAAATTGTTAAATCGTCCTATTGTCACATTGTCAAATTGTTAAATTGTCAAATTGTTAAATCGTCAAATTGTCAAATCGTCAAATTGTTAAATCGTTAAATTGTCAAATCGTCAAATTGTTAAATTGTTAAATCGTCAAATTGTTAAATTGTTAAATTGTTAAATCGTCAAATTGTTAAATCGTCAAATTGTTAAATCGTCAAATCGTTAAATTGTTAAATTGTCAAATCGTTAAATTGTCCTATTGTCAAATTGTTAAATTATTACATTGTTAAATCGTTAAATTGTTAAATCATTAAATTGTCACATTGTTACCTGTCACTAGCAGTAATAGACAGGTAATAGATAATAGACAGCTTAGTTACTTACTTTGCATTTACAATTGCTATTTATAAGCTATTATTATATATTATATTAAGTTTACTAATAGCATATTATAATAGCACTGCGCTTTTACACCTTCTGTTGCGGGGTTTCGAAGTTTTGGTTTTGCGATTTGATTTTTTCCACTCTGTCCGTAATCGTCACCCGTACTCCAAGGCTGGTTTGTGATGGTGTGAGTTGCGCACCAGAAATGTGGAACGAGGAAGTTCTCCATTTTTTGATCAGAAATCTCTCGGTT
This sequence comes from Ascochyta lentis, assembly GCA_004011705.1. Lineage (NCBI taxonomy): Eukaryota > Fungi > Ascomycota > Dothideomycetes > Pleosporales > Didymellaceae > Ascochyta > Ascochyta lentis. The sequence goes on from RZGK01000003.1 coordinate 1,268,940, forward strand.
TCACGTGTGCACATTCATTGCAGAGCTACTGTACCTTGATGTCATATTGGCTACTCAGAAGTAGTTGTGCCAGATGGTAGATTTGAAGGGCAATGCTGAAGTGTTTGGTACCTGCGGTGGTTCCATCCCTCTCAGCTGTTCCATGATGCTTTTCGATAGGGTCGATGAGGTAGAGTCAGGATACGCAGGCGAGTGAATGCTTTCAGTGTTGGGAGTGTGCGGTAATGGTAGAGCCATTCGAGGATCCTCGCCGGTGCTTGAGGCAACATCTTGAAGCGACGGAACTCCTGGAAAGGGAATGTGTGGTAGGTCTGGCTCAGAGGGCACCGCTTGTTGTTGTTTCTCCAGAAACCAGATTGCGAGCTGTTCAGGCGTATGAAGTGGCAGTCGCTTCCAGTTCTCTTGTCTTTCAGTTTTTGAGAGCTCTCGTGGCGCTTTGAGAAGACCTAAATTGCTAGCTTTGATGCTGTCTTGCTCTTCCAACGCGAGCATGGCCGCATACAGCGCGGACTCGGTCTCTCGCAGCCTCTTCTCAAGGCTGTTGATGTAGGCGATCGGGAGTCCACGCTTTCCACCTTCTTGATAGCGACATATCAACGAAGAAGCGCGGCATTGTGAACATGAAGGACTGCAGCTTGTCAGCACTGTGTGCAGTGCAAGGATCGTTGAGTAAAAACGTGCACTCGCCGATCGCATCTACATTTCTTCGATCGACAGTTGTCGCACGCGATAGAATTGAGGGCCTCGAACGTCAGCAATGTTCATCAAAATTCACATTTCTTAACTTACCATGTGGATTTTGCCAGCTGGAGACAGTGTTGTCTGATAAGTACCCTGAGAGGATCGCCAAAGCGTCTGTCTTCCTCACAACACGTGATTAGCCGCCGCGTATACCATTTTGGGCTCTCACACTGTACTGCTTTTGCATCCAAATAGAAAAATATCCGCTCCCGATTTTATTTCGCTCATCAACTCCGCGCTGCTGTCCGCATAGCCGTAGCTCCCGAGGCCGTGAGCGAAGTGAATACCGGGGCAGCGCGGTACCCAGTGTGCGGAGAAAGAATGTGCGACGCGCTCAAGCGCGTTCATGACGGCATTTCTTTCCCCGCGCCTTCCCCGCAATGCATCAACGTCGGAGGCAAACTAGAAAGGCCTTTGTAAAAAGCAGCAATACATAAGTCGTCAAGGAGACTATTCCACTGATTCCATTCACTAGCATCGCATCGTCTTGTACCATCTCAACAGCATATCACGTGCAGTTCGACACAATGTCTCCAATTGCAATCCAGAGGAAGCACTCCGTTGCGACCATGGGCGCCGATGGCATCGGCCCGGAGGTCGTCAATGCCGCTGTACAAGTTTTGAAGAAGTTGGTTTCCCTCGACGGCTCATTCGAGCTTGAATTTGAGGACTACGGCTGGAGTTCGGAAACCTACAAGAAGACTGGGAAATACATCCCGGACGGTGGACTCGAGAAATTGAAAAATCACGACGCCATCCTTTTCGGTGCTGTTGGCGCACCAGATGTTCCAGATCACATTTCCCTCTGGGGACTCCGTCTGGCCATTTGCCAGCCCTTCCAGCAATACGCAAATGTCCGCCCCACCCGGATCTTCCGCGGTACCCAATCACCTCTTCGGAATGCTTCGCATGGTGACTTGGACTGGGTCATCGTTCGTGAGAACTCCGAGGGCGAGTATGCCGGCCAGGGTGGTCGTTCACACAAGGGTCAGCCATGGGAAACAGCGACAGAGGTCTCGATCTTCACACGACACTGCGTCGAGCGGTTGATCCGATTTGCCTTCGAGCTAGCACAAAAAAGGGAGAGAAAGTTCCTCACAGTCGTCACAAAATCGAACGCCCAGAGAAACGGAATGGTCATGTGGGACGAAATTGCGCTTGAGGTATCTAAGGACTTCCCAGATGTTAAGTGGGACAAGATGTTGGTCGATGCTATGACTTGCCGCATGGTGCTAGATCCCAAGTCTCTCGACACCATTGTTGCTACCAACCTCGTAAGTCCACCTGAGAACTGCTCGAAATCTCAAACAACTGACCCACGTAGCACGCGGACATCTTATCCGACCTCGCAGCTGCCCTGGCTGGATCCATCGGCATTGCACCTACTAGCAACCTGGACCCCACTCGACAAAACCCTTCCATGTTTGAGCCCATTCATGGCTCAGCGTTTGACATTACTGGCAAAGGCGTAGCCAACCCTGTCGCCACCTTCTGGACAGCATCGGAAATGCTGACATGGCTGGGCGAGGAGGAGGCTGCGAAGAAAATGATGAAGGCTGTCGAAAACGTCACTGAGCGAGGCATAGTCACAAAGGATCTCGGTGGGAGCTCAAACACAAAAGAGGTTACTGATGCTGTATGCTCAGAACTGGAGAAGGTGTTCGGTAAAGAAAAGTAAGCCCGGGCATGGATTAAGGTTGCTCTTTCGAAGATAATTCATGGTAACACGTAGAGGGAAGTACAGTATTTATACGTATTGAATAGATGAAGAGAATATGATATCAGCTACAACGGGCGGTCATTGCGGCTTGGGCATGATGAGTGACTGTATGAACATGGAAAAATGTACTACGGTAAAGTAAGGAAGAAAAGTATACCCTCTGTTGTTGGATTTCCTGTCGGATGTATGAAGAATTGTGACCTGGCTTGAACATTCAGATCACGTTCAAGAAAACCTTCCTCCATGAAATCCAAGCTCTAACAACGTGTAATGCCTTGGTTATCATCCTTCCTTGAGCACCTAGCCTCGAAATGAAAACTGTATGCGACAAAACAAGAAATAGTTACAAGGAAAAGCCAACACAAAAGACTTGTACAGACTCAGAAGACACAGAGCACTACACAACCATTGCCGGGCTCCACTCACCAAAGCAGTGCGAGACGTGCGCATAGCGTTGGGCCTGCAACGCATGAGCCTTCTCTTCAACATTTGCCTTGCGCGCAAGAGCCAGTTTTTTCTGGTCATGCTGTTTGCACGCGAGTTCATGCTTCGCCTCCATCCATGAATCACACTCAATTGCACGTACCACATCGTGTACATCGCACTCGTGACAGTCATCATGCTCACCATTGGGAAAGCATCGATTGCAGTGGTCAGTAAACGGTGGGTGCAAGTAGCCATGCTTGCAGCGAGGGGGCAGGTCGCTATGCTCAACTTCCAAAAACCCCCGGGGGATGCGGAAGCCACGCGGATACTTCTGGAGACCGGCAAAGCCAGGTGCAGGTAAGTCGCCGATAGCACCAACAAGACACTCGTTGGCGTCTTCAGTGCAGTCAACCAGGATCCAGAGGTTGTTAGATGGAATCGCGTGGAGGTCGCAGATCTGAGCCATGGACTGGCACCGTGGAAAGCCGACTGCTGGGCCATGGTGACTGGCTTCTAGTGTCTTGTGTATGCGGTCCAGCTCAAGTGCTTCATCCTGAAGGAAGCCGGGCTTAGGTGCAGCATAGGCATACTGGTCAGGGTTAAAGCCTGGCTCAGTCGCATACCGAAACTCAAGGTGATCGTACATGGCCTTTTTACCACAATCGCATGGCACATGATTGTTGGCGTCAAAGTACTCTACGCCTTCCATTTCATCAAGCCACCTCAGTACTGGATTGTTGAGCCTCGACTCGCAATGCTCAGGGCTGGTTCGCAGCTTTTGGAGCCTCTCTGACACCTCCGGGTCTGCAACCGCTTCTACATGTTCGACGGATCCTTGATTGATTTTCACCTCCTGCTCATCCGTCAAGTACTTCCTGTAACTCGAACTAAAGCCACTGCACGCTCCAGAACCAGTAGGGTAAGGTTTCCGATGGTTACGTGTCTTGGACATCTGGCAGGTGTAGACGTCCTTGATATCAGTAACCTGACGGAAGCCTCCATCGGTCATCAAAGGATTTTTTTTGTGCCACGCCAGCTCTAGTTGAGTGACGCAGAAGTTCAATCCGGTGGTGCCATCACGGGTCCTGATTAGTTCGCGAAGACCGTCATGGACAATGTAGTGCTGCATTTGAGAGGGAATTTGGTGCCAAACCTCCTCGAGCATACAATGTATGTCTTCTTCGTCTCCAGAAATAGATCGATCAGGCCATGACGCAATGCCAGTGAAATCGGATGCTGTTTCACCCTGGTTGTAAAAGTCCCTAACCTCTCGACATCGCCGATGTAGTGCCTGGCGTCGTACGTTGTCTAACACCCCTTCGCAGAATGTGGGGTTCTTGTGCACATCCACCAAGCGAGCCAATGCGGGAAGGCTAATTACCATGTACTTTTTGGGCTGTAGTCCGGGAATGACATTACCCTCTATCAGGTCAATGCTCGCGGCGTGATCTTCGTCGTTCGTAAGACGCTCGATTTTAGCGACATCACATTCTTCGGAGCTAGGGAGTGTAGGGCTACTGGCAGCAAAATCGGATGTATGCTCAGACCCCGATATCTTATCGGATGTGGTATCGCAAGCAGTTCTACCCTGAAGATGAACAGCACTGTGCAGATGTGCGAGCATATTTACATCATCTATGTACTCCTGATTTGATACAGTTGAAGCGATGATGCTAGATGTATTGCAGGCAGTTCTGTTCATATGCTCTGTATCAACGGTCTGACCAGAAACTGCAAAGCTGACTACTTGCTGATCAACTCTGTGTGTTCTTGAAAGTTTTCCAGGGCTGCCATCGACGACGATAATGGAAAGGCATGTGTCGAAGGGAGTAGCTCTGTTGTGCTCGACTATATCGCTGCGCTCGAGAAACGTAGACTTGTATTCTGCATGATTGTCAAGAGCCGTGTTAAGAACACTACCAACGACAGGGGAGCAGGTCGGTATAGCTGTTTCCTCGGCGAAACTATAATGACCAACGCTGAGCATAAAGATGGGGGAGCAGCCCAGGGTGACGAGAGGTGTGACGTCGACAGCTCGATGTTGCTGGGCTTTTGCGACTAGTCCAGATTGCTGGATAGATGTCAGCCGTTGTGGAATTCTGAAACTCTGCTCGATGCCACCGACCTCGCTAGGACTTTCACCTTCCAGTTGTGCTCGTGCAGACTGCACTGGAGGCTTCAGCCAAGAAGGTGCTGTGAGCCGCTGGTAGCCGCCAAACACAAGCCACAGGATGAGACCAACTATGAAGGTGGTCTCGTCCATTTGTTCGAGCAAATATATCAGCATCTGGAGAATGACGATTAGAGGTATCAAGGACAGATGCGAGAGCCAGCGCATAAACGGCTGGGCAATGGGCGTGAGATACACCATGATCAACACTATCCAGAAATCGCTTGTGCCACATTCTGCATGCTGCCTAGCAGCTGGGTCATCGTCGATCTTACTCGATATAGATGCCTGTAAGACGGTAATCGACATCATGGACTTGCGAGAGGCGGCCACTGAAGCAGAGAGCTTGGGTAACGTTGATCGGGGGCGGCCGCTAGTGAATGTTAGAGGTTATCTGGAATGTGGTTGTTGTTTAGTATACCATTCATTTGAAGCAGCACCAGCCTGCTTATAGCGCACTGAGCAGTCGGTGAGTGCCATTGCATGGGTGTGGGTTTGCAGGAGATAGTAACGAGTTGGTGTGGAAGAAAGAATGGTACTTAGTGGGTCAAGCCCGGGATGGGGGAAACAGTGCGTTATAGTGAAGCACTGGCCTTTAGCACTGTACTATTCGATCGAGGGTGAAAGTGAAGTAAAAAGATTCCAACTGCTCACAACGTCGTTCTCGGGACAAAAGCTCAGCGATGAACTTGGTGGTCAACTGTTTTTTCATTATACGTGTCTTTATACATGTGCACTTGGAAATCTCCGACAAAGAACAAGAAAGTTCAGACAGTAGGTATTGTCCTAGTGTACAGGTGTGATGTTCGAGACATTTGGCTACCGTAGTGCAGATGTCCTGCCCAAATCAAGTGTCATGCAAGAGGCTATCAGAAGGGCTTCAACAGGTGCCTGGGTTAAAAGGGAATGCCTGCCTCCAAATTGGTTGGCACAACTTGACCATTAGTCCGCTCTTCAACGTCTTCGACATCGCAAGCGCTGAATATCCAAGATGACAGCTTGGTCGATGGATTTGTTGTTTGACATTGTCTTTCTGAACAAAGGCGTATCAAGCAGCTAAAAGGGTTAGGAGGCAAACACCTTCCGAGACCTTTCGAGAGATGCGTGCATGCATGGTTTTTGGTTTTCTAAGTCGCAACCACCTTAAATGTGATCACCATAACCGTTTGCCCTGGTGAAGTTCGAGCTACAAGAAGTGACGGGCTGATCCGAGAATGAGGGTAGAGCAGCCTCGTATGTTGCAAGAGAAACAGACTGCAAACACGCTGATTCTCTAGATCCTAGGAGCTAGTCAAGCAAGCACTGTTCAACATTTACCAAACTAACGGATTGGTAGAGGACTACAAGTCTCTTTGCATGGAATTCAAAACTGCTTGATCCTGGGTAACGACCTCCTGACTTAGTTGTAGACGCCTAGGACTGGTGGCTACTATAGCCCGTTTCTTCTGCAACATGAGAGGCAGCCATGTGTGCACTACGTAAATTTGCGTAAGCTGAACATCTGACGCAAAGAAGCACGCGGCTAGTTGGCAGGTAACAAGCAATGATCCAGATCCAGATGTCAGGGTATCTCTTCAATTGCGAAACGAATTTCGCCGTGTACGACATGTTTGTCGTCTGCATGGTTGTGGCAGCAAAACTTCGTCAATGTTGCCCAAGAAATGTAAACGCTGCAAATCCCCCGTGTTGCACCCTGCACGATCCGTAGACACGCACTTCCCAACCCATGACCCATGAACCCCAGCCAAGCCCCACGCGCTTTTGATGAATGATGCGGAGAGTTGAGAGAAAGAAACATATGGCACCTGCATTCTATGTGCAGATGCTCGCAGAACGTGAATGATCCGTATCGCAGAATATACAAGAAGGTAGAAGGTGATTAAAAACCGTGCGTCAATCGCATACGGTCAGTGGAGAAATCGTGTAAATCGGAGTGTCAAGTTGATTTACATGATAATCGAAGGAGCTAACGCAAGTTAGTTAACGTCGTAGATGCGCATCGTGAAGGAAACTTACAGTCGACATTCTGCTTGATAGACTTGTGTGGCAAAACAGAACCACCGTTGACGTAGACCTCGTCGCCAATCGAAACATCGTCTCCAAGGACAGTCACGTTCTCAAGACGTGCCCACTTGCCGACAGTGCTGTTCCAGCCAACAATGGTCGACTTGACCCAGGCGTGGTCTTTGACACGGCTGTTCTTCAGGAGCACGCAGCGCTGAAGACGCACGCCGTCGCCAATGACAACGTTAGGTCCAATGGTAACGTTGGGACCGATGCGGCAGTTCTTGCCAATCTTCGCAGACTCGTCGATCATGACGTTGCCGCCGTAAACGTATGGCTCCGAGGTAGAGGTGAGGAGCTTGGAGTTCTTGCGCTGCAGCGACGAAAGATACAAGCAGGTACCGGAAAGGAAGTCCTTGGGCTGTCCCACGTCCATCCAGAAGCCCTCAAGGTCGAATGAGTGCAGACCGCCGTCCTTGCAAATGGCGGGAAAAGTCTCCTGCTCGATGGAGGTAGGGCGGAGCTCGATGCGGTTCAGAACGCTGGGGTTGAGGATGTAGATACCGGCGTTGATTCGGTTTCCGACAAACTCCACAGGCTTCTCGACGAAACGGTCGATTCTCGAGGCATGGCTGGGTTTGTGTACGACGACACCGTATTTGGACGGCTCCTCGACCTTTGTGACGACGATTGTGCCCTCGTCGCCGTGCTGCTTGTGAAACTCGGCGAGCTGTGCGAAAGGGTATTCGCAGGTAACGTCGGCGTTGAGAACAAAGAACGGCGACTCGTCCTTGCCCAGAATGGCCTCAGCGAGCTTGAGGGGCCCAGCGGTACCGAGAGGCTCGGTCTCGACGGAGAATGTGATCTTGATGTTGTACTGCTTCTCGTACTGGCATGGCGAGTCAATTGCGCGTGCTTGAAACAGTGTTTTTGGCTGTACTGACCGTCTTCAGGGCTTCGGCCATGATCTCTGGGCGGTAGTTGACGGCGAGAACAACATCGGTGACGCCAGCAGCAGCAAGAGCCTCGATCTGGTGCTGGATCATGGGCTTGTTGGCGAACTCAACGAGCGGCTTGGGGTAGGTGAGGGTCTGTCGTGGGCGTCAGTCGTACCATTCAAGAAATCGCGGGGCTCCTAGACGAAGAACCGCGCTGCGCGTGGGGGAAAGCGTACGAGAGGCCTCAGTCGGGTACCGAACCCTCCGACGAGAATGATGGCTGTGATGATTGTGAGCTGCTTTCATTCGAGAGCATATGTGCCTGTACTAACCCTTCATGTTGTTGTTGTTGGTGGTGGTGGTAGTGGTGGTGTGGGAGGAGACCGTGTGGAAAGTTAATGTGGAGGGGGGAAGAAAGCAATTGAATGTTCGACAACGAGGCCAGATGAACGAGAGACGGTCAATGTGGACAGCAAACAGAACAGCGCAAGATAGAGCGTGCAAGAGTATGAGCAGTGAAGGTCAAGGAGCGCAAGTGGTGAGGACAGCTGGACCTTATGAACTCTGGCCATCCCTAGCAGGTGGTCCATGCCAAGAAGGGGTCCATTAATTCCCCTTTCCTCACCAACCAAGACGTCTCCCTGGGCCACCACCCTCGTGTCGGTCTCCTAACGTCTCCGATCCCTTGCGACTGTTCTTCCGCTGTTCCTGATCGCTCAGCCTATCCGCTTCTAATTTCAGCACCGTCGTTGCGGAAGTTGGGGTGACATCGCAGCAGCAACGGCAAGGCGGGACGGGACCACTGGCTGCAACCCCGGCAAACCATCACGCCAGAAGCTCGCAGGATCTCGCAGCTGCAAGCGATGCATCTGGTCACTCCCTCTGCGACCCGGCACACCGCCTTGCGCGAGATCCCCTGAGATGTTGTCCACGTGCAGCTTCACGCCGAAATTAGACGCGTTCGAGATGGACTTGTTAGGTCACGAAGCGGAGAGCACCCGAGAACCCGCCCTTGCCAGCGGCATGTGGCTGTGCCTTCCTTGCCTCTTCCGGCAAAAGTGTAATGCGCATCTCCCAAAAGCCACACGCAATTTACCTCCCACAGCCGCTGTCAAGGTACATGTGATCGGTCTTGGAGGACAAAGAGACACTTTGCGACGTCTCAGTAAGCCGTGTTCCCACGGTACTCCCAGCCGTCCCCTCACAAGCTCCTCACAATGTTTGAAGCGCACCATCTTGATTACGACGCGCGTCGTATTTGCGTGGCAACCGACTAAATCCATCATTGCACTTACACACCTGATGAGCGCTAGACGATGTATTTTGAGCGACATCAGCTCGTATACCGACCCACCTCGTCGTCTTTACCATAACCTCTATCCATCAACGAGAGCTGCAAGTCAACATGCAGCATCGATTTCTGATCAGCAACTCCGTTGCGCTCACGCAGTTCTTCTACCATGCTCTTCTCAGACTGCATACCTCCTCGCGAAACACATCGTGAACGTCTTTCGGCTTCTGAGTTGCCCTATCCGGCATTTCACCTTCAAAGGTCAGAGCTCACAATACACGCTACAGCCGCCCAGTGGAGCGGTACTGCCTATGCTGAACGCTAACGCGTTGTGAATAGCATCCACATGTGCTTATTCCCGCAAGTACATGATTGCGATTGTGCTCAAGTCAAGTGTTGCGCAAGTTCACATCCGGTCGTTTGAGCAGGCGCAGCATTTGATCTGAATGTAGAAACTTGTGCTCTTTCGTTGAGCATCAAGAGTGCCGTTGTTCAAAAGATACAAGCAGACAACCCGCAGGAGTAAAAGGAGTCTGCGCCGCGGAGCGTGAATATTATATTTCCTTTCACGGCAAGTATAGCAAAAGCCATGGAAAACTGGCCGCAGTTACTCCGTCTTCCAACCGGTCGCCACTTCCACCTCATCATCAATTTCCACGTTATCAGCCGGTTTCCTACGATGACCCAACCGGAGCGTCGCCTGTTCATCTGCCTTTCAAAGTTCCAAGTATGATGAGTCCGCCGCCAGACCCTCCCTTTATTCTCACCCGGTCAAAACCCTTTGTGCAACCCTCTCATGGTTACACGGAATCCTTCCAGGTCTTTCTTCGACGCATTTTCAAGGTCCCGTAAACTTGTACTCACTGGCGAATATCCAGTTACCCTTGTCGTAACGCCATAGGTCAAGACCAACAGCCTGTCCTTCTCTGACGTTCTGGAGCATCTCTTTCTCGACAGCCTGGAATGCGTCATCAACTTTTTTCTCCTCGTTGACTTTGTTCATGACCGTCCAGTGCGGGCGCCATCCCCCTTGATCCTGCTCGCTCAGATGGGGCATCCATTGCGATCTCAGGTCTTCATGTACCTGCTTCATCCTGTTGTACCCTTTTCCAACATTGACACCAACCCCTAAACGCATCCGGAAGGGTTTTCCAGTCGACACGAGGAACGGTTTCGTGCTGGCTGACAGCTGTGATAATCCATTGTCGATCGCCACGAACCGAGAGTCAGGAAGAGCATGGAACAATGTCAGATGAGCAGGAGTTCGATTGAGTTTCTTTGGGAAGTACTGCTCGCGCATCGAGTTCATTGGCTTTGCCAACGTGTCTGTCAGCTTGAGTGTGAGTACGTAGACAAGCTCCTCTTCGGACCCAGTGTTCGGCTTATGCTCATCACGGGTGACATGTTCGACCTTCTGCTGTCCTTGTCCATGGCCTCCCAGGCTCTGTCGAGGTGGACTTCTTGGCTTCTGAGCGCGGCCGTTGGAGGTAGGCTTTGCTTGGGTCGCAGCATCAACGCGTTGTTGTAGAGGCTGTCGTGGTGGCCCCCTTGAGCCACCGGCTGCTGCAGCGTAATTCATAGTTCCAGGTCTGCGCACAGTGAAACGAAGGAGGTGTCGCGTCTGATCTCTAAGCATATGAAGTACCATAGATTTTGTCAAGGTCACATCTGTCTTGTGTGTATTCCTAACTATTTTACAGAATTTAGAGGTCAATACGTCACCGACGGTTATCTCACTAGTCAGACACTCGGCCCGGTAATAAATTACCAAGCTTGCCTAATCAGCGCGAGGCAGGGCGAAGCTCTGCTGAGCGTCTGAGGGAAAATAGTAGGCCTATTAGTAGTACTTAGATTTACTTTAGTAAGGAAAATCTCCTTCTCTCTTATTGTAACGGTCTAGGCAAGGCCTAGTAAAAGATATCTATTTCTTAACCACTTTGCTAAAAAAGCAGATACAAGACAACTAGATTAACTAGTTGTCTAGATAGATAATTAATATACTAGCTTAGAAGACTAAGCTCTATAAGAGGCTAGCCTAACGCCCTAAACCCTTTAGCTTCTCTCTAAGCTAGATTAGGCTAGACTCTTATACTTATGCAGTACTTCCCCCTAAAAAGGACGCCTCCTAGTCCTAGAAAGAGATAGATGTGGTTTAAAGGATGCTAGGCTACCAGATGCAAGTTAAATTTTAATAAAAAAAGATAGAATTTAATAGAAATGTATAGGCAAACAGGAGTAAAAGAGAGAAGAAGTGCTGCTAGACTCCTGTGCAAGTTTTTTAGGTGCTTTTACTGTGTACTTTAGACCTTTAACTTTAGAAAAAAGAGGTAAAATGTAGTAGAGGAGGTAGATCTTAAGTATTATTAATACATATAACTCTAACATTTATCTTCTTCTTCATAGAAAAAGGGTAGTTCCTTAAAAGGTAGTTAAAAAACACCCTCTTTAAGGCAACTTTACACTAAACAATGTTCTATTTTTCCTTAGATGCTCTGCTAACGCTTTGCCTAGCTGCTTAGTAAGCAGCCGCTAATTGGCTGAATTGTTACAATACGCGGAGCGTCTAATTCATGAGATAAACCGACGGGCGCTAACGTCCGCCGCGCCAGACGAGGATCAACGCATCACGGTTTGCGACGCAAGCGGACGATCGTTTTATAAAGGTTGATTGAGAGTACGCCTCGGCTCGAAAGATGTTGAAATTAAACCACTCTGTACTATGTTTCCAATGTAAACCTATGTCCTTCGCAGCGCCAGGGCCGGCCGTGCACCTTGATCACACTCGTCAATAGAGCACAATGCAGCCAGCCTCAAAGAGCCAACGTACGGGTATCAATTAGTGACATCTGCTACTCAGATATCCGTCCCTTTACTGTGTTTTTCCTTTTGTCGAACCTATCCTTTTTAGATCAGCGTCTGCTGATGACTTGCCATTTTCCACTCGTTTCCTTCCAAAACCCAAGCGCTTGAGCAAATAGCATTAAAAGACTCGTTCGCGCGCGTAGCCGCAACGCAGTAGTAGATCATAGCACTGTCTTTGCCGAGCGGGACAACTTCGTCGTGGCTGAGAGTGTAGTCGCTCCATGGATTGAACTCAGGGCTTTGGAGCATCTCGTGGACAGTTGGCGAAGAGACAGCGGTGAGAATGTAATTGCCAGGGAATATCATGACTGGGTTGCTTGAGAGCAAAGGAAGTAGATCCTTGCCGGCACTACACAGTGCAGCCCAGGCGCGGTGCTCAAGGCTACAGACTGCTGCAGTGAGCGAGGGATTGGTAAGTGTTGGAGCTGCCATGTCGGTGTGTCGTCGCAGTGGTGTGATCGGGCAGTATACGTGAGATGTGTTTAGCTATGTGCAGTGACGATGTTGCGTACAAAAAGCCAAGTTGAATACAAGCCACATGCGGGGAGGAGTGACGACATTGCGCTTTGCATCGTCTTCTCCTCAAACTCGCTTTGAACCGTATAATCTCCTTTGTTCAACAGCTCGGCTTACCCATGTGCGCGCCGCTCAGGTGGCTTTCCAAGTCTAGGAGAAACCCAGTGGACCAGTACCGCCATGTGCAAACGATGATTGTGGCGCATGCAAAGGTCGTACCTTGCCAAGGTTCTTTTCCGATATCATCCAAATCGTAGAACCAACTATTACGATGCAGACATGCATAAGAAAAATATGAGAGACGGATAAGCTAATACACCGAAGATCGCAAGGGACAGCTGTCTTGCTAAGCATTGTGTTTGGCAGCCTATAGGTAGTTAGACTACCGAGATCACGGAGGCGCGAGACCGCCACACGTTGAGTTTGCTGTCGGAAAAGCTGTCGCAAAGTCTTCGCCCAACATGGAGCGATATTCGCCACCAGTTGAGCGCAAATGGGCGGTACCCAACTGAGTTCGTGCAGCAAGACCGTGCATTGTCTCATACGTCAGTAATACGCCGCAACCATACCTTATCGCGCAAGCACCGGATCTTTGATAGGCTCTCAATACGATGGCTGTTGAACCGATGCAGCTGCGGTGAGTGTAAAATGGCGATTTGAGATGCACTGTAGAGTGAATGAATCCCCTCGGCTTGTGAGTACCGGATTAGATTCATTAGAGGCAATGTTGCCTTGTTCGATCGATAAGGAAGCGTCACATGGGGCCAGACGCGCCATTATGGGGCGATAACGGAAGCGGGGAAGGCTGCTGCTGCGAACAGGCCAACGAGGTCCAGGTGGCACAACTACAGCAACTGCTTCACTGTGTTAAACAGCAGCGAAAGAGTGTTCCAGCTCATTACGACCGCTAAAGCTGACAAAGAGCAAACAGCAGAGCAAGTGAATGCTTTCGGTCGAAGCTGCCCGAACGTTCCGACATCCTGATCTCATTGGTGCAGGGGCCACCTTGGGTTAGCGTCATTGCCATCACTGTCACAGCCTCAGCTTGCCGCCTGCGCCTGCCTCTCATATAAGAACAGGCCCGCCCCGCCTTCTCGCTCGCTCCTACATCCCACTCCACCATTCCACCACTTAACCTACAACTTACGCACACGCTGCAAACCACACACACCACAACAACACATCAAACACAACTACAGCCATGCAGATCTTCGTCAAGACCCGTGCGTTGCGCCCGCCGCCACCGCCTTTGAGTCGCGCCATTTGCTAACAGCCTTGCAGTCACCGGTAAGACGATCACCCTCGAGGTGGAGTCATCCGACACTATCGACAATGTCAAGAGCAAGATTCAGGACAAGGAAGGCATCCCTCCCGACCAGCAGCGCCTGATCTTCGCTGGCAAGCAGCTTGAGGACGGCCGCACCCTGTCCGACTACAACATCCAGAAGGAGTCCACCCTTCATCTTGTCCTGCGCCTGCGTGGTGGTATGCAGATCTTCGTCAAGACCCTCACTGGCAAGACCATCACTCTTGAAGTTGAGTCATCTGACACTATCGACAACGTCAAGTCCAAGATCCAAGACAAGGAGGGCATCCCACCTGACCAGCAGCGTCTTATTTTCGCTGGCAAGCAGTTGGAAGATGGCCGTACGCTTTCGGACTACAACATCCAGAAGGAATCTACCCTCCACTTGGTGCTCCGTCTCCGTGGTGGTATGCAGATTTTCGTCAAGACACTTACCGGCAAGACCATCACATTGGAGGTCGAGTCCAGCGACACCATCGACAACGTGAAGTCCAAGATCCAAGATAAGGAGGGCATCCCACCTGACCAGCAGCGTCTCATCTTCGCTGGTAAGCAGTTGGAAGACGGTCGCACACTCTCAGACTACAACATCCAGAAGGAGTCGACGCTGCACTTGGTGCTTCGTCTGCGTGGCGGCCAGTAGGCGATTTTGGGCTGACGATGGTATCTGGCAAGGCGTTCTTACGGAATGATTCTGGTCTACGGGCTAGGGTCTCGGTTTATTCATAGTTCACAAGGTCGTACACTGCATACAATGACCTCCATCAATGCAAGAAGCATGCCTACGGGCTGAGAGTTTACTCTCAAACACATTGTATCTCCATTGCACCATCCTACGTCACTTGTGAAATTATGTGATCGAGGGTGTCGATCACACCCGCCTGTCTTATCTAGATTTATCCTCACTCTGTCAACTCAACGTCAAAGCTGTCCTTACTTCAGAATTGTAACACCACGTGGTCACCATCGTGGCGCTTCACGCAAGTGCTCGTGCCTGCAAACACTGGCAATCTCGGTACCCCACATCGTGACGCAACCGACGACGGATTTAAGGACACTCGGCTTTAAGCATCATAGCCGCCAAAGTTCGATGAACAAATCTGCCCCACGACAAAAGAGCTTGCCAGATATTCGATTCTCTTCTTGTTCTATAACCATACACGAGTTACATCCAGCAATAACAGTAGCACAAAGCGACGCGACTATGGCTGAACGACAGAAAATGCAATACGTTAAGTTGGTCGCCTCTCCACTACCACAGCAACGGAAGCAGAATCACTGACCACAGGTTAGTCTGGGCAAGTCCGGCCTGAAGGTGTCCAAGATCATCTTGGGTGCCATGTCCTTCGGTTCCGACAAGTGGCAGCCGTGGGTGTTGAATGAGGACGCTGCCCTTCCCATCCTCGAGCACGCCTACAAGAACGGCATCAACACATGGGACACAGTGAGTATAACCAGTCAGGACCATTGTTGATGAAGCCAGCTGATAGCTCCCTCCAGGCCGACATCTACTCCCACGGCATCTCCGAGAAGATCATCGCCAAAGCCCTCAAGCAATATAACATCCCGCGCAACAAGATCGTCCTTCTCTCCAAATGCTACTTCGGCGTCAACGAAGAAGATCCTTCCCTCGGTATCGCATCCGTCTCTACCAATGATGGCGAGATGGTAAACCAGGTCGGTCTGAGCCGCAAGCACATATTCGATGCCGTCGAGAAGAGCGTTGAGCGTCTCGGCACTCACATCGATGTCCTGCAGATTCACCGCCTGGACCGCGACACACCGAGGGAGGAGATCATGAAGGCGCTCAACGACGTGGTCGAGAAGGGCTGGGTTAGGTACATTGGTGCGAGTTCGATGGCTGCGTGGGAATTTCAGACGCTGCAGAATATTGCGGAGAAGAACGGCTGGCACAAATTCATCAGGTAAATTGCTTGCGGGATATTGGATTGGAGTGAGAGAAATTCTGACATCGCGTGTTAGCATGCAAAACTACTATAACCTTATCTACCGCGAGGAGGAGAGGGAGATGGTAAGCTACTTCTCTCAAGGATCAGAGCATGCACGTACTGACACAGCTATCAGATCCCATACTGCAAAGACACAGGCGTGGGTCTGATTCCCTGGTCGCCCATTGCTCGCGGCGCCCTCACACGTCCCTGGTCTGATCGCTCCTCCAGTCGTGCGCAGACTGACAAGTTCCTTGAGAACCTAGTCCACGGACGCGAAGACAAGATCGACCAGGAGATCATCAAGCGCGTGGAGGAGGTTGCGAAGAAGAACAACGTCACTATGGCGTGCATTGCGACAGCTTGGTGTATCAAGAAGGGTGTCTGCCCCATCATTGGACTGAGCAGTAAGGAGAGAGTCGATGAGACAGTGAAGAACTCGAACTACCAGCTCAGTGATGAAGACGCAAAGTATCTGGAAGAGAGGTATGTGCCCAAGGAAAGGCAAGGTTTCTAGGCGTGAGAGCGCGGAGGACAAAGGCGTCGATGCTTTGTATCGACACTTGCCTTACAACCACATAGCTAAAGTAAGCTGTCACTTGACGTTCACATCCCAACATCACTCGGGGTCGCTTCCCAAGGAGCATTTGCAGGAGCATTCGCACCCAAAGAAGCACAACTCTACGCAAACACAACGCAGCTTCTTCTTCGTCTGAATAAGAGTGACAAGACATGAAGTCCAAAATACGGCAGACGACTCTTCCATCCCAGTGCCACGACCTGACCAACCTATTCACCGCCTGCATGCCTCATGTACTCTCACCCGCGCTTCAACCTTGCGCCCATCTCCATCAAGTCAGTCCAATCTGCCCCTATGCAGACGCCCATTGACCTTCCACATTCGTATGCCGCAGAGACCTATGTCAAGCAAGCCAAGCATCACCATGTCGTACCGCATACCACTCGCACTTGCTATCCAGCCACTCATAACCGTTGAGGGGTCTGTAGGCAAGAGTGGCGCAATAACGGTGACAGGCTGCTGCGACAATTATGCAGGGTGTGTTGTACAGCATCTCGATACCGTTTTCGCCCCACTTGAAGAGCGCAGTTTGCAACTGTTCACAGTCCCCACCTCGCTCCTCGTCGCACGTCCATCTCCCGTCTGCGATGATTACAGAAAATAGTACACCCAAATCGGGGTCGTATACGCTCTTCCAAATACTGCGGAAACGCGACTGCAGTAGCGGATGGATGGCTTCTCCGTCGTCAACTATGATGACATCTATCCATCACAAGCTAAGCGCAAGCCACTTACACAGTATTGACAGTACCTCCTCTCACCGTCTACCATCATGCGCGCGATGCCGAAAGGAAAAGAATCCCATCCATGCATCCCCCATTCTCTCTGTCCTGTCCGTCAGGATCCCCTGGCCAACCGATGCAAACAAGGATGGATCGACTTAGCTAGCACGGTCAGCATCTCAAACTCAATGGTCTCCAGGTGGATACCTGTCCGGCTCGGCAAGGACCTTTCGCAGATCGTGCGGGCCTTTCCTTCTTGCACGTACGCACGTACACGCACGCACGCACGGCTTTGTCGATCCAAGGGTTCTCGAGCTCGCACTTTGTGCCTGCTTGACCGGACGGAGGCGGGCAATGTCGGGTCGGCTAAGCTACTCGCGCGTCGGGTGGAGAAAGCGTTGCTGCATTTGCGTTTCGAAGAGGAAAGGTGGAGAGACGGGGCGAGAAGAGCGGTGAAGCGCGGATACATTTCTCCGGGCTTGGTCTTTTGCGCTTGCTTGTCGTGCCATGGTGGCGGACGCGTGGGGCAGGGTTATTTTCAATTGTTTGACATTGACAATTTGAGGGGCAGCTGCAGTTTATGAATCATGAGTTGCATCGTAAGATTACCGAACGAGGTCGTTGAAGTGTGAATGTGGACTGAGTCCTTCGATATATCTGGACTATACTGAATAGGGCCATCTACATGCCGTAACACATCTGCATTAGATGCCGCGCGCGTACACGCTCCCAAACGGACCCAACGAGGCTCATTTCCCAGGCGCTTGAAGCGCAACCAGAGCCAGAGCCCGCTGAAATGCTGGTGAGTTGCCGTAGCCGCAGATTGATGCAAGTCGGGTCGGAAGTGGTAGTTCTGTTGAGTCATATTGCTCGCTCCCAATGCCGGAAGATTGGTTGATAGATACACGTGATGATGAAAAAGAAACCAAGACTCAATACTGTCTTTTGCGACAATAACAAACCAATGAGGTAGGTCCTAACTGTAGTGAAAGCCGACTCGCTCGCTATGCCATAGATAAAACAATGATGAGAAACAAATAAAGTGAAGGAAGACCAATCGTACAGCCAACAGCGTTGGATGCACAACAGCCAGAAACCTCCACAGTATCGTGAACAAGATACTCAGGTGTACGGGATCCGTCCCGACCTGTCGAAGAACAAAGTTTGTGGCCATCGTTTCGTGGTCCATCATTTCAGCCGTGAACATGGCATCGTAAGAAAAAGGTGTTGGTGCTCGAGAGAGTGTTGGACAGTTGGATCGCTAACATGGCGTTCGTGACGCCGGGGAATCGCAAAATGCAAACAGGCCGTTCATCGTTTTGGTGGTGTCGTCAACCGTACATTGCAAACATCAGACACGTGAGTCATTGATCGTAGGGATGTCGTTGGAGTAAGCTGTGGGGTCTTGGTGATGAGGTCTTGTTAAAGATAGGTGGTGTAAAGATGTGCAGCCTGGACATTAAAGGTGGTTTTGTCGAGATGGCGTAAGAAGACTCTAGTTCGCGCGGATGACAAGCTTGGACAAGAACTTATTTGACAAAGAGTCGAAGTCCTCGCGATCGAACTTGCAGTCTGATCTCGAACGTAGGTACGTGTCTGCATGTCAGGTTAGTATTGCGCATGACAACCGAGTCACGTATTGAACTTACCGTATTTGGTGACATGAGCGCGTACATCAGTCATGGCGTCGCACACCGCCGGATTGCTGTTCAGCAAGTGGTGGTGCTTCCTGGTGTCCCACTCCGAGAAGGACGGAAGCTTCTGAGAGATGGCCGAGAACAGACCGACAATGACGCCGACGGGCGTACCCTCCATGTCGGAGCAGAACTTGTTGACGGCAGACTGGTCGGGGACGCGGTAGCTACAGTCGAACTGGATCAGCTCCCATACTGCGAGGAGTATGGCTGCGAGCATGAATATGGTAGGCCAGTTCTTCAGCTTGTCGCCACTGTAGACGGACTGGTACAACGAAGACAGCTCCTCAAGAACATCCTTCTGCAGCTCACGCCACATGTCGGCCAGGGCACATTTGACCTGGAAGTTGATCATGACAGGTGCGATAGTGGTACCGCAGAACTTGGATGATTGGTCCTCGACCTTACCAGGCGCCTCCTCGTCACCAAGGCCCTCGACCATGGTGACGTGGAGAGTCAGGTTGTAAGCAATGACGAGCTTGAGGGCCTTGCGAATGACAGGCAGCTTCTCGCGAGTGTAGTAGCGGTAAGCAGTCTTCAGAAGCTCAGTGACGAAGAAGGTACCCTCGAAGTACTCGTCGACAAAGTTCTCGAAGCCACCGTCGAGATGACGGTCGAGGTAGTCCGAGAGCATCGCACGTGAGACGCCCTCCATACCGGCAGAGAGCTTGGCGGTGTTGATCTCGAAATGCGAGCCACTAAGCGTCTCGTGCCAATCAACACCGAAGCACTTCTCATCCCGGACGTAAACCTCGCGGGCCATTATGGGCAGGTAGTGACCATAGCCGTGGGTGACGTAGATGGGACGTTCGTGGGGAGAGAAACCCTTGATGTTACCGATGGAGAAGCCGAGGCTGACGTGACGCTCGTAATCAGCCTTCCAGTCTTTCATGAAGAAAGCAATGTCCTTGATGTCAATGCGTGTGCACGGTACCTGCCAAAGACGCGCGTGGGATGGCTGGCAGCCAGCGCACGGATCGCCCTTGTCACAGGTCTTCTTGAGGAACTTGCACCTTAGACAAGCGCGAAGTTTGCGGATCTCATGAGCTTGCTGACGCTGATCTGGCCTGAGGGGACCGCGTCTTCGGCCAACGCGCTTTTCGCCGGTCGTGTCCTTCTTGGTGGTGTGAGCAGGCGTCTTCTTGACGATAGTCTTTGTAGGTTTCGCGCCAGCATTTACGGGGCCGGCTGGTGACTTCCTGCGGCGGGCCGGTGGCGAGCTGACGGCCGACGAGGTTGGAGAGGCTGAACTGCTGGCGGACTGCTTGATGACGACGGGCTCGATGCGCGTCATGGGTGGGCTGACCGACTGGTTAGGCGAGATGTAGTTTGTGTAGTCGTGGTCCAGCGGAAGTCCGTGCCCATGGCTGCAGTCGTCCGAGTGGGCATGTGAGTGCACGAGCGACAGGTTGTTTTCGGATCCTGGCGAGTTCATGGGGAAGTTGATCTCCTCGAAGCTGCCAAAGGAGCCCGCCGAGCGTGGGACATCTGACTGGTTCGAGTTTGTCGAATCCGAGGAGGTGCGAATGTGGAGGGACTGGGCGGGGTTGAAGACGATGGCTGATGAGTCGGAGAAGTCATATGAGTGGCGGGGGTTGTGGGCGCCAACATCGACCCAGCCGGCATCGCTGCTGGACAGTGAGCGAACCTCCATCCATTGCTCGCCTGGTGAGCCACTGCCGATGCTGGCGGTGGCCATGTTCGAGGTGGTGAAGTCTTGGGGGTTCATGGCGTGGAACTCGTGGGTGAAGTCGGTCATGCTGAAAGGCGCGTTCATGGGCGGCATGTCCATGGTGGTGGTGGTCATCATGTTGAAAGGCATGCTCATGGAGGACATCATGTGGGCCGGGTTGATGGCGAAGTCGACGGGCGAGGTCTGCAGCTGGCCACCAAAGGCGGCGTCGAAGCTCGACGTCATGCCCATTCCGTTTGGGGTCATGTAGGGGTCCTGGGCAAAGCCGTCTGTGTTGATGTTCATCCAGGTGGCCAGCATTGGGTTCATGGGCTGCATGGCGGTAGGGAAGCCAAGGCCGGCAGTCTGGAGGGGAGCGATTGCGCTCGTGGTAGGCATGGCATTGTGTTGGGCACTTGTCGCGGCGACCGACTGGATGCGTCGCTGGTGGTGGTTGTGGTTGTGGTTGTGGTTGTGCTGGTGGTGGTGGTTGTGCTGCTGGTTGTGCTGCTGGTTGTGCTGCTGGTTGTGCTGCTGGTTGTGCTGCTGCTGGTGCTGCGAGTGATGCTGTCGGTTCTGCTGCTGCTGCTGCTGCTGCTGTGCATGTTGCTGCTGCTGCTGCTGTGCATGTTGCTGCTGGCTCGCGTCATGGTGCTGGTGTTGTTGCGGCATTGCGCCGGGCGATATGGGCAGCGGCCAGGTCTGGTAGTGGGTGTATGTCTGGCGGTTGGGGTCGAAAGTCGGGTCAAAGGCTCCGTCGACGGCGTACAGGGCGCCGTCAAAGTCCATGTGCTGGTGGTTCTCCATGCTGGGCCACGGAGGTTTGTTGGTGGTCGAGTGTGAGAGTGCCAGCCGCTCTGAGCTGATGGTGAGCGGTGTAAGCACAGAACGTAAGCACAAGCAGGCCTGGAGGGGACGAGGACGAGAGGGTAACCGTCGTGTTGCACGGGCCGCGCAGCTGCCAAAAGTCGGTGAGGGCAGCCCCACACACCAATAAGCGTCTCGATCTGCCTATGGCCGGCGGTAGCGCTGTTGGCGCTGCAGTAGTCGGCCTGCGCGATTCGCACCTCACCACGGCGAAAACCCTGATGGAGTCGTGTTTTGGACCTGGGTGCCTGGCCTGCACACCTTGGATCGCTGCTCGACGACAGGCGACCGCAGTGTCGAGCGTCCGGCTGCGTGTGAAGATCGTCTGCTAGTGACGAAAATCATCTACCGTGAGCGTGCAGAAAACCATCTACCGTGAGAGTGCAGACAATCATCTACCGTGAGAGTGCAGACAATCATCTACCGCGAGAGTGCAGACAATCATCTACCGTGAGAATGCAGAGCGAGAGAGAGTGATGATCGTCGTGATCATGAATGGTTGCTGCTCGACCAGGGCGTGTTGTCTGTCTTGTCTGCTCGCCTGTCGTCCAGCCTGCCAACTGCTGAGCCTG
Source organism: Ascochyta lentis (assembly GCA_004011705.1). Classification (NCBI taxonomy): domain Eukaryota; kingdom Fungi; phylum Ascomycota; class Dothideomycetes; order Pleosporales; family Didymellaceae; genus Ascochyta; species Ascochyta lentis. The sequence continues at coordinate 1,290,970 of RZGK01000003.1, forward strand.
CACGCCTCACCTGCCCAGCCAGTAAGAAAAGGCGTCGCCAACCAATGTCGCCATACATACTAAGGCCATGGGCCGAGCATGTCGCACTCTCTCGGCATCGACCATCGCCTATCGAGGCGACCCCTCCTCGATAAGCACCCGACTTCAGTTAGACTCGGGGTCCAGCACCATCAGCGTGCGGAGGAGGGGGGTCTGCGAAGGATGCTGCCGTAACAAGCAATTAGCAAACACCCAACCTCGAGCCTCGAAATCATGCCTAGCATGATTCGTTGCTGTCTTCATCGCCGCCATCGACCCATCCAACAATAATGCTAGCCTAACCTAACGCTTCCATGGCTGCCAGACGCTCAACTTGCACTCTTGCACACGTCGCGCTGACCAGGGCCAGTCCGCGGTATTCGCCTCGCCGGCATGCCCTGGCAACGCAATCAATGCTTCCACCACACTTTGCTCTCCCGTTGCCAAACTCACCGACACCTTGAACAAAGCCTAGCACAACGCTTCGTCGTCATCGTACATTCCAAAAGCATCGAGAGCATGAGCGCCCTACTTGCCTCCACGCGCTGAGCCTGAGCCCACCCTGCCATCGCTTCCGCGCTTTCCTCGTGCTCCATGTCGTCTCCGCCAGGCTAGACTCGCTTTCCGCATTCTCAACGCTTGCTTCGGGTCCATGTGCATGTCATCAGCCTTCTGCGTGACACCGCTCCCGCATCGTCCTACCATGACTACTGCCTTGCGTCCACGCTCGGCTTAGAGCCGCCTCCACTTCGGCATCGTTCAGCATGTCATGCAGCGAGTGGCTGGAGACTTGCTCTGCTCCAACCAACCTGTCGCCGTCGTGTTACACAAACCGTGACAGGTCGAGAGGGGCTCCTGTTCGACGTTCCTCGTGACCACATCTGCAGCCGGTTTGGTTTGGCAACACCGGACCTTCTCTCTCCTTGCTCTGCTCCATCTCCGTCATGTCTTGTATGTGTTCCTGGATTCCTGATACCATCGGGCCTGCCAAGCCCCATTTCGTGAGCATCGTCGTCTAGTCCAATCATCAGGGACGCCGATGGGAATCACGCCATGATCCGCAGTCGCACTGAGCTTGCCGATATTTCTCACCGTCGTACCTGAACGGCGTTCCGACGTTAACGAGAGACATTCGTCGGTTTCGGTTCGTGGCTGAACGTCTCAACAGCTGGAATGCTGCCGAGGCGGTCAGCATCGCCTCAGAACAGGGAACAGGCAGTCAGCGACGCACCCGAACGATGCTGTGCGACAAAGCAGAAATGTGGGGGCCAAGAGATAGCGAGCTGCGAGCAGTGTGGAGTATTGGGGGAGCCACTGCGCATTCGCGGGGGCGTGCAGCCACGTTGCGTTGGTGAAGGTGTTCGCGAACGGCTGTTGCTCTGAATATGTCGTCGTCGGTAACAGGGTGTACTGTAGTTGCGTTCGTGCAAGTAGAGGATACTGGCGCGCGAAAAAAGTGGTTGTCGAGGTAGCCAAGGCTCTGTGTCTCCAAGAGAGGAACGCTTGGGTGTGCGTGGCAGCTCCTCCCTCAGGGTCTTGGGTGAAGCGCACTTCACTTCACACAACACGAGCAATTTCGACGTTGAATTTTGGAGCAGCAAACAGCTCCCAGATACACCTGCAGAGCCTGTAGGATCTATTGGCATCGCCCAGGCTTATCAATCAGCTGCCGGGCGCCCATTTCACCCTTTCCAACGCACCCCATCCACCCAACAGTGCCGTCACACCAGTAAACAGAATGATTCCACCATACTGCCCGTGATAACCCCAACTCTCATTTTCCTTCATCCGTCCATCCCTAGGTACCAATGCAACACTCAGCGGTCCACTAACCACATTGCCAATGCCCCTTCCACCCGCTAGCAACCCAAAGACAAAGCCTGTATCTAGCGCAGGGCTCTGTGCCTTTAGCTCCTGAAGGACTCCGGACCATGTAGAACTGAAGCCGCCAGCAAAGAATCCATACGTGATACTGAACACAGCCAGAAGCGCTGTCTGGCTTGAGAAACCCCAAAACAAAAACACGGCTAGTGCCGATCCAAATGTCGAGATCAGGATCATGGTAGTGATGTGAAAGTAGTCGCCGAGACCTCCTATTACGATCCCGCCTGGGATAGACGTAACGTTGATCAGGACAAGAAGCGTAGTAGCCACCGTGGTGGATACATGGAGCTGCTGGACGGCGTAGGTCGAGAGGTAGGTGTAAGGAAGGAAGTAACCAAGAGACTGGAGGATATTACCAATCTGGAGCATCCAGAATGAGGGCAAGTAGACAAATTTCAGGCTAATTCGGCGCACCGTGGCGGACTGGGAGAGCGGGATGCGTGGTTTAAGGAAGTACAGTAGGGGTGCTGATAAGAGAACCTGACGTGGATCAGCGTGTTTCTCTCCATGATACTCAGATCTCAGCACGTACCGTAGCGACGCTCCATCCTTGAAGCGTTACACCAGGTCCAAACTTTCGCAAGCAAGTCTCCATGGCAAAAGGCACACCCACACCAGCAGCAGACTTACCGGTCCACATCACACCATAAGCTAACCCTTTTCGCTTGATGAACCACTCGTCCAAATACAACATTGTAGGTGTGAACAGTAATCCGCAACCAAGAGCACATAGGATTCCTTGGGTTGCGATCAGATGCCAGACTGTCGTGGCGAAAGAGGACATCAAAAAGCCAATTGCTGTCAGAGCTAGGCCGAGCGGACCAAACCAGCGGCGCAGACGAGGCCAACGAGTCAAGATGGTAAACGTAAAGGGTGAGATGAGATACATGATCCCCTACGATGATCAGTGGCATGTTCGTGCTGGTTTACTTTCGAGGCAAACACCTTACGGTCATGCTAGTTCCAATGACAGCGACATGGCTCGAGTTTCCCTTGAGCTCGTCTGAGTGACTGCCATAGTATTCCTGAAATACAACGAAAGCTAGAGAGTATCCTGCGGGGCTGTCAGTCGCATTGCTTGAACGTGGAGAGCAGGATCCTGTACCCCACACGGGGATCTGAACCAACGAGCATCCTGCTAAAACGAGCCATGCTTCCTTGCCTCTGTCTGTCGGGGGTAACGGTACTTGCTCAATCTCCTCGACCATCTCTTGCTGCTCTGTAGCGTGAGTGGTTGCAACTGTGCAAATTGAGCCGCTCATCCTGTCAAGCTCGATGTCTTGCTGCACTTGTGGCATATTGACCGATGATATTGCTGCACAATCGCTCGCATGCACAAATTCGCATCTATATGCTCATAGGTGAGTCAATTCTGAGAACACGCCATGACGTTGAAAGGAAAAGACGTTCGAAGGCATGATCTGCCAAGATAGGAAGGCTGATTGGTTCAAGACAAGCAATTCAGGCTACAGTCAGAGCTATAACTGCGGGGTAGGATCGCAGGCTCCACGGCCGTGGACGTTACAACCATCTCGACAGTCACAGGATGATGTTACTACACTATCTTGTTAATCTAATAGGTTCTTGAGATCGATCAGCGTTAGATAAGCAGAGCAAGTACAGCACTGTAGTACAGCTCAGACAAACCGTAATCAAATACGAAAGCACTCAAAGAACGCAAATACCACTTCGAAAAGCCACCGTCCTGCAGGTATGCACATGATGTTGAAGATCGATTTCGGAATGCGGAGCAGTAGCCGTTCCCCGGATTCCGGCCTTCGGCTCCCCGAAACAAATGTAAGAGCGGCTACAGCGACATCTCTAAATATTCCAGACAGCAGAACATATCTGCTGCCTCATCGAGCTCTACTCAAAGAAGCATCTCTGCCATTGTTAGCTCCAAGAGAAGCCTTACCTCTTTGATTCATACACCCTCGCCGCCAACTACGCAATATGGCGCACACCGGCGCATTGCCGAAGATCCAAAGGTACATCACCAGCCACAATGGCAAAGGCCAGGCCATCTTCAGCGACGTTTTCGATGAAGAAAGCATAATGAAAGCCAACGATGACGGCATTGCGTTTGCGTTGGGTTATACCACGAAAGGCTTCCCAGTCGACATGAAAGACGACCAGGACCTCAGAGTGTACGAGAAGTTCTTGAACAGCCCGCCAGGCCTCGTCGTGTCCGGCGGTACCGTGCTTCGACACGTCGACATTCCTCCGGGCACCGAATGCACAATGCATAGAACTGTGAGCCTCGACTATGGCTGTGTGCTTGAAGGCGAGGTAGAGCTACTACTCGATAGTGGTGAGAAGCGCGTTATGAAGCGGGGCGACGTTGCGATTCAGCGGGGGACCATGCATCAGTGGATCAACCAGAGCAAGACAGAGTGGGCAAGGATGTTGTTCGTGCTGCAAGAGAGCAAACCGTTGGAGATCGCGGGTGAGAGATTCAGTGAGCAGTTGGCGGGCATGGCAGGTGTGCGTTCGTCAGACTGACATCTGTGGGCGTGATGCGTGTTGGTGTAGATAGGATGCAGAAAGGTCGAGCTTCAAAAACTACGCCAAGACGCTACTGCTCAATTTGGTTCAAGCACATGCTCCACACCACTTCACATCTTCACACATGAACTACACAAACACGAACGGTAGCTCTGCACAATACCTCTTCCAAGCTTTGAAGGGTGCGCTAAAAGTTCTTTCTGGAATAGGAAGATACATCCCCAACCAGACGCTGCGCAACTACGAACAATAGTAACAACCTAAGCAACTCCCATTGTTCGCTTCGACCACTCACACGAGCCCTTTCTGAGTATACCCATAGTCCGTGTGCTTGCGTTAAAAGATGGCCCTTCCGTTACGGAGCTCGACACAGGCATCTTCGCAACTTCTTGAAGAGATCATCTCTGGGGAAGACCGAATAGAAGAGCTTTCGGACTCAGAACTTGGTTCCGAAGACGAGTACGAAGACATGGGCCCCGCGACACCCGAAGAGCAGGCGAACATAGCCTATTTGGAGAGCATACGAATACCAATCCAGGACGATTTGCAGACGAGTACATCGAAGACACAGGACGAGACACTCAAAGTCGTCCTGCCGTTTCTAGAGGGAAATCCCAACGAGTTTGCCCTCAACTCACACGGCATCCCAACTTTGCAACGCAAGAAGCATGTGGCGTTTCTGGAAGATGCGTTGGACGATTATCCGGCGGGTTTCGCTATGATGGACGCCTCACGACCATGGATGGTTTACTGGGCTCTGCAAGGCTTGACGGCTCTAGGTGAAGACGTGTCAGAGCACCAGCGACGAACAGCGCACACTTTTACACTAGCTCAGCATCCTGACGGTGGCTTTGGAGGGGGCTACGGCCAGATGCCCCATCTCGCGTGTTCATATGCCGCCACACTTTCGCTTGCCACAGCTGGTGGCGCTGCAACATATGAATCGATCAATCGCAAAACCATGTGGCACTTCCTTGGACGCATGAAGCAAGCAGACGGAGGCTTTAGCATGTGTCAAGGCGGCGAGGAGGACATCAGGGGAGCCTTCTGTGCCATGGTCTTGCTATCGCTCCTGAACCTTCCTCTTGAGCTGCCAAACGATTCATTGGCTCGGCAACAAGGCCTTACTACCTTCACGGACAACCTTGGCAACTGGGTCTCGAAATGTCAGTCCTGGGATGGTGGCATTTCCGCAGCACCCGGCAACGAAGCTCATGGTGCCTACGCATTCTGCGGACTAGGATGTCTCTCTATCCTTGGGCCTCCTAAAGAGACTTTAAACGAGTACCTCGACATTCCACTTCTTGTCCACTGGATGTCTTCCCGCCAATGCGCTCCCGAGGGTGGCTACAATGGGCGCACCAACAAGCTCGTCGATGGCTGCTACTCGCACTGGGTTGGAGGCTGCTGGTCGCTCGTCGAAGCTGCAACGACGACAAACGTCTGGAATCGCGCTGCACTTGGGCGCTATATCCTCGCAGCTGCACAGGAAAAGAAGGGTGGCTTGAGGGATAAGCCCGGGAAGCGCTCGGATGCGTACCATACATGTTACAATTTGGCTGGCTTGAGCGCTGCCCAACACCATTACGTGTACGATGAGAACGTCAACAAAGGTCTCGGTGAGGTCGGGCTGGGCGCGCCATTCCGCTGGAGAGCTGAGGGCATGCATTGGGAAAACATTGTGTGGGATGCGAGTGACGTCGTGGGAAAGCTCCATCCAGTCTTTGTCATTCCGTTCAGGGCTGTGTATGAGTGCAGGAAGTATTTTGAAAGCAAGCAGGGCTTCTGAGCGTGTACATATATACACATGCGATTTTCTCGTGATGTTTCGGACATGAAAACACAGCAGAGCTCGAAGTTGGGCTACAAGGTGATACTGTACTCGATTTGAACTCGATTTGAAACTTTACGCATCCATGTAGACTAAAAGAGGTGGCCCTCCAATCTTTGGCTTGATGAATGACTTGATAGCAGCGTGCGCCTCGCACTCATTGTCGTAAAAATCCATGTCTGCTTTTGAGTTGAATACTGTGCGAGCTACGAGCGTGTAGCCCTGACTTCTAGGATCATCGTACGGCTGATATGCTGTTGCTTGCTGGATGTATGGTTTGCCATCCTGATAATATGTCAGCCCCAATTGGTTCTCAAATGGTGCACGACTTGTGCGAGTCGCCTGTTCCTTGAATCTTCAGCTCTCAATGCTAGTATCCAGAGTTCCTCCTGTGCACGCGCTGTACGGCACAGGCAATAGTTGTTCCTGCACTCTGCACCCTCGTTACCACCCACCCCACCTTCCAACATCAAGCCGCCCGCAGGCACTGGGATCATGAGTCGGACATGAGGCGAGCGCGAGGCTGGACCCTCTAGTGTGGAGCTCGGGAAAGTGATGGGAACGTCTGACGTGCAGATGGATGCAACGCAGGAACGTACCTTGACGGCGTCCTGAGTCAGGGAAGAGTACTTCTGGACTGCCTCTTTGATGACAGCACTGTCTGAGAGCTTGAATAGCGTCATCCGTATGATTTGCGACATCTTGTGGGCGTCACTGAGAGTTGAGCTGGCGGATGAAGTTCGTTTGTTGATCCAAAGTTAGAACAGCAGCGTTAGTTGAGTACTTTTATCACGGAAGCTTCGGAACTTGTGAGGAGAGCCATTCGCGGCGGAACCATGAACTCGGAACCCTTCCGTTGATGATGTTGTGGCATCGAAGTAAGGCTCCTAAAGACATGTGTGTCATGACGGCTAACGTTAGAGCTAACAATCTGTATACATCTTCCTTGTCATCAATTTTCTGTAGGTGGAAATCTTCGGAGCTACATCTAATCATGTGTGTGTTGATGGGAGTCAAGAGATGGAGAGAAGGTCTATTTTCTTGGTCTGTGATATCAACGAAGAAGTTGGCATTGTATCACTCAGTTCTACAACATCGGCTTGCCTGCCGGCACAGTGCATGTCGAGACGAGGTTACTCAAGGGCCCATGGCGGACACCGCTCGTCCGATGCCGGGAGGCGGTTCCGGCTGTTCTGATTGTGTGCTGTTCAACCTGCAGCCGTAGGAACAATAGCCCATTCATGGTTTGACACCGTGCCGTGTGCCCCTAGGAGTTGAGCCCCCTGAAGCAGACGGACCCTGAGAGACGTTGTTCAAACGTAGGACGCGGCATGTTGCGTGGAGTTGTACGACTTCGGAGGAAACGAGGGTCTGTTAGCTCGAGCGCACCCACGGCACCAAGCCGGTTTGAGAAACAAGAGTCGTTCACAATTCACAATAATTACGATGGATGCCCTCGAGGACAGAAGTACTATCTCATGATGCTCCAAAAGCCGTGGTTACAGCGGCAATGGATCGCTCTTGCCATGGCATGCCCGAGTCTGAGCGCAAAGAGGGGCAGTTGTGGTGCATTGACACGGCTTCTTCACCGCCATTCTCAGTGCAGATTGCGCTGCTAGCCGTGCGTCATCTAATTCTATCCCCAGATTTTCCCGCCCGTGCTACTGCCATGTTTCGCAGTAATTCAGCAGCTGGCCGTAACGAGGCTGCAAACACCGTCGACTGATTCGTCCATTGCAATGTCCAGTATCAGCTCGTCGTTCGGACTGCTGTTCCTGCGGAGATTTCTTACGGTTCACGCTGTATGGACCCGCTGAGCCCACATCTCTAGCCTGTCTCAACCGAGCCTTGGACCGACGCCATAACGAGGCCGCTCCTGCGTGGACCTTGCACTTGGTCCTTCTTGTACTATGTACCGTTGCTGTACGTTGCTGGCCTATCGAGCTTTTGTCTTCGTTTTGTGCACCATGGCACTACTGCCCGGCCCCAGCCTCTTGCACAGCGATCGAGGGCAACATGCAGCCGCCCGCCTGGTGATGCTGCAATCATACAAGTGTATGAGGAGCGTCGGCCTTGGATATACTCTAGGCATCGGCGATGGACGCATTCAGCTCGCCTGTTGAGCGACCAGAATCCATTGTGCACAAATTCGGACACACGTCAGGCGGCATCGTTACACACAAACATGATCCTTGCAAACGTTCATCGACAATCATGGACTGCAACAGGCGCTCGAGCTATCGCTAGACTGCCTCCGCAGTGGACCGACTCATGGCGCAACCGCCGTTGATACCTCTCCTTCTTCGGTTACGCTTGCATGTTGCTCGACTTTCAAAGTCAAGCGTCTTTGCCAACTCACCATGCGCCATGCCATGCAGGTGCATGAACGCCCGGGCGCAACGACAGAAATTCTGGTAGCACAAACCCCAGTTGCCCTCCGACCCCTCGATTCCAGCAATCAATCCATCTCATTTGCCTATGGTTGTCTTGCCGAGAAGCGCCTGCTATTCCTGGTATGACGCTCTGCCAACGCCAGCCGTGATGCTCACGATAGCGTGTCAAGTTCCCCTCCACTCATTCTACCTCTAGGCGCGACTTCCGCTGCCATGCTTGGGTAGCCCTGTCAACTTGCTTGAGATCCACATTTCTCTGCATGTCCACGCCTGGTCTCTGATCCCGTTCATCAACTTGCCCCCTTCGTATTCCACATGCATCTTCACCAATTGCTTGCCAAGATGGCCCGAATCTGCTCGGAGCTCTGTGGGCCTTCGCCTTGTTGAGCATAGGCTGCTCATGCAACACAGCATCATGCTACCATGCTTACATGCTGAGGGAGTACAGACAGACCGTCACTGTACTTCGTTGTTGTGCTCCTGCATCAGGGTCTTTGATATGCCCATCTGAAGAGTGCGCCTTGACGAACCATCAACCGCGCTAATGCTGCAGGATAGTGGCGACGGCGAATCATGTCCCAGTTGGCGGATACCGGTGAAGCTTGTGCCTTTACGGCATGAGCTCTTTCACTAGAAATCTGGAACCCTAGTTTTTGTTGACAAAAATGCGGCCAACGCATCGATAATATGGGCCTCTTTGTACAGAGCCGCAAGACCCGCATATCATGCCCTTCCAGACGCCCAATTGATGGCGTTCCTACTGGTCGGAGAACTCTGCATGTCCCAAGATGCTCGCTGCACTCGGCTGCCGCAATAAATTACACGCCATCCCACACTAAACGCATACGTCCCGTCGGTCCCATATACCTTCTGCATGCCATATCCTCTTGCTTCTTTTTATCTACAACGCAACACTTCTCCCCCACCTTCAGTACACCTGTCACCCTCTCGCATTGACAACTGTCAACGCCGTGTTGTACAACAGCAGCCACGACTACCTCTTTCAGTCGGCCACCAAGGAGCGCTTGTCTATTCCCGTCAAAACCAACCTCGGTCTTTCCGTTCTAGAGCTCTGAGCCTGCATTGAGCATCAGCGTTTCTTCTTCGACCCCTACACAAACCACTCACAGACAAACGCCATGTTCTACATCATGTATCTGACAGGTATGTTCAATCCTTCCATTACAAGTCAAGCCTTGGCGGGACATGGGTTGAACCACACTTGTCAACATAGACGAGTCGAGATACGTATCAACTGCTAGGGATTGCAGCACTATGTCAATCGTTGCGGCTTTCCGTGCCTGTTTTTTCGGACCACTTATGCCAATCGAGCATTGTCTAGTTGGATCTCAGAAGCACTGTGCAACACAATCTCCATGCTTCTGATGACTGACAGTAATTGCAGGCCTTTGCCAAAGGAGACACTGGCCCGACCCTCTTTTCCAAACATATCGATCTGGCTATGGCTACGGGTGCACAGTACGTGTCAATAACCGCGAGTACTCGACAGACGTGGACTACGAGAGTGATGAGCTTGCTAAGAACGCTGCTGCCACCCGAGCCTACATGATCTGCCGCAACTTCTCGGTGAACGATGGCATGTTCCCCGGCCACCGTCCCGGCCAAGGGGGTGTAGTCCAGGGCATGCCGGTCGCTATTGGCGCTGGTCGACGCAACACCGCTGTGTCTAATGACTACGAAACTGCGAGCAGTTCCAGTGGAGGTACCAGCCCGAGGAACAGCGATTACGGTCTCGATGCTCCAGGACGTCGATCAAGCAAGTCAAGTACAAGCTCGACAAGTGCCTGCTACTGCGGTAGGGGTACTGTAAGAATGTACGAGAGATGCACTAGCTGCTTGAGAGATGCTGGATACCAGTGCTGAGCTGGTGGAGGTAGAAGAAACCTTTGCGGTTGAGATCAGATACACCGGTCCGAGGACCAGCGCCTCACGATCGTGTTCCCACAAAGAGCGGACCCAATTCGGACGACATCCACATCGAGGCCTTAGGTTTTCTGACGGTTTCCTACTCGGACACTGGACAAACGGCGGCGGAAGCGTCTTTCTCTGCTTATCCTCTCATCATCCCTCGGGATTAGTCATGATCACTCACGACTCTCTTTGGCCTTGTGTACCTTTCCTGGCGGCTGCATAGCGACGGCATTGCGCATTGAAGCGATTAGCGAAACCTCATCATCATTACCATGGGCTGGCTGTCTTATTCTTGTTTTTTCCCCATTCCCTATCGTTTGATCACGCCACACTGGGTCGGCCACGTTGTTCCACCTTGTTTCTTTCCCCTTCTGTTTCTGGGCTGGATTGTCTCCGCGACAAATTGCAAAAAGAAAAAAAGTTTCGGCATCTCCTTCGCGACAGCGATAACGACGGCGACGAAGATGATGACGCCCACGATGATAAGATTATGACTACAAAAGAAGAAAAAGATTGCGACGATTGGCCTCACGGCCGCACGAATACCATTACGATTACGACTTTCATAGACCGAATTCAAGTTTACTCTGTTACTGATCAAATGATGTTGCGTGCACGATTGTCGATTTCAACGATGTCAGTATACGGTTTGCTCGACAATTCTACGGCAGTGGTACGGATGTCGTCACCAACATCAGCAAATCCAACATCTCAACAGTGCATACAAACAAACGCAGATAGTTGTCGTTCGTAGCGTGGAAAACGAAACTCTGAAGACATCTACCTACAAAAACTTCTGTCCCAAGCCGGAAACAAGCTTCAAACCCGCCATTGAGCAGAGAGAAAGCGCATTGTCTATGGTAGACACCGTCCGAGAGTTGTTTCTCCAGAAACGAGTATCACTGTCGCCGCGGTCGCTACCATTCTTGCCATTGCCCTGCATCTACCTTCTGTTGGTATCAATTCCAATACCCTCATACCTGGTATCGAAGCTAAGTCGCAAGCCACTCCGAATCTTGGTATCCAGGTGCGAGTACTTGAAAGCTGCAACTTACGTCAGTGTACTTCAGAACAAGTGCTAGATAAAACAAGACTTACATGCTCCGGCTGAACTTTGCAAACCGACTGACGCCGAGGCCCCGAGATCTGGAACTTGAGCATAGTCCAGGAGGATGCGGCTCGGCGCATTTTCAAAGAAGGTCGCCGAGAAACTCCAGAACTTGCCGTCGAAGACAGGACCGACTGTTTGGTAGCGGCCGAGTTTCCAGGAGAAGACGACCGTGCGCGAACCCTCCTGCCCGCAGATGCTATAGTCCATGTAGTGGCTTTGGCCTGGGAAGATGTAAAGGTCGTCCCAGTAGACGAAGAGAGCTGTCTCGGACGGAAAATCAGCAGCAGGGATGTCGTTGCGGTTGTTGTTGTACTGTCCTGTGGCAAAATCGCCGACCGTGACAACGCCGTTCGATGTTGGGTGGACGGTGGAGCTGCAGTCGTCATATATGCAGACCTCAAAAGGTAGACTGATGTTGTAGTAGATGTCGTCGACCTTGTAGGAAGAGTTGAAGAAGGATCCGGAGATGAGCATCGGTGGTGAGTCGTCATCACAGACAGAAGCGCTTGAACAGTCTACGATCGGCCGCACGGTTGCGTCGGGGATGGCAGAGTATGTTGTTGTACGTGTGACCGTATCGACGATCTGGGAGCAAGCGCTTGAAACGTCGCGATAATCACGCCCTTCGAAGAACGCAGGCGTCAGAGCCGCTTGGCGTTTGCTGAAAGCAGGAGTGGATGCTGGTTGTGGTGTCACTGCGGGTGCAAAAGCATCCCTTGAGGATATGATAGAGCCGGATGCTCTGGCCTTTAGTTGCGAAATGGCTTCTGAGGTGGCTGAAGAATAGGCTCCGGCGATGGAAAGGTCCTTGCCAGATATTGTCATTTTTGCTGGCACAGTACCCGTAATGGAAGGATCAGCAACTTTGTCTGGATAGACATCGATGACAGCTTGGACAACTCTGCCTGCACTAACGTCGCGTAGATGCAAACCCAGCGAACTGGAAATGGTAGGATCAAACGAGGTGGCGGGCGAGACTTCAGGGGTAGGGGTGATACTAGTATCATCAGTGGTGGTCACGATTGTAGTCCCAGTAGTAGTGCTGCAGACCTCGGACGTGGCCGTGTTAGTGGTCGTTGTGCTGACTGTAGCAGATCCAGTGTACAAAATATAAGAACTGCAGAAAACTTTCGCTAGGAAGTCGTCTCGTAAGTCAGCAACATCTGCAGGACAGACTGGAGATGTAACATCAGTATCGTTGTGAAAGAACTCGCTGGACGATATGGTGTAATGGTTGCCGTCACCATCATACTGCCCACTATTGTTCGCATATAGCTCAGGATCCCAGAACTGGGAGTACATGGCGCAATACTGGCCCTGCGAGATGAAGTTCTTGCTCACAATAAACGTGTTGTAGAACTTGCATAGCCTCGGAGGAACGTTCGAGTCTGCAGGGGGATGATCAATGTTGTACTGAGTGGTGGCGTCACAAATGGCAGCACAGCGCTCTCCGTCGAACGGAGCGCCATCTGTTAAGAGCCTCATACCCATGTATGAGTCGTTGCCGTTACAGTCGAGGGGGGCTAAGATAGCGAAGGACGAGAGGCGATTTAGCGATGAGCTGACTACATAGCCGTTTGACGCCCTGATCGAGGGTCAGATGACGTTACGAGGCAGGACTCCATAGGCCGTGTGCGACTTACGTGATTACGACATGGAATTGCTCCCGGTACTGACCCTCATTGAGAGCATTATCTGTAGATACTGGTCCTCCCCACAGGGCACAGAAAGCGTTGACCAGTGCTAGAGGGTCTGGGCAGACTGTACCTGGTACTTGACTCGGACCACGCTCGAAATAGATATTGAAAGCCTGACAGCCCAGCGTACGTGTACAAATGTTGGCACACTCGGAGACGTTGTACGTCGACAATATGGTGTATCTAGCCACAGTGAGCGGGTGCCGCCGAGGATGCTTACATAGCTCACCCCATGTAGCCGTTAGCTTGAGAAGCACTTTTCAGGTTTTGGAAGACCTTGGTATAACCCGCAGGAGTGATGGCGTTCACTGCCTGATCTTGCAAGGCCGTATCGTTCAGGAACTTCCCAATACGGTCGGCCACTTGATCCTCCGTGGAATCGTAGAGAACGCCTTGAAGAGCCTGACATGCCGGCACCAGCACTTGGAATGTTACTGCTGGCTCATCGCGCTTGTGTATGACGTTGCGCGTGTTGAAGCGTTCTTTCCCTGGGTCCACGACAGGGGTTTCCAAAATGCCCGCTACCACATCTGCAATAGCTGTAGCCTGGTTGTATTCCACGGTCTGTACTTGTTGGTAAAGGTTGATCGTAGCGGTGGAGAGTGTTTGAGCCTCGATGTACTCAACATCGATGGTTTGTGAGGACACAAGACTGTTGAGCCCAATAAGAGCAGTAATGATTCAGGCACGCATTCTATAGAGACTGATCGTGCAGTAGGCTGGAGCAGCCGCGACTCAATGGCCTTGCGATGAAAACAGAAGGGCTATTGAACTCTTTTATATAATTCTCGTATCCCCGCGACGCATTCTGACTGCTCGAGTGTATGTCTTCTGAGAGACACAGTGGAGCTATGAGCGAGCGAACAGGCTGAGATTCGGGATGACTCTCGTGTTCATCTTCGATGGTCTGATTGTAGAAGCCACTCCAGCCACAGCAAATGCAATAGTAGTGACTCGATAGCTTGTGATAATCTACTCAGCTTCCGTCATTAGTGTGCAACAGGCAGTGGAAACGCCAGCCACGCTTTCAGACGCCTAAGACCTGCAGGTTCACATTGAGCGCGACTGTTGCAAAGCCACTAATTTCACAGGGGACCTACGGGCAATTTACGCTTCGCGTGCTGGCGTCAGCCTCACGCAACTTCAGTACAGTCGAGGGGTGAAGTACTGAAATAGTCTTAGCAAGACTGTCTTTTAGCGGTGTGGAGGTTCGAGGAAAATGAAGACAGACTGATGTAGGCAACATAAGCGAATCTCATACTGTTCAAGTGGTGCAAGTGATTGAGAGTAAGGCTTCGAACGTCGTTGCTCTGTTTTTGATGCTGGCATGTTGCAACACTGACTGGCTGGGGACAGTAACCGGTGTGAAAGCGAGACTTACCACGAACATCAGGGAGAAAGCTCCACTGTGTGGCACCATCGAGGGCACCTTCCACAAACCTCTGACCTAACATCATCGTGGTTCGAACATGCTTCATCACTCGACTGTTCTGACCATAAGTCTCTCCGCCACGTTTACATGCGCACGAAACAATGGCTCTGGACTGCTGCTACATTGAACGTAGCCTTCGCCCTGTTGGGAAGCAAGGGAGCCTCATCAACCAAGCTTCACCATCCACAATATTGGCTGGGCTTGTGCGCCTATACTCGTTCCCGCCATTCGTAGGGTCCCGCAGACCACGAGTCGTGAGTAAGGATCTAGTGCAAAGTAAGTGCTTGGCAGTCGCAGTTGACTACGATTACATAGTGGTACATGATCCAATTCTGTAAGCCAGCAAAGAAATGACATTCGCTCAACTTTTCTTTCAAGCCTGACCCGCATGCTGCTGAACGGCGGCTGCATGCAATCCAAATACAAGTCTATGACAGTAACGCTTGCTTGCGTTTTGTGATGATACACAAGGGAAAGTTGCCTGAAGAGGCTGTTTTGGTGCGCCCCAAGTCTCGCTGGTCGCAGACGCGTTTGGACAGCTCACTTCATCTTGCCCTTCTCGCGCTTTTCCTGCAAATACCTCCAAGCCCTTTGCGGTCCTGCTGTGAGCGGGCCCTTTAAGCTCTGTACGGTAGATGGCCACTTGACGGTTTGGTTGACTGCCTTTGTAACCATCTCTGGCAGGTCCTTCTCGGCTGCTATCCGCTTGTCGAAGGCGCTGGCTACCTGCTTCTTGACACCACCCTTTGCGTCCTCATCCGTGCTCGCTTCCAGCATCTCTTTGTATTCACGCCCGGGGATGCCGAACTTGCCTCGGTAGAGGAAGTAGATCTTCTCGCGAAATTTTTTAGGCAGCCGTCGCACCATGTTGGCGCGTCGCTCGGGGTCCAAGTCCTGTGTGAGCTTCAGATCGAGCTGGATGTCGTCTACCCAGTCTGGTTTGGCAACAGCCTGGTCGTCAGCGTACTGGATGTTAGGGAGGGACATGATGAGGTCGTGGTAGAGTAGTCTGAAGTTGCGGATCTGGTGGGTGACGATGTTGTCAATCTTCTTTGGGTTTTCGCTGCCGTACTGCATGCGCGGGTCGCCCTGGTAGCTCAGGCCTGTGATGGTCGAGTACAGCTGCTTCTCGGTGAAGGTCGGTGGCAGGAGGAGGAGGGCGCAGCGGACGGCAGACAGCAGGTTGCGCTGGTTGGCGAGGCGGATGTTGGGCTCCTCGTGGAGGATCTTGCAGGGCTTGTGCAGGCGGCCGGCGAGGTACAGCGTGTCCCACTCGGTGAGGTCGCGCAAGAGGGTCTCGAAGTTGACGACGCCGTACTTGATCATGGTGCCGTTGACGGTGATGTAGGGGTTGAAGTAGACGCCAGCGCCGTAGCGGTCCTGGACATGGCTGACGAGGCCGGAGCCCAGGGAGCCCAGGAACGAGTAGTGGTCGCGGTGCTCGCGCAGGTTGAGCGAGTGGAAGTGCTGCGAGTAGCGCGGCGTCAGGATGAAGTCGATCATCTTGCCGCCGCCCTTCTGCCACTTGAGGATGGCCTCGGGCGGGTTGGGGTGCGGCGATTCCGTCGTGAGCGAGGCCGTGGCCGACGACTGGGGGAAGACGCCGGAGCCGTAGGCAAAGGCGTAGGTGATGGGCGGGAACTGGCGCAGGATGCCGCGCAGCGAGCGCTTGAATTCCTCATTCGTCTGCATCAGCTGGTTCTTGCCAAAGTCCTTGTACGGCAGCTGGGAGAAGTCGGACAGCGTGGGTGCCTGGTCCTCCCATTCTGCAGGGAGCGACTGGTACGCGTGTGCCGAGCTGGTGTTGGTGGTGTTGTTGGTGGTATTGGTGCTGGTGTTGTTGGTGTTGTTGGTGCTGGTGTTGGTGCTGGTGGTGGTGCTGGTGCTACTACCACTACTACTACTACTACTACTACTACTACTGCTGCTGGACTGCGCCTGTTGCAATGCAATAAAACGACGGCCAGGGAGCAGCAGCGGCTTCCTGCGCCACGCAGTCCGTACAAATGGGCGGAATTGATACATGTTGTGCTGAGGGAAGTGCCAGAGGCTGCTGGAAGCGCTCCACAGCTTGGGTGACGTAAGCTCGAGCTAAAAGACTCCACGGTTGCTGTTGGGGCGTGGGCGTGTTTACTTCGCGCTCGCTTCCCTAACAACCGCGCCTTCCCCACCAGTCTGCCCACCACGCCGCGCGCAATTGAGTGCGCACACTGCAAAAGTCTCGCTGTGAACTGCCTCCCTGTCGTAGCTCGTGCGCGACATCCCTCACAGCCACCAAACACACCGTCCTCCTGACGTCAGCTCCCACGACTTTCAGGAGCCATGGCGGCCTCCCTCGCGTGTCTGCAGGCGCGTATCGACACCTTCTCAGCACCCGCCTCTTCCAAATCCAGACGGACTTCCTCCAAGTCCAAGAAGGCGCCCGCAAAGTCCAAGCACGTCTGGCCGTTGGCCTCCCCATCAGCACACGACCTGGCCTTTGCCGGCTTTGTTTGGAAACCAACGACGGCCAGCCCAGACAATGTCCAGTGCTTCTCCTGCCATTGCCAGCTGGATGGCTGGGAGGCAAACGACGTCCCTGCCTACGAGCACCTCACACACTCGCCAAGCTGCGGATTCGCCGTCGTCACATGCATTCGTCTGCGCACCGGAGACCCTGGCAGGAGCGAAGAAGACCCCATCTGCGATGCCATGATGCAGGCGCGTCGCGACACATTTGGCGACGCCTGGCCGCTCGACAGCAACGCCGGCTTCCCCAGCATCGAACAGGTAAGCTGCTGCTGCTGCTGCTGCTGCTCCACCCACTCGCGTCTACTGCATAGCTAACACGATGCGCAGTTGGTCGAAGCGGGCTGGTACTATGACCCAACGCTCGACACCCCTGATGGCGCCACGTGTGCCTACTGCTCCCTCTCTCTAGACGCATGGGACGCTGGCGACGACCCTATGGAAGAGCACCGACGACGCGCGCCCGACTGTCTGTTCTTCGCACTCAAGGACCTGTACCATCCAGCTCCAAGGCCTGCCACCAAGAAGGGCAAGCGCGCCTCCACACGCACGTCGACCGCGAGCACAGCCTCAAAAACACGCGGCAAGAAGCGAGCCAGCGAGCAAATTGACGACTCCCTCGCCAGCGTCTCTGAGAAGCCCACACGAGGCAAGAAGCGCGCAAGCACCCTCATCGACAACACAATCGACGACGTTGTTGAGAAGCCCACACGCAGCAGAAAGCGTATAAGTGAGCAGGTCGACGACACGATCGACCATGTCAAGTCCAAAACTACTCGCGGCAAGAAGCGAGCGAGCGAGCAATTCGACACCACAACCCAGGAGATGACGGAGAAGCCCGCGCCTGTACTCAAAGCGAAGAAGACTGCGTCCAAAGCCAAGTCTGCCTCCACTCGCACATCCACTGCCAGTACTGCCACAAAGTCGCGCAGCAAGAAGCGCACAAGCGACCAGATTGATGACATTGAAGTCACCGAGATTTCGCCCAAGCGCATGAGATACAGCAGTGTCTCAAGCTTGCCCGACTCTCTGCTTGCCGGCACACCTAAGAGAATGCCCAACGAGCTTGCCGAACCAGAGCCCATGGACGTAAAGTCTGTCGAAGCTGAGGGGATGGACCTGGAGGCCGACATTTCCAGCCTGCCCGCATCTCTCCTTGTGGGCACTCCTAAGAAGACGCCGACGAGGATGATGACGCCGGAGGGCGTTCAGCAGACGGAGACGTGGGAGCCTGTCGACATGGAAGGCTTCTTCGGCAACCCGGAGGAGCTTCAGGGTTTCATGAACGACGTGGTCATTGATGCAGGCCTCGACGCGGTTGTAGCGGCTGGAGCCAAGCCTGAGGCGCTTCAGGCTACCGTGTTGGATGGCCTTACCAAGTCTGAGAAGGAAATGTCTGTGGAGCAGTGGGTGCTGTACAACGCCCAAAGGGGCGAGGAGAAGCTGAGACAGGCTTGCGAGCAGCAGATTCTGGCATTTGAAGCGCAGGCGATGCGGGCAAGGGCAGCTATTGAGAGTCTGCCAACATACTGAGACGAAGCGCACTGGGCATTTGGATGGCGTTCTGTCGTTTTCTATGATACCCCGGAGGCATTCAGGAGTTTTGGTTTTTGGATTATGGGATGAAAAGTTTTTCTTTGGGGGGGGTTCCGGTGCTTGGATTTGGATCCGACTCTTGGATCGCTGTTGTCTCTACCATCTCTTGTAAGTAGCATCCCCGCCCCTCCTCGCGGCTTGAGTCGATCTCAGTTGCAGCCGCCTGCAAGAGGCTGGCTCCTGGGTGATGCAATATAGCCAGAGGAAGGGTGGGTTGAAGCGGAAGCTAGAAGGCATGAAGTCATGTTAAAACGTCATCGTTCTTCTCCTGGGTCACGGATTTGAGATGCGCTGGAATGATGCCAGGGCCTGCAACAAGCACTTTGCCAGTCTGATTTCACTTGCAACACGGTCTATTCAACGAAGCCTCGTATCCTACTGAGATTCTCCAAGAACCCACCTCGCCCCTGCTCTTTGGCTGGCGCCTGCTTCTCCTTTACGCTTCCGCTGCGTTGCGGCCTCGCTCGACTCCTCTCCCTCTCCTTGTGCGCCTCTCTCTGCTTCTCCTCGGCCACCTTGACCAAACCGTCGACGAACTTTCCCCTCGCCTTCTCCTCGGCTGTGCCCTTCCACAACAGCGCCAGATCCCTGAGCGCCTGGATCCTAGCCTCAGCCTTGGCAGGCCCTTGGTCTGGGTCTGCCGTGATCAGGTCCGCAATCTCGGAGCGCAGCGCAGCGGCAAACTCGTTGCCGCGTTGCTCGAGCGAGGCGCTGTCGCTGCCAGGGTCGGGGGCGGAGACGCTGATCAGGGAGGAGCCGAGAGAGACGTCCGAGGGTGGGATGGTCCAGTGCATGGCTTCGCCGAAAACCTTGATGACGGTTTCGAGGCGCGTGCGGACGGTCGTGAGGGTGCGGAGGGAGGTGATGTACTCTGGTGTGGTGTCGGCGGCGGCAACGGGTGCTGTGGGTGGTGGCTGTGAGGTGTCTTGCAGTGCCTCTGTAGCAGCGGTGTCATGGTCGTGCTGGGTCTCGGATGGTCTTCTGCTGGAGGCTGTGTCGTGCTCGTGTGCCTCTGTGGACAGGCCGCCTGGCAGGAACTTGGTCATGTCCTCTTTCAGCCCGTCTTTCAGCACATCGGTGAGCCCGGTGGTCTCGCCGCGCAGCACCTCGACCTCGTAGGCCAGCCGCCCGCCGCTGCGCAGGATGTCGTCGGTCAGCTGTGTGAGGATGGCAGAGAGCCGCGTGGTCTGCGCGTTGAGCTGTGACAGCAGGTCCTGCGTCTGCGAGGAGAGATCCGCCAGCGAGGCCGAGGTGCCCTTGGCCGCCGCCCGCCCGCCCAGCGAGAGCGCAGGCAGGGTGGCATTCAGATAATCGGCCGGGTCGAAGGCGGACGCGAGGAAGGGCCCCAGGGCTGGGTCAGATACGTGGCTGGATGGGGGCGCCGGCTTGTCTTCTGCGACTGCCATGGCGGAGGTGGCAGACGGGACGGGGAGCACAGTGGATGGGCATTGGGCACTGGGCGCTGGGCATTGGCATCATCGCGCCGTGGTTCCTGGATGAGGCTCCAGCTAGCCGAGCCGAGCGAGCTGCCCGGAACGCTGGCCGCTGCCGCGTCTTAGTGGGTGGGGGAGGGGCAGCTTGACGCGCCGGAGCGGGACTGGCGTGCATCACCATCACCACCGCTGTTGTGCAGACGGAGATTTGTCCCTTCTTTCACCGTGTGCCTGCTTCTCGTCCTGTTTGTCGACATGCTTGTCGACATGCTTGTCTGCCCATTGACGGTGAAGGCACGCACACGACACGGAGAAGCTGGTGCGGGGTGCTCTGGTAGAGCTCGCGCTAGCGCTCTGTTGCCTGGAGTGGCCTCAGTCAGTCACTTCACCTAGAGGCACAGCCGTTCGTCGACAACCCGGCACAGTCATTCGTCAACAACCAGGAGTAGTCATTCCTCAACAACCAGGAGTAGTCATTCGTCAGTAACCAGGCACAGTCCCACGAGAAGCAACAAGACAATAGCCATGCCAAGAACAAGCTTCTGAATTCAAAGAGCTCTCTTGGGCAACACTTGCCTTCGCTCTGCTGCTGCTGCTTCGTCTCCTTGGCTCCGCTTGTCAAGCACGGCAACAATCATTGTTTCCTTCACACAACACAAAGGCACTGACGTCACTCCACCTCGTCTCCGCAACGGACTACGCCTCACTCGATCCCCTCTTTTTTTCCAGCTTGACGCCTTCCAAAGCAACGCCGTCTGGCGCTCCAACCTGCTCAACCTCCGAGCTTGGGTCAACTGCAGATCCAGCCTGCATCAGCAAAATCCAGCTTCAACTCGAGTGACTACACCGCCACCTCGCCCATCATGCCTCGTAAGCAGTTCGTGGCCGACTTGGCAGCTGCCGTAGAAGGTGCCTCCATCGCTGGCATCTCGGACGTTCAACCTGGCGCTGACGATGGCGAATTCACCTTCATGTGCGTCGCAGACGGCCACAACCTCAACGTATCAGTCTTGATTCCTGGTAAGTCACAGCGTGCCTGCATTGAGGCCTTAACTTCAAACACCACGCATCGCAGTACCGCTAACCTGGACCGTAGAGCTTTCTGACTATCCCTCTAGCCACATGTGCATGATCTTCGGCCCAGACAATGCTTCTGCTAGGGTCGCGAGCACTTTGGCTGATATCTCCGCCACGGGAAAGACAGTACAGCAGATACTAGAGTTGATTTCCCGCAAACTGGAGTCGACTGACAAGGACGGTGACCAACAGATGCTCAACTCACAGCAGTTGGAGGCCTTGGACGATGGTTCAGAAGATGATGACGATTACGAGGAAGACTATTTCCCGGGAGACGAAGACATGTTGCCAAAGCCCTTTGCTCATGGACACCACACCACAACCTCAGGCGCCTCCACGGATCCCTCGACTGACTTTCGACAACGCATCCGCCGAGATCTCTGGGCAGCAAAAAGCAGTGGGTTCAAGGTTGGCCATCTGGGTGGGCTTATGGATGGTCTGGGATGCTATGTCAGCCTTTCCGTCCGCATTGCGAAGCTCGGCATTTCGGAAGAAGCTATGCAAGCCTGGCAGGTGGAGCCTACTGAATATCTCATCGCCGTCTTCTATTACCCGGCAGGGTACAAGAGCATAGATGACCTTCGATCGTACGATGCGAGCCAAGCACAACATAACTTCGGCGTTCGCATCGGTATTTCCAAGTCCTACAAGCCCTCCTTACAAGAAGCTGTCCAAGCATTCACTGTACTCAGCAAGGAGGACGAGAAGCGTCGCGGAGAGACTCAACAGACAGACTCCCAGCAACAGACCGTGGTTCAGCCAGGCTTCCGTCCTTCCTTCATCTCGCGACCTCTGAATGAGCTCCTGGCGCAACGATTCCACATGCTGCTCAAGTACCGATATGCCGGAATGCCATGGAATGGCGCAGAGTTGTTCTACAACGAAAACATACTGAGACCCATGAACAAGCTCTCGGAAGGATCAGAGGACAAATACTTCGCCCCTGAGGAAGTCAGCACAGCCTATCTCCCCCTCGTCATAGCCGATCATATTCAGCAGTCGACAGGCCAAGAACACTCTTTGCCGGTTGTCGGTATGCAGTTTGTTCTACGTCACTTTGTGCGTTGCACTGAGTTTTGTCTCATCTGCTTCAACAAGATGGCTGACGATCTCCAAGCGATTAAGCCGTATGTCTGTGACAACCCGCTGTGTCTTTACCAGTACATGTCGCTAGGCTTCGGGCCGAGTATAGAACACGAAGTGCTGTCTCAACCAAAAGTGGTAGACCTGCTGGTTAGCTTCTGTTATTCCAGCGCACGACATTGTCGCCTGCAGGACTTTCCTGCTGGTCTTGCTCTCATGGTTCCCCCCGCCTCGTCCTATGAACAAGACTACCCACTCAGCTCTTACCATCGAGTCAATGCGATACAGCCACAGTCAAACAAGGAATCGTCACGGAAATCAAGCGGACATGCATCAGCCCCGTTTACGATGAAAATGAATCTGGAAAACAAGGAGATGTTGTTCGAAGACAAGAACAAGCCTTGCCCTGTCAGAGGGAATGAGTGGATCACAATGCGATTTGACGATGATCCAAGTAAAGCTTTGCATTGTCGTGTAGTTGACGTGTCGTACTACCCTTCTGTCAAGATTTCCGAGCCATTCGAACCGGCCATCCCAGACGCAGTTCCAGGAACCCATCACGGACACGGCTATCAGCAACCAGCACTACAAAACCTCACACCAAAACCGGCACCCAAGACCCCGCACAGCACTAACGAATTTCGTTCAGCCAGATTTCAGATATACAACCAGAATTTCGACGATCTGTCAGAACAGCACAAACGCCAAGTCATTTGTGCGCTCCTCGATCTACTTCCCCCCATCAAGGAATTGAAACAATTTCTGGTTCGAAAGCCACAGTCTTCTCTGAGTGCCTGGACAGACCGTTTACCTCCTGCAGTCCTTGGCGTGCTGCGTTGGATCATTGCTTCCAACCGAGCGTGTATTCTGCAGGTTGAGCCTGAGGATGATGCCGATACTGGTCGCAAGGCTGAAGATCGTCTGTACGGAATGTCACGATGGACTCAGTTTCGATTCGCTATGGGTGCACCTGATAAGGAACGACGATTTGTCCAGTCTGTTCGAGACGTCACCCAACGACTTCACCTGAAGTTTCCGACCCTGTTCGCCTGGCACGGTAGTCTATTACACAACTGGCACAGCATCATCCGCGAAGGCCTCCACTTCAACGAGACCGTTAACGGTCGCGCTTTCGGACACGGTGTCTACCATTCTCTAGAAATCAATACTAGTCTCGGCTACTCAGGATACGGTGGTGTTGGCATTGCATGGCCAAACAGCGAGCTTAAGATTCAGCAATCCCTAGCTTTGAACGAGATTGTCAATGCACCACAAGAGTTCGTCAGCAGGAGCCCCCATCTTGTGGTGTCCCAGCTTGATTGGATTCAGACTCGATATCTCTTTGTCAGCAGTGCCGGCGGCCCGACAAGTGCACCGGATAAGGGTTCGTTGCCGTTGGAGATTTTGGAACAGGATCCTGCTGTAACGCCAATGGGAGGTGATGGCAGAATTGTCATCCCTGTGCGTGCAATCGCAGGCTCTCGACGTCCCAAGTCTCTTAGTACTACAGTAAGCTTTTGCCAGCTTCTTACAACTCTTCGTTTACTGACACTGATAGCAAAACAAGCGGCAAAAGGCTGGAGGGACGAGCAAGTACGATGCTATCGAGATTGAGGATGACGACACTGCAAGCATCGCTACGCTAGATGAGGACCTGGCTATCTTCGAAGACGACCCGTTGGGTAACGGACAATTTGTTGACCCTCTCCCGACGCCCAATTCCGCCAAAGACGGCAAAGGGGTGCCCAAGATGAGTGGATTCTTCAACAAGCCCAGCGGTTTGAAGCCATCCGAGCCTCTTACAGATTACGTGCCAGGGACCTTGGACTACAGTACCCTACCTGTGCTTCAGCAACCATCGTGGGCTTCTTCTACCGCAACAAAGTGTTTGATGCGCGACTTCAAGGCCCTTATCAAGACACAGAACGAGCAACCGCTGCACGAGCTTGGCTGGCATATCGACGAAGATAAGATTGAGAACATGTACCAGTGGATTGTAGAACTTCACTCTTTCGATCCTTCATCACCGCTGGCACAGGATATGAAGAAGCGAGGCGTCAAGAGCGTTGTTCTTGAACTTCGCTTTGGAAAAGACTACCCAATGGTACCGCCGTTCGTACGAGTCATTCGGCCCCGCTTTTTGAGCTTTGCCGCTGGAGGAGGCGGCCACGTCACTGCAGGCGGTGCCATGTGCATGGAGCTTTTGACCAACGATGGCTGGAGCGCAGTCTCTTCGATTGAGTCCGTTCTAGTTCAAGTGCGCATGGCTATCACCAGCCTTGAACCAAAGCCGGCTCGTCTAGAAGGTGGAGGACGCAACGACTATGGCGTTGGAGAGGCTGTTGAGGCCTACATCCGTGCCTGCACCATGCATGGTTGGACTGTGCCTACGGGATTCAAAGAGACGGCATACGGAGGTGCGGATTCATCAAGCCACTTTGGCTAGAGGTGACAAAAGTGGATGCATCGGTGCGGCGCTTACATTGCGGAGCTGCGTACCTCTTTGGTAGCATTCTATGGCGTTTAGGCTACAACCACGGTAGGAGCATCTCATGACGGCGCAAAGAGACTTACGGTAGTACTTTGTGGCATGAGCATGGCGCATAGATTCGCACACACGATTTTGATAAACACAGTAACTGATATGGCTTGAACTCTGCAAAAGGTCGTGTTCACAGGTGCGGTACGTCCAGACTTGCCAACAACAGGTTCAAGATGCTGAACAGCCCTTCTCCCAAGATCAAGCCACTGGCTAACACAATGATGGGCGTCTCACTCTTGCCTTTCCATCGCCGCCACCACAGGCTGATGAGACCGCCAACAGTGCGCGCCAGTGTGAATGAAGGCGTGTTGTACATACCTGCAAGAAGGTTAGCTTATGTTCAAGATCACTGCACGCGATACGTACCAACAGCGACGGCGATGCCACCCGGCACGCAATCGATCCACCACCCACTTAGCCCTCTTTGCTTCCTGTTCGTCCCCCAAACTCTGAACATTGTGCCTATCGCAAAGATGACCGCAGCTCCACTAGCCCACTCTCCCACCATGGGCGGCAGCCCCTTGCCCGTGACCAGCCTCGCAGTAAATACCCACACGTACCCCGTAGGTACTTCGAACAGTCCGCCAGGGATCGTGTACACCTTTGTGTACAGTTTGTAGACAACAGCAGAGAGCACAGCACCAACACCACTCCCAATCATCTGGCCCCAAAACTGTGCATTCGGCGCAGCGCCAATGAGATGTCCGCACTTGAGATCCTGCAACAAATCACCAGCTTGCAGCGCCGCACTTTCGCTGATGGCGCCGGCGACGAGGTTGATGATGACGGCGTTCTTCGCGCCAGGACCGGTCGTTGGCGTCACAAGTGCGAAAACGAGTTGTGTCAGCTTCGAAATGCCAGATACGGGGTTCAGGTCTGTTTCGCCTAGCGCGCGGACGCCCATGATGCTCAGTAGAAGCGCGAGGACGAGCGAGAGGAGGGTTAGGCGGAAGGGGATGAGACCGGGGAAGGAGATGTGGACAGCAACTATGCAGAGGACGAGGGAGGCGACGAGGCCGATTAGGGTGGTCCGGGTGGAGATGAGATGTTCGGGTGGTGCGTCCGGTTCGGAGGAGGAGTTGAGGTGCTGTTTGACGGCGGTGATGGGGTCGGCAGACGTGCTGCCGTCCGAGAGGGAGGTGTAGCCTGGGGGAGAGGATATGTTGAGGGTGAGAAGCTCACGCCAGGTGTGCGAGTGGAATGTTTCTTTTACGATTGGGTAGTAGAGGCGTGCGAGTCCAATTAACGGACGGATTACGAGCCAGCCGAGACTGACAAGAGAGTCTGCGAGCATGATGGCGAGAGATATCCATACTATCCAGCCCTTGGACCCATTGGTCCAGTCTGAGACCGGACCTGGTGCCCAGCCTTTGTGTTTTGCGAGAGGTGAAAGGATACCCCAGCCTATGATGGCGCCGAGAAGCATGTGCAGTGTTGTCGCGGGGCCCATGATGATGCCTTGGCCGACGTAAGCGGGTGATGGGTTGAGTGTCCACAGCCATTTCGTGGCGAGAGGAAGACCAAAGACGGGGATGTCGTGGAGTTGAGGAATGAAATAGGATGCAACTGTGTAGAGGGCAGAGCCTGCAAAAGCGATGACAAGCAGTCGAATCCTCGCCTTCCAATCCCCGTCGTCGTCATCACCGTCATCCTGCTCTTGACCCCTCGCTTCGACACGCTCGTCTTGCAGCAGTCCTCGTGATTCATCACCTGTTTCGTTGCTGTCATGATGTGCGTGTGAAGCCGTTGAGCCCGACTCCTTCTCACCATGCAGCACTTTGATCAACAAAGCGGTAGCGGTTCCACTAGGAAACTTCAGCTTCTCCCGGATGATCATCTCCCTCCGCAGCGGCACGGCAAACACGACACCAAAGAAGCAGATGCCCACAGACCATACAATCAGTTTCCATAGACTGATATCCAGCGGGCCGCCTTCTTCTGGCTTGAGCAGAAAGTTCAACGCTGGAATGACGCCTACAAATCCACATCCCAGAGGCATGGTGCCAACAGAGCCAGCGACTGATTGAACGAGTACATTCTCCACAGGTGTGAAGGGGAGCT
Organism: Ascochyta lentis; assembly: GCA_004011705.1. Lineage (NCBI taxonomy): Eukaryota > Fungi > Ascomycota > Dothideomycetes > Pleosporales > Didymellaceae > Ascochyta > Ascochyta lentis. The sequence continues at coordinate 1,318,073 of RZGK01000003.1, forward strand.
TCAACGTGCGTGCAACTACCTTGAAGTATGCGAAGCCAATGAGAGCGGAGGGCATAGCCATGCCAGATACCCAACCAGTCTGCAGGCCAAAGTACATGTTGGAAAAACAGATGACGACGCCAATACCGAGGCCCACAAGAACACCTCGGAGGGTGAAGTTTTGCGGCTGTGCAGCCTGCTCCGCCAGATAGTCACGATCTCCAGCATGAATTGGCGCTTCGTCCCCAGCATCCTCTGCTCTTTCATAGTCGTCCGTGGATGGCCGTGGTGATGATCCTCGGTCTGGGGCCATGGTTGGCAATTCTTGGAGGGGGATCGTGACGGACAGGGTGAAGTTTGGAGGGCGACTGGACGGTCAGTCGAGCATCTTGGAAAAACCAGGATGGTATTACGTGCTCAGATAGATGCAGATAGGCGCGTCGGTCCATGATGCAATTAGTAACCTTCCCCACACGTGATGCGGCTGGCCGCTGAGCCGGCTTATCTCCGATTTGTCGCTGCTCAGCAACACGCAACACGCAACGTGCATGGCGGGCTGCCGTTCAGGGACACGGTCTGGCGCGCTTTATATCGTCGACACTGCGTCAAGTCAACCCCAACACACCAGGCATCGAACCTCGCCTGGGTCGCCATGAAGTTCTCCAGCGCCATCCTCCCGCTCCTGGCGGCGCCCTTTGTCGCAGGAGAACACACCTCCAACTGGGCTGTACTGGTGTCGACATCTCGCTTTTGGTTCAACTACCGCCACCTTGCCAATGTCCTCTCGCTCTACCGCACCGTCAAGCGCCTCGGAATCCCCGACTCACAGATCATCCTTATGCTGCCCGACGACATGGCCTGCAACCCCCGCAATGCCTTCCCCGGCAGCGTGTACAACAACGCCGACCGCGCTCTGGACCTGTATGGAGACAACATCGAAGTGGACTACAGGGGCTATGAAGTCACGGTAGAGAACTTCATCCGCCTCATGACCGATCGTGTGGGCGAGGATATCCCGCGCAGCAAGCGATTGATGACGGACGAGCGCAGCAACATCTTGGTCTACATGACGGGGCACGGCGGCAATGAGTTCTTGAAGTTTCAAGACGCTGAAGAAATTAGCGCTTTCGACCTAGCAGACGCATTTGGTCAGATGTGGGAGAAGAAACGGTGCGCTGCCTCCCCTGTGCCATGGCACCCACATGCCCCTCACTAACCCCTCCTCCAGCTACCACGAGATGCTCTTCATGATAGACACCTGCCAAGCCAACACTATGTACTCGAAATTCTACTCGCCCAACATCCTCGCAACTGGCTCTTCCGAAATCGACCAATCGTCCTACTCGCACCACGCCGACCAAGACGTAGGCGTCGCCGTCATCGACCGCTACACGTATTACAACCTGGAATTCCTGGAAACCCAGGTCCGCGATCCGACATCGAAGCTCACCATGGGCGATCTGTTCGACAGCTACGACGAAGAAAAGATCCACTCGCACCCTGGCATACGCTACGATCTATTCGACGGCGGCGAGCAGTCAGCGAGGAACAGACTGGTCATGGATTTCTTTGGAAACGTGCAGAACGTGGAAGTAGAGGGTGAGAAGAGGAATGAGACGCAATGGAAGCAAGAACTGGAGGCTATCGAGAAGATGATTCTCGAAGCGAAGAGGAGGCACAATGAGAGTTTGGGTGCGGAACTGCGAGCACAACACGTTGTTGAAGAAGCGAAAACAGTTCAAAGTTTCAGGAAGCAGGGTGCGGCAATGGTACGTGAGGAGCAGAGTTGGTCCAAGCGGATCGTTGGTATTGTGGCATTGGCAGGATGTGCTGTAGCCTGGGTGGCAGGGAGCTGGCTCGAGTCCTGATGAGCTGGACGCCTGCATGATCATTTATACACGCTATATACCCCTTAGCAAAGTCAATTCGGTGACGAGTCAATGTAATGACGTGGTGTCGAGGATGGCATCTCTATTTTCGAGTCTGCAGCTTCCATTCAACGGAGTGATGTACGCTGTGTCTTACCATCGATATGATACTGATTTGGGTTTCTTTTTGCCTTTGCAGCCTCAATCAGCATAGCAGCAATGTCTTGATATGCACAACCCATGGGTGGTGTCACTAGAAAAAATTGCTTTGCTGTTCCCAGTCCTGTCCCTTGTCTCCCTTTGCGTTCAAACCATCAAAGAAGCTTCCAAACCTAAGACGGTCCAATTCTATGATGCTACCTATAGTCTTACGCCCTTGCGATAACTTGCCCGTATTGATTCAAACCAGCCAACGGACTTCCGAGTAGCCTGCATCTTGTTCTTAGCTGCCAAGGCTGTCTTGCAGGCTCAAAAAGACTTACGTAGCTACACCAGAGCAAAGGGTTTTAGGATGTCGATTTCGTCTGAGAGGAGGCATGAGAAAACGGAATTTCTGCAAAACTATGAATATAAGTGTATGGTTTTGCTATCATCCCATCAATCAATCATCGCATCGGTGGTTTAGTGGTAAAATTAGCCGTTGCCAATCCTTCACAGGACAGTTTCGGCTAGCCCCGGGTTCGATTCCCGGCCGATGCATTTTGCTCTCCTGGCCGAACTGGTGGTGATGGGGTAGATTTTTGCCTAGTAGGCCTGACTGGGCTGGTGTGGGACGTTCATTCGGCAACGTTGGTTCACGCTTGACGGTCCAAGCGAGAGGAAAATTGGCCGGCCGATGCGAGCGTTGCTCTCCTGACGCCCTTGATGCGATGATGAGTGTTTTGTGTGCAACTGCATTTCGTGGCATGGCCCCTGGATCTTGCTCTTTGTCTCTTCATAATCATACCAAGAATTCTTATCCGTGTGTTTTTGAGCCCTGTAGCGTCAAAGAGCACACGCTGGAATTACGTTATTGGTGGACAGCAAGCCAAATGATTCTGATACACGGATCACACGTGCAACTTCTGCGACCCTGTACAAGATGCGGCTAAGTTGTCTGTAGCTTCTCGTGAAGCTTATGGATGAGCGGTATTTAATGCAACGTAGAAGTGCGGGAGGAAAATTACACTTTCTTTTATACAGTGGGTTGTGGAGGGACTCAAATGTAAGAACTTGAGCCCATTTACAGTAGATACGCCCCTCGGGGGTCTTATGATACAATTGTAGAGGGTATGAGATCGATGGTACGTTCATGACAATCTAGGCCAGTACCGAACGATATGCTAGACTCCAGTAACAAACAGACCCACGGAGACCAACGGGCATGGTTCATCGATTACACAGTTACCACAGCACAGAGGAAGTATTAGAATGCGAACTATCTCTTTGGTGCATTCCGAGCAGGTCCAGTTTGTTTCTTGGGGATCCAATGTTTGAGGGTGCTTTACCGCAAAGCCTCGTCCCCAAATTCGTCCTGATATTGATAGACTGGTTGCTCGTAGTATTGATATCCACTAGCCAGGCTATCACCAAGCTGATAGCCAGGTTTGCTGAAGTAGTTAGTCATCCGCCCCATTGAAAATGGGGCTGCGGATGAGTAATTTCCGAGAATCGGGGTTTGCACGTCTCGGAAGATGGCGCTGTGGTTGTTATTGTAATCCCATCTGAAATCATTGGATGTGTCGACTCGGAGAGCTGTCCTTGGTGGTGGTGATATCGGATCTGTTTGGACGCTGGCGTTGGCATATGTTGATTTCTTACGAGACGGGATTGGTGGATCGTGGCACCCACATACACATGCTTCAGTATTGGTCTTGTTCGATGTGGCTTTTGGTGTGACTCTCTCTTCAGGTATGGGAGCGATACCTGACCAATTCGCATTCCTGTTCGCAAGCTGGGTCGGATTGGATAACAGGGGTAAATCCTGTGCAACGGTCGTATTCGATATTGCATTAGACGTGACTGTTGATCCAGACTCGTAAGCAGCGGATTTCATTACTGGTGTGGGTATTACAGCTGTTGAGCTTGTACCGGAACCCAAAGATGTTAGTCGTGAGATGAACGAGGTGTCTGCAACTTGGACAATGCTTTGAGGTTCGGGTACAATCGGAGGCGCTACAGAAGCTTCTGAGCTTGTTGTAGAGTATGAAAGGCTGGGGGGCCGTGACGCTCGTTGAGATGAGATGGACGATGTGCGCCTGTTGGCCGCAGGAGTATCAGAGGCGGGACCATCGGATCGGCTGCTGGCCTGTGAGAGTGGTCTCAGGAACGAGACTGTTCTAGATCTTCGCAGTGTTTGCCTGTCGAGCTTCTCTTTCTCCTCCTCTTCGGCGGGTTTCTTAACTTCTGGCTCCTTGAACTCAAGTTTCCCGTTTTTGTCCGACGCAAAGTATTCTTCACCACGTCCGAAAACGACCTGGAGTGACGCCCAGTCCCGTACGGTACCGTCAGACGGGTTTAGCCAATTGTTCAGTGCGACTGGTAGATCGTAGCCATCTATCAAACGTCAGTGGATGTTGCTTCCTCAACATGATGGCTCTGACCTTGCCTGAACTCGCCGCCTCTCGTTTTCCAGCACAAGTAATATCTTTCAAATGCCCCGAAAGCGCATACGATCAAATCATCAAGGCTCTCAGGGTCATTAGGATCTTCAGGAATCTCGCCTAGCCGTGCATATAACCGAGTAGACGCATCCATTATGTGTTTATCGAGTTTCTCTCAGGTCCGCGCAAACTGGCAGTCACAAGTGGAAAGCACGTTCGGTAAGAAGCGATAGTGGAAGGTAACCGTCAGGTGCTCATGCTGAAACCTAGTTATTTTCTGGTGAATATTTATCGTCGTTCATCTTCCCTGTAAAACGTGACTTGAAGCAACGTTCAGTCAGTCGACTGACATGTGTCTTCGCGACATGTCGCATGTTCTCGACACAGTAATGAAGCACCAACAGTGGGGCTTGCCGGTTCTGTCGAGTTTCAAGTTTTTGAGTTCAGGTTGAGAGGGTGACCTGAGGCGACCAACACCGAATTTTTGTGCAGAAGATGTTGACTGCTTGCTCTGTAGTAATACAAGGAGAGCGGTGAAAGAGAAGGGGATGGGAACATGGCTAGCGCAAGACCTTGTCTAGGTCTTAATCACCAGTGAAACTACAGAAAGCGCCCACGTCATGATTTGACGCTCTATCGTCGATTTCAATTTCGTAGGCGGTCTTTGGATCGTGTTGGCCTCTGCTCACCTCTCCCTGGCAGCTCTTTCCTAGGCCCAGGGGTTCCTCGACTATCCGTGCGCAAACCCAGCGTCGTCGTTTCAAGGCTTACCAAATCATCCAGGTCTTTCAGAAAAGTAGAAGTTGTCTTTCTGCCAGCTTGAGCCCTGTTCCCAAAATTCCTGCTCCCCTGTTGCGCGCGTGAGAGCTTGTTTGTGCTTGTTAGTCTCTTACTGCCAGCATTGCTCGATATTGCATCTGCCGACGGCTTGCTCGCTGAGATTCTTGGAGAAACACGCTTTCCTGGTCTTCGGGCTGTGAAAGTTTTTGAATCTGGTTTGCGTTGGAAGGATAAGCTTGACTGACTCCTTCGCTTGCTGGCCTGGTAAGCAGCTGCACCAAATACTGCAGGATCGGCAGGTTTTGCATATTCCTGATAGGACTGTAACGAGGGCCGCTCTACCTCTCTTCTGGAATTGTTCTTGATTTCGGACGGTCGTGAATCCATGTATGGCACTGGTAGTGCTACAGACGCTGTTTGGTATGCTTTCTGTGATACGCTTGACTGCGGCCGAATCTCTCTGCTCAACCTCTGATCTCCTTCAGAATAGACCGATGCAGAATCAGCGTTACTGCTGGATTGGGACATGCGCTTGCTCCATGAGGTTCTCCCAGATATGGCGTCATCATTCCGCGTCTGCGCAGCTGCCATGGCCTCAAACATTTGAGCCTGGGCTATCGCTCTACTGCCACTGTTCCGATTGAGCTTGGGAGTGACTCGCTTCTCATTCAGTGGAGTAGTTTGTTGTGGTTGTGATGGTGGCTGCGATAATGGTATCGGCTGCCTCTGTAGTCGCGCACTTGGGACAGACGTATTATCTGCTCGCGCTTCTAAAGCTAGAAATTCGTCTAGGGCATCAACTGCACCTTTCTTGGGAAAGCTAAGATTCGGCGAGGAACTCGGTTGGCTAGTTTTTGAATATGCTGGTGGTGGTGTCTTAGGTACTGCATCGCCTGCAGGCACGGTCTGTGGCTCTGACTGCGGCTCATCGAATACACCCGGTCTTCGGACTTCTGCTTCAGACTGCAGTGGTCGGTCAACAGGTGCATCTTCCTTGGCGTCTACTGCTCTCTTGGTCGTCTGATCTTGCTCTCGTTCGTCCTTCTCTTTTTTGAAACGTTTTTCCTTCCTACTCAGCTCGATCTCTAGTACTCGGGTCCCGGGAGCGACCTTCGATCGCAGTCCATCATCGTCAATATCAAAGTAAAGACACCAGTAACCCTCGTACTCCTCTACGGCACACCATCCTTCCCACCCATTGAAGGTAAGGCGGCGGTCCTGACGTGTGCAGTCGAATGGTCCAGTGAGGTTAGGCTGGGCATCAGTGCGGACGCCATATCTTGCTTCGTGTGTCTGTTTATCAATGTATACCCAATTCATGATGGGTGCAACATCTGTGATAGTGGTGACGAGGCCCTCGTACTTAGTATCCGGGTAGGGTAGGTAATAACCAGCACAGGTGTGGCCGAAGGGTTCGCCATCTTCGGTGGTTGTGTCGATCCAGAGTTTTCCATTACGGAGCACAATAGGACGTCCATCGATCTCTCGGCTTCTTGGTGAAGATTTGACGCATGTTGCAATAAGATTACATCTACGTGCGCGGTGTTCTTCTCTTTTGTCTTTCGATTGTCCTTGTCGAATAGCCTCCTGACTGCCAAGTAGACCTGGAGCAACGAGTGCAGCGATCAACATTCCAAGCACCATACTGGATATAGCAGGCTGGAAGGGTTTGATACGTTCGGACGCGTGATTCAGTTCCACTTTGGCAGGTTCTTTAGCCGAGTCCGTACTGCGTATACTCCTGCTTTGAGGCGTGGCTGTTATTGCAATGTTGGTGACGTGACCAACTCGAAATCGAGTCGTTCGGGTTGGCTAGTTTGCGCCTTAGATTCAAAGTTCGGCGTGTGTTATCAAAGCGGGTTCCCTGGACAGAGCAGCGGGCACAGGGATCGTCCCCTGCATGCGTACGGTGGATAGCTCATGGTTTCCATGCGGACCGTCTCTAGTCATCAAAGGCTAGGTTAGCTTGGATGTCTTTTGTAAATGTGAGTGAGATAGCGTGATATGCACGTAGACTCGAAACGAAGCTGTCCGTATGAGACATCGGTCGTGACCCCAACCCTCTTCCGCGTTTCAGATCTCGGTCGCATATATTCCACAAGCACAAAACATTCATAAGCCCCCCTCACTAAGCACAAGGATGCGTCATCCAGAGATAACACGTACGGTCAGTGGTTGTTTCTCGAATGGGGTTGCTACGAGTATCGAACGATGATAAGCCTTACGATTCGGGTGTGGCACAGCAACAGTTTCGAGCGATGGGCAGACGAGGTCGACCACCGTAGGCTGCGTTTCGGATTACCGTATGAATACTTAAACTTTGTTAGATATTTAAGGCAGACGGACACATTCAATATTGACCACACCAGTTGATCTGCCTCTCCTTCACACACCAAGACAAAGTTCCTACTAATACGGCCCGGCGCCTACAACGACGATACTTGTAATTGCTAGTCACCTACCTGGTTGCATCCATCCAACTACACAATGTCCGCTTTGTACGTCACCACGGGATCCATTGGCATTCAGTTGAAGCTTATTCTCAATCAGCGAAACTACACGTCCCTCCGGCTACATGTCCGACACAGGCAGCGAGGGCCAAGCCTCTGGTGGTCGTAAGATCTCGAGCAACATAGGACCTGTCCCTTCTTCGGCAAACCTCAACCGCCCAGCTGGCAATATTATCAAGGGTCCTGTCGACGACAACGGCAAGCCGAAGGATCCAGTGCTGCTGCTCGGAATCAAGCTGGATCTCGAGGCTGAGATTCATCTGACAGCACGGATACGAGGGGACATAACGATTGGGCTGTATTGAGGGCGGTACATCGTCCTTTGATTGTTTGCATGTTTTGAGCGAGACTTTCCAAGACGGTAGATTTTGGGGATTTTGGGGAGGTGGTGTTGGTGAGCGTATCCGTGCTTAGGCCAGACTGATCGCCTTTTTCTTCTTTTGAACCAGGTCAGACTTCTTGCAACTCGGGAAGAGCTAAACTTGCACCGAGGGACACGAAATCGAAGCATGTCGAGACTTCCGGTAGAGAAGTATAAACATCTTGTCAACAACGCGGTGATAAAGAACTGTAGCTGCAATTAGCATTTGGCAGGATAATTTCAGATAGTACAGATGCAAGGCATGAAGCTGTTCAGACACTTGCCCTGTCACAGGCAGTTATCACCATTGCCGTAGCTCGGTAGACCGTCGTGATAAAATAATTGTTCATCTTGTGAAGCGATGCGATAAGAGAAGGTGCAAGACGTACCATGGAAATGTGTCAAGACCTTGATCAAGAAATGTGTCTGCGCGGCTGGTTAGCCAGCGCTTTGTAGACAGTACTCGAAGAAAGCCAGTGAGACAGCGAATCAGAGATGACAGTCTCGTCTTTGCCGAAGCTTGGACATATGCTTGTCTTGTGTTTGCGTCGTATCATCATGAGAGGGTTGTAGGCGGAATTGAAGCGAGCGTACCAAAGCCAGGTTGAGATTGGTGGCGTCTGAAATGGGTCAGCGGAGATCTTCATGCGTAGATCGAGCATTGAGTAAATCAAAGATTGGATCAGAAAGGCATGAATGGATATTTTAAATGAAGTCTTCACCGGGCGAACCCGTCAGACTCGTCATCTATACGTCGCATCATCTCCAAGAGGCTAGGAGGGATTCAAACTTACATAGGGGCTGCAGGGAGCTCTGAGGTGGAGTAGCTATACGCTATGGTCTGACAACGGTCAGCTACACTCTCGCCGTGATTGGTTCGTGACGCAAGACGGCAGAACGACATCAGTCGGCGAGGTTTTCTAGGCCTGCCACAAAAGAGCGTATCCTTCAAGAATTATCGGTGCCCAGTGCGGTTGCATCATATGAAAGTTCGGGTTCGTCTGCGGAAGAGGGATGCTTCGTACCGAATAAAAGACAATCACAAGCGACAATCTGTAGGCCAGCAGTTAGCGGGAGGTAACCGTAGTGGTCGGACATGCTGAGAGGAAAGATTCGAGATCAGAAACAGCCATTTTCTATCTGCATCGGTCGAAACCTGAGCCGGTAATTTCCAGCGTGCAAAGCACAAACTGATCATCATTCGAAGTGTTGGGACGCAAGAGAGTGAGTACGTACAGTAGAGATCACGACTAGTGATTGCATCGTAGGTCGTGATCATGGGTATTGACGAACTTTCGTTTGCGTCATTGCGTGAAGATTTCGAAGTGAGAAATCTGATGAGTGTCAGTATTCTGGTTCACACCGAGAATGTCGTGACGAGTTGTTGAGCAATGTCGCATTCAGACTGACGTGCAAAAGTGTGAGTTTCATTCCCCGTAAGGTCAAAGACTCTAGTTTGAATTTGGCTTTGTGTATCATCCTGTAGACGTGGAGTGAGATAGGAAAGTTGCTTACCTTGAATGCGCGCAAATGCGTTGCCACTATAAACGACGCGCGACGAGCCTCGGACTGCAGTTCTGGCAGTGTTGTTGTGAAGTCGAAGCGCGACGTGTTGGTGTGCGGAAGAGAAAGCTTGCAGCTTGCGAAAAGTTGTAAGGTGTTGGGTGGGTCCTGTCGGAGCGCCGAATCCTCCGTGGCGCTAAAGCTTTGGCACGTGCACACCCTCGATCAACTTCCATCGGGCATGGTGAAAGATGCTTCGATACTGAGTATATAACAGTCTACGTGGTCGGGTTGTATTCCCCTTAGTTGGGGAACATTCTCTATCTACACCACACGCTCGCGTCATCTAACATCTCCGCGTTCGAATCAAGGACGCTGTCAATGGCCTTTTTCGCTTAGGACTGAGCTGTCCTGAACGTGCAATAACCAGTCGTGATCTTCCTGATGGGACGTGCTTGGGGCGTTCCTGGGACATGCAATCCAAGAGACCAGGAGGTTTGTGTCATCTGGAGTATGCACGTCGTGGGGGACTGAAACCGCTTCCTCTTCCATGTCTTGGTCGCGTTGCCGTTCTGACAGGGCAACGGCTGTGTGGTCGGTGCATCCATGACGAGTCTGTGTTCAGGATGCAAAGATGCGAACGTTGAGATCCACGGAACCTGTAGCGATCACGCATCTGATGCCAGCCTTGGCAGCGTCTTCCTCTTTCTTCTTGTTTGCAACACTCGACGCTGCACCGTTTGAGGTGTCTCCATTGATTGGAATGTCCTTGGCTACATTAGGCGCCCAGCGCATGCAGCTGACGAAATGGCCGTGAGCATCCGTGACGGTCTTGACACACCGCCCTTCCTGTGTCAGATCCCAGCATCGTATGGTCTTGTCGTCGCTGGCTGACAGCAGATACTTGCCGCCAGGATGAAAGACCAGCGATCGTACCCAGTTGTCGTGACCAGCGAGCGTCTTTATGAGTGTTCCCCGTCCATCCCAAAGCTTAATGGTCTTATCTCTGGACCCCGTTGCGATGTACTCGGCCGAGCTGCTGAGTGGCGGAGCTTTCTTCACCCCAGCCAAAGAAGCCAAGTTGGCGTAAGCGACGGGCGGAGCTATTGTCACGCATTCAATTACATGCTCGTGGCCGAGGAAGGTGCACTTTGCCTCTCCCGAGTTGGCGTCCCAGAGGCGCGCGGTTTGATCGTTGCCGGCGGAGACAAGCCATCGGCCGTCAAAGCTGGGGGCTACGTCTCGCACCCAGTCAGCATGCCCTCGTATTGTCTTGACGCAGTAGCCCGTGGTCACGTCCCACACGCGCAGCGTCTTGTCTCGAGAGGCGGAGACGAGCAGATTGCCTGATGACGGCGAGCCCGCGGCACCGCTGGGGACGAAGCGAATGGCAGAGACGGAATGGTCGTGGCCTGGCAGGGTTCGTATGTTCTTGTAGTCGTCTGAAGGGTCCCAGAGCTTGATGGTCAAATCACTGGAGCATGAGGCCAGGAGAGTGCCCCCTCTGGGACCGCCAAAGTCGACATCCAGCACGCCCTTGGTATGGCCCTTGACGGTTCGCTCGAGTTCACCGAGCTCCCAGTCCCAGATCTTGATGGTGGTGTCCTCGGAACCGGAGGCTAGCGAAGAGAAGATGGGGTGGAATGCGACGCAGGTTATGGGGGAGCGGTGGGACTGGAGGGTGTGGCGGGCGGGGGCGCGGGGCAGCCAGCTGGTAGGGTCCTGGTTCTTTCGTAGGAGGGAGGTGGGGGTGGTGGAGTCGAGCTCGGTCTGTAGGCTCTGGTTGCGCTGTTCGAGGTCGAGCACCTGTAGGGGATGAGCACTGGGCGGCCAAGTGGTTGGTGGTGCAGAGCAAGTACCTTTTTCTGCAGGCGCACGACACTGGTCCACTTCTTCTCGAGCAGGCCCTCGTATTTCTTGCGCGTCGCGTCGTCGAAGCTGTCGGCGACGTTGGCTTCGTCGCGAAAGGCGGCGGCGGTGTTGGGGGCGTTGATGACGCCGAGGTATGCGAGTATGGCTTTGTGCCTGGCCTTGCCATTAGTGGGGGGAGGGGGTGCGTGGGTGTGGCATGGTAGACAGCGCTGCACTCACAGTTCCTCGGCTTGGCGGTCAGTCAGGATGGCGCTCATGGCGGGGACGACCGGGCGACCACCATGCACGAAAGGCTGGTAGGGGGGTGGGTGGGCTGGCCGGGCGGTGGGAGGGAGTCTGCAGTGGGCGGTGGGAGGGAGTCTGCAGTGGGCGGTGGGAGGGAGTCTGCAGTGGGCGGTGGGAGGGAGTCTGCAGTGGGCGGTGGGAGGGAGTCTGCAGTGGGCGGCGACGAGGGGACCTGCAGCGGGCGGTGGGAGGGAATCTGCAGCGGGCGGCGACGAGAGGACCTGCAGCGGGCGGCGACGAGGGAATCTGCAGTGGGAGCGTGGGAGGTGGGCGGCGGGGATGTGCGGTGAGGGTTGCGAGCAGCGCACAGTCGACGGCGGGGTGTCTGGCGGGCAGCAGGTACGGGTACGGCTCTGGGCTTGACCACGGCTCTGGCTAGCTATGGGCGCAGAGGGGACGTGGGGGGGCTCAATTGGGCTTCGTGTGCACTGTCCTGTCGCGGGTCTGCAGCCTTCACTGCGACATGGCTGGCGTGGGTGGACGGTGTCTGGGAGCGTACACAGTAGACGGCCTGCATCATGGCGGCGGCTGTGGTGATGATGCACGCGGCGCTGACAGTGGGCCCGTCCCCTAGCAACAGCGCCCGCCGCCCGCCGCCCGCCGCCCGTCGCCCGTCGACACAAAAACAAGCAGCCCAACCCTCCAGGCTCACCGACCACCAGCCCTACACAATCCTGCACCCTCCCCTCCTGCTGCATCGCTCTTGCGCCGCCCTCCACAAGCAGCCCCAAGCCGCACCTACGCGCCTAGAAGCTGTCTGTGTCGCTGCCACACGGCCACCCACCGAGTAGGTTGACTGTTGATTGGATTCTGCCTCCCTTGTGCCGTGCACTCGCCTGCCTGCGAGCCTCGAGACGTTGCTCCAAGACGCTAGGCGGTCCCTGCAGGTCGACAGGCGACAGGCGACCCAAACAATGACGACTGACTGTTTAGCAGCACTTTTGTTGTCTCGACACCCACCTACCCACCCACCCACACACACACACACACACACACACACACACCCACCCCGCATTACACGCCCTCCTCACCACCTCGCATTACACACCCTCCTCACCACCTTCAACCCCCCTCACCCCCTCCACAACCCACCATGGCCGACCAGGAAGAGGACCCCAGCGCCCTCCCCCTCCCCGACCGCTTCACACACAAGAACTGGAAGGTGCGAAAAGAGGGCTACGAAGCCGCCGCCAAGGAGTTCAAGCTCGCCGCGAGCGAAAACGAGCCCATTGTGCGCCAGTTCGTCAATGACGCAAGCATATGGAAAGGCGTCGTCGGCGACTCCAACGTCGCAGCACAGCAAGAGGGCCTCGGCGCGCTGTGCGCTTTCCTCGACATCTCAGGCCAGCAGGGCTGCACACGGTAAGGCGCATGCATACGCTGACTGTGAGTGCCATATTGACGACACACACGACAGAACACGGCAGATCACCATTGCTACCATCGCCGAAAAAGGTCTCCCCTCGACACGGCCCGCCGCAAAGCAGGCGGCCCTCGAAGCCCTGCTCCTGTACATCGAGACGGACAAGCCCGACCCGGTCATTGAGGAGCTTCTTCCCATCCTGTCGCACAAACAGCCAAAGGTCATCGCCGCAACACTAGACGCTCTGACCCAGATCTACCACGCCTATGGCTGCAAGACCATCGAGCCCAAGTCTGTCCTTAAGCTCCTTCCCAAGGTCTACGGCCACGCAGACAAGAACGTCCGAGCCAAGGCGCAGGAATTGACCGTCGAATTCTACCGATGGCTCAAGGACGCCATGAAGCCCTTGTTCTGGAACGACCTGAAGCCTGTGCAGCAACAGGATCTGGATAAGTTGTTCGAAAAGGTCAAGGATGAGCCACCGCCAAAGCAGGAGCGCCTCCTCCGTTCCCAGCAGGCAGCCAAGGAGGCCGCTGCCGCAGCACCAGGAGGCGGCGAAGAAGAGGTCGACGCAGAAGAAGAGGGCGCTATCGACCTGGAGCCCGAGTTTGAGGCCGTTGACGTGTTTGCAAAGATCCCCAAAGACTTCAATGACCGACTAGGCTCAACCAAGTGGAAAGACCGCAAGGAGGTCCTGGAAGAAACCCAGAAAGCACTTGACACCCCCAGAATCGCCGAAGGGCCTTTCGACGACTTGGTGCGCGGGTTTGCCAAATCTATGAAGGACGCCAACATCGCCGTTGTATCCACGGCAGCCAACTGCGTAGAGCTTCTTGCCAAAGGTCTCAAGAAAAGCTTCAACAAGTACCGCAAGGACATCATGAATGCTATGATGGAGCGACTCAAAGAGAAGAAGCAGTCTGTGACAGACGCTATCGGAGGCGCGTTGGATGCCGCTTTTGCTTCGTCGAGCTTTGCAGACTGTCTGGAGGAAATATTGGAATTCCTCAAGCACAAGAACCCACAGGTAAAGCTCGAATCCACACGCTTCTTGATCCGGTGCCTGAAAAACTCTCGCGAAGCACCGTCTCCCGCGGAAGCAAAGACATTGGCCGAAGCTTCCACAAAGCTGCTCACCGAATCACAAGAGGTACAACGTTCCGCTGGTGCCGAGGTGCTTGGTACTTTGTGGAAGATCATGGGAGACCGCATCATGAACGCTCATCTCGACGGCCTCGATGACATCAGGAAAAACAAGATCAAAGAATACTACGAGGCAGCTGAAGTCAAGGCCAAGTACAAGCCAAAGGCTGCAGCTCCACCTAAGCCTGCGGCTGCGCCAGCAGCGACCAAGAAGCCGACGCTCGGGAAACGCCCAGCCCCGAAGAAGGCTGCGCCAGCGGCAGCAGCTCCGCCGCCGCCAGCAGAAGAGCCAACAGCACCACTCGCCCCCAAACCTACCTCGCGGCCGGGCGTCTCTAAGCTCAAGTCAGGTCTTGCAGGGCCACGTTTGGGAGGTCTGAAGAAGCCAGGGCTTGCTGCGCCATCGCCAAAAAGGCCAGTCGCATCGCCGCCTCCCGAAGAAGAGGACTTTGTGCCACCGCCACAGCCAAAGTTTGGTGCTGGACGAGGACTTGCCGGCCGTCCGTTAGGCAAGCCCGCTGCTGAGCCTGCTGCCGCACCTGCAGTCGCCCCTACTGGTCTAGGCTTAGTGGAGCGAGCAGAACTGGAGGAGTTGAGAGCAGAAGCTGAACGGCTGAGACGACACAACGAAGAGCTGCGCGGCGAGCGCACGAAGCTGACCTCGCAAATACATGAGCTGCAAAACCAAAACGCTCAGCTAATTGAAGACCACACGCGGGATGTGCTTTCTATCAAAGCCAAGGAAACTCAGCTTGTCCGTGCTCGCTCGGACTTTGAGGCAGCAGAACAGACAACCCAGACTCAGCAGCGGGAAATTGACCGTCTGAAGCGGGAGCTCAGCCGCCAGGTCCGCGTGACATCACCTCCACCCACAGACCTGGCCGATCAAATCTACTCAGACGGCAACGGACGTTTTGGTGATTCCAGCTACAGTAACCAGGCTCTGTATGGTCGCAAAGACAGCCGCACCGCAAGCGGGCCGATCAGTCCCGGTGGTGATGGTAAGGAGAACTTTGATTCTCTCTCCCGCCCAGACAGTATGAGTGGCAAGCTGAGTCCACTGCGAGCAGATGCGTCAGGCAAATCCTCCTTCTCGTCCCGAGGTGGTCGCAACAGCCCAGCTGAAAACGGTGCGAGCCGTATGGGAAGTTCTCATGCTGCGTCTGGTGCAGAGAGCTGGAAGCGCGCTGCCGAGGTGACCCAAAACTTGAAGCAGAGAATCGAAATGATGAAGGTACGTTTTGTAGCCATCACTACAATCCCTGAACGTGCGACTGACATGGCTCTAGGCAAAGCAGGGCATCGGACGACCACCACCACAGTAGACGCCGATGCTTCGCTACTTCTCTGTACACTCATCATAGGCAGCTACTCTACATTTCTGCATCTTCAGCGGCGTACGGTTGATTATGGTCTAAACATACTCTTTAGTTCTAAAAGGGATAGGACATCCTGGGTTGGACGGGGTTTGTATCAAAGATCAGGGTTTTGGCGCAGTGCGATTCATATCTGAGATTCCCCTTTGCGTCTTTCATGCCACACCACGGTATGCTCGTTTGTACTACAAAGCATTGTAGGATACCCAGTTCGTATGCATCAGGGTCCGGGCGCGGAGCTGTGCCCATAGGACTTTGCTTCTGCCTATACACCAGAGCAATGACAACGTTTCACAAGATATCTGCCGACACGTACAAGCCTTCACGAATAATATAATTCCCGACTGCTGTGTCGTGGTGGAATCCGGCCTGTCATTGCGCATTGGCGAGGCTCATGAGCAATCTTGCCCCCATATCAACATATCCAACCCAACTACTCACTCAGGATACTGCGATGGTTGACCTATCAAACGCACAAAACGAATATTTTCGCCCTGAGCTACACTGCTTTTCAGATGCGCGATCGAAGATGGGATAACAACTGATGTGAGTATCATAGTCACTTTACGTGCACGTACTGGTCCCTAACCGACATACGTAGACTTTCAGGTTGCCCGCTGCGCCGGGTGGCGGTCCTCAACTTGGAGAAACTCTTTCTGTTTTCTTGAGCCAGTACTTCAAGCCCATCCAACCTGTCAAAGCCGAACACATCGTCCTCACCGCGGGCGCTAACGACGCGATTGATGCATGCTCTATGTGACGAAAAAGACAGCATTGTCATCCCTGGGCCGTATTAGCGTAAATCACATCTTTGTCCTTAACAGGATAGCCTTCTCAATCTGTGCAGCTGGCTTCGAGTCTTTACTAACAACTCGAGCCAAAGCCAACATCTTCACCGTTCAACCGCCCACGTATGCTAACTACACTATACAACTTGTCTCGTCACCCCAAGCATCGTACGATTTCGCGTCAGTCAGGGAGCACATCGAAGCAGTCTTACCTTCAAACCCTTCAAATCCACTCGGCAGATGCTATCTCAAGAGTGTGCTCATCGAGCGTATGAGGCTTTGCCAATAGCTCGGGCTGCATCTATCTCATCTCTGACGAACCGTGCGCTCTGACTGATCTTGGATACATTAAGAAGGGCGAGAAAGTTTTGTCAGTGCTATCTTTAACAGGACCCCCTATGCCAGAGGGCGCGGTCAATGTTGATCCAGCCTGGGTGCATGTAATATGGAGCGCGAGGAAACTCTTCGGTGTACGTGATTCAAGAATGACATGTTCCAGATCTCAACTAGTGTCACCAAGGGTGATAATGATTCGTCTCGCAGCACAATTCTGACCTCGTCAAAGCTATGACCTTTGTCACAGCCACTTTTACCAATATGGTTGCATCACTTTACCTCTCCACGCCACTCTCTCCGCCACAGTTGCCGAATTCGTTGACACTAAACTGCGAGCGTTGAACGATATCATACCGCATTCTTGCTGAGTGAGTGCCTGCAGAGATTGAAAATTTGACTTTGT
This sequence comes from Ascochyta lentis, assembly GCA_004011705.1. Classification (NCBI taxonomy): domain Eukaryota; kingdom Fungi; phylum Ascomycota; class Dothideomycetes; order Pleosporales; family Didymellaceae; genus Ascochyta; species Ascochyta lentis. The sequence continues at coordinate 1,335,222 of RZGK01000003.1, forward strand.
GAAGCCCACACGTGGACGGTTCTTATTTACAAGGCCAGAGAACCATCTTTTCACACCTGAATAGGAGAACGCATACTTCGAAAGATTGGTTACAGCTGGACTGAAAGTCGGTCCAGGCGGGTCAAACAGGGGCGTGGAAGGCGAGTTTGGCTGGGTTAGAATTCGGTTCTGATTTGCGGAAGCAAGGATAGCAGTTGCAGCGAGAATCCGTCAGATATGAGACCGTCAGACACGAACACCCCGAGAATCTGCGTTGCGTTTGCTTGGTTGTCTAGACTTGTCTCACGTGGACTGGTGCGCGAAGATCTCGTGACGTCACAGCACAGCGCAGCTTTCTAGCAAGATTGAAGCTGCTCATATCTTGCCCAGAAGCACCACAGAAACATTCAAAGCAACGCGCCACACAATGGCAACTCCACCCAACTCTACTGCAAGAACCCTCCTGCGCTACACTCATCGAGCGAACATGGTCTGTTTCGTAGGGTTTGGAGCCTGGTACATGCTCAAAGGACCAGGACGTGGACAGGAACAAGATGTTACTGCTTTAACACAGCGAGGAAACGAAAGATCTGCGGAAGCTGGAACATGACCGGGTCATACTTTTCGAAGATTGTACTTCAGAGTGCGCTATGGTATTGCCGAACGAAGCCTCAACTTGCGACAACCACCTACCCTCCGCTCCCCTCGACTCCGCAGTGATGCTGTCTATCACCTAAGACTATAATCAACTGCTCTAGACCATAGGCCAATCAAAGAGAACCGTTAAGCTCATGGGCCGTTCTCGAAGCCCATGTTTACCCAGTCGCCGTTCACCTTGTCTTGTAACTCTTTCGGATAACTCTCCATGAAGCTGGCTGCCTGCCATGTAGCTCCCGTCGTGTATTCATCCAACAGCAATGCATCACTCACCACCTTGCCGCCTTTCGCCGGATTGTGTGCTCCGTGCCCGTTGTAAGGTATCAACGGGAAGGCTCGGGTGTCGGCGTAAAAGGTCTCGTCGTCATTTGGCCGGCATCTGGTCGAGAATGCCCACATAACTTCCTTGCCATCATATACATCAATGTCGTCGCCAACAAGCACCAGTCTGTGGATCGAGTATCCTACTTTGTTGGCGAAGACGAGATCGCCTATTTGCTTGGAGAATGTCTTTGAGTCCGTCTTCATCTCCCTCAGCTTTGTGGTATTGACCTTGAGCGCTACCCAGGTGACCTGCGATTCAAAGGGCGCGAAAGCGTCGGTTATGGGGAGATTCGCATCCTGACACAGCTGTCGGATCTGTGCTGCAACCAGCGAGCCAATCATGGTGTGTGTCTCGTCTGTGAGTCGACCGCAGGCTGACACAGGGAGGATGGCGTTATCTCGATGAGTGATGCAATCAACATGATAGGTCGGCTGCTGGTGTGACTCGCCTGGGAAGACTTTCTATCGTTAGTGACGTTGTTTCAAGATCGGTATTCTGAGCGTACCGTAACCGTGCATTTCTCCAAAAGGCCCTTCAGGCGCGGTCTCAGTAACGGACAAGCTACCCTCGAAGACAATCTCCGAGTTGGCAGGTACCAACAGGTCATTGGTCTCGCACTTGACAACATCCAGCGCCGTACCGGTCATGGCGCCAATGTATTCAGCTTCAGTCACACCATCGGGAAGCGGCGTGCTTGCGGCCACGATGGCAGCTGGTGGTACACCAAAGCACAACGCCCAAGGGCAGTTCTTCCCAATGCTCTTCCACATCTGCTGGATCTGCCAGATATGCTGCGGTGGAAGCACCAGACCAACAAGATGCTTGTCATCGTAAATCATAGCTCTAGCTATGGACCAGTTCGTCCATTGTCCATCGGGTGATTGGACGACATGCATGCCATATGTCTGAATGTATTTCCCGCCATCTGCTTGGTGAATGAGTGGATTCGGAAGTTTTGTGAGATTTACCTCATCGCTCAATAGCTTTTTCTCCTTGCAAGAGCCCGTTTTGACGATGTTCGGCTTTACGCCAGGTTTATCACTGGCTGACAGCATCTTTTCCAAAATCTCCTTCATGCTTGCATTTGGTTGTAGGGCGAGATGGCGTGCAAGCCTGCCGTATTTGCCCTTCTTCGGGTTTCGTAACGACCCAGGGGCACCGAGGATCCGGAAGAGGCCATTCTTTGCACCTTTCACGTTATTGAAGAGCGGTGCCTTGTCGTCTGTTTCGCAAGATTTGCGGATGATTGCGGAGATCTCGAGATGCGGGTCCTTCTCCTCATTGATCTCAGCAAGATCATTGTCATCCTTCAAAGCTTCGACAAACGAACGAAAGTTAAGGTGCGGCAGATCTTGTGCGGATGCTGAGGTGCTCATGGCTTTCGAGATGGCAGGAAGGCGTTGATAGAAGCTGCGGGCTTGGTGTAGACGTGCGATGTTTGGTAAAGACATTTTCGAATTGTCCCATCCTGATAATGGTGCACGCCTTCATATATCAATACTTGGGGCTGTCCGACCAGCTTGTACGATCCGTTGGATCAAGTTCGGCTTCGGTATCGGTATCGGTATCGGTGGCGCGGCCCGCCTCGGGGAAGACCAGCAGTGTATGTAAGACACCGCGTCTGGGCTCGGTGCCGAAGCTCGTTTCGCATTTGATTATATATGTCGACAGATGAATTTTGTTCCTATCGATACAGTCCCGTACTGCTACTCGCAGGAAATCCGACCATACAGCAGCCATGCTATCATCACACAGCATTAATAAACTGGCTTCCATACCATCATTGTTGAAGACGAGTAATACATCGCATACAGCATACCATCGTGTGGCTCTGTCGAATCTCGTTTCAAAACACATGTCGACATCCATACCTAGGCAACACGGTCTTACGATACGTCCTGAGGGCCCAACACCAGCTCGAAAGCGACTTGTAATAGGAGTGACGGGCGCTACTGGAACGCTGTATGCCATTAGGATGCTGGAAATATTGAAAGAGATGGACGTGGAAACCCATCTCATCTTCTCGAAATGGGCTCTAGCAACTATGAGCTACGAAACAGAGAGATCGTTCGCCGACATTGCAGCACTAGCGACGAAGTACTACGCCATGAAGGACATGGCTGCCCCTCCGTCATCCGGCAGTTTCCTTCACGACGGAATGGTTGTACTACCCTGTTCGATGAAGACACTTGCCGCGATTCGGTCCGGTTTCTGCGACGATTTGATCTCGCGATCAGCTGATGTCTGCTTGAAGGAGCGTCGGAAGCTCTTGTTGGCTGTCAGAGAGACACCACTGAGCGCGATCCATTTAGACAACATGACCTTTCTCGAAAGGGCCGGGGCAATAATCTTTCCACCGGTACCTGCATTTTACACAAGACCAAAAACGCTTGAGAACCTCATCGATCAGAGCGTTGGTCGGATGCTAGACAACCTCGGTTTTCACATTGACAGCTTCGCACGTTGGGAGGGCTTTCGGAAGGAGAAGACTTCCAAATAGAAGATATGCAGTTCGTTGTTTCCTGATCAAAGCCCTACGAAGTCTTCGTTCAAGCCCATCCAGAACTGGTCATTGAAGGTCGATCCGGTATCTGTGCAAAACTAGGGTCAGTGTGTTCAGTTCGAGCAATGTCGGCACAGCGCTCACCCCATAAAATCGAATCAAAGGAATCAAGCGCATTATCTCCAATGACTGGTGGGCTTGCGATTGGATGAGCTGATAGTTCTCCTGCTTCTAGCAGATGATCAGGTGATGCTTCGCTGTCGTCGTCCACAAGCCCACTAGAATCTAGGCGTGATTTTCGTTGAGATATCTCTCGCAAAGCGGCGATAGCTCTGATATGTGGTACAGAGAGTGCAGAGTTGTCCCCGGGTTCTTCATTAAGCGCGGGGATGACAACCTCGAGGAACTCTCTTTGCATATTCCTAACTTCAGGGCGTTTGTCTGGCTCGTGTAGAAGCTCAAGCAAGAGAGCAGAAGCAAGTGCTCCATGAAGTGTGGTCCAGGTTCTTATAGCATATATAGTAAGCTTGTGTAAGCTCAGAAAACTCCGAACCGTACTGGCTAGTGCAAGTCGACCTTTCTTGTTCAAGTCCATGTATCTTCGACTGTTGTATTGGCCTTGAACAAGATACACAGGCCTGCAGATGACCGAGACCAAGAAGGTCATTTGTAGATGAAGAGTATAGTGCTCGAGCCGATCCTGCATGCTGGAACATGCCTTTCTCGTTTGCAGATGAGGCGATAACCGTGTACTAAGGCTGTCGATTCGTGTCGTGAGTAGATGGATTCGATCGAAGTCAATCTCACGATTCCGGAATTCCAGACTGTCAATGCAGAGTTGCGTTATACCCCACATGGCTTGTGGGTAGTCCAAGACATCTTCTGTTGTGGAAGAGACAAATGTCGATAACTGCAGAGCAGGTAGTGACGTAGGGCGATCGAAGCAAAGCGACAGGATGCTGTCATGCTGCAGGACCATTTTCCAGAGCTGCAAGCGCATACATCGGTCTTTTGCAGGTAGACCATGCATGTTTACAACATCGTGCAAACCTACACTTTGCGCGAGCCTCATTGTAGTACCAAGCAATGCCCACGATGCATTGGCATCCCCATCGTTACGAATGAAAGAGCCAAGAAGAAGAAGGGTTTGCAAACAAGGTGCAGTAGGACGGACAAGATAGTTGGCCAAATGAAGTGCACGAAAGCTTTTCGACGCAAAGTCCCGTGAAATGCGCCTCCGCTCAGCAGGATCGAGATCAGAGTATTGTGCCCCTGAGGCAAGGACAGCGAGTATCAGCGCGATTGTTCCAGACGAGGCCACATCAGGTGGAAACAGATTGCGTTTCTCTAAATGGTTCGCAATCTTGAGTTCCAATGGCTCCATGTCAATCACTGGGCTTAAGCAATGTACCATAGATCGATAGCAATGATAGTATCTTCACATAATCAGCATACACAGACCGACTTAGTGGTGCTTGAGCGCTTACCTCTGGATGCTTTCCCTATCGGGAAGAAGATCAATCAGCCCCGCAAATGCGCTGTCACGCTGATCGTAGCGTTGGAAGGGGTTCCAACTCAGAGCGCGCCCTAGTGCAAGCGCTGGGGAGACCTGCTGCGCAACTTCGCTGCCGGTCTTAGTCCCAAGTCGCTGCATGTAGGCAGTAGTAGAATGTGAGCCTAGAAATGGTGGCTCTCGGCTGATCTCAGATTCCAACAGGGATTCTTGCGGGCTGACAGAGGCTGGGTTGCGTCCTGTCCGTGTCACACTCCTACGCTCGGACGGATACATGCATATCGTTGGATGGCCACGCCTGACGCACATTGCGCATGGTTGTCTATTTATCAGCAACAACACAAGATAGCGATCCCTGTTTAGGATACGTACTCGGTATCGCACTTGACTTTGCGTTTGTTGCAAGGGTAGCATGCAACCTTGTTCCGAGCCCGTTTCCTCTCCTGAAGAATCTTCTCTACTTCATCTGGAAACGATGAAGGCCTTTTGGAGGACATCGTAAAATGTAGGCCGTCTAGCTTTGTCCCAGCGAGCGCTCGTGGAAAAATATCGAGTACTGGTATTCAGCGGCCTGCTCAGAAGAGTTCGGCATAAAGCTGTCAGGGCCACTGCTTCCGAGTGTTCCGCATGAGGAGCTAAGGACCTAATTAAACAGCAGGGGTTGCGTAACTATATAACGTAAGAGAATTGCTCTAATCCTTTAGTAGCAATTTGTCTATCCTTAACCTGTAATCCTATTCTCTATCTTTAAGTGCTTAGTAGCGTACTACTCCTCTAAAAAGAGACTTTAATGTTTAAATTGCTTACTATTTATTAGGACTTCTGCTATAGTTAGATAGCACAACCTACTAGTAGGTGCTTATCTAACTTAGCAGAATCTATCCTGCTAACTTTTACTTTACTTTTAGAGTATAGGCCTCTTTCTACTTCTAGCCTAAGAGCCTAGTGTAAAGTTATAAGACTTTCTGCTTATAATCTTTATTAGATAGTTTCCTTTTTAGGGATAGTTATTACCTAAAAAGGCAACTTAAGCTATTTAGCCTAAATATATATATATATTAGGCCTAAATACAGGTACTTTCCTAATTAGGTTTAGCTCTTACCTAATCTAGTATAGTACTATCTGAAGAATGCCTAACTAAAGAGCGTTAGAAAGCTATGCTTATTATAGCTATAGCTTTACTAGATCTAGAGTTAGCTTTCTTACTATAAATAGCTTAAGGACACGTTGCCTTTACTAGTAGGTTACGTGTACACCTACGTAATCTGCTAGTAGGTTGCGTAATTACCTACGCAATCTGCTTAGAAATCTACTCTTAATTTCTAAGCATCTATTTGTAATAACTAACCTAGATCCTTCTAATTTGTAATAGAGAGAACGGAAGTAGAGTATAAATACTACTTACTTTCCCCCTCTCTTAGTTCTGTACCTAGCATTTAATATAATAACTTGTCTATTATATTATCTTATTATTACTATATTTACTCCTCTTGCCTCTTTAGGCTATACGCTTCCTATTTTAGAATTACCTAGTCTAGTTAGTCTAGGTCTTCTAGATTAGGGAAGAAAGTAGTCTGTCCTCCTATTTCCCCCCTACTTTCTTTACAACCTCTACTGCTAAAACTCTAGCTATAAGGCTCTAGAGGTTCTAGTTATCTAAGATATCTACTAACACTATCTTGTTCTAGAAGTTAGGTTAGAGTATAGATATATACCTAGTCTTAAGGTTCTTTATATTGTCCTCTTTAGCAGTATTATAGGCTAGCTAGATAAACTCTGTATTAAAAGACTTAATACTCTAGTTACTTTTCTTTATAGTAATAGTTTAGAGTTTCTACTAAGAGTGTTTTTTAAACAGTAAGTTCTTATACTGCTTATCTAGGAAGTTCTAGAACTAAGTAGCTATATCTATTAGGTTATAGTTCTTCTATAATAAGCTAACCTATATAGCTTATCTTTCTAGCTTATTAAACAAATAGGTAACTTCTAGAACAGCTTCTTAGTCTTCTATAGACCTTAGCTTATTCTTTACCTAAGACTTAAACGTCTAGTACACTTATTAGTTGCTACTAAACTTACTTATATTAGGTAACTTTATAGCCTTACTTAGCTTATTATTCATTACTTATATAGAGGTAGAAGGTGTTATACTATGGTTTAGTAATCTTATAGATACAACATAGGCTTAGATCTAGGCCTTAACTAGTCTTTATATAGTTTTACTTATATCTTCTTATTATAGGTCCTAGTTAGAGTCTGTAGTAGAGTAGGCCTTATTATTAGTAATAGCTACTGTAGCCTTAGGTAGAGTTACCTATAATAGGTAGGTAGTTAGGTGTTCTAGTATATAAGCTAGTAGCTCTTCCTACTATCCCTTAGGTACTAATATAGTAGTAAGGTTCTAGAGTTTAGTCCTAATATTTAATTAGTTGTTGTTACTAGTGTATAGCTTAATACTGTACTCTTTTAAACGCTTAGTAGCATTGTTATATATTCTACTTATTAATTCTTATTTAGTAATTAAATCAAATTATAAGAAGCTAACTTCTAAGGGAATTTGCTAGTAAAATACAAAATAGATTTAATAGAGAACAACCTCTAGAGAAGAGGTTATAGAGTTTTTATAACCTTAGTTTAGACATATTAGCTTTATAGCAGGGCTCTAGTCTATACTAAGAGCGTAAGCTAGAGCACTGCTAAGGCAGCATACGCTAAGAAGCTAGCACCTAGACCTAGCCTGTTATAGATAGAGTAATTATACTATAAGACTAAGAGATTATAAATAGCTTTCTAGCAGAATTCTAAGATAAGTTAAAAGAATCTGTAATTATTTATAATATAGGCTCTAGTACGTTCTAAATAAGAGCCTAATTAAAGGTAAAACTTAGTATAGTAGGTAATGGTCTCAGAGGGTTAACTATTATATGCTTAGTAGATAATAAGAGTAGCTAAAGAGATAAGGTAAAAGCCTTAGTATGTTCTAGAAATTTACGCAATATAAAGCTAGAATTAGCTCTATTAGTAGCTAAAGCGCAGATTATATATAGAGTATTTTTATTATCTTTTAAGTAAGCTAGAAATGTAAGTTAATTTTAATATTATTAGCTGTGTTTAGTTTAGTTCTATTTACTACTAGCTTTTTAAAGTATAGTATTAGCTTCTACTAAACCTAACTAAGGAGAAAATAGGTTTCTAGAGCACACTTATTAGTAAACTAACCTTAAGTAGTAACTTAAACTTAAGAGCTCTAGTTTTCTAACTTAGGAACAAAGTTATTATTTAAAGATTTAAAACATTTATCTTTAGTATTATCTCCTAGGTTATCTAAAGTAGCTATATATTAGTTTGTTAGTTTATCTTAGGAAACAGCTAAAGATAGTACTTTAGGCTTTAGTAGTTCTAGATATTAGTTAGACTTATAGCTCTTAAGTCTATAGTTAAAGTAAGTAAACTTATTAGAGGGATTAGAAGAGTAGTTCTTAGAATAGCAAGAGTAAGTATTCTTAGCCTTAGGAGTAGATATAGGTTAAGCTAGAATAGCAGTAGTAGGTAGTACTAGCTAAGTGTTGTAAGTAGTTAACTAACTGCGTAGGGCAAAGTAACTAGGCTAATTACCTACAAAATCTTAAGTTATTACCTTATTAGAGATAAGAGTATAGTTAGAAAAGAAAGTGCTAAGCTATTTATAATATTCTTATAGGCTAGAAAGAAACTTCTTATAAGAGATACTAGCTATAGAACAGCAGCAAAAATCTAGTAGTTTAGCCTATAGGCTATAGGTAGTAGTAGTAGGTTTTAGAGAACTAGTTAAGCTACTAAGTAAAGTGTTCTATCTTAGTATAAAAGACAGAGAAAGTAATTAAGGTATTAGTAATATCTGCTAAAGAAAAGTAAGAAAATATAATAGCGTTAAAAGAGCGTTTAGTAGATCTAAAGGTGTTTTTATCCTTAAAAACATTTTATAAGTAGTAAACATAGTCTATAAGTTTAGAATAGAAGCAACGAAACCTAGATAGATCTTAGAGTAAGGTATAAGTAGAGTCTCAAGTATAATCTATAAAAAAGTCTATATAATTATTAGAGTGCTAGTAGTTACGTCTATTTACCTATATATAATAAAGGTAATTAAAGAGCTACTTATTATAGTTGTCTATAGAGCTAGAAAAATACTAGGGTTTCTTTATAGCCTTATCTAGCTAGTTGTTATATTAGTCTAGTAACTGCAGGAGTTAAAGAGCGCTAGCTAATATAGGAGTTAAAGACATAGCAGACTAGCTTCTAAATAGTATAAAAGTTAAGAAAGTAGTCTACGTAGTTAGTATAGACTAAAATTAGTCTATAGTAGCTAGTGTATTATTATATTATTAGAGTTATAAAAGAATAGTATATAGCTACTCTAAGTTATAGTAAGAGCTAATAAATAGATCTTGTTCTAGCTTAGTAGACTCTAAAGAAAGAGGAATAGAGCAGCGTAAGTGCCTAAATTAAGAAGCAGGTTAAGTAGAGGCTAAGTCTTTAGTAGCTAGAATAGCACCTTTAGCTATAATATAATTATAGGCTAAGCAGAGCTTTTAGTAATCTAGTTTAAGTTAGTTAGTCTAAGACTAGTGTATATTAAAAACAGTCTTAAGAAAGTTATACTTAGTAACTATGTAGTTATATTTATTAATAAGTGTAGAGTTAGTATTCTTATACTAAGTAAGATTAGTTTTAGTTATCTAAAGTTTAGATGTAAAATACAAAATTCTATATAAGACATTATAGAAAAAAACCTATAAGAAAAGAAGTAAAGATTACTAATTAACTATAAAAAAGGTAAAAGAAGTACTAATTTAGCAAATTATCTAAGAGTTAATAGAGGCCTAGAGATTAGATAAACTAAGAGTACTAAGTAAGGTTATAATCTTCTAGAACTTGCTAAAAGAATTAGGAAGGCACTATATTAGCATTAGTATATAAGTAGAGAAAATTCTTAGTAAGCTTAGCTAGTAAGCCTTAGGTATTTAGCAAAGATATGTTGTAGATAAGAACCTTAGAAGCTAGTATATATAGAGAGTTCTTATAGTAGAAATTTAGTAGTTCTATAGCAGAAGCACTCTAGTATTCTAGAATAGTAGGCTTAAATATAGTAGACTTAGCGCCTTATACCTCTAGATATTAAATAGCAGAAGAGTTGTTTAGAAAGTATAGGGTAGGTTTATATACTAATATCTCTTTATTACCTAGAAACTTAGAAGAAGATTAATTAAAGCTAGCAGAGGAAAGCTTTCTAGAATAAGAAATAGAGCGCTTAGCAGCAGTTCTAGTAGAGTAGCAGCTAGCGTTGTAGAACAGATTAGTAACTTATTTAAAGATAGTAGCAGTTAGCTAGATTAAAAAGTTAGTAGAAGAAATACGCTCTCTAGACTTGTTTTAAGGTTATAAGAAATTATAGTTATATTTAAAAAGAAGTATCTTATCTTAGCTAGTATTATTAGAATTAGCTAGTGCTATAGCTATAGTTTTAAAGATATAGTAAGATTTAGAAGAAGTTAGTTAAAAGTTAGTTATAAAGTAAGTTAGGTAGTTAGAGGAGAAAGTAGAGTACCTAGTGCCTAAAGTAGTAGTAAGAACCTAGACTAAAGTTAAGTAAAAGAATAGAAGATGTAGAGTAAAAAGTTAGTAAAAAAAACAGAGTTAGTAAAAGAGTTAAAGTAAAAGAAGTAGTAGTAACTAATTCCTAAGGTTGTATAAAAGGAACTAAGTTAGAATATACTTAGAGGAGTTTAGAAAAAGCAGTGCTAGACTACTTAAAAGGTACTAGAAATAGTAAAGAAGAAGCGCTAAACTACTTAAAAGGCGCTAGAAATAGTAAGAGAAAAGAGAGACGTGCTAGACTACTTAAAAGGTACTAGAGTAGTAGGCGCTAGACTGCTTAAAAAGGCGCTAAAACTAGAGAGGAAAAGAGTGCTAGACTACTTAGAAGGTGCTAAAAGAAGAATAGGCTAGTACTCTAGAGCTTAAAAGAAGGTAGAATACTTAGCGTACTAAGGTTTAGTAGCTAGTTATACTTAAAAAAGCGCGCAGGTAAGGCTAATCTATACTTAGAAATAAGTACTTACTACTTACATAAGAAAGAGATAGAAACTAAGAAAAGAAGCTCTAATAGCTAGAGTGTAAGGCTAACTTTACAAGCACAAAAGGAAGCAATCTAGAAAGCTAATATATTTAAGAAGGAGTGAACAAAATAGCAGACAGAGAGCTACGAGAGGGCAGAGATAGCTACCTACTTATAGTAGGTAGTCCTAGGCTCCTAGGCTAGAAGTAGAAGGAGGCCTATGCTCTAAAAGTAAAGTAAAAGTTAGCAGGATAGATTCTGCTAAGTTAGATAAGCACTACTAGTAGGTTGTACTATCTAACTATAGCAGAAGTCCTGACACGTGCCCTCCTCTTGCAAATGAGCAAAAGTCCTCTAAACTAATCTAATCTACAGGTGCTGTATAGCTGCTGGTAACAGAGGGAGAGAAGGAGAAAGAGAAGAGAATGTAAAAGCAAATAGTACAGTAGTTAAGAAACTGTGGAGAAAACCTAGCGGCGGTCAACGTGGAATCGAGGTTTATAGTTTGTATAGCGCTGCGCATGTCTCCCTAGATTCCTATACAAAAAACCGACCTCTAAGATTTTTTCTGCCGCATAAACCCTGTAACGCGAAAGTCGTGCCTAAAGTTGTTTAGAACTTATATAAGAAGAGCAAGTAAGCTTAACAGCAATCTTGCCTGGCTTAATAGAGGTTTAACTGATCTAAGCTAGCAACAGCTAGGTTAGGTATGCTTTAACAGTAGGATTAGTTTAGTTGTAGTGTCCTAAGGGTAACGTGTAGGCGTTAAGGTAGCGTGTAGTCTTTGCTAAAAGGCAGGGGAACGCTGTTATTAACGTGCTAAAAGTAGCCTAATATTATACTAAACCTTAAGCAAGTTTTTAATTGTAGTGTCTTAAAGGCAACGTGTAGGTGTTGATATAGCGTGTAGTCTTTGCTAAAAGGCAGGGGAACGCCGTTATTAATGTGCTGAAAGTAGGCTAATATAACGCTGAACCAGAGTAATCCTGCACAGAGGTATAATAACTCGCTATTCGTAGTTGCTGAGGTTTCTAAAATAGTTACTAATAAAGGCGTCTTTAGTTTATAGGGCCTAGTTTACAGGCATCTTAAGACTAGGGGGCTTTAGCTTGTCTAGATTCTTGTAGTAATACAAGAACGCGTTATAGTGTTTAAGGTGTTGTTTAGCAGGTTCCTATGTTGGCGATAGGTTATTAGACTACTTAATTAGATACTCCTAGGTGCCTTAGCGCCTGCGGCAGTTAATAAACTTGTTAACAAACTATTCTTGTATAACATTGCCCTAATTATTAACAATATCTACAGGTTCTAGTTTAGGGGTAGCTTAATCTAGTAGCCTATCCTAAGGCGCTTCTTAGAGCAAATTTAGATAGAACACTAGAAACATGCCTTTTAAAATCATTTCCTTAGGTAGCTAGAGTTTGTAAGCAGCTCTGTTGTAAATAACCTAAGTAACTAGATACGGCCTAGCGTATTTATAATTAAGCTTTTTTAAGGGTTAAGCAGTGCTCTAGTTCTAGGTTAATACCTAAACTAAGTCTCTAATGTTGTATCTTAGTGTTTGTTGTTAGTAAGCGTTAGCCTGTGTTTGTTGCTCTTATTATACCTAGGTTAGCTAAATCTTTAGGTACTTTAAAAGATTAGCATAGGTTTAAAGGATCTTATCTGCTCTTAGGATTTAATCTTTAGCGTCTCTAGAAAGCGACTTAGTGTTTAAATAGTCTTTGCTAGGGTAAATCCCGCTGCGTAGGTAATAGCTAAGATCTGCAAAGAAGGGAGTAAGACTAGTAGATAAGTTAACAGTGTTATTAACCTAGAACTCTGCTAAGTACAGCTATGCTACCTAGTTATCTTACGTGTAATTAATGTATTTGCAAAGATAAATTTCAATACTCTAATTAGCGCGTTCTGTTTAGCTATCTGTCTAGGGGTAATAGGCAGTAGATAGTTTAGCTTAAATATTAAGGCGCTTACAGACGCGTCTCTAGAATTTGTTAACAAATAAAGTACTACAATTAGATATAATAGTGCAGGGCAATCTATGCAGGCAAAAGATTTGCATAAAGTAGTAGGCAAATTCCTTTAATAAGCAGCTAACTAAGGGAAAGAAGTGCTGTTGTTTAGTAAGTCAATTAACTACTACTAGAAGATTAGTGTAAATTTGTCTGTTAAGTATAGAAGGTAGCAGGTCTTAAATATAATCTATAGAAACGTCTGCCTATTATACGTTAGGTATAGGCATAGATTAAAGGTAGCTATTATATGCTTCCCTAGAAGGTTGGGCGCGTTTACACACTATACAGGACTAGCAGTACTTCTTAATTAACTGCGCAAGACTAGGCTAGTAGTACTAATAAATTATTAAGTAAAACATAGCTCTAGTTCCCTTATAGCCTGTAATCTTATAATTATAGCAAAGGTTAAAAATCTAGCAGCAGAGGCAGGCGTCTAGTAGTATATACAGGCGCGTTTTGTTAAAGAACAATCGTTAGTAATCCCCCTCTCTAGTAGTGTAACAGTCTAAGAGTAAAACATAGTAACCGTTCTTCTAGAACTATAAGCTAAGCTTGTAGTTGCCTTAATCTAAGGCAGTAAATATCTTTTAAGCAGCAGGGTTAGTAGCGTAGGCTTTGTTAAGCATTTCTTCTATTAAGCGCAGGTCTTCTAAATAAGGGGGCAGTCCTAATGTCACTGTTCTGTTAATATTGTTAATAGGCTCTTCGTTGTCTATATCAGGGTCGGGCGCTAGGCTTTAGGTAGTACAGAGTTAAGCTACCGCTTAAGCATCTAGGGCGACGAATAAGGAATTCCGTTTAGGGGAGAGTGATAAGGCCTGCAGAGTAGCCTAAATTGCAGGTGCTATACTAGGAGACAGGTGTTTTAATTGTAAAACAATCTAGTAAGTATTAATAAGTCTTGTATTGTTTTCGTCTTTAGGAACGTCCTAGGTCCGCCGGCTAAGGGCGTCTGCTTTGCTATTCGTCTCTCCTAGTGCGTAAATAATCTTAAAGTTAAATTAAGAGAGAAAAGGTAACTAGCAGGCTTGCCTTTAATTAAGTTTCTTAGTAGTTATAAACGTTTCTAGGTTCTTATAATTAGTTATAACCTAGATTAGGTGTAGAGAGCCTATATGTTTAGGCTCCTATTCTTTAAATGCTTAAATAATAGCTATTAGTTCTATATCGTAGATGTCGTAATTACATTTAGTAGGGGAGTGTTTTTTTAAGAAGAATGCTACAGGTTATAGAGCGCCTTTATCGTTGCGTTGTTTTATAACTCTACTAGTAGCCTACCTAGAAGAGTTAGTAGAAACAAAGATTAGCTAACTAGGGTTAAAATGCTGCAAGACTAAGTTAACTGTAAAAGCTTTCTTTAGTTAGGCAAAAGCATTAATGTAGGCCTGTGTAGGTTTAAATTTCTTATACTGCACTGTGCAATAGAGCTTGTTAGGGTCTTTTCGTAATAGTTTAGCAATAACAGTAGACTTAACAGCTTGTGTAAGCAGAAGGGCAATAGAGGAGTAGCTCTAAATAAATTGTTAATAAAATCTAGTAAATCTAAGAAATAAAAGAATATTAGGCACTGTTTAGGGCATCTTCTATTCTTAAATAGCCTAAATCTTGTTAGGGTCTATTTGTACGCCTTAATCTGTAATAATTATACTAAGAAACTTAACTTAGTTCTTATAGAATTTAGACTTCTTAGGGTTAATATAGAATCTACGTTCCTTAAGGCGGCTAAGAACTTGTTTAACGTGCGCTTTGTGTTTCTAGAAGGTGTTAGAATATACTAATATATTATCTAGATAAGCAGTACAGAATTAGTCTAAGTATTTAAAAAGTGCTTTGTTAATAGCTTGTTAAAATGTTGTAGGAGCGTTGTATAGACTAAAAGGCATAACTTTGTACTAATAGGTGCCCTTTTAAGTAGAGAATACAGTAAGCTATTCTAAGCTAGGTTTTATATAAATGCAATAGAAGGCGTGAATAACATTAAACTTTAAGAAGAACTTAGCTTTGTTAAGGTGTGCTATAGTCTCTTAAAAAAAAGGAATAGGGTAGCAGTCTTTAACTGTAGCTTTGTTTAATTCTTAATAATCTACGCACACATACAGGCTACTGCCTAGCTTAGCTACAATAAGGAGATTATTTTAAGCTAGGGAGTTGCAGCACTTAATAAATCCTCTAGACTTGTTTTCCTTAATGTAATGTTTAATAGCCTTTATTTATTATCCTAAAAAAGGTCGAAGGCAGTAATTAGGTAGGTCTGCGCCTAGTTTAAGTTTAATTTCGTAGTTATAATTGCTATAATCAGGCAGTGTTTCGGCTGCAGCTTGGTTGAAAGTAGGAATAAAGTTGGCATATTCCTCTAATTCTTCTGCAGTAAGCAAGTTAGAGAGTAGGGGGTCTTTTAGGGGCTAGAGAAATTTATTAAAGTTATTATCAGCTAAAGCTCTCCTAGTAGTAGTAGTGTCTAATTGTTGAATAACAAAGACTAGATGCCTAGGTCTTTTGCTATAGAGATAAATAGCCTTAGCTAAAACTAAGCGCAGGTTAACTAATTTATTAGTGTATATTACTGCGCTAGTAGGGCTAAGTTTAGGTTAGGTAGATCTTCTATTTTAGAGTTTGCCTAAACTAGACTGTAATAATTGCAGAAGCTTAGTGTCTAACTTAGAGCCCTTACACAGCAACAGGGGAGTTTAAGATATAGTATTACAGTGTCTAAAGCAATATTTATTGCTAAAACAGATAGAGTAGTTGCGCTATAAGACTAAGGGATTGTAAATAGCCCTCTAGCAGAATCCTAAGATAAGTTAAAAGGATCTGCAATCGTTTATAACATAGGCTCTAGTGCATTCTAAGTAAGAGCCTAATTAGAGGTAAAACTTAGCATAGTAGGTAATAGTCTTAGAGGGTTAACTATTATATCCTTAGCAGATAATTAGAGTAGCTAAAGGGATAAGGTAAAGGGCCTTAGTGTGTTCTAGAAACTTACGCGATATAAAGCTAGAATTAGCCCTATCGTTAGCTAAAGCGCAGATCCTGTGTAGAGTATTGTTGTTGCGTTCTAAGAAAGCTAGAAAGGCGAGTTAATTATAATGTTGTAGGCTGTCTTTAGTTTAGTTCTAGTTGCTACTAGCTTTTTAAAGTATAGTATTAGCCTCTGCTAAACCTAACTAAGGAGAAAACAGGTTCTTAGAGCGCACTTATTAGTAAACTAACCTTAAGTAGTAACTTAAACTTAAGGGCTCTAGTTTTCCGACTTAGAAGCAGAGTTATTATCTAAGGATTTAAAAAATTCGTCCTTAGTGTTATCTCTTAGGTTGTCTAAAGTAGCTATGTATTAGTTTATCGGTTTATCCTAGGGAATAGCTAAAGATAGTACTTTAGGCTTTAGTAGTTCTAGATATTAGTTAGACTTATAGCCCTTAAGTCTACAGTTAAAACAAGTAAACTTGTTAGAGGGGTTAGAAGAGTAGTTCTTAGGGCAGTAAGAGCAAGTATTCTTAGCCTTAGGAGCAGATGTAGGTTAAGCTAGAATAGCAGTAGCAGGTAGTACTAGCAGAGTATTGCAAGTAGTTAACTAACTGTATAGGGCAGAGCAACTAGGCTGATTACTTGTAAAATCTTAAGTTGTTAGCTTGTTAGAGATAAGAGCATAGTTAGAAAAGAAGGTGCTAAGCTGTTTGTAATATTCTTGCAGGCTAGAGAGAGACTTCTTATAAGAGACACTAGCTATAGAACAGTAGCAAAAATCTAGTAGCTTAGCCTGCAGGCGGTAGTAGTAGGTTTTAGGAGACTAGTTAAGCTGCTAAGCAAAGTGTTCTATCTTAGTACAAAAGACAGAGAAAGTAATTAAGGCATTAGTAATGTCTGTTAAGAGGAAGTAAGGAAAGATAAAGGCGTTAAAAGAGCGTTTAGTAGACCTAAAAGTGTCTTTGTCCCTATAGACATCCTATAAGCAGTAAATGCAGTCTATAGGTTTAGAATAGAGGCAACTAAATCTAGATAGATCTTAGAGCAAGGCGCGAGTAGGGTCTTAAGTGTAAATTATAAGAAAGTCTGCGCGATTACTAGGATGCTAGTAGTTACGTCCGTTTGCTTGTATGTAATAAAGGTAGTTAAAGAGCTATTTATTAAAGTTGTTCTTAGAGCTAGAAAAATATTAGGGTTTCTTTATAGCCTTGTCTAGCTAGTTGTTGTATTAGTCTAGTAACTGCAGGAATTAAAAAGCGCTAGCTAATATAGAGGTTAAAGACACAGCAGACTAGCTTCTAAATAGTATAAAAGTTAAGAAAGTAGTCTAAGTAGCTAGCATAGCCTAAAATTAGTTTATAGTAGCTAGTGCATTGTTGCGTTATTAGGATCGCGAAAGAATAGTGTATAGCTACTCTAAGTTGTTAGTAGGGCTAGTAAATAGATCCTGTTCTAGTTTAGTAGACTCTAAACAAAGAGGAACAGAGCAGCGCAAGTGCCTAAATTAAGAGGCAGGTTAAGTAGAGGCTAAGTCTTTAGCAGCTAGAATAACGCCTTTAGCTATAATGTAATTATAGGCTAAGCAGAGCTTTTAGTAATCTAGTTTAAGCTAGTTGGTCTAAGACTAGTATGTGTTAAAAACAGTCTTAAGAGAGTTATACTTAGTAACAACATAGTTATATTTGTTAACAAGTGTAGAGTAGGTGTCTTTATACTAAGCAAGATTTGTCTTAGTTGTCTAAAGTTTAGAGGTAACGTACGAAATTCCGTCTAAAACATTATAGAGAAAGCCTATAAGAAAAGAGGCAAAGATTGCTAATTAACTATAAGAAAGGTAAGAGAAGTACTAATTTAGCGAATTGTCTAAGAGCTAATAGAGGCCTAGAGATTAGATAAACTAAGAGTGCTAAGTAAGGTTATAATCCTCTAGGACTTGCTAAAAGAATTAGGAAGGCACTATATTAGCTTTAGCATATAAGCAGGGGAAGTTCTTAGTAAGCTTAGCTAACAAGCCCTAAGTGTTAGGCAGAGATGCGTTGCAGATAGGAACCTTAGAAGCTAGTGTGTGCATAGAGTCCTTATAGCGGAAATTTAGCAGTTCTGTAGCAGAAGCACTCTAGTATTTAGGAATAGTAGGCTTAAATGCAGTAGATTTAGCGCCTTGTGCCTCTAAACGTTAAATAGAAGGAGAGTTGTTTAGAGAGCAGGGGGTAGGTTAATAAACTAATATCTCTTTGTCGCTTAGAAACTTAGAGGAGGGCTAATTAAAGCTAGCAGAGGAAAGGCCCCTAGAGCGAGAGATAGGGCGCTTAGTAGTTGTTCTAGTAGAGCAGCGGCTAGCTTTATAGGACAGATTAGCAACTTGTTTAGAGATAGTAGCGTTTAGCTAGATTAAAGAGTTAGCAGAAGAAATACGCCCCCTAGACTTATCCTAAGGGCGTAAGGGATTGCAGTTGTGTTTAGGGGGAGGCATCTTGTCTTAGCTAGTGTCGTTAGAATTAGCTAGCGCTATAGCTGCGGTTTTAAAGATGTAGTGAGATTTTAGAAGAAGTTAGTTAAATATTAGTTAAAAAGTAAGTTAGGTAGTTAGAGGAGAAAGCAGAGCACCTAGTGCCTAAAGTAGTAGTAAGGACCTAGAGTAAAGCTAAGTAAAAGAACAGCAGATATACAGTAAAAGGGTTAAAGTAAAAAAAATAGCAGTAACTAATACTTAAGGTTGTGCAAAAGGAACTAAGTTAGAATGTACTTAGAGGAGTTTAGAAGAAGCAGCGCTAGACTACTAAAAAGGCGCTAGGAATAGTAAAGGAGAGGTGCTAGACTACTTAAAAGGCGCTAGAAATAGTAAAAGAGAGGCGCTAGACTACTTAGAAGGCGCCGGAAATAGTAAAAAAAGGAGGCGCTAGACTACTTAAAAGGCGCTGAAATAGTAAGGGAAAAGAGAGAAGCGCTAGACTACTTAAAAGGTACTAGAGCAGTAGGCGCTAGACCGCTTAAAAGGCGCTAAAACTAGGTAGGAGAAGGGCGCTAGACTACTTAAAAGGCGCTGAAAGAAGGACAGGCTAGTACTCTAGAGCCTAAAAGGAGGTAGAACGCTTAGCGCACTAAGGTTTAGCAGCTAGTTTGTACTTAAAAAAGCGCGCAGGTAAGGCTAATCTGTACTTAGAAACAGGCACTCGCTACCCGCGCTAGAAGGGGATAGGGACTAAGAAAAGAAGCTCTAACAGCTGAGGCCATTACTTAGTTAAGAGATAGCTTACTAAACTAGGCAATAAATCGTGCAACCTTTAGTAACAGTAGCTAACTACTGTGCTAAACAAAGGTAGAAGCCTAAGAGAAAAGCTTAGTTTTAAGCTGTTAGGTCTGCTATTATATAAGGCTAACTTTATAAGCACAAAAGGAAGCGATCTAGAAAGCTAATATATTTAAGAAGCAGTAAACAAAATAGCAGACAGAGAGCTACAAGAGGGCAGAGATAGCTACCTACTTATAGTAGGTAGTCCTAGGCTCCTAGGCTAGAAGTAGAAGGAGGCCTATGCTCTAAAAGTAAAGTAAAAGTTAGCAGGATAGATTCTGCTAAGTTAGATAAGCACTACTAGTAGGTTGTGCTATCTAACTATAGCAGAAGTCCTAACATAGAGCTATTACTTAGTTAAGAGATAGCTTACTAAACTAGGCAAAAAATTATACAACCTTTAGTAATAGTAGCTAACTCCTATGCTAAATAAAAGTAGAAGCCTAAGAAAAGAGCTTAGTTTTAAGCTGTTAGGTCTGCTATTATATAAGGTAGACTTTATAAGTATAAAAGAAAGTAATCTAGAAAGCTAATATATTTAAGAAGAAGTAAACAAAATAGCAGACAGAGAGCTATAAAAGAGTAGAGATAGCTACTTACTTATAGTAGGTAGTCCTAGGTGTAAAGAAAGTAGGGGGGAAATAGGAGAACAGACTACTTTCTTCCCTAATCTAGAAGACCTAGACTAACTAGACTAGGTAATTCTAAAATAGGAAGCGTATAGCCTAAAGAGGCAAGAGGAGTAAATATAGTAATAATAAGATAATATAATAGACAAGTTATTATATTAAATGCTAGGTACAGAACTAAGAGAGGGGGAAAGTAAGTAGTATTTATACTCTACTTCCGTTCTCTCTATTACAAATTAGAAGGATCTAGGTTAGTTATTACAAATAGATGCTTAGAAATTAAGAGTAGATTTCTAAGCAGATTGCGTAGGTAATTACGCAACCTACTAGCAGATTACGTAGGTGTACACGTAACCTACTAGTAAAGGCAACGTGTCCTTAAGCTATTTATAGTAAGAAAGCTAACTCTAGATCTAGTAAAGCTATAGCTATAATAAGCATAGCTTTCTAACGCTCTTTAGTTAGGCATTCTTCAGATAGTACTATACTAGATTAGGTAAGAGCTAAACCTAATTAGGAAAGTACCTGTATTTAGGCCTAATATATATATATTTAGGCTAAATAGCTTAAGTTGCCTTTTTAGGTAATAACTATTCCTAAAAAGGAAACTACCTAATAAAGATTATAAGAAGAAAGTCTTATAACTTTATAGAGGTTAACCTCTATAAGTCTAAGATACTTATAAACAGTACCTTTAAACAATATATATAAAGAACACACTTAGATAGTAGTAACTAGAAACCTACTAAGATCTACTCTAGGAAGATTAAGTCTAATAACTAACTATAAGTAGAGTAGTAGACTTAGAAAGTTATAAACTAGCAGAGAACTGCTAATATCTGTCTAAAATATAAGAAGAAGAGTTACTACGTAAGCAGATATAATCTAGCCCTAGCTAAGAGACTAAAGAAAGTTAAGGTTAGAAGCGTAATTACTAAGGTTTCTAAAACTAATATTTTAACTAATAAAGGTTTAAAAAACTAGAAACTTCTATTTTAAGGTGTAAATAGGAGTTAGAAAAAGAAGTTATAAAGAGGAGAGAACTGTTCTAGAAGTTCTACTAGCAGTAGCTAGATAGCAAGCCTATATTACTGTATATAATAGTATAAGACAACACTATAGCATATATATTAATTAATACTAGGTATTTAATATATAGTATAGTCTCTTCTAAGTTTATATTATAAAATAACTTCTAATATACTTCTATGTATAGACGTAAGGTACTAGGTATAGCTAGAAAAGTAACCTAGGTAACTAATATTATAAGAATAAAGATTAATATAAATAGCCATTAAGAGACTCTCTAGGCATATATACTAGATAGAGAGAAAGAGTACAACCTTATTCTAAAGAGACTATAGATAGATAGGAACAAAGTTACTATAGTACTAGCTAAGAAATTGTTGTTTATTTACTTCTTACAGATATAAGTTAGAAGTAGAGAAGGCGCTTATTGTAACTAACTACCTAAGCCTGTTAGCCTAGAGTTATATTAGCTGCTAAGAAAAAGGTCTAAGAGAGACTAAAATATAGAACTGTTTACTATATTAATAGCAGATATTTAGAAGGCCTTAAAGAAGAAGAAGGTAACAGATCTCTAAGACCTTCTCTTAGAGTTCCTAAAAGATAAGTTTAGAATATTTATAAAGAAGAAAGTAGATAAGCTTACACCTTACTACAGCTTTAATATAGAGTATACTATTAAGCTAGTCAAATAAGATAGAAAACCTATAACAGTACTATAGAGACTACTATATAATACATTCTGCAAAAAGCTTTTAGCGCTCTAATAACAACTTACTAGCTACTTATATAAGGGCTTTATCTAAGTTCGCAAGTCTAGTACTTCTACTCTAGTGCTGTTTATTAAGAAACCTAGTAGAGGCCTTTAGTTCTATGTTAATTATTAAGCACTAAATACAATTACTAAGAAGAACTAGTACTTACTACCTCTAATCTATAAGACTCTCTTACAGATCTTAAAAGCAATATAGTTTACTAAGGTAAACATTATCTAAGCCTTCTATAAGATTAGGATTGCTAAGAGAGATAAATAGAAAATAGCTTTCTAAACAAGATTTAGACTCTATAAGTAGCTAGTAATACTATTTAAGTTAGCTAACGCTTTAAGTTTGTTCTATTAGTATATTAACTAGGTCTTAAGAAAGTACTTAGATAAATAGTGCTCTACCTACGTAGACAATTTGTTAATCTACTTTAGTAGCACCTAAGAGAAATATAAAGCTAAGGTTAAGGAAATTATTTAGAAGCTAGAAGCTATAAGATTATACCTTAATATAGAAAAGAGTATGTTCTCTATTAAATGTACTAAATATTTAGGATTTATTATAAAGGCTAGTAAGAGTATCTAGATAGACTATATAAAGGTTGCTGCTATAAAGTTATAAGAACCCCTAAAAACAGTAAAAGGAATCTAGAGCTTCTTAGGATTTGCAAACTTCTATTAATAGTTTATTAACTAGTTCTTTAGTTTAGCAGAGCCTCTTACACACTTAACAGAAAAGAATACAACCTTTAAGTAGATAAAACTCTAGTAGTAAGCTTTTAATACTATAAAAGCTATATTTACTAAGAAACTAGTACTTATAAACTTTAACCTAAATCTAGAGATAGTACTAGATTATAATCTGCTAGGATAGATAATAAAAGAAGTACTATTCTAATATAGAAAAGACAATGTACTCTATATAGTAGTATACTTCTTAGCTAAGAACTCTAAGGCAGAAGTAAAGTACACTATTTATAATAAGGAAGTACTATTAGTAGTTAAATACTTCTAGGAGTAGAGTATAGAGCTAAAACAAGTAAAAAGATTTACAGTTATTACTAATTACAAAAACCTAGAGTACTTCTATAAAGTCTAACTTCTCTTAAAAAGACACATCTAATAGTTAAGCCTTCTTAGCTAATTTAACCTTACCTTTGCCTATAGGCCTAGTAAGGTTAATAACTAAGTAGACGCACTTTTTAAGAAAGAGGAGGATATCTCCCTATTTATAGAAGATAAGAAGACTAAGACTAAATAGTTTTAACTATTAAAATTATTTATATAAGTAGTAAGAACTAGCCTAAAAGACAACTCTACTAATAATATACAAGTTTTCTTCTTAGAACTATATAGGGCAGACTAACTCCTCTTTCTAACACCTCTAGATAAAGAACTATATAAGGAACTAGACTAAGCGTATATAGAGATACCCTAGCTAAGAACTTAAAACTATATAATAGTATAAAAGAATTTAAAACACTTTAAGAGAATACTACTAAGAATAATAAGACTTACTAAATTACTAGGTCCTCTATCTCTTAAGGTGCCTAGAAGTTTCCTATACAGCTTAACCTTAAGGTTTCTCTCTTTAAGTATTCTATAAATAACAAAGACTAACTATGCTACTATAAGAAGGTATAGGTTCTAAACTCTAATACTCTTAAGACTAGAATTATTAACAATGCCTACTATTCTCTAATTATAGGCTATCTAGAATAAGGAAATATATATACAATCTACTTCTAAGCCTACTTCTAGCTAACAATATTAACTGCCTTATAATAGTATATAGAGAACTATAACATCTACAGAAGAATAAAGCTATAAAAAGAACTAAAGTAGTAACTCCTTAAACCTCTCTTTTTACCTAATAGAAATTAGAAGAAAATCTCTATAGACTTTATAACAGATCTACCTATTAGTAAAAGTAACTATAATCTTATGGTTATTACAAATAGACTCTCTAAAGACATTGTCTTAGTTTCTCTGCTATATCTATTAGTAAAGATAGTTACCTGTGTATTTATATCTAATATAGTAGCTTACTATTAGTTGCCTAATGCAATTATTTCTAATCAAGAGACGTAATTCTTTAGCAACATCTAGTAGATAATATGTTAATTACTAAAAATTATATACAGACTCTCTATAGCCTTTAACTCTTAAACAAATAAGAGCACTAAATATATAAACTCTATAGTAGAAGCCTATTTAAGAGCCTATATTAACTAGGCCTAGAATAATTAGTCTACTTAGGTGCCTGTAGCCTAGATTGTAATTAAAGAACAGGTAGCTATATCTACAGAGTTTAGCTCTTTTTTCCTTTAGTATAGTTATAATATAGATCTAGTCTAGATAAACCTAGACTTTATAGCAGAGTTGTTGTACTAATACGCAAGGAAACCTAGTAAAGCTGCTATAAGTATAGTGTAGAAGTTTACTAAAATAATTAACTTTATTAAAGCCTAGATAGTAGAGGCCTAGTAGATATAAGAATAGTAAGCTAATATATACTAAAAGAAAGCCTCTTAGCTAAAGGTTAGGGATAAAGTCTAGGTAAAGCTATGAAACTAGTTCTTAAACAGCTAAGTAAGTAGAAAGCTAGACTAGAAGAGCTTAAAGTTTATAGTTATAGAGGTTATCTTCTTATATAATATTAAACTAGACGTTGATAGTAATGTCTATCTTGTCTTTTATATTAACTAGCTTAAGTTATACCTATAGAACCTTCTTAATAGATAATTAAATAACAACCTCTAGCCTAGTTCCTTAGTTATTACTAATAATAATAGTATATCCTCTAAAGAATAAAACGTTAACTCTATCTATAGAGAAAGATAATCTAGAAGAGAGAGTTAGAGATATAAATACCTAGTATAATAAGAAAGCTATATTAGTAAGATACAGGAAAGAGAAGATATTTATAAAGACCTAGAAGCCTCTAATAGATAGCTGTCTGTAATAAGGAATAGAAGAAATAGGAATAAGAACTTACCTCTAGGATTCTAGTTAGAATCTCTAGAGGAGTATAACTAACTCTCTTATTCCTAATAGAGGAAGAGGAGAAAGATAAAGAGAGAATATAGGTATAAGTAAAGAGAAGAAGTACTAGTTTATTAAGGAGATTATTTATTGTATTAGCCTATCCTAAAGGATAGACTACCTTAGATAGAGGCTATATTGTTATAAAGAAGAAGATCTATAAGCCTAGGTATTATCTAGCTAGAAAATCCTAAATACTGCAGATAAAAGAAGACCTAAGCACTACTCTTAGTAGAACCTCTGCTACTACTATTATTCTTATTACCTGCAGTACTGTTAGTAACATTCTAAATAAGTATTTAGACAAAGTTCTTATATCTAGTAGTAGAGGGGATCTTAAGATATGTGCAGAGGTTAGCCTTAAAGTAAGGAAAGTGTATAAGCAGTGTTAAGTTAATAGTAAGCTATATTAAGTAAGGAATTAGTAAATACTTTAAAAAACAGGTAAGAAAAGAGGAAATAACTTAGTAGAGTCTTAGTCTAGACTACTACCTCTTTAGCAGTAATAGTAGTATACTCTATAAAGACTACAGCAGTAAAAGAATAAGCCTTAACCTTATTAACATTAGCCTTATACTTAGACTACTTAGTCTTAAAAATAGCAATAGATAAGCAGGTATTAGGCTAGAATATAAGGTAAGTATAATATAAAAGGTTCTTACACTTCTTAAAGTCTACTTAAATAGGCTTAATAATACTTAGAAGCTTTATAAAGTTAACTTTAAAGAACTGTAAGAAGATATAGTACTTATTTAAAGTTTTCTAAGTCTTATATAAGGCCTAGCAGATAATTAGCTAGAGAGAAGAACACTAAGTAATAAGAACTAGAAACTTACCTTATAGCAGTAAGTATAGCTAAGAATATAGTTAGCATAGCTAGTAGAGCAGCTGCTAGCAGTAAAGGTGCAGACCTAGCTAGATAATATATAGTTAATACAGACCTTAGAATCTATATAGCTGCTAGCGTGTTAAGTATATAGAGACTACTTACTCTAACTCTTAGCCTAGTTATTAGTAGAAGTATTAATAAAGGCTTTCTTAATCTTATTATTCTTAAGAACAACGTTCTCTATTATAAGCTTTACCTTCTTAGCTACGTAAGTGTTAGAAGGGGTAGAATCTGCAAAAGTAGTACTGCAGGCCTAAGTAAAGTAAAAGAGTTAGTAAATAAGTAGACTAGAAGAGGAGAGTAACTTACCTACTTACTTTACGCCTTCTTGTTAGGGGAACGCAAAGTAGTAAGCAATCTAGAAAGCACTATTATTAAATTAAGTAGAGTAGGGCAGTTAAATAGTTAGATAGTAGTAGAGTCTTAGGTAGAAGGCGTGTAGGCTTAAAACATAGTGTAATAGATAATATAGAAAGTAGAGAGTAAGTGATAAAGTTGTTTTAACTAAGATATATGCTAATAAATAAGAAATAAGTAAAAGAGTACTATAACAGGCTAGGCCTAGGTACTAGCTTCTTAGTGTATATTACCTTAGTAGTACTCTAGCTTACTCTCTTAGTATAGACTAGAGCCCTACTATAGAGCTAATATATTGAAAACAAGGTTATAAAAACTCTGTAACCTCTGCTCTAAAGGTTGTTCTCTATTAAATCTATCTTATATTCTGCTAGCAAATTCCCTTAGAGGTTAGCTCCTTATACTTTCTATTTTAGTAATAAATATTACTTTAGATACTATAATACTATATCTTAAACTCTTCTATTACTATATAAAGGCTTTAAGTTACATACTAAGCTTCTATAATTATTATAGTCTAGTTTAAGCAAACTCTAAAATAAAAGATCTACGTAACCTAAACTTAGCTCTACTAGCACAGCAATGTACACTAATAAATTAGTTAACTTATACTTAGTTTTAGCTAAGGCTATGTATCTCTATAGTAAAGGACCTAGGTATTTAGTCTTTATTATTTAACAATTAGATACTACTACTACTAGGAGTGCTTTAGCTAATAATAACTTTAAAAAATTTTTCTAGCTTCTAAAAGCCCTCTTACTCTCTAACTTACTTACTACAGAAGAACTTAAAGAATATACTAACTTTATTCCTACTTTTAACTAAGCTGCAGCTAAAATACTCCCTAATTATAGTAATTTTAACTATAAAATTAAAGTTAAACTAGGTAATAACCTGCCTAATTACTGCCTTTAACCTTTTTTAGAATAATAAATAAAGGCTATCAAACATTACATTAGAAAAAATAAGTTTAGAGAATTTATTAAGTGCTGTAACTTCTTAGCTTAAAATAATCTCCTTATTATAGCTTAGCTAGGTAGTTGCCTATATATATATATATATATTATTAGGAATTAAGTCAAGCTACAGTTAAAGACTGATACTCTATTTCTATTTTTTAGGAGACTATAGCCTACCTTAATAAACCTAACATCTTTTTAAAGTTTGATATTATTTATGCTTTCTATTAAATTTGTTTAAAACCTAGCTTAGAATAGCTTACTACATTCTCTACCTAAAGTAGCACCTATTAGCACAAAGTTATGCCTTTTAGTCTATACAACACTCCTGCAACACTTTAACAGGCTATTAACAAAGTACTTTTTAAACACTTATATTAATTTTATACTACTTATTTAGATAATGTATTAGTATATTCTAACACCTTTTAGAAACACAAAGCGCATATTAAATAAGTTCTTAGCTGCCTTAAGAAATATAGATTCTATATTAACTCTAAGAAGTCTAAATTCTATAAGAACTAAGTTAAGTTTCTTAGCATAATTGTTATAGATTAAGTTGTATAAATAGACTCTAATAAGGTTTAGGCTATTTAAGAATAGAAAGTGCCCTAAACAGTGCCTAACAGTCTTTTATTTCTTAAATTTACTAGATTTTATTAACAATTTATTTAAGGCTACTTCTTTATTACTCTTCTGCTTATACAAGCTATTAAGTCTAATGTTATTACTAAACTATTATAGAAAAACCTAGACAAGCCCTATTATACAGTGTAGTATAGAAAAGTTAAACCTAGATAGGCCTATATTAATGCTTTTACGTAACTAAAGAAAGCTTTTACAGTTAACTTTGTCTTATAGTATTTTAACCCTAGTTAGCTAATCTTTATTTCTATAAACTCTTCTAGGTAGGCTTCTAGTAGAGTTACAAAACAACGTAATGCTAAAAGCGCTTTATAATTTATAGTATTCTTCTTAAAAAAACACTCCTCTGCTAAATATAATTACAATATCTACAACATAGAACTAATAGCTATTATATAGTATTTAAAGAAGAGAAGCCTAAACGTATAGGCTCTCTATAGCTAATCTAGGTTATAACTAATTATAAGAACTTAGGAACGTTTATAACTACTAAGAAACTTAATTAAAGGTAACCCTGCTAGTTACTTTTGCTCTCTTAATTTAACTTTAAGATTATTTACGCACTAAGAAACACAAATAGCAAAGCAGGTACTCTTAGCTAGTAGGCCTTAGACGTTCCTAAAGATAAAAACAATATACGGCTTATTAATACTTACTAGATTGTTTTATAATTTAAACACTTATCTTCTAGTATAGTACCTGTAATTTAGGCTACTCTGTAGGCCTTATTACTCTCCTCTAAACAGAGTTTCTCATTTATTACTCTAGATAATTAAGTAGTAGCTTAACTCTGTACTACTTAAAGCCTAGCACCTAACTCTAATATAGACAACAAAGAGCCTATTAATATTATTATAATAAGCTAGTAAGAAGTAACTTAGTTAATAAATTATATTTAATTAGTGTCTATCTGCTTTATATATATAAAGCCTACTTATATATAAGGAAATTTTAGAGATTATATAATCTTACTAAATTAAGTTTATAAGTAGTTATAGAGCTGCTTATTTTGTAAGTCCTTACTAACTAAGTAACTAGTAGTTAAATTACATACTCTATTCTGCATAACACACCCCCTAGGTAGTTTAGTATAGATTATCTGCCTTCTAAGCGCCTAGTATATAACCTAAGTAATTATCTTATAGTTATGTTTTGCTTTGAACTAATTTAGGCTTCTAGTTATTAACTAGTTGCTTATAGATAGATTTCTCTCTATTTAGCATATATAGGTGTTAATGTTTAGAAGGCAAAAGTAAGTATAAGATTTTATAACTAACAGCGTAGTTTTGTTGTTATATAACGCCTAATTATTAAGAGAAACTAAGTATTACTCCTACTTTTACTCGGCTTAGAGTGTCTTATAGAAACTGTTAACTCTCTTAATATCTCTGTTTCTTTAGCTATCTTATTAAACATAACTATACGTATGCTTAAATTTAACTCTAATTAACCTCTATACTCCCTTATTACTTACTAGTAATTCTTTTCTTATGCTATTACTTCTTAGTAGCGTTGTTTTATTCTTTTTTTTGTTATAGTAGCTCTAAAGCTCTATTAGTAAGCTTTAGTAGTTGTTATAACTAGATAGTATTTAAATTAAGCTTCTTCTAGTCCTACTATCTACGCTTTTAAACCTTTAGCTAATATAGTATAGAAATAATCTAAAGTAAAGCACCTTATATGCACTGCTACTACTAATACCTATAACTACGCTGCACGTGCTCTTACTACTACTACTACTCTGCTACTGCTACTACTACTACTACTACTACTACTACTACTACTACTACTACTAAGGTACTTAATAAGCTGTTAGTCTACTATCTAATAGCTTATTAAGTACCTAGTATTAGAGCTACTAGAGATAGAGCTAGTAGACACGCTAGTTTTATCTCATAGCGTAACAACTCTAGTAAGTAACTCTATTCTTATAAGTAATTACTATTATAGCTATTTAGGTCTATAGTAGGTTAGTAAGCTATATATTACTATCTATATAATAAAGGAGATAGTTAATAATAGCTATTATGCCTAGACCTCTCTAGAGTATAGATAGGTAGCTATTTATTAGGTTTTTAAGCTCTATAGCTACTAGGCATATACTTAAAAGAGCTGCTACTAGTAGCTGTAGTAGTATTTTACACCCTAAGAAGGAGGTTGTTCTCTCTATTAGTTTTAATAAAAAAGATCTTCTCTTTCTCTACTAACTAGCTTTTTCTAGTAACTATTTTCTCTGTAATATATACTAGATAGGTTAAGGTGTACTAAAAAGCACTTATAAGCTTACCTAGGCAGCGGTTTTATAAGTCTATTAGCTAGTATATTACTTATTCTTAAATATATTACCTTAATAATTCTCTTAGCATACTCTTATTTTAACTACATGTTTTAAATATCTATATAGCGTAGCTAAGTAGTTAGCTACTTACTCTCTTTAACAACTAATTAGATAGTTTATTAGTTATTATAGAAGATCTTCTATAGTACTTCTAAATCTAAACATAGTTTTGTTAGAAATTACTTTAGAGTAATAAACTCCTTAGCTATATACTCTAATATAAGTAATTTAGCTTCTATTATAGAAGTAGTTATAGTTAATTAACATACTACTTTCTAGATAATTAGACCTCTAAATAATTAGACTATATACTCTTAAGAGGATCTATAACTCTTCTAATTATTAGCAAATAAAGTATTACTCTAGATAAGCAATTAACTGCTATTATAAGCTTTATACCTTATACCTATGTACTTAGTTTAATAGAGGTATACTAGTACTTAAGCAGCTACTTTAAAGTAAGCTACTCCTAGATTAGTTAAATAGTAAGAGAGTTAAGAAGCAGTATATGCTATATCTAGTTAGATTATAATTGCTGTGTAGAGTATAGACTCTACCTATTCCTAGTAAGCTTTAACTTCTTGTTTTACAGCTTCTCTAGTATACTTAAGCAGCTCTTCTGCTAGTAATAGTACTAATAGAAAGGATCTATTACCTACAACTTTAAACTTAGTAGCTATTTTAATAATACAGGCATTATTACTAAGTATTATAGTTTTAGCAGATTTATCCTATCTAATCTAAATTTTTAAGAACTATTTAGCTGCTCTATATATAAGAAGCTAACCTCTAAGGGAATTTACTACTAAACTATAAGATAGATTTTATAGAGAGCAACCTCTAGGATAAAGGTTGCAGAGTTTTTATAACTTTGTTTTAGGCACGTTAGCTCTGTAGCAAAGCTCTAGTCTATGCTAGAAAGTATAAGCTAGAGTAATGCTAAGGCAGTGTACACTAAGAAGCTAGTACCTAGGCCTAGCCTATTATAGTACTTTCCTACTTATTCTTTATTTATTAGCGCGCGCCTTAGTTAAAACAACTCTATTACCTACTTCCTACTTTCTATATTCTCTGTTATACTATATTTTAAGTCTATATACTTTTCTCTTATAATTCTACTACTATCTAATTATTTAGCTGCTCTGCCTGCTTAATTCTAATAATAGTGCCTTCTAGATTACTAACTATATTGCATTTACCTAATAAGAAGGCATAAGGCAAGTAAGTAAGTTACTCTATTTTTACTTGTAATTTGCCTATTTACTAACTCTTTTACCTTACTTAGGCCTGCAGCGCTGCTTCTGCAGATCCTACTCTTCCTACTACTTACTTAGCTAAGAAGGTAAGGCTTATAGTAGAAGATATTAAGCTAGAAGATAAAGAGATTAAGAAAGCTTTTAACAATATTCTAGCTAATAATTAGGCTAGAGCTCTAGGTAAGTAGTTCTTGCATACCTAATACGCTAGTAGTTTTATAGATTTTAAGGTCTGTATTAACAATATATTATATAATAGGCTAGGCCTAGGTGCTAGCTCTGTAGCGTACACTGCCTTAGCATTACTCTAGCTTGCGCTTCTTAGTATAGACTAAAGCTCTGCTACAGAGCTAACGTATCTAAAACAGAGTTATAAAAACTCTGTAACCTCTATCCTAGAGGTTGTCTTCTATTAAATCTATCTTGTATTTTACTAGCAAATTCCCTTAGAGGTTAGCTCCTTATAATTAGATTTAATTACTAAATAAGGATTAATAAGCAAGACGTATAACAACGCTGCTAGGCGTCTAGGAGAATACGGCATTAAGCTATACACTAGTAACAACAATTAATTAGACGTTAGGACTAAACTCTAGAACCTTGCTACTACGTTAGTACCTAAAGAATAGTAGGAGGAGCTTCTAGCTTACGTACTAGAACGCCTAACTACCTACCTATTATAAGCAACCCTACCTAAGGCTGCAGTAGCTATTACTAACAACAAGGCCTACCCTATAACAGACTCTAACTAAAACCTATAATAGGAAGATATAGGTAAAACTATATAAAGGCTAGTTAAAGCCTAGGTCTAAGCCTATGTTGCATCTATAGGATTGCTAAACTATAGTGCAATACTCTCTACCTCTGTATAAATAGTTAATAACAGACTAAGCAAGACTATAAAGTTACCTAATATAGGCAAGTTTAGTAGCAACTAATAAGTATACTAGACGTTTAAGTCTTAGATAAAGGATAACCTAAGTTCTATAGGGGACTAGAAAGCTGTCCTAGGAGTTACCTATATGTTTAACAGGCTAGAAGGATAGGCTGCGCAGGTTAGGTTATTATAGAAGAACTGTAACCTAATAGGTACAACTGCCTAGTTCTAGGACTTTCTAGACAAGTAGTATAAAGACTTACTATTTAAGGAGCGCTCTTAGCAGAAACTCTAAACTATTACTATAAAGAAGAGTAACTAGAGTGTTAAGTCTTTTAATACAGAGTTTATCTAGCTAGCCTATAATGCTGCTAAAGAGGACAACACAAAGAACCTTAAGACTAGGTATATATCTATACTCTAACTAGACCTCTAGGACAAGATAGTATTAGTAGATATTCTAGACAACTAGGACCTCTAAAGCCTTATAGCTAGAGTCTTAGCAGTAGAGGTTAACCTCTGTAGGTCTAAAGCACTAACAAACAGCACCTTTAGACAACATACACGCAGAATAAACCTAGATAGTATAGACTAGGAACCTACTAGAGTCTACTGTAGGAAGATTAAGTCTAAATAACTAACTATAAGTAGAGTAGTAGACTTAGGAAGTTATAAACTAGCAGAGAGCTGCTAACGTCTGTTTAAGAATGTGAAAGAAGAGTTACTACGTAGGCAGATACAATCTAGCCCTAGCTAAGAGACTAGAGAAAGTCTAGGTTTAGAGTGCAATTACTAAGGTTTCTAAAACAATAATTCACTAACAAGGTTTAGAAAACTAGAAACTTTGTTTTAAAGGCGTAAATAGGGGTTAGGAAAAGAAGTTATAAAGAGGAGAGAACTGTTCTAGGAGTTCTACTAGCAGTAGCTAGATAGTAAGCCTATATTACTGCATATAATAGTACAAGACAACACTGTAGCATATATATTAATTAATACTAGTGTTAATATAGTATAGTCTTCTCTAAGTTCGCATTATAAAACAACTTCTAACGCACTTCTACGTATAGACGTAAGGTATTAGGCATAGCTAGAAAAGTAACCTAGGTAACTAATATTGTAAGAATAAAGATTAACATAGATAGCTATAGAGAGACCCTCTAGGTATATGTGCTAGATAGAGAAAGAAAGTACAACCTTATCCTAGGGAGACTATAGATAGACAAGAATAAGGTTACTATAGTACTAGCTAAGAAATTATTATTTATCTACTCCTTGCAGACGCAAGTTAGAAGCAGAGAAGGCGCCTGTCCTAACTAACTGCCTAAGCCTGTTAGCCTAGAGCTGTATTAGGCGCTAAGAAAGAGGTCTAAGATAGACTAGAACACAGAGCTATTCTCTATATTAATAGCAGATATCTAGAAGGCTCTAAAGAAGAAGAAGCTAATAGATTCTTAACTCTCCTAGAGTTCCTAAAAGATAAGTTTAGAACATTTATAAAGAAGAAAGCAGACAAGCTAGCACCTTACTATAGACCTAATATAGATTATGCTATTAAGCTAATTAAGCAAGACAGGAAACCTATAATAGTACTATAGACACTACTATACAACATGTCCTGCAAGGAGCTCCTAGTGCTCTAACAGCAACTTACTAGCTACTTAGATAAGAGCTTTATCTAAGTTAGCAAGTCTAGTACTTCTACTCTAGTACTGTTTGTTAAGAAACCTAGTAGAGGTCTCTAGTTCTGTGTTAATTATTAGGCACTAAACGCGATTACTAAGAAGGACTAGTACCTACTACTCTAATCTATAAGACTCTCTTACAGATCTTAAAAGCAACATAGTTTACTAAGGTAGACGTTATCTAGGCCTTCTATAAGATTAGGATCGCTAAGAGAGATAAATAGAAGACAGCCTTCTAGACAAGATTTAGACTCTATAAGTAGCTAGTAACACTATTAGGTTGCTAACGCCCTAAGTACGTCCTAGCAGTATATTAACTAGGTCTTAAGAGAGTACTAGACAATAGTGCTCTGCCTACGTAGACAATATATTACTCTAGCAGCACCTAAGAGGAGTATAAGGCTAAGGTTCAGGAAATTGTCTGTAACACTATTTAGGTTAGCTAACGCCCTAAGTACGTCCTAGCAGTATATTAACTAGACAAATAGTGCTCTGCCTACGTAGACAATATATTAATCTACTCTAGCAGCACCTAAGAGGAGTATAAGGCTAAGGTTCAGGAAATTGTCTAGAAGCTAGGAGCTGCAGAGTTGCACCTTAACGTAGGAAAGAGTAAGCTTTCTGTTAAGAGCACTAAGTATTTAGGATTTATTATTAAGGCTAGTAAGGGTATCTAGATAGACTCTGCTAAGGTTGCTGCTATAAAGTTATAGGAACCCCTAAAGACAGTAAATGTCCTTTAATTACAATCTAGGCTATAGGCACCTAAGCAGACTAATTATCCTAAGCCTAGTTAATATAGGCTCTTAAGTAGGCTTCTACTATAGAGTTTATACGTTTAGTGCTTCTATCTGTTTAGAGGTAAAAGGCCGTAGAAAGTCTCTGTGTAATTTTTAGCAGTTAGCACATTATCTACTAGAAGTTGCTAAGGAACTGCGTCCCTTAATTAGAGATAATTACGTTAGGCAACTAGTAATAGGCTACTATATTAGATATAAAAGCACAGGTAACTGTCTTTACTAATAGGTCTAGTAGAGGAACTAGAATAATGTTCTTAGAGAGTCTGTCTGTAACAACTATAAGGTTATAGTTACCTTTACTCTTAGGTAGGTCTGTTATAAAGTCTATAGAGATTTCCTTCTAAATTCTATTAGGTAAAGAGAGGGGTTTGAGAAGTCCCTGCTTTAGTTCTCTCTATAGCTTTATTCTTCTGCAGATATTGCAGTTCTCTACGTACTATTATAAGGCAGTTAACATCTCTAGCTAGAAGTAGGCTTAGAAGAGGATTGTATACATGTTTCCCCGTCCTAGATAACCTGTAATTAGAAAATAATAGGTGTTGTTAATAATCCTAGTCTTAAGAGTATTAGAGTTTAGAGCCTATACTCTTCTATAGTAGTATAGTTAGTCTCTATTATCTATAGAGCACTTAAAAAGGGAAACTTTAAAGTTAAGCTATACAGGAAACTTCTAGGCTTCTAAAGAAAGAGAAGACTTAGTAAGCTAGTAAGTATTATTATTCTTAGCAGCGTTTTTTTAAACTGTTTTAAATTCTTTAATACTATTATATAGTTCTAAGTTCCTAGCTAAAGGCATCTCTTTATGCGTTTGTTCTAGTTTCTTATAGTAGTTTTTTTATAGCTCTTTATTTAGAAGGGTTATAAGAAGAAGTTAGTCTGCTCTATATAGTTCTAAGAAGAAAACCTGTATAATATTAGCAGAGTTGTCTTTTAGGCTAGTCTTTACTACTTGCGTAAATAGTTTTAACAGTTAAAATTATCTAGTCTTAGTCTTCTTATCTCCTATAGATAAGAGGATGTCTTCTTCCTTTCTTAAGAGTGTGTCTGCTTAGTTATTAACCTTACTAGGCTTATAGGTAAAGATAAAGTTAAACTAGCTAAGAAGGCTTAACTACTAAACGTGTCTTTTAGAAAGAAGTTAGGCCTTATAGAAGTACTCTAAGTTTTTACTATTAGTAATAACTATCAATCTCTCTACTTGTTTTAGCTCTATACTCTATCCTTAGAGGTATTTAATTACTACTAGCATTTCCTTATTATAAATAGTATAGTTTACTTCTGCCTTAGAGTTCTTAGCTAAGAAGTATACTACTATACAAAGTACCTTGTCTTTTCTATATTAAGATAGTACTCCTCTTATTACTTATCCTAACGTGTTATACTCTAGTACTATCTCTAGATCTAGGTTAAAGTTTATAAGTACTAGTTCTCTAGTAAATACAGCTTTTATAGTATTAAAGGTATACTACTAGGGGTTCCTCTACTTAAAGATTACGTTCTTTCCTGTTAAGTATATAAGAGGTTCTGCTATACTAGAAAACTAGTTAATAAACTATTAATAGAAGTTTGCAAACTCTAGGAAGCTTTAAATTTCTTTTACTATCTTTAGAAGTTCTTATAACTTTATAGTAGTAATCTTTATAAAGTCTATCTAGATACTCTTACTAGCCTTAATAATAAATTCTAAATACTTAGTGCTCTTAATAGAGAACTTACTTTTTTCTATGTTAAGGTGTAACCCTACAGCCCCTAGCTTCTAGATAATTTCCTTAACCTTAGCCTTATACTCCTTTTAGGTGCTACTAGAGTAGATTATCACATTATCTATATAGGTAGAGCACTATTTATCTAAGTACTCTCTTAAGACCTAGTTAATATACTGCTAGAATATACTTAGGGTGTTAGCTAACCTAAATAGTGTTACTAGCTACTTATAGAGTCTAAATCTTGTCTAAAAAGCTGTCTTCTATTTATTTCTCTTAGTAATCCTAATCTTATAGAAGGCTTAGATAACGTCTACCTTAGTAAACTATATTGCTTTTAAGATCTGCAGGAGAGTCTTATAGATTAGAGATAGTAGGTTCTAGTTCTTTTTAGTAATTATATTTAGTACTTAATAATTAACATAGAACTAGAGGCTTCTACTAGGTTTCTTAATAAATAGCACTAGAGTAGAAGTACTAGACTTACTAACTTAGATAAAGCTCTAATTTAAGTAGCTAGTAAGTTGCTATTAGAGCACTAGGAGCTCTTTACAGAATATATTGTATAGTAGCCTCTATAGTACTATTATAGGTTTTCTATCTTGTTTAATTAGCTTAATAGCGTAATCTATGTTAGGTCTATAGTAAGGTGCTAGCTTATCTACTTTCTCCTTTATAAATGTTCTAAACTTATCTTTTAGAAACTCTAGAAGAAGGTTTTAAGAATCTATTAGCTCCTTCTTCTTTAGGGCCTTTTAGATATCTGCTATTAATACAGCAAACAGTTCTATGTTCTAGTCTATCTTAAACCTCTTTCTTAGCGCCTAATACAGCTCTAGGCTAACAGGCTTAGGTAGTTAGTTAGGATAGGTGCCTTCTTTACTTCTAACTTGCGTCTGTAAGAAGTAGATAAATTATAATTTCTTAGCTAATACTATAGTAACTTTATTCTTATCTATTTATAGTCTCCCTAAGATAAGGTTGTACTCTCTTTCCCTATCTAGTATATATACCTACAGGGTCTCTTTATAGCTATCTATATTAATCTTTATTCTTATAATTTTAGTTACCTAAGTTACTTTTCTAGCTATACCTAATACCTTATGTCTATATATAGAAGTATATTAGAAGTTATTTTATAATATAAACTTAGAGGAGACTCTACTATATATTAAACACCTAGTATTAATTAATATATGTACTACAGTGTTGTCTTATCCTATTATATGCAGTAATATAGGCTTACTATCTAGCTACTACTAGTAGAACTCCTAAAACAGTTCTCTTCTCTTTACAACTTCTCTTCCTAACTTATATTTACGCCTTTATATAGGAGTTTCTAGTTTTCTAAACCTTTGTTAGTAGAATTATTAGTTTTAAAAACCTTAGTAATTATACTCTAAACCTAGACTTTCTCTAGTCTCTTAGCTAGGGCTAGATTGCATCTGCCTATATAGTAACTTTTCTTTCTATATTTTAAACAGACGTTAGTAGCTTTCTGCTAGTTTATAACTTTCTAAGTCTGCTACTCTGCTTATAGTTAGTTATTAGACTTAATCTTCCTACAGTAGACCTTAGTAGGTTCTTAGTCTATGCTATCTAGGTTTATTCTGCGTGTATATTGTCTAAAGGTGCTATTTATTAGTGCTTTAGACCTATAAAAGTTAACCTCTACTACTAAGTCTCTAGCTATAAGGCTTTAGAGGTCCTAGTTGTCTAGAGTATCTACTAATACTATCTTGTCCTAGAGGTCTAGTTAGAGTGTAGATATATACTTAGTCTTAAGGTTCTTTACATTATCCTCTTTAGCAGCGTTGTAGGCTAGCTAGATAAACTCTGTATTAAAAGACTTAACACTCTAGTTACTCTTCTTTATAGTAACAGTTTAGAGTTTCTGCTAAGAGCGCTCCTTAAATAGTAAGTCTTTATACTACTTATCTAGGAAGTCCTAGAACTAAGCAGTTATACCTATTAGGTTATAGTCCTTCTATAATAACCTAACCTGCGTAGCTTGTTCTTTTAGCCTGTTAAACATATAGGCAACTTCTAGAACAGCCTTTTAGTCTACTATAGACCTTAGCTTATTCTTTATCTAAGACTTAAACGTCTAGTATGCTTATTAGTTGCTACTAAACTTACCTATGTTAGGTAGCTTTATAGTCTTACTTAGTCTGTTATTCATTATTTGTATAGAGGTAGAGGGTGTTACACTATAGTTTAGTAATTCTATAGATATAATATAGGCTTAGACCTAGTCTTTAACTAGCCTTTGTATAGTTTTACCTATATCTTCCTATTATAGGTCTTAGTTAGAGTCTGTTATAGAGTAAGCCTTATTATTAGTAATAGCTACTATAGCCTTAGGTAGGGTTGCCTATAATAGGTAGGTAGTTAGAGGTTCTAGTACGTAAGCCAGTAGCTCCTCTTGCTATTCTTTAGGTACTAATATAGTAGTAAGGTTCTAGAGTTTAGTCCTAATATTTAATTAATTATTATTACTAGTGTATAGCTTAATGCTATACTCCTCTAAACGCCTAGCAGCGTTATTATACGTCTTACTTATTAATTCTTATTTAGTAATTAAATCTAATTGTAAGAAGCTAACCTCTGAGAGAATTTGCTAGTAAAATACAAGATAGATTTACTAGAGATTAACCTCTAGAATAAAGGTTGCAGAGTTTTTATAACTCTGTTTTAGACATATTAGCTCTATAGCAGAGCTTTAGTCTATGCTAGAAAGCGTAAGCTAGAGTACTACTAAGGCAGTATACACTAAGAAGCTAGCACCTAGGCCTAGCTAATTACACTATAATCCTTAATCTAGTACTTGTTTATTAATAAGCTTATTAGCTTCTTAGCAGATACTTAATTATTATTATAGAAAGTAAGGAGAATATTATCTATATAGAATAGTAGTATAATTTTCTACTTAGCGTTAAAGAAGAGGTAAAGCTTCTCTTTTAATACTGTAAGTCTAAGCTCCTAGAGATTTCTAGAAAGCTTTTTATACTATAGTAATAGAGAATCCTATAGCCTATAAGGAGCTTATAGTAATAGTACTACTATCTTAAGTTTCTAGAAACTATTAGGCAATCTACAGAGCAATTAGAGTTAGTCCTAGTAACCTATATTAAGAAAGGCTTCTGTTATATTATACTACTAGAGTTCTAGGTTAAATTAGGCTACTATAGCTACTAGAGTACAGGAAGATTAAGAAGCAAGTGTTATAGTATAAGTAGAGATAATTAAATCTTTAGCTTAGAAGTCTCTTCTAATGTATAATTAGGCTTCATACTTAAGAGAGTAGCTATCTTAGTTAAACTTATAAGTAAACACCTATTTCAGCAGTAGAGGCTTTACTATAGAGCTTAATCTGTTAATTTCTACCTAGGTCTTTTTCTTAATTAGAGTTATAATCTCTTTTTTACACGCCTAGTAGAAAAAAGCTCCTAGGAGGTAGTAGAAAAGATCTTTCTACATCTTTAAGAGAGGTAGAAGATTTTCTTAGTATATCTAATAATTTAGTTAGATAACTCTCTTATTTTATAAAGTAGTAGTAATAATTACTAAGTGTAAAGTAAGGTACTTCTTTCTATTGCTATACTTATCTATCTAATCTATTAGTAGAGATAGAAGCTATAAGTACTAGTTATAAGGCTAAATTAAGCTTATCACTACGTACTAGCTTACTCTGTTATTAGCTAGTTTGTTATATTCTCTGTTAGCAATCTAGCAGCTCTGCTTAGTAAGTAGGCTCTAGACTACATGCTAATAAAAGCGCTAGCTACTAGCCTTATCTACTCTTTCTATTATTCTAAAAGACAGAGAGGTAATAATCTATAATATAGAAGATAATAGATTATTATGATTCTAGTTGCTTACTAAGTTGCTCTCTTCTTTTATAGTTAAGTGCACTTCCTATAAACACCTAGTTAGGTCCTCCTCTTACTAAGAAGCTTCTCTACTATGTACGAGTTGCTCTAGTTCTAGTGTTTAGTTAGGGGAAAGTAGGCCTATCTCTTAATTTTGTATTAAATAGATTTCTAACAGCTAGCTAGCTAAGCTAACTATACGTTTAGCTTTTTCTACAGGAGCTTTCTCTGTACTAGACTAGCTATCTAGTACTAGAGTTTCTTTCTAAGCATTGCCTCTAAGCTATTAGTTAGTAGGTAAATTAATTAATAGGTCCTACTTAGTAATAGAGAGTTTAATTACTTCTCTTGTATCTATTATCTTTTTAGGTCTATATAAGAGGTCTATAAATACAGCTAACTTAGTTACTAAAATAGTAGTAGACTTATTAGCTTTATTATAAAAGAGTTTCTTATTAAAGGTTATATTATATGTTATAATAACCTAGTTAAGTGTAGAGGCCTATATCTAGGATATATTAGATGCTTAGTAAATAACTAAGTAACTAATATAGCTTCTAAGACTAACTTTAAATCCTCTTCTATTACACCTAGCTACTCTTTCTCTATTTAATAGATAGGCACAGCATTATCTATAGGCGTATATTCTACTCTTATTAGGCCTTAGATTAGCTGTTAGTGCTTTTACCTGCTTTAGTTTATACTAGCAGAAAGAGTAAGTAAACTAGTAATTAAGCTCTTTATTAGGACTCTACAGATTGTTTTAGTATATTAGACTTATATTATAGAGCTATACTGCTGCTATAATAACCTCTAGCTAGAGCTTCTTAAGTAGGTTAGTACTACTCCTTATCTTAATAGATTTAGTAATTATTTTCTACTCTACCTACTTAGCTGCTCTATTTAGTTTATATATATATAGAGGTACTTACTTAATGTTAATCTCTTGTTTAAGCGCCTAGCATTTGTATACAAAGCTCCCTCTCTATAAGAGGGTAGCAGTGTTACTATCTTAGCTAATTTTATAGATTTAGAGCTTATACTAGGTAGTAACCTAGCTTAAAAAGTTTATAAGCACTTATAATATCTTAACTTAAGTTTTACCTTACAGGGTATAAATAAAGAGCTTTCTACTATAGTACTTCTTAATTAAGAGCACCTATAGCTCTCCTCTTCTTCTAAGTAGTATATTAAATAAATCCTACTTAATTCTCTAAAATAGCTTAGCAGGCCTTTTGCGCTTTTATTAGAAAATTACTTACTTAGTATAAGTTATAGTACAGATCTTATAATTCTTCTAGAGTATCCTATTAATAAGTATACTATACACTTCTTTTACTAGAGCCTATAGTGCTTTAGGTCTTAAGTGTCCTATATATGCATACTATAGGTGCTCTAGAGAGCTCTTAGAGTATAACTTATAAGATTGTTTTTCTAGCCCTTAGCCGTTTTGTGTCTTGATTTTATAGCTAGATTTTAGGAAGAAACTTATCTAATACATTTGCAACAGTGCTACAAACAACAGCAATTACAGCAACAGTATCGCCTTACACTCCCTAGAAGTTAATTCTTCTAAACAATAACGTCTATTTATTATTATTCTACAGACCCTAGACATAATTATATAGCAGCAGTGCTATCTATTTACACTTACAATAACTCTGTTATTAATAACTAACTATTAACTACCTTACAAGCAACAACCTAAGCTACTCTATACCTTGCGCAGTTTCTACTTCTCTAAAGACTAGCAAACCTACTCCTTTAAAGAAGCCTATAAAAAGAATACCTAGAATAGTCCTATTCTGTCTTGCAGCTTAGGTAGCCTGCTCTAGTGTTGTTAAGGCAAGCGCTAACAAGACGCGCTAACTAAACATATATACTCTTATTGCTTTATTAATATTAAACTAGCAGTAGAAGATACTATTAATAAGGAGAGGTTGTATATAATTAATGCTATATTTATAATATAGGGCCTTATTGTTAATAGGCGCAATAGTACTAAGCAGGCATGCTTAGGGTATACTTTTACGCTGCTAGTATTAGAGAAGTCTAGGTCTTAGCGTTATTCTAGGGCTTAGGGCATATAAAGGAAGCTAGTATCTCTTGTTAGGAATTCTTTTAAATAACATGTTGCTTAGAGCAGTTAAAGAGGTAGATGTGTACAATGTTGTAGGCGCAGGATTAAGGTCTTATAGCTAGGTTATTAGTAGGCCCCTCTTACAAAATAGGCTAGTGTTTTTTAGTTAAGAGGTTGTTGCCTATAGTTAGTAGACGCTAACCTCTTAACCTACTAACCTACAAATCTAGAGATTCTAGTCCCTAACTAGTAGGTAGATATTAAGTCTTACCTGCCTACTAAGGTATGCTGTTAACTCTTAGATTTATTAGGAGTTACTTAACGTTTAACTTACTAAGTTACTCTAGCTCTAGCGTTATATAGGATGCGTTTACTAGGTTCTTAATAAACTTTTATTACAATACATATGTTACAATTTTAGTGCTATAGGCAGAGGGATTAGGCTTGTTTTAGTTAGTGCTTTTTGCTGTATACCCCTCTTTATTATGTCTTTCTAAACAAAATAAATTATAAGATTGTTTTATTACTATATTTAGGATAGAAGAGTTAAAATAGCAGGAAAGTAACTTATATTTAAAGGAATTAATGTTATAAGCACGCTTAAGTATAGTGTAAATAATACTCCTGTTTAAATTATTAATATAACTAATATATAAAGAG
Organism: Ascochyta lentis; assembly: GCA_004011705.1. Lineage (NCBI taxonomy): Eukaryota > Fungi > Ascomycota > Dothideomycetes > Pleosporales > Didymellaceae > Ascochyta > Ascochyta lentis. Next base: position 1,378,149 of record RZGK01000003.1, read on the forward strand.
GTATCTAGCTCTAGGTACTAAACTCCCTTCTCTTAGGGCTGTGCTTTAGAAAAATATTAATATATAACTTCTTATTATTTAGATAACTAGCTTAGGAATAAGTAGGAGATAGATTATTAATTTATATTTAGGTGTCTACTTAGGTTATTATTTATATGCTTATTAAGCGTCCTGTGCTCCTATTAGTTAATTGCTTAGTATACCTAATATAGGCAATTAACGCGTTGCATACGTAGTATAAGTAAAGAGAGAGTTAAATCTATTAGTAAGTTAGCCTAACCTTAGATAGAGTAGGTCTAGGTAAGCTAAGCTTCTAGTAGGTAGATTTAGCGTTTAGTAACGTTACAACACACCCTCTAGGCAAGTTAAGTATATAAGACTTGCCTATTTAGAAGCTTACGCTAGTTTTTGTTAAGGCATATGTTATATATACTAAGAATTTAGTAAGTAAGCTTTCTACAACACTAATCTATTACTTATTCTATCTTATATTTTAGTATAACCCTGCGCTATAGTTAAGGTTAGTACTTCTCTAATTAATCTACACTTATATCTATTGCTTAAATACTAATACCTATAGAAATATTCTACTACGTAGAAGGCGCATACTACTACTATATCTACTGCCTAATCTTCCTGCAGGCGCTCTGCCTTGCTTACTACCTTACTACCCCTAAGCCCTCTAAGCTTACTACTAGCTTCTCTCCTAGGCTTACTACTCTGCTAGCTGTTGCTATTGTTATTAGCACTACTGCTGCGCTCTTTCTCCTCTACACTGCTTTGCTCTCTCTTACTCTTGCTCTTGCGCTCTGCCTTACTTCTACCTCTGCGCTTACTCTTACTGCCTTCTACGCCTTTAGGTAATAAAAAGAAGTAGATGTTATCTCTGCTCTATACTTCTGCCTCTAGTACCTATAGTGCTAAAATAACCTAGTATAAGAAGTTATACCTAGAGTTTATTAATAGTGTCTTAGCTAGTTGTTTAAACAGTAAGTGCTATAATTACTTAGGTAGCAGCTTCTGCTACTAGCGTTGCGCCTCTAGGCACAACTACAACCTCTAGTAAGATCTTCTTACTCTCTTGTCTATTAATTGCTTGCTAATACTAATAGCCTCTTACTTGCCTTCTCTAAGGCCTGTAAGCTCCTAGTAGCTATACAGCGTAATCTGCTGCCTACAGACTTAGCTCTTAAGAAATTAAGAACTAAGTTCTATATAGTATTAGTAGTTACTAAGGTTGTAGTTGCTGCCTATAGCTCTCCTCTGCTGCTGTCCTCCTCCCCTAAGCTGCCTCTGCCTATACTTACTACTTCTGCTTCTACTACTAATACTGCTACTAATAAGAATAAGGTCTACGCGCTAGGTAAGCGCTATAAGAAGCAAGCTATTAAGCTTATTAATAGTCTTATTAATAAGTTTGTTAGTAAACTCTTCTTTGTTTAGATTAGGCCTAAGGCTATAGAGCTTTACTCTTTAATAATACCCTATTCTCTCTTCTAATCTATATATATACCTATGCCTTACTCTTCTATAACTGCTGTAATTATATCCTTAAGATTAAGCTAGTCTCTAAACCTCTTAAACTATTACCTTAATAGATTTTTTATTAATCTAACTACTAGTATACTATTAGTAGGAAGGTAAAGCACTTTAAACGTACCTGCAGCGTACTCCTGTTATAATATAAGGGCACTATAGGCAGGCAAGAGAGATAGGACGAAACGTATAGTATTAGATAAGATAAGAGACGAATCCTTAGGGGTTAAGCCCCTAAGAATTTAGGGGAATATATACGTGTGTGTAGGCTCTAAGGAGTAACTATAGTCGCCCTAAGGTGTTCCTAAGAGTTAGCATACCTAAGGTAGAAAGCCTCTAATAATAGCCTCTCCTCTTCTTATAGTCTGTTCTAGACTGCTAAACTCTATATGCTAATACTTGCTAGTTTAAACTCTGAAAAAACCTCTAATATAAGAGGAAAATAGTTAGGAGAAAGCTAGTTTGCTTGTTAGTAGGTGTTTAAATCTATTAATTACGTTAGTATAAACAACTCCCTACAGGGTGTAGCTAGCACTAGTTTACTACTTACTAAGTAACCTTACCTTTAGATCCTTTAGAATTAGAAACTCTAGAACCTGTAGTTAAGACTGTTAGAGAGTTAAGTAATAGTTTAGTAGATTACTAAATAAGTGTTTAGCTAGTACCCCCCTGTAGAGTGTCTGCAGCCTTACTCTAGTCCCCTTAAGAATCTAGTACTCTTAGTCTAGTAGCCTTAACTTCTAAGAGCATAGTAAAAGAAAGATATAGAACAAACTGTATAGTAATTGTAGTAGGTTCTCCCTATAGGATACCTATTGCCGTACTGTAGTCTCTGTAGGGTACTACTGCTCTAAGTTTAGGGACTGTAGTTACCTAAGAGCTAGTGTTAGATATAGTAACGTACTACTCTAGGCTATTTTCTCTAACAACTTACCCCCTATAGGTTACTTAAGTGTCTAGGCTCTTTGTCTATAAGCTCTGCAGAGGCCTTCTCTTAGTTTAAATAACTACAGTTGCTAGGGGCGTAGACTTATTTACTTAACTGCTGCAATAGTTTAGCTAGATATATTATTACCTTTACCTAAGAGGTACTCTATAAGGTATCTAGTTAGTACCTAAGAGTTGTTCTTCTCCTACGCAAGTAGGCCCTAAGCAACACGCTATATATAGGTAGCTTATTATAACAATGTTAGGCGTTACCCTATATTTAGATTAACTCTGTTATAGAAGTCTATCTGCTAATTGCATAGTGTTCGCTATGCCTTTATTATATATTTAGTTATTATTTACTCTAGACTTAGGGCTTTGTAGATATATAGCAAGTGTTCTATTAGGCGCGTATTATTCCTTGCTAACTATGTAAAGTTTTAGGCGTTTAACTGTTTAGAAAGTAGGCAGTAAGGTAGCAGGACGTTAGCAGGGCAGCAGATAGAGGTAAGAGTGTTGCAGTATATAAAGAGTAGATACCTTAACTTCTTCTTTCTTATCTGCACTCTACTTACACTTATACACTTTCTACTCTATTTCTTTATAATTATGCCTCCTCTGCCTTTCTATATTAATAACGCTAAGTTACTAGACTTTGTGTACGTGTTACCTAACAACATAGCTCTGCAGCCTTCTCTTACTTAGTTCTAGTGTTATAGGTGCGTAACTAAGCTGTCTACTAAGTCTAGCTCTAACCCTAATAGAATAATTAAGTTGTTTATATAGGTCTTTAGGTGTTCTAAGAGGTTCTACGTACGTAAGAATAACTTAAGCATATATTCTAGATACTTAGGCAGTAACGCTAGTAGATGCGTTAAGGTAAGTCTAGAACTCTCCCTATTGCCTACCTAACGCTAATCTATATAGATTGCACCTTACTTCTACTGTACTATTAATATGCTTAACTTTCTTATTAAGTAAGCTAAACGCAAGATAAATAAAGAGACTACTTAATAAGGTACTACTATAACTAAAGATAACGTTCTAGCTACAACCTAGCACTACTAGCAGACTGCTTTTAACTACGCTAAAGCCTGCTGTATTAGTGCTGTAACCTATAAGGCTGCTGTCTAACGCCGTGTAAAGAACTTAGGTTTAGGTCTAGTAGACTATAATAAAGCTTGCTAGGTTTTGTATAAGTATAACCTGCAGCACTTTAATATAAGTTCCTAGTTCTTTTACCCTTACTGTAACTAACTTACGTAAGTAGCCTTAGGTACTGTTAGTTAGAAGGTAGCTTCTAATATAGTTATTAACGTTAATGTTAAGTGTATGTTCTAGCAGAATAGTGCTGCTAGGAGTGCAGAGAAGCGTTAGTACTACTACAGTACTAACGTGCCTTCTGCTAATAATACCCTAGTTACTCTCTTCTAGCAGTTAACAGTTTCTCCTACTAAGCCTGCAGCTTAGAAGACTCCTAAGCGTTGTTATTAAGGTAGTCTAGACTTCTATCCTAGCCCTACTAGAGGCTTATAAGGTCTTTCTCTTATTTTAGGTTGCTTTTTTAGATAATATATAGTAATAGATTAAATATAATAGTTACATAACCCTCTATACCTACTCTAGTGCTCTTAAGACCCTTATCTCCTACCTTAGATAGTTGCTAGACTAATCTACAGCCTTAGAACAGTAACTCTAGGTTAATATATCGTCTATAGTTTTATAGCATATGTAAGTATTATCCTAAGAAGACTTCCTTAGGTAACCTTTCTTCTGCTAAGGCAGAATTAGATTGCTTTACTCTACCTAAGTATTAGCTCTGCGCTTATAGGTAGATTGCTGTAGCGTATTAGTTGCTGTCTTAAGGTAATCTTAAAGGATTTTCTTACAGTAGTTAAGGTTCTCTAGTAGCTTCTAGGTAGCTTCTTTATTAGGCTAACCTAGCTACTTTACTAGATACTCTTACCTACAGGTTTATGTATTACAGTATTGCAGGATCTCTTTAACTTTATACCTCTCTACTAGAAGAGTGTCCTCTAGAATCTGCATAGAACCTAGCTAGAACTTCTTCTCTGCAAAGAGTTCCTTCTAGGGCTTAAGTAGTAATATATTAAACACTAGGTATACTCTGTCTATTAATAGTAGTAGGTCTAGCTTATAAGCTAGCTTACTAATCTTCTTTACAATAGTAAATAGACCTAGGTAACAGGCATTAAACTTCTTAGATAGTTAGCTAGTTACTAAGTTCTTTGCTTAGAGCAACACTTGCTCGCCTTTAGCAAAGTATCTATCTACCTACTTAGTGTTATACTAACAAGAATTGCTCTTCTAGGCGTACTCTAAGCTATCCTTTGCTGCTACCTATAGGTTATACTACTGCTCTAGCCGTCTAATTACCTGCTAGCAGAGGTCTAGTGCCTTTCTACTGTCTGCCTAGGCTTCTAGAGGACAGTATAGCTAGTACTTATCTAGAACTCTATTAAAGCCCTAGAGGTTAATCCCGTATACTACCTTAATAGGGGATTCTCTATATGCTAAGTAAGTCTTTAAGTTGTATGCGTACTCTACGTATAGTAATAAGTCTACTTAGTTGTCCTGTTAGTAGTTTATATAGATACGCAGGTAGGTTTCTAACTCCTAGTTTTAGCGTTCTGTCTGTCTGTTAGTCTATAGGTAAAAGGCTGTACTAAGGCAATAGTTAATCTTTAAATAATAGCAGATGTTAGACTAGAATTAGCTAGTAAACACTAACCTGCAGTCTAATATTAGAGTATTAGGGGGACTATGTTTAAGAAAGCACTGCTTAAGCAGTAGTTTAGCTACCTTCTAGGATGTAACCGTTTTAGTTATAGGTAGGTACTAGACATACTTACTAAACCTATTAACTAGAACTAGGATTAAGTTATACTTATTCCCCTAGTTATTCTTTAATATTAGTAGGTCTGTTATAAAGTCTAGGGAGTAATACTGCTAGAGTGTATTAGGTACTAGGAGTAGGACTAGCAGCCTCTATAGCTTGTGTCTGTAGATCTTGTTTAGTTAGTATACTGTATAATGCTAAACGTACTTATATATATTCTTCTTTAGGTTTAGCTAATAGTACTTTTATTTTAATAGCTAGGCAGTCTTCTTATAGCTACAGTAACCTTCTATAAAGTTGTTATAGTTCTTTGCAAGGATAGTTTAGTAAAGAGTTATATCTTAGAGAATCTACACTTTTCTACTTCTACGCAGGATCCTACTAGGGTTAACTTCCTAGTAGTAGTAACCCGTAGCTGCTCTGCTTACTTCCTAACTTATTAGCAACTTATAAGCAGCGTTCTGCTCCTAAACCTGTCTAATATAGTTAGTTAGGCGTTCTAGGGTATCTAGAGCATATATAGATTTGCCTTGCGCAGTATTATTTGCAAGGTAAGTAGGTAACCTAACTTATCTGTTAAGGTTATAAAGGAGAGCCTCTATAACGTTAAACCTAGGTTCCTAAGCTTTAAATAATTTAGATTAACTCTAGCTGTTATAGCCTGTAGATAGCTAGTTAAGAGCTAAGAGAGACGCATCTCTAGTACCTATTAGTAGGTAGAATTTCTTAGAGGTAGTTTTAGAGAGTTGCTAGGATCCTACAGGACCCTTACTAGGGCTGCCTATTGCTCTAGTTGCCTGTTTAACGTTTTAAGCCTTAGACTTCTAGATAGTCTATATTTAAAGCTTTTGTTAGAGCGTTAGTAGTATAGTATTACGTAGTGCCTACTGCTCCCTAATAACTAGTCCCTTTGTATAATCTAGACGCCTTAAGAGGCTATCTGCAGAGTTCTCTAGTCTAGGCTTATACTTAACTTTAAAGTTGTACCTAGCTAGCTCCTCTGCTTAGCGTGCTTACTTAGAAGAGAGCTTCTTCGTAGTTATAAAGTACTGCAGGTTGTTATAATTAGAGAGTACTTAGACTGTTAACAGGGCATACTTAAGGTAATATTACTACTACCTTAATACCTTAACAATTGCAGCTAATACCTAATTATAGGTATGCTATCTAATTAATAGGCCTTAGAACTTCCTACTCTAGAACTGTAAGGCTAACTTTATAAGCACAAAAGAAAGCAATCTAGAAAGCTAATATATTTAAGAAGAAGTAAACAAAATAGCAGACAGAAAGCTACAAGAGGGCAGAGATAGCTACCTACTTATAGTAGGTAGTCCTAGGCTCCTAGGCTAGAAGTAGAAGGAGGCCTATGCTCTAAAAGTAAAGTAAAAGTCAGCAGAATAGATTCTGCTAAGTTAGATAAGCACTACTAGTAGGTTGTGCTATCTAACTATAGCAGAAGTCCTAACACGTGCCCCCCCCTTATAAATAAGCAAAAGTCCTCTAAACTAATCTAATCTACAGGTGCTGTATAGCTGCTGGTAACAGGGGGAGAGAAGAAGAAAGAGAAGGGAATGTAAAAGCAAATAGTACAGTAGTTAAGAAACTGTAGAGAAAACCTAGCGGCGGTCGACATAGAATTAAGGTTTATAGTTTGTATAGCGCTGCGCATGTCTCCCTAGATTCCTATATAAAAAACCAACCTCTAAGATTTTTTCTGCTGCATAAACCCTGCAACGCAAAAGTTGTGCCTAAAGTTGTTTAGAACTTATATAAGAAGAGCAAGTAAGCCTAACAGTAATCTTGCCTAGCTTAACAGAAGTTTAACTAATCTAAGCTAGCAACAGCTAGGTTAGGTGTGCTTTAACAGTAGGATTAGTTTAGTTATAGTGTCCTAAGAGTAACGTGTAGGCGTTAAGGTAGCGTGTAGTCTTTGCTAAAAGGCAGGGGAACGCTGTTATTAACGTGCTAAAAGTAGCCTAATATTATACTAAACCTTAAGCGAGTTTTTAATTGTAGTGTCTTAAAGGTAATGTGTAGGTGTTAATGTAGCGTGTAGTCTTTGCTAAAAGGTAGGGGAACGCTGTTATTAATATGCTGAAAGTAGCCTAAGATAACGCTAAACTAGAGTAATCCTGCACAGAGGTATAATAACTTACTATTTGTAGTTGCTAAGGTTTCTAAAATAGTTACTAATAAAGGCGTTTTAGTTTATAGGGCCTAGTTTACAGGTATCTTAAGACTAGGGGGCTTTAGCTTGTCTAGATTCTTGTAGTAATATAAGAACGCGTTATAGTGTTTAAGGTGTTGTTTAGCAGGTTTCTATATTAGCGATAGGTTATTAGACTACTTAATTAGATACTCCTAGGTGCCTTAGCACCTGCAGCAGTTAATAAACTTATTAACAAACTATTCTTATATAACATTGCCCTAATTATTAACAATATCTACAGGTTCTAGTTTAGGGTTAGCTTAATCTAGTAGCCTGTCCTAAGGCGCTTCTTAGAGCAAATTCGGATAGAACACTAGAAACATGCCTTCTAAAATTATTTCCTTAGGTAGCTAGAGTTTGTAAGCAGCTCTGTTGTAAATAACCTAAGTAACTAGATACGGCCTAGCGTATTTATAATTAAGCTTTTTTAAGAGTTAAGCAGTGCTCTAGTTCTAGGTTAATACCTAAACTAAGTCTCTAATGTTGTATCTTAGTGTTTATTATTAGTAAGCGTTAGCCTGTGTTTGTTACTCTTGTTATGCCTAGGTTAGCTAAATCTTTAGGTACTCTAAAAGATTAGTATAGGTTTAAAGGATCTTATCTGCTCTTAGGATTTAATCTTTAGCGTCTCTAGAAAGCATCTTAGTGTTTAAATAGTCTTTGCCGGGGTGAATTCTGCTGCGTAGGTGATAGCTAAGATCTGCAAAGAAGGGAGTAAGACTAGTAGATAAGTTAACAGTGTTATTAACCTAGAACTCTGCTAAGTGCAGCTATGCCACCTAGTTGTCTTGCGTGTAATTAATGTATTTGCAAAGATAAATTTTAATACTCTAATTAGCGCGTTCTGTTTAGCTATCTGTCTAAGGGTAATAGGTAGTAGACAGTTTAGCTTAAATATTAAGGCGCTTACAGACGCGTCTCTAGAATTTGTTAATAAATAAAGTACTACGATTAGATACAATAGTGCGGGGCAATCTATACAGGCAAAATATTTGCATAAAGTAGTAGGCAAATTCCTTTAATAAGCAGCTAACTAAGAGAAAGAAGTGCTGTTGTTTAGTAAGTTAATTAACTACTACTAGACGATTAGTGTAAATTTGTCTGTTAAGTGTAGAAGGTAGTAGGTCTTAAATGTAATCTACAGAAACGTCTGCCTATTATGCGTTAGGTATAGGCATAGATTAAAGGTAGCTATTGTATACTTCCCTAGAAGGTTAGGCGCGTTTACACACTACGCAGGACTAGCAGTACTTCTTAATTAACTGCGCAAGACCGGGCTAGTAGTACTAATAAATCATTAAGTAAAACGTAGCTCCAGTTCTCTTATAGCCTATAATCTTATAATTATAGCAAAGGTTAAAAATCTAGCAGCAGAGGCAGGCGTCTAGTAGTATGTACAGGCGCGTTTTGTTAAAGAACAATCGTTAGTAATCCCCCTCTCTAGTAGTATAACAGTCTAAGAGTAAAACATAGTAACTGTTCTTCTAGAACTATAAGCTAAGCTTATAGTTGCCTTAATCTAAGGCAGTAAATATCTTTTAAGCAGCAGGGTTAGTAGCGTAGGCTTTATTAAGCATTTCTTCTGTTAAGCGCGGGTCTTCTAAATAAGGGGGCAGTCCTAATGTTACTGTTCTGTTAATATTGTTAATAGGCTCTTCGTTGTCTATATTAGGGTCAGGCGCTGGGCTTTAGGTAGTACAGAGTTAAGCTACTGCTTAAGCATCTAGGGCAATAAATAAGGAATTCCGTTTAGGGGAGAGTAATAAGGCCTGCAGAGTAGCCTAAATTGCAGGTGCTATACTAGGAGACAGGTGTTTTAATCGTAAAACAATCTAGTAAGTATTAATAAGTCTTGTATTGTTTTCGTCTTTAGGAACGTCCTAGGTCTGCTGGCTGAGGGCGTCTACTTTGCTATTCGTCTCTTCTAGTGCGTAAATAATCTTAAAGTTAAATTAAGAGAGAAAAAGTAACTAGCAGGCTTGCCTTTAATTAAGTTTCTTAGTAGTTATAAACGTTTCTAGGTTCTTATAATTAGTTATAACCTGGATTAGGTGTAGAGAGCCTATAAGTTTAGGCTCCTATTCTTTAAATACTCGAATAATAGCTATTAGTTCTATGTTGTAGATGTCGTAATTGCATTTAGCAGGGGAGTGTTTTTTTAAGAAGAATGCTATAGGTTGTAGAGCGCCTTTAGCGTTGCGTTGTTTTATAACTCTACTAGTAGCCTACCTAGAAGAGTTAGTAGAAACGAAGATTAGCTAACTAGGGTTAAAATGCCGCAAGACTAAGTTAACTGTAAAAGCTTTCTTTAGTTAGGCAAAAGCGTTAATATAGGCCTGTATAGGTTCGAATTTCTTATACTGTACTGTGCAATAGAGCTTATTAGAGTCTTTTTATAATAGTTTAGCAATAACAGTAGACTTAACAGCTTGTATAAGCAGAAGGGCAATAGAGGAGTAGCCCTAAATGAATTGTTGATAAAATCTAGTAAATCTAAGAAATAAAAGAATATTAGGCACTGTTTAGGGCATCTCCTATTCTTAAATAGCCCGAATCTTGTTAGGGTCTATTTATACGCCTTAATCTGTAATAATTATGCTAAGAAACTTAACTTAGTTCTTATAGAATTTAGACTTCTTAGGGTTAACATAGAATCTACGTTCCTTAAGGCGGCTAAGAACTTGTTTAACGTGCGCTTTGTGTTCCTAGAGGGTGTTAGAATATACTAATACATTATCTAGATAAGCAGTACAGAATTAGTCTAAGTATTTAAAAAGTACTTTATTAATAGCTTGTTAAAATGTTGTAGGAGCGTTGCATAGACTAAAAGGCATAACTCTGTACTAATAGGTGCCCTTTTAAGTAGAGAATGCAGTAAGCTATTCTAAGCTAGGTTTTATACAAATACAATTAAAGGCGTAAATAACATTAAACTTTAAGAAGAACTTAGCTTTATTAAGGTGTGCTATAGTCTCTTAAAAAAAAGGAATAGGGTAGCGGTCTTTAACTGTAGCTTTGTTTAATTCTTAATAATCTACGCATACACGCAGGCTACTGCCTAGCTTAGCTACAATAAGGAGATTATTTTAAGCTAGGGAGTTACAGCGCTTAATAAATCCTCTAGACTCGTTTTCTTTAATATAATGTTTAATAGCCTTTATTTGTTGTCCTAAAAAAGGTTAAAGGCAGTAATTAGGTAGGTCTGCGCCTAGTTTAAGTTTAATTTTGTAGTTATAATTGCTATAATTAGGCAGTGTTTCAGCTGCAGCTTAGTTGAAAGTAGGAATAAAGTTAGCATATTCCTCTAATTCTTCTGCAGTAAGCAAGTTAGAGAGTAGGAGGTCTTCTAGGGGCTGGAAAAATTTGTTAAAGTTATTATCAGCTAAAGCTCTCCTAGCAGTAGTAGTGTCCAATCGTTGAATAACAAAGACTAGATACCTAGGTCTTTTACTATAGAGACGAATAGCCTTAGCCGAAACTAAGCGCAGGTTAACTAATTTATTAGTGTATATTACTGCGCTAGTAGGGCTAAGTTCAGGTTAGGTAGATCTTCTATTTTAGAGTTTGCCTAAACTAGACTGTAATAATTACAGAAGCTTAGTGTCTAACTTAGAGCTCTTATACAGCAACAGGGGAGTTTAAGATGTAGTATTGCAGTATCTAGAGCAATATTTGTTGCTGAAATAGATAGAGCAGTCGCGCTATAAGACTAAGGGATCGTAAATAGCTCTCTAGCAGAATCCTAAGATAAGTTAAAAGAATCCGCAATCGTTTATAACATAGGCTCTAGTACGTTCTAAGTAAGAGCCTAATTAGAGGTAAAACTTAGCACGGTAGGTAATAGTCTTAGAGGGTTAACTATTGTATCCTTAGCAGATAATTAGAGTAGCTAAAGGGATAAGGTAAAGGGCCTTAGTGTGTTCTAGAAACTTGCGCAATATAAAGCTAGAATTAGCCCTATCGTTAGCTAAAGCGCGGATTCTGTGTAGAGTATTGTTGTTGCGTTCTAAGAAAGCTAGAAAGGCGAGTTAATTGTAATGTTGTAGGCTGTCTTTAGTTTAGTTCTAGTTGCTACTAGCTTTTTAAAGTACAGTATTAGCCTCTGCTAAACCTAACTAAGGAGAAAACAGGTTCTTAGAGCGCACTTATTAGTAAACTAACCTTAAGTAGTAACTTAAACTTAAGGGCTCTAGTTTTCTAACTTAGAGGCAGAGTTATTATCTAAGGATTTAAAAGATTTGTCCTTAGTATTATCTCTTAGGTTGTCTAAAGTAGCTATGTGTTAGTTTGTTAGTTTATCCTAGGGAATAGCTAAAGATAGTGCTTTAGGCTTTGGTAGTTCTAGACATTAGTTAGACTTATAGCCCTTAAGTCTACAGTTAAAACAAGTAAACTTGTTAGAGGGGTTAGAAGAGTAGTCCTTAGGGCAGTAAGAGCGAGTATCCTTAGCCTTAGGAGCAGATGTAGGTTAAGCTAGAATAGCAGTAGCAGGTAGTACTAGCAGAGTATTGCGAGTAGTTAACTAACTGCGTAGGGCAGAGCAACTAGGCCGATTACTTGTAAAATCTTAAGTTGTTAGCTTGTTAGAGATAAGAGCATAGTTAGAAAAGAAGGTGCTAAGCTGTTTATAATATTCTTGCAGGCTAGAGAGAGACTTCTTATAAGAGACACTAGCTATAGGACAGCAGCAAAAATCTAGTAGCTTAGCCTGCAGGCAGTAGTAGTAGGTTTTAGGAGACTAGTTAAGCTGCTAAGCAAAGTGTTCTATCTTAGTGCAAAAGACAGAGAAAGTAATTAAGGCATTAGCAATGTCTGTTAAGAGGAAGCAAAGAAAGATAAAGGCGTTAAAAGAGCGTTTAGCAGACCTAAAAGTGTCTTTGTCCCTATAGACATCCTATAAGCAGTAAATGCAGTCTATAGGTTTAGAATAGAGGCAACTAAATTCAGATAGATCTTAGAGCAAGGCGCAAGCAGGGTCTTAAGTGTAAATTATAAGAAAGTCTGCGCAATTACTAAGATGCTAGTAGTTGCGTCTGTTTGCTTACATGTAATAAAGGCAGTTAAAGAGCTATTTATTAAAGTTGTCCTTAGGGCTAGAAAAATATTAGGGTTTCTTTATAGCCTTGTCTAGCTAGTTGTTATATTAGTCTAGTAACTGCAGAAATTAAAAAGCGCTAGCTAATATAGGGGTTAAAGACACAGCAGACTAGCTTCTAAATAGTATAAAAGTTAAGGAAGTAGTCTAAGTAGCTAGCATAGCCCGAAATTAGTCTATAGTAGCTAGTGCATTGTTGCGTTGTTAGGATCGCGAAAGAATAGTGTATAGCTGCTCTAAGTTGTTAGTAGGGCTAGCAAATAGATCCTATTCTAGTTTAGTAGACTCTAAACGAAGAGGAACAGAGCAGCGCAAGTGCCTAAATTAAGAGGCAGGTTAGGTAGGGGCTAAGTCTTTAGCAGCTAGAATAACGCCTTTAGCTACAATGTAATTATAGGCTAAGCAGAGCTTTTAGTAATCTAGTTTAAGCTAGTTAGTCTAAGACTAGTATATGTTGAAAACAGTCTTAAGAGAGTTATACTTAGTAACAACATAGTTATATTTGTTAACAAGTATAGAGCAGGTGTCTTTATACTAAGCAAGATTTGTCTTAGTTGTCTAAAGTTTAGAGGTAACGTGCGAAATTCTGTCTAAGACATTATAGAGAAAGCCTATAAGAAAAGAGGCAAAGATTGCTAATTAACTATAAGAAAGGCAAGAGAAGTACTAATTTAGCGAATTGTCTGAGAGCTAATAGAGGCCTAGAGATTAGATAAACTAAGAGTGCTAGGTAAGGTCGTAATCCTCTAGGACTTACTAAAAGAATAAGGAAGGCACTATATTAGCTTTAGCATATAAGCAGAGGAAGTTCTTAGTAAGCTTAGCTAATAAGCCCTAAGTGTTAGGCAGAGATGCGTTGCAGATAGGAACCTTAGAAGCTAGTGTGTGCATAGAGTCCTTATAGCGGAAATTTAGCAGTTCTGTAGCAGAAGCACTCTAGTGTTTAGGAATAGTAGGCTTAAATGTAGTAGATTTAGCGCCTTATGCCTCTAAACGTTAAATAGAAGGAGAGTTGTTTAGAGAGCAGGGGGTAGGTTAATAAACTAATGTCTCTTTATTGCTTAGAAACTTAGAGGAGGGCTAATTAGAGCTAGCAGAGGAAAGGCCCCTAGAGCGAGAGATAGGGCGCTTAGTAGTTGTTCTAGTAGAGCGGCGGCTAGCTTTATAGGACAGATTAGCAATTTGTTTACAGATAGTAGCAGTTAGCTAGATTAAAGAGTTAGTAGAAGAAATACGCCCCCTAGACTTGTCCTAAGGGCGTAAGGGATTGCAGTTATGTTTAGAGGGAGGCATCTTGTCTTAGCTAGTGTCGTTAGAATTAGCTAGCGCTATAGCTGCGGTTTTAAAGATGTAGTGAGATTTTAGAAGAAGTTAGTTAAATATTAGTTAAAAAGTAAGTTAGGTAGTTAGAGGAGAAAGCAGAGCACCTAGTGCCTAAAGTAGTAGTAAGGACCTAGAGTAAAGCTAAGTAAAAGAACAGCAGATATACAGTAAAAGGGTTAAAGTAAAAAAAATAGTAGTAACTAATACTTAAGGTTGTGCAAAAGAAACTAAGTCGGAATATACTTAGAGGAGTTTAGAAGAAGCAGTGCTAGACTACTAAAAAGGCACTAGCAATAGTAAAGGAGAGGCGCTAGACTACTTAAAAGGCGCCAGAAATAGTAAAAGAGAGGCGCTAGACTACTTAGAAGGCGCCGGAAATAGTAAAAAAAGGAGGCGCTAGACTACTTAAAAGGCGCTGAAATAGTAAGGGAAAAGAGAGAAGCGCTAGACTACTTAAAAGGTACTAGAGCAGTAGGCGCTAGACCGCTTAAAAGGCGCTAAAACTAGGTAGGAGAAGGGCGCTAGACTACTTAAAAGGCGCTGAAAGAAGGACAGGCTAGTACTCTAGAGCCTAAAAGGAGGTAGAACGCTTAGCGCACTAAGGTTTAGCAGCTAGTTTGTACTTAAAAAAGCGCGCAGGTAAGGCTAATCTGTACTTAGAAACAGGCACTCGCTACCCGCGCTAGAAGGGGATAGGGACTAAGAAAAGAAGCTCTAACAGCTGAGGCCATTACTTAGTTAAGAGATAGCTTACTAAACTAGGCAATAAATCGTGCAACCTTTAGTAACAGTAGCTAACTACTGTGCTAAACAAAGGTAGAAGCCTAAGAGAAAAGCTTAGTTTTAAGCTGTTAGGTCTGCTATTATATAAGGCTAACTTTATAAGCACAAAAGAAAGCAATCTAGAAAGCTAATATATTTAAAAAGGAGTAAACAAAATAGCAGACAGAGAGCTACAAGAGGGCAGAGATAGCTACCTACTTATAGTAGGTAGTCCTAGGCTCCTAGGCCGGAAGTAGAAGAAGGCCTATACTCTAAAAGTAAAGTAAAAGTTAGCAGGATAGATTCTGCTAAGTTAGATAAGCACTACTAGTAGGTTGTGCTATCTAACTATAGCAGAAGTCCTAATAAGAACGCTACTAGCTTCTAGTATTGTTCTATTAGTACTCCTAATAATTGCAGTTACAGTAGTATAGCAGCTATAGTAAAGTCTAACGCGTTAGTAAGGACTATAATTAGCTTAGCAGGGTTAAAGTGCTGTAGCACAGGTGCTTTAGTAAACTTCTTCCTAATAGTAAGAAAAGCCTAGCATACTTCCTCTAGCTAACTCTATAGTTTGTACTATCTTATTAGGCCTTTTTAGGTTTTTACTAGCGTTTTCTTCCCCTTCTTTGTTAAAGTAGAGCCTCCTAGCTCTAACTCCGGCCTCTAGGCAGAAGTTATATAGTCTACTAATAGGCAGATAATCCTAGAGTAGTTAAAGATAAATCTTTAGTAAAAGTTAGTAAAGCTAAGAAATACTTAGATATTATTGTACCTCTTAGGCTCTAGCTACTCTTAGATTGTTTGTACGCAGACAGGATCTATAACTACTCTACCTAGCGTAATAATAAAGCTTAGAAACTTAACTAACTTTGTTATAAATAAGTATTTGCTTACCTTGCAGAACAACCCCTATTTAACAAGTTAATCTAGAATCTCTTTAACGTAGGCTTAATAATCCTCCTTATACTCTAAGTATATAAGAATGTTATCTAGGTACACTACACAGGTGTAGTCTAGCAGGCCTCTTAGGGCTCTCTAGATATAGGATTAGAACGTTGCTAAAGCGTTTACTAACCTAAAAGGCATAACTAGGTACTTAAAATAACCGTACCTAGTCTTAAAAGCTGTTTTCTACTTGTTACCTTCCTTAATCTAGAGCCTATAATAGGTATTACGTAGATCTAGCTTAGAGAAGATAGCGGCTTTTAATAGCCTATCTAGCATCTTATTTATAAGAGGAATAGGATACTAGTTCTTAATAGTAACCTTATTAAGGCCCCTGTAATCTATACAAAGTTACAGTGTACTATTAGCCTTTAGCACAAACAGAATAGGTGCCCTAGTAGGGGACTTACTTAGGCAGATCTAACTCTTCTTCTGCGCTGTATTAAGGTAGGCCTATAGTATTTCTAGCTCCTTTCTAGAGAGGTTATATTTAGGCGTATTTAGTATCTTGCTCTCTAGCTTAATATTAATAGAGTAATTATAATCCTAATACAGTGCTAATATATTAGACTAGTGTTTACTAAATACAAACTACTTATAGTGTAGCTCTAGAGGAACGTGCTTAACCTCTTCTAGGTCTAGTTTGTTATCTGCAGGGTTAACTAAAGGGTAGTCTTTATTACTATCTAGGAGGACTTAGGCTATGCCTATAGGCAGCATTCTAGAGCGTTAAGAGGGCTTATAGATAATACTTGCTACTATACGCTTACTCGTAGCTTTAGAGAGCTATAATAGATCTAGGTACTGCACAACGCAATACTAAAGGTAGTTAACAACTTTAAGCATTTTATTCTAGAACTAGAAGAGTCTCTTATTATAGAAGTATTCTGCGTTAAGAACAGCGTCTCTGCTTAGCCCCTAGGCTAGTAGTTATCTACTGCCTTCCTAGTTACTTTCTAAAAGGTTGTTAATTGCCTCCTCTAGGACTTAGTAGACTAGGTTACCTAGGTGCATTAAGTATACTCTCTCTCCTAGTTTTATAGAGTAGAACAGCTCTTATATAGTAGTAAGGTGTACTCTCTCTATATTGTTAGGGTACTACTTATATATGCCTTTAGAGAAGTAGATGCATAGGTTAGCAGATACTAACTATAGGTAGCCTAGTACTAGGTTGTATCTCTTAAAGAAGGCTAACTAGAACTCCTACAGTCCTATAGATTTAACTATACTATTACTATCTAGGTAATTAATAGTTAGATTATAGGGTTGCTAGATGTCTAGGTAGTTACTATTAAGGAATGTAGCTACTAGCCTTTAATAGAACAATTTATATTCTAGGTAGAAATTATCTACTACTTACTAGCTAATAAGGTTTAGCTCTGCTCTTAAGTTATAGAGGGCTTAGAGCAGCGTTAGGGACCTATTAGAGTCCTAGAGAGATACAGTAACTATAATACAGGTTTATTTCCCCCTAGTTTTAGGCTCTAGTTATAGTTAGAATAAGTTAGCAACTAGGGCTTCTCTTTTCCTAACTCTTCTGTTAACTAGGCGTTCCTGTTGTTACTACTTTTATAGTAGGAGTTATAACTACTACAGTTCTTCTAGTAACTCTTTTAGCTGCTCTAGTCTTTGTTTTAACTCTAGCTGTTATTACTATTATTAGATTAGGTAGCTACTAGGGTACTATTGCTCTAGCTACGGGATAGTGTGCCTCTGTAGCTAGCATATCTCTTATTCTTCTTCTAATTAGAAGATATAGTATGCCTTTTGCTATAGTTAGCGTTGCTACTTCTATAAGTAACTATAGAATAGGCTGCTATCTCTGCGTTACAGAAGGCTTATTTAAACTCCTACTATTACTAGATATTATCTAGGCTGCTGTTACGCTAAATTTCCTGCTAGAGGTAAGGCACAGTCTTAGCCTATATAAAAGTAATTTTAAAGTTATAGTTATTAGTACTATTATTAAAATTAAAGAAGCTATATAGCAGTAGTAACTCCTAGTACTTTAATAGTATTAGAAAGGTGTTAACTATATTACTTTCTCTCTACTTAATATTAAAGAACTTAGTATAGTTCTTATACTTAGTAAGGACAGGGTCTTATATAAGTTGCTTCTTCTCTGCCTTAAGGTTAGACTATAATTAGATAGATCTCTAGTTAATCTGTTATTAGATTAGTTCGCAATAGATGCTAAACTTAATAGTACCTATAGCCTAGTAGGTTCTTATAATAGAGTCCTCTAACACCTAAGTGTATTAAAAGGCCGTCTTAATATCTTTAATCTACTAGTCTACTTACTATAGAGATAGAGCTCTACTCTTAGTACCTAGCTTAGGCTTAGGTTAAATATTGTTTAATACTTAGATAATCTTTCTAGCCTTATTAAACGCTAGCTAGTTAGGTTCTAACTAGTTCCTGCTCTTAGTTAAGCCTAAGGCCTGTAAGGCTTAGTTAATCTAGTTCCTCTAGATAGCTAATTTAGCTTTAGTAGCTTTAGCAAGCTCTGCCTTAAAAAGATTCTTAAGGAGTTGCTTAACAAATAAAGGCTGGCCTGTAGTTAGGATAGCTACAGGTTCTACTCTAGGCGCCCCTGTAGCAGCTAGAGAGTCTGTATTTAAACTAGTTACTAGGTTTATTTAACTTAGATAGGATAGCGCATCTACTAGAGGGCTAGTAGGGCTAAGAGCCTGTTTGTCTCCTAATTTAGTAGGACCTAACGCTTAGTTGTTAGATATACTAGGCATCGTCTTAACCTAGGGCATGCCTAGTAGTAATAAGTTCGCTACTACGTTATGTATAGGATACCTCTAGGCATCTGTTAGGTCGCCACTAGGGCGAGGCTGTCGCGAGCCCGGTGCGTCGTCGTTGCCAGTAGCACGTTAGCGACGTTGATTTCTAACTATCGTGATAGGTATAGAAAAAATTAGATATCTCTTAACTGCCTCTTCTAAGAGGGAGTATAAAGGATTTAAATTGTAAGGGCACTGCAGGCAGGCAAGAGAGATAGGACAAAACGTATAGTATTAGATAAGATAAGAGACAAATCCTTAGAGGTTAAGCCTCTAAGGATTTAGGGGAATATATACGTGTGTGTAGGCTCTAAGGGGTAACTGTAGTTGCCCTAAAGTGTTCCTAAGAGTTAGTATACTTAAGGTAGAAAGCCTCTAACATATAACTACATATTTTATATATCTATATAGCGCAGTTGCGTTGTTATACGCTTGTTCTCTCTAACTACTAGCCTAATTGTTTGCTAGCTATTATAGAAGATTGTCTAGGCAGCTCCTAGGATTAGTGTAAGCTTATTAAATAGCTGTTTAAGCGCTATAGTCTTCTTAGTAATATACTTAAGTGCTAAGAGCTCTGCCTTAGTAGTAGAAGTAGTAATAGTAGCTTGCTAGAATGCTTTCTATACTATTAGCCTACTAAAGAGCATTATAAGGTATCTATAGGATAATTGCTAAGTCTTAACATTATTAGCAAATAACGCGTTACTGCAAATAAGCAGCTTAGCTCTACTATGCCTGCTATATTAGATTAACTAATACCTAGTTTAGTATAAGTAGATAATTATCTAGTGTACTACTTTAAAGTACTCTTTACTTAGATTAGTAAGATATAGGGATAGTTTAGCTGCTGCAAACGCTATATCTAGACGTAGTATAATTACAGTGTATAGCACTAACCTAACTCTTTCCTAATAGCTCTTAATCTCCTACCTAGTAGCTTCTCTAGTGCTCTTTACTAGATCTATAGTAAAGAGCAGGGTATATAAAAAGAGTCTAGTTTTATTAAGGTTAAACTTCTTAGCAATTTTATTAATATACTTATTATAAACAAGTGTTATTATCTGCTGTTTCTAGTTCCTAAGTACTCTAATATTAAGAAACTATTATACTAGACTATGCTCTTTAATTGTATAGGCTACTGTAATTGTATTAATAATGTGTTTTGCTTTAGTAATCTAAGTAGAGTAGTATATTACTAGTATATTGTTAACGTAGAAGAGTAGTAGTATCTACTAATTACTGCTAAAGAATAAATAAGGCTCTTCTTTAGATACTATAAGTCTAGTTACTCTTAGTGTTTAAGAGAGCTCCTTATACTATAGAAGGAGTAAGTTCTTTAACCTATATAGTGCTTGTTTAAGTTAAACGCATTTTCTAGGTATCTTATACCTATCTAGTAGCTTACAGGTTACTACTAGCTAGTAATCCCTGTAGGTATATAAGAAGGCTCTAATAATATTATACTGCATAATTTCTAAGTTAAATTTAGCTATAATTGCTATAGCAGTCCTAAAAGACCTAGTACTAAGTATTACTGTGTAGGTAGACTAGATTGTGTTAATAACTTAGAGATCTCTACGTATCACTATCCTAGCTTTGCACTTAAGAAAGTAGCTATTCTAATCTAGTTTGTACATAAACACCTATTTAAGTAGTAGTAGCTTATTATCTCTAGTAAGTAAATTAATTACTTCCTAGGTGCCTGCGTTATGCAGAGTAGTAATCTCTTTACCTGCAGCTTTCTTAAATAGCTGCCTATATAGGTAAGAGAGTAGATCTCTTTATTATTATAGAGGGTTAGGAAGTTAGTCCCTGTGTAGCTAATAAGCTTAGCTTAGGACTAGCAGTTACTTCTTCTTCTTCTCTGTTAATGCTTATATTACAGCATATACTGTTTTAAGCTTAGTGCTAGTTAATTATAATAGGATTAACTTATCTAGTAGGTAGCTCTCTCTATAATCTGTCTAGCAGTTATATAAGAGAAAGTAAGCTCCTAGTATGTTACTTCTAGGATCCTCTAGATCTAAATAGTATAACCTTCTACTCCTCCTTAGTTATAAGCTTAAGATTAGTACTACCTCTAATTAATCTAAGTCTTCTGTAGTAGCTATATTGCCCTTAACACCTAGAGCTGCAGAAGCAGCACTCCTAGAGTGTATAGGTGCAGTGTTATATTGCCTAGATCTCTTTAATCTTACTTCTCTTAGCAGGCTTACTCCTCTAGGTAAGTGCTCTTTCTAGAAGCTACTAGAGTGTATAACACTAGGCTTAGGTATAAGCTCTAGTATTCTTAGGCCTAAATACTCTAGGTTCTCTGCATAGATTCCCTGTAACGTACTAGCCTTGTTTGTTACTTATATAGAAGATGCTCCTTATTTAGTATAATCTACTAGCTAGCTAGGCAGTTAATTATTATCTCTTAGATTCTTACCCTCTAGCTGCTGCTAAGAGTAACCTAGATTGTTAGTACCTGCCTACTTATAGGCTGCTGCGTAGAGCTAATTAAAAATATATTTAAATGCTTCTTCTGCATCTCTAACCTTATTCTTATATAACAGATCTATAATTAACTTAAGCTCTTCTTGTAGGTACTCTTCTACTTTGTTATTCTTATAGAATAAGCTCTTATTAAAAGTAAAGTTATATATAGTTTTAACCTAGTTAAGCTTAGAGATCTATATCTTGTATATATTAGACGCTCTGTATCCTACTAGATATCTAATATAGCCCCTTAGGGTTACTTTAAAGCCCTGCTTGTTACGCCTAGCTACTTATTCTCTGTTTAGGGGATACGCTTAGTATCTATAGGCATAAATTCTACTCTAATCTAGCTAGAGATCTGCTAAGTAGTAACAGATTTACTCTAGTTAATAGTACTTAAAGTACTGCCTAAACTAGTTATCTAATACTGTGTTAGAAGTAATTATCCTGTAGCTATAGGATAGGCTTATATTGTATAACTACGTAGCTGCTGCTACTACCTCTAGCTAGAGCTTAGCTAGTAGGTTAGCCCTGCTCCTTATCTTAATTAACTTAGTAATAATCTTCTGCCTAGCTCTTTCTACTCCCCTATTTAGCTTGTGTGTATACGTTAGAGTACTCTAGATCTCTATACTATAATCCTCTGCCTATACACTAAATTATAATTAGCTACGCTAAGGTAGTATAGCAATGTTATTGTCTTAGAGAATTACTAATATATAGAGCTTATAACGTGTACAAAGAACATTTATAAACTTCTTAAATACTCTTATAATCTTATCTAATAACTTAGTATAGATTAGATAGATATAGATCTTCCTACTGTACTTATCTTTAATTAGCAATATCTATACCTCTTCTAGATAACTCTTAGGCATATTAAAGAGATCCTATGCAATCTGCTAGTATAGCTAGAGAGATTACTCTTTTAGCCTCCTAGCTATAACTTAGCTAGTATAGGTTATAGTATAGTGCTTATACTACTAATATAAGGTTCTATTAATCCTAACGTTTTAGGCGTTCTTTACAAGTGCCTAGAGTGCAGTAGAACCTAGGTGCTCTGCTTAGGTGTGCTATAGATCCTTATTATTAGATCTAGAGTAGGTAGTCTATAATCTAAGCTTTTAAGTAGATAGAGGTACGCTTATTACAGCTAGATAGATTAATAGTAGCTTTTACTCTATAAAAGTAACGTTATAATAGCTTATTAGAGTAGCTAGTACAATGCTTTTCTATAGTAAGCTAATATATAGTGTTAAATTTAATCCTAAGTACAATACACCTACTTACTTTAATTAAGCTTCTAACTCTATATTAATATAAAACCCCTCTACTACAGTAACGTTTTAAAGGATTAGATTCTTTGTACGTTCTCTACTCTCCCTATATAGTACTTTCTTAATTACTCTAGTGCTAGTGCCTAAGATTAGAAAGGACTAGGTGCTAGCCTCTATATAAGTAAGTTTCTTAGCCTTCTAGAAAGTAGTAGAGTTAATAAGATTAAGCTTATTAACTAAATAGAGAGCTGCTCTATTATTAAGGATAGTACTAGCTAACAGAGTTAAGCGTTGAAATCTATAGTTAAGTAGATCCTATATTCTATAGATTAAGGTCTTAATAAGTTAGAGTCTATTAGTACTGCTATAATTAACTTAGGGTAGTTACTACTGCTTGTTGTAGTATTGTTATCCTTTATCTATCTCTTCTTAATAACCTTATTCTTTTAGTCCTTATACTTAGGTTTATTAAGGTATTTTAGAATCTCTTTCTTAATATAGTTACTAAGAGTAAATAGTTTACCTATAAGAGCTTCTTCTAATAGGTTACAGTTAATTAGCTTCTAGAAGTGTAATTATCTGTGTAGGCAGTTAATCTTCTTTTAGTTAGATTAGTTGTTTAATATTGCGCAGGATAGAGTATATAGGCTAACTGCTAGTTGCTTAGATATTTAGCACTTATAAAATAGGCAGCTCTATAACTGCTTATAAACTTAATTTAGCAAGATTTTATTATATCTAAATTTTCTTTGTATATAAGTAGGCTTTATATACATAAAGCAGATAGATACTAATTAAATACAATTAATTAACTAAGTTACCTCTTACTAGCTAATTATAGTTATGTTGCAGTAAAGGTTACAGATTACATAAGTGCTAGATTAGAATATATAGTCTATTCCGGATTATTACAGAACCTAATCCTAGAGTACAATCTCCCTCTCTAAAACACTTAGAGATTAATCCTAATACTTCAGGTATATAGATGTAATCCTTTACTATAATAATAATATAAGAAACTTAATTACCTCTTTTACTTATTTATTACTCTTTCTAGTTCTTCTAGCTCTAACAGTTATAAGCCTAGCGTTATAAAGACTACATAGTATATTTTCCCTACGTACTTTGTATAGCTAAGAAGCTAGTTAAGATTAATTATATACTTTTAAACACTTAATCCTCTCTTAATTCTAAACATAGAATCTAACTCTTAACTCTTAACTAGACAGGTTCTTCTTAAGAATAGATCTAATTAGCTATACTAGTTTGCCTAGCTTAAGCTCTATACAAGAGATAAGGCAGTATAAGATTAGATTAATCTAGATAGCAAAACTGTTACAATAATTAACAAGTAGAAACTAGAGTATCCTAAACTCCTGCTAAAACTACTAAAACCCTTAAAACTATCTATCCTAAACACTCTAGGAAGCAGCAACAACTCTAAGACAAACATTGTTATTATACCTAATTAATTATCTAAGAATTAAGAGAAATACAAACTAGAACTCTAGGTGTATAATCTTAAGACAGAGGCGTATAAACTTGCTATTAAGGAGCATCCTAAGGATATCTAGAAATACAAGATTGCAACGTCTACATAGGTTAGAATATTAGCAAAGCTAAGCAATATCTAAGATTAGATTAACAAGACTGTTTTATCTAATTTAATAGCTCTAGTATTAATAAAGATGCTAAACTTATAAGAATTAACTCTACAGGCTCTAATCTAAATCCTTAAGAATAATCTTGCTCTAATAGATAGCAACACAATATATCTAGTCTAACAGCAATATTAATCTTATTATAAGAAGGCCTAATTAGGCTAGATATTACTAGAGAAGTAGTTTAATAAATAGCAAGTCCTTTACAGCAAAGCTTAAGTATTTAAGATTCCTAAGATTAAGAGATAACTTGCTCTTATAGATTTCCTTAATGCAATTGCTTCTAAAATTGCCCCTAAATAGTCTTGCTTAATAAAACAGCAGGTAATTATAGATTTAGTGTTTAATTAACTACTAATAAGTATATATAATCTCTTAAAGGTCTTTACTCTAATGCTCTAAGAACAAGCTATTAGCTATATTAGAGGTAAAGGAACTACAGCCTTTGCAACCCTAGGAGGAAACTCTAACTAGAATAAAAAGACTAGATTAAATAGAAAGAGATGCCCTTACTAACCTAAAGGACTTTATACTTATAATCTAATTAACTACTAAAGACTCTAGACTACTGTTACAGGATCTACCCCTGCTAGATTACTAAAGATCTCTTTGTTAAATTTTAATAAAACAAAGAATAAGGAAAGACTTAATAGTTCTAAATGGACAAAGCTAAGGGAACGGATTAAGGAAGCTAGATAGAAGACTAGAACAACTAGAGTAACTAGAGACACACCTACCTTAGCAAAATTTCCTAGATCAATCTTAGCAGCTGTTATTAATCCCTCCTAATTTAAGCTAGAAAGAGACAGAGTATACTCTGTAATTAAGTACAAGTATCCTCTATCTATAAGCACTATCCTTAACAAAGGAAGAGCAGTTTATCTAGTTAATAACTAATTACTACTTATTCCTAGATTGTTTAAACAATCTAATCCTAATAATACTATTAATACAGAAACTTAATCTCTTCTAGTATTAGGATTAGGAAACTAAATCCTTAAAGGAGTACTTAACAGGAACAATAGACTAAAGACTAAGGATCTAGCCCTTAAGAACGTTAATGTAGTTAAGGGTTTCTACGTTAATATTATATCTAAGGCACATCTTAAACAGTTAGGTATCTAGTACCTTAGTTTAGACAACACACTTAGGTATAGAATAATTAAGAATAACATAATTATAGCTAAGCTACACACTGCCTATAATCTTGCTTTTATTAAATACAATAAGGTTTCTTTTTACTCTACTTCTAACGTATACGCAACAGCAAAATTATTAAAACCTATAGCAAGATAAGACAGTAAAGAGCTATAGCATTAGAGATTAGGTTACCTAAGATAGAGAGCACTTTAATTCTTAGCACAAGCTGCTTAGAATGTCTATATTAACAGAACTAAAAGGATAGAATGTTAGGATTGTTTAATTACTTACTTAACACAAGTTATATTAAGGCGTCTAAGAGAACAATTACTAAGGCTGTTCTATAGGATTTTATAGAACCTTTTTAACATACTAATTAGTTAAATAAACAAAGAATAGAAAATAATTATTAAGAAGATTACTTAGGAAAACTCTTTAACTACAATCTTTAATCTAAAAGCTTAGATAAGATTATAAGAATTATTAAACTATTTAAGGAATAGGTTAAGTAAAAGTATTAACTTAATATTGTTAAAATCTACTAGGATAACAATACAGCTACTAAACTATAGAGAGGTTAATTACAGTACAAAGAATAGGCAGATTAAAAGAGAATTAAGATACTTATTTCTCTGCCTTATACTTATAAACTAAACAGTTTAGCTAAGAGAGCAGGAAAAGAGTTAATTACTAAATCTATAAAGATAAGGACTAGAGCAAATCTCCTATTAAAGCTCTAGCTAGAGATTATAGACTCTGCAGCCTATCTTTACAGGATTAGTCCTATAGCAATCTATAACTTCTAATCCCCTAACAAAGTACTTAATAACTAGTTTAGACAGTACTTTAGGTAGTATAAACTAGCTTAAGTTAGGCACAGAACAGCTAATCTATAACTAGATTAGAGTAGCATATACGCCTATAGCTGCAGAGCATATCTTCTTAATAGAAAAAGGGCAGTAGAGCAAGACAGATGTAGGTTTAAAATTAATCTACGCAGGCATATTAGATATTTAGTAGGCTATAAAGTCTCTAACATCTATAAAATATAGGTCCTATTAATTAAATAAGTAATTATTATAAGGAATGTTACTTTTAACAAATCTCTGTTCTATAAAGAAAAGAAAGATAAAGAAATAACAAAAGACTAAGCAACTTAGATTACTAATATCCTTTATAACAGAGAACTTAATAATTTAGGTTAGAATCTTAATATCCTAGACCTTAGAGATTAAACGCAATCTAACATAGTTAGATTAACTACTAAGCAAGAGCTTAGGGGTAAAGTAACTCTACTAACTAATTCTAGAACTAGCCTAGTTTAAGATTAAGATATACAAGTTACAAATACTAAGCAAGGTAATTATAAGGCTAGTAATTGCCTAGAAATCTGCCTAGATTAACCTAACAACATTAGATTGCTAACACTAGAGCAGACTCCTAAACTAACTAATCTAGGAACAGAGGTACTAGTGTTATACAATTAGAATAATTATCTAGAGATAAATAGTTAACAGGAAGTTAACACGCCTGTGAGAGCTAACCTATTGTATTCTAGTAATTAGATAGAATTATATAAGTTAAGGCAGGAGCGCTTAACTAGTTCTAATACCTACTCTGCTAGCGCTGCTTCTGCTGCTTTAGACAGGATAAGGAATGCACTAACACAAAGAACAAGTTAAAGGATTAGAGGCTAACAGCTAGAAACAAATTAACTAGCTAACATTTATTTACTACTCTAAAGGAGAAAGGATTGTAATAATTAACTAGGGGGTAGCAGTTAAAGGAGTGTTGATGCATTAATCACAAATCTAATAAATAATTAAATTAACAACTTTAAAAACACGTTCCTTACAGGAATATACTAGGCCTAAGATAAATAATCTAGCTACAAAATACTAAACTTAGTAGTTATAGCAGCTATACTAAGTACAACAACTAATCTATTAACATAACCTTTATAAATACATTAAAACAATCTTCCTCTACTACTAAGCACCTAGAAACAGCTTCTTTAATATCCTATAAAACTGTTGCTTATAGACGCTTTAAGGAAGGAGATTAATTAGATAATAAGGAAAGGAAGATAGACAGAGATAACAAGATTAGACACAAATAATTAGCTATTACTACTAAAATAGGTATAGACGTACAAGTTTAATAAAGATAGCTACTTTATTAAGTGTAAAGCCTGTATTGTTGTAAAAGAGGATCTGTAAGAAACAGATTCTCTATAATTAATATATACAGCAACCCTTATAGCAAAGTTATTCTAAGCTATAATAGCAATTGCAGCTTAGTTCAATCTAGAAATTATACAGTATAATGTTATTAGAGCGTTCCTTAATGCTTCAATTAGTGCAGAAAATCTAGTACTATACAATATGCTAGAAGGATTTTAGAAGACTACATACTGTGTTAGACTTAATTAAGCACTTTATAGATTAAGAGAATTACTACTCCTTTAGTATAAGGAATTTTCTAACTCCTTTTAATTTATTAGTTTAGAGTTAAGTAAGGAAGAGCCTTGTCTCTTCTTTAACAAAGTTATAGGATTATTATACTTTTCTATGTTAATAATATACTTCTGCTCTATCCTAAGGCATATAAATAAGATGCAAAGCTCTTTTAGAAGAGGATTATAGACAAATACAAAATCTAAGATTAAGAACTAGTAAAATAATTCCTAGGTATTAGAGTAATCTAAGATAGAAACCTTAGGACTATTACGCTTCTGCATAACGCCTATATTAACAAGATTACTAAGAAGTTTAATCTTAGCACTAGCTTCTTTCTACCTATACCTCTACTATCTAAAGATTTAATTAAAAACACTAGAGAAGTATCTAAGCAGGAGATTAAGGATTACTAAGAAAAGGTTAGATTAGTTCTCTATACAGCAATTATGCTTTAACCTAATATTGCTTTCTTAGTCTCTAAGTTATCTTACTTTCTAACTAACCTAAGTAATTAATACTTAAAAGCTGTTAATAGGGTTATTATATATCTGTACAGAACAAGATTTAAAGGGATTTAATATAGAAACTATAACAGATTAGAACTAACAATCTGCAGAGATGCTTTATTTGCTAATAATCTAGAAACTTCAAAATTCTCTTATAGCTACCTAGTTATACTATTTAGAGGACCTATACTGTAAAAAGTAATAAGGTAAAGCACTGTTACTATATTAACAACAGAAGCTAAATTACTAGCTCTAGAACACGTTTTAAAAGAAACAATTATAATTAAAAAGTTCTTTAATAAATTATAACTTAAGATTGGTAATACCTAGACTATATAGTGTAATAACGTATAAACTATTTAACTAGTAGTAGGTATAAATAAAAGGATTATAACTAGACTCTAATATATAGATATTTAAAACATATAGTTAAGAGAGAAGTATATAAGAGGTATAATCTAGATTAGTTATCTAGACACTAACAGCATACTAGCTAACAGACTAACGTAATTGCTTACTTATTAGCAGTTTAACAAGTTTAAATAACTAATTAATCTGTATAACAGGAGTAAATAATTAAAAGTAAAAGCTAAAGTAAGAGGAGATAAAGGTTATTAGAGTAGATTAATCTAGAAGTATAATATCCTACACACTAAAAACACTAGGCAGAATCTACTTCTATTTGTAAGTTAATTAAGAGGATTAATTAATTATTAGTATATTATAAAGACAGAACGTTTATTAAACCCTAATTAGATTAACGCATCTATAATAGACAGGATCTCTCTAAGTAAAACATACACCTAATCTACACAGCTAAGAATTGCTTAACAAGGAGAGGTTATAGCACTAGAGGGATTAATATACTAATTGTCTTAACTAAAGCCCTAATTATAAGCATAGCAAAGATTATAGAGTTTTGCAGCAGAATAGAATAGACAGCTAATTAAACAAGAATTAGAGCTATAGAATAATTCTAATCTAAGAAGAGTATGCTAACCTAAAGGGTGTCTACTACTACTACAGAATTAATTAGGATTACTAATAGAGGTGCTACTAAACTAAGACAGGTTAATACTAGGTAGGCTTAATCTGTAAAGTTTGCTCCTTAATAATCTCTTCTTACTATATATGCTCTTACTTACATAAGTAGGAGTAGGTAGAGAACTACTCTAAGGATTAGTAACAAATAGATTACTATTAAACTAATTAGGCTAAGTCTGCTATATAACTGCCTATAGAGTAGATAGTAGCAAAGCAGCAGTAGGCAGATTAGTATAAGTAGGACCTTAAGTTGTAGTAACTAGAGTATAGAAGGGCAGAACAGCTATTAAGATTAAAGCAGGCAGCAAGATTAAAGAAGAAGACGTAAGCGTCTAAGACCTGTTCCCTAAAGCAGCAGCAAGGATCTAATCTATAATAGGTATACCTCTAGTTATGTTATAGTTATTATTTAAGCTTAGCTAGAGCAAGTTAATATGTAGATTAATTACAACCTAGGTATTAGTAATCTCCTAATCCTTCTTTAATGCCTTTGCCTTCTAATCCTTTTTTATGTCTAGGGTCTTCCCCTCTATCTTAGCCTATTTAATAAGCTTAAATAGAGTATAAAAGGTAGACCTCTGCAATTCCTAGATTAGTTAGGTATAATTAACAAATTCTAGAATTAACACTTATATAGCTCTTGTTATTAGCATAGGACTTAGATGCCTGTTTAGCAGGTTCTTAAAGAGCAGCACAACTACAACCTAATTAGTAATAAGAATAATTAAAGATTAAAACCTCTTTTACTTATAGGGGTAAACAAGGATAAGTATAACACTTAATACAGTGCTTACTGCTGTACTTAGAGTCTAACAAATTTAGACAATTATAGCATAGACTGTTGCTAGTGCTACTAATTAGGCAGTAAATACACCTATTGCAAGGATACTTACAGAGTAGACTAATTGCAATTCTATTTAATAAATAGTTAATCTAATCTTTCTAATTATCTTCCTTAGTCTAAAAGGTATTAAACTTGTTATGTAGATTAAACAGCGCTTAATTATTAACCTCTAATTAATTATACTTACTACTCTTACTCTCTTAATTATTAGACAACTTAATTGCTGTGTAAGAGGATTAGCCTGTTTAAGAAGGTGTAGGAGCACTTAGATTAGCTGCAGCACTGTACTCTTTTTTAATCCTCTTTAAACTAGGCTTAGTAAGGGCGCTTAAGGCACTTGCATAGTGCTTTGCAGGAGTCTTATTTAACGTCTTTAATCTTATTCTTGCTAGAGTAGTTAGCGCAGATTATACGCTTTTCTTACTACTACCTTGCACGCCTTTAGGCAGTATATTATTGTTAATTACGCTGTAAGCGTATTAATTAAGAGCCTACAATTAGAATTAGTAACTGTGTAGAAAAATAAGGATTAATCTTATACTGTGAAAGGTTAGTGTTAGGTAAGCAACTTGCTAATAGAGAGTATAGGGATAAAGAGTTAGAGCTTAACATGTTTTGTTGTTATTTTATACATAGTTATTTAGTAGTTAACCTAATTAGGCAACTATTTCTAGACCTTAATTATTAAGCGACTACGCGCGCATTAATCTAATTAGACAACTAATAAGGAAAACTAGAGAGATAACAAACCTGTAAGATTAGGAACGCTAATTAAAGACTAGCACTCCTAGAGGGTATGTTGCAGTAAAGGTTACACATTACATAAGTGCTAGATTAGAATATATAGTCTATTACAGATTATTACAGAACCTAATTCTAGAGTATAATCTCTCTCTCTAAAACACTTAGAGATTAATCCTAACACTACAGGTATGTAGATGTAATCCTTTACTATAATAATAATACAAGGAACTTAATTACCTCTTTTACTTATTAATTACTCTTTCTAGTTCTCTTAGCTCGAACAAGTTATAAGCCTAGCTTCTTAAAGTAGTAGATCTCCCTACGCACTTAGAAGAGCTAGTAAGACTAAGCTTATCTACTCTTATTATTTACCTATCTTTTCTCTTAAACTCTAAGACCTACCTATAATAGCTAAGCTTATTAGCTATAACGCGTAAGCTCTCTTAGGTATCCTAACTAAACCCTACTAACTTAAGTTATATACTAACTAGCCTAATTAGTATATCTAGTTAGTACACTAAGCTATGTAATATATAGGAAATTATTAACCTAGACGCTTCTAACGCTAGTAGACTATACTATAGAGTACCTAGGCTACTTATAATAGGCTTAAATATACCTACTCTAACTCCTTTACTACTACTAGCACTAGCGTTCTAGTAGTAAGAATCTAAGTTATCTAACGCTAAGTCCTCTAAGTTTACTAATACACTACTACCTACTTAATCTACTTATAGTTAAACTGCACTCTAACAACCTATAATAGAAATACCTTATACAATACCTACAGTCTATATTAGATTATTAAGTATTAAGATCTATAACTAGGAGCTTATAAGGTATAAAGTAGAGGCTAGTAAGTAGACAGTATAGGCAGAGCAACTCTAAAAGCTCTAGGACTAGGTTAACACTACAGTGTTGCTAGTAATCTTCTTACTAGTAATAGTTAAGCTTATTAACAATAACTCTACTAGGTCTTAATTACTTATCTAAGTACTAAAGAAGAAGCTTACTTCTACTAATATTAGCACTTAAAACTAGGTCTGTGCTAAATACTATTAGCACCTTAGAGCTACTAAGTAGAGATAAGTAGCTCTTTAAAACGAGTACTATAAGTAGTTATACCTCTATATATAAGCTAAGTTATATAAGCTTATAGAGGTTAAAGAGGCGCTTACTATATAGTATCTCTTAGATACCTTAGGTTATAGGATTGCTCTAGAATAGGCTTAAACGATATACTAAAGGATTATCTAGGATAGTATCCTAGAGCTTAATCTGCTTACTTTAGAATAAGTAAGTAGGGTGTTTAGTAGTTTAATATATAAGCACACTATTAGGTTAGGCAAGAACAATCCTAGAGTATTTACTACTTTTAGAAATTAATTAGATTTAAATAATAAAAGCTTATCCTCTATTAACACTAGAAGCTTTAATAGTTATCTCTGCCCTTATAAGAAGGTTAATATTATATATAAGTAGAAGGTAACTAAGTACTGTTACTTCTAAATAGCTGTTAAAGGAATCTTCTTACTATCTATTAATATAAGCTAAACATATTAATAAGAGGTACTTAATTAACTTAATAGCAATAAATACTCTAAAGTCTAGAAGGCAATTAAGCAAGCTAAGTAGATATTAGCTGCTCTTTTAGCTATTACAGGATTTACCTAGCTAGTTAAAGCAGAGTTTCTAGGTAATATGTAGGCTGCTCTAATAGACCCTAAGGTAATAGCTGTTACTAACTTACTATTACCTAGAGTCTATAATATTATAGATTTTGATGCTTATCTACTATCTAACAGTACTATTTTAGATAATAGAGCTACTACCTACCTTATTAACAGCTTAGATTAACTTATCTCTAGGTCCTTTAGACTCTCTAACTATAATAATACAGTAGAGGCTAGTACGTAGGCTTTTCTTATTAGTAGATAAGGCGCTTATTTGTTTAAAAATGCTCTTTATAGAAAGCGCAGCCTATATACTAAAGACCTAATTCTTTAGAATATTGTAGTAGTAGAAGGGTTCTATATTAATGATATTTCTAAAGCACGCTTCTAAGAGAAAGAAGTGTAGTGCCTAGAGCTAGATAGCTCTTTATATGTTAGTTATATTAATAATTTAAATAGGAGTATTATATATACTATGCTTAAGTATGCTTATAACCTTATTTTCTTTAAATATAAGCTACTTTCCTGCTATTTTAACTTTCCTATCCTAAATATAGTAATAAAACAACCTTATAAGTTATACTCTAAGAGCTTTCTAAAGTACTTATAGCATGTATATATAAGATACCTAAAATTTAAAGCACTATAGGGCCTTATAAAAGAAGCATATAGTATACTTATTAATAAGATACTCTAGAAAAATTGTAAGATCTATGCTATAACTTATACTAAGTAAGTGATTTTCTAATAAACGCGCAAAAAGCCTGCTAAGCTATTTTAGAGAATTAGGTAGGATTTGTTTAATATACTACTTAGAAGAGGAAGAGAGCTATAGGTGCTCTTAATTAAGAAGTACTATAGTAGAAAGCTCTTTATCTATACCCTGTAAGGTAAAACTTAAGTTAAGATATTATAAGTGCTTATAAACTTTTTAAGCTAGGTTACTACCTAGTATAAGCTCTAAATCTATAAAATTAGCTAAGATAATAACACTGCTATACTCTTATAGAGAGGGAGCTCTGCGTATAAACGCTAGGCGCTTAAATAAGGGATTAATATTAAGTAGGAGCCTCTATACACATATAAACTAAATAGAGCAGCTAAGCAAGTAGAGTAGAAAATAATTACTAAATCTGTTAAAATAAGAAGTAGTGCTAACCTACCTAAGAAGATCTAGCTAGAGGTTATTACAGCAGCAGCATAGCTCTATAATATAAGTCTAACACACTTAAATAATCTACAAGATCCTAATAAAGAGCTTAATTACTAGTTTACTTACTATTTCTGCTACTACAAACTAGACAGCTAATCTAAGACCTAATTAAAGTAGGATATACGCCTATAGATACTGTGCCTATCTATTAAATAGAGAAAGAGTAGCTAGGTGTAATAGAAAAGGCCCTAAAGTTGCTTCTAGAGGCTATATTAGTTACTTATTTAGTTACTAAGTATCTAATATATACTAGATATAGGTCCCTGTACTTAACTAGGTTATTACAACGCGTAATAGAAGCTTTAACAAAGAGCTATTTTGTAATAAAACTAATAAGTCTATGTTGAGTTTTACACTTTAGACAAAGTCCGTAAGTAATCGTTAAATTAGGTCTTAAGGATAAATACAAGAGTAGGGGGCCTAGAGGGTAAGTAGTATGCGTCTAAGACCTTAGCTACTTAGGTTTGCAAGGAAGAGTATAGAGTAGACTATCTGTTTTGCAAGCAGAGTTAAGATATTCTAATAACAAAGTTAATTAACAAGGTTAAACACAAACTATAAGGGTTGTGTTCCTACAAACTATATACTGTAGCAATTGTAAGGGCTTACTAAGCTTAACATAAGCTGCGTAAGCTGTAGCTTACTAAGCTTAACGTAAGCTGCGTAAGCTGTTACGTGTAACCTACCTAGCTTAACTACTAAGGAGTAAGCTCGTTACGTAACGTGTAATAGAACTGTGCTGTATTAGCCTATAGTTGTAATTATAGTGCTAACCTGTACTGTTATATTACTTATAGGTGTTAGCAATTAGCCAGATATAAAGAGATTGTAACATAATCTCCTCTCTTTCTTAGATTTGTTTTAAATCTTGTTAGCTGTTCTTTATAAGCAGTGCTCTGCTACTTTTAGTTTCTTTAGTATTATTATATTCTTTGTATCTTAAAAGCGTCTGCGTCTTAGTATTAAAATCTGTTGCTACAACTCTATTGCGCCTATCTCTTGTAATTGTTACTTTGCTGCTAGTTAAGACTGTTTTGTTATGCCTTTGTTAAATTGTTTAAAGTGCGCTAAATGCGTTTGTGTTAGACGTCTATGCGTTAACCTATTCTAGGAGTCTTTAGATAAGACTAGGGCTAAATATAAAAAGAAAGTTAAAGAGGATAAAAAGTTGCTTTTAGACGTGATTGCGCGTCTGTTGCAGAATAAGAAAATTCTAGCCTAAGTAAAGGATAGGGCTGTAAAGAAGGCTAAGTGCCTAGCAAACGAGTTAGAAGAGTCTAGTAAGGATGTTTAAGCTAAGAAGATTAACTGTCCTGCTACAGACGTATTAGTAGGGTATTCTCCTGCTATATAGTCAACTCTAGACCTAATTAACACTTCTGCAAACTTTAGAACTAGTTTAGAAGCTATTAGCAGTTCTTAAGGTTTGTTATAGGTTCCTATATGTTTTCTAATTTAGGGTAGCCTAACTATTTAACTAGGTACTTATTGCTGTTACTAATATTAAAATATTGTATTATTTTTTTAACTTCCTACTTGTTGTTAATATTAACCTAGTAGTAGAAGTTCTTCTAGATTAGCGTTCTAGGGTTAGCTAGTTCTAACAGCAATAAATAGAACGCTAGGTAAATCTTTGTATCCTTAGGCAGAGCAAGTCTATAGTTAACTAGCCTTATCTACTTTAAAATAAAAAATAGTCTAACTTTAATGTAATCTAGTTTTTTTATAGGTCTTTATATTTAAAGGTTTTTTATAAGAAGATAGCCTTTATCCCCCTCTTTTAGCTAAGGTGCTGTTTTTTATTTCTAGTTAATATAAGAGATTGCTTATTCTTAAGCCTTACTAATGTTTTCTAGCATTTTCTTGTGTACTTTCTTTAGTTTCTAAACTAAGGAGATTGCTAATTCTGTCTGTACTAGCGTATTTAGTGCTCTAGTAAAGAGATTTAGGTATCTCCTGTAATTTAAGAAGAATAGCGTTACGCCTGTTACTTCTAATAACTTGTTGTTGTATGCGATTTATACTATAGGTAACAGTAAGACCTAGCTGTCTTGCTGCTAGTTGCTGTCTATTTATAGAAATGTTTCTATAGTCTAATTTGTGCGTTTAGTTTATCTGTCTGTCTGCAGATAATAAGCTGTAGATAGCTTCTTCTTAGTACTAATAGCTGCTAACAGCGTAGTCTAGTAGTTTAACGTAAAGAGCTTGTCTCTATTACTAATAATTAATTTAGGAATGCTGTAATGCCTAACAACTTAGTCTAGGAATACTTAAGCAAGCTACTCTGCAGTATAGCTGTATTAGAAGGGTATTATTTCTGCAGCTTTTGTAAACCTATCTACTACAACAAAGATTAAGTTATAGCTGTATTCTATAACAGGGTCCTTAGAGATAGGCAGCTATGTAACAAAGTCTATTATAATGTTTATCTAAGAGGCTGTAGGTAGCTCTATTGCTTATACTTCTCTATATTTAGTATGTATGCTGTGCTTATTCTTCTAGTAATCTATACAATCTTTAATATATTTCGTAACCTTATCCTTTATATTTAGGAACTTATAGTGTTTCTTAATAAGTTCTATTATCCTTGTAATACTAGGGTGTCTGTAAAGCAGGTTATTATAGTAACTAGCTATAATTTCTTTCTATAATTCTCTAAGTACTTCTAACAGAACATGTTGTTCTGCTTAAACCTGCATTATATTATTAAGCTGCTGTAATAGTTCTAACAATCTATCCTTGTTAACTCTAAGTATAGCGTGTTTGTTAATTATCTTAGTTTCTGCAAGGTTATGTTGTTAACTAAGTACATTAGCTCTACTATTATCTTTTCCTAGCGTGTATAGGATCTTAAACTTGTACTAGCCTAGTAGTTCTGCTTAACAAACCTATCTCTAATTAAGTACCTTAGTTATAGTAAACTACACTAGGTTCTTATAGTCTGTGTAGATAGTAAGGTCTAAACAACTTTCTGCGTAAACTTGCTAATATTCTAGGGCTAATACAATTACTAAGAGTTCTTTATTGTGCATATTATAGTGTTCTTTAGGTCCTGTAAACTTGCGTAAGTAATAGGTAATTAGGTGCTATAAGCTATTTTGTTCTTAAGTTGCGCATACTCCTAATACTAAATCTAAGGCATTAGTTTTAAGTTAAAGCAGCTTTCTGCTCTTGAATGTAATTATAGTAGGTAGCTCTACGCATACTTATTTAAGCAACTAAAACATGTCTTTCTGCGCTTGTTCCTACTTAAATAGTACGTCCTTCTGCGTAAGCTTAGTAAGCAGTAAGGCCCTAAGAGAGTAGTCCTTAATAAAGCGTTAGTTAAAGTTAACAAACCTAAGGAACTCTTAAATGTTCTTAACAGTTTTAGGTGTTAGCTAATCCTTTACTACTTGTATCTTTGTCTTGCTTATCTTAACTCTATACCTTCCTACAACATAGCTAAGGAACTCTACTTTGTTCTTATACTATTCGCACTTCTCTAGCTTTAGCCTAAGGTCTGCTTTTGCTAAGTATTCTAACACTTGTTGTACGTAGATCTTGTGTTCTTCTAGTGTCTTACTGTACACTAGGATATTGTTAAGGTAGGCTACTATAATAATATCTAGGTGTGCTTACAGCATATTATTAATAAGAGCCTAGCAGACTGCTAGTGCATTAGTTAGCCTAAATAGTATAACTGTGTACTTGTAATGTCTGTAATAGGTTCTAAACGCTGTCTTTTATTCTTTGCCTTTCTTTATACGTATTAGGTTGTACACTCTGCGTAAGTTAAGTGCAGTAAAGAACTTTGCTTCTAATAACTAGTCTTATAGTTCTGTTATATTAGGCAGCAGATACTAATTCTTAATAGTAATATTGTTAAGTTTTTAGTAACTAACGTAAAGTTATAGTTTGCTTGCTGTCTTTCTTTAGTATAAATAGAATAGGGAATCCTGCTAGGGATTTAGATTTCTTAATAAATCCTTTTGTAAGGTTTTCCTTAAAATTATCTCTTAGTATCTTAAGTTCTTTCTTAGATTACTAGTATATAGGCCTAAAGAGTAGTTCTTTCCCTTCTTAGAGCTTAATCTCACAATCCTAAGATTAGTGTTTAGGTAGCGCTTTTGTAGATAGCTCTTCTTTAAACATCTAGGCGTACTAATAGTATATATCTAGTATAGCAGGAGGTGCACTGTTTTGCTCCTTAATTATTGTAGTAGGGCTCTCTAGGTCTACGCGATTAACTACTCTATCTTAGCGCGTCTAATAGTTTAAAGAGATACTATTAATCTTCTTCTTATCTACTAACTCTAGCGTAGGTTGCGTAGGCTAGCGTGTAGTTATGCTGTATCTGCATCCTTTAAACAAAAGCTATTAATCTTTCTAATTAATCTATAGGTTGTACTTCTATAACTATAGTAATTCTAATATAACATTATAAGTAGCTGTACTTAGGACGTCTAGCGATATTAACTTATAGTGTCTTTATATCTAGAGGGGTTAACACTTAACTTTGTGCGTTATAACTACTTCTTCTAGTATTAGTTCTCTATTAGCTACTTAGAGCTAATACAAGTTTTCTTTGCGCAAGGAGCGTAGTCTAGCTAGCTATACTCTGTATAAGGAAACGTAGTTTTCTTGTGCTTCTAAGTCTAAGAGTGCTAATATCTTTTTTCTATTTAATATAATAGGGAGCTTAATAAGGTTATAGGTCCTAATAGAGTTAATAGCAAGACTCTAGGTGCCCTTAGTTGTCCTTCTAAAAAAGACTTCTTATCTGTTCTAAATGCTTTAAACTCTTTTACACCTTAGTGCTTTTAGCATCTAGAGTTAAGGTATAACTGCTAGTGTTTGTTAAAGCAGTTACTGTTAATTAGCAGCTGTATCTGTGTTGCTGTAGTTAGATTGCTGTCTCTAAGGAAGACAACGTAGTTACGTTTATTAATTAAATAAATGTTACAAAAGTTGTTAGTGCACTTATACTATTGTACCTAACAGTAGTTACAAGGCAAGGGAAAGTATTCTACTCCTAACTTATCTTTATAGTGCGTTGCGCATTTATTATCTCTACATACAGTCTATAAAAGGTTTACGTGTTT
Organism: Ascochyta lentis; assembly: GCA_004011705.1. Classification (NCBI taxonomy): domain Eukaryota; kingdom Fungi; phylum Ascomycota; class Dothideomycetes; order Pleosporales; family Didymellaceae; genus Ascochyta; species Ascochyta lentis. Next base: position 1,416,727 of record RZGK01000003.1, read on the forward strand.
AGAGTTATAGAAATCTAAAATATACTGTGTATAAGAATTAACAGCAGCTAAAGGTAGCTAGCTTGTTATTTGTCTCTATATGCGTTCTAGTTTTTAGTTACACTAGTTTTCTTCCTTTAATTTATTGTTAATTTTATTAACAGTGCGCTAGCAGTTATTAAGGTCTACTTTTAGTTCTCTAATTATTGTATTAATGCTGCGTTGTAGTTTAACGTGCTTAAGTAGCAGTGTTAGTTAGCATATAAGAGATTAGCATATATTGCAGTATACGTTATTGTTTTTATTGCGCTCTTATTCTTGTTAAGTGTAGTAGTATCCCTTATAGCAGTGTTAGCGTGCTAACCTAGATCTAACCTAAGCTAGGGTCCTTTCTGTTGTGTCTAGAAGGTTGTCTATCTTATCTTAATATTCTTGCAATTCCTTATAAGGTGTTGCTGCGCGCTTAAGAGGCGCAATGTATTCTGTATTATCCTTGGAACTAGACTCTAGATCTTCTATAAGTTGTCCTACTTTATTAGTAATTACTTCCTATTTATTACTAGTATCTGTGTCTTTGTAACAACAGGATAATATATTAACTTACTAAAGAACCTTGTTCTTTATATAGCAGTCCCTAGTAAAGTAGCCTCTCTTACTACAGTTATAATAGGTCTTAATATTCTTGTTGCCTAAGTTGTTACTTCCTTTGCTTTTTTTATTCTAACGTCCTAGTAGGCTTAGTCCTTTGTTAAGGTTTAAGAGGTCTATAGCTTTAGGTCTGTAGTATCTACTCTATATATTGTTATAAGTGCGCCTGCTACTATTAGACTAGTAGTTGTTGCAGTTGCTCTAATTTCCTTAGTTTAGGTTGTTGCGCTACTAGTTACGTAGTAGTAGGTAGTTGTTAACCTTAGTTACAACGCGCGCCTTAGGGTTGTCTCTTAATTCTATCTAAAGCTTATATAGCTTAGTGTTAATACTAATTGCCTTATTAATTAACTTGTTAAAGGTGTCTGTACTAGGGCTAGTGCGCATTAGTTCTTTCTTAACTTTAGGCTTTAGTCCTTGTTAAAACATAGTAATTAGCGTAGTGTTGTCCTAGTTAGTGTTAGCAGTAAGCTGCTGAAATTCTGCAGCGTAGTTAATAGCTAACTTGTCTTGTCTAATCCTCTAGATATTGCGTTAAGCAAGGTAGAGTTTGTTAGAGATTCTAAAGATTAGTTTAATCTTTTCCTTAAATGGGTTAAAGTCTATTATTTATTTATCTACTTCCTTAGGCAAATTGCCTGCTTAGTGTTGTTGCATAAAGGGCTTAATCTAGGTAAACGCCTTTCCTTACATATAACTAGCTATAAGAATTACTTATTTAATCTTAGGGACTTTCTTGCCTTAGAAGGTAAAGAAGAGGTCCTACTAGAGAAGCTAGTTATTAAGCTTGTTGCGTTCTCTATAATGGAGATTAGGCTTATTAACGTTTATAGTGCTAGTAGTAATAGTTACATCTATGTTAACGTTACTAGACGTAGAGTTGCTAGAGGTAGCATAGGTTTCTAAAGTACTTATCTTAGGGGTGTTTAAAATGTTAAGTTCTACACTTTAGACAAAGTCTGTAAGTAATTGTTTAATTAGGTCTTAAGGATAAATACAAGAGTAGAGGGCCTAGAGAGTAAGTAGTATGCGTCTAAGACCTTAGCTACTTAGGTTTGCAAGAAAGAGTATAGAGTAGACTATCTGTTTTACAAGCAGGGTTAAGATATTCTAATAACAAAGTTAATTAACAAGGTTAAACACAAACTATAAGGGTTGTGTTCCTATAAACTATATACTGTAGCGATTATAAGGGCTTACTAAGCTTAACATAAGCTGCGTAAGCTGTAGCTTACTAAGCTTAACGTAAGCTGCGTAAGCTGTTACGTGTAACCTACCTAGCTTAACTGCTAAGAAGTAAGCTCGTTACGTAACGTGTAATAGAACTGTGCTGTATTAGCCTACAGTTGTAATTACAGTGCTAACCTGTACTGTTATGTTGCTTATAGGTGTTAGCAATTAGCTAGATATAAAGAGATCGTAACAGTCTACTACTATCTTAGTAGCTATGTTAGCTGTATTTATAGACCTCCTATATAAACCTAAAAAGATAATAGATATAAAAGAAGTAATTAAACTCTCTATTACTAAGCAGAACCTATTAATCTAATTACCTACTAACTAACAGCTTAGAGGTAACACTTAGGAAGAAACTCTAGTACTAGATAGCTAGTCTAGTATAGAAGGAGCTTCTATAGAAGAAACTAAACGCGTAGTTAGCTTAGCTAGCTAATTACAAGGAATCTGTTTAATACAAAATTAAGATATAGGCCTACTTTCCTCTAACTAAATACTATAACTAGAGTAACTAGTATATAGCTAAGAAGCTCCTTAATAAGAAGAGGACCTAACTAGGCGTTTATAGGAAGTGCACTTAACTTTAAAAGAAGAGAGTAACCTAGTAAGTAATCAGAATCTTAATAATCTATCTTCTATATTATAGATTATTACCTATCTACCTTAGAGAAGAGTAGAAAGAGCAGATAAGGCTAGTAGCTAGTGCTCTTATTAGCGTAGAGTCTAAAGCCTACTAACTAGGCAGAGCTGCTAGATTACTAACAGAGAATATAACAAACTAGCTAATAACAGAGTAAGCTAGTACGTAGTAATAAGATTAATTTAGCCTTATAACTAGTACTTATAGCTTCTATCTCTACTAATAGATTAGATAGATAAGTATAGTAATAGAAAGAAGTACCTTAGTTTACACTTAGTAATTATTACTACTACTTTATAAAATAAGAGAGTTATCTTACTAAGTTATTAGATATAGTAAGATAATCTTCTACCTCTCTTAAAGATGTAGAAAGATCTTTCCTACTACCTACTAAGAGCTCTTTTCCGCTAGGTATGAAAAAAAGAGATTATAACTCTAATTAAGAAAAAGACCTAGGTAGAAATTAATAGATTAAGCTCTACAGCAAAACCTCTACTGCTAAATTAGGTTTTACCTATAAGTTTAACTAAGATAGCTACTTTCTTAAGTATAAAGCTAAAATATACATTAGAAAAGACCTTTTAGCTAAGAATTTAATTATCTCTACTTACGCTATAATACTTGCTTCTTAATCTTTCTACACTATAGTAGCTATAGCAGCTTAATTTAATCTAGAGCTGTATTAGTATAATATTACTAGAGCTTTTCTTAATACAAGCTGCTAGAACTAACCTTTAGTGCTCTGTAAATTACCTAATAGTTTCTAGAAACTAGAGAGGGTCGTGCTACTAACATAAGCTCTTTATAGGCTATATAACTCTCTATTACTATAGTATAAGAAGCTTCCTAGCACTCTCTAGGAGCTTAGACTTACAGCATTATAAGAGAAACCTTGCCTCTTTTTCAACACTAAGTAGAAAGTTGTGCTACTATTCTATGTATATAATACTCTCCTTACCTTCTATTACAACAAGTAAGCGTCTGCTAAGAAGCTAATAAGCTTATTAATAAGTAAGTACTAGATTAAGGATTATAGAGCAGCTAAATAGTTTTTAAGGATTTAGATTATATAAAACAGATCTGCTAAAACTATAGTACTTGCCTATAACGCCTATATTAATACAATAGCTACTAAGTTTAATATTTTAGGTAATAGATCCTTCTTATTAGTACTATTACTAGTAGAAGAGCTACTTAGGTATACTAGAGAAGCTTTAAAACAAGAAATTAAAGCTTACTAAAAGTAAGTTAAGTATATACTCTACACAGTAATTATAATCTAACAAAATATAGCACATACTACTTCTTACCTCTTCTACTTTCTAACTAATCTAGGAGCAGCTTACTTTAGAGTAGCTAATTAAGTACTAGCGTACCTTTATAAAACTGAGCACCTAGGTATAAAGTACAGAGCTTATGATAGCAGGTAATAGCTTATCTATAGCAACGTATTATTTGCTAATAATTAAGAGAGTTATAGATCTTCTTAAGAGTATATAGTCTAGTTATTTAGAGGTCTAATTATCTAGAAAGTAGTATACTAATTAACTATAACTACTTCTATAATAGAAGCTAACTTACTTACTTTAGAGTATATAGCTAAGAAGTTAATTACTTTAAAGTAATTTCTAACAGAACTATGTTTAGATTTAGAGGTCCTATAGGAGATCTTCTATAATAACTAACAAACTATCTAATTAGTTATTAAAGAAAGCAAGTAGCTTACTACTTAGCTACGCTATATAGATGTTGAAAATATATAGTTAAAACAAAGGTATACTAAGAGAATAATTAAAGTAATATATCTAAAAATAAGTAATAAACTAGCTAATAGACTTTTAAAAGTACTGCCTAGGTAAGCTTACATGCGCTTTTTAACACACCTAAACCTATATAGTATATATTATAAAGAAAACAGTTACTAAAAAAAGCTAGTTAATAGAGACAGAGAAGATCTTTTTTATTAAAACTAATAGAGAGAATAACCTCTTCTCTAGAGTACAGAACGCTACTATAGCTACTGGTAGCCGCTTCTTTAAGCGTATACCTAGTAGCTATAGAGCTTAAAAACCTAAGAAATATTTACTTATCTATGCTCTAGAGAGGTGTAGGCATAGTAGCTATTATTTACTATCTCTTTTATTACGCAGAAAGTAACACGTAGCTTACTAACCTACTATATACTTAATTAGCTATAATGAATTATTAGAGTAAGGTTACTTATAGAAGTTATTACGCTAGTGAATATAACTAGCACGTCTACTAGCTCTATCTCTAGCAGCTCTAACACAGAGTACCTAATAAGCTATTAGTCTACTATCTAATTACTCTATTTAGGATAATATATAGAAGGTAGTAGAAGTACTTAAGAGTATAGTGCTTATAGTGCTAGCTGTATAAACCTAGATCTAGGTTCTCTAGGCACAGCGTAGCTAAGCTACTTACTAGTAGTGTATCTACGTAGTATATATAGAGAATTAGCTAGCGCCTTAGCTTTAGAGCGTCTAATAATATAGAAAGAGGCTTAGGTAGTAGTAAAGGCAGTAGAGGTAGAAGTAGAGTAAGACTAAGAGTAAGAGCATAAGCAGTATAAGTAGTAGTAACTATAGCTATAACAGCAGCAGTGTTAAATAAGCTTATAGGCCTAATAAATAATACGCAGTTAGCTAAAGCTAGTATAGAAGGTAGTAGTAGTAGTAAGACAGAGTAGCTGTAAGGCAGACTTTACAAGCACAAAAGAAAGCAATCTAGAAAGCTAATATATTTAAGAAGGAGTAAACAAAATGGCAGACAGAGAGCTATAAAGGAGTAGAGATAGCTACCTACTTATAGTAGGTAGTCCTAGGCTCTTGGGCCGGAAGTAGAAGGAGGCCTATACTCTAAAAGTAAAGTAAAAGTTAGCAGGATAGATTCTGCTAAGTTAGATAAGCACTACTAGTAGGTTGTGCTATCTAACTATAGCAGAAGCCCTAACACGTGCCCCCTTCTTACAAATAAGCAAAAGTCCTCTAAGCTAATCTAATCTCCAGGTGCTATATAGCTGCTAGTAACTAGAGAAAAGAAGAAGAAAGAAAATAGAATGTAAAAGCAAATAGTACAGTAGTTAAGAAACTGTAGAGAAAACCTAGCAGCAGTTAACATAGAATTAAGGTTTATAGTTTGTATAGCACTACGCATATCTCTCTAGATTCCTATACAAAAAACTTACTTCTAAGACTTTTTCTGCTGTATAAACCCTGTAATATAAAAGTTATGCCTAAAGCTATTTAGAACTTATATAAGAAGAGCAAGTAAGCCTAATAGCAATCTTGTCTAGCTTAACAGAGGTTAAACTAATCTAAGCTAGTAACAGCTGGGTTAGGTGTACTTTAATAGTAGGATTAGTTTAGTTGTAGTATCTTAAAGGCAACGTATAGGCGTTAAGGTAGCATATAGTCTTTGCTAAAAGGCAGGGAAATACTGTTATTAACGTGCTAAAAGTAGCCTAATATTATACTAAACCTTAAGCAAGTTTATAATTATAGTGTCTTAAAGGCAATGTGTAGGTGTTAATATAGCGTGTAGTCTTTACTAAAAGGCAAGAGAACGCTGTTATTAATGTGCTGAAAGTAGTCTAATATAACACTAAACTAGAGCAATCCTGTATAGAGGTATAATAACTTGCTATTTATAGTTGCTAAGGTTTCTAAAATAGTTACTAATAAAGGCGTCTTTAGTTTATAGGGCCTAGTTTACAGGTATCTTAAGACTAGGGGGCTTTAGCTTGTCTAGATTCTTATAGTAATATAAGAACGCATTATAGTATTTAAGGTATTGTTTAGCAGGTTCCTATATTAGCAATAGGTTATTAGACTACTTAAGTAGATACTCCTAGGTACCTTAGCGCCTATAGCAGTTAATAAACTTATTAACAAACTACTCTTATATAATATTGCCCTAATTATTAACAATATCTACAGGTTCTAGTTTAGGGGTAGCTTAATCTAGTAGCCTATCCTAAGGCGCTTCTTAGAGCAAATAAGAATAGAACACTAGAAACATACCTTTTAAAATTATTTTCTTAGGTAGCTAGAGTTTGTAAGCAGCTCTGTTGTAAATAACCTAAGTAACTAGATACAGCCTAGCGTATTTATAATTAAGCTTTTTTAAGAGTTAAGCAGTGCTCTAGTTCTAGGTTAATACCTAAACTAAGTCTCTAATGTTGTATTTTAGTGTTTGTTGTTAGTAGGCGTTAGCCTGTATTTATTACTCTTATTGTGCCTAGGTTAGCTAAATCTTTAGGTACTTTAAAAGATTAGCATAGGTTTAAAGGATCTTATCTACTCTTAGAATTTAATCTTTAGTATCCCTAGAAAGCAACTTAGTATTTAAATAGTCTTTGCTAGGGTAAATCCTGCTGCGTAGGTAATAGCTAAGATCTGCAAAGAAGAGAGTAAGACTAGTAGATAAGTTAATAGTGTTATTAACCTAGAACTCTGCTAAGTGCAGCTATGCTACCTAGTTGTCTTGCATGTAATTAATGTATTTGCAAAGATAAATTTTAATACTCTAATTAGTGCGTTCTATTTAGCTATCTGTCTAGGGATAATAGGCAGTAGATAGTTTAGCTTAAATATTAAGGCGCTTACAGACGCGTTTCTAGAATTTGTTAACAAATAAAGTACTATAATTAGATATAATAGTGTAAGGTAATCTATAAAGGTAAAATATTTATATAAAGTAGTAGGCAAATTCATTTAATAAGCAGCTAACTAAGAGAAAGAAGTACTGCTGTTTAGTAAGTTAATTAACTACTACTAGAAGATTAGTATAAATTTGTCTATTAAGTGTAGAAGGTAGCAGGTCTTAAATATAATCTATAGAAACGTCTGCTTATTATGTGTTAGGTATAGGTATAGATTAAAGGTAGCTATTGTATACTTCTCTAGAAGGTTAGGCGTGTTTACATACTACGTAGAACTAGCAGTACTTCTTAATTAACTGCGCAAGACTAAGCTAGTAGTACTAATAAATTATTAAGTAAAAGATAGCTCTAGTTTCCTTATAGCCTACAATCTTATAATTATAGCAAAGGTTAAAAATCTAGCAGTCGAGGCAGGCGTCTAGTAGTATATAAAGGCGTGTTTTGTGAAAGAACAATTATTAGTAATCCCTCTCTCTAGTAGTGTAACAGTCTAAGAGTAAAATATAGTAGCTGTTCTTTTAGAACTATAAGCTAAGCTTATAGTTACCTTAATACAAGGTAGTAAATATCTTTTAAGCAGTAGGGTTAGTAGTGTAGGCTTTGTTAAGCATTTCTTCTATTAAGCGCAGGTCTTCTAAATAAGAAGGCAGTCCTAATGTTACTGTTCTATTAATATTGTTAATAGGCTCTTTGTTGTCTATATTAAGTTTAGACGCTAGGCTTTAAGTAGTATAGAGTTAAGCTACTGCTTAAGTATCTAGGGCAATAAATAAGGAATTCTGTTTAGAGGAGAGTACTAAGGCCTATAGAGTAGCCTAAATTGCAGGTTCTGTACTAGGAAACAGGTGTTTTAATTATAAAACAATCTAGTTAGTATTAATAAGTCTTGTATTGTTTTTCTCTTTAGGAATATCTTAGGTCTACTAGCTAAAGGCTTCTGCTTGACTTTTTGTTTCTTCTAGTGCGTAAATAATCTTAAAGTTAAATTAAGAGAGAAAAGGTAACTAGCAGGCTTGCCTTTAATTAAGTTTCTTAGTAGTTATAAACGTTTCTAGGTCCTTATAATTAGTTATAACCTAGATTAAGTATAGAGAGCTTATAAGTTTAGGCTTCTATTCTTTAAATACTTAAATAATAGCTAATAGTTTCATGTTATAGATCTTGTAATTGCATTTATTAAGAGAGTGTTTTTTTAAGAAGAATGCTATAGGTTATAGAGCGCCTTTAGTGTTACGTTATTTTATAACTCTACTAGTAGCCTACCTAGAGGAGTTAGTAGAAATAAAGATTAGCTAACTAGAGTTAAAATGCTATAAGACTAAGTTAACTGTAAAAGCTTTCTTAAGTTAGGCAAAAGCGTTAATACAGGCTTGTATAGGTTTAAATTTCTTATACTGCACTGCGTAATAGAGCTTGTTAGGGTCTTTTTATAATAGTTTAGCAATAACAGTAGACTTAACAGCTGGTATAAGCAGAAGGGCAATAGAGAAGTAGCCCTAAATAAATTGTTAATAAAATCTAGTAAATCTAAGAAATAAAAGAATATTAGGCACTGTTTAGGGTATCTTCTACTCTTAAATAGCCTAAATCTTGTTAGGGTCTATTTGTACGCCTTAATCTGTAATAATTATGCTAAGAAACTTAACTTAGTTCTTGTAGAATTTAGACTTCTTAGAGTTAATATAGAATCTACGTTCTTTAAAGCAACTAAGAACTTGTTTAACGTGCGCTTTGTGTTCCTAAAGGGTATTAGAATATACTAATACATTATCTAGATAAGTAGTACAGAATTAGTCTAAGTATTTAAAAAGTGCTTTGTTAATAGCTTATTAAAATATTGTAGGAGTGTTGCATAGACTAAAAGGCATAACTTTGTACTAATAGGTGCCCTTTTAAGTAGGGAATACAGTAAGCTATTCTAAGCTAGGTTTTATGCAAATTTAATAGAAGGCGTAAATAACATTAAACTTTAAGAAGAACTTAGCTTTGTTAAGGTATGCTATAGTCTCTTAAAAAAAAGGAATAGTGTAGCAGTCTTTAACTGTAGCTTTGTTTAATTCTTAATAATCTACGCATATATACAGGCTACTGCCTAGCTTAGCTATAATAAGGATATTATTTTAAGCTAGAGAGTTGCAGCACTTAATAAATCCTCTAGACTTGCTTTTCTTAATGTAATATTTAATAGCCTTTATTTGTTGTTCTAAAAAAGGTTAAAGGCAGTAGTTAGGTAGGTCTGTACCTAGTTTAAGTTTAATTTTGTAGTTATAATTACTATAATTAGGCAGTGTTTTAGCTGCAGCTTAGTTAAAAGTAGGAACAAAGTTAGCATATTCCTCTAATTCTTCTGCAGTAAGCAAGTTAGAGAGTAGAGGGTCTTTTAGAGGCTAGAAAAATTTGTTAAAGTTATTATTAGCAAAAGCTCTCCTAGCAGTAAGAGTGTCTAATTATTAAATAATAAAGACTAGATCCCTAGGTCTTTTGCTATAGAGACAAATAGCCTTGGCTAAAACTAAGTACAGGTTAACTAATCTTTTAGTATATATTACTATGCTAGTAGAGCTAAGTTTAGGTTAGGTAGATCTTCTATTTTAGAGTTTACCTAAACTAGACTATAATAATTATAGAAGCTTAGTGTCTAACTTAGAGCCCTTATATAGCAATAAGGGAGTTTAAGATGTAGTATTATAGTGTCTAGAGTAATATTTGTTGCTAAAACAAATAGAGCAGTTATGCTATAAGACTAAGAGATTGTAAATAGCCCTCTAGCAGAATCCTAAGATAAGTTAAAAGGATCTGTAATTGTTTATTAAATAAGCTCTAGTGCGTTCTAAGTAAGAGCCTAATTAGAGGTAAAACTTAGCACAGTAGGTAATAGTCTTAGAAGGTTAACTATTATATTCTTAGCAGATAATTAGAGTAGCTAAAGGGATAAGGTAAAGGGCCTTAGTGTGTTCTAGAAATTTGCGCGATATAAAGCTAGAATTAGCCCTATTGTCAGCTAAAGCGCAGATCCTATATAGAGTATTATTATTACATCCTAAGAAAGCTAAAAAGGCAAGTAAATTATAATGTTGTAGGCTGTCTTTAGTTTAGTTCTATTTGCTACTAGCTTTTTAAAGTATAGTATTAGCCTCTGCTAAACCTAACTAAGGAGAAAACAGGTTCTTAGAGCGCACTTGTTAGTAAACTAACCTTAAGTAGTAACTTAAACTTAAGGGCTCTAGTTTTCTAACTTAGAGGCAGAGTTATTATCTAAGGATTTAAAAAATTTGTTCTTAGTGTTATCTCTTAGGTTGTCTAAAGTAGCTATATATTAGTTTGTTAGTTTATCCTAGAGAATAGCTAAAGAAAGTGCTTTAGGCTTTAGTAGTTCTAGATATTAGTTAGACTTATAGCTCTTAAGTCTACAGTTAAAACAAGTAAACTTATTAGAGGAGTTAGAAGAGTAGTCCTTAGGGCAGTAAGAGTAAGTATCCTTAGCCTTAGGAGCAGATGTAGGTTAAGCTAAGATAGTAGTAGTAGGTAGTACTAGCAGAATATTACAAGTAGTTAACTAACTGCGTAGGGCAGAGTAACTAGGCTAATTACCTATAAAATCTTAAGTTGTTAGCTTCTTAGAGATAAGAGCATAGTTAGAAGTATTAGTAATGTTTGTTAAGAGAAAGTAAGGAAAGATAAAGGTGTTAAAAGAGTGTTTAGTAGACCTAAAGGTGTCTTTGTCCTTATAGACATCTTATAAGCAATAAATACAGTCTATAGGTTTAGAATAGAGGTAACTAAATCTAGATAGATCTTAGAGCAAGGCGCAAGCAGAGTCTTAAGTGTAAATTATAAGAAAGTCTGCGCGATTACTAGGATACTAGTAGTTGCGTCTGTTTGCTTGCATATAATAAAGGCAGTTAAAGAGCTATTTATTAAAGTTGTCCTTAGGGCTAGAAAAATATTAGGGTTTCTTTATAGCCTTGTCTAGCTAGTTGTTGTATTAGTCTAGTAACTGCAGAAATTAAAAAGCGCTAGCTAATATAGGGGTTAAAGACACAGCAGACTAGCTTCTAAATAGTATAAAAGTAGTAGGAGTGTTCTAAGTAGCTAGCATAGCCTAAAATTAGTCTATAGTAGCTAGTACATTATTATGTTATTAGGATTGCAAAATAATAGTGTATAGCTGCTCTAAGTTGTTATTAGGGCTAGTAAATAGTTCTTATTCTAGCTTAGTAGACTCTAAACAAAGAGGAGTAGAGCTGCGTAAGTACCTAAATTAAGAGGTAGGTTAAGTAGAGGCTAAGTCTTTAGCAGCTAGAATAGCGCTCTTAGCTATAATGTAATTATAGGCTAAGCAGAGCTTTTAGTAATCTAGTTTAAGTTAATTAGTCTAAGACTAGTGTATGTTAAAAACAGTCTTAAGAGAGTTATACTTAGTAACTACATAGTTATATTTGTTAACAAGTTTAGAGTAGGTATTCTTATACTAAGCAAGATTAGTTTTAGTTGTCTAAAGTTTAGAGGTAATATACAAAGTCCTGTCTAAGACATTATAGAAAAAACTTATAAGAAAAGAGGCTAGAATTGCTAACTAACTATAAGAAAGGTAGAAGAAGTACTAATTTAGCAAATTGTCTAAGAGCTAATAGAGGCCTAGAGATTAGATAAACTAAGAGTGCTAAGTAAGGTTATAATCCTCTAGGACTTGCTAAAAGAATTAGGAAGGCACTATATTAGCTTTAGAATATAAGTAGGGGAAATTCTTAGTAAGCTTAGCTAGTAAGCTCTAGGTGTTAGGCAAAGATACGTTGCAGATAAGAACCTTAGAAGCTAGTGTGTGCAGAGAGTCCTTATAGCAGAAATTTAGCAGTTCTATAGCAGAAGCACTCTAGTATTCTAGGATAGTAGGCTTAAATATAGTAGACTTAGCACTCTGTGCCTCTAAACGTTAAATAGAAGAAGAGTTGTTTAGAGAGTGTAAAGTAGGTTAATAAACTAATATCTCTTTATTGCCTAGGAACTTAAAGAAAGGTTCATTAAAGTTAGCAGAGGAAAGCCCCCTAAAACAAGAGATAAGGCACTTAGCAGTAGTTCTAGTAGAGCAGCAGCTAGCTTTATAAGATAGATTAGTAACTTATTTAGAGATAGTAGCAGTTAGCTAAATAGAAGAGTTAGCAGAAGAAATGCGCTCCCTAGACTTATCCTAATAGCGTAAGAGATTATAGTTATATTTAGAGGGAGGCACCTTATCTTAGCTAGTATTGTTAGAATTAGCTAGTGCTATAGCTATAGTTTTAAAGATGTAGTAAGATTTTAGAAGAAGTTAGTTAAAAGTTAGTTAAGAAGTAAGTTAGGTAGTTAGAGGAGAGAGCAGAGCACCTAGTGCCTAAAGTAGTAGTAAGAACCTAGAGGGGGGCTAGGTAAAAGAACAGTAGATGTACAGTAAAAGGTTAGTAAAAAAAACAGAGTTAGTAAAAGAGTTAAAGTAAAAGAAGTAGTAGTAACTAATACTTAAGGTTGTGCAAAAGGAACTAAGTTAGAATATACTTAGAGGAGTTTAGAAGAAGCAGCACTAGACTACTTAAGAGGCGCTAGAAATAGAAAAGAAGAAGTGCTAGACTTCTTAAAAGGCGCTAGAAATAGTAAAAGAGAGGCGCTAGACTACTTAGAAGGCGCTAAAATAGTAAGAGAAAAAGAGAGAAGCGCTAGACTACTTAAAAGGCGCTAGAGTAGTAGGCACTAGACTGCTTAAAAAGGCGCTAAAACTAGGTAGAAGAAGGGCGCTAGACTACTTAAAAGGTGCTAACAGAAGGACAGGCTAGTACTCTAGAGCCTATAAGGAGGTAGAACACTTAGCGCACTAAGGTTTAGCAGCTAGTTTGTACTTAAAAGAGTGCGCAGGTAAGGCTAATTTGTACTTAGAAACAGGCACCTGCTACCTGCGTAAGAAGAGGATAGGGACTAAGAAAAGAAGCTCTAACAGCTAGGGCTATTACTTAGTTAAGAGATAGCTTACTAAACTAGGCAAAAAATTGTGCAACCTTTAGCAATAGTAGCTAACTACTGTACTAAATAAAGGCAGAAGCCTAAGAGAAAAGCTTAGTTTTAAGCTGTTAGGTCTGCTATTATACAAGGCAGACTTTACAAGTATAAAAGAAAGCAATCTAGAAAGCTAATATATTTAAGAAGAAGTAAATAAAATAGCAGACAGAGAGCTACAAGAGGGCAGAGATAGCTACCTACTTATAGTAGGTAGTTCTAGGCTCCTAGGCTAGAAGTAAAAGAAGGCTTATACTCTAAAAGTAAAGTAAAAGTTAGCAGGATAGATTCTGCTAAGTTAGATAAGTACTACTAGTAGGTTGTGCTATCTAACTATAGCAGAAGTCCTAACAGTAGCTATACCGAGCATTAGGCACGCAGATAGGTAGAAGTAGAAGTAGAAGCAGTAGCAGTAGTAGTAGCAGCAGCAGCAGTAGTAGTAGTAGTAGTAGTAGTAGTAGTAGTAGTAGTAGTAGTAGTAGTAGTAGTAGTAGTAGTAGTAGTAGTAGTAGTAGTAGTAGTAGTAGTAGTAGTAGTAGTAGTAGTAGAAGTAGTAGTAGTAGTAGCAGAGGTAGAGTAGAGGTAGTAGTAAGAGTACGTAAAGCGCAGTTATAGGCAATAGTAGTAGCAGTACATATAAGGTGCTTTACTTTATATTATTTCTATACTATATTCGCTAAAAGTTTAAAAGAGTAGATAGTAGAACTAGAGAAAGCTTAATTTAGATACTACCTAGTTATAATAGCTACTAAAGCTTACTAATAGAGCCCTAGAGCTACTGTAACTAAGAGAAGAACAAGTTAAAGCTACTAACAATTAGCTAGAGGGTAATAGAATAAGAGAAGGATTACTAGTAAGTAACTAGAGGGTGTAGAAGTTAATTAGAGCTAAATTTAGGTATACGTATAGTTATGTTTAATAAGATAGCTAAAGAAATAGGATACTTAGAGGAGTTAATAGTTTATATAGGATGCTCTAAGCCTAGAAAAAGTAAAGGTAACACTTAATTTCTCTTAATAATTAGCATTATATAACAATAGAACTACATAGTTAGTTATAAAACCTTACACTTACTTTTACCTTCTAAAAATCAACACCTATATATACTAAATAGAGAAAAGAAAACTATCTTTAAGCAACTAGTTAATACCTAGAAGCCTAGAATATTTAGAGGTAAAATATAACTATAAGATAATTACTTAGGTTATGTACTAGGCGCCTAAAGGCAGATAATCTATACTAAACTATCTAGAAGGTGTATTGCGCAGGATAGAGCATATAGGCTAACTACTAGTTGCTTAGATATTTAGCACTTATAAAATAAGCAGCGCTATAACTACCTATAAACTTAATTTAGTAAGATTATATTACCTCGAAATTTTCTTTATATATAAGTAGGCTTTATATATACAAAGCAGATAGACACTAATTAAATATAATTAACTAACTAAGTTATCTCTCACTAGCTTTTTATATTTAATAATAATAAATATATCTAAGTTAGTTAATCTATAGTAGTAAATACTCTACCTAGGCTATAAGGTGCTTAAATAGAGTACTTCTAAAGGAGACCTAAATACGATCTGCTAACTTTATCTAGGGTAAGTGTCTTATTACCTAGTACTAAGTTCTAGATAGTAGACTGTTGGGTAGCTCTAGACTAGTCTAGTGCAATCTTTATTAATAATACTAAGAAGTTATATACTATAAGCTTACCTTTAATATTAGTTATCTTAAGAGCTTTAGCCTTACTATACAGAAGGTTCTATTCCTAGTACTACTTCTTAGAATTCTACTAACTCTGCCTAGCCTTTTAGAGATAAGCTTAGTACTATATACGTACTAAGCTCTTCTTACTAGCATTAGATAGATCTAGCTTCTTCTTTAGTACCTTAATTAGAGCTTAGAAAGTTAATATCTCTTCTTTATTAAGCGTTGTTATAGCTATAGTTATAATTACTAGATCTACTATAGTATTAAGCTAGGTCTATAGGTTTTGTAAGTGCGTAGACTAAGAGGCCTAGTTACTTAATTTAGCTCTATACTCTGCAATCTATATCTTATATAAGTTAGTATTAGCTAAGGTTATTAAGCTAGGTAGCTCTAGCTGCTAAGGCTTAGATTTGTGTATTAGCATTACGTTCTTAGCTAATAGATTAATCTACTTCTATATGCTCTTACTTATAGTATAGAATTTAAGTTAGACATACTATTCTAGCTATTAGGATTAGTTAGTAAGCGTGTAAGCTCTTTTAGAAATTAGAGTATTAGTTATTACATAGATTAATTAGAGTTGTAAAGAGATAAGAGGAGTAGTTACTAAGTAGTGTATCCTACCTAAGTATACAGAGAGAGATTATCCTAGTCTTAAAAAGCTAGGCTTATAACTATTGTTTAGATAATAAGCTTAGAAATAACTAAGAGATAGATTATTAATTTATATATAGGTGTCTACTTAGGTTACTATTTATATACTTATTAAGCGTTTTATGCTCTTATTAGTTAATTACTTAGTATACCTTATATAGGCAATAAACGTGTTGCATACGTAGTATAAGCAAAGAGAGATTTAAATCTGTTAGTAAGTTAGCTTAACCTTAGGTAGAGTAGATCTAGGTAGAGTAAGCTTCTAGTAGGTAGATCTAGCGTTTAGTAACTGTTAGGACTTCTACTATAGTTAGATAGCACAACCTACTAGTAGTGCTTATCTAACTTAGCAGAATCTATCCTGCTAACTTTTACTTTACTTTTTAAGTATAGGCCTCCTTCTACGTCTAGCCTAGGAGCCTAGGACTACCTACTATATATAGGTAGCTATCTCTGCCCTCTTATAGCTCTCTGTCTGCTATTTTGTTTACTTCTTCTTAAATATATTAGCTTTCTAGATTGCTTTCTTTTGTGCTTGTAAAGTCTGCCTTATATAATAGCAGACCTAACAGCTTAAAACTAAGCTTTTCTCTTAGGCTTCTGCCTTTGTTTAGTATAGTAGTTAGCTACTATTACTAAAGGTTGTACAATTTTTTGCCTAGCTTAGTAAGCTATCTCTTAACTAAGTAATAGCTCTAGCTATAAGAGCTTCTTTTCTTAGTCTCTATCCCCTTCTTACGCAGGTAGCAAGTGCCTATTTCTAAGTACAGATTAGCCTTACCTATGTGCTTTTTTAAGTATAAACTAGCTGCTAAACCTTAGTACGCTAAGTGTTCTACCTTCTTTTAGGCTCTAGAGTACTAGCCTGTTCTTCTTTTAGTACCTTTTAAGTAGTCTAGCGCCCTTCTCCTACCTAGTTTCAGCGCCTTTTTAAGCAGTCTAGCGCCTTCTACTCTAGTGCCTTTTAAGTAGTCTAGCGCTTTCCTCTTTTCTCTTACTATTTTAGCGCCTTTTAAGTAGTCTAGCGCCTCCTTTTTCTCCTATTTCCGGCGCCTTCTAAGTAGTCTAGCGCCTCTCTTTTACTATTTCTAGCGCCTTTTAAGTAGTCTAGCGCCTCTCCTTTACTATTCCTAGCGCCTTTTTAGTAGTCTAGCGCTGCTTCTTCTAAACTCCTCTAAGTACATTCCGACTTAGTTCCTTTTGCACAACCTTAAGTATTAGTTGCTGCTATTTTTTTTACTTTAACCCTTTTACTGTACATCTGCTGTTCTTTTACTTAGCTTTACTCTAGGTCCTTACTACTACTTTAGGCACTAGGTGCTCTGCTTTCTCCTCTAACTACCTAACTTACTTTTTAACTAATATTTAACTAACTTCTTCTAAAATCTTACTACATCTTTAAAACCGCAGCTATAGCGCTAGCTAATTCTAACGACACTAGCTAAGACAAGATGCCTCCCCCTAAACACAACTGCAATCCCTTACGCCCTTAGGATAAGTCTAGGGGGCGTATTTCTTCTGCTAACTCTTTAATCTAGCTAAACGCTACTATCTCTAAACAAGTTGCTAATCTGTCCTATAAAGCTAGCCGCTGCTCTACTAGAACAACTACTAAGCGCCCTATCTCTCGCTCTAGGGGCCTTTCCTCTGCTAGCTTTAATTAGCCCTCCTCTAAGTTTCTAAGCGAGAAAGAGATATTAGTTTATTAACCTACCCCCTGCTCTCTAAACAACTCTCCTTCTATTTAACGTTTAGAGGCACAAGGCGCTAAATCTACTGCATTTAAGCCTACTATTCCTAAATACTAGAGTGCTTCTGCTACAGAACTGCTAAATTTCGGCTATAAGGACTCTATGCACACACTAGCTTCTAAGGTTCCTATCTGCAACGCATCTCTGCCTAACACTCAGGGCTTGTTAGCTAAGCTTACTAAGAACTTCCCCTGCTTATATGCTAAAGCTAATATAGTGCCTTCCTAATTCTTTTAGCAAGTCCTAGAGGATTATAACCTTACCTAGCACTCTTAGTTTATCTAATCTCTAGGCCTCTATTAGCTCTTAGACAATTTGCTAAATTAGTACTTCTCTTGCCTTTCTTATAGTTAATTAGCGATCTTTGCCTCTTTTCTTATAGGCTTTCTCTATAATATCTTAGACGGAATTTCGCACGTTACCTCTAAACTTCAGACAACTAAGACAAATCTTGCTTAGTATAAAGACACCTGCTCTACACTTGTTAAAAAATATAACTATATTATTACTAAGTATAACTCTCTTAAGACTGTTTTTAATATACACTAGTCTTAAACTAACTAGCTTAAACTAGATTACTAAAAGCTCTGCTTAGCCTATAATTATATTGTAGCTAAAGGCGTTATTCTAGCTGCTAAAGACTTAGCCTCTACCTAACCTGCCTCTTAATTTAGGCACTTGCGCTGCTCTGTTTGCTTTTGTTTAGAGTCTACTAAACTAGAACAGGATCTATTTACTAGCCCTACTAACAACTTAGAGCAGCTATACACTATTCTTTCGCAATCCTAACAACGCAACAATGCACTAGCTACTATAGACTAATTTTAGGCTATGCTAGCTACTTAGACTACTTCCTTAACTTTTATACTATTTAGAAGCTAGTCTGCTGTGTCTTTAACCCCTATATTAGCTAGCGCTTTTTAATTTCTGCAGTTACTAGACTAATACAACAACTAGCTAGACAAGGCTATAAAGAAACCCTAATATTTTTCTAGCCCTAAGGACAACTTTAATAAATAGCTCTTTAACTGCCTTTATTATATGCAAGCAAACAGACGCAACTACTAGTATCCTAGTAATCGCGCAGACTTTCTTATAATTTACACTTAAGACTCTGCTTGCGCCTTGCTCTAAGATCTATCTAGATTTAGTTACCTCTATTCTAAACCTATAGACTGCATTTACTACTTATAGGATGTCTATAGGGACAAAGACACTTTTAGGTCTGCTAAACACTCTTTTAACGCCTTTATCTTTCTTTACTTCCTCTTAACAGACATTGCTAATACCTTAATTACTTTCTCTGTCTTTTGTACTAAGATAGAACACTTTGATTAGCAGCTTAACTAGTCTCCTAAAACCTACTACTACCGCCTGCAGGCTAAGCTACTAGATTTTTGCTGCCGTCCTATAGCTAGTGTCTCTTGTAAGAAGTCTCTCTCTAGCCTGCGAGAATATTACGAACGGCTTAGCACCTTCTTTTCTAACTATGCTCTTATCTCTAACAAGCTAACAACTCGAGATTTTACGAGTAATCAGCCTAGTTGCTCTGCCCCACGCAGTTAGTTAACTACTTGCAATACTCTGCTAGTACTACCTGCTACTGCTATTCTAGCTTAACCTACATCTGCTCCTAAGGCTAAGGATACTTGCTCTTGCTGCCCTAAGGACTACTCTTCTAACCCCTCTAATAAGTTTACTTGTTTTAACTGTAGACTTAAGGGCTATAAGTCTAACTAATGTCTAGAACTACTAAAGCCTAAAGCACTATCTTTAGCTATTCCCTAGGATAAACTAACAAACCAATACATAGCTACTTTAGACAACCTAAGAGATAACACTAAGGACGAATTTTTTAAATCCTTAGATAATAACTCTGCCTCTAAGTTAGAAATCTAGAGCCCTTAAGTTTAAGTTACTACTTAAGGTTAGTTTACTAACAAGTACGCTCTAAGAACCTGTTTTCTCCTTAGTTAGGTTTAGCAGAGGCTAATACTGTACTTTAAAAAGCTAGTAGCAACTAGAACTAAACTAAAGACAGCCTACAACATTACAATTAACTTGCCTTTCTAGCTTTCTTAGGACGCAACAACAATACTCTACACAAGATCTAAGCTTTAGCTAACGATAGGGCTGATTCTAGCTTTATATCGCGCAAGTTTCTAGAACACACTAAGGCCCTTTACCTTATCCCTTTAGCTACTCTAATTATCTGCTAAGGATACAATAGTTAACCCTCTGAGACTATTACCTACTGTGCTAAGTTTTACCTCTAATTAGGCTCTTACTTAGAACGCACTAGAGCCTATATTATAAACAATTGCAGATTCTTTTAACTTATCTTAGGATTCTGCTAGAGGGCTATTTACAATCCCTTAGTCTTATAGCATAACTGCTCTATCCGTTTTAGCAACAAATATTGCTCTAGACACTGCAATACTACATCTTAAACTCCCCTGTTGCTATATAAGAGCTCTAAGTTAGACACTAAGCTTCTGCAATTATTACAGTCTAGTTTAGGTAAACTCTAAAATAGAAGATCTACCTAACCTAAACTTAGCCCTACTAGCGCAGTAACATACACTAATAAATTAGTTAACCTGCGCTTAGTTTCGGCTAAGGCTATTCGTCTCTATAGCAAAAGACCTAGGCATCTAGTCTTTGTTATTCAACGATTAGACACTACTACTGCTAGGAGAGCTTTAGCTGATAATAACTTTAACAAATTTTTTCCAGCCCCTAAAAGACTCCCTACTCTCTAACTTGCTTACCGCAGAAGAATTAGAGGAATATGCCGACTTTATTCCTACTTTTAACTAAGCTGCAGCTAAAACACTGCCTAATTATAGCGATTATAACTACGAAATTAAACTTAAACTAGGCGCAGACCTACCTAATTACCGCCTTTAACCTTTTTTAGAACAACAAATAAAGGCTATTAAATATTACATTAAGAAAAGCAAGTCTAGAGGATTTATTAAGTGCTGCAACTCTCTAGCTTAAAATAATATCCTTATTATAGCTAAGCTAGGCGGTGGCCTGCGTATGTGCGTAGATTATTAAGAATTAAACAAAGCTACAGTTAAAGACTGCTACCCTATTCCTTTTTTTTAAGAGACTATAGCACACCTTAACAAAGCTAAGTTCTTCTTAAAGTTTAATATTATTTACGCCTTCTATCGCATTTACATAAAACCTAGCTTAGAATAGCTTACCGCATTCTCTACTTAAAAGGGCACCTATTAGTACAAAGTCATGCCTTTTAGTCTATACAACGCTCCTGCAACATTTTAACGAGCTATTAACAAAGCACTTTTTAAATACTTAGACTAATTCTATACTGCTTATCTAGATAATGTATTAGTATATTCTAACACCCTCTAGGAACACAAAGCGCACGTTAAACAAGTTCTTAGCCGCCTTAAGGAACGTAAATTCTATATTAACTCTAAGAAGTCTGAATTCTATAAGAACTAAGTTAAGTTTCTTAGCATGATTATCACCGATTAAGGCGTACAAATAGACCCTAACAAGATTCGGGCTATTTAAGAATAGGAGATGCCCTAAACAGTGCCTAATATTCTTTTATTTCTTAGATTTACTGGATTTTATCAACAATTCATTTAGGGCTACTCCTCTATCGCCCTTCTGCTTACACAAGCTGTTAAGTCTACTGTTATTGCTAAACTATTACAAAAAGACCCTAGCAAGCTCTATCGCATAGTGCGGTATAAGAAATTCAAACCTACATAGGCCTACATCAACGCTTTTGCCTAACTAAAGAAAGCTTTTACAGTTGACTTGGTCTTGCAGCATTTTAACCCTAGTTAGCTAATCTTTGTTTCTACTAACTCTTCTAGGTAGGCTACTAGTAGAGTTATAAAACAACGCAACGCTAAAGGCGCTCTACAACCTGTAGCATTCTTCTTAAAAAAACACTCCCCTACTAAATGTAATTACGACATCTACAATATAGAACTAATAGCTATTATTCGAGCATTTAAAGAATAGGAGCCTGAACTTATAGGCTCTCTACACCTAATCTAGGTTATAACTGATTATAAGAACCTAGAAACGTTTATAACTACTAAGAAACTTAATTAAAGGCAAGCCTGCTAGTTACTTTTTCTCTCTTAATTTAACTTTAAGATTATTTACGCACCAGGAGAGACGAATAGCAAAGCAGACGCCCTCAGCCGGCGGACCTAGGACGTTCCTAAAGACGAAAACAATACAAGACTTATTAATACTTACTAGATTGTTTTACGATTAAAACACCTGTCTCCTAGTATAGCACCTGCAATTCAGGCTACTCTGCAGGCCTTATTACTCTCTCCTGAACGGAATTCCTTATTCGTTGCCCTAGATGCTTAAGCGGTAGCTTAACTCTGTACTACCTAAAGCCTAGCGCCTGACCCCGATATAGACAACAAAGAGCCTATCGACAATATTAACAGAACAGTAACATTAGGACTGCCCCCTTATTTGGAAGACCTGCGCTTAACAGAAGAAATGCTTAACAAAGCCTACGCTACTAACCCTGCTGCTTAAAAGATATTCACTGCCTTAGATTAAGGCAACTACAAGCTTAGCTTATAGTTCTAGAAGAACGGTTACTATGTTTTACTCTTAGACTGTCACACTACTAGAGAGGGGGATTACTAACAATTGTTCTTTAACAAAACGCGCCTATACATACTACTAGACGCCTGCCTCTGCTGCTAGATTTTTAACCTTTGCTATAATTATAAGATTGCAGGCTACAAGGGAACTAGAGCTACGTTTTACTTAATAATTTATTAGTACTACTAGCCTAGTCTTGCGCAGTTAATTAAGAAGTACTGCTAGTCCTGCGCCGTGTGTAAACGCGCCCGACCTTCTAGGGAAGTATACAATAGCTACCTTTAATCTATGCCTATACCTAACGCACAATAAGCGGACGTTTCTGTAGATTACATTTAAGACCTGCTACCTTCTATACTTAACAGACAAATTTACACTAATCTTCTAGTAGTAGTTAATTAACTTACTAAACAACAGCACTTCTTTCCCTTAGTCAGCCGCTTATTAAAGGAATTTGCCTACTACTTTATACAAATCTTTCGCCTGCATAGATTGCCCTGCACTATTGTATCTAATTGTAGTACTTTATTTGTTAACAAATTCTAGAGACGCGTCTGTAAGCGCCTTAATATTTAAGCTAAACTGTCTACTGCCTATTACCCCTAGACAGATAGCTAAACAGAACGCGCTAATTAGAGCATTGAAATTTATCTTCGCAAATACATTAATTACACGCAAGACAACTAGGTAGTATAGCTGCACTTAGCAGAGTTCTAGGTTAATAACACTGTTAACTTATCTACTAGTCTTACTCCCTTCTTTGCGGATCTTGGCTATTACCTACGCAGCAGGATTTACCCCGGCGAAGACTATTTAAACACTAAGTTGCTTTCTAGGGACGCTAAAGATTAAATCCTAAGAGCAGATAAGATCCTTTAAACCTATGCTAATCTTTTAGAGTACCTGAAGATTTAGCTAACCTAGGCACAACAAGAGCAATAAACACAGGCTAACGCTTACTAACAACAAACACTGAGATACAACATTAGAGACTTAGTTTAGGTATTAACCTAGAACTAGAGCACTGCTTAACCCTTAAAAAAGCTTGATTATAAATACGCTAGGCCGTATCTAGTTACTTAGGTTATTTACAACGGAGCTGCTTACAAACTCCAGCTACCTAAGGAAATAATTTTAAAAGGCATGTTTCTAGTATTCTATCCGAATTTGCTCTAAGAAGCGCCTTAGGACAGGCTATTAGATTAAGCCAACCCTAAACTAGAACCTGTAGATATTGTTGATAATTAGGGCAATGTTATATAAGAACAGTTTATTAATAAGTTTATTAACTGCTATAGGCGCTAAGGCACCTAAGAGTATCTAATTAAGTAGTCTAATAACCTATTGCTAATATAGGAACCTGCTAAACAACACCTTAAACACTATAACGTGTTCTTATATTACTATAAGAATCTAGACAAGCTAAAGCCCTCTAGTCTTAAGATGCCTGCAAATTAGGCCCTATAAACTAAAGACGCCTTTGTTAGTAACTATTTTAGAAACCTTAGTAACTACAAATAGTAAGTTGTTATACCTCTATATAGGATTACTCTAGTTTAGCGTTATATTAGGGTAATTTTAGCATATTAATAACAGTATTCCCTTACCTTTTAGTAAAGACTACACGCTATATTAACACCTACACATTGCCTTTAAGACACTATAATTATAAACTTGCTTAAGGTTTAGTATAATATTAGGCTACTTTTAGCACGTTAATAACAGCGTTCCTCTGCCTTTTAGCAAAGACTATATACTACCTTAATGCCTATATATTACTCTTAGGACACTATAACTAAACTAATTCTACTATTAAAGCACACCTAACCTAGCTGTTGCTAGCTTAGATTAGTTAAACCTTTGTTAAGCTAGGCAAGATTGCTGTTAGGCTTACTTGCTCTTCTTATATAAGTTCTAAACAACTTTAAGCACAACTTTTACGTTATAAGGTTTGTATAGTAGAAAAAATCTTAAAAGTTAGTTTTTTGTATAGGAATCTAGAGAGATATATACAGTGCTATATAAACTATAAACCTTAATTCTATGTTAACTGCTGCTAGGTTTTCTCTACAGTTCCCTAACTACTATACTATTTACTTTTATATTCCCTTCTCTTTCTTCTTCTCTTCCCTAGTTATTAGCAGCTATACAGCACCTGTAGATTAGATTAGCTTAGAGGACTTTTGCTTATTACAAGAAGGGGGCACGTGTTAGGACTTCTGCTATAGTTAGATAGCACAACCTACTAGTAGTGCTTATCTAACTTAGTAGAATCTATCCTGCTAACTTTTACTTTACTTTTAGAGTATAGGCCTCCTTCTACTTCTAGCCTAGGAGCCTAGGACTACCTACTATAAGTAGGTAGCTATCTCTGCCCTCTTGTAGCTCTCTGTCTGCTATTTTATTTACTCCTTCTTTAATATATTAGCTTTCTAGATTGCTTCCTTTTGTGCTTGTAAAGTCTGCCTTACAGTAACGTTATAACAGTTACTTTATCTACTAAACTCTCTTTTAAAAATAGTAATCTATTGTATATTAAATGCTAAGTACTTTCTATTATAATGTTACTAAACACTAGATCTACCTACTAGAAGTTTAGCTTACCTAGACCTACTCTATCTAAGGTTAGGCTAACTTACTAATAGATTTAAATCTCTTCTTACTTATGCTACGTATACAACAGGCTGATTACTTATATTAGATATAATAAGCAATTAGCTAATAAGAGCATAGAACGCTTAATAAGCATATAAATAGTAACCTAAGTAGACACCTATATATAAATTAATAATCTATCTTCTAGTTATTCCTAAGCTTGTTATCTAACAACAGTTATAAGCCTAGTGTTTTAAGACTAAGATAATCTCCCTCTACGTACTTAGCTAGGATACACTGCTTAGTAACTACTCTTCTTATATCTTTACAACCCTAATTAATCTACGTAATAACTAACACCCTAATTCTAAAGAGAGCTTATACGCTTACTAACTAATTCTAATAGCTAGAATAGTATATCTAACTTTAATTCTATACTATAAGTAAGAGAATATAGGAGTAGATTAATCTATTAGCTAAAGACATAATACTAATACACAAATCTAAGCCCTAGCAGCTAGAGCTACCTAGCTTAATAACCTTAGATAATGCTAATTTATATAAGATATAGATTACAGAATATAGAGCTAAATTAAGTAACTAGGTATTTTAGTCTGTCTGCTTATAGAACTTATAGACCTAGGTTAATACTACTATAGACCTAGTAATTATAACTCTAGCTATAATAATACTTGTTAAAGAGAAGAAGTTAACTTTCTAAGCTCTAATTAAGGTACTAAAGAAGAAGCTAGCTCTATCTCATACTAGTGTTAGGAGCTAACCTCTATTAGAAAAAACTATTAAAATACAAGATAGATTTAATAGAGAACAACCTCTAGAACAAAGGTTGTAGAGTTTTTATAACTTTGTTTTAAACATATTAGCTCTATAGCAGAGCTCTAGTCTATACTAAAAAGTATAAGCTAGAGTAGTACTAAGGCAGTGTACACTAAAGAGCTAGTACCTAAGCCTAGCCTATTACAGTACCTTTCTTTGTTTATTAGCATACCCCTTAGTTAAAACAACTCTATTACCTACTCTCTATTTTCTATATTCTCTATTACGCTATATTTTAAGTCTACGCACCTTCCTCTTATAATTCTACTATTATCTAATTACCTAACTACTCTACTCTGCTTAAATTTAATAATAGTGCCTTCTAAATTACTAACTATGTTGTGTTTCTCTAAGGAGGTATAAGGTAAGTAAGTAAGTTACTATATTCTTACCTGTAGTTTACCTATCTACTAACTCTTTTACCTTACTTAGGCCTATAGCACTGCCTCTGCAGACCCTACTCCTCTTACTACCTACTTAGCTAAGAAGGTAAGGCTTATAATAGAAGATGTTGTGCTTAAGAATAAAAAGATTAAGAAAGCCTTTAACAATACTCTAGCTAATAACTAGGCTAAGGTTCTAAGTAAGTAGTCTCTATATACCTACGCTAGCAAATAGGCATAGTTTAGGTAGAGGTTAGGTATATTACGTAAGGTACTTTAGCCCTACTTAGCCTCTACCTACGCTAACCTCCTACTAAGAGGGTTAGAGCTAGGTAGAGTCTATATATAGTAGAAGTAGGTATAAAGCAGAGTCTATATATAGTAAAAGTAGGTGTAGAGTAGAGTCTATATATAGTAGAGGTAGGTATAAGGTAGAAGCTGCACAGACTAGTAGTAGGTGTAGAGTAGAGGCTGCATAGACTAGTAGTAGAGGTTAGGTATATTACGTAATAGTATATATATACCTAAAAACCTGCTCTATTACTTTTAATTTATAGTGTCGAGTTTAAAGATTAATTACATATATTTATTATAGAAGTTAGAATAGATAATATACAAGTATATATAATAAATAATCTAATTATATAAGAACCTAGAATACCTGCATATATGTAAAAACTAGCTTAGTATATCTAAATAATCAGATAGTTGTAGTAAGAAGCTTTTTGTAGTATTACCTAGCTAAAGTTACATTCTTACTTATTATAGTTACCTACTTACTATAAATAATATTTAAGTTAATATCTATTTATATTAGCTATATTTTCTTAATGTAGAGCTTTTATATACCTTTAAAGATACTAATAAGAAAACATTTAGTAGCTTCTTAAATAGCCTCTAGGGCTACAGCTCTAAACTATATACTAGTTAGGTAATCTTACACAATTTTACAAACTAGGTATAAGAATACTACGTTAGGAATAATTATGTTAGTAGACTTCTAGTATTAATAGATTTCTTAAAGTGTAATAGCTATAGTAGAATTAGTAACTAAATATAATAAAAGACTGTAAGAACTTACTGCTAGATTTGTTATAGTACTTAGCTCTAACTATTGTAGGTGTTATAGTAAGCGCCTTACAGGTAGCCTTAGCAGTAAGCTGTTGTCTAGGTGCTTTGCTGCTAGTTCTAGCATTACTTCTGCCTTAGGTTAGCTTTGCTTTATTTATACAGCCTCTAGCTATAGCACTAACTATAATAGAAGGCTGTAATATTAAAGAGCTAGTGTAGAAGAGTTATTATAGTGTAGTTGTCTATAGTAGTGTAGTTATAGAAGAGGAGTATAGTTATAAGTAGAAGAAGGTAAAATTAGGATTTATTAATAGTTAAATTAGTTAACACACGCATAGAGGTCTATACGCTACTAAAGATTATTATATTATGAGTACTTAAATTTAGTATATCTATTAGCAGTGTGCTAGAACTCTATGCCTATAATAGAAATCTGTAATAACTTATTAGCTTATAGAGCTAAGCGCAAGAAGTTGTTTTATTCTATTTTTAACTTAATATATTAAATATTTGCTAATATATAGCAGTTTACAGTACTAAGCAAATTTTAATATTTATATTTAGATTTACGCCTAGTAGAGCTGCTGCTTAGTATAAGAACACTAAAATCTAGTGTATATAAAGAAGACTTACAACACCTGTATATAAAGAAAACTATAATAATAATCTATAAAAACTTTCAGGTAGTAAAAAGACGCTATGCGTATTCTCCTCATACTAAGTGTATTAAGATTAGAGCTATATACGCAATGTTATAACTATTATAAAGAAATCCTATTATATTAGCGCTAGTAGGATGAGAAGAGCTTAATTATGTGCTATCTAGCAAAACATACTTACCTAGAGCTTACTAGCACTACAACATAACTACTAACATTACTATACTTCTATACTACTATACTACTCTACTCTTTCTACGTGAGCACTATATTATTATAGGCCTCTATTATAGTTAGCACTATAGATCTTAAGCCTAAGGATATTAAGAAGAAGAAGAAAGAACAGATAATAACTTTAGTAATTACTATAGGCACTTGTATACTACCTAGCTTTACTACTAAAGAGTAAGATAAGCTTATCTAGATAGTTATTATAGCCTCCTATAACAGTTAGCGCTAATAATACTAGGGGTTCTACTTTTAGGTGAATAATATTAATTATGTTCTTAACTTCTAAGGCTAAGCTCAATCTACTAGCTAAAAGATTAGTACTATAGTTCTGTTTAAAGGTAAACTTAGTAATAGTATCTGCATAATCTAGCAGAGAAACAGAGCAATAAGCTATGCTAGAGAGAAGTTAGCTATTAATAAGGTAAAGGATACTAACTAGTTAGCAAAATTCTATACTAGGATAAAGTTGCAATAACTACTAGCTTATTAGTTAGCAGCTTTTAAAATATAAGCTGTAATAGTAGCTAAGGCTAAGGAAGATATTACTTAGCAACGCTTTAAGTTATCTACTAGTAGTAACTTATAACAGCTTCTTATTACAAATATATACTAACCCTAAACAGCTAAGTAGCTTTAAGACAAGCTAAAGGCTGTCTATAAAAAGTAGGATAGTCTAGAGTATAAAATTAATCTTGGTGTATACTACATTACTCTTCGTAACTGTGTAGAAGTTGCTATAAATAAGCTAGTAACTAGTAACACCTTCTAAATCTAAGGCTAAGGTAAAAAATAGCTCTTTTACAAAGGCAACGTGCTTAAGAAGCTAGTTTAGCAAGAGTATAAGCAGGGTCTTTAGAAGCTTATAAGTAACACTTTTAAGAGTAAGGAAGGAAAAGAAGAGTAGATTACCTTCTAAGATTATATATTGCCTAAGAGCATAGTAATTGTAACTAATAACAACTAGAGGTAAGTTATTATATTTTATTATTACATTTACTTACTAATTATATTAGGGAAACTAATCCTCTAAATCTCTTAGAAAGGATGGACAGTAATATTTAGCTTATAGGCTACTGCCTATATATTAAAGCTGCTAATAAAGATAAGTATAAGAAAGAGATTAAAGAATCTAATACTAAGCTTAAAGAGTACTTTCAGTCTATGCTAAATAAGTATAAGACTAATAAGTAGTACTACTAGGTAATAGATAAGGTAGATAAAGCAGATAAGGCAGATAATAATAAGAATAAAATAGAAATAGAGAGTAACTAAGATTAGATGTGCCTCTAACGTTATAGCCTAGTATTATAGCTAATTAATATATCTAATACCTATTGTATAGACTTCTAAGACATCTATATCTTTAAATTTCCTTATCTCTACCTAACTAATAACTTAGTACAGTAAATTAAATCTATACTTAGCTCTTATTCTGCAGATAATTACTAGCGCTTTCTCTAGAGATTATATTACTAGGGTTATAGCTTCCCCTTTAGCTCTACAAAGAAGTGATTTATATATCTTTGTTACTTCTAAGCTTATTACGCAAATTTCTTACAGCTTTTTATTATATATATAGTATTACTTTCTCTAAACTTAAAGTCTTTTTACTTTAGCCTACTTAAAATTCTTTTATTCTTTACTTTTTTAGCTTAGTAACTTGTTAAAAGTACTTTTCTAAGTCTAGTATCTCTTCTTAAGTAGCTATGTTCTACGGACCTAGATTACTAAGAGTAACTTAAAGCCTAGAATAAGTAGTAGGGAAGCACAATATAAGGAAGTAATCCTACTAGCAGAAAACTAAATTAAGATACTCTATCTTGCTTTAGCAAAGTCTAGAAGCACTATAGAGAAGCTACTAAGATAGAAGATAGTTAGCTATACGTTTACTATTATAACTATAGCTAAGCACTCTAGCACCTAGCTCTAAAAGCTATTAGAATAAAGTACCTGCTTTAGCACCTTAAAACTTAAGCCTGTAGAGAAACTAAAAGTCCTACTTATGCTTTACTAGACTTCTAATTACGTCTTTATACTATATGCTAAAGAAATTAGAATTAGTCTTCCTCTATTCTAAGATACTCTTATCTAGCCTTTAAAGAAGAGCTTATTTACTTTGTTATTAACAACAACATTGCTTTTTAAGCACTTAAGCATCTATCTTTCTAATATTTTATCTACTTCTTTAGACTAGAGGCTGTCATAATTACCTGTTATAAATTTAGCTAGATGTTCTAAGCTTAGTTGAAGGCTGCTAAAGACAGACTTCTCTATTATCTTAGATTACGTACTAAACTGTCTATTATATTAGACGTCTAAACAGTAAGTAATTACCTAAGTTTTCTAGCTATTAAGAGCTACTATATTAATAAGAGCTAGAAACTATTAGAAGTTCTTTTAGACTTCATTCTAATACATAGAAAATATACAGACTTCTCCATAGCATAGTAAGTTCTCTAATCTCTGCAGAGAACTAAAATATTAAAACATCTATTAGATGTTACTTATAACAACGTAAGTAATAACAGCACTTTATTACAGGCCTTATAAGGCTTACTAAAAGAGCGTAACATTACTTAGGATAAAGAAGAGGATACGATCCCTTATCTTGTATATATTATTAACCTTATTATATAAGACATTATACTATATCTTAAGCTTAATATACTAGAAGAGATAGAGAATGTAGAAAGACTACAAAGACGTTATATTTAAAAAATCACTAAGAACATGTCTATTCTAAACTCTCTATATAAGGTATTTATTCTTTATTAGATATATTTATTACATTCTAAGTACTACCTAGATCTAAGCTATCTGTATTGTAATAGACATCTTACTGTGATAATAAAAGAGATTTCTTATAGAACAGAGTAATTTACTAGTAAATTAATAACTTTTAGTTGTCTAAGATATTAAGACCAGGGAGAACTCTATATATAATATATGTAAGCGTAGACTTAAGCTCTAGCCATATATTAATAAATAGCTAGAGTAAGAAATTACACTTAAGGCTACTAGTTGTAAAGAACGTGCTTCTACTTATATTAAGACAGCAGAAGCTAATTTTAGAGATCTTAAGAAACTTTAACTTATAGTAACTAAGTAGTAGTACCTATAGGCTGTTATGAAAATATATTACGCAGAATAGAGTATATAGGCTAACTACTAGTTGCTTAGATATTTAGCACTTACAAAATCAGCAGCTCTATAACTGCCTATAAACTTAATTTAGCAAGATTATGTTATCTCTAAATTTTCTTTGTATATAAGTAGGCTTTATATATATAAAGCAGATAGACATTAATAAAATACAATTAATTAACTAAGTTGCTTCTTACTAGCTTATTATAGTTATAAGCCTAGCTTCTTAAAGTAGTAGATCTCTCTACGTGCTTAGAAGACCTAGTAAGACTAAGCGTATCTACTCTAACTATTTACCTATCTTTTCTTTTAAACTCTAAGATCTACCTATAATAGCTAAGCTTGTTAGCTATAACACGCAAGCTCTCTTAGGTATTCTAACTAGACCCTACTAACTTAAGTTACGTGCTAACTAGCCTAATTAGTATATCTAGTTTACTTAGCATACTAAGCTGTGTAATATATAGAAAATCATTAACCTAGATACTCTTAACGCTGGTAGATTATACTATAGAGCACTTAGGCTACCTATAATAGGCTTAAACACGCCTACTCTAACTCCGTTACTAGCACTAGTACCTATACTAGCGTTCTAGCAGTAAGAATCTAAGTTGTCTAACGCTAAGTCCTCTAAGTCTACTAACACGCTTCTACTAGCTTAATCTACCTAAACTATAACTAAGACTCTTTTAGTAGAAACACTCTATATAACAACTATAGTCTATATTAGGCTATTTAGCCTTAAGATCTATAACTAGGAGCTTGCAAGGTATAAGGTAGAAGTAAGTAAGTAGACAGCGTAGGTAGAGTAACTCTAAAAGCTCTAGAATTGGGTTAACGCTATAGTGTTGCTAGCAATTCTCTTACTAGTAATAGTTAAGCTTATTAATACTAACTCTATTAGTCTTTAATTACTTATTTAAGCACTAAAGAAGGAGCTTACTCTTACTAGTGTTAGTACCTAGAACTAGGTCTGTGCTAAGTACTATTAATACCTTAGAGCTGCTAGGTAAGGATAAGTAGCTTTACAGAACTAGTACTATAAGTAGTTATACCTCTATATATAAGCTAAGTTATATAAGCTTATAGAAGTTAAAGAAGCACTTACTATATAGGATTTCTTAGATACCTTAGGTTATAGGATTGCTCTAGAATAGGCTTAATTAATACACTAAAGGAGTATCTAGAATAGTATTCTAGAGCTTAATCTGCTGACTTTAGAATAAGTAAGTAGAGTGTTTAGTAGTTTAATATATAAGTACACTATTAGGTTAGGCAAGGACAATCCTAGAGTATTTGCTACTTTTAGTAATTAATTAGATTTAAATAATAAAAGCCTATCTTCTAGTAACACTAGAAGCTTAAATAGTTTTTCTTACTCTTGTAAGAAGGTTAATATTATATATAAGTAGAAGGCAACTAAATACTATTACCTCTAAACAGCTGTTAAAAGGAGCTTCTTACTACCTGTTAGAATAAGTTAAACCTATTATTAAGAGGTACTTAATTAGCTTAACAGTAATAAGTACTCTAAAGTCTAGAAGGTAATTAAGTAAGCTAAGTAGACGTTAGCTGCTTCTTTAGCTATTACAGGATTAACCTAGCTTGTTAAAGTAGAGTTTCTAGGCAATATACAGGCTGCTCTAATTAACCCTAAAATAATAGCTATTACTAACTTACTATTACCTAGAGTCTATAATATTATAGATTTTAATGCTTATCTACTATCTAATAGTACTATTCTAGACAATAAAGCTGCTACCTACCTTATTAACAGCTCTAATTAACTTATCTCTAGATCCTTTAGACCCTCTAACTACACTAATACAGTAGAGGCTAGCACCTAAGCTTTTTCTATTAGTAGATAAGGCCCTTGTTTGTTTAAGAACGCTTTTTATAGAAAGCGCAGCCTATATACTAAATACCTAATCCTCTAGAACGTTACTGTAGTAAAGAGGTTCTATATTAAGATTATTCCTAAAGCACACCTCTAGAAGAAAGGAATTTAGTACCTAGGGCTAGATAGCTCCTTATGTGTTAGTTATATTAACAATTTAAACAGGAGTATTATATATGCTATACTTAAATATGCTTATAACCTTACTTTTTTTTAAATATAAGCTACTTTCCTACTACTTTAACTCTTCTATTCTAAACGTAGTAACAAAACAATCTTATAAGTTATATTCTAAGAGCTTTCTAGAGCACCTATAGCATGTATATATAGAATCCCTAGAACGTAAAGCACTATAGGCCTTAGTAAAAGAAGCGCGCAGCGTGCTTATTAATAAAACACTTTATAAGAATTGTAAAATCTATGCTATAACTTATACTAAGTAAGTAATTTCCTAACAAAAATGCAAAAAGCCTGCTAAGCTATTTTAGAGAATTAGGTAGGATTTATTTAATATACTACTTAGAAGAGGAGGAGAGCTATAGGTACTTTTAATTAAGAAGTACTATAGTAAGAAGCCCTTTATTTATACTCTATAGAGTAAAACTTAAGTTAAGATTTTGTAGGTGCTTATAAACTTTTTCAGCTAGGTTACTACCTAGTATAAGCTCTAAATCTGCAAAATTAGCTAAGATAATAATACTGCTACCCTTTTATAGAGAGGAAGCTCTATATATAAATACTAGGCGCTTAAATAAGAGATTAACATTAAGTAGGTGCCTCTATATACATATAAACTAAATAGAGCAGCTAAGTAGGCAGAGTAGGACATAATTACTAAATCTATTAAAATAAGAAGCAGTGCTAACCTACCTAAGAAGCTTTAGCTAGAGGTTGTTATAGTAGTAGCATAGCTCTATAATATAAATCTAACACACTTAAATAAGCTACAGAGTCCTAATAAAGAGCTTAATTGCTAGTTTACTTACTATTTCTGCTAGTATAAACTAGAGCAGGTAAGAGCACTTATAGCTAATCTAAGGCCTAATTACAGTAGAATATACGCCTATAGATACTGTGCCTATCTATTAAATAGAGAAAGAGTAGCTAGGTATAATAAGAGGGGCTTTAAAGTCGCTTCTAGAAGTTTTATTAGATACTTAGTTAGTTACTAAGCGTTTAATATATACTAGATATAGATCTCTGCACTTAACTAGGTTATTACAATATATAACATAACCTTTAATAAAGAGCTCTTTTATAACAAAGCTAATAAGTCTACTACTATTCTAGTAGCTAAGTTAGCTGTGTTTATAGACCTCTTATATAAACCTAAAAAGATAATAGATATAGAAGAAGTAATCAAACTCCTTATTACTAAGCAAAACCTATTAATTAATTTGCCTACGAACTAATAGCTTAGAAGTAACACTTAGAAAGAAACTCTAGTACTAGATAGCTAGTCTAGTATAAAGAGAGCTTCTGCAGAAGAGACTAAACGTACAGTTAGCTTAGCTAGCTAATTGCTAGAGATCAGTTTAATACAAAATTAAGAGACTAGCCTACTTGCTGCTAACTAAACACTAGAACTAGAGCAACTAGTATGTAGTAAAAAAGCTCCTTAACAAGAAGAGGACCTAAATAGGCCTTTATAGAAAGTGCACTTAACTATAAGAAAAGAAAGCAACCTAGTAGGCAACTAGAATCTTAATATTCTAACATCCTCTATATTATAGATTATTACCTCTCTATCTTAGAGAACAACAGAAAAAGCAGATAAGGCTAGTAGCTAGCACTTTTATTAGCGTAGAGTCTAGAGCCTACTAACTAGGCAAAGCTAACAGATTGCTAACAAGGAATATAACAAACTAGCTAATAATAGAGTAAGCTAGTACGTAGTAATAAGCTTAATTTAGCTTTATAACTAGTACTTATAGCTTCTATCTCTACTAATAGATTAGATAGATAAGTACAGTAATAGAAAAAAACACCTTACTTTATACTTAGTAATTATTACTACTACTTTATAAAATAAGAGATTTATCTAACTAAATTATTAGATATACTAAGACAATCTTCTACCTCTCCTAAAAATGTGGAAAGATCTTTCTTACTACCTACTAAGAGCTCTTTTCTGCTAGGTCTGTAAAAAAGAGATTATAACTCTAATTAAGCAAAAGACCTATATAGAAATTAATAGATAAAGCTCTATAGCAAAACCTCTGCTGCTTAGATAGGTGTTTGCTTACAAGTTTAACTAAAATAGAAACTTGCTTAAGTATAAAGCCTAAGTATACGTTAAGAGAGATCTCTAGGCTAAGGATTTAATTGTCTCTACTTACGCTATAACGCTTACTTCTTGTTCTTTCTGCACTATAATAGCTATAGCAGCTTAATTTAATCTAGAACTCTAGTAGTATAACATTACAAGAGCTTTTCTTAATATAAGCTGTTAAGACTAACCCTAGGTACTCTGTAAATTACCTAATAGTTTCTAGAATCTAGAGAAGGTAGTGCTACTACTGTAAGCTCTTTATAGGCTATAGGATTCTCTATTACTATAGTACAAGGAGCTCTCTAGCACTCTCTAGGAGCTTAGACTTACAGCATTAAAAGAGAAGCCCTGCCTCCTCTTTAATGCTAAGCAGAAAATTATGCTACTATTCTATATAAACAATATTCTTCTTACCTTCTATAATAATAATTAAGCGTCTGCTAAGAAGCTAATAAGCTTATTAATAAGTAAGTACTAAATTAAGGATTATACAGCTGCTGAATAGTTCTTAGAAATTTAGATTATATAGGATAGATCTGGTAGAACTATAACACTTGCCTATAACGCCTATATTAAGAAGATAGCTACTAAGTTTAAAGTTGCAGGTAATAGATTCTTCTTATTAGTACTATTACTAACAGAAGAGCTACTTAAGTATACTAGAGAAGCTTTAAAACAAGAGCTTAAAGCTTACTAAGAGTAGGTTAGCTCTATACTCTATACAGCAATTATAATCTAACTAGATATAGTATATACTACCTCTTAGATCTCCTACAATTTAACTAATCTAGGAGCAGCTTACTTTAAAGCAGCTGCTTTAGTACTAGCGTACCTTTATAAAACTAAGCACCTAAGTATAAAGTATAGAGCTTATAATAGCTGTTAATTACTTATCTATAGCAACACGTTATTTGCTAATAATTAAGAGAGCTGCAGATCCTCCTAAGAGTATATACTCTAATTGTTTAGAGGTCTAATTATCTAGAAAGTAGTACGTTAATTAACTGTAACTACTTCTATAATAGAAGTAGAATTACTTACTCTAGAGTATAAAGCTAAGACGTTAATTACTCTAAAGTAATTTCTAACAGAACTACGTTTAGATTTAGAGGTGCTATAGATGATCTTCTATAATAACTAATAAACTATCTAATTAGCTATTAAAGAGAGTAATTAGCTTACTATTTAGCTGCGCTATATAGATATTGAAAACATATAGTTAAAATAAGAGTACACTAGAAGAATAATTAAGGTAATATATCTAAAAATAGGTAAGATACTAGCTAACGGACTTATAAAAGTGCTATCTAGGTAAGCTTATAAGAGCTTTTTAATATACCTTAACCTATACAGTATATATTATAAACAAATAGTTACTAGAAAGAGCTAGTTAATAGGGAAAGAGAAGATCTTTTTTATTAAAACTAATAGAGAGGATTACCTTCTCTCTAGAGTATAGAATACTACTATAGCTACTAGTAGCAGCTTTTTTAAGCGTATGCCTAGCAGCTATAGAGCTTAAAAACCTAATAAACAGCTACCTATCCACGCTCTAGAGAAGTCTAGGCATAGTAGCTATTATCAACTATCTCTTTTATTACGCAGAAAGTAACACGTAGCTTACTAACCTACTATATACTTAATTAGCTATAATTAATTATTAGAGTAAGGTTACTCATAAGAGTTATTATACTACTAGATATAACTAGTATGTCTACTAGCTCTATCTCTAGCAGCTCTAATACAGAATACCTAACAAGCTATTAGTCTACTATCTAATTACTCTATTTAAGATAATATACACAGAGTAGTAGAAGTACCTAGAACTATAGTGCTTACAGCGCTAGCTATATAAACCTACATCTAGGTTCTCTAGGCATAGTATAGCTAAGCTACTCACTAGCAGTGTATCTATATAGTACGCGTAGAGGATTAGCTAGCGCTTTAGCTTTAGAGTGTCTAATAACACAGAGAAAGGCTTAGTTAGTAGCAGAAGAAGCAGGAGTAGAGCAGAAGCAAGAGTAAGAGCATAGAGAGTATAAGCAGTAGTAACTATAGCTATAACAGCAGCAGTGTTAAATAAGCCTATATTCCTAATAGATAACGCGTAGTTAGCTAAAGCTAGAGTAAGAGGTAGTAGTAGTAGTAAGACAGAGTAGCTGCGTAGAGCGCTAGGCGCGTAAATAAGCAGAGGTAGAAGTAAAAGCAGTAGTAGCAGCAGTAGAGGTAGTAGTAGAAGTAGAGTAGAGGCAGCAGTAAGAGTTTATAAGGTGTAATTATAGGTAATAGTAGTAGTAGTGTATATAAGGCGCTTTGCTTTATATTTTTTCTATACTATATTAGCTAAAGGTTTAAAAAGAGTAGAAAGTAGGACTAGAAGAAGCTTCATTTAGATACTACCTAGTTACAACAACTACTAAAGCTTACTAATAGAGCCTTAGAGCTACTATAACTAGAAGAAGAATAAATTAATACTACTAACAATTAGCTAGAGGGTAATAAGATAAGAAAAAAATTACTAGTAACGAACTAAAGAGTGTAGGAGTTAATTAGAGCCAAATTCAGGCATATATATAGTTATATTTAATAAGATAGCTAAGAAAAAAGAGAAATTAGAGGAGTTAATAGTTTATATAGAACACTCTAAGCCTAGTAAAAGTAAGAGTAACACTTAATTTCTCTTAACAATTAGGCGTTATATAATAATAGAACTACGCATTTAGTTATAAAACCTTACTCTTACTTTTACTCTCTAAGAATTAACACCTATATAGGCTAAATAGAGAAAAAGGTATCTATAAGTATCTAGTTAATAACTAGAAGCTTAGAGTAGTTAGAGGTAAAATATAACTATAAGATAATCACTTAAGTAATATACTAGGTACCTAGAAGGCAGATAATTTATACTATACTATCTAGGGAGTATATTGCGCAGAATAGAGCATATATGCTAACTACTAGTTACTTAGATATTTAGCACTTATAAAATAAGTAGCTCTACAACTGCCTATAAACTTAATTTAGTAAGATTGCGTTATCTCTAAATTTTCTTTGTATATAAGTAGGCTTTATATATACAAAGTAGATAGATACTAATAAAATACAATTAATTAACTAAATTACCTGTTACTAGCTTGTTACAAAATGCTATAACAATTTAAAAAAGCAACTAATTCTCTAAGTAAGACTTAAAGACTGTGTATTTAATATATCTAGATAATATACAACTAACTATTTAATTACGTCGAACAGATAATCTATAAGGTTAGTAATAACCTTAGTTAATCTAATAACTTAGAATAGCTTAGAGTTGTAAAGGCAGCTATAGAAATAAGTACTGTAAAACTGTTTAAGTACTATTTAACAGTAGGTAAGCGTTAAGGTTTCTTATTTTACTATATAACTATCTTAGATCTAATAAAGAAGCTTACTACGTATAAGGTAAAGTTATTATAGTTAGTTATTAAATTTCTCTACTAACTGTCTATATAGAATAAATCCTAAGCCCTCTAAAACAAATATATATACTAAGACTAATTCTTTAACTATATAGCGCGTTATATTAGTATCAGTTCTAGTAGCTCTGTAGTAGTATAAAACACTCCTTCTTATTCATTCAGAGAAGATAATTAGTTCTAAAGGCTAGCAACAACTACCTAGTAAGCTAGTAGAAGCTTCTTAAGTTTAGGTTTATCTAATAAGAATATATGTTAAACTTAGTAAGAAGGTAATACCTATCTTAGTACTCCTCCTATTTAACTAGTAGACAACTTTAATCTGCTAGGATAGTAGAAGATAAATACTATAAATTACCTATAACTTACTTATATAGCAAAAGATATACTTATAGTACTACTTATAAAAGTAAGAGTTAAGTAAGTGTTTAATACTATAAGAGATATAATTAGAGATTCATAGCACAGGCTTAAGGCTATAAAGATACACTAGATTATAATTCTTAAGAATTATTTCTTGCTAGAGTAGCAGTAAGAGGAGGAGAAAGAGAAAGCAGGCCCTAAAATAGATAAAGTAGAGAATCTTTTTAAGCTACCTGCTTGTTCTAGTGTAGATATAGAGGATTGCCCCAGTATAAATACAGAAGTTTATTTAAGTAAAGATATAGATAACTGTACTGGTAAAAATAGAGAAGTTATAGAAGTAGAAGGTAACAGTAGTAGTACTAAAGAGGAGCCTCTAGTAACACTATATTAGCAAGAAGCAAGACCTTAGAAAAAAGCTAAGCTAATATAGTACTAGTAAATCCTAGATTTATAGTTGTAATAAATAGCTGTTATAACTACCTCTTCTTATAGCTATAAAAAATAGCTATTATAACTATCTTTTACTTTCTATATAACTGTAATATATAGCTGTAATAAATATTTCTTACTCTCTATATAACTGTAATAAATAGCTATAATAACTATCTCTTACTGTAACTATAATAGATAGCTATAATAACTATCTCTTATCTAATACTATGTCTTTAGAACCTTTACTACTTATATTAATATTTAACAGTAGAACTAATATAAGCGTACTACTAACCTCTGCTCTACTCTACTCTACTTTACTCTTACTACTAGTTTATACAGCCTCTACTCTGCCTCTACTACTAGTCTGTACAGCCTCTACTCTACCTCTACTACTAGCTTATACAGCCTCTACTCTACCTCTACTACTAGCCTAT
This sequence comes from Ascochyta lentis, assembly GCA_004011705.1. Taxonomy (NCBI): domain Eukaryota; kingdom Fungi; phylum Ascomycota; class Dothideomycetes; order Pleosporales; family Didymellaceae; genus Ascochyta; species Ascochyta lentis. The sequence goes on from RZGK01000003.1 coordinate 1,456,458, forward strand.
GTAGCCTCTACTCTACTCCTACTACTAGCCTGTGCAGCCTCTACTCTGCCCTTACTACTAGTCTATACAGCTCCTATTCTACCTCTACTATACTCTAAAGTACACTATACCTATTTACTAGCATACTATATACCTAACGCACTAGTAGCTTTAAAGATTCCAAGGTCTGTGTTAACTATATATTGTCTAGTTAGGTCTACACCTTTACTGCTAGTAGCTGCTTAACTAGCTATACTTTCTATATTCTTAGCTATACTTACTACTATAAGGTAAGTTTCTACTTCTTATTTCTTAGTGTTCTCTTCTTTAGCTAACTATCTACTAAACCCTATATAAGACTTAGAAGACTCTAAATAAGTACTATATATTTCTATAATTCACTAAAAGTTACTCTATAAAGCTTTTAAATATTATTAAGCCTATCTAGCTAGACCTTAAAAAGTATAAAAACTTTTAATGTTATACTAATCTTATATTCTAGCCTACTGCCTGCTTATCTAGTACTAGCTATAAGAGTAAGTAGTGTAAGTATAAAGCTAAGATTAATAATGTTAAGGCTTATCCCTCTGCTACTATAGTCTTTATTAAGTATACTGCTATTACTCCTAAAGAGGCAGTAGTCTAGATTAAGCCTCTAGTAAGTTATTTCCCTCTTTTCTTACCTATTTTCTAGAGTATTTGCTAATTCCTTACTTAATATAGCTTACTGTTAATATAATGCTGCTTATACGCTTTACCTACTTTAAGGCTAACTTCTACATATATCTTAAGATCTTCTCTACTACTAGATATAAGAACTTTATCTAAATACTTATTAAAGATATTACTAACACTGCTGTAGGTAACAAGAACAATAGTAGCAGCAGAGGTTCTGCTAAGAGTAGTGCTTAGGTCTTCTCTTATTTATAGTGTTTAGAATTTTCTAGCTAGATAATACCTAGGCCTACAGCTCTTTTTCTTTATAACAATATAGCCTCTATCTAAGGCAGTTTATTCTTTAGAATAGGCTAATGCAATAAATAATCTTTCTAACAAACTAGTGCTGTTTTTCTTTACTTATACCTGTTTCCTCTTCTTATTCCTCTCCTCTTCTCCCTCTATTAGAAGTAAGAGATTTAGTAATACCCCTCTAGAGATTCTATCTAGAATTCTAGAAGTAAGTTTCTATTTCTATCCTTCTTGTCTCTTATTATAGACAGCTATCTGTCTAAGGCTTCTCGGTTCTTATAGATATCTTCCCTTTCCTATGTTTTACTAGCATAGCCTTTCTATTATACTAGGTATTTATATCTCTTACTTTCTCTTCTATATCATTGTTTCCTATAGGTTGAATTAACTTTCAATTCTTTAGCAAATATACTATTATTATTAGTAATAACTAGAAGACTAGGCTAAGAGTTATTATTTAATTATTTGTAAAGAAAATTCTATAGGCATAACTTAACCTAGTTAATATAAAAAACAGAGTAGACTTTACTATTAACGTCTAGTTTAACATTATATAGAGAGATAACTTCTTTAACTATAAACTTCTAGTTCTTTTAATCTAGTTTTCTGCTTACTTAGCTGTTTAAGAACTAGTTTCCTAGCTTTAGCTAGACTTTGTCCTTAACCTCTAGTAGAAGGGCTTTCTTTTAGTGTGTATTAGTGTAACGTTCTTATATCTTCTAAGCCTCTGCTATCTAGGCCTTAACAAAGTTAATTGTTTTAGTAAACTTCTATACTATACTTGCTATAGCTCTTATAGGTTCTTTTATATATTAGTGTAATAACTCTGCTGTTAAGTCTAGGTCTATCTAGACTAAGTCTATATTATAACTATGCTAGAGGAAGAAAGAGCTAAAGCTAGTAGATAAGGCTACTTATTCTTTAATTGCAATTTAGGCTATAGGCACCTAAGCAGACTAGTTATCCTGCGCCTAGTTAATGTAGGCTCTTAAGTATACTTCTACTATAGAGTTTATATATTTAGTACTCTTATTAGTTTAGAAGTAGAGGGCTGTAGAAAGCTTCTATACAATCTTTAGAAGTTAACACATTACCTACTAGAAGTTACTAAGAAATTACGTTTCTTAATTAGAGATAATTGTGCTAGGTAACTAATAGTAAGCTACTATATTAGATATAAATGTTTAGGTAACTATCTTTACTAATAGGTCTAGTAGAAAGACTAAGATAATATCTTTAGAGAGTCTGTTAGTAATAACTATAATTTATTTAGTTTAGAAAGACACAACAAAGAGGGGTATACAGTAAAAAGCACTAACTAAAACAAGCCTAATCCCTCTGCCTGTAGCACTAAAATCGTGACATATATATTATAACAAAAGTTTATTAAGAACCTAGTAAACGCATTCTATATAACGCCGGAGCTAGAGTAACTTAGTAAGTTAAACGTTAAGTGACTTATCTACCCACTAGTTGGGGACTAGAATCTCTAGATTTGTAGGTCGGTAGGTTGAGGGGTCAGCGTCTACTAACTGTAGGCAACGACCCCTTAACTAGAAAACACTAGCCTATTTTGTAAGAGGGGCCTAATAACCTAGCTATAAGACCTTAATCCTGCGCCTACAACATTGTACATATCTACCTCTTTAACTGCTCTAAGCAACATGTTATTTAAAAGAATTCCTAATAAGAGATACTAGCTTCCTTTACATGCCCTAAGCCCTAGAATAACGCTAAGACCTAGACTTCTCTAATACTAGCAGCGTAAAAGCATGCCCTAAGCATGCCTGCTTAGTACTATTACGCCTATTAACAACAAGGCCCTACGTTATAAATGTAGCATTAATTACATACAACCTCTCCTTATTAATAGCGTCCTCTGCTGCTAGTTTAACATTAATAAAGCAATAAGGGTATATATGTTTAGTTAGCGCGTCTTGTTAGCGCTTGCTTTAACAATACTAGAGCAGGCTACCTAAGCTGTAAGACAGAACAGGACTATTCTAGGTATTCTTTTTACAGGCTCCTTTAAAGGAGTAGGTTTGCTAGTCTTTAGGGAAGTAGAAACTGCGCAAGGCATAGAGTAGCTTAGGTTGTTGCTTGTAAGGTAGTTAATAGTTAGTTATTAACAACAGAGTTGTTGTAAGTGTAAATAAATAGCACTGCTGTAAGTCTAGGGTCTGTAGAATAATAATAAATAGACGTTGTTGTTTAGAAGAATCAACTTCTAGGGAGTGTAAGGCGATACTGTTGCTGTAATTGCTGTTGTTTGTAGCACTGTTGCAAATGTATTAGATAAGTTTCCTCCTAAAATCTAGCTACAAAATCGAGAATCAAAACGGCCGAGGGCCGGAAGTAATAACTATAAGGTTATAGTTACTATTACTTTTAGGTAGGTCTATTATAAAGTCTATAGAAATTTACTTCTAAATTCTATTAGGGAAAGAAAGAGGTTTAAGAAGTTTCTGCTTTTATTTCTTTTATAGCTTTGTCTTTCTATAGATGTTGTAGTTCTCTACGTACTATTATAAAGCAGTTAATATCTCTAGCTAGAAGTAGGCTTTAGAGAGGATTGTATATATATTTCCCTGTCCTAGATAGCCTGTAATTAGAAAATAATAGGTGTTGTTAATAATCCTAGTCCTAAGAGCATTAGAGTTTAGAACTTATACTCTTCTATAGTAGTATAGTTAGTCTCTGTTATCTACAAAGCACTTAAAGAGAGAAACTTTAAAGTTAAGCTGCATAGGAAACTTCTAGGCTCCTAAAGATATAGAAGACTTAGTAAGCTAGTAAGTATTATTATTCTTATTAGTGTTTTTCTAAAGTGTTTTAAATTCTTTAATACTGTTATATAGTTCTAAGTTTCTAGCTAGAAGTATCTTCTTATAGGTTTATTCTAGTTTCTTATAGCAGTCTTCCTATAGCTCTTTGTTTAGAGAGGTTATAGAGAGAAGTTAGTCTGCTCTATGTAGTCCTAAGAAGAAAACCTGTATAATATTAGTAGAGTTGTCTTTTAGGCTAGTCTTTACTACTTATATAAATAGTTTTAACAGTTAAAATTATCTAGTCTTAGTCTTCTTATCTCTTATAGATAAGAGGATGTCTTCTTCTTTCCTTAAGAGTGTGTCTGCTTAGTTATTAACCTTACTAGGCCTATAGGTAAAGGTAAAGTTAAACTAGCTAAGAAGGCTTAACTACTAAACGTGTCTTTTAGAAAGAAGTTAGGCCTTATAGAAGTACTCTAAGTTTTTATAATTAGTAACAACTATAAATCTCTTTACTTATTTTAGCTCTATACTCTATTCTTAGAGGTATTTAATTACTACTAGCATTTCCTTATTATAAATAGTATATTTTACTTCTACCTTAGAGTTCTTAGCTAAGAAGTATGCTACTATACAGAGTACCTTGTCTTTTCTATATTAAGATAGTACTTCTCCTATTACCTATCCTAATACGTTATACTCTAGTACTATCTCTAGATCTAGGTTAAAGTTTGCAAGTGCTAGTTCTCTAGTAAATACAGCTTTTATAGTATTAAAGGTACACTGCTAGAGTTTTCTCTACTTAGAGATTGCATTCTTTCTTATTAAGTATATAAGAGGTTCTACTATACTAGAAGACTAGTTAATAAACTATTAATAGAAGTTTATAAACTCTAGGAAGCTCTAGATTTCTTTTACTATCTTTAGAGGTTCTTATAACTTTATAGCAGTAACCTTTGCAAAGTCTATCTAAATACCCTTACTAGCCTTAATAATAAATCCTAAATACTTAATACTCTTAACAGAGAACTTACTTTTTTCTATGTTAAGGTACAACTCTGTAGCTCCTAGCTTCTAGACAATTTTCTTAACCTTAGCCTTATACTCTTCTTAGGTGCTGCTAGAGTAGATTAATATATTACCTACGTAGGTAGAGCACTATTTGTCTAAGTACTCTTTTAAAACCTTGTTAATATACTACTAGGACATACTTAGAGCGTTAGCTGACCTAAATAGTGTTACTAGCTACTTATAGAGTCTAAATCTTGTCTAGAAAGCTATTTTCTATTTATCTCTTTTAGCAATTCTAATCTTGTAGAAAGCTTAGATAACGTCTACCTTAGTAAACTATGTTGCTTTTAAGATCTGTTAGAAAGTCTTATAGATTAGAAGTAGTAGGTACTAGTTCTTCTTACTAATTGTTTTTAGTGCTTAATACTTAATACAGAACTAGAGGCCTCTACTAGGTTTCTTAATAGACAGCACTAGGGTAGAAGTACTAGACTTACTAACTTAGATAAAGCCCTTATTTAAGTAGCTAGTAAGTTACTATTAGAGCACTAAGAGCTTCCTATAGGACATGTTGTATAGTAGCCTCTATAGTACTATTACAGGTTTTCTGTCTTGTTTAATTAGCTTAATAGCGTAATCTATATTAGGTCTATAGTAAGGTGCTAGCTTATTAGCTTCCTTCTTTATAAATATTCTAAACTTATCTTTTAGAAACTCTAGGAGAAGGTCTTAGAGATCTGCTAGCTTCTTCTTCTTTAGGGCCTTTTAGATATCTGCTATTAATATAGCAAACAGTTCTATATTCTAGTCTGTCTTAGACCTCTTTCTTAGCGCCTAATACAGCTCTAGGCTAACAGGCTTAAGTAGTTAGTTTAGACAGGCGCTCTCTCTACTTCTAACTTACGTTTGTAAGGAGTAGATAAATAATAATTTCTTAGCTAATACTATAGTAACTTTGTTCTTATCTATTTATAGTCTCCCTAGGATAAGGTTGTACTTTCTTTCCCTATCTAGTATATATACCTAGAGGGTCTCTCTATAGCTATCTATATTAATCTTTATTCTTAAAATATTAGTTACTTAGGTTACTTTTCTAGCTATGCTTAATACCTCACGTCTATTTATAAGAGTGTATTAGAAGTTATTTTATAATATAAACTTAGAAGAGACTATACTATATATTAAACACCTAGTATTAATTAATATATGTGCTATGGTGTTATCTTCTACTATTACGTATAGTAATATAGGCTTACTATCTAGCTACTGCTAGTAGAACTCTTAGAATAGTTTTCTCCTCTTTATAACTTCTCTTCTTAACCCCTATTTACGCCTTTAAATAGAAGTTTCTAGTTTTCTAAAGCTTTATCAGTAGAATTATTAGTTTTAGAAACCTTTGCAATTACACTTTAAACCTAGACTTTCTCTAGTTTCTTAGCTAGGGCTAGATTGTATCTGCCTATATAGTAACTCTTCTTTCTACATCTTAGATAGATATTAGCAGCTCTCTGCTAGTTTATAACTTCTTAAGTCTGCTACTCTACTTATAGTTAGTTATTAGACTTAATCTTCCTACAGTAGACCTTAGTAGGTTTCTAGTCTATACTATCTAGGTTTGTTTTACGTGTATATTGTCTAAAGGTACTGTTTGTTAGTGCTTTAGACCTACAGAGGTTAACCCCTACTACTAAAACCCTAGCTATAAGACTTTAGAGGTCCTAGTTATCTAGAATATCTACTAACACTATCTTATTCTAGAGGTCTAGTTAGAGTGTAGATATATACCTAGTCTTAAGGTTCTTTAAATTGTCCTCTTTAGCAGCGTTATAGGCTAGCTAGGTAAACTCTATGTTAAAAGACTTAATACTCTAGTAACTATTCCTGATAGTAATAGTTTAGAGTTTTAACTAAGAGCGCTTCTTAAATAGTAAGTCTTTGTACTACTTATTTAGAAAGTCCTAGAACTAAGCAGTTATACCTATTAGGTTATAGTCCTTCTATAATAACCTAACCTGCACAGCCTATTCTTTTAGCTTGTTAAATATATAGGTAACACCTAGAGCAGCTGCTTAGTCCCTAATAGACCTTAGCTTATCCTTTATCTAAGACTTAAACGTCTAGTATGCTTATTAGTTACTACTAAACTTACCTATATTAGGGAACTTTATAGTCTTGCTTAGTCTGTTATTAATTATTTATATAGAAGTAGAGAGTGTTGTACTATAGTTTAGTAATCCTATAGATATAATATAGGCTTAGACCTAGGCTTTAACTAGCCTTTATATAGTTTTACCTATATCTTCCTATTATAGGTTCTAGTTAGAGTCTGTTGTAGAGTAGGCCTTGTTGTTAGTAATAGCTACTACAGCCTTAGGTAGAGTTGCTTATAATAGGTAGGTAGTTAAGTATTCTAGTACATAAGCTAGTAGCTCCTCTTGCTATTCTTTAGGTACTAACGTAGTAGTAAGGTTCTAGAGTTTAGTCTTAATGTCTAATTAATTATTGTTACTAGTGCACAGCTTAATGCTGTACTCCTTTAGACGCCTAGCAGTTTTGTTGTACGTCTTGCTTATTAATTCTTATTAAGTAATTAAATCTAATTATAAGGAGCTAATCTCTAAGAGAATTTGCTAGTAAAATACAAGATAGATTTAATAGAGAGCAACCTCTGGAACAGAGGTTGTAGAGTTTTTTTATCTCTATTTTAGACACGTTAGCTCTGTAGTAGAGCTCTAGTCTATACTAAGAAGCGTAAGCTAGAGTAATACTAAGGCAGTATACTAGCACCTAGGCCTAGCCTGTTATATAACGTTTAATTAATTGTTGTTACTAGTATATAACTTAATACTATACTCTTTTAAATACCTAGTAGTGTTGTTGTATATCTTGCTTATTAGTCCTTATTTAGTAATTAAATCTAATTATAAGAAGCTAACCTCTAAGAGAATTTGCTAGTAAAATACAAGATAGATTTAATAGAGAACAACTGCTAGGATAAAGGTTGCAGAGTTTTTATAACTCTGTTTTAAACATATTAGCTTTATAGTAGGGCTCTATTCTATACTAAAAAGTATAAGCTAGAGTGATGCTAAGGTAGTGTACACTAAGAAGCTAGTACCTAGGCCTAGCCTGTTACAGCTAGTAAGAAGAACCTAGTATATGTATAGTACTAAGGTTATCTCTAAAAGAGTAGGTAGAGTTAAAAGGAATCTTAAGAAGTAGTACTAGAAGTAGAACCTTCTATATAGTAAGGCTAAAGCTCTCAAAATTACTAATATAGAAGGTAAGCTTATAGTATACAACTTCTTAGACTTATTAACAAAGATTATACTAGACTAGTCTAGAGCTATGTAATAGTCTATTATCTAGGACTTAGTACTAGGTAATAAGACGCTTACTCTAGATAAACTTAGCAGAGTATATTTAAGTCTTCTTTAGGAGTACTTTGTTTAAGCTCCCTATAGCTTAGGTAGAGTGTTTGCTACTATAAGTTAATTAGCTTAGATATAGTTATTATTATTAAACAACTAATCTAACTAAGAGAAGATTAACTACCTATATAGATAATTGTACTTCTAGAAGCTAATTAACTGTAACCTATTAGAGAGAGCTCTTATAGGTAAACTATTTACTCTTAGTAATTATATTAAGAAAGAGATTCTAAAACGCCTTAATAAACCTAAGTATAAGAACTAGAAGAATAAGGTTATTAAGAAGAGATAGATAAAGAATAGTAACTCTGTGATAAGCAGCAGTAACTACCCTAAGTTAGTTACAGCAGCACTACTAGACTCTAATTTAATAGGACCTTAATCTATAGAGTATATAATCTACTTAACTATAGATTTTAATGCTTATCCCTTATTAAACAGTACTATTCTTAATAATAGAGTAGTACTCTACTTAGTTAACAAGCTTAAGATGATTAACTCTACTACTTTTTAGAAAGCTAAGAAGCTTACTTATATAGAGGCTAGTACCTAATTCTTCCTAATCTTAGGCATAGGTACTAGAGTAATTAAGAAAGTACTAGATAGAAAGAGTAGAGAATATATAGAAGATCTAATTCTTTATAATATTAATGTAGTAGAGTGATTTTACGTTAATATAGTGTTAGAAGCTTAATTAAAGAAGGTAGGTGTATAGTACTTAGGATTAGATTCAACACTGTATATTAGCTTACTATAAAAAAGTGTTGTACTAGCTACCCTAACATGTTATTATAACCTTACTTTTATAGAATACAAACTACTATTAATCTATCTAGCTGTAATAAGTGTAAATCTATCTACTTAGAAGCTTAGATTATAGACTACCTACTTTAAATCCAATAATAAGGATCTATAGCACGCCTAAGCTAGGCACCTAGGACCTATAGAACTCTAGGCACTTATAAAGAACGCCTAAAATATTAGAATTAGTAGAACCTTATATTAGTAGTGTAAACACTAGACTACAAGCTATGCTAGCTAAGTTGTACTTAGAAGACGTAAGAAATAATCTCTTTAGCTATACTAGTAGATTATGTAGAATCTCTTTAATATGCTAAAGAGTTGTTTATTAGAGGTATAGATATTGCTAATTAAAGATAAGTACAGTAGAAAGATCTATACCTACTTAATCTATACTAGGTTATTTAATAAAATTATAAGGGTATTTAAGAAGTTTATAAGCGTTCTTTATACACGTTATAAGCTCTATATATCTATAATTCTCTAGAAAAATAATATTGCTATAACGTATTCAACAGGGAAGTTGGCCACATAGGCGAGTCGGCCACTCTGCTAAAACCACACCAACATTCTACCCTATTATAGCTTGCATTAGCCTATATTAGCATTGTACATAGTAGTACAGTATATAATATTATTTAGTAACACCTTCTTTAGGCTTTTTACACGTGCGCAAGTTATGCCCTACATTATAGCACTTTTTACAGCGTCTTTAGGTTGCCTTACCTCCTTTAACACGTACTTGCTTCCTTGCCTTCTTACTATTACTACGCACCCTAAACTTAGTTAGAGTAGTTAATTAAAGGCCTTCCTTAGCTGTTAGGACTCTCTCTTGCTGCAACTACTTTCTTTTATGCAATTTACGTCACGTAGCAGCCTTATTTGCTGCTTAAAGCCTAGTAATCTCTCTTTAAGCTAACACTAGCTTATACGCTACTATAGCTGCGCCTTTAGCAAGCTTTTTAAAGGCCTTAACTATTAAAGTTAGTAAGCTGCTTGTATGCCTTTAAATCCTCTCTTAAACTAGCGTTAATTACGACCCTAATTGCAAGGTAGTGCTTAGATTTTAGGACTGCTAGAGCTTATCTTCTATAGTAGGTAGTAGTAGAGTACGTAGGCAGATATTAAGACCTATTATAACCTGTTCTAGGTTAAAGGGGACTATTCTAGCGCCTTAGAAGCCTTCTTAGATATTGCTAGAAGTAAATATCTTCTTAGAGGCGTCTATAAAGCATAGTAGGAACTTAGTTTTAGTAATATAAGTAATGTAGTTGCATATAAGATTCTTAGCTTAGCGCCTATATACCTTCTTTAAAGGGGCAAAACAACCTACATCTAGTAGTTGTAAGAGGTAAGATAAGTGTAGAGGTATACACAGTGTAATAATGTTTGCTTCCTTATAGTATTGTTAGAAGTTAAGAGAGTTATAGCTCTTGTAGCTATTAATAAGGAGCAGCTAGTGCACTCCTTAGGTTTGCGTCTTTGTATAGGCATTAAAGTGCTTTAACTAGTCTAGACTAAGCTTGTTAGTAGTCTATCTGTTCTTAGAGACTCTAATAACCTAGTTATAGGGCAGGTTGTCCTCTTTGTACTAGGTAGAGAGGTAGTTGCAGCCTTTAAAGATAATAAAGAGTAGAATAGCCTACCCTGTGCTATTAATGCCCTATATAACTATTGTCTACTCTTAATTACCCTGCTGCACTACCTTTAGCTGTCTTTATTGCTCTAAACCTGTAATAACTACTTCTGCAGATATCTAGGCTATTATAAAGCCTGTCTTATTAAAGTTGTATATGTTATTATTCTAGATGCTATACTTAGCTTTAACATTTGCTATAAGCCTAAACTAGCCTTATATAATCTCTAGATCCTTACAAAGGGCTCTCTTGTAGTTATACTTGCAATTAAACTTTACTTTAAGGTTAGGGCAGCGCTTAACAAATATATTAGGCTAGTTTATGCTAACATAGCCTATATTGCGCTTAGCACGCAAAGAATTAGCTATATTAGCTACAGCAGCTAGCTAAGAGGCAAATCTTTGTGCATCTAGCTTAAGAATGTACTTAGCAATTACATCTTCTTAGTCTAATCTATATTCTGTTAACGTAGCGTATAATTAGCTTATGCAGGTTGTCCTATGTATTAATTGCGTAGTATGCTGCAAGGTGCGTTGTATATAGCTGCAGCGCGTTATATAGTAAGGTTTGCGTCTTGTTTAAGTGCCTAGAGCGCAAGCTGTATTACAGCCTCTTTTAAGGGTGTAGGTTTATATTGTTGTTAAGTTATTGCGTTATAAGGTAGAATGTTAGTGTAGTCTTAGCAGAGTGGCCGACTTGCCTGTGTAGCTAACTCACCTGTTAAATACGTTACTACCTTAGTATAGCTAATTATAATTTAGTGTATAGGCAGAGGATTGTAGTAAAGAGACCTAGAGCACTCTAACTTATACATATAAGCTAAATAGAGGTGTAGAAAGAGCTAGGAAGGAGATTATTACTAAATTAATTAAGATAAGAAGTAGGGCTAACCTACTAGCAAAGCTCTAACTAGAAGTAGTAGCAGTAGCTACGTAGTTATATAATATAAGCCTATCTTATAGCTACAGGATAATTACTCCTAATATAGTATTAGATAATTAGTTTAGGTAGTACTTTAAGTACTATTAACCAGAGTAGATCTATTACTACTTAGTGGATCTTTAGCTAGATTGGAGTAGAATTTTATCTATATATGCTAAGTATATCCTCTAAATAGAGATTAAGTAGCTAGGTATAATAGGTAGGGCTTTAAAGTAACTCTATAAGGCTATATTAGATATCGAATAGGATATAGAGCGTCTAATATACACAAGATATAGATTTTAAAGCTTAATTAGGTTATGTTGTAAATTTACTAAACGCTAGATCTACTTACTAGAAGCGTAGCTAACCTAGACCTACTCTATCTAAGGTTAAGCTAACTTACTAATAGATTTAAATCTCTTCTTGCTTATACTACGTATACAACAGGCTAATTACCTATGTTAGGTATAACAAGCAATTAGCTAATAAGAGCACAGGACGCTTAATAAGCATATAAATAGTAACCTAAGTAGATACCTACATGTAAATTAATAATCTATCTCCTAGTTATTTCTAAGCTTATTATCTAATAACAGTTATAAGCCTAGCTTTTTAAAACTAGAACAATCTCTCTCTATATACTTAGCTAGGATATACTGCTTAGTAACTACTCCTCTTAATATCTTTACAACTCTAATTAATCTACGTAATAACTAATACTAAAGTTCTAAAATAGCTTATACGCTTACTAATTAATCCTAATAGCTAGGGTAGTATATCTAACTCTAATTCTATACTATAAGTAAGAGAATATAGAAGTAGATTAATCTATTAGCTAAGGACACAATTCTAATCTATAAAGCTAATCCTAAGCAGCTAGAGCTACCTAGTTTAATAACCTTAGATAATACTAATCTATACAAGATACAGATTACAGAGTATAGGGCTAAATTAAGCAACTAGGCCTCTTAGTCTGTGTGCTTACAGAACCTATAAACCTAGGTTAACTCTATAGTAGACCTAGTAATTATAACTCTAGCTGTAATAACGCTTATTAAGGAAAAGAAGTTAACTCTATAAGCTCTAATTAAGGTGCTAAAGAAGAAGCTAGCTCTATCTAATACTAGTAAGAAGAACCTAGTACGTATATAGTACTAAGCTTATCTCTAAAAGGCTAGGCAGAGTTAGCAGAATTCTAAGAAATAGCACTAGGAGTAGAACCTTCTACATAGCAAGGCTAAAGCTCTTAAGATTACTAATATAGAAAGTAAGCTTAGAGTACACAACTTCTTAGACTTGTTAATAAAGATTACACTAGACTAGTCTAAGGCTATATAATAGTCTATTATCTAGAGCTTAGTACTAGGTAAAACAACGCCTACTCTGAATAAAGTTAGTAGAGTGTATTTATATCTCCTTTAGGAGTACTCTAGTTAAGCTTCTTATAGCTTAGGTAGAGTGTTTACTACTATAAGTTAACTAGCTTAGACACAGTTATTATTAAACAACTAATTCAACTCAGAGAATATTAACTGCCTATACAGATTATTATATTTTTAGAAGCTTATTAACTGTAACCTGTTAGAGGGACCTCTTACAGGAAAACTATTTACCTCTAGTAATTAAGTTAAGAAAGAGATTCTAGAATACCTTAACAAACCTAAGTATAAAGACTAGAAAAACAAGGTTATTAAGAAGGGATAAATAAAGAATAGTAATAATGCTATAATAAGCAGTAACAACTACCTAAGGTTAATTATAGCAGTACTAATAGACTCTAACTTAATAGTACCTTAATCTGTAGAGCATAGAATCTACTTAACTATAGATTTTAACTCTTATTCCTTGTTAAACAGCACTATTATTAATAATAGAGCAGCACTCTACTTAGTTAATAAGCTTAAGCTTATTAACTCTACTACTTTCTAGAAGGCTAAGAAGCTTACTTGTATAGAGGCTAGCACCTAATCCCTTCTAATCTTAGGTACTAGCACTAAAGTAATTAAGAAAGTAATACACAGAAAGAGTAGAGAACGTATAGAAGATCTAATCCTTTGTAACATTACTGTAGTAGAGAGATTTTATGTTAATAGAGTATTAGAAGCTTAATTAAAGAAGCTAGGTGTATAGTACTTAGAATTAGATTTAACACTGCGTGTTAGCTTACTGTAAAAGAGCGTTATGCTAGCTACTCTTACGCGCTATTATAACCTTACCTTTATAGAATATAAGCTACTATTAATCTATCTAGCTGTAATAAGTGTAACTCTATCTACTTAGAAGCTTAGATCATAGACTATATACTTTAGATCTCATATTAAGAATCTATAGCACGCTTAAGCAGAGTATCTAGAACCTATAGTGCTCTAGGCACTTATAAAGAACACTTAAAACATAAGAATTAATAAAACCTAATATTAGTAGTGTAAGTACTGTCCTATAACTTATACTAGCTAAGTTATCTCTAAGAGGCTAAAAGAGTAATATCTCTAGCTATACTAGTAGATTATGTAGAATCTCTTTAATATGCCTAAGAGTTGTCTAGAAGAGGTATAGATATTGCTAATTAAAGATAAGTACAGTAGAAAGATCTGTACCTATCTAATCTACGCTAAGTTATTAGAAGAGATTATAAGGGTATTTAAGAAGTTTATAAGAGTCCTTTATATATATTATAAGCTCTATATACTAGTAACTCTCTAGAACAACAATGTTACTACACTTCCTTAGTATAGCTAATTACAAGTTAGTGTATAAGTAGAGGATTATAGTATAGAAATCTAGACTACTCTAATATATATACACAAGCTAAATAGAGGTGTAGAAAGAGATAGGCGGGAGATTAGTAGTAAGTTAATTGAAATAAGGAGTAGAGCTAACATACTAGCTAAGGTCTAGCTAGAGGTAGTAAAAGCAGCTATATAGCTATATAATATAAGCCTATCTTAAAGCTACAGGATAATCGCTCCTGACATAGTATTAGATAACGAGTTTAGACAGTACTTTAAGTACTATTAACTAGAGTAGATCTATTACTACTTAGTAGATTTCTAGCTAGACTAAAGTAGAATTTATGCCTATAGATGCTAAGCATATCCCCTAAATAGAGAATAAGTAGCTAGGCGTAATAAGAAGAGATTTAAAGTAACTCTAAGAGGCTATATTAAATATCTAGTAGGATACAGAGCGTCTAATATATACAGGATATAGATCTCTAAGCTTAATTAGGTTATAAATATATATAAAATTACTTTTAATAAGAGCTTATTCTATAAAGATAAGAAAGTTAAAGAGTACTTATAAGAAGAGCTTAAGTTAATTATAGATCTATTATATAAGAAAAAGGTTAGAAATATAAGAGAAGTATTTAAATTTATTTTTAATTAGCTCTACGCAGCAGCCTATAAGTAGGTAGGTACTAATAATCTAGGTTACTCTTAGCAGTAGCTAGAAGGTAAGAATCTACAGGATAATAATTAACTGCCTAGCTAGCTAGTAGATTGTACTAAATAAGGAGTATCTCCTATATAAATAATAAACAAGGCTAGTAAGTTACAAGGAATCTATACAGAGAATTTAAAGTATTTAGGCCTAAGAACACTAAAGCTTATATCTAAGCCTAGTGTTATATACTCTAGCAGCTCCTAGAAAGAGCACTTACCTAGAGGAGTAAGCCTGCTAAGAAGAGTAAGATTAGAGAGATCTAGGTAATATAATGCTATACCTATGTATTCTAGGAGTGCTGCTTCTACAGCTCTAGGTGTTAAGAGCACTATAGCTACTATAAAAGACTTAGATTAATTAAAGGTAGCACTAACTCTAAGCTTATAACTAAGAAGAAGTAGAAGGTTATACTATCTAGATCTAGAGGATCTTAGAAGTAACACACTAGAGGCTTATTTTCTCCTATATAACTGCTAGACAGATTATAGAGAAAGCTACCTATTAGATAAGTTAATCCTATTAGGATTAACTAGCACTAAGCTTAAAACAGTATATACTGTAATATAAGCATTAGTAGAGAAGAAGAAGTAACTGCTAGTTCTAAGCTAAGCTTAGCAGCTATACAGAGACTAACTACTTAACCCTCTACAACAATAGAGAAATCTACTCTCTTACTTATATAGACAGCTATTTAAAAAAGCTATAGGCAAAGAGATTAACACTCTGTATAATATAGGTACCTAGGAAGTAATTAATTTACTTACTAGACATAATAAGCTACTGCTATTTAAATAGGTGTTTACGTACAAACTAGATTAGAATAGCTTCTTTCTTAAGTGTAAGGTAAGGATTATAGTACGTAGAGATCTCTAAGTTATTAACACAATCTAGTCTACCTACATACTAATACTTGCTACTAGGTCTTTTAGGACTGCTATAGTAATTATAGCTAAATTTAACTCAGAAATCATGTAGTATAATATTATTAAAGCTTTCTTACATGCCTATAGAGATTACTAGCTAGTAGTAACCTATAAGCTACTAGATAGGTATAAGATACCTAGGAAATGCGTTTAATTTAAATAAGCACTATATAGGTTAAAGGACTTACTTCTTCTATAGTATAAGAAGCTCTCTTAAACACTAAAGATATCTAGACTTATAGTATCTAAAGAAGGGCCTTGTTTATTCTTTAGTAGTAATTGCTAGATACTGCTGCTCTTTTATATTAACAATATACTAGTAATATACTACTCTACCTAGATCTTAGAGGTAAGGTATATTATTAATATAATTACAGCAGCCTATACAATTAGAGAGCATAGTCTAGTCTAATAGTTTCTTAATATTAGAGTACTTAGGAACTAGAAACAGCAGATAATAATGCTTGTTTATAACAAGTATATTAATAAAATTACTAAGAAGTTTAATTTTAAAAACACTAGACTCTTTCTATATACTCTACTCTCTACTGTAGATCTAGTAAAAAGCACTAGAGAAGCTACTAGGCAGGAGATTAAGAGCTATTAGAAAAGAGTAAGATTAGTACTATGCACTATAATTATACTGTAACTAGCTATAGCATTTATAGTAGCTAAACTATCTCTATATCTTACTAATCTAAGTAAAGAGCACTTTAAAGCAGTATATAGGATTATTATCTACTTATACTAAACTAGGTATTAGTTAATCTAGTACAGCAGGCATAGTAGAGCTAAGCTGCTTATCTACAGTAATATCTTATTTGCTAATAATATTAAGACTTAGCAATCTTTCTATAGATACCTTATAATACTCTTTAGTAGGCTAATAGTATAGAAGGCATCCTAGTAAGCTACTATTACTACCTTTACTACTAAGGCACAGCTCTTAGCACTTAAGCACGTTGCTGAAGAGACTATAGCGCTTAAACAGCTATTTACTAAGCTTACACTAATCCTAGAAACTGCCTAGATAATCTTTTATAATAACTAGCAAATAATTAGGCTAGTAGTTAGAGAGAATAAGTATATAACAACATAGCTACGCTATATAGATATATAAAATATATAGTTATAATAAGAGTATACTGCAGGTATATTTAAAGTGCTTTATCTCTCTACTAATAGTATACTAGTAGATAGATTCATAAAAAATCTATTAAGGTAACAGTTTAAGAAGTTTAGAGACTAACTTAATCTTAAAAACACATTTATAATAGTTATAGAACAGTAAGGTATAGGTATATATATAGATTAGAAGAGAGAATAGGGTATTATTAAGAAGTAAAGCTTTATAGCCTTAGGCCTAATCTAAATAAAGAGGAGTTTACTAATTAACTTATTAATAAGAGCATTAATAAGCTTAACAACTCTCTTCTTATAGCGCTTACCTAGAGCACAGACCTTATTCTTGTTAGTAGCAGCGTTAGCAGCAGAGGCAGGAGCAGTAGGTATAAGCAAGGGCAGCTTAGAGAAAGAGGAAGGCAGTAGAAAAAGACTATAGGCAGTAACTACTGCCTTAGTAACTACTAACACTGTATAGAACTTAGTTCTTAATTTCTTAAGAGCTAAGTCTAAGAGCTAGAGATTATGCTATATAGCTGCTAGGAGCTTACAGGCCTTAGAAAGAGCAAGCAGAAAGCTATATATATTAGTAGGTAAGCAGTAAATAAGAGAGTAGAAAGATCTTACTAGAGGTTGCAGTTATGCCTAGAAGCGTAGTACTAGTAGTAGAAGCTGCTACCTAAGTTATTTTAGCACTTACTGTCTAAATAACTAGCTAAAATACTATTAATATACTCTAGGTATAACTTACTAGACTAGGTAGTTTTAGTACTATAGGTGCTAAAGGCAGAAGCATAGAGTAGAGATAATATCTACTTCTTCTTATTACTTAAAGGTGTGTAAGGTAGTAAGAGTAAGCATAGAGGTAGAAGTAAGGTAGAGTATAAAGCAGAGTATAAGAGTAAGTATAAAAGTAAGTATAAAAGTAAGTAAAGTAGTGCAGAAAAAGAGAAGCGCAGTAGCAGTACTAATAATAATAATAATAATAGTAGTAGTAATAGCTAGTAAGGTAGTAAGCTATAGAGAGAAGCTAGTAGTGTGCTTAGAAAGCTTAAGTAGAAGAAAACAGTAAGTAAGGTAGAGCGTAAGCAGAGAGCAGAGTAGGTAGTAGAGTAGGTAGTAGATATAGTGGCAGTATACGCTTGCTACGCAGCAGAATATTTCTATAGGTATTAGTGTTTAAGCAATAAACATAGGTATAGATTAATTAGAGAAGTACTAACCTTAACTATAGCTAAAGGTTATACTAAAAACAAAAAGTAGAATAAGTAATAAATTAGTATTATAGAAAGCTTACTTACTAATTTCTTAGTATATATAACATATGCCTTAATAAAAACAGTATAAGCTTCTTAAGAGGCAGGTCTTACGTGCTTAACTTACTTAGAGGGTATATTATAATATTACTAAACGCTAGATCTACCTACTAGAAGCTTAGCTTACCTAGACCTACTCTATGTAAGGTTAGGCTAACTTACTAGTAGATTTAAATCTCTTCTTACTTATACTATGTATATAACAGGCTAATTGCCTATATTAGGTATAATAAGTAATTAGCTAATAGAAGCACAGAACGCTTAATAAGCATATAAATAGTAACCTAAGTAGATACCTATATATAAATTAAAAATATATCTTCTAGTTATTTCTAAGCTTGTTATCTAATAACAGGTTATAACTATATATAATATTACTTTTAATAAGAGTTAATTCTATAAAGACAAAGAAGTAGTAGAGTACTTTTAGAAAGAACTTAAGTTAATTATAGATCGATTATATAAGAATAAGGTTAGAGATATAAGAGAAGTGTTTAAAAGTATTGTGAATTAGCTCTACACAGCAGCCTATAAGGAGGTAGGTACTAATAATCTAAGTTACTCTTAGCAGCAGCTAGAGAGTAAAGATCTAAGAGATAATAATTAACTGCCTAGCTAGCAAGTAGATTATACTACATATAAAGTATCTTCTATATAAATAACAAATAAGGATAGTAAGTTATAGAGAATCTATATAGGGAAACTAAAGTATTTAGGCTTAAGAATACTAAAGCTTACACCTAAGCCTAGCATTGTATACTCTAGTAGCTTCTAGAAAGAGCACTTACCTAGAGGAGTAAGCCTGCTAAGAAGAGTAAGATTAGAGAGATCTAGGTAATATAATGCTATACCTATGTACTCTAGGAGTGCTGCTTCTACAGCTCTAGGTGTTTAGAGCAACATAGCTACTATAGAAAACTTAGATTTACTAGAAGTAGCACTAATCCTAAGCTTATAAGTAAGATAGAGTAGAAGGCTACGCTATCTAGATCTAGAAGATTCTAGAAGTAATATACTAGGGGCTTACTTTCTTCTATATAACTGCTAGACAGATTATAGAAAGAGCTACTTACTATATAAGTTAATTCTATTAGAATAAATTAATAATAAGCTTAAAACAGTATATACTGTAATATAGGTATTAGTAGAAAAGAAGAAGCAGTAGCTACTAGTCTTAAACTAAGCTTAACAGCTATATAGAGACTAACTGCTAAACATACTATAGAAATAGAGATATCTACTCTCTTACCTATATAGATAGCTGTTTAAGAAAGCTGTAGGTAAAGGAATTACTAATCTATACAACATAAGCACCTTAAAAGTAATAAATGTACTTACTAGAGATAATAAACTATTGCTACTTAAATAGGTATTTATGTATAAACTGAATTAGAATAGCTACTTTCTTAAGTATAAGGTAAAAATAGTAGTATATTAAGATTGCTAAGTTATTAACACAATCTAGTCTACCTACACAGTAATACTTACTACTAAGTCTTTTAAAACTACTATAGCAGTTATAGCTAAATTTAACCTAGAAATTATATAGTATAATATTATTAGAGCTTTTCTACACGCCTATAGGGATTATTAGCTACTAGTAACCTATAAGCTGCTAGATAGGTATAAGATATCTAGAAATTGTGTTTGTCTTAAATAAGTACTATTTAGGTTAAAAGACTTACTTCTTCTATAGTATAAAGAGCTCTCTTAAATAGTAAGAGTTACTAGACTTATAGGATAAAAAAAAGCCTTACTAATTCTTTAGTAGTAATTGTTAGATACTACTGCTCTGCTATATTAATAATATAGTAGTAATATACTACTCTAGCTAAACTTAAGAAGTAGGATATATTATTAATTCAATTACAGCAGCCTATATAATGAAAGAAAAAGGTTTAATCTAAAAGTCTCTTAATATTAGAGTACTAAGAAACTAGAAGTAGGAGATAATAATACTTTTTTATATTAAGTATATTAACAAAGTTACTAAGAAGTTTAACTTCTATAAAACTAGAGTCTTCTTAAAAAGAGTTAGATTAGTGTCATATACTATAATTATACTATAACTAGATATAGTGTTTACAGCAGCTAAGCTATATCTATACCTTACTAATCTAAGTAAGATGCACTTTACAGTAGTATACTAGATAATTATCTACTTATACTAAACTAAGTATTAGAAAATCTAATATAGTAGGTACTCTAGCGTCTAGAGCTAAGCTACGTATCTATAGTAATATATTATTTACTAAAAATCCTAAGACTTAGTAATCCTCTTATAAGTACTTTATAATGCTCTTTAGTAGGCTAATAGTATTAAAGGTATTCTAGCAGGCTACTCCTACTACCTCTACTAATAAGGTAGAGCTTCTAGCTCCTAAGTATACTACTAAAGAGACTATAGCGCTTAAATAGCTGTTTACTAAACTTACACTAATTCTAGGAACTACCTAGATAATCTTCTATAAGAACTACTAAATAATTAGACTAGTAGTTAGAGAGAGAAAGTGTATGATAATAGAGCTACGCTATATAGATATATAAAATATATAGTTGTAATAAGAGTATACTGTAGGTATACTTTGTATACTCTATCTCTCTACTAACAGTATACTAGTAGATAGGTTAATAAAGAAATTATAAAGGTAATAGTTTAGAAGGTTTAGAGCCTAGCTTAATTTTAAAAACATATTTATAACTATTATAGAAGAGTGAGGTATAGGTATATATATTAATTTAAAAGAAGAATAAGGTATTACTAAAGAGTTAAGGTCTATAGCTTTAAGCCTAATCTAATTTTAATTAAGCAGATTACTAATAGACTTATTAAGAAGTTTATTAATAAGCCTGCTAATAAGAGCAGAGTTCTTATTAGCAGAGGTAGAGGCAGAAGGAATAATATTTAGAGGTGGGAGTAGCTAATTAGAGTTAGAAGTAGAAGTAGAGAACGCAGGC
Source organism: Ascochyta lentis (assembly GCA_004011705.1). Lineage (NCBI taxonomy): Eukaryota > Fungi > Ascomycota > Dothideomycetes > Pleosporales > Didymellaceae > Ascochyta > Ascochyta lentis. The sequence continues at coordinate 1,477,741 of RZGK01000003.1, forward strand.
AGTAGAGACAGGCTATTAGCAATAACTACTACCTTAGTAATAACTAATACTACTTAGAACTTAGTTCTTAGTTTTCTAAGAGCTAAGTCTAAGAGCTAGCTATTACTCTATGTAGCTGCTAGGAGCTTACACGCCTTAATAAGAGTAAGTAAGAAGCTATATACATTAGTAAGTAATTAATAGATAGAGAAGTAGGAATTTTACTTACTAGAGGCTGTAGTTATACCTAGAGGCACAGTGCTAGTAGCAGGGGCTACTACCTAAATAATTAAAGCACATATTGTCTAAATAACTAGCTAGGATACTGTTTATATATTCTAAGTATAACTTACTATACTAAGTTGTCTTTACACTCTAGACGCTAGAAATAGAAGTAGTAGGTAGAGATAATATATACTTCTTAGTGCATAAAGGCGTATAAAGCAGTAAAGGTAAGAGTAAGAGTAAGTAGAGCAGTAATAGTAAGAGTAAGTAAAGTAGTAATAGTAACAGCTAGTAGAGTAGCATGCCTAAGAGAGAAGCTAGTAGTAAGCTTAGAGAGCTTAAGTAGGAGAAGATAGTAAGTAAGGCAGAGCACGCGTAGGAAGAGTAAGCAGTAGATTAAGTAGCAGACATAGTAGTAGTGTGCACTTGCTACAAAGTTAAATATATCTATAAGTATTAGTATAAGTAATAGATATAGGTATAAATTAATTAAGAAAGTACTAATCTTAACTATAGCTTAGGGTAATACTAAAATTAAAGGTAGAATAAGTAATAGATTAGTGTTGTAGAAAGCTTAATTAAATAATTTCTTAGTATATATAATATATACCTAAATAAAAACGTTATAAGCTTTTAGATAGGTAAGTCCTATATACTTTACTTAGTAAGAGAGTGTATTATAACGTTACTAAATACTAGATCTACCTACTTAAAGCTTAGCTTACCTAGATCCACTCTAGCTAAAGTTAGGCTAACTTACTAATAGATTTGAATCTCTTCTTACTTATACTATGTATATAACAGATTCATTGTCTACATTAAGTAGACTAAGTAATTAATTAATAGGAGCATAGAATGTATAATAGGTATATAAATAGTAATATAAGTAGACACCTACATATAAGTAAATAATTAATCTTCTAATTATTTCTAAGCTTGTTATCTAACAACACTTATACCATTACTAGATATTAACTAGACTACTATTCTACTAAACTCTCTACTAGAGATAGAGTAGAGTTTAAAACTATATAAAAGTAATTGTATAGTTATAGTTCTTAGTATTATTATAAAATGTAAAGAAGGTATACAGTAGTACTAACTCTAAGTAGTTTAGTAGTATTAAAATGTTATTAGCTATATTAACTTCTTACTACTATATACTAAAGATCTTAGTATAGTTTATATACTTAGTAAGAATTAGATCTTATATAAGTTACTTCTCTTTTATCTTAAAGTTAGACTATAATTAGAAAGATTCTTAGTTAATTTATTAATATTAATAGATTAGTTTAGAATAAGTGTTAAACTAGATAGTATCTATAGCTTAGTAGGTTCTTATAATATACTCCTGTACTACGTAAGTATACTAGAAGGCTGTTTTAATGTCTTTAATCTACTAGTCTACTTATAAGAAAGATAGAGCTTAACTCTTAGTAACTAGCTTAGGTTTAGTTTAAATGTTATTTAGAACCTAGATAACCTTCCTAGCCTTATTAAGCACTAGCTAGTTAGGCTCTAACTAGTTTCTACTTCTAGTTAGGCGTAAAGTCTATAAGGCTTAGTTAGTCTAGTTTCTTTAGATACCTAGTTTAGCCTTAGTAGCTTTAGTAAGCTCTACCTTAAAAAGGTTCTTTAGAAGTTACTTAATAAATAAGAACTAGGCTATAGTTAGAATAGCTATAGAATCTACTCTAGGCGCTTTTATAGTAGGTAGAGATTCTGTATTTAAACTAGTTACTAGGTTAACTTAACTTAGATAGAATAGTATGTTTATTTAATTACTAGTAGGGCTATAAGCCTACCTATGTCCTAGTTCTATAGAACCTAATACTTAGTTAGTAGATAAACTAGGCGTTATATTCCTAGCTAGAAGTATACTAGGTAGTAATAAGTTTACTACTATATTACGTATAGAATACCTCTAAGAGTCTATTAGGTTGCTACTAGAGCTAGGCTGTTATAAGCCTAATATACTGTTATTACTAGCAGCACATAAGCAATATTAATTTCTAGCTATTATAATAGGTATAGAAAAAATAAAATTTCTTTTTAAACTACGTTGTAAGGAGCTAAAATCTAAGGGGATTTGCTAGTAAAATACAAGATAGATTTAATAGAGAACAACCTCTAGAGTAGAGGTTATAGAGTTTTTATAACCTTGTTTTAGACATATTAGCTTTGTAGCAGAGCTCTATTCTATACTAAGAGTATAAGCTAGAGTACTACTAAGGCAGTATACGCTAAGGAGCTAGCACCTAGGCCTAGTCTGTTATAGTACCCTCTTACTTATTTCTTATTTATTAGTGCGCGTTTTAGTTAAAATAACTCTATTACCTACTCTTTACTTTCTATATTCTCTATTATACTATGTTCTTAGCCTATATACCTTCCTCTTAAAACTCTACTACTATTTAACTATTTAACTACTCTACTTTACTTAACTTTAATAATAGCGCTATCTAGATTACCTAATACTTTACGTTCTCCTAATAAGAAGGCGTAAGCTAAGTAGGTAAGTTACTCTCTTCTTCTAGTCTACTTACTTACTAACTCTTTTACTTTACTTAGGCCTATAGCGCTTCTCCTACAGATTCTGCCTCTTCTAATACTAACTCAGCTAAGAAGGCAAGACTTCTAATAGAGAATATTGTTTTTAAAGATAATAAGATTAAGAAAGCCTTTAATAATACTTATACTAATAACTAGGCTAAGAGTTAGAGTAAGTAGTTTCTATATACTTAATACGCTAGTAGCTATATAGATTCTAAGATCTGCATCAACTATATGTTAGCTAGCTAGGTCTATACCTTTACTACTAGTAGCTACTCTACTAGCTAAGCTAACAGCTAACTGTATTCTTAGCTATGCTTACTGCTATAAGGTAAGTTTCTAGTTCTTATTACTTAGTATTCTCTCTTCTAGCTAATTACCTACTAGGCTCTGCATAAAACCTAGAAGACTCTAAATAAGTACTATATCTTTTTTTAGTTCTTTAAAGGTAACTCTATAAAGCTTCTAAGTTTTATTAAGCCTATCTAAGCAGACCTTAAGAAGTATAAGAACCTTCTAAATTATACTAACCTTATATTCTAGCTTAATACCTACTTATCTACTACTAGTTATAAGACTAGGTAGTCTAAGTATAAGGCTGAGATTAATAAGGTTAAGGCTTATCTTTCTACTACTATAGTCTTTACAGAGTATACTGCTATTACTACTAAGAAGGTAGTAGTCTAGGCTAAGACTCTAGTAAGTTATTTCCCTCTCTTCTTACCTGTCTTTAGAGGTATTTGCTAATTTCTTACTTAATATAGCTTACTATTAACTTAATACAACTTATACGCTTTATCTACTTTAAGGCTAAGTTCTGTATATAATTTAAGATCTCTCTTATTACTAAATATAAGGACTTTATCTAAATGCTTATTAAGAATATTACTAACGCTGCTATAGGTAATAAGGATAGTAGTAGTAGTAGAGGTACTGCTAAGAGTAGTACTTAGGTCTTCTCTTATCAGTAGTGTTTAGGATTTTCTAGCTAGATAATACCTAGGCTTATAGTTCTTTTTCTTTATAGTAATATAGCCTCTATCTAGAGCAGTCTAGTCTTTAGAATAGACTAATATAACAAATAATTCCTTTAATAAATTAGTGCTCTTTCTCTTTACTTATACCTATTTTCTTCTTCTACTCTTCTCCTCTTTTTTCTCTATTAGGAGTAAGAGAGCTAGTTATGCCCCTCTAGAGATTCTAACTAGAATTTTAAGAGTAGTTTCCTATTCTTATCTTTTCTATCTCTTATTACAGACAGCTATCTGTCTAAGGCTTTTAGGTTCTTATAAATATCTTCTCTTTTTAATATTTTACTAGTATAGCCTTTCTATTATACTAGGTATTTATGTCTCTTACCTCTTCTTCTAGATTATTGTTCTTTATAGATACAATTAACTTTCTATTCTTTAGAAGATATGCTATTATTATAAGTAATAACTATTAGACTAGGCTAAGAGTTGTTATTTAATCGTCCATAGAAGAGGTTCTGTAGGCATAACTTAAGCTAGTTAATATAGAAAACAGAGTAGACTTCACTATTAATATCTAATTTAATGTTATATAGAGAGATAACTTCTTTAACTAGAAACTTCTAGTTCTTTTAATCTAGTTTTCTGCTTACTTAGCTGTTTAAGAATTAGTTTCCTAGCTTTAGCTAAACTTTATCTCTAAACTTTAGTAGAGAGGCTTTTTTTAGTATATATTAGCTTAATATTCCTATATCTAATAAGCCTCTGCTATCTAGGCTTTAACAAAATCAATTGTTTTAGTAAACTTTATACTATACTTACTACAGCTCTTATAAGTTCTCTTATATATTAGTTGTAAGGAGCTAACCTCTAAAGGAATTTGCTAGTAAAATACAAGATAGATTTAATAGAGAGCAACCTCTAGAATAGAGGTTATAGAGTTTTTATAACTCTGTTTTAGACACATTAGCTCTATAGCAAAGCTCTAGTCTCTACTAGAAAGTGTAAGCTAGAGTAGTACTAAAGTAGTGTACACTAAGAAGCTAGCACTTAGGCCTAGCTTATTATAGTACCTCTCTACTTATCCTTTGTTTATTAGCGTGCGCCTTAGTTAAAACAACTTTATTACCTACTCTCTACTTTCTACATTCTTTATTGCACTAAATTTTAAGTCTATACGCCTTTCTCTTACAATTCTACTATCATCTAATTATTTAACTGCTCTACTCTACTTAATTGTAATAATAGCACTTTCTAGATTACTAACTGCATTACGTTCCTCTAATAAGAAGACATAAAGCAAGTAAGTAAGTTACTCTATTCTTACCTATAGTTTGCCTATTTACTAACTTTTTTACCTTGCCTAGGCCTACAGCACTACTGCTGCAGATCCTACCTCTTCTATATAGTTAGTCTCTATTATCTATAAAGCACTTAGAGAGGAAAACTTTAAGGTTAAGCTATATAGAAAACTTCTAGGCTTCTAAAAAAATAGAAGACTTAGTAAGCTAGTAAGTCTTATTATTCTTAGCTATCTTTTTCTAAAGTGCTTTAAATTCTTTAATACTGTTATATAGTTCTAAGTTCTTCACTAGAGGCGTTTTCTTATATGTTTATTCTAGTTTTTTATAGTAGTTCTCTTATAGCTCTTTGTTTAGAGTAGTTATAAAAAGAAGTTAGTCTGCTCTACATAGTCCTAACAAGACAACCTATATATTATTAGCAGAGTTGTCTTCTAGGCTAGTCTTTACTACTTGTATAAATAGTTTTAATAGTTAAAACTATCTAGTCTTAGTCTTCTTATCTTCTGTAGATAGGAGGATATCCTCCTCTTTCCTTAAGAGTGCGTCTACTTAGTTATTAACCTTACTAGGCCTATAGGTAAAGGTAAGGTTAAACTAGCTAAGAAGGCTTAACTATTAGACGTGTCTTATAGAAAGAAGTTAGGCCTTATAAAAGTACTCTAAGTCTTTATAATTAGTTATAACTATAAATATCTTTACTTATTTTAGCTCTGTACTCTATTCCTAAAGGTATTTAACTACTGCTAGTATTTCCTTATTATAAATAGTGTAGTTTAGTTCTGCCTTAGAGTTCTTAGCTAAGAAGTATACTACTATATAGAGTACCTTGTCTTTTCTATATTAGGATAATACTCCTCTTATTACCTATTCTAACGCATTGCACTCTAGTACTGTTTCTAGAGCTAGATTAAAGTTTATAAGTGCTAGTTCTCTAGTAAATATAGCTTTTATAGCATTAAACGCTTACTGCTAAGGTTCTCCCTACTTGGAGATTATGTTTTTTCCTGTTAAGCGTGTAAGAGGCTCTGCTATACTAGAAAAATAGTTAATAAACTGTTAGTAGAAGTTTACTAACCCTAGGAAGCTCTAGATTCCTTTTACTATCTTTAGAGGTTTCTATAACTTTATAGCAGTAACCTTTATAAGGTCTATCTAGATACTCTTACCTGCTTTAAAAATAAATTCTAAGTACTTAGTGCTCTTAATAGAGAACTTGCTCTTCTCTATATTAAGATATAACTCTATAGCTCCTAGCTTCTAGATAATTTTGTTAACCTTAGCTTTATGTTCTTCTTAGGTGCTACTAGTGTAGATTAACACATTGTCTATGTAAGCAGAGCACTATTTATCTAAGTACTCCCTTAAGACCTAGTTAATATACTGTTAGAACGTACTTAGAGTGTTAGCTAACCTAAATAGTATTACTAGCTACTTATAAAGTCTAAATATTGTCTAGAAAGCTATCTTCTACTTATCTCCCTAAGCAATCCTAATCTTATAGAAGGCTTAGATAACGTCTACTTTAGTAAACTATATTGCTTTTAAGATCTGTAAGAAAGTCTTAAAGATTAAAAGTAGTAGGTACTAGTCCTTCTTAGTAATTATATTTAGTGCCTAATAATGAATATAAAACTAGAGACTCTTACTAGGTTTCTTAATAAACAGTACTAGATTAGAAGCACTAGACTTACTAACTTAGATAAAGCTCTTGTCTAAGTAGCTAGTAAGTTATTATTAGAGCGCTAAGAGCTCTTTACAGAATATATTATATAATAGTCCCTATAGTATTATTACAGGTTTACTATCTTATTTAATTAGTTTAATTATATAATCTATATTAGGACTATCGTAAGGTATAAGGTTATTAGCTTCCTCCTTTATAAATGTCTTAAACTTATCCTTTAGGAACTCTAGAAGGAGGTCTTAGAGATCTGTTAGTTTCTTCTTCTTTAGAGCCTTCTAAATATCTGCTATTAATACAGTAAACAGCTCTATGTTTTAGTTTATCTTAGTCTTCTTTCTTAGCGCCTAGTACAGCTCTAGGCTAATAGGCTTAGGTAGTTAGTTAGAATAAACGCCTTCTCTACTTCTAACTTATGTCTGTAAAGAGTAGATAAACAATAACTTCTTAGCTAGTGCTATAGTAACCTTATTCTTATCTATCTATAGTCTTCCTAGGATAAGGTTATACTCTCTTTCTCTATCTAATATATATGCCTAGAGGGTTTCTCTATAGCTATCTATATTAATCTTTATTCTTACAATATTAGTTACATAGGTTACTTTTCTAGCTATGCCTAATACCTTACATCTATATATAGAGGTGCGTTAGAAGTTGTTTTATAATATAAACTTAGAGAAGATTATACTATATATTAAACACCTAGTACTAAATAATATATATGCTATAGTGTTGTCTTATACTATTACATGTAGTAATATAGGCTTACTATCTAGCTACTACTAGTAGAACTTCTAGAATAGTTTCCTTCTCTTTATAACTTTTCTTTCTAACCTCTATTTACGCCTTTAAACAGAAGTTCCTAGTTTTCTAAACCGTTATTAGTTAATTTATTAGTTTTAGAAACCTTAGTAATTACAATTCTAAACTAGACCTTCTCTAGTCTCTTAGCTAGGGCTAGATTATATCTGCTTATATAGTGTCTCTTCTTTCTATATTTTAGACAGACGTTAGCAGTTCTTTACTAGTTTATAACTTTCTAAGTCTACTACTCTGCTTATAGTTAATTATTTCCGGCCCTCGGCCGTTTTGTGTCTCGATTTTGTGGCTGGATTTTAGGAGGAAACTTGTCTAATACATTTGCAACAGTGCTACGAACAACAGCGATTACAGCAACAGTATCGCCTCACACTCCCTAGAAGTCGATTCTTCCGAACAACAACGTCTATTTATTATCATTCTACAGACCCTGGACTTGCGGCGGTGCTATTTATTCACACTTACAACAACTCTGTTGTTAATAACCAACTATTAACTACCTTACAAGCAACAACCTGAGCTACTCTATACCTTGCGCGGTTTCTACTTCCCTAAAGACTAGCAAACCTACTCCTTCAAAGGAGCCTGTAAAAAGAATACCCAGAATAGTCCTGTTCTGTCTTGCAGCTTAGGTAGCCTGCTCTAGTGTTGTTGAGGTAAGCGCTAACAAGACGCGCCAACTAAACACATATACCCTTATTGCTTTATTAATGTTAAACTAGCAGTAGAGGACGCTATTAATAAGGAGAGGTTGTATGTGATTAATGCTACATTTATAACGTAGGGCCTTGTTGTTAATAGGCGCAATAGTACTAAGCAGGCATGCTTGGGGCATGCTTTCACGCTGCTAGTATTAGAGAAGTCTAGGTCTTAGCGTTATTCTAGGGCTTAGGGCATGTAAAGGAAGCTAGTATCTCTTATTAGGAATTCTTTTAAATGACATGTTGCTTAGAGCAGTTAAAGAGGTAGATGTGTACAATGTTGTAGGCGCAGGATCAAGGTCTTATAGCTGGGTTATTAGGCCCCTCTTACGAAATAGGCTGGTGTTTTCTAGTTAAGGGGTCGTTGCCTACAGTTAGTAGACGCTGACCCCTCAACCTACCGACCTACAAATCTAGAGATTCTGGTCCCTAACTAGTGGGTGGATGTTAAGTCTTACCTGCCTACTAAGGTACGCTGTTGACTCTCAGATTCATTAGGAGTTACTCGACGTTTAACTCACTAAGTTACTCTGGCTCTAGCGTTACATAGGATGCGTTTACTAGGTTCTTAATAAACTTTTGTTACAATACATATGTTACGATTTTAGTGCTACAGGCAGAGAGATTAGGCTTGTTTTAGTTAGTGCTTTTTGCTGTATACCCCTCTTTGTTGTGTCTTTCTAAACTAAATAAATTATAGTTAATTATTAGACTTAATCTTTCTAGACTAGACTCTAGTAGGTTTCTAGTCTATACTATCTAGGTTTACTCTTTATATGTGTTGTCTAAAAGTACTACTTATTAGTGCCTTAGACCTATAGAGGTTAACCTCTACTGCTAAGACCCTAGCTATAAGGCTCTAGAGGTCCTAGTTGTCTAGAATGTCTACTAACACTATCTTATTCTAGAGGTCTAGTTAGAGTATAGATATATACCTAGTCTTAAGGTTCTTTATATTGTCCTCCTTAGCAGCATTATAGGCTAGCTAAATAACCTCTATATTAAAAGACTTAACACTCTAGTTACTCTTCTTTATAGTAATAGTCTAGAGTTTCTACTAAGAGCGTTCCTTAAATAGGAAGTTCTTATACTACTTGTCTAGGACGTTCTAGAACTAGGCAGTTATACCTATTAGGTTATAGTTCTTCTATAATAAGCTAACCTATATAGCCTATCCTTCTAGCCTATTAAATATATAGGCAACTTCTAAGACAGCTTCTTAGTCCTCTATAGATTTTAACTTATTCTTTATTTCGGACTTAAACATCCTATACACGCGTTAGTTGCTGCTAAACTTGCCTATATTAGGTAACTTTATAGCCTTACTTAGCTTATTATTAATTGTTTATACAGAAGTAGAAGGTGTTATACTCTAGGTTAGCACTCTTATAGATATAACGTAGGCTTAGACCTAGGCTTTAACTAGCCTTTATATAGTCTTACCTATGTTTTCCTATTATAGTTCTAGGTTAGAGTCTGTAGTAGAGTAGGGTTTAGCATTAGTAATAGTTACTGCAGCCTTAAGTAGAGTTACTTATAATAGGTAAGTAGTTAGGCGTTCTAGTACGTAAGCTAGTAGCTCCTCCTACTAATCCTTAGGTACTAATAAGGTAGTAAGGTTCTAGAGTTTAGTCCTAATGTTTAATTAATTGTTGTTGCTAGTGTACAGCTTAATATTGTACACTTTTAAACGCCTAGTACTGTTATTAAACAACTTACTTATTAATCCTTATTTTAGTAATTAAATCTAATTATAAGAAGCTAACCTCTAAGGGAATTTGCTAGTAAAATACAAGATAGATTTAATAGAGAGCAACCTCTAGAATAGAGGTTACAGAGTTTTTATAACTTTGTTTTAGATATATTAGCTCTGTAGCAGAGCTCTAGTCTATGCTAGAAAGTATAAGCTAGAGTAGTCCTAAGGCAGTGTACGCTAAAGAGCTAGCACTTAGGCCTAGCCTGTTATATTAGTATAATAACTCTGCTGATTAGTCTAGGTCTATCTAGACTAGATCTATATTATAACTATACTAGAAGAAGAAAGCGCTAAAGCTAGTAGATAAGGTTACCTCTCCTTTAATTACAATCTAGGCTATAGGCACCTAAGCAGACTAATTGTTCTAGGCCTAATTAATATAAGCTTTTAAGTATAATTCTACTATAGAGTTTATATATAAAGTGCTCTTATTAGTTTAGAGATAGAAGGCTGTAGAAAGCCTCTTTATAATTTTTAGAAGTTAATACATTACCTGCTAGAAGTTACTAAGGAATTACGTTTTTTAATTAGAGATACTTATATTAGGCAGCTAATAGTAAGCTACTTTATTAGATATAAATGCATAGGTAACTATCTTTACTAAAAGGTCTATTAGAGAGACTAAGATAATATCTTTAAAGAGTCTGTCTGTAAGAACTATAAGGTTGTAGTTACTATTACTTTTAAGTAAGTCTGTTATAAAGTCTATAGAGACTTTCTTCTAGATTCTATCAGGTAAAGAAAGAGGTTTAAGAAGTTTCTATTTTAGTTCTCTTTATTACTTTATTCTTCTATAGATATTACAGTTCTCTATATACTAGCGTATAGCAGTTAACATCTCTAGCTAGAAGTAGGCTTAAAAGAGGATAAGATAAATAATTTCTTATTCTAATTAGCCTGCAATAAGAGAGTAGTAGGTATTATTAATAATTCTAGTCCTAAGGGCTTTATAGTTTAGAACCTATACTCTTCTATAGTAGTATAGTTAGTTTCTATTATCTACAGAATACTTAGAAAGAGAAACTTTGAGGTTACGCTATATAGAAAACTTCTAGGCTTCTGATAAGATAGATAACTTAGTAAGTTAGTAAGTCTTATTATTCTTCGTAGTACTCTTCTAAAGTGTCTTAAGTTTCTTAATACTATTATATAGTTCTAGGCTTCTAACTAAGAGTATCTTTATATACACTTAGTCTAGTTTCTTATAGTAGTTCTGCTGTAGTTCTTTATTTAGAAGTGTTATAGAGAAGAGTTAGTCTGCTCTATATAGTTCTAAGGAGAAAACTTATATATTATTAGTAGAGTTATCTTCTAAGCTAGTTCTTACTACTTATATAAATAGTTTTAATAGTTAAAACTATCTAGTCTTAGTTCTCTTATCTCTTATAGATAGAGAAACGTTCTTCTCTTTCCTTAAGAGTGCGTCTACTTAGTTATTAACCTTACTAGGCCTGTAAGTAAAGGTAAGGTTAAATTAGCTAAGAAGGCTTAACGATTAGACATGTCTTTTTAAGAAAGGTTATACTTTATAGAAATACTCTAAGTTTTTATAATTAGTAATAACTATAAACTCTTTTACCTATTTTAGTTCTATACTCTATTCTTAGAAGTACTTAACTACTACTAGTATTTTCTTATTATAAATAGTAGAGTTTACTTCTACTTTAGAGTTCTTAGCTAAGAAGTATATTACTATATAGAGTACCTTATCCTTTTTATATTAGGATAGTATACTCTCTGTTACCTATTTTAACGTATTATACTCTAGTACTATTTCTAAATCTAGGTTCAAGTCTGTAAGTACTAGTTCTCTAGTAAATATAACTTTTATAGTATTAAAGGCTTACTACTAGAGTTCTCTCTACTTAAAGATTATGTTTTTTCCTGTTAAGTGTATAAGAGGCTCTGCTGTAATATAGAACTAGTTAATAAACTATTAGTAGAAGTTTGTAAACTCTAGGAAGCTCTAGATTTCCTTTACTATCTTTACAGGTTTCTATAACTTTATAGTAGTAACTTTTACAGAGTCTATTTAGATACTCTTACTAGCTTTAATAATAAATTCTAAATACTTAGTGCTCTTAATAGAGAATTTACTCTTCTCTATATTAAGGTGTAACTCTATAGCTTCTAGCTTCTTAATAATTTTCTTAACCTTAGCTTTATATTTCCCTTAGGTGCTATTAGAGTAGATTAATACATTATCTATATAAGTAAAGTACTATTTATCTAAATACTCTCTTAAAACCTAGTTAATACACTGCTAGAATATACTTAAGGCGTTAGCTAGCCTAAATAGTGTTACTAGCTAGTTATAGAGTCTAAATCTTATCTAGAAAGCTGTCTTCTATTTATCTCTCTTAGCAGTCCTAATCTTATAGAAGGCTTAGATAATATCTACCTTAGTAAACTACGTTTCTTTTAATATCTGTAAGAGAGTCTTATAGATTAGAAGTAGTAGGTACTAGTTCTTCTTAGTAATTACATTAAGTGCTTAATAATTAACATAAAACTAGAAGCCTCTACTAGGTTTCTTAATAGATAATACTAGTGTAGAAGCACTAGATTTACTAACTTAGATAAAGCCCTTATTTAAGTAGCTAGTAAGTTGTTGTTAGAGTACTAGGAGCTCTTCTTAGAATATATTATACAGTAGTCTCTATAGTACTATTATAGGTTTTCTATCCTACTTAATTAGCTTAATTATATAATCTATATTAGAACTGTAGTAAGGTACTAGCTTATCTACTTTCTTCTTTATAAATATTCTAAACTTATTCTTTAGAAACTCTAAGAGAAGGTCTTAGAGATCTGTTAGCTTCTTTTTCTTTAGAGCCTTCTAAATATCTACTATTAATGTAGTAAATAGTTCTATATTTTAGTCTGTCTTAGACCTCTTTCTTAGCGCCTAGTATAACTCTAGGCTAATAGGCTTAGGTAGTTTATTAAGATAAGTGCTTTCTTTGCTTCTAACTTGTATCTATAAGAAGTAGATAAATAATAACTTCTTAGCTCGTGCTATAGTTACTTTGTTTTTATTTATTTATAGTCTTTCTAGGATAAGGTTATACTCTCTCTTCTTATCTAGTATATACGCCTAGAGGGTCTCTTTATAGCTTTTTATATTAAGCTTTATTCTTACAATATTAGTTACCTAGGTTACTTTTCTAGTTATGCCTAGTACCTTACATCTATACATAGAAGTATATTAGAAGCTGTTTTATAATATAAACTTAGAAGAGACTATACTATATATTAAACACCTAGTATTAATTAATATATATACTATTGTATTATCTTATACTACTACATACAGTAATATAGGCTTACTATCTAGCTACTGCTAGTAGAACTTCTAGAACAGTTTTCTCCTCTTAATAACTTCTTTTCCTAACTCCTATTTACACCTTTAAATAGAAGTTTCTAGTTTTTTAAACCTTTATTAGTTAAAATATTAGTTCTAGAAACCTTAGTAATTACGCTTCTAACCTAGACTTTCTTTAGTTTCTTAGCTAGAGCTAGATTGTATCTACTTACGTAGTAACCCTTCTTCCTATATTTTAGACAGATATTAGCAGTTCTTTGCTAGTTTATAACTTTCTAAGTCTACTACTCTGCTTATAGTTAGTTATTAGACTTAATCTTCCTAGAGTAGACCTTAGTAGGTTCCTAGTCTATACTATCTAGGTTTATTCTGCGTGTATATTGTCTAAAGGTGCTGTTTATTAGTGCCTTAGACCTATAGAGATTAACCTCTACTACTAAGACTCTAGATATAAGACTCTAGAAGTCCTAGTTATCTAGAAAATCTACTAATACTATCTTATTCTAGAAGTCTAGTTAGAGTATAAATATATACCTAGTCTTAAGGTTCTTAATATTGTCCTCTTTAGTAGTGTTATAAGCTAGCTAGATAAACTCTGTATTAAAGAATTTAATACTTTAGTTACTCTTTTTTATAGTAATAGTCTAGAGCTTCTATTAAGAGCGCTCTTTAAATAGTAGGTCCTTATACTACTTATTTAGAAAGTTCTAGAACTAGGCAGTTATACCTATTAGGTTATAGTCCTTTTATAGTAAGCTAACCTGCATAGCTTATCCTTCTAGCCTATTAAAAATATAAGTAACTCTTAGAATAGCTTCTTAGTCTTCTTTAGACCTTAGCTTGTTCTTTATCTAAGACTTAAATATCCTATACACTTATTAGTTGCTACTAAACTTACCTATATTAGGTAACTTTATAGCCTTACTTAGCTTGTTATTAATTACTTAAACAGAGGTAGAGAGTGTTATACTATAGTTTAGTAATCTTATAGATATAATATAGGCTTAAACCTAGACCTTAACTAGCCTTTATATAGTTTTACCTATATCTATTAGAAGCTAACCTCTAAGAGAATTTGCTAGTAAAATACAAGATAGATTTAATAGAAAACAACTCCTAGAGTAAAGGTTGTAGAGTTTTTATAATTCTATTTTAGATATATTAGCTTAATAGCAGGGCTCTAGTCTATACTAAGAGTATAAGCTAGAGTACTGCTAAGGCAGTGTACACTAAGAAGCTAGCACCTAGGCCTAGTCTTTTATAATATCTTCCTATTATAAGTTCTAGTTAGAGTCTGTAGTAGAGTAGGCTTTAGTATTAGTAATAGTTACTACAGCCTTAGATAGAGTAGCTTATAATAGGTAGGTAGTTAGGCCTTTTAGCATATAAGCTAGTAGCTCCTTCTGCTATTTCTTAGGTACTAACATAGTAGTAAGGTTTAGCCTAGCAAATAGGTACAGTCTAGGTAGGGGTTAAGTACGTTACGTAAGGTACTCTACTCCTACCTAGTACCTACCTACGCTAACCTCCTGCTAAAAGGGTTAGAGCTAGGCAGGGTCTATATATAGTAGAGGTAGGTGTAGAGCAGGCTCTATATAAAGTAGAGGTAGGTGCAGGATAGAAGCTGCACAGACTAGTAGTAAGTATTAGGTATATTAGGTAATAGAGAAATCTAGCTTATCTAAGAAGACTGCTAGTTAGATTAGATTAATTCTTAACTTATCTAAGAGATCTAAGCGATCTAAGAAATCTAAGAGAAATCTAGCTAGTTAGATTAGATTAATTCTTAACTTATCTAAGAAATCTAAGAGATCTAAGAAAGATCTAAGTAATATTACGTATAATTATTACAGTTAGGTGCCTCTTAGGTACCTTCTACTCTACCTAGCCTCTACTACTAGCCTATGCAGCCCCTATCCTGCCTCTACTCCTAGTTTATACAGTTCTACACCTACTTCTACTACTATTCTATACAGCTCTACACCTACCTCTACTACTAGTCTATGCAGCTTCTACTCTACCTTTACTATACCTATAGCACACTGTACCTATTTACTAGCATAAACTAAGGTTCTAGAGTTTAGTTCTAATATCTAATTAATTATTATTACTAGTGTATAGCTTAATACTATACTTCTTTAGATACCTAGCAGCGTCGTTATATATCTTGCTTACTAATTCTTATTTAGTAATCAAATCTAATTATAAGAAGCTAATCTCTAAGAAGATTTGCTAGTAAAATATAAAATAGATTTAATAGAGAATAATATCTAGAGTAGAGGTTGCAGAGTTTTTATAACCTTGTTTTAAATATATTAGCTCTATAGCAGAGCTCTAGTCTATACTTAAAGTGTAAGCTAGAGTACTACTAAGGCAGTGTATACTAAGAAGCTAGTACCTAGGCCTAGCCTATTATATACGTTTTCTAGAAAAGAGTATTAATAATTTAAATTCTAAGAGTACTATAAGTAGGTAAATAAGATAAGATAAATTCTAAGAGGTTAAGCTTTTAAGAATTTAGAATAGGCTAGTAGATAGTTATAGTCTAGGTTAGAGTTAGGTATATTACGTAGAGTACTCTAGCCCTACCTAGCCTCTACCTATGCTAACCTCTTGCTAAAAGGGTTAGAGCTAGGTAAAGCCTATATATAGTTAGAGTAGAAGTTAGATAGGCTCTATATATAGTAGAGGTAGGTTTAGAGTAGGCTCTATACATAGTAAGAGTAGAGGCAGAACAGAGGCTGTATAGACTAGTAGTAGGAGTTAGGTATATTAGGTAATACATTAATCCTTAACTTATCTAAGAAATCTAAGAGATCTAAGAGATTTAGCTAGTTAGATTAGATTAATTCTTAACTTATCTAAGAGATCTAAGAGATCTAGGTAGTTAGATTAGATTAAGTCTTAACTTATCTAAGAGATCTAAGAGATTTAAGTAATATTACGTATAATTATTACAGTTAGGTACCTCTCAGGTACTCTCTATTCTACTTAACTCTAACTACTAGTCTATATAGCCTCTATCCTACTCCTACTACTAGTCTATACAGCCTCTATCCTACTCTTACTACTAGTCTATACAGCCTCTATCCTGCCTCTACTACACCCTGTAGTATACTGTACCTATTTACTAGCATAATTTAGGAGAATATATACGTATGTACATACACTAAGAGGTTACTATAGTAGCTCTAAGGTGTTTCTAAGAGTTAGCACGCCTAGAGTAGAAAAGCTTCTAACAGAATACATATAGAATAAGTAAAAGAAAAGTAGATATATACTATAACATACTAGGCCTAAGTACTAGTTTTAAAGTATATATAAGTTAAATATAACTTAAATTTAATTTTAGCTTAAAGCTCTAATACTTTATAGAATTATAGTGTAGATCTATTGTTTTTATTATAAAGAAGGGTATTTTAATAACCTTTACTTTAAAACTTGTTAATTATAAGGTCTATACTACTTATCTTATACTTTACTAGAGAACTTATCTTTAGTAGTTTACTCTCTATAGTTGTAAGAAAAGAGGTACGTCTTATAATAGAGTGCTTAGTAGGTATATGTGCGAAGAAAGTATACAGAGTAGCTTAGTAGTTATTATTTGTTCTAACCTCTTTATAATATCTCTATAGTACATGCTGGCATAATGCGGTAGACCTGCAGATCTATGTATACTAACCGCGCATCGTAAAGCGTACAGCGTAAAGCGTGCAGCGTATAGCGTAAACTGGGGGCCTAAGAGATCAAACAATGTGTCAATACAGCACTAGATTCCGGCAAGGTAAGCGAGATGTACCGAACTGCATGTGGAGCTACGAATCCTGCGATGCACAGTGGGGATTCCTTTGCACTGCCCGCAGGAAGCACATCGCTCTCCAGATTGAGTTGGTGTCGCCCGCACCATGTACGTTTGGGTAATATGGAAAGCTGACTGCAAGTCCACGCTCTTCAAAGCCACATGATGTGGCCGGTGCACACCTGCTAGCCTCATTGACTTTGCTCGAGCTCCTCAAGCCTTGAATAAAAATACTATTGTATGCACGATGCGCAGTAGATCTCTACCGAGTGCGTTGATTGAAAGCGGAGACTAGATACGTCCGCGGGATGGCTACGGCAGTCAGGCCAAGGAGCAAACTCATGTAGGGACAGTGTGCTCCTCAAGCTCTCATTTTCCTTATCGACAAAGCAATCAATGTGAAAGATCATCCTCTGCTCAGCTGCTTCATTTCCGGCTTTGTAGGTTGCGTCATGTGGCTCATAAAAGTGACGGTTGAGTACGATTGAGATTGTGCCTTTTTGCAAAGCCAATTTGGAGGCATAGAATTGGTCGGCGCAGTAATGCAAAAGCACGATCCTGTGTCCAATCACCCATGGTCCAGCCTTGATTTCTGTTCCTCATTCACGGTGGTATCCAAATTTGAGTGTTCCGTTGAGATGCGCGAAGATGGAGATGATGTAAGGCTCGTTGAATGTCACCCATATTTGACGCGGTCGCCGAACCGAGAGAAGCATACCTCAGCAAAGTGTGCAAAATCCGCTCCGAACTCTTCAGTATCGAGAAATTCTCGGTAGCGGTCATACAAGCCTTTTGGCAGGCTCCAAAGATACAGAGTAACGACAGGCTCGATATCGTGCTCCAGTAGTTCGTCGATGAGAGCATCATAGAACGCAAGCCCTTTCTCATTCACCAGATCACTACATCCATTGAGAGAATCAATGCGTGATCATGAAAGCGGGAATCGATAGACCTCGATGCTGAATTTAGACACGAGCTTAACATTTTGTCGCAGTAAATACCGCTTAGATTAGTGATTATCTGATCTAGATTACTGATTTTGTGATCTAAATCTAGATGCGCTAAGTCAATAGCTTTAGATTAAGGATATATAAACAATTAGGTTAAACTAATAGATTAGTAGAAGAATTGAATCTCTCTTTCTTAATTATTAATTATTTATCTCTTAAGTCTCTTAACATTTATAGTTATAAGCCTAGCGTTATAGACTACAAAGGAAGATTCTCCCTGTGTACTTAGTATAGCTAAGGACTTTGTTGATATAATTAAACACTTATACTAACCTCTTTATTACAAATTTCTAAACCTACTACTATAGATACTAAAGAAAAGATTAGTACTAGGCAGATTCTGCTTAAATCTAGATTAGACTAGCTAAACTAGTACACTTAGCTAGAGTTTTACGCCTAAGATAAGGCTATCTAAGATTAAATTAATCTAGAAGCAGGCAATATAGATCTAATAGATAAGCAGGAGCTAGTCTATCCTTCTTATCTAAAGAAACTAGTGTAATTAGAGAGAGTTACTAACTTAGCTTTTAAAGCTATAGAAAAAACCTATAAACTGCTAGTTATAGAGCACCTAGAAGAAGTCTAGAAATATAAGATTAAAACAGCTAGATAGACAAGGAAAGTAGCTAAGCTTACTAACATTTACAATTAGATTAACAAAATAGTATCCTCTAACTTCCTAGCCTTAATTACTCTTAAATTACTTAATAATAAGAAAGTTACCCGTTAAGCACTTGTTTAATTACTAAAGAATAACCTTACTCTAACTAAGGATAACACAAGCAATCTGTTAAGACAGTAATATTAAGCTTATCTAGAGAAAGCTCGATTAGGCTAGATAACTCTAGATAAGTAGTTTAATAAATAGCAAATTCTCTATAGAAAGGCTGTAACTTACTCTATCCTAGATGTTAGCAGATAACTAGCAATTACTAATTTTCTAGATTCTGTATTAGTAAAGTTAGCTCCTAAATAGTCCTAATCTATAAAATAATTAATTATTATAAATTTAGCTCTAGATAAAACTACTCTAACCATAGATAAAGTCTCTAAGGTTTTCTCCCTTATGCTTTAGGAACAAACAATTAGTTAACTAAAAGGAAAGGGATTAGAAGTGTACGTAACCTTTAGCAGATTATCTAGAAACTAGCAGAATAAGCAGGGATTAGGTGCCCTAAAGTATAAGTGTCCTTGCTAATAGAGTAGATTGCACTACTAGCCTCTAATCTCTTGTTTTAGACTCTAAGTTGCAATTACTAGATTAATAGTATTAGATAGACTAAAGATAACCCTTACTAAAACAGCTAAATCTAAGATTAAAGAAAACTACGCTAAATAGAAGTGGAATAATCTTAGAAAACAAGTTAAATAATCTAGATAGAACTCTATAACCTCTAGGTTATCTAGATTAACTAAGTTAGCTAAGACTAGGACTAACAAGTTTCTAGGATTAATAGCAGCAGCTCTAATTAACCCTTTAGACCTTATTACTAATTAAGAAGAAGTGTATAGCACAGCTTACTCTGCTTATCTATTATTAATAAGTACTATCTTTAATAGAGGTAGAGCAGTATACCTTATTAATAATTAGAGGTTTTTAGTTAAAGAAACTTTTAAGAAAGCTAATCTAGGAGAGATTATAGAAGCTAGTACTTAGTTACTCCCTGTCTTAGGAATAGAAGATTAATTAATTAAAGCTTACCTTAATAGGAAGAAGGGACCTAGAACTAAGGATCTGTTGCTTAAAGATATTAAGGTAGTTAATAGATTTTATATTAACATTGTATCTAAAGCTAAGCTTAAGAAGGTTAGACTCTAGTACATAGGTTCTAACAACACTCTTAGGTATAGATTACTTAAGGACTATATAATTATAGCTACCCTACACTTAGCTTATAACCTTATCTTTATTAAATACAACAAGATTAGTTATTATTCTTTACCTCCTATTGTCTAAGCTGTAAAATTATCTATAGTTAATCAAACTTAATCTAGCTTAGAGCATCTCTAGCATTAATAATCTAGACACTTTAGATTAAAAGCTCTTTAAACTCTAGTCTAATCTGCTTAAAATATTTAGATAGAGGGAATAAAGAGGATAGATTATAAGCAATACTTAACTGCACACTTCTACTAAGTAATTTCTTGTAGACTAAGAGAAAGATTACCTTATCCTTTCTATTATATATCCTAGGATCTATTTAATATGCTAACTAGAAGACTTAACAAAGAATAGGCACTAGTAATTAAAGAGGATTACTTAGGAAAGCTGTTTAATAACAATCTCTAATCTAAAACCCTTAGTAAGATAATAAGGATTATTACAGGATTTACTAAGTAGGTTAAATAGAAATATAAGTTAGATATAGTTAAAATCTATTAGGATAATAATTTAGCTACTAGGCCCTAGAGAGGTGTATCTAGATATAAAGAGTAGGCACACAAACAAGGGATTATAATTGTAACCTCTCCTCTCTACACTTACAAACTAAATAGATTAGTAGAGAGAGTAGGACAAGAATTAATAACAAAATTAATAAAAATAAGGTTAGAAGCAAATCTGCTAGCTTAACTATAGCTAGAGATTATAAGCGCAGCTGCTTACCTACATAGTATAAGTCTATTATCTACTTAAAACTATTAATTACTAAATAAGGTGCTAGATAGCTAGTTTTGCTAATATTTTAGGTGGTATAAACTAGCAGAGATAAGGCATAGAACTGCTAATCTACAACTAGTTTAGAGCAGGATATACACCTATAGGTGCATAGCTTATCCTCTTAATAAGGATTAATTAGCTAGTAAGGATTAACAAGGATTTAAAGTTAACCTAAGAGGACAAATTAGTTACTTAGTTAGATACGTTACATCTAACATATACTAGATATAGGTCCTAACACTTAATTAAGTTATTACAACAAGAGACGTTATGTTTAGTAAAAAGACCTTTTATTAAGGCACTCTAGATAAAGAAATAGAGATTAATTAAGCTACTTAGTTAGTAGAGATCCTTTATAATAGAGAAATCCAAGATCTAGGTTAGGACATAATTATACCTAAACAGATAAATATCTAGTCTAGTTTAGACCCTAGCAGAAATATAGGGGGTAAGTTGACTAGATTAACAGACATTGCAGCTAGCCTGCCTAGTAATTAAGAGAACTAGAGCACAGAAACAGTATAGGGAGAAAACAAGGCTAGTAATTACCTAAGAATCTGTACTAATTAACTAGAAACTACTAGATTATTTACTCTAGATGCTACTCTTAAACTAATTTATTAAGGTTTTGGGGGTAATAAAGACTGTAGAGAAATCTAACAGGATAATCTTACTAATTATTATAGGGCTGTTAATTAACTAAGAGTGCGCACTTCTATAGTAGCTAAATTATCCTGCCTAAGTAGTTTATTAAGATTAATTACTCTAGCCTCTTAAGTCTGCTAGGCTGCTCCTACACAGCTAAGCAAAGCTGTAGATATAACAACTTGCGTTTAATTAAGTTAAAGACAACAAGGATTACTATCTAAAACAGACCTAAGAGTCTATATTCTAGATAGGGAGCTAAGGCAAAAGCCTAGCAACTAGAAGAGGGGTAGATCTAAGGGTGTTAATGCTTTAATTACTAGTCTTACTAAAAATAATTAGTAGTTAGATTTTATTAATACTTTCTTACCTAGGGTTACCTAATCCTAGGAAGAATAATTAAGTTATAAGACTATAAACTTAGTAGTTATAGCAGCAATCTAAAATAACTAAGTAAAACTATTACTTAATTAAAAGATACACAGGCATAATCTACTACTACTACTAAAAACATAGAAACAATTAATGCAACACCTACTTAAGCTACCTTTCAGAGATGCTTTAAGGAAAGAAATAAATTAATTAAGGTAGAAAGGAATGTAGATAGAAATCCCTGAATTAGATTCTATAGATAGACTGCTACTACTTAGGTAGGTCTAGACCTATAAATTTAATTAAGATAGCTTCTTTATTAAATACAAAGCTAGACTTATTATTAGAGGTAATCTACAAGAGATTAACACTCTTATATTAACATATGCAGCTACACTAGCTGCTAAATTATTTAGAGTAGTTATAGCTATTACAGCTAAGTTTAATCTAGAGATTAAGCAACATAATATAGTTAGAGTATTCTTAAATACACTTATTACAAAAGAAAATCTAGTAATCTGTAATCTCCTAGACAGATTCAAAGAAGCTAGACTATATATTCTACTTAACAGAGCACTCTATAGATTAAGAGAATCTCTACTTCTGTAGTACAAAGAGTTCTTAAGCACTCTTTAATTAATTAGACTAATATACTCTAAAGAAGGGCCTTGCCTATTTTTTAATCTAGATTATACTATCCTAGTACTGTTCTATATTAATAATATACTTTTGCTGTACTATAAGAACTATAAGTAAGAAGTACAAGACCTTTAAAGTAAAGTTACGTTAAAGTATAAAATCTAAGATTAAGGAGATGTATAGTAGTTTCTAGGAATTAGAGTAATCTAAAATAAGGAAGCAAGATTAATTATGTTACTCTATAATACATATATTAATAAGATTGCTAAGAAGTTTAACCTACATAAGGGGTTATTTCTAGAAACCCCCCTATCTACAGCTAAGCTAATTAAAAACCCTAAAGAGGTAACTAAACAACATATCAAGTCTTATTAAGAAAAGTTTAGATTAGCTCTCTATACAGCTATTATGCTTTATCTAGATATATCTTTTGCAGTATTAAAGTTATCCTACTGCCTAATAAACCTAAGTAAGAACTACTATAAGGCAATTAATTAAGTAATTATATATCCCTACAGGACAAGAATACAAGGCATTTAATTTAGAGATTATTCTAGACTAGAACTTATTATCTGTAGAGATGCATTCTTTACTAATAATTTAGAAACCTAAAGATCCTCTTACAGATACATAATTAACCTGTTTAGAGGACTAATTCTATAGAAAGCAGCTAGGTAATCTACAGTTACTATATCTATAATAGAGGCAGAGCTAATTACTCTATTCTACACAGCAAAAGAGATAATAGCAATCTAGCAATTATTTAACAAAATAACGCTAGATATAGGACATACCTAGACTATTTAGTATAATAATTAACATACTATCTAGCTAGTAGTTAGTAAAAACAAGAGAATTATAACTAAACTTAGACACGTAGATATACAGAACATGTAGCTAAGGCAGGAGTACTTAAATAGATTGTTTAAGATTAGCTATCTAGAAACCTCTTAAATACTAGCTAATAGATTAACTAAGGCACTAAGCAAATAGGAGTTTAATTACTTTAAGAAACTCCTAAATCTTAAGGATATAAAGGGATTTATTAATAAACTAGAATAAAAGGCTTAATTATAAGTATAATTATAGCTAATTTTAAACAGAACCTAGAACTATTATTACCTTATAATTAAGCTAGTCTAAACCTCTTATAACAGACTATGTCTCTTAGTATACCTAATTAGCTTTAAAGCTAATTAACTAGAGCTAAGATTTCCTTAAAATAACAGATATTCTTAGCCTAAATCTCTTCTCTAGTTAAAGGGTAGGATTAGGATCTAAACAAACCTTAACTGTAATTACCTAACATCCTAGAACAAGAGTATCCAGACTAGCTATATCTAGCTGATCTCTCTCTATAACTGTAAGTACAATTAGTTAAGCAGTACTAATAATTACTCTAATCCTTATCCTAGCAGCTTAACTTCTTATACCCTCTCTGTTAATTATCTTAATAAGGTGCATCCTAGCAGTAAGAGTAAGGTAATCTATAGCTGTACTTATGTAATTAACTAGTAAATCTGCTAGGTTATACTGCCTACTACTAATATCTAAGAGGATAGTGCTAAGGAGCAGTCTTAACCTGTTGTTAAGAAGCCTAAAGATTCTAGTGTATAGTAGAAGTAAGCCTTAATTGCTAATTATCTACAGCTTAATAACTAGAAGTGTTTAAATTAGGAGCTAGAATACTAGCATAATAATAAAGCTAATTATAAACGCCTTGCGTATTTAGATTAGCAACTAGTTAAGCAGCTATAGAAGAAGAAGCAGGAGCAGGATGCATTAGAACAGCTAGAATAACTACTAGAGATAGACTAACGTATAGTCCTACACAATCTAATCTAGACTTCTAGGTATTCTTAGCAATTACACTAACATGTCTTCTAATCCTCTTACCTACTAACTTAGACTTCTTAATCTATTAAAAATTAGAACTTACTCCTAAAGATTTAAATGCTAAATAGATTACATACCTTAGATTAACTAGAAAAAGTGCTGTACTTAGCCTAGAGCCTAGCTGTTTCTACGTCCCTACTCTAGTTAGATTAACTCTAATTAAGTATAGCTAGAACTAATCTTATATTAGGATATAAGTATAAGTTCTACACTTAATATTTCTCTTAGATACTGTCTCTAGATTATAATAAACAGCTAATACCTTATAAAGTCTTCTTTGTATATATAGAGTATAAGGGATTACTTAAGAAGTCTTAACTAGTTTAGTATTATCTAATCTAGGAGTTAAGGTCTTTAACTTCTTGTTTAATCTACCAGTTAGAGTAGTCTTTAGCTTTGTAGTAGTCTTTAGCTTTAGAGTAGTCTTTAGCTTTAAAGTAGGCTTTAACAGCATTATTATAGGTATCTTCTTCTTCTTCTTATCTACAACAGGTAATACTGTAAGATTATAGTTAGATTAATATATAGGTTCTGCTAAAAGAATTAGCCTTATAACTAAAAATCTAGATTAAATACTTACTAAGCCTAGGGAAAACTCTTACTTTTCCCTTTTTCTAGATATAACTAGCTCTAGCCTTATAAGCAATAGCTTTAAAGTTAACCTGCTAATCCTTAGACTCCTTATAGTTTTGCTTATAGAGATTTATAGAATTATAGATAGGTAGGTTTATAAGTATAAAGCTTAAACTAATACTAGCCTAATTATAATTCTAGAGCCTAGGAAAGCTATAAATTAGTTAGAAAATAATTAGTATAGTAAGGAAATTACTAACCTAGGATTATAAAAAGTATTAATCTTATTTCTAGTATCTCTTAGAGGACTATTTAGATCCTTAAAAGGAATAGAGAAGTTAGACTTATTATCTAAGCTATTACCTTAGGAAGGCAGCGTGTTCCTAGAAGGTAGATTATTACGCTTATTACTAGGGATAGCAATTAAATTGCCTAATCTAATTATTGCAAAATAACTATAATATAATAGGAAGAATAGATTAACACAACTAAGAAGCGCTAACTGCAGTAAAAAATTAGAGTTAGAAGTAAGAGAGAAAGAGAAATTATGCAGATAGGTAATTATTTAGGGTGTAAACATATTTTGCAACACACACTAACAAGCCTATTTACTCTATAACGTATTTAACAGGTAAGTTAGCTATACAGGCAAGTTAGCTACTCTGCTAAGACTACACTAACATTCTACCTTATAATACAATAACTTAATAATAACATAAACCTACGCCCTTAAAAGAGGCTGTAATACAGCTTATACTCTAGGCACTTAAATAAGATACAAACCTTACTATACAACGCGCTACAGCTATATACAACGCGCCTTGCAGCATACTACGCAATTAATACACAGAACAACCTGCATAAGCTAATTATACGCTAAGTTAACAGAATATAGATTAGACTAAGAAGGATATAATTGCTAAGT
This sequence comes from Ascochyta lentis, assembly GCA_004011705.1. Taxonomy (NCBI): domain Eukaryota; kingdom Fungi; phylum Ascomycota; class Dothideomycetes; order Pleosporales; family Didymellaceae; genus Ascochyta; species Ascochyta lentis. The sequence goes on from RZGK01000003.1 coordinate 1,503,573, forward strand.
ACATTCTTAAGCTAGATGCACAAGGATTTGCCTCTTAGCTAGCTGCTGTAGCTAATATAGCTAATTCTTTGCGTGCTAAGTGCAATATAGGCTATATTAGCATAAACTAGCCTAATACATTTGTTAAGCGCTGCCTTAACCTTAAAGTAAAGTTTAATTGTAAGTACAACTATAAGAGAGCTCTCTGTAAGGATTTAGAGATTATACAAGGCTAGTTTAGGCTTATAGCAAATGTTAAAGCTAAGTATAGCATCTAGGATAATAACACGTACAACTTTAATAAGACAGGCTTTATAATAGGCTAGATATCTGCAGAAGCAGTTATTACAGGTTTAGAGCGTTAAGGACAGCTAAAGGCAGTGCAGCAGGGTAATTAAGAGTAGACAACAGTTATACAGGGCATTAATAGTATAGAGTAGGCTATTCTACCCTTTTTTATCTTTAAAGGCTGTAACTACCTCTCTGCCTAGTATAAAGAGGACAACCTGCCCTATAACTAGGTTATTAGAGTCTCTAAGAACAGATAGACTACTAACAAGCTTAGTCTAGACTAGTTAAAGCACTTTAATGCCTATACAAAGACGCGCACCTAAGAAGTGCACTAGCTGCTCCTTATTAATAGCTACAAGAGCTATAACTCTCTTAACTTCTAACAATACTATAAGAAAGCAAATATTATTACACTGTATATGCCTTTACACTTATCTTACCTCTTATAACTACTAGATATAGGTTGTTTTGCCCCTTTAAAGAAGGCATATAGGCGCTAAGCTAAGAATCTTATACGCAACTACATTACTTATATTACTAAAACTAAGTGTTTACTATACTTTATAGACGCCTATAAGGAGACATTTACTTCTAGCAATATCTAAGAAGGCTTCTAAGGCGCTAGAATAGTCCCCTTTAACCTAGAACAGGTTATAATAGGTCTTAATATCTGCCTACGTACTCTACTACTACCTACTATAGAAGATAAGCCCTAGCAGTCTTAAACCCTAAGCACTACCTTGCAATTAGGGTTGCAATTAACGCTAGTTTAAGAGAGGATTTAAAGGTATATAAGCAGCTTACTAACTTTAATAGTTAAGGCCTTTAAAAAGCTTACTAAAGGCGCAGCTATAGTAGCGCATAAGCTGGTGTTAGCTTAAAGGAAGATTACTAGGCTTTAAGCAGCAAATAAGGCTGCTACGCAATATAAATTGCATAAAAGAAAGCAGTTGCAGCAGAAGAGAGTCCTAACAGCTAAGGAAGGCCTTTAATTAACTACTCTAACTAAGTTTAGGGCGCGTAGTAATAGTAAGAAGGTAAGAAAGTAAGTACGTGTTAAAGGAGGTAAGGCAACCTAAAGACACTGTAAAAAGTGCTATAACATAGGGCATAACTCGCGCACGTGTAAAAAGCCTAAAGAAGGTGTATAAGAGTCTAGCCCTATCTAGCTTAGAGAGAAGCTAAAGGGTTTAGGGCGTTAGGCTAGCCTCTTATATAGCTTAGTCTTCTAAGCTAGTATATTAATTATCTATCTAGACAACTAGTTAATCTAGTTGTCTTGTATCTGCTTTTTTAGCAAAGTGGTTAAGAAATAGATATCTTTTACTAGCCCTTGCCTAGACCGTTACAAGGTGTTACTAAATAATATTATATACTGTACTACTATGTACAATGCTAATGTAGGCTAATGCAAGCTATAATAGGGTAGAATATTAGTGTAGTCTTAGCAGAGTAGCCGACTTGCTTGTGTGGCTGACTTACCTGTTAAATACGTTACCTATAATAGGAAACTCTAATATTATCTTTTATATTTTATAACAACACTACCTTTGTAATTATAATAATAGCTATTATAGTTATACTTCTTAATTGAAGCATGCCTAGGGGGTATGTTACAGTAAATACTGCTTAGATTAGTAATTATCTAATCTAGATTACTGATTTTGTAATCTAAATCTAGATACGCTAAGTTACTAGTGTTAGATTAAGGATATATAAACAATTAGGTTAAACTAATAGATTAGTAGAAGAATTTGATCTCTCTTTCTTAATTATTGATCGTTTATCTCTTAAGTCTCTCAACTTTCACACATTTTCTGGCATGCGGTTGTATTAATCACAAGTCACATCGGCATTCCCACTGTTAGTTCGCGACGGTTGAAGGTGAGAGTAGGTGTCCCATATCGATTTTTTCCCTTCCGTCTTGGCCAACACCACCTTCGACTTGGTATGTAGCTGTAGCGGTGCCCCAGCCAGCCGTAGATGGCAGACGCAATTATTCGATGGAAAGTCCGTGGCCAGTGGTGCTATAGTCGTGAGTAGCCAGGTCGTTTGCTTGGAACACCAATGCCTCGGACGCCATCGCCAGATTGTGGAAAGAAACGACAACATCGTGAACAAGCCAGAGGTTTCCTGAGACCGAGGTCTCACAAATTCTCCAGTTTCAGGCCATAAGTACTTGGCAAAGTAAGGGTACACTCTCCGCCACCTCGCCACTCGTTTTCATGTTCATCACGATCCCTCGACTAACAGGCGTTGGCAGCAAGTCCTTCCGCAGCCGCAAGAATGCTGCAGCTGTATGAGATTAGCCTATCTCGTATGCCATACCTTCCAACACCGGTTCAAAGGAAGGCTGTGTACCCCCCGGCGATCTGCGTTGAACAGCCAGTGCATATGGTCAGGGAGGGTCTGCATCAATCACCTCAATGGTGAGAATACATCGGATGATTCAGAAACTACTTTCTGTCTTGCTACCACAACTGTCGCGGTGCGCAATCAGCCCATCCATGGGAGCTTCTCACATGTTCTGTTAGAGCTTATATCATAGTTCTGCTGTAATACTGATGCTTCATATCTTAGACTCCCAGCAAGCCAGGTGTCAACATTTGCTTGGTGGTCTGACACTTGCATTAGCGTGACAGGGATGAAGACCCATGTCACAGTGCGTGTGAAGGAAGGAGGCCCAGCACCAGCGAGTTTCGCATTACAAGCAGCAACCAATCAGACAAATCGAGCTTTCTGTTCTCGGCTAAAAGACCGGCTACAGTATCCAGGATCCCGAGACTGCAATCGTCAAGGTCAGCGTGATCAATTCTGACGATCCTGGATCGTACTTCCGTCCGGGGGCTGTCGGCCGTATTTGCCCCGCAGGCAGTACCAGTTCTTTCGTCAAGATGGACAGATTTGCATAGCTTGTACGTCAACCTGGCAGCTGAACTCAAGATCATAGTTAGAGGTTCAGCTGGTTGTCCCACTTTCAACCATGGCGATAATACACAGCGTACGATTTGAACACTACCTCCCCGCACACACGCTCGGCATTCACGAAACTCATCCAAGGCTTTCCTGGAAAGTCAAGCCTTTGCAGAAAAGCTTTCAACAACACAGTTACGAAGTGGAGCTTTCCGAAAACGTCCATGGTAATCGTTACCATGTTGTGACAGTTTCGAAAGTAATTTCATCAGTCTCAAGATTCGTGGCCTGGCCATTTGAACAAGGACTTGGATCTCGCCAAAGCATTCTTATACGTCTCAGAATACAAAATGAAGAGGGATTAAGTACAGCGTGGAGCGAACCAGTTTTCCTCGAGGTTGGCCTGCTCAATCGCAGTGATTGGGTCTGTGACCGCATCACGGCGCCTTGGGTAGAGGATAATAGTGGTCCAGACACCGAAGCCTTGTTTCGTCGAGAATTCACTACGCCCTATACTGTGGTTTCTGCACGTCTGTACATCACAGCCCAAGGCGTGTACGAAGCAGAGATCAATGGCACACGTGTGGGAGATTATTTTCTGGCTCCGGGTTGGACAGCATATGAAGGAAGACTACAATATCAGACATACGATATCACATCAATAATAAGGTGTCGCGCGGGATAGAGCATGTGGGCTGACCGCTAGTCGCTCAGATGTTCGGCACTCACAAAATGAGCGGCTCCACAACTGCCTACAAACTTGATTTAGCAAGATCACGTTATCTCTAAATTTCGTTTGTATACAAGTAGGCTTTATATACACAAAGCAGATAGACACTAATTAAATATATTAATTAACTAAGTTACCTCTTACTAGCTTGTTACAGTTATAAGCCTAGCTTCCTAAAGTAGTAGATCTCCCTGCGCACTTAGAAGAGCTAGTAAGACTAAGCTTATTTGCTCTAATTATTTACTTATCTTTTCCCTTAACTTTAAGACCTACCTATAATAGCTAAGCTAGTTAGCTATAATGCGCAAGCTCTCTTAGGTATTCTAACTAGACTCTACTAACTTAAGTTACGTGCTAACTAGCCTAATTAGTATATCTAGTTTACTTAGCACGCTAAGCTGCGTAATATATAGAAAATTATTAACCTAGATACTGCTAACGCTAGCAGATTATACTATAGAGCACCTAGGCTACCTATAATAGGCTTAAACACGCCTGCTCTAACTCCTTTACTAGTACTATTAGCCTAGTAGCAAGAGTCTAAGTTGTCTAACGCTAAGTCCTCTAAGTCTGCTAATATATTCTTACCTACTTAATCTACTTATAGTTAAACTGCACCTTAACAACTTATAATAGAAACACCTTATATAACACCTATAGTCTATATTAGGTTATTAAGCCTTAAGATCTATAACTAGGAGCTTACAAGGTATAAAGTAGAAGTAAGCAAATAGACAGCATAGACAGAGCAACTCTAGAAGCTCTAGAACTAGGTTAACGCTACAGTGTTACTAGCAATTCTCTTACTAGTAATAGTTAAGCTTGTTAACAACAACTCTATAAGTCTTTAATTACTTATCTAAGCACTAAAGAAGGAGCTTACTTCTACTAATGTTAGCACCTAGAACTAGGTCTATACTAAGTACTATTAATACCTTAGAGCTGCTAGGCAGGGATAAGTAGCTTCTTAAGACTAGTACTATAAGTAGTTATACCTATATATGCAAGCTAAGTTATATAAGCTTGCAGAGGTTAAAAGAGCGCTTACTATATAGGATTTCTTAGATGCCTTAAGTTATAGGATTGCCCTAGAGTAGGCTTAATTAATATACTAAAGAATTATCTAGAATAGTATTCTAGAGCTTAAACTGCTTACTTTAGAGTAAGTAAGCAGGGTGTTTAGTAGCTTAATACATAAGCACACTATTAGGTTAGGCAAGGACAATCCTAGAGTATTTACTACTTTTAGAAATTAATTAGATTTAAACAACAAAAGCTCTTTCTCTAGCAACACTAGAAGCTCTAATAGTTATCTCTACCTATACAGGAAGGTTAATATTATACACAAGTAGAAGGTAACTAAATACTGTTTCCTATAAACTGCTGTTAAAGAGAGCTTCTTACTACCTGTTAGGATAAGCTAAACCTATTAACAAGAGGTACTTAATTAGCTTAATAGCAACAAGTACTCTTAAGTCTAGAAAGCAATTAAGCAAGCTAAGTAGATAGCAGCTACTTCTTTAGCTATTATAGGATTAACCTAGCTAGTTAAAGCAGAGTTTTTAGGCAATATACAGGCTGCTCTAATTAACCCTAAGATAATAGCTGTTACTAACTTACTATTACTTAGAGTCTATAACATTATAGATTTTAACGCTTATCTACTATCTAACAGTACTATTCTAGATAATAGAGCTGCTACCTACCTTGTTAACAGCTCTAATTAACTTATCTCTAGATCCTTTAGACCCTCTAACTATACTAACACAGTAGAAGCTAGCACCTAAGCTTTTCCTATTAGTAGATAAGGCGCTTATTTGTTTAAGAACGCCCTTTATAGAAAGCGCAGCCTGTATACTAAGAACCTAATTCTTTAAGATGTTGTAGTAGTAAAGAGGTTCTATATAAACATTATTTCTAAAGCACGCCTCTAGGAGAAAGAAGTTTAGTACCTAGAGCTAGATAGCTCCTTACGCGTTAGTTATATTAACAATTTAAACAGAAGCATTATATATACTATGCTTAAGTATACTTACAACCTTACTTTCTTTAAATATAAGCTACTTTCCTGCTATTTTAACTCTCTTATCCTAAACACAGTAATAAAATAATCTTATAAGTTATACTCTAGGAGCTCTCTAGAGCACCTATAACACGAACGTGCAGGATACCTAGGACCTAAAGCACTATAGGCTCTAGTAAAAGAAGCGCACAGTATACTTATTAATAGAACACTCTAGAAGGATTGTAAAATCTATGCTACAACCTATACTAAGCAAGTAATCTCCTAACAAAAGTATAAAAAGCCTACTAAGCTGTTTTAGAGAATTAGGTAAGATTTATTTAATATACTACTTAGAAGAGGAGAAGAGCTATAGGTGCTTTTAATTAAGAAGTACTATAGTAGGAAGCTCTTTGTTTATACCTTATAAGATAAAACTTAAGTTAAGATATTACAGGTGCTTACAAACCTTTTAAGCTAGGTTACTACCTAGTATAAGCTCTAAATCTGCAAAATTAGCTAAGATAATAATACTGCTACACTCTTATAGAGAGGGAGCTCTGTATATAAACACTAGGCGCTTAAATAAGAAATTAATATAGAGTAGGTTCTTCTATACACATACAAACTAAATAGAGCAGCTAAGTAAGCAGGGTAGGAAATAATTACTAAATCTATTTAAATAAGGAGTAGTGCTAACCTACCTAAAAAGCTCTAGCTAGAGGTTGTTATAGCAGCAGTATAGCTCTATAATATAAGTCTAACACACTTAAACAAGCTACAGAGTCCTAATAAAGAGCTTAATTACTAGTTTACTTACTACTTCTACTAGTATAAACTAGAGCAGGTTAGAGTACTTACAGCTAATCTAAGACCTAATTAGAGTAGGATATACGCCTATAGATGCTGTGCCTATCTATTAAACAGAGAAAAAGCAGCTAGGCATAACAAAAGAGGCTTTAAAGTTGCTTCTAGGGGCTATATTAGTTACTTAGTTAGTTACTAAGCATCTAATATATACTAGATATAGGTCCCTACACTTAACTAAGTTATTACAACGTGTAACGTAACCTTTAATAAAAAGCTCTTTTATAATAAGGCTAATAAGTCTACTACTATTCTAGTAGCAGAGTTAGCTGTGTTTATAGACCTCCTATATAAACCTAGAGAGATAATAGATATAGAAGAAGCAATTAAACTCTCTATTACTAAGCAGGACCTATTAATTAATTTGCCTACTAACTAACAGCTTAGAGGTAACACTTAGGAAGAAACTCTAGCACTAGATAGCTAGTCTAGTATAGAGAGAGCTCCTGTAGAAAAGACTAAACGCGTAGTTAGCTTAGCTAGCTAACTACTAGAGATCTGTTTAATACAAAATTATAAGATAGGCCTACTTTCCCCTAACTAAACACTAGAACTAGAGCAACTAGTACGTAGTAGGGAAGCTCCTTAGCAAGAGGAGGACCTAACTAGGTGTTTACAGGAAGTGCACTTAACTATAGAAGAAGAGAGCAACCTAGTAGGAAACTAGGATCTTAATAATTTATCCTCTGTATTACAGATTATTACTCTTCTATCTTAGAGAATAGCAGAAAGAGCAGAAAAGGCTAGTAGCTAGCGCTCTTATTAGCGTAGAGTCTAGGGCCTACTAACTAGGCAGAGCTACTAGATTGCTAATAGAGAACGTAACAAACTAGCTAACAACAGAGTAAGCTAGTACACAGTAATAAGCTTAATTTAGCCTTACAACTAGTACTTATAGCTTCTATCTCTACTAATAAATTAGATAGATAAGTACAGTAATAGAAAGGAGCACCTCATGTTACACTTAGTAATTATTACTGCTACTTTATAAAATAAGAGAGTTATCTAACTAAATTGTTAGATATACTAAGACAATCTTCTACCTCTCCTAAAGATGTAGAAAGATCTTTTCTACTACCTACTAGGAGCTCTTTTCTGCTAGGTATGTAAAAAAGAGATTCTAACTCTAATTAAGAAAAAGACCTAGGTAGAAATTAACAGATTAAGCTCTATAGCAAAACCCCTACTGCTTAAATAGGTATTTACCTATAAGTTTAACTAAGATAGCTACTTTCTAAAGTGTAAAGCTTAAATATACGTTAGAGGAGACCTCTAGGCTAAGGATTTAATTATCTCTACTTATACTACAATGCTTACTTCTTAATCTTTCTGCACTATAGTAGCTATAGCAGCCTAATTTAACCTAGAACTCTAGCAGTATAATATTATAGAAGCCTTTCTTAATATAAGCTGCTAGGACTAACTCTAGGTACTCTGTAAGCTACCTAATAGTTTCTAGAAACTAAAGAGAGTAGTGCTACTACTGTAAGCTCTTTATAGGCTATAGGATTCTCTATTACTATAGTACAAGGAGCTCTCTAGCACTCTCTAGGAGCTTAGACTTACAGCATTAAAAGAGAAGCCCTGCCTCTTCTTTAATGCTAAGCAGAAAAATATGCTACTATTCTATATAAACAATATTCTTCTTACCTTCTATAACAATAATAAAGCGTCTGCTAAGAAGCTAATAAGCTTATTAATAAGTAAGTACTAGATTAAGGTTTATAGAGCTGCTAAATAGTTCTTAGGAATTTAGATTATACAGGATAGATCTGCTAGAACTATAACACTTGCCTATAACGCCTATATTAAGAAAATAGCTACTAAGTTTAAAGTTGTAGGTAATAGATCCTTCCTATTAGTACTATTACTAACAGAAGAGCTGCTTAAGTATACTAGGAAAGCTTTAAAACAAGAAGTTAAAGCTTACTAAGAGCAGGTTAGGTCTATACTCTACACAGCAATTATAATCTAACTAGATATAGCATATGCTGCCTCTTAGCTCTTCTACTATCTAACTAATCTAGAAGCAGCTTACTTTAAAGCAGTAGCTTAAGTACTAGCGTACCTCTACAAAACAAAGCACCTAGGCATAAGGTACAGAGCTTATAATAGCAGTTAATTACTTATCTATAGTAATGTGTTATTTACTAATAATTAGAAGAGTTATAGATCCTTCTAAAGGTATATAGTCTAGTTGTTTAGAAGTCTAATTATCTAGAAAGCAGCACGCTAATTAACTATAACTACTTTTATAATAGAAGCTAAGTTACTTATATTAGAGTATATAGCTAAGGAGTTAATTACTCTAAAGTAATTTCTAACAGAACTCTGTTTAGACTTAGAGGTACTATAGGAGATCTTCTACAATAACTAATAAATAATCTAATTAGTTATTAAAGAGAGTAAGTAACTTACTACTTAGCTGCGCTATATAGACGTTTAAAATATATAGTTAAAACAAGAGTATGCTAAGAGAATAATTAAGGTAATATATCTAAAAATAAGCAATATGCTAGCTAACAGACTTATAAAAGCACTGCCTAAGTAAGCTTACAAGTGCTTTTTAACATACCTTAACCTATACAGCATATATTACAAAGAAACAGTTACTAGAAAGAGCTAGTTAATAGAGAAAGAGAAGATCTTTTTTATTAAAACTAATAGAGAGGATAACCTTCTCTCTAGGGTGCAGAACGCTACTATAGCTACTAGTAGCAGCTCTTTTAAGCGCACGCCTAGCAGCTATAAGGCTTAAAAACCTAATAAATAGCTACCTATCTATGCTCTAGAGAGGTTTAGGCATAGTAGCTATTATTAACTATCTCCTTTATTATACAGATAGCAACATATAGCTTACTAACCTACTATACACTTAATTAGCTATAATAGTAATTAATTATTAGATTTAGAGTTACTTACTAGAGTTGTTACGCTATTAGATATAACTAGCGCGTCTACTAGCTCTAGCCCTAGCAGCTCTAATACAGAGTACCTAATAAGCTATTAGTCTACTATCTAATAGCTCTTTTTAGATAATATATAGGGGGCAGTAGAAGTGCTTAAAGGCACAGTGCTTATAGTGCCTACTGTATAAACCTATGTCTAGGTTCTCTAGGCACAGCGTAGCTAAGCTGCTTACTAGCAGTATATCTACGTAGTATGCGCAGGAGATTAGCTAGCGTACTAGCTCTAGAGCGTTTAACAACGTAGCAAGGGACTTAGGCAGAGGCAGCAGAGGCAGAGGCAGAGGCAGAGGTAAGGTAAGGGTAAGAGCATAGGTAGTATAGGCAGAGGTAACTATAGCTGCAACAGCAGCAGCATTAAATAAGCCTAGAGGCCTAACAAACAACACTTAATTAGCTAAAGCTAGAGTAGGCAGTAGTAGCAGTAGTAAGACAGAGCAGCTGCGTAGAGCGCTAGGCGCGCAGACAGGCAGAGGCAGAGGCAGAGGCAGCAGCAGTAGTAGTAGCAGCAGAGTAGGGGCAGTAGTAGCAGCGCGTAAGACGTAGTTGTAGGTAACAGCAGTAGCAGTGCGCGTAAGGCGCTTTGCTTTATATTATTTCTATACTATATTAGCTAAAGGTTTAAAAGAGCAGATAGTAGGACTAGAACAAGCTTAATTTAGATACTATCTAGTTACAACAACTACTAAAGCTTGCTAATAGAGCCCTAGAGCTACTATAACTAAGAAGAGAATAAATTAACACTGCTAACAACTAGCTAGAGGGTAATAGAATAAGAGAAGGATTGCTAGTAAGTAATTAGGGAGTGTAGGAGTTTATTAGAGCTAAATTTAGGCATATATATAGTTATAATCAATAAGATAGCTAAAGAAATAGAGAAATTAGGAGAGTTAACAGTTTATATAGAATGCTCTAAGCCTAGTAAAAGTAAGAGTAACGCTTAATTTCTCTTAATAATTAGGTGTTATATAACAGCAGAACTATACAGTTAGTTATAAAACCTTACTCTTACTTTTACCTTCTAAAAATTAACACTTACACATGCTAAATAGAGAGAAAACTATCTATAAGCAACTAGTTAATAACTAGAAGCTTAAAGTAGTTAGAGGCAGAATATAACTATAAGATAATTACTTAGGTTATATACTAGGCGCTTAGAAGGCAGATAATCTATGCTAAACTATCTAGGGGGTGTGTTGCGCAGAATAGAGCATGTAGGCTAACTGCTAGTTGCTTAGATGTTTAGCACTCATAAAATAAGCAGCTCTATAACTACCTACAAACTTAATTTAGCAAGATTACGTTATCTCTAAATTTCCTTTATACATAAGTAGGCTTTATATACACAAAGCAGATAGACACTAATCAAATACATCAATCAACTGAGTTACCTCTCACTAGCTCGTCACATAAGGTCATCTGCGAACAACTGCATTGGAGTCCGCGTGGCCGAGGGCTGGTTCTGTGGACGACTTGGATGGGAAGGAGGGCACCGCAACATCTGGGGTCCTCATCCTGCTTTGATGGTCCAGCTAGAGATCAGGTTCGCCGATAACTCAAGCAAGATTATCTCCTCAGGACCGGGATGGGAAACGACTAGAGGACCCATTCGTCTCGCGGAGCTATATGATGGAGAAAAATACGACGCCACACTGGAAGTCCCGGAATGGTCCTCGCCTGGTGTGGTACGGAGTGCTGCATGGGAAGATGTTGTTATCCTGCCAAACCTTCCAACCACAACTCTTTTGACTTCTGGAACGGGGGGCCCTGTGAAACGTCTTCAGAATGTATCCCCGATCGATTTCATCAGAAGTCCTTCTGGCAAGACCATCGTTGATTTTGGTCAGAATCTTGTTGGTTATGTGCGACTCAAGGGCATACGAGGCCAGAGAGGTCACTCTCTTACGGTCAGGCACGCTGAAGTACTTGAGCATGGAGAAATATGCACACGACCCTTGCGTGCATGCAAAGCCCTTGATTCATACACGCTACGAGGCACTGGAGATGAAGAATCGTACGAGCCACGCTTTACATTCCACGGATTCCGATATGCCCAGATTGATAATTGGCCTGGGGATATACGGCCATCATCTCTGGAAGCCGTTGTATGTCATACCGAGATGCGAAGTTCTGGCTCCTTCGCCTGCTCAGATTCGTTGCTCAACAAGCTATACCAAAATATTCGCTGGGGGATGCGAGGTAACTTTTTATCGGTCCCGACTGACTGTCCTCAGCGAGATGAGCGGCTTGGCTGGACTGGGGACCTGGCTCTTTTTGCCCCTACAGCAGTCTTGATCTACGATTGTATCGCAATGCTCTTGAACTGGTTGGTGGACGTGGAGTATGATCAATCTGTGCTTGGAGGTGTTCCACCTATGGTTAGCCCGAACTCTACAATCGTAGATTCTGTTTGGTGTAGAAGAAAACCTTGTGCTATCTGGCATGATGTGACTATATTAGCACCATGGGCTCTATATGAAGAAACAGGGGATACAGCCATCTTGGCTCGTCAGTTTCAGAGTATGCTTACATGGATGAGTGTCCTACCGAGGAACAAGGCTGGAGTTACAAATCTATGGGACGAGTCAATCTTCCAGCTTGGAGTGAGTTTTCATCAAAGACTGTTCGATGCGCTGAATATCCTAACGAACACAGGATTGGATTGATCCTGCAGCACCGGCGGACGCTCCATGGAAATCTCACACTGATGCAAAGATGGTCGCAAACATGTTCCTTATCCGTAGTCTCGAACTCATGAGTCATATATCTGATATCTTAGGTTGCATCACAGAGGGTGTCAACTTCAAGGCCAAAGCACAGGCAGCACGGTCGGATTTCAGTGAAGAATATGTCACTTCAAACGGCCGGCTTGTCTCGGATACACAGGCTGCGTATGCGCTCGCGATATGCTTCGATCTTCTTGCTCCTTCGCAACGTGATCGAGCAGGCAAAAGGCTCGTTGAGTTAGTTAGGAAGAACGATTTCAAGGTTGCTACAGGTTTTGCTGCAACTCCATACATATGCGAAGCGCTGGCAAGTACTGGGAATGTCCAAGTTGCATATTCCATGCTGCTAGGAAAAGACTGTCCATCCTGGCTTTATGCTGTGAAGATGGGTGCGACAACGATTTCGGAGCGATGGGACAGCATGCAACCAGACGGATGCGTCAATCCGGGCGAGATGACTTCTTTCAACCATTACGCGTACGGATCTGTGGCAAAGTTCATGTACGAAAGAATTGCAGGTTTGCAGCGACTGCAGCCTGGTTGGACACGATGCAGGATTGCACCAGCCATCGGTGCTGATTTCATGAGTGCTTCCGCCTCTCATGAAACACCGTATGGCACACTGTCATCTTCCTGGACGAGATCGAAAGGCATTGCAGACGAGGAAACTTTTTTCCTGACTCTTTCGGTCCCTTACGGAGTGATAGCAGAAGTCGTTATACCAGAGGGCACTGGGCGAAAAAACATCACCGTTGGGACCGGAGAGTGGTATTTCTACACTTTGTTCACACCGGACTATGAATGGCCCATGGAACCTCTCAAAGCGAAATCCTGATTTCGCTCTACCTCTTCCAGGAATTGCATTATTCAGGTAAAAATCTAACTTTTTCCGAACGCTTTTCCAATTTGGAAATACATATTTAGAATGTTTACCTTACGACCCGTAAATTAGTACCAGATATCTCTTAGAGGTTTAGGCCTAGATACTGTTGCGCCGCTGCTCGGAGGCAGAGGTCTGCGGAATGCAGATCAACGATACGCATCTTCGGCTCCACGTTCATTTAGATTAGCAAAGGTCTTGTACTGGTCGGGCTTGCCCAAAATTCTATGTCAGCAGGTGCGCGTCGCGTGGCAAAATCCTTGCGCAAAGTCGGGCCACAAGATTTTGTCTTCCTTTGATGATCAGTCGGATCACGAACGATGGTATGTGTCCTCTGTCCAAGGCTGCTGACTTGAGCTCGAGTCAGCGGGCAGCCCACAACTAAGTAATAACAAAAAATCACAGGTTACTCGTGCCCTTGTGAGCGACTGTGAGTTTGCACGACAGACATAGCAGAGAAACAGAGGTATGTATCATCTGTTACTATACCTTCTTACAAAATTGCTTTACGCCGTCCTGGGATTTACTTATGGTATGAAATGGCCGAAGCATCAAAATACAGCAAAACCTGTTCACTCATAGTGGCAGGAGAATTGGCAGCCTTCAGAACTTCTAAGAAACAACATAGTATTCAATCGTCTTGATCGTACGGGGCTACGTGATGACACTGCTCAACTTTTCAGTCACTGTCGGCGTTTGAGCTTGAAGTAGTTCGCTTGTTCTTCAGACCTAAGCTAGCCTCATTCACCTCTCCAGACTTACCCCAGGATTTCCCCGCATCAGCCGTCAAGTTCTCAGTCGGCTAAACGGTATCTCATGTCATTTCATGCTCCTGTTACAGCCTTCTTCGGCTCTTGTTATACCGAGAAAAGGATCTCAAACCTGTCCTGTATTTTCTTCCAGGGTATTTGACCAATTTGGTGCTCCCTTCCCCAAAGAATCGGGCGTGCGGCATGGTTCTCAACCCATTTAAACTGACGAAGACACCCCATTTCAACCAGCCCGTTACACGCTCACTCATCAGTTGACTCAACATGGCAAACGAGAAGCTAGCCACAACCATTGACCATGTGGTAACTTTTGATCAGCCCATCGACCACAAGGATGCAGCCGCCGAAGCTGCAGCCAGGGGTCAAGCCACCTCAGGTTATGAGGCCTTGACACCTTGGCAAACAGTGAAAATGTTCGGAAGAGCTACTCTAGCCTGCTTTGCTGCCGCCTTCAGCGCTGCTACCGATGGATATCAGATTGGGTTAGTCTCTATATCAACAACTTTTGTGGCCATCAGCTCATCGAACCTGTGCAGCATGAACGCAAGCGTCATTGCGAACAAGGGTTTTGTCCAGACATTTTCTACTAAGCTGAACGCTCAGGGCACTTTGTACCTCGAGTCTCGAGTTCTTGTTGGCTGGAGCTGTACGCAGTCCATCGGTCAAATCATTGGCATGACATCACTGCCGTTCCTGTCCAGTCGTTACGGCAGAAAAGTCGCCATGTTTACGTACTGGCTCATTTTGGCTATCAGCGTTGCCGTTGAGTCGGTAGCACGCCGTTGGGAAGTTTGGCTTGTTGCGAAGTTGCTCGCAGGTATTGGTGTCGGCTGCCTGCAATCCACACTGCCCACCTATATCGCCGAAGTCGCTCCTGTACGTATCAGAGGTGGTTTGTTGATGTGCTACAGCTTTTGGTGGACTGTTGGATCATTCTTCTCATACATTGCCCTCCAGACCATGGCGAAACAGAAACCTTATCACTGGCTAGAACCCATCTATACCCAGTGGGCTCAGATTGGGATCATGCTCGCTATCTACCTTGTACTGCCCGAAAGTCCGGCGTGGTGTGTCGATGTCAACAAAATCGACCGCGCGAAGAATGAGCTTCGTAAGCTCAACGGAAAAGTCCCAGGCTACGATGTTGATCACCAAGTTGAACTGCTTTTACTCGCAGTCGAGCACGAGCGAACCGTGGCTGCAGAGCAACGTCGTGAGCACTGGACTGCCATCTTTCGAGGTACAGATGGCATGCGTACTCTGATATCACTCTGGACAAACATGTCGCAGCAGTTCATCGGACTTACACTATTCGGCACATTTGGAGCCTACTTCTTTCAACAAGCTGGACTCACCGATCCGTTCAAGATTAAGTGTATCACGTCATCACTTAACATTGCAACTGTCCTGGTGATAGTCTTGGTTGCAGATCGGCTGGGTCGACGCTGGATTGCTTGTGCTGGAACAACAATGTGTTGGGCCGCCTGTGTGTGTATTGGCATTCTGGGTGTCGCGAAGCAAATTCGGGCGACTGACTATCTTTTCGTCTTTTTTGCTTGTTGTTGGAGTATGTGAAGGGCATAAGATATTTAGCTGGATGCAAACTGACAAGTGTACAGACATAGGATTGACAGCCAACGGCGCCGCAGGTTGGGGGTACATCGGGGAGATCTCATCTCAGCGTCTACGACCATACACTGCCGGTTTTGGCGCGGCATGCATATGCGTGGTTGCTATTGCAATGAACGTACTTGTGCCGTACATGACCAATGCGAACGAGTGGAACTGGGGCTATAAGACTGGCTGGTTCTACGCTGGCGTCGGACTCCCGTTTGCTGCCGGGATCTGGTTCCTGATTCCTGAGACCAGAGGGTATGCCAACGATATTTTGGCTCCATATACTTTTCTATTTCACTAACCAGTCTTAGTCGTTCAGCTGCTGAGTTAGATGAGCTGTTTGAGAGAAGGGTGAAACCATGGCGGTTTTCGAAGACTGAAACCGCAACACAGCGCGTTCTCAACTCACAGAATGCGCACTGAGGTATGACATGTCGAAGAAGGCAATGATCCGAGGCATCTTGGTTGGATTGATGTGGCTCAGTACATATGAGAACATGGACGAATATGGGGGATTACTTTTACTAAAAGTGGAGGGTTACACCGAAAGCAATACATATGATGCTTACAGCTGGGTCGCATCCTTCTGATACGTTCGTTCAGGTAGTCTAGCGTATTAGCCAGAAAGGCTCTCTTATGTCACCGAGGCCTTGAATAGCGAAGGGAGATACTGTAATCGAAAATCACCTCTATCCTCGCCCGAATGTTTCGAAACATCCTAATACAGTGGGAATATCCTAAATCACTCCACATGGTGTGCAGAAAAGTCCTGTTAACTCTGACCTGTGGTCATAGCCCCGACATGAAAACCCACCTACAGAAGTTCGTGCACATTGCGGAAGTTGGGCTAAATTAGGGACACGGTACTAACGAGTGGTTCGGTGCACCGTTCTCAGACCAAGCCGAGAGACGCGTCAAACTTGAAAGCAACGGCACTAGCTTCGTGTGTAATGTATGTGTTGTTTGGAAAAGAAAAGCGCTGTCTCATGAATTTTCCTATGCGTGTATCTCCACGATCTGACCAAACATTTGAGTATTGAGGAAGCATCTGGGACGCGAGAGTTTTCATCCTGGCGAGCCCGTCTAATTTCTCACAAGACCGTGGCAACTCAAGTAGCTTCAATTTTGGTATGATCAATGGCCTAGATGTCCAAATTTGAATCGATAAGTAAGGACACTCACATGTGCGGCTTCGCCAGGAATAAGCTAGTGGAGGCGGACCTAGGTGTCCGGCAGGTAAGATACCTTGTTGATGAACAGGGCAGCATCAGTAAGAAAAACGAGGTCTACGCTCAATATTTGTAGCTGGCGCGCGACACGGAGATACGTTTTTTGGACGCGACATTGTTCGACGCAACTGCTCGCTATACAGCAACTATTACTGCCAAGCTGTTTAGTTGGTTCGTCCCGCGCCTATTCATGCATAAAAATGTTTCACCGTACTTTTGTTTCGTTTGCGTCATGCGTCCAAGCATGTGTTTCGCTCCACATGCTTGAGTGGTCACGCGGGTGCCCGCAGAGACCATCGCTCAGCTACCCCTTCTCTACACTACGACTCCAAGCTTTGCGACTCAATCCGTACAGAACAAGACCGTTTAGTGAGCTTTCATCACTCTGTTCCCTTCAACCAGGTTTACGTCACACTTGGTACTGCCACAGCTTGCTATTGACGATTGAAGAGACCGCCATCGCGCCTCGCCAGTGCTCGATTTGGGGACCAAAACAGGCGACTCATGGGTGAATTACAGCCATACACGTCTCGAGAGGCGTTTCTTATGCATGGCTTGAATGAGGTTCTATTGGATGTTACGCTCGACTGCTCGATCTGTCGAGAACCGCTAGCAGTTGCCCTCGGGAAACCCCTACCATGCTCGGCTGTAGCGAGCCTATCTCATGTCGCTATTGACGATGAGACATCTGAGAGTTGCGTTGACGAGGCGGATCTTCCAAACCCTGACTCCGCCAAAACAGCCTCAACCGATGACTACTCTGTACCAGAGTCAGCAGTCCGCATTCTGCCATGCAGACACCTTTTTGGCCGCACCTGCCTCACGGCGTGGTTTACCCACTCCAAATCTAATTGGTGCCCGGAATGCAACCAAGAGCTCTTCCCAAATCGTCAGATGCGCCTTTATCTGCGCGAACCCAGACGTTCGATGCGCATCGAGTTTGCAAAGTACATCGAGGAGACTTGCAGCGACTATGACACAGCAGAAGAAATACGAGGCAACCTGATGAGCGACTGGACACGATCCCTGATCCGCGAATTTGCGATAGAGCTGTGGCGACAACAGGGTTACGAAGTCGAGTATCAATATGTGGGCGGAAGGCCAGAGGACGAAGGGGACGAAGGGGACGAAGGGCTGACTGATGAAGACAGTGGTGCCTTGAGGGATGTTTGAAGTGGTTGTTGTTAATGCAAGACGCTGATCAATCCATCCCCGGTGATTTTGAGGGAGTCTAAAACAACTTCGCGGCTACGAAGTTTGGATCCACGTGTTGAGTGCTGTCTACGATGCTTTTGAGATTATATGGTAATGTGGCACCTGTGTCTTGTTCATGTCAAGGAAGACTTTGTTTGACAAACATATTATGTATGGGTGGCTATTGGTATGTACAAAATTTGCACATATCTGTGTATCATTATTGCGGTTGATCCACTGCCAAACCATCTGTTCATCATGAGATCTGAAGCTTTGTCGCCTTAGGAGGAGTAGATGTTTAAGGGTGTATAGCGTATCATTTGGTTTCAAGTTTCCACACTGCATCTAAACCTACACCCGTTTGAGAAATCTCTTCGCAACTGTCAGTCTTGCCAAGATGACAAAAAAAGCTGAGAGTGTGGCCATGCCTCCAGCATAAAAGATAGCAGGCCGGTATTCTTCGATGCTTCGACCAATGCCTGCACCTTGCCTGCCACCAGCAGCTTGAAGCAGGTAGCCTACAATCGGTGCACCCATCAGGTATCCTGCTGTCCAGCCCGTGACAGAGATGCTCATTGCTACTGTGGCTCTTCCGGGGCCAAAGATACCAGCCACAACGGTAGGCTGTGTCGTAAAATATGCGCCGTTGGCGACTCCGTTCACCGTTGCGAAGACTACAAGAGGTGCCAGCGTATTTGAGACTGGCCAGATAGCGAGCATGCTGACTGCATTCACAGCCATCACGATAACAAACATGTTCAACGGTCCGAGCTTGTCACAAAGTGGCCCAGCGAAGAAGCGTCCCATGGCATTACACGCGTTGAACGCTGCGACTAGTCCGGCACCAGTACCCGAGCTCAGGCCGATAGATTGGACGAAAAGCGGTAGGTAGAAGGGAGGAATATATAAGGCGAAGACTCCGATGGCGCTGGCAATGAACGTTGCAACGAAAGGGATTGAGCGGAACATGCTTGAATCAAAGAACGGTGCGGTCGTGAGCGGTACGCGATCTTTGAGCATCCAAGCAGCGGGCATGCCGATTGCCAGTGTGAACAGGCCTTGGAAGCGAAAGGTCCATGCGATGCCAACTTGCTGATACAATGCTTCAAGTGCGATGGCCATAACGCAGCCTCCCACGCCACCGCCCAGCTTGATGATACCATTGGCGAGCTCTAACCGAGAGCTGAAATACTGCACCGGAAGCGCATTTGATACAGCGTAGTTCATAGCCATACCAACTCCCCCAATAATGCCGAAGGCGCCAAAGAGACCCGCAATGTTTGAGGTGCAAAAGCTCGCTCCGATCATGCTCATGCTCATTAAGAACACGCCGAGCAAAACTGTGATGCGAGCTCCAAAGCAACGCATGAAGCGAACAACGAGGAGGCCATACATAGCCCCACCGGCAAGGCCAAGCGATCCGACAAAGGTCAGCGTCGATGCTTTCTCGTTTTCCAAGGTCGAGTCGAGCAGGGCGGCCTGCAGGACACCCCAGCAGTTGATAATACCATTGTGGCAGAATGTGGTGATGAAGCCTGCTGCGACAACCACCCATCCGTAACCACCATCCGGAATTGCTGTAGTAGAATGAAGTGAGTCTTCCGGTGGTTCATTGGAATTTTCAATCAAAGACAAGGGTCGTAAGGTTGCTAATGTGTAAGTTGTGAGCGATATCTGAGACTCTTGGCCAAGGGCCGAGATATCGGCCGGTTCCGCCGTCATCGTTGTGGTAGCCATGACAGCAGAAGCTTTCAAGTGCCTGCTGTGAAAAACCGATTTGCAGAAAAACGGCATCCTAATAAGCAGGGGAATCGACGACGAGAATGGCTAGACCGCGCCCTTCTTTTTTGCGTCCCATAATGGAAGGGCGTCTCGAGATCGGAGTTTGTTACTCCAAACGTCGTCTTCAGGCAAGACCACATATACAAAGTAAAATCTTCACAGGCCAAGCCGTTCACTATGCAAACATACAAAGTGGTGGTTGTCCGATCTCGCCAAGTAGGTAAGCACGTGACCTGTCGTCATTTTGGTTCCACCGAAGCTGGTCCGGCACAAGCACTTCTCAATCGGCAATCGTCGCTCCAACAGTAGACTATCTTGTTCATGTATGCGTAACACTTGATAGCTTTGAGCCCATTTATTCCAAGGCTAGGCCTCCCTCGATCTAACTTACCACGTCAGTCGTTCGATGCTTGTGCAGCTTGTTCGTGTTGATCAGCAATATGATTGACAGGAGCTTCGCCTTGAAACAGCCCCTGAACAACACATATCATGGCCCCATCCTGGCATTGTACACCATAGGCTTAGCAACCTGAGTCCAAGGACGTTGGACACAACATCACGAATTCATTACCAGTATCATGGCTACCGATGAGACCGTACAGCTTGGTGATGCACACGCACCTCATCAGGCGTCCATTGACGCATTCGAATCCATCCTAGCCACGGTGAAAGAGGAGCTTGTAAAGCTTCGTCGCGATCACGACAGTATGCTGTGTCCCATCGTATTGCCCTGCTTCCACTAACGCGTCCCAGAACACGAACCTGAATACTTCCACGCCGTCAACCGATTCTCTGACTCAGACTTGACCTCATTCACTTCCCACGATCTTGAGTCTATCCGCGTCGCAAACTCGGCATATGGCCTGCATTTGTTCGGCAAGGTTCGATTGCCAGCCATAGAGAACGCCTACATACACGTGCGCATGTTCGGATCAGCTAAGGACGGCACGGATGGCAGTAGCCTAGACGAACGCGAATACAGTTTGCATAGCATTCACACTGAAGAAGTGGTCAGGCCCGATGGAGATAGGGTCTACCGGGCTATATTTGGACGCGCGGATGAGTTGGAGTGGTTTGACACATAGCAAGCGCGCAATACACGCGAAAGAACCCCAAAACTAGCATCTATGGTGTTTGCAGCGCCCCTACTTCGTAGCTTGCGAATGGCCTCTGCGTCAGTTGCGCTAAATAAAAGTGGCTCACTTAGGCCGCCCGTGAACCGCTCGAGAACTTCAACCGCAAGGGTGTTCACTTTTAATATCAAAACATCATGATAGCAAATTTCGATATTGCAGAAGCAAAACCTGCGGATGCTGATGCAATAGCATCACTCTTTGCGCTGTCATGGGTATCCCCCTTCACCCGTTTGCAATTCGGTCAGGTTGATCCTGCCAAACTGGCGATGTCCATGGTACCCCGCATCACAGAGCATATGCTAGAAGCGAACTCCAAGTTCATCGTAGCGCGACATCAGAAAACACAAGCCGTCGCTGCCGTGGCGCAATGGACGTTGCCTGCCGAGGAAGGGTCGGAGTCAATAAACAGAGAAAAGCAAGAGGACAGCGATGAGCGCCAGCAGTTCGAGGACGAAGCATACAGGCGTAGTCTGCCAGACAGCAGCAACAAAGATCTCGTCATGGCCTTCACTTTCGGTCTGCGACGACTGAGAGAAGAGACTATTCAGGGCCGGAAGCACATCCTCCTGGAGAATCTAGCAACGCATCCAGAATATCGTGGCAAAGGGCTGGCGAGCCGGCTGGTTGAGAGCACGTCCTGTCTTGCCGACGAGCAGCAAGTGTTGATGTATCTGGACACCGCGAGCGACAATCCAGCAGCGCGATTATATAGGAAGCTTGGGTTTGAGGAACAAGGCCGAAACACCATCCAAGATCTTAGCAAGTATGCATCTATGGAGGACATCCAGAAAATCGGTTGCAGCACGAAGCACACACATGTCGCATTCCTACGCTTCCCTTGCGCTGCAAGAAACGCTTAGGGATAACGTTATCGATAAAGGCATAAATGCCGATAGCCGTAATTTCGAACAAGCAAGTGTACTCGGCGTTATTATCCGCGCTCGTCAGTCCTCTCTCACTTACTTACCTGCACTGTTTGCACTTCCTTCACCTGCACCATACGTCTACTACAGACTCGCCTTCTTCTTGGCTACACCTTATCCACGTCCTCAAATCGACTGCTTGCTGCTACAGTACTGTGACCTTCAGCTCAGCCTGTAAGTATCTTACAGATACGTCTGTCTCTCATCAATTTAGGCTGACCTCCGCAGTCACTGTATACTCCCACGACAGTCCCACGTGACGTCGGCTCTACGTTTGAGGTCGACCATTCGTTGGACGATGTGCAATTACAAACAGTGCCGTCTGCAACACTACCGGGGCCAGATTTGCAGCAAGACGAGTCTCAGAAGGATACAGTCAAGATGGAGCACGTTAGCTCAAACATATCATGCTACCTCCATCAGCGATTACAACCTCGAAAAACAAAGTGTAAAAGTTGGGAGAAGCGCTACTACGTTACAGGCTGAGTCAAAGATGTCTAGCTCCTGGCGCATACGTAGATGTTGCAGGGCACTTTGAAGAACTTGATCAATCGCGTAATGACGATGACCATGATCAGAACGACCCCTAACACCACGAACCCAACTCTGAGGCAGTCCCACCACTACGACAATACATGGCTGCCTTCCTACGACACGAAAGAGCATGGCTAACAGCTAAGCGTGGGTGCGCTGATTCGAACCTGGAATTGCTTGACATTGCCGAAGGAAACTCACATTCCGCTCTCTATAACTTCTGTGACAAGAGCTCGATCAGCTTGCAGGGAGGACTAGCGCGGACTCTGTCCGACTTCCTCGACAAGACGCGAGTGGAAATCAGGGAATCTCTAAACACGAACCAACACAACACCCTTCCACGAGATTTTCTAGAACGTTCAGAAGCAAGGAAAAGACGTTGACGTCGCTCTGAAGCAAGCGTGCAGGATGTTGGCATCTGACGTCCAGTAAGCGGATTCATCTACGTCCAAAGCCCCGATCCTCCACTGACAGACAAACATCGTCAACTTGTGTACAACGGCATGATAAATGGCCAATCAAACCCATTCGCTAAGAAGATGACTACCCCGTATGAACTTGCTTGCCACGCTTCGCCAACCGAACAAGACCGCACCAAACACGCTGCACGTACGCACATCTTCAAAACCTCTCTCCTCCTCCTGACCAAGCTAGTATCTTACAAAGAGATGAAGTTTTATCTGGAGTGATATATTGACGGTTGCCTGCAAGAACTAGAGGGGTCACTGCTCGAGAAGTGCGAGACAGTGTTCAATCATATCCTGCGCGACTTTGAGACTGTCTGTCCCTATCGGGCTAATGACACGCCAGGAGCGACGAAAAGAAGATATGGTAGAAGAGGCAAAGCCCATCCCAGAAACATGGTTGCTTGCTATAAAGCCAATGGGTGTTAGAGGAAGGTCACAGGAAGCCTATCATAGCCGCACTGGAGCAGCCGCAAGTGTTGGATTAGACGCGAGCGTGTATACATGTGGCAGTCAGATCATAGCGGGGAATGAAAGGGCCCACATTAAGTCGAGGCACCTGCACGCGACTGTTCAAGATATCCGGGTGGTGTTGAACGCGCGGAATGAGGGGTACTAGACCTTAACGACGTCCTAATCCCATTTAGTTTTCAGCTTGCTTGTGACGGGAGTCTTGACATGGTGAGAGATGCTGCACATATGAGGCATGTGTCGTCCTGTAGAAGCTTTTATGCAATACATCGAGAATGTCGTGAATTGCAATCGATCGGGCTTGCGACTGGTAACTAAAAATAAGCCGAGGAGGATCGGCAGTTCGCGCGCTTAAGCGCGCGAACGCCGCGCGAGCTTGAGCAAGTTTCTCCGCACAACAGCCTCATCACGAGTAGTACAGCGTAAAACAGAATGAGAGCATCATCAAACGACTGATCTCGCTCACAGGCGATGGTAATGACATCTTCATTGTCTTGCGAGTTCGAGCGGGCCACGACGTACCCTGGATTCTGAGGCTCGAGAGTGTGAGGCTGGAAGCGCTTGGATACTGTGCCGCATTGTCATCAGCCACCTTGCTTCATAGGGGGCCGAGTACTATTAATATTACCAACTGCATACTATGTCTTTCCTCCAGCGGCTAAAGTACACACTAGGCCGGCCAGCTGGTCAGACAGCGGCTATACCCCGTCTCTCTAAGGCTCGAACCTCACCGGTGACCCGGCCCAACAGTGGCTCACGACTACGCCGCACACGAGTGTGCAGAAAGAAACACTCAGCCGCTTCTCTTGGCACTGCTTGCCGTGTTTTGTAGGTGCTGGGAGTGGTTGTTGCGCTTAAGCTGTGAGGTGAATGGCCGGTGGTGTTAGTGTGCACCACTTTTCGAAAGGAGGGCACTGTTGGTGTAGGAGCCTCCAGTAAGAGCATTTCTTGTCGTTTCATGCAGCTATATTACATCAATCCAAATACAGGAACTTACAGCAAAGCACGCATGATAACAACGTGCTGTAGCCGCGCAGTTAGATTCCATCTGCAACTGCTTATCCGAGTAGGCATTCCAAAAGTTTGTTTCTGAAAAACACATCCTTTTAAGTTATCGTTTGTTGCGGCTGTTACGCCAGAGCTCCTATTATCTGTCATGCCTTATCCTATCTCAATGCCGGGCCAGGCCTCCTCCACACCTCAATCAACACGCGACGGCAAGCGATGGCCAGCCTTTCCTGGCATCCCCATTTTTCTAGAAATTCGTGACGAACGAAAAACGCCCAACACATATGGTACTACTCCGACAACACCTACCAAACCGGAAGTCTTCACACATAATCCATCGGCACCCTCCAATCCGACCCACCTCACTGCACCAGAGATGAATCCGGTACCAACGAGTCCAACCACAACCATTCAGACTTCCAGCAACCGCTCCAGCCTATGGCCCATTCCTGTGCCACCTCCTGAGATCCAGCACCAAGAATCTCGCCAACCAGCTCTTTGTTTTTCTCCAACACAGCGTCCCCATATCCGCCTCGACGGAATACCAACTCTGGAGATTCCACAGATGGATGAGAAGACGCCAATCAATGCCAGTGGTCCAGGATTAGGTATCGTGAACGGCCCACCCAAGCCACCAACTATCCAAATATCTTCATCGGTCAGCGCGACATCCCAATACCCTCCAGAAAACATTGCTCAACGAATTGAACAAACTTTGTGGAGGTATACCCGCTCCGGAAACATATTGAAGCGGTGGCTCCTCGAAATTCTTAGTTGGCTTCTCAGCGCAGCTTGTATGTTCGCCATCATAGCCGTTCTTGTCATTCTGAAGGATGAGAGACTCACCAAGTGGTCTCTGGCAGAGAAGACTGGCCTCACTCTGAACGCTTATATCTCGGTCCTGTCCAAAATTGCTGGTGCTGCACTCATACTGCCTGTGTCAGAGGCACTTGGTCAGCTCAAGTGGAGTTGGTTTCTAGGCCATTCGAAACAGATGTGGGACTACGAAATATTCGACAATGCATCCCGGGGCCCATGGGGGGCGCTATTACTCCTGGTCAGAACTAAAGGCAGGTCTTTGGCAGCCTTAGGGGCTATGATTACCCTTGTGTCATTGGCACTTGACCCATTCTTTCAGCAAGTTGTGGATTTCCCGGACAGGTGGGCGTTGGCAAACATCACTGGTGCTATCCCTAGGGTCACCCGTTACAGCCCTTTCTATACCCCGGAGTTCATGCAAGGCATGGAGACTTCGTTCATAAACCCTGCCTTACGACCTGTTGTTGGCCAGTTCTTCATTGACAACGGAACACAGCCTGTACCATTTGGGAATGGAACTCGACCTGACATACCACTTTCCTGTCCTACAAACAATTGCACCTGGCCCGAGTATGAGACTCTGGGTGTATGCAGTCAATGTGTGAAAGTTACAGACATGCTTAGTTACGCTTGTCTCTTTACCAAGATCGATTGGAGCGCCGACCAGACTGGCGAAATCAGCGACGTGAGCTATCCCAACGGGACAGTTTGCGGCTACTTCTTGAACGCAACAAGTAGCACACCAGTTCTCATGTCTGGTTACATTGCAGACGACAACAGCACCCAAGGCTCTGTCGGGGAGGCGTTGCTGGTGCGAACGCTTCCACTGACGGACATGCTTACCAAGACCCCTGTTTTTGGAGGTTCGGTGAACTTTAAACATATCGTTAACCCGATACTGGATGCTCTCATTGTTTCTGCCGTTGATGGTGCAGAGAGCCTCTTACGTAAGGAGATACCAATCGCTCACGAATGCGTCCTTGCTTGGTGCGTTCAAACAATGCAATCGACATACAGCTCCGGGGTTTATAGCGAGAACATTACTTCGATATTCCTCAATACTTCCACGAAAAAGCAAACATTCCCCTGGGAATCTTTTCCGGTCGAGATCAATGGCGAGGTCATGGGTAATGTTGTCCTCTACACACAGAATCTAACCATACAACCTCCGTCCCTTCGCAATCACTCTAGAATCATCCGTTCCTCTGGAATGTTCGAGTCTGATAACACAACCGTATCCAATGTCTTACAGAGCTTCGACGATTACTTTCCATCATATTATACGATTAAGCCGAGTAGCGAGAAGCCCATGCTGCGATATAAGAACTACCTTGGTGGTCCAGCTCTGCGCCGACTGGCCTTTAACCCTCTGCTTGCACCAAACAATATTACAAGACATATGGAGCGCTTAGCAACTGCAATCACCAATGTTGTACGGTCGGACGATAACAGTAAAGATATGCTGTCAGGCGAAGCCTTTAATCACGAGAACTACGTATCTGTTCGCTGGGAATGGCTGGCTCTTCCTCTTGGGCTTTTGCTGTCATCACTGGTTTTCCTTGCAGCGACTATTGTCCAGTCTGCTGTTGAAGGAGATCGAGTCGGAGTATGGAAAACGTCAGCTATAGCAACGCTCCTATATGGCCTACCAGACGACGTCCAGAGGAAACTCACAGCCTCAGAAGAAGATGGTACACCGCGCGCAAAGGCTAAAGGATTGCGAGTAAAATTACAGCCGAACAAAGGTTGGAGAATCTCGGATAACCTCTTCTCCCCCTTTACTCCGAAACCAAGACTAAACCAACCTCCTCCCGGGTGGATCTAATAGAACATCAATGTTCCCCCTCTCATCTTTCAGCTCGGCCTACCCTTTGAGCTTCCTGGCTTCCACATTATCCTTGACAGGAACTCCATGCGCCGAGAACATATCTGTCGAGCGAAGCGTTCCAGCGCCTGCCCTCCATGCGATCCCGGAACACCACCGGCAGAAATAAGATTAGAGAACGACTCAGCTGTTTCTATGCTTCGGGACTCAGGACAAATCCTCTCTTGCTTCCACCCTTCTTGGGAATGTACCCTCTCTTACTGCCACCCTGCTTTGGAACATAACCTCTTTTACTGCCGCCCTTCTTTGGAACCCAGCCTCTCTTGCTGCCGCCAGTCTTTTTGGGCACAAAGCCTCTCGCATTGAGCTCCTCGTTGGCAACCTTTCGGTAACCAGCGTCGGATTCCGCATCGTCAAAAAGGCCCTCGGTAGTAGGAGCGGATTTCCGAGATGCTACAAGAGCAAGTGATCCGTGAGGAATGATGCTTCGAATCACACTACTAATTGACAAACTATTACGCGGCTCTACAAGGGAAGTTTCAAAGCGGTCGAGCTGTTCTGAGCGTTAGGTCCTGGTGCTACATTGCGTACATGTTACTGACAGTAGGCATTGGCACCGGTGTGGCAATCAGTGCAGAGATCAATGATGCAAAAAGGAGGAGCGTGCGTCCCTGCATGATTGTAACTCAAGTGGAGCTTGTGCTTAAGGTATCGGTATGTTGAAGGTATAATATCCGAAACTTGTAGATGGTATCTGGACAAGATGGACAGGTCATACGGGGGAAGGTGTCACATTTATCCTTCCTCGAGAACGTATGCCAGCTGTCGATTGCTTGTCAACGTTCTACGAACTCATCTCCACCTTCTCATCATCGGCGCTTGAGACCACGGTGTCTTTGACTACGATAACCGCCAACAAAGCCACAAATGCTCGTCCGTCACATCGATTGTGTGCGCACAATACCGACAAACTGAGCAGAGAGCTTGATCATTGGAAGGCATACAGAAGGCATAACCGTGGGGTCGCAGATCAAGCAACCTGAAACGCTGAGTTTAATGAGACCGGAACACAAAGCGTTAGCGTGCACATGGGGAGGTACGGCATCGCTTCGCTGTGGATCAGAGTGCTGCCAGAAGACTCATCACAGTGAGCTATCACATTCGCAAGCGCCTTCAGGGCCTTTTGCAAGGCATTACTGGTAAGTGACATCAAATCCAGCTCAACTTCCCTCCTGTCGATTAACAAATCTTTACATCGGGTAGACCGGATGCTAACCAATTATCAAAGCTGTTCTGCATGATAAGACTTGGCAGCCTTACTGAAGTTCAAGCGATTGGCTATGAATGAGCGAACAGCCACGCCAATCAGCCCTGACCGCGACCAAGTCACACTGTACCCGCACACAAGATGTATACTTCAGCGGTTACCATACCTTCATGATCGATAAACTCCTGTCTTGAATAGGGACTAGGCAGCGAAGAGCAGATTCGACATCTATCGATATCACTACGCACTTACAGAAAGCAGCCGCTAGAACATATTGATTTACATCAATCAGCGCTTACGTATTCCAGACCTATGTTTGCATGTAGGGAGAACACTCCTAGGAGTTGGAGACTGACGATACTGCCCTCGGTCGAGTTACTTCACCTGACCTCTGTGTGAGTTGCGAGAAGTTGGTTTGGAGACTGGATGGATTTCACAACGCTAGCTTCTCGATCTCACCGATTACTGTAAGGTACCAGCTTGTAGCTTGAAGACAAGTTAAGAACGATAACCCGTCCTCGCCGCGAACTCAAGATGATTGTGCGTATCATGCTCAGATTTTAAGATACACCACTCAATTTCGGGCGCTGCGAAAGATTCGCGCGCCCTGCAGAACTTCGACAGTGATAATCGACGCTGAATGAAATCCGCTTGTGCCCTTGAGCACTGGTATCGGTAAAGAACATTTAAGCGGTCGGTGGGGCAGTCGTGATCTACAGTAGCAAACTCCGCTTCATACAGATGTCCATTAGGTTATGCTCACCAGTTCTTGCATAAATCCTTTGCTGGGTCGATTAGCTCCTTCCGCCCGCCTTCCACGTACGATAGCGGCTGCAAGTTTCGCTATGTCTTCAGCGTTAAGACATCAATCCTCATTCGTTAACCCTATCCACACTGTTGTCATCTCACATGTGCCGCAGCGCTTACCGCTAGCGGCCGTCATTGGCCTTGCTGTCCGTGCAACGTCGATGGCTCAGCGCTTAACAACGGTCACCAATTGGTCGCCCCAACAACTCGACGTTGTTTTGCGCTCCAAGCAGGGATTTGAAGCTGGGGTTTTGACACCAAAAGTAACTTGATGCTGCCATTATAGGATGCTGAAGATCTTGGCGACGATGGATTTCACACCCGAATGATGCCTCCAGGCTACAACAGAGCGGGCTCTGAGGTACAGAAAACTGTATCTCCTCCGTTTGTATATCAACGAAGCTGCGTGTAACCTGATTCTTTTGACTGTACAATGACCGGCACTAAGCCTCACCAGCCATGCTTCTCCAGGGACGAGGAACTCCCGTCATATCGAGCGTCGCTTCACCAGAAATCGCTCGACATACCACAACGCATGGAGAAGAAATTAGCCCGATACAATGCGTCACAGAATGTTTTCAAGCGATGGCTATTTGAAATTATCTGCTGGATCACGAGTGCTGCATGTATGGTAAGCGACCAATCTCTATTCATCTATGCGAATTTAAGACCTGACTGTAAGGTTTCCAGGGCGCCATTATTGGGATTTTACTATACTGTCAAAACGAGCCATTGAATGAGCAATCATTTGCACTCTCAACGTACAATGTCTTATCAAAGATTGCTTCTGCAGCCTTGATCCCTCCCATTTCAGAGGGCATCGGACAACTGAAATGGACATGGTATCTTAGTGGTGAATCAAAAGAGATGATAGATTTCGAGATCTTCGACAAGGCATCGCGAGGAGCTTGGTGATCATTCCTTCTTCTCCTTCGCACGAAGGGCCGGTCGCTTGCAGCGCTCGGTGCGATGCTGTCACTACTTCTGCTGTCAACCGATACCTTCTTCCAGCAAGTGACAGACTACCCAGACCATTGGTCGCTAGAGCAAGTCTCCAGTGCGATAGCTTCCGTGGTTCGTTATAAACCTTCATATATTCCTGAGTACTTCCAGGGCTGGGAATCATCACAGTACGATATGAACACTATGTCAGTCGTGCAAAAATATCTTTACGGCAATGGCACGCAGTTAGTGCAGTCTGGCAACTCAACAAGATACGCGGTACCACTGTCGTGTCCAGCGAGTAACTGCACTTGGCCACAGTACGAAACACTCGCTGTGTGCAGTCAGTGCGTTCAGCTGTGTGAAAGTTAAGAGACTTAAGAGATAAACGATTAATAATTAAGAAAGAGAGATTAAATTCTTCTACTAATCTATTAGTTTAACCTGATTGTTTATATATCCTTAATCTAACGCTAGTAACTTAGCACATCTAGATTTAGATTACAAAATTAGTAATCTAGATTAGATAATTACTAATCTAAGCAGTATTTACTGCAACACACCCCCTAGGCATGCTTTAATTAAGAAGTATAACTATAATAGCTATTATTATAATTGTAAAGGTAGTGTTATTATAAAATGTAAAGGATAATGTTAGAGTTTCCTATTATAGGTATAGAGCAAATAGGCTTGTGTTAGGGGCTTTCTACCTTAGGCATGCTAACCCTTAGAAACACCTTAAGGCGACTACAGTTACCCCTTAGAGCCTATATAACACGTATATATTCTCTTAAATCTTTAGGGGCTTAACCCCTAAGAATTTGTCTCTTATCTTATCTAATACTATATGTTTTTATCCTATCTCTTACCTACCTGTAGTGCCCTTACAATTTAAATCCTTTATACTTCCTCTTAGAAGAAGTAGTTAAGAGATCTCTAATTTTTTCTATACCTATTATAATAGTTAGAAATTAACGTTGCTAATGTGCTGCTAGCAACAACAACGCACTAGGCTTACAACAGCCTAGCCCTAGTAGCAACCTAATAGATACCTAGAGGTATTCTATATATAATATAGTAGCAAACTTGTTACTACTAGGCATGCTCTAGGCTAAGACAACGCCTAGTATATCTAATAACTAAGCGTTAGGTCCTACTAAATTAGAAGACAAACAGGCTCTTAGCCCTACTAGCCTGCTAACAGATATACTATCCTATCTAAGTTAGACAAACCTAGTAACTAGTTTAAATACAGACCCTCTGTCTGCTATAGAGGCACCTAGAGTAGAACCTGTAGCTATTCTAACTACAGGCTAGCCTTTATTTATTAAGTAACTTCTTAAGAACCTTTCTAAGGCAGAGCTTACTAGAGCTATAGAGGCTAAACTAGCTATCTAAAGGAACTAGATTAACTAAGCCTTATAAGCCCTAGGCTTAACTAAGGGCAGTAACTAGTTAGAACCTACCTAGCTAGCGTTTAATAAGGCTAGAAAGATTATCTAAGTATTAAACAATATTTAACCTAAACCTAAGTTAGGTACTAAGAGCAGAGCTCTATCTCTATAGTAAGTAGACTAGTAGATTAAGGATATTAAGACAGCCTTCTAATACGCTTAGGTGTTAGAGGACTCTATTACAAGAACCTACTAGGCTATAGGTACTATTTAGTTTAGCATCTATTGCAAACTAATCTAATAATAGATTAACTAGAAATCTATCTAATTATAGTCTAACTTTAAGGCACAGGAGGAGTAACTTATACAAGACTCTGTTCTTACTAAGTATAAGAACTATACTAAGTTCTTTAATATTAAGTAGAGAGAAGGTAATATAGTTAACACCTTTCTTATACTATTAAATTGCTAGAAGTTACTATTACTATACAGCTTCTTTAAGTTTAATAATAGTACTAAGAACTATAACTTTAAGATTGCTTTTATTTAGTCTAAAACTCTACCTTATTTCTAATAGAAGATTTAGCGTAACAGCAGTTTAGATAATATCTAGCAATAGTATAAGTTTAAACAAGCTCTCTATAACGCAGAGACAGCAGCTTATCCTATAGTTACTTATAAGAGTAACAACACTAACTATAGTAAGAGATATACTATATCTCCTAATTAGAAGGGAAATAAAAGGTATGCTAGTTACAGAGGTACACTATCCTGTAGCTAGAGCAACAGTACTCTAGTAGCTACCTAGTCTAATAACAGTAATAATAGCTAAGGTTAAAACAAAGACTAGGATAACTAGAAGAGTTACTAGAAAAACTGTAGTAGCTATAATTCCTATTATGAGGGAAACAATAACAGGAACTCTTAGTTAATAGAAGAGTTAGGAAAAAGAAAGCCCTAGTTACTAACCTCTTCTAACTACAACTAGGGCCTAAAACTAAGAAGAAACAAACCTGTATTGTAGTTACTGTATCTCTCTAGGACCCTAATAGGTCTCTAAAACTACTTTAAGCCCTCTATAACTTAGAAGCAGAGCTAAACCTTATTAGTTAGCAGGTAGTAGATAACTTCTACCTAGAATATAAACTGTTCTATTAAAGGCTAGTAGCTATATTTCTTAATAGCAACTACCTAGACATCTAATAACTCTATAATCTAACTATTAATTACCTAGATAGTAACAGTATAGTTAAATCTGTAAGACTGCAGGAGTTCTAGTTAGCTACCTTTAAGGGGTACAACCTAGTACTAGGCTACTTATAGTTAGTATCTGCTAACCTATGCATCTACTTCTCTAAAGGCATATATAAGTAGTTTCCTAATAATATAGAAAGAGTGCATATTACTACTGCACAGGATCTGTTCTACTCTATAGAACTAGGAGAGAAAGCGTATCTAATACACCTAGGTAACCTAGTCTACTAAGTTCTAGAGGAGACAATTAACAACCTTTTAGAAAGCGACTAGAAATATAGTAGATAACTACTAGCCTAGAGGCTAAGCAGAGACGCTGTCCTAGACACAGAATACTTCTATAATAAGAGACTCTTCTAGCTCTAGAACAAAATGCTTAAAGTTGTAGATTACCTTTAGCATTGCGTTGTATAGCACCTAGATCTATTATAGCTCTCTAAAGCTACAGGTAAGCGCATAGTAGTAAGTATTATCTATAAGCTCTCTTAACGCTCTAGAATATTGCTTATAGGTATAGCCTAAGTCCTCCTAAATAGCAACAAAGACTACCCTTTAGTTAACTCTATAGATAATAAACTAGACCTAGAAGAGCTTAAACACGTTCCTCTAGAGTTATACTATAAGTAGTTTGTATTTAGTAAACACTAGTCTAGTATATTAGTACTGTATTAGGATTATAATTACTCTATTAATATTAAGCTAGAGAGCAAGATACTAAATATGCCTATATATAACCTCTCTAGAAAGGAGCTAGAAATACTATAGGCCTACCTTAATACAGCACAGGAAAAGAGTTAGATCTGCCTAAGTAAGTTCTCTGCTAGGGCACCTATCCTTTTTATGCTAAAGGCTAATAGTACACTGTAACTTTATATAGATTACAGAGGCCTTAATAAGGTTACTATTAAAAACTAGCATTCTATTCCTCTTGTAAATAAGATGCTAGACAGGCTATTAAAAGCTGCTATCTTCTCTAAGCTAGATCTACGTAACTCCTATTATAGGCTCTAGATTAAGGAAGGTAATAAGTAGAAAACAGCTTTTAAGACTAGGTACAGTTATTCTAAGTACCTAGTTATGCCTTTTAGATTAGTAAACACTTTAGCAATATTCTAATCCTATATCTAGAGAGCTCTAGGAGGCCTAATAGACTGCACATGTGTAGTGTATCTAGATAACATTCTTATATACTTAGAGTATAAGGAGGATTATTAAGCCTATGTTAAAGAGATTCTAGACTAACTTATTAAATAGGGGTTGTTCTATAAGGTAAGCAAATGCTTGTTTATAAAAAAGTTAGTTAAGTTCCTAAGCTTTATTATTACGCCTAGTAGAGTAGTTATAAATGCTGTCTACGTGTAAACAATCTAAGAGTAGCCTAAGCCTAAGGAGTATAAGAACATCTAAGTGTTTCTTAGCTTTGCTAACTTTTACTAAAGATTTATCTTTAACTACTCTAGAATTGTCTGCCTGTTAGTAGACTATATAACTTCTGCCTAGAGGCTAGAGTTAGAGCTAGAAGGCTCTACTTTAACAAAGAGGGGGAAGAAAACGCTAGCAAAAAGCTAAAAAGACCTAATAAGATAGTATAAACTATAAAGTTAGCTAGAGGAAGTACGCTAGGCCTTCCTTACTATTAGGAAGAAGTTTACTAAAGCACCTATACTGCAGCACTTTAACTCTACTAAGCTAATTATAGTCCTTACTAATGCATTAGACTTTGCTATAGCTGCTATACTACTGCAACTATAATTATTAAAAGTACTAACAGAACAACACTAGAAGCTAGTAGCGTTTTAGAGTAGGAAGTTCTAAGGTCTATTAATTAGATAGCACACCTATAATAAGGAGTTAGCTGTAATTGTTAAGGTGTTTAGGTAGTAGTAATATTACCTTAAGTATGCTCTGTTAACAATCTAAGTACTCTCTAATTATAACAACCTGTAGTACTTTATAACTATAAAGGAGCTCTTCTCTAAGTAAGTATAATAAGTAGAGGAGCTAGCTAGGTATAACTTTAAAGTTAAGTATAAGCCTAGACTAGAGAACTCTGTAGATAGCCCCTTAAGGCGTCTAGATTATACAAAGAGACTAGTTATTAGAGAGTAGTAGGCACTATATAATGCTATACTACTAATACTCTAACAGAAGCTTTAAATATAGACTATCTAGAAGTCTAAGGCTTAAAACGTTAAACAGGCAACTAGGGTAACAGGCAGCCCTAGTAGAGGTTCTAAGGGATACTAGCAACTCTCTAAAACTGTCCCTAAGGAATTCTACCTATTAATAGGTATTAGAGATGCGTCTCCTTTAGCTCTTAACTAGCTATCTATAGGCTATAACAGCTAGAGTTAACCTAAATTATTTAAAGCTTAGGAACCTAGCTTTAACGTTATAGAGGCTCTCTTTTATAACCTTAATAGATAAGTTAAGTTACCTACTTACCTTATAAACAATGCTGCGTAAAGTAAATCTATATATGCCCTAAACACCCTAGAACGCTTAACTAACTATATTAGATAGGTTTAGAAGTAGAACGCTGCTTATAAGTTGCTAATAAGTTAGGAAGCAAGCAGAGCAGCTACAGGTTACTACTACTAGGAAGTTAACCTTAGTAGGATCCTGCGTAGAAGTAAGAAAGTGTAGATTCTCTAAGATATAACTCTTTGCTAAACTATCCTTATAAAGAACTATAACAACCTTATAGAAGGTTACTATAGTTATAAGAAGACTACTTAGCTATTAAAACAAAAGTACTATTAGCTAAACCTAAAGAAGGATGTATATAAGTAGGTTTAGTATTATATAGTATACTAACTAAATAAGATCTGCAGGCATAAGCTATAGAAGCTGCTAGTCCTACTCCTAGTACCTAATACACCCTAGCAGCATTACTCTCTAGACTTTATAACAGACCTACTAACGTTAAAAGATAACTAGAGAAATAAGTATAACTTAATCCTAGTCCTAGTAGATAGGTTTAGTAAGTATGTCTAGTACCTACCTATAACTAAGACAGTTACGTTCTAGAAGGTAGCTAAACTACTGCTTAAGCAGTGCTTTCTTAAATAAAGTCCCTCTAATACCCTAATATTAGACTATAGGTTAGTGTTTACTAGCTAATTCTAGTCTAATATCTGCTATTATTTAAAGATTAACTATTACCTTAGTATAGCCTTTTACCTACAGACTAATAGACAGATAGAACGCTAAAACTAGGAGTTAGAAACCTACCTATGTATCTACATAAACTACTAACAGAACAACTAGGTAGACTTATTACTATACGCAGAGTATATATATAACTTAAAGGTTTACTTAGCATATAGAGAATCCTCTATTAAGGTAGTATACAGGATTAACTCTTAGGGCTTTAATAAAGTCCTAGATAAGCACTAGTTATACTGTCCTCTAGAAGCCTAGGCAGATAGTAGAAAGGTACTAGACCTCTGCTAGCAGGTAATTAGACAGCTAGAGTAGTAGCACAACCTATAGGTAGCAGTAAAGAATAGCTTAGAGTATACCTAGAAGAGCAATTCTTGTTAGTATAACACTAAGTAGGTAGACAGATACTTGGCTAAAGGCAAGTAAGTGCTACTCTAAGCAAAGAACCTAACAACTAGCTAACTATCTAAGAAGTTTAACGCCTATTACCTAGGTCCCTTTACTATTATAAAGAAGATTAGGAAGCTAGCTTATAAGCTAGACCTACTACTATTAATAGACAAAGTGTACCTAGTGTTTAATATATTATTACTTAAACTATAGAGAGAACTATTTGTAGAAAAGAGGTTCTAGCTAGGTTCTACACAGATTCTAGAAGATACTCTTCTAGTAGAGAGATATAAAGTTAAAGGGATTCTGCAGCACTGTAACACTTAAGCCTGTAGGTAAGAGTACTTAGTAAAGTAGCTAGGTTAGCTAAATAAAGAAGCTACCTAGAAGCTACTAGAGAACCTTAACTACTATAAGGAAATCCTTAACAAGTACCTTAAGACAATAACTAATGCAATATAGTAATTAACTTGCAAATACAAGGTTAAGTCTAAGTTAAGTTAGTATAATCTAAACCTGCCTTAGCAGAAGAAGAGCTGCCTAAGGAAATCCTAGGATAATACTTATACTACTAAACTGTAGATAATATATTAACCTAGAGTTACTGTTCTAAGGCTGTAGATTAGCCTAGCAACTATTTAAGGTAGAAGATAAGAGTCTTAAGAGTATTAGAGTAGGCACAGATTTTTATATAGTTATTTGCATTTAATCTATTACTATATATTATCTAAAAAAGCAACCTAAAACATAGAAAAGACCTTATAAGCCCCTAGTAGAGCTAAACTTATAGTCTAGACTACCTTAACAACAACACTTAGGAGTCTTCTAAACTACAGACTTAGTTAGAGAAACTATTAACTGCTAGAAAGAAGCAGCTAGAGTATTCTTAGCAGAGGGTATATTAGTGCTATAGTAGTACTAACACTTCTCTGCACTTCTAGTAGCACTATCCTACTAGAACACGCGCTTAATGTCTACGTTAATAACTATATTAAAGGCTGCCTTCTTATTAATAGTACCTAAGGCTGCCTATACAAGTTAGCTATAGTAAAGGTAAAAACAAGTTAGAGAACTTATATTAAAGCGCTGCAGGTTGTGCTTATACAAAACCTAATAAGCTTTATTATAGTCTACTAGACCTAAACCTAAGTCCTTTACATAGTGTAGGACAGCAGCCTTATAGGTTACAGCACTAAGATAGTAGGCCTTAGCGTAGTTAAAAGTAGTCTGCTAGTAGTACTAGGTTGCAGCTAGAATGTTATCTTTAGTTACAGTGTTGCCTTATTAAGTAGTCTCTTTATTTATCTTACGTTTAGCTTACTTAATAAGAAAGTTAAGCATATTAATAGCGCAGTAGAAGTAAAGCGTAATCTATATAGATTAGCGTTAGGCAGGTACTAGGCAGAGTTCTAAACTTACCTTAACGCATCTACTAGTATTACTGCCTAAGTATCTAGAGTATATGCTAATGTTATTCTTATATATATAGAACCTCTTAGAACGCCTAAAGACCTATATAAACAACTTAATTATCCTATTAGAGTTAGAGCTAGACTTAGTAGACAGCTTAGTTACGCACCTATAGCACTAGAACTAAGTAAAGGAAGGCTGCAGAGCTATATTATTAGGCAACACGTATATAAAGTTAGGTAACTTAGCGTTATTAATATGCAAAGGCAGAGAAGGCATAATTATAAAGAAGTAAAGTAGAAAGTGTGTAAGTGTAAGTAGAGTGCAGATAAGGAAGAAGAAGTTAAGGTATCTACTCTTTATATACTGCAACACTCTTACCTTTATCTACTGCCCTGCTAATATCCTGCTACCTTACTGCCTACTTTCTAAATAGTTAAACGCCTAGAACTTTACATAGTTAGCAAGAAATAATACGCGCCTAATAGGACACTTACTATACGTCTACAAAGCTCTAAATCTAGAGCAAATAACAACTAAATTTATAATAAAGGCATAGCTAACACTGTGTAATTAGCAGTTAGACTTCTATAATAGGATTAATCTAAGTATAGAGTAACACCTAATATTATTATAATAAGCTACCTATATATAGTGTGTTACTTAGAGCCTACTTATGCAGAAGAAGAACAACCTTTAGGCACTAACTAGATACCTTACAGAGTACCTCTTAGGTAAAGGTAATAATATATCTAGCTAAACTGCTGTAGCAGTTAGGAAATAAGTCTATGCTCTTAGTAACTACAGTTATTTAGACTAAGAGTAGTAATACCTCTGTAGAGCTTATAGATAAAGAGCCTAGATACTTAAGTAACCTATAGAGGACAAGTAGTTATAAACAGCCTAGGGCAGCATTTTACTACACTTAACACTAGCTTCTAGGTAATTGCAGTTCTTAGACTTAGAGCAGCAGCACCCTACAGGAACTACAGTGCAGCAACAGGTACCCTACAAGAAAAACCTACTATAATTAATATACAGTTTACTCTATATCTTCTTATTACTATGCTTCTAGAGGTTAAGGCTACTAGACTAAGAGCACTAGATCTTTAAGAGGACTAGAGTAAGGCTGCAGATACTCTACAGAGCAGTACTAGCTAAATACTTGTTTAGTAAATCTACTAAACTATTACCTAACTCTCTAACAGTCTTTACTACAGGTTTTAGAGTTAATAGTCCTAAAGAATCTAGAAGTAAGGTTACCTAGTAAGTAGTAAACTAGTGCTAGTTGCACTCTGTAGGGAGTTGCTTATGCTAATATAACTAATAGATTTAAGCACCTACTAACAAGTAAACTAGCTTTCTCCTAACTATTTTCCTCTTATATTAGAGGTTTTTTTAGAGTTTAAACTAGCAAGCATTAGTATATAGAGCTTAGCAGTCTAGAACAGACTATAAGAAGAGGAGAGGCTATTATTAGAGGCTTTCTACTTTAGGCATACTAACTCTTAGGAACACCTTAGGGCGACTACAGTTACTTCTTAGAGCCTACACAACACGTATATATTCCTCTAAATCCTTAGAGGCTTAACCCCTAAGGATTTGTCTTTTATCTTATTTAATACTATACGTTTTTATTCTATCTCTTGCCTGCCTGTAGCGCCTTTATAGCTTGTTAACATACGTTGCAAAACACATTTACACTCTAAATAATTACCTATCTACGCAATTTCTCTTTCTCTCTTACTCCTAACTCTAATTTTTTGCTGTAGTTAGCGATTCTTATTTTTATCAATCTATTCTTTCTATTATATTGCAGTTGTTTTGCAAAATTTAGATTAGGCAATTTAATTACTATTTCTAGTAATAAGCGTAATAATCTACCTTCTAGGAACACGCTGCCTCCCTAAGGTAATAGCTTAGATAATAAGTCTAACTCCTCTATTCCTTTTAAGGATCTAAATAGTCCTCTAGAAGATACTAGAAATAAGATTAATACTTCTTATAATCCTAGGTTAGTAATTTCCTTACTATACTAATTATTTTCTAACTAATTTGTAGCTTTCCTAGGCTCTAGAACTGTAATTAAACTAGTATTAGTTTAAGCTTTACGCTTATAAACCTGCCTATTTATAATCTTATAAATCTCTATAAGCAAAACTATAAGGAGTCTAAGAATTAGCAGGTTGACTTTAAAGCTATTGCTTATAAGGCTAGAGCTAGTTATATCTAGAAAAAGAGAAAAGTAAGGGTTTTTCCTAGGCTTAGTAAGTATTTAATCTAGATTTTTAGTTAAAAGGCTAATCTTCTTAGCAGAACCTGTGCGTTAATCTAACTATAATCTTATAGTATTACCTGTTGTAGATAAGAAGAAGAAGACGCCTATAATAATACTATTAAAGCCTACTCTAAAGCTAAAGACTACTCTAACTACTAGATTAAACAAGAAGTTAAAGAACTTAACTCCTAGATTAGATAATACTAAACTAGTTAAAACTTCTTAAGTAATCTCTTATGCTCTATGTGTATAAAGGAGACTTTATAAGGTATTAGCTGTTTGTTATAATCTAGGAACAGCATCTAAGAGATATATTAAGTGTAGAACTTATACTTATATCCTAATATAAGATTAGTTCTAGATATACTTAATTAGAGTTAATCTAACTAGAGTAGGAAAATAGGAACAGCTAGGGTCTAGGCTAAGTACAGCACTTTTTCTAGTAAATCTAAGGTATATAATCTATTTAGCATTTAAATCTTTAGAAGTAAGTTCTAACTTTTAATAGATTAAGAAGCCTAAGTAGGTAGGTAAGAGGATTAGGAGACGTGTTAGTGTAATTGCTAAGAACACCTAGAAGTCTAGATTAGATTGTGTAGGACTATATATTAGTCTATCTCTAGTAGTTGTTCTAGCTGTTTTAATACGTCCTGCTCCTGCTTCTGCTCCTATAGCTGCTTAACTAGTTACTAATCTAAATACGCAAGGTGTTTATAATTAGCTTTATTATTATGCTAGTGTTCTAGCTCCTAATTTAAACGCTCCTAGTTATTAAGCTACAGATAATTAGTAATTAAGGTTTACTCCTACTATACACTAGAATCTTTAGGCTTCTTAACAACAGGTTAAGACTGCTTCTTAGCACTATCCTCTTAGATATTAGCAGTAGGCAGCATAACCTAGCAGATTTGCTAGTTAATTACACAAGTACAGCTATAGATTACCTTGCTCTTACTGCTAGGATAATTAACAGAGAGGATATAAGGAGTTAAGCTGCTAAGATAAAGATTAGAATAATTATTAGTACTACCTAACTAATTATTCTTATAATTACAGGGAGAGATTAGCTAGATATAGCTAGTCTAGATACTCTTGTCCTAGGGTGTTAGGTAATTACAGTTAAGGTTTGTTTAGATTCTAATCCTGCCCTTTAACTAGAGAAGAGATTTAGGCTAAGATTATCTGTTATTTTAAGAAAAATTTAGCTCTAGTTAATTAGTTTTAAAGCTAATTAGGTATGCTAAGAGATATCGTCTGTTATAAGAGGTTTAGATTAGCTTAATTATAAGATAATAATAGTTCTAGGTTCTGTTTAAAATTAGCTGTAATTATACTTATAATTAAGCCTTCTATTCTAGTTTATTAATTAATCTCTTTATATCCTTAAGATTTAGAAGTTTCTTAAAGTAATCAAACTCCTATTTACTTAGTGCCTTAGTTAATCTATTAGCTAGCATTTAAGAGGTTTCTAGATAGCTAATCTTAAACAATCTGTTTAAGTACTCCTGCCTTAGCTACATGTTCTATATATCTACGTGTCTAAGTTTAGTTATAATTCTCTTATTTTTACTAACTACTAGCTAGATAGTTTGTTAATTATTATACTAAATAGTCTAGGTATGTCCTATATCTAGC
This sequence comes from Ascochyta lentis, assembly GCA_004011705.1. Taxonomy (NCBI): domain Eukaryota; kingdom Fungi; phylum Ascomycota; class Dothideomycetes; order Pleosporales; family Didymellaceae; genus Ascochyta; species Ascochyta lentis. Next base: position 1,545,241 of record RZGK01000003.1, read on the forward strand.
GTTATTTTATTAAACAATTACTAGATTGCTATTATCTCTTTTACTGTGTAGGATAGAGTAATTAGCTCTACCTCTATTATAGATATAGTAACTATACATTACCTAGCTGCTTTCTATAGGATTAGTCCTCTAAACAGGATAATTATGTATCTGTAAAAGAATCTTTAGGTTTCTAAATTATTAGCAAAGAATGCATCTCTATAGATAACAAGTTCTAGTCTAGGATAATCTCTAAATTAAATGCCTTGTGTTCTTGTCCTGTAGAGATATATAATTACTTAATTAATTGCCTTATAGTAGTTCTTACTTAGGTTTGTTAAGAAGTAGGATAACTTTAATACTATAAAAGATACGTCTAGATAAAGTATAATAGCTATATAGAGAGCTAATCTAACCTTCTCTTAATAAGACTTAACATCTTATTTAGTTGCCTCTTTAGGGTTTTTAATTAGCTTAGCTATAGATAGGAGAGTTTCTAGAAATAACCCCTTATTTAGGTTAAACCTCTTAGCAATCTTATTAATATACGTATTATAGAGTAATATATTTAATCTTGCTTCTCTGTTTTAGATTACTCTAATCCTTAGGAACTACTGTATATCTCCTTAATCTTAGATTTTATACTTTAACATAACTTTACTTTAAAAGTCTTATACTTCTTACTTATAGTTCTTATAGTACAGCAAAAGTATATTATTAACATAGAACAGTACTAGAATAGTATAATCTAGATTAAAGAACAGGCAAGGCTCCTCTTTAGAGTATATTAGTCTAATTAATTAAAGAGTGCTTAAGAACTCTTTATACTATAGAAGTAGGGATTCTCTTAATCTATAGAGTGCTCTATTAAGTAGAACACATAGTCTAGCTTCTTTAAATCTGTTTAGGAGATTATAGATTACTAGATTGTCTTTTATAATAAGTGTATTTAAGAATACTCTAACTATGTTATATTGCTTAATCTCTAGATTAAACTTAGCTGTAATAGCTATAACTGCTCTAAATAATGTAGCAGCTAGTATAGCTACATATATTAATATAAGAGTGTTAATCTCTTATAGATTACTTCTAATAACAAGTCTAGCTTTACATTTAATAAAGAAGCTATCTTAATTAAATTTATAGGTCTAGACCTACTTAAGTAGTAGTAGTCTATCTATAGAATCTAATTTAGGGATTTCTGTCTAAGTTCCTTTCTACCTTAATTAATTTATCTTCTTCCTTAAAGCGTCTCTAAAAGGTAGCTTAAGTAGGTGTTGTATTAATTATTTCTATGTTTTTAGCAGTAGTAGTAGATTATCCCTGTGTATCTTTTAATTAAGTAATAGTTTTACTTAGTTATTTTAGATTACTGCTATAACTACTAAGTTTATAGTCTTATAACTTAATTATTCTTCCTAGGATTAGGTAACCCTAGGTAAGGAAGTATCTGTAAAATCTAACTACTAATTATTTTTAGTAAGACTAGCAATTAAAGCATTAACACCCTTAGATCTACCCCTCTTCTAGTTACTAGGCTTTTGCCTTAGCTCCCTATATAACGGGCTAGGCCTAATACTAGCTTCTTAGCATACACTGCCTTAGCATTACTCTAGCTTGCGCTTCCTAGCATAGACTAAAGCTCTGCTACAGAGCTAACGTGTCTAAAACAGAGTTATAAAAACTCTGCAACCTCTGTCCTAGAGGTTATCCTCTATTAAATCTATCTTGTATTTTACTAGTAAATTCCCTTAGAGGTTAGCTCCTTACAATTAGATTTAATTACTAAATAAGGATTAATAAGCAAGACGTACAACGACGCTGCTAGGCGTCTAGGAGAATACAGCATTAAGCTGTGCACTAGTAACAACAATTAATTAGACATTAGGACTAAACTCTAGAACCTTGCTACTACGTTAGTACCTAAAGAATAGCAGGAGGAGCTTCTAGCTCACGTACTAGAACGCCTAACTACCTACCTATTATAGGCAACCCTACCTAAGGCCGCAGTAGCTATTACTAATAATAAGGCCTACCCTACAACAGACTCTAACTAGGACCTATAATAGGAAGACATAGGCGTAACTATATAAAGGCTAGTTAAAGCCTAGGTCTAAGCCTATGTTGCATCTATAGAATTGCTAAACTATAGTGTAATACCCTCTACCTCTGTACAAACAGTTAACAACAGACTAAGCAAGACTATAAAGTTACCTAACGTAGGCAAGTTTAGTAGTAACTAACAAGCGTACTAGACGTTTAAGTCTTAGATAAAGGATAAGCTAAGGTCTATAGGGGACTAGGAGGCTATCCTAGGAGTTGCCTATATATTTAACAGGCTAGAAGAATAGGCTGCGCAGGTTAGGTTATTATAGAAGAACTATAACCTAATAGGTACAACTGCCTAGTTCTAGGACTTTCTAGACAAGCAGTATAAAGACTTACTATTTAAGGAGCGCTCTTAGCAGAAACTCTAAACTATTACTATAAAGAAGAGCAACTAGAGTGTTAAGTCTTTTAATATAGAGTTTATCTAGCTAGCCTATAATGCTGCTAAAGAGGACAATATAAAGAACCTTAAGACTAGGTATATATCTACACTCTAACTAGACCTCTAGAACAAGATAGTGTTAGTAGATATTCTAGACGACTAGGACCTCTAAAGCTTTATAGCTAGGGTCTTAGCAGTAGAGGTTAACCTCTATAGGTCTAAAGCACTAACAAATAGCACCTTTAGATAACACACACGCAGGACAAACCTAGATAGTATAGACTAGAAACCTACTAGGGTCTACTCTAGGAAGATTAAGTCTAACAACTAACTATAAGTAGAGTAGTAGACTTAAAAAGTTATAAACTAGCAGAGAGCTGCTAACGTCTGTCTAAGATGTAGAAAGAAGAGTTACTACGTAGGCAGATACAATCTAGCCCTAGCTAAGAGACTAGAGAAAGTCTAGGTTTAGAGTGTAATTGCTAAGGTTTCTAAAACTAATAATTCTACTAACAAAGGTTTAGAAAACTAGAAACTCCTGTCTAAAGGCGTAAACAGGGGTTAGAAAAAGAAGTTGTAAAGAGGAGAGAACTATTCTAGGAGTTCTACTAGTAGTAGCTAGATAGTAAGCCTATATTACTGCATGTAATAGTATAAGACAACACTGTAGCACATACATTAATTAATACTAGGTGTTTAATATACAGTATAGTCTCCTCTAAGTTTATATTATAAAATAACTTCTAACGCACTCTTATATATAAACGTAAGGTATTAGGTATAGCTAGAAAAGTAACCTAGGTAACTAATGTTATAAGAATAAAGATTAACATAGATAGCTATAGAGAGACCCTCTAGGCATATGTGCTAGATAGGGAAAGAGAGTACAACCTTATCCTAGAAAGACTATAGATAGACAAGAACGAGGTTACTATAGCACTAGCTAAGAAATTATTATTTATCTACTCCTTGCAGACGCGAGTTAGAAGCAGAGAAGGTGCTTGTTCTAACTAACTGCCTAAGCCTGTTAGCCTAGAGCTGTATTAGGCACTAAGGAAGAGGTCTAAGACGAACTAGAACACAGAGCTATTCTCTGCATTAATAGCAGATATCTAGAAGGCCCTAAAGAAGAAGGAGCTAACAGATCCTTAAGACCTTCTCTTAGAGTTTCTAAAAGATAAGTTTAGAACGTTTATAAAGGAGAAAGCAGATAAGCTAGCACCTTACTGTAGACCTAATATAGATTATACTATTAAGCTAATTAAGTAAGATAGAAAACCTGTAATAGTACTATAGGGACTACTATACAACATGTCCTGTAAGGAGCTCCTAGTGCTCTAACAGCAACTTACTAGCTACTTAGATAAGGGCTTTATCTAAGTTAGCAAGTCTAGTGCTTCTGCCCTAGTGCTGTTTATTAAGAAACCTAGTAGAGGTCTCTAGTTCTATGTTAATTATTAGGCACTAAATGCAATTACTAAGAAGGACTAGTACCTACTACCTCTAATCTATAAAACTCTCTTACAGATCTTAAAAGCAACATAGTTTACTAAGGTAGACGTTATCTAGGCCTTCTACAAGATTAGGATTGCTAAGAGGGATAAATAGAAGACAGCCTTCTAGACAAGATTTAGACTCTATAAGTAGCTAGTAACGCTATTTAGGTTAGCTAACGCCCTAAGTACGTTCTAGCAGTATATTAACTAGGTCTTAAGAGAGTACTTAGACAAATAGTGCTCTGCCTACGTAGACAATGTGTTAATCTACTCTAGCAGCACCTAAGAGGAGCATAAGGCTAAGGTTAAGGAAATTGTCTAGAAGCTAGGAGCTGCAGAGTTGCACCTTAACGTAAGAAAGAGCGAGTTTTCTGTTAAGAGCACTAAGTATTTAGAATTTATTATTAAGGCTAGTAAAGGCATCTAGATAGACTCTGCTAAGGTTACTGCTATAAAGTTATAGGAACTCCTAAAGACAGTAAAAGGAATCTAGAGCTTTCTAGGGTTTGCGAACTTCTATTAACAGTTTATTAGCTAGTTTTCTAGCATAGCAGAACCTCTTACTTGCTTAATAGGAAAGAACGCGACCTTTAAGTAGAGGGAACTCTAGCAGCGTACCTTTAATACTATAAAAGCTGTATTAACTAGAGAACTAGCACTTATAAACTTTAACCTAGACCTAGAGACAGTACTAGAGTATAACGCGTTAGGATAAGTAACAGGAGGAGTACTATCCTAATATAGAAAAGATAAGGTACTCTGTATAGTAGCATACTTTTTAGCTAAGAATTCTAAGGTAGAAGTAAACTACACTATTTACAACAAAAAAATGCTTATAGTAATTAAATACTTCTAAGAATAGAGCACAGAGCTAAAATAAGTAAAGGGATTTATAGTTATTACTAATTATAAAAACTTAGAGTACTTCTATAAGGCCTAACTTCTTTCTAAAAGACACGTCTGTTAGTCTAGCCTTCTTAGCTAGTTTAACCTTACCTTTGCCTATAGACCTAGCAAGGTTAATAACTAAGCAGATGCACTCTTAAGGAAAGAGGAAGACGTCCTCTTATCTACAGGACATAAGAGAACTAAGACTAGACAGTTTTAACTGTTAAAACTATTTACGCAAGTAGTAAAGACTAGCTTAGAAAACAACTCTGCTAACAACATACAGGTTTTCTCCTTAGGACTACGTAGAGCGGACTAACTCCTCTCTGTAACCTCTCTAAACAAAGAGCTATAGAAGAACTGCTATAAGAAACTAGAATAAACGCGTAAGAAGACGCCTCTAGCTAGGAACTTAGAACTATACAACAGTATTAAAGAATTTAAAACACTTTAGAAAAACGCTACTAAGAACAATAAGACTTACTAGCTTGCTAAGTCTTCTATCTCTTTAGGAGCCTAGAAGTTTCCTATATAGCTTAACCTTAACGTTTCCTTCTTTAAGTGCTCTGTAGATAACAGAGACTAACTATACTACTATAGAAGAGTATAGGTTCTAAACTCTAATGCCCTTAGAACTAAGATTATTAATAACGCCTATTATTCTCTAATCGCAGGCTATCTAGAACGGGGAAACATGTATGCAATCCTCTCCTAAGCCTACTTCTAGCTAGAGATGTTAACTACCTTATAACAGTACGTAGAGAACTGCAATATCTGCAGAAGGACAAAGCTATAAAGGGAACTAAAGCAGGGACTCCTTAAACCTCTTCCTTTACCTAATAGGATTTAGAAGGAAATCTCTATAGACTTTATAACAGACCTACCTAAGAGTAAAGGTAACTGTAACCTTATAGTTATTACAGACAGACTCTCTAAGAACATTATTCTAGTCTTTCTACTAGACCTGTTAGTAAAGATAGTTACCTGTGCTTTTATATCTAATATAGTAGCCTATTACTAGTTGCCTAACGTAATTATCTCTAATTAAGGGACGCAGTTCCTTAGTAACTTCTAGCAGACAATGTACTAACTGCTGAAAATTACATAGAGACTCTCTACAGCCTTTTACCTCTAAATAGACAGAAGCACTAAACGTATAAACTCTGTAGTAGAAGCCTACTTAAGAGCCTATATTAACTAGGCTTAGGATAATTAGTCTGCTTAGGTACCTATAGCCTAGATTGCAATTAAAGGACAGGTAGCTACATCTACAGAGTTTAGCTCTTTCTTCCTCTAGTACAGTTATAACGTAGATCTAGTCTAGATAGACCTAGACTTAACAGCAGAGTTATTGCACTAACACGCAAGGAAACCTACTAGAGCTGTAGTAAGTATAGTGCAGAAGTTTGCTAAAATAATTAACTTTGTTAAAGCCTAGATAGTAGAGGCTTAGCAGATATAAGAACAGTAAGCTAATACATACTAAAGGGAAGCCCCCTAGCTAAAGGTTAGAGATAAAGTCTAGCTAAAGCTAGGAAACTAGTTCTTAAACAGCTAAGTAAGTAGGAAACTAGACTAGAAGAACTAAAAGTTTACAGTTATAGAAGTTATCTCTCTGTACAACGTTAAACTAGACGTTAATAGTAAAGTCTATCCTGTTTTCTATGTTAACTAGCTTAAGTTGTGCCTATAGGACCCTCTTTACAGACAATTAAACAACAACCCCTAGCCTAGCCCCCTAGTTATTACTAACAACAATAGTATATCCTCTAAAGAATAGAAAGTTAACTCTATCTGTAGAGAAAGATAATCTAGAAGAGAGAGTAAGAGACGTAAATACCTAGTATAATAGGAAGGCTATATTAGTAAAATATAGGAAAGAGAAGACGTCTGTAAGGACCTAGAAGCCCTAAATAGATAGCTATCTGTAATAAGAGACAACAGAGATAGAAATAGGAACTTGCCCCTAGGCTTCTAATTAGAACCTCTAGAGGGGTATAACTAACTTTCTTACTCCTAATAGAGGAAGGAGAAGAGGAGCAGAAAGTAGAGATAAGTATAGGTAAGAAGAGGAGCACTAGTTAGTTAGGGAGATTATTTGTTGTATTAGTCTATCCTAAAGGATAGGCTGCCCTAGAGAGGGACTATATTGTTATAAAGGAAAAGAGCTAGAAGCCTAGGTATTATCTAGCTAAGAAAATCCTAAACGCTGCAGATAAGAGAAGACCTAAGCACTGCCCTTAGCAGAACCTTTACTACTACTGTTGTCCTTATTACCTGCAGTAGTGTTAGTAACGTCCTTAACAAGTATTTAGACAAAGTCCTTATATCTAGTAGTAGAAGAGATCTTAAGACGTGTGTAGAGGTTAGCCTTAAAGTAAGTAAAGCGCGCAAGCAGTATTAAGTTAACAGTAAGCTATATTAAGCAAGAAATTAGTAAATACTCTAGAAAACAGGTGTAAAAAGAGGAGAATAACTTACTAGAGTCTTAATCTAGACTACTGCCTTCTTAGCAGTAACAGCAGTGCGCTCTGTAAGGACTACAGTAGCAGAGAGATAGGCCTTAATCTTATTAACCTTAGCCTTATACTTAGACTACTTAGTCTTATAACTAGTAGTAGGTAAGCAGGCGTTAGGCTAGGACGTAAGGTTAGTATAATACAGAAGGTCCTTATACTTCTTAAGGTCTGCCTAGATAGGCTTAATAACTTACAGAAGCTTTACAGAGTTGCTCTTAGTAAACTATAAGAATATATAGTACTTGTTTAGAGTCTTCTATATCTTGCGCAGGGCCTAGCAGATAGTTAGCTAGAGAAGGGAACACTAAGAAATAAGAAGCAGAAACTTACCTTATAGCAGTAAGAATAGCTAAGGATATAGAAAGCACAGCTAGTTAAGCAGCTACTAGTAGTAAAGGTGTAGACCTGTCTAGACAATATATAGCTAACGCAGACCTTAGAATCTATAAAGCTGCTAGCGCGTTAGGTACGCAGAGACTACTTACCTAGAACTCTAGACTAATTATTAGTAGGAACATTATTAAAGGCTTCCTTAATCTCCTTATCCTCTAGCTTAACGTCTTCTGCTGTAAGCCTTGCCCTCTTAGTTAAGTAAGTAGTAGAAGGAGCAGAATCTGCAGGAGCAGCGCTGCAGGCCTAAGCAAGGTAAAAGAGTTAGTAAATAGGCATATTACAGGTAGGGATAGAGCAACTTACTTACTTACCTAGCGCCTTCTTGTAGGGCAAACGCAACGCAGTTAGTAATCTAGAAGGCGCTATTGTTAAAATTAAGTAGAGTAGAGCAACTAAATAATTAGGTAGTAGTAGAATTATAAGAGGAAGGCGCGCAGACTTAAAACGTAGTATAACAGAGAATGTAGAAAGTAGGGAGTAGGTAATAGAGTTGTTTTAACTAAGGCGCGCGCTAATAAATAAAGGATAAGTAAGGGAGTACTGTAACAGGCTAGGCCTAGGTGCTAGCTTCTTAGCGTACACTGCCTTAGCATTACTCTAGCTCGCGCTTCCTAGCATAGACTAAAGCTCTGCTACAGAGCTAACGTGTCTAAAACAGAGTTATAAAAACTCTGCAACCTCTGTCCTAGAGGTTGTCCTCTATTAAATCTATCTTGTATTTTACTAGCAAATTCCCTTAGAGGTTAGCTCCTTACACCCTATTTAGGATATAGACTCTTAGGTCTGTTTTAGATAGTAATCCTTATTATCTTTAACTTAATTAAACGTAAGTTATTGTATCTACAGCTTTACTTAGCTGTGCAGGAGCAGCTTAGCAGACTTAAGAGGCTAGAGTAATTAATCTTAATTAATTACTTAGGCAGAATAATTTAGCTACTATAGGAGTGCATACTCTCTGTTAATTAACAGCCCTATAACAATTAGTAAGATTATCCTATTAGATTTCTCTATAGTCTCTATTACCCCCTAAACCTTAATTAATTAGTTTAGAAGTAGTATCTAGAGTAAATAATCTAGTAGTTTCTAGTTAATTAGTAAAGATTCTTAGGTAATTACTAGCCTTGTTTCTTCTCTATACTGTTTCTGTGCTCTAGTTCTCTTAATTACTAGGTAGGCTAGCCGCAATATCTGTTAATCTAGATAACTTACCCCCTATATTTCTGCTAGAGTCTAAACTAGACTAGATATTTATTTGTTTAGATATAATTATATCCTAACCTAGATCTTAGATTTCTCTATTATAAAGGATCTCTACTAACTAAGTAGCTTAATTAATCTCTATTTCTTTATCTAGAGTACCTTAATAAAAGGTCTTTTTATTAAACACAATATCTCTTATTATAATAACTTAATTAAGTATTAGAACCTATATCTAGTATATGTTAGATGTAATATATCTAACTAAGTAACTAATGTCTCCCCTTAGGTTAACTTTAAATCCTTGTTAATCCCTACTAGCTAAGTAATCCTTATTAAGAAGATAAGCTCTGCACCTGTAGGCATATATCCTGCTCTAATCTAGTTATAGATTAGCAGTTCTATACCTTATCTCTGCTAGTTTATACCACCTAAAATATTAGCAAAACTAGCTATCTAGCACCTTATTTAGTAATTAATAGCTTTAAGCAGATAATAGACTTATACTATGTAAGTAAGCAGCTGCGCTTATAATCTCTAGCTAGAGTTAAGCTAGCAGATTTACTCCTAACCTTATTTTAATTAATTTTGTTATTAATTCTTATCCTGCTCTTTCTACTAATCTATTTAGTTTGTAAGTGTAGAGAGGAGAGGTTACAATTATAATCCCTTATTTATGTGCCTACTCTTTATATCTAGATACATCTCTCTAGGGCCTAGTAGCTAAATTATTATCCTAATAGATTTTAACTATATCTAACTTATATTTCTATTTAACCTACTTAGTAAATTCTGTAATAATCCTTATTATCTTACTAAGGGTTTTAGATTAGAGATTGTTATTAAACAGCTTTCCTAAGTAATCCTCTTTAATTACTAGTGCCTATTCTTTATTAAGTCTTCTAGTTAGCATATTAAATAGATCCTAGGATATATAATAGAAAGGACAAGGTAATCTTTCTCTTAGTCTATAAGAGATTACTTAGTAGGAGTGTGCAGTTAAGCATTGCTTACAATCTATCCTCTTTATTTCCTCTATCTAAATAATTTAAGCAGATTAGACTAGGGTTTAAAGAGCTTTTAATCTAAGGTGTCTAGATTATTAATACTAGAGATACTCTAAGCTAGATTAAGTTTAATTAACTATAGATAATTTTACAGCTTAGACAATAGAAGGTAAAGGATAACAACTAATCTTATTATATTTAATAAAGACAAGGTTATAAGCTAAGTGTAGGGTAGCTATAATTATATAGTCCTTAAGTAATCTATACCTAAGAGTGTTGTTAGAACCTATGTACTAGAGTCTAACCTTCTTAAGCTTAGCTTTAGATACAATGTTAATATAAAATCTATTAACTACCTTAATATCTTTAAGCAACAGATCCTTAGTTCTAGGTCTCTTCTTCCTATTAAGGCAAGCTTTAATTAATTAATCTCCTTTTTCTAAAACAGAGAGTAACTAAGTACTAGCTTCTATAATCTCTTCTAGATTAGCTTTCTTAAAAGTTCCTTTAACTAAAAACTTCTAATTATTAACAAGGTGTACTGCTCTACCTCTATTAAAGATAGTATTTATTAATAATAGATAAGCAGAGTAAGCTGTGCTATACACTTCTTCTTAATTAGTAATAAGGTCTAAAGGGTTAATTAGAGCTGCTGCTATTAATCCTAGAAACTTATTAGTCCTAGTCTTAGCTAACTTATTTAATCTAGATAACCTAGAGGTTACAGAGTTCTATCTAGATTATTTAACTTGTTTTCTAAGATTATTCTACTCCTATTTAGCGTAGTTTTCTTTAATCTTAGATTTAGCTGTTTTAGTAAGGGTTATCTTTAGTCTATCTAATACTATTAATCTAGTAATTGCAACTTAGAGTCTAAAACAAGAGATTAGAGGCTAGTAGTGCAATCTACTCTATTAGCAAGGACACTTATACTTTAGGGCACCTAATCCCTGCTTATTCTGCTAGTTTCTAGATAATCTGCTAAAGGTTACGTACACTTCTAATCCCTTTCCTTTTAGTTAACTAATTGTTTGTTCCTAAAGCATAAGGGAGAAAACCTTAGAGACTTTGTCTATAGTTAGAGTAGTTTTATCTAGAGCTAAATTCATTATAATTAATTATTTTATAGATTAGGACTATTTAGAAGCTAACTTTACTAATACAGAATCTAGAAAATTAGTAATTGCTAGTTATCTGCTAACATCTAGGATAGAGTAAGTTACAGCCTTTCTATAGAGAATTTGCTATTTATTAAACTACTTATCTAGGGTTATCTAGCCTAATCTAGCTTTCTCTAGATAAGCTTAATATTGCTGTCTTAACAGATTGCTTGTGTTATCCTTAGTTAGAGTAAGGTTGTTCTTTAGTAATTAAATAAGTGCTTAATAGGTAACTTTCTTATTATTAGGCAATTTAAGAGTAATTAAGGCTAAGAGGTTAGAAGATACTGTTTTGTTAATCTAATTGCGAATATTAGTAAGCTTAGCTACTTTCCTTATCTATCTAGCTATTTTAATCTTATATTTCTAGACTTCTTCTAGGTGCTCTATAACTAGTAGTTTGTAGGTTTCTTTTATAGCTTTAAAAGCTAAGTTAGTAACTCCCTCTAATTGCACTAGTTTCTTTAGATAAGAAGGATAGACTAGCTCCTGCTTATCTATTAGATCTACGTTGCCTGCTTCTAGATTAATTTAATCTTAGATAGCCTTGTCTTAGGCGTAAAACTCTAGCTAAGTGTACTAGTTTAGCTAGTCTAATCTAGATTTAAGTAGAATCTACCTAGTACTAATCTTTTCTTTAGTATCTATAGTAGTAGGTTTAGAAATTTGTAATAAAGAGGTTAGTATAAGTGTTTAATTGTATTAACAAAGTCCTTAGCTATACTAAGTACACAGGGAGAATCTTCCTTTATAGTCTACAACACTAGGCTTATAACTGTAAAAGTTAAGAGACTTAAGAGATAAACAATTAATAATTAAGAAAGAGAGATTAAATTCTTCTACTAATCTATTAGTTTAACCTGATTGTTTATATATCCTTAATCTAACGCTAGTGACTTAGCGCATCTAGATTTAGATCACAAAATCAGTAATCCAGATCAGATAATCACTAATCTAAGCGGTATTTACCGCGACAAGCTGGAAGTACCAGAGGTCTTGACTTATGCTTGTCTGAACACCACGATCGACTGGAGTGCTCACTCTACCGGCCCGACAAACGACGTTCCAGTCGGCCAGGTATGCGGATTTTTCATCAATGCCACCAGTAACGCACCGACGCTTATGTCTGGCTACATCGTCAGACGCGGGCCCGCCAGAGAAACCGAGCCTGGGGAAGCGCTACTAGTGCGTGTGCTTCCACTGACTGAATTACATACGAAAAAGAGCTACTATGGAACTGGCTCCATTCACTACAAGGACTTCCGAAACACCCTTCTCGACGCCTTGATTGTTTCTGCATATAACGGTTCTCAGAGTGTCTACTCAGGAGAAAAGCCTATAATACACGAATGTATCCTCTCCTGGTGTGTTCAATCTATCGTGTCAAGTTATGCCTGGGGCAACTACCATGAAGAAGTCATAGCTATCTCTCAAAACAGAACGGCCGGCCCTTGGCCGTGGGACAGTTTCGAGGTACCAGAAGAAGAAGGCGGAGGTAGTTTTACCACCTACCTTGAAAACATTACCATTGAAGCACCCAGTGGGAGCCTTAGTCGCATCAATTCGACCACCTCTGCGCAGTTGTTTGGAGCAAGCAACCTCACTGCAGCCAATGCGATGGCAATCTTTGACGACTTCTTTCCATCGTATTACACCACTGATAGTGAATCAGCCACTCCCTCTTTGCGGTACAAGAACTACATGAACGGCCCCAGTATTCGCGCGCTAGACTTCAATCCGTGGCAAGCGCTAAATGATGTTGTCTCTCATATGAAGGGCCTGGCTAGAGCTATGACCAATGCCATGCGTTTAAACACTGAAAGTGTAATAATGGTTCCTGGACAAGCTTACAACAAAAAGCAGTTTGTTCTTGTGCGCTGGGAGTGGCTTACTCTCCTATTCACTCTCCTTGTGCTCAGTCTAGCTTTCCTTATCGCTACTATCATCAGAACGTCGAACGACGCGCATAGTGAGATAGGTATCTGGAAGACGTCAGCTATGCCGACGCTGATCTATAGCCTACCAGTAGAAGTACAGCAAAACCTGAGGGGCTCAACACAAATCCCTCAGGTTGGAGGCAGGGCGCGCAAAGTGAAGATTCAATTGCGCCCAAGTCAAGGATGGAGAGTATCTGATCAATCGCATCTTTTGTCTGTATCAGATAGATTACGAGGTTCTCAGCCTCCTCCTGGATGGATCTGATGGCCTAAACAACAGTGAAATAGTTCTCTCTGTAGTGTGCGATTTCATTCAATTGCGTAATCACTGTTTGACATTTCGTCAGCATAAAGTATACTGAACAAGTGCTCTTTGCCGGAGAAGGCACCCTAATTCTGATGATTGGCTTGTTGTATTCCAAAGCATGTTTGCGATCTGGTGGATCCACTTGTGGTGGGCGCATGCACGCAGGCGCGCGGGAGCTGTGCCGCAGCGCCAACAACAACATCGCGATGACAGCCTAGCGCTGCTAAGCATTGCAATGAGAAAGACCGCACTGGGCGAAAATCGAATATCAACGAGCGTTTATAAACAACGCTTTCACCATGGCATAATCTTAATCAAGTCAAGAGATGTTGCTGTTGTCTTACGGATATCCCAATTCACCTCACCTACCTTATCAGTCGCTATCTACGTAGATTCCGTTTTGAGACTTCAATCTCAGCCGTGAGATTTTCCCGCCTAGATTCGTGCCACAGGGGCTGAAATCGACGACAAAGCGTCCAACGGACACCACCTCGATACATTCTGATAATTTCGCCTCTGAAGAAAAGACATCGCTAGACTTCAGGCAAAGGATGAAACGCAAGCTGGCTGAATATAATGCATAGGAAGATATATGGAGAAGGTGGCTATGCGAAATTACGTGCTGGTTGATCATCGCAACCAGCCTAGGAGCCATTATATCGGCATCTGTGCCCGTATCAGCAACGAGCAATTGGCAGATTGGAACATGCTGCTCACTTTTGCGAACATCCTCGGCAAGTTCGCATCCGCAGGTTTGATAGTGCCCACAACAGAAGTCTTAGGCCAGCTCAAATGAAATTGATTTAACGACTCTCCAAAGCCATTTGGGACTACGATGTCTTCGACAAAGCTACTCGCTGACCATGGGGCGCTGCGTTGTTATTTCTTTAGAACGAAGGGGCGCTCATTAGCGGCTCTAGGAGCTCTGTTGATCGTTCTTCTGCTCGCCATCGTCACATTCCTGCAGCAGGTCGTCACTCTGCCTAATGTTTAGTCTTTACAAAGCACGCACGGTGAAGTCCCACAGACAGTTCAATGCAACACAGATCTCTGGCGGGTTACCAGCGAAAGAGTGGTGCTTTCCGCAGAGGACAAGGATATTGGGCTTCTTGCGCGGAAATACTTCTACGGCAACGGCACTCAGCCCATACCATTTGGTAGTGGGGTCAGACCGGACATACCTCTCGTAAGCTAGACACATCCATCTAATTTATCGGTTTTCAATCTCACAGCATTGACTGACCGCCTCTTCCTAGTCTTGCCCGACAAATAACTGCACTTGGCCTGTGTACGAGACCTTTGGGGTCTGCAGCAAATGTACAGACATCTCTAGCTATCTTACACATGACTGTGTCGAGGGCCGATTGGACTGGGCTTCCAACCTACCTGGAGGCGAATTTGGCATTGAACACACTTACCTGAACGCGATTATGTGCGGCTACTTCTTCAACACTAGCAATGATATCGCAGTGATGATGGCCGGCTACGCCATTGACCGCACCACCACCGCTCCAAACGGGGCCCTTATCATGAGGACATTGCCAGGACTTTCGATACACGAGAAGAAACCCTTATTTGTCAACGGATCCATCAATCTTCCGCACATCCGCAACCCGATCACAAATGTGCTGACCGCTTCTTCGGCAGATGGCGCAGTGGCTTCTGTGTACAGGAAAGAGCCCCCAATTGCACACGAGTGCGTCTTGTCATGGTGTGTCCAGACTATCAAATCCTTATACTACGAGGGGACCTATCATGAGGTGATTATGCAAACGCGCACAAACACTACGGTAACGCAGAATCTTTGGGCGGCCAAGCAGATCGTAACCGCATTCCAAAACGGCACTGAGATCGATTATACGGAGAACGTTGTCATCAAAATGGGCGAGTCACTCAACGGCAAGATAAGCGACTTTGGCTTGTCCAATGACTCTGTCTGCGCTCAAATGATGCCGTCGACGACATGTTTCCTGCCTACTACACGATCAATCCAAACAAGACTGAGCCCGTGTTGAGATACTACACTTGGAGACAAGGTCCAGCCTACAACCGACCGCTCGACTTCAATCCATGGCTTGCTCCGAACAACATAACCCGTGACATGAAAAGACTGGCAACCGCAATGACAAATTTGTATCGATCAGTCGGTACTTCAAACAAGGTGGTGTCTGGTTCTCCATACACTCGGGAAGTGTTCATCTATGTGCAATGGGAATGGCTTATCTTCCCGATCATCCTCTTTCTCTTTAGCCTCGTGTCCTCTTTGTAACTATCATGGAGACATCGAATGGGTCGACAGAGATGTGGAAGACGTCCGCCATGTCGACCCTCATCTACGGCCTCCCCAAGGGAATGCAGGCGCAGCTGAACGCAACCACAACGTGGAACCACCCCAATGCTGAAACGAAGAGACTACGCGTCAAGCTATCGATCCGTGCTGGCTGGCGAGTGTCGGGCCAGAGCTTCTTGCGGTCATCGTCAGTGCTTCCGGTGCGCAAGAATCAGCCACCGCCTGGGTAAACGTGAATATGAGGTGTAGATGTAGTCAAACTTGAGGAGGTAATTGTTCCTGGTGATGGATATATACTGCGCACTTCTTTCCGCTTTACAAGCCTGTGTTTTCTTCTTCTCCGACATACATGCCTCGACTTCGTCTACTAGAATCTGAATACTCGAGCTGCTCCATCGAGCGACACCCAGCCTGTTGTACATCTCCAGGCGACAGCTCAGCTCAGATGTCGAACTGGCCGTAGGCGACGCTTACAAAGGTCTTCTCCCATCTGTGCATGCTACAAACGCTTCATCCCCACTTCGTCGTTTGTACAGTAGCCATGACGGCAGGCGCTTACTTGTATCCTTGCAGCAGGTTCATGATGCTTATGGTGGGCTACTCCGTGCGTGTTCGTAGGAACAAGCCCGTTCGTCTTTCCCGGGATGAGCCTTGGCATTAAAACAGACTCTGACGTAGTAGCATGTGAGACTGTAGCCTTGCCAGGGCGATGTTTTCCAGGCGGGTGTGGATAGGAATGCAACCATCGTCTCTCGGGATGTTCCACTCTTGGTTGCAGAGTCGCTCACACAAGCCGCCCAATCAACAAACTCCCATCGCTCTCACTAGCCACGAGGCCTTCGTTTCCATACACTGTGTATGCCGGCTTTGGTAGCATGGGGCTGTCGCTCGTCCAACTGTCCTGACTCGTATGCCTCGCCTCTGACGTCATATTCATTTCCTGTTCGACATGTATCTCGGGGACGACATTCCTTTTTCTGCCTGTCGCAAAAGGGTTAAGAAAGCGCGACTTGACCGCGCTCGGTTCCGGTGCAGAAACCTTTGGCAGACTAGGTGGTGCCTCGAGCGAGGTGCATTCAATAAATTCATCGCCACGGGACGAGTGCGAGTGCTTCCGTACGTCGTGGCCGCTGCTCATGCCGACGTTCGATCCGCGATGCACGGTACCGTTTGCGGAGCTGAACTTGCGATGTACGATGTCGTCAAGTACGGATTTAAAATCGTCGAGGAAGATGGTATCGGAAGCGCACTTGAAAACGAGTGCGAACCGCCAGTACGGGTTTATCCCACTGCTAGCTGTCACGCGGGCGGCGGAGATGGCGGCGTCAGTAAGGAGGAAGGCTATGGAAAGGAACTAGTCGTTGTCAGCAGCTGAGTAGCATGCGAAAAGATGAGGCGCATACCATGCACAACATCATGATGCCAAATCTCGAATTGATGCGGATCAAGGCCCAGATCTTAAATCCATACGTCTTCTTGATCGCGTCGATCAACTTCCAGGTTGTGAAGATCCACCAAGGATCGCGCACTAAAGCTTCCCAAGGACGCATACGGACATTGGCATCTGAGCCAAGTCCGTTAAAGTAGGAGAAGTTAGACCAGGCTTCGGCAACCCAGAAAGGCTGCACACAGAGCAGGGTGATGATGAACAAGCGTGACCCCCATTGAGGAAGGAAGGGTCTGATCTTAAGCCAGGCGACAACGTTGTGGAGGAAGTATGAGATGAACAGCAGAGTTGCTGTCGCCGAGAGGTACCAGCCATAGTAGGGATCTTTGACAAATATGAAGGTTCCGTGCCAGAGGGCGAGAACTAGCTGCGACTGATTAGCAGGTGCGCTTGGTTGACGACACTGGTTGGGAGTTTACCTCAAGCAAGATGAGCTTGTGCAGCCATATGCCAGACCTGTAGTTGCAGAACACGATCAGGATCAAGATGACCAGGCTTCCGACGTTGTAGCCTTGCGCCCATGCTTCCAGAAACCCTCCTTCTGTTGACAGGCTCGATCGCATGGGCGGCGACGTCCGTGTCGAGGCCTCCGGAATAGGCCGCGGAACACGTTGATGCAGGATTGACAAGGTGGACATGGTGAAAGGAGCCATGGCTGATGCGGTTTACATTTCAAGCTGTCGTCGAAGACTAGAGGGTTTTCCAAAACATAACATGGGGCTGTGGAGCGCATGTAAATGCCCGGACGTTGATGAATTGCCGGTCAGACGGGAGGGACGCAGGGCAAGACAGGGTTTCGCAACGCTGACGGTGGTGCAAAAGGACGAAGACATGGGAAGTGTCGGTGTGGGGGGTGATGCCTCATTTAATCCAGCACACGACGCTGACGTTGCCAGTCGCGGACCTTCGCAGTGGTATGATAGACGGTCCAATAGCCCGAGTGGCTCGGTGATTGCTACGACCAAGGCGGCCTGTCGGCCAAGGCGAAGCTGTCATGGTGCTTACCGCGGCGACGATCTGCGCTTTGCCTTGGTTCCCCTTTGGAGGCTCCGGGAACAGCAAATCATGCACTTCCTGAGGGCCGCATCGCGTTTAGTCAACACAACCGATGCTGTCAAAGCGCCCTTAGCCAGTCACGTGGGTGTTTGGAACGCGCAACGGGTCAAGCAGTCGCGGTGGCAGAAAGCGTCGACCGCTGGTGATCGGCGGTGGCTTGCAGGATGATGTGGGTGGATTGCCTGTACTGCAACCCTCCACAACTCGTGTCAGGACCTCACCCACCGATCGACTGTCTGTTGCAGTATTCTCCGGTCAGCTCCTTTGATGTTGACTGGTTTCGCAATTTGTGTCTGAGGTAAGCAACCATAGTCGTGCAAGGATCAAGTGATGCAGGCGGTAAGGCGAGGGTCTGCATTTCCCGAGCCATTATTGCACAGGGTTTCATCGAATCTGGGGCCCCAGTACAAGGAGTATTGTAAAGGAGGCGGCGCGGGAGGGAGATCAGCAAGGCAGTCTTGGGGCGCCCGACAGTGAGTGCAGGGCTCGAGCCTGTTCAGACTTGCGGTCGAACGACAGGACGAAAGGAGCAGATGACGTCTCGGTCGCGTATGGAGAGTGGAGCCCTGGCCAGTGCGGTCGCGCTTCCATCCCAACTATTGTATGTACTATGTACTGGGCATCTACCGTCTGATGTTCTTTGTACCAAGTACTACACCAGCACCATGTCGCAGACACTCACACCACGCATAGCACTTCGCTTGAGCTCAAGAAGCTCGTCGACTGCCTCTGCGCGATGGATTGAGTCGCCGTGTCGTAACTTGTGAGGAGAATGTCTGAATGTTCCCATCATCCATAGCTCACACCACCCAGCTGTGCTTTCCACGCTTCCTCCCCATTGTGCGCCCCCAGGACGCTGCGCAGCTTCTCCAAGTTTCCGCCTCTATGGAAGAAGGCCGGCAAAGCCAACAAGTCACATGCCAAAACCGATTCGAGCCCGCCCGTTGGCCAGGCCGGCGAACCCACGCCCACCGACGACATCTACGACATGGCAGAGCTCGAGGCTTCGATTCTGAAGGCGATTGAGAAGCTCACACACGATCTTGGTCAGCTGAGGAGCGGAGGCCGGTTGAACCCGGACATTGTCGAGAACCTGAAGGTGCAGCTCGGCACAGCAGGACAGGGCAAGGAGACGCTACGGCTGGGCGACATTGCACAGGTAGTCCCACGAGGGAGAGTCCTGAACATCATCTGTGGAGACGATGCAGTAAGTGCGACTGCCGCTTATGAAACGCGACTGCTGACACCGCGCAGCACATCAAGCCCGTCACCACCGCCATCGCCGCCTCGCCCCACTCCCTCACGCCGCTTGCGCCCGAGCAAAACAACCCTCTCACCATCCAGGTGCCCCTCCCACCACCGACCGGCGACACGCGCCGCGACGCCATCGAGGCGGCGAAGAAGGCGGCGGAGAAGGCCGACGCCATGGTGCAGCGCGCACGACAGGAACACAACAAGCTGGTCAGGAAGTACGAGGTCAACCGGGACGTGCGTCCGGACGATGTGCAGAAGTCGAAGAAGCGCATGGAGGAGGTGGTCAAGAAGGGCCACGACGAGGTCAAGCGCATCACCGATGGAGCGAAGAAGGTGCTGGAGAGCCAGTAGAGGTGTTCTTGCGTGTGCATATCAAAGAACAGTCAAGACTCCCATGTAAGGTTAGATCATGCTCGTTAGGCACGGATACAAAAGAGATTCTGCACCGGCCCATCACGGCTATTACCACGCACCTATCTTTCTCCTCAAACCAATCTGCCTCATGCTTACCGTACAGCAACATCGATCTTGCGAAGCCTGATCACGCAAGAAGCACAGCCTACCCAAGGCGTTTTTTGCTTCTATGTGAGAGTGGGGGAATTGCATATCTGGAGAGGGGGTGTTTTCATAGGTGAATCTGCACACTCGTTACTCCCATCCTTGGTGCTGGAGAGAACGCTGGGAAGGGTGGAGGGTGAACTTTGTATGCAACCAACCAAAGTAGATGCTATCCTCTAGTGCTGTAACGCTACCCTCTGATCGGACCATTTTCCCGAGCCTTCACCACCTCCAACTTCGTCTCCATCAGGTGCTCTGATAACCCCTAAACTCTGCTTCTTCGTCTTCCTCATTGGGCCCTGCATCGTGCTCCTCGCTCTCTTCGTCAAACACCATGCCAGACAGACCCTCCCTTTCGTCTCCAATAAGCGGCGCCCTTTCGCCTTCCTTCCTCGAGAAGTGGCCACCAAGACTGATCGCCAGTGTGCTCAGACCATGGAACAGCGTGCTGCCCAAAACAATGAAGCACACAATGGGCCAGATCAGCGTGATGGTCCTCTGCCGCTTGGGATCCAAATCGGTAGGAGGATGCGGCAAGGGTAGCGAAGTGTCGGTCTCGAGCTGAGCCCTGGCCTCAATGGCCAGGAAGAGTGCGCCGACACCCATGGGTCCAAAGTGGCCGATGAACAGGGCTTCCGTCGTGGTGCGGACGTTGGGCAGCATCTTCGCCTTGTAAAAAGCAAAGACAATGGGTATGCGACGGAAAAGAAGGATGAGCGCCAGCGCGCCGATCAGTTTACCGGGCGTGATGGAGTCGAGCTTGTTGAACGACTCCCAAGGGATCATGGCGCCGAAGAAGACGAAGAGAGCCGAGTTGAGCATGAGGTCTATGACGACCGGCAGTCTTGTGTCTGCTGTCGGAGAGTTGCCGCCGTGTGCAAAACCCCGGCCAGCGCAGAAAGCGACAAGAAAGTCATCGACACCGAGGGTGGATGCGAGGCCGATGGAGAAAATGGCTAGGAGCAAGTAAAACGCCAGGTACGAAGCCTTGCCCATCATCTCACGCTTGTGCGAGATGTGGTAGAGCGAATTGAACGCATGGCCAAGGATGATGCCGATGATGACGCCGACTACGCATTGATAGAGGACTGTGATCAGGAACCACTCCTTGAAGATGTCACCACGTGTGGCCTTGGTCAGAATGTTGAGACCTAGGAACAAGAAGGGAAACGAGACGCCATCGTTCACACCACTCTCGGCGCTCAGCATGTCTCTGATACGCTTGGGCACTCGGGTACTGAATTGACTGTTGGACAAGACCGAGGCAGCCAGGACGGGATCTGTGGGGGTAAGGCAGGCGGAGATGGTCAGCGCGGATGCAAAGTCTGTATCGAAGATGAGCATGATGAAGAGCGCTCCCATGAGCCAGCCAAAGGTCATGACGGGGCCAAGGAGGACCAAAAGCCCCCTCCACTTCTTTTTGAGGTAGCCGTTGGGTAGTTCCAGGCCAACGGCAAAACACTGAACACCGACAACAATGCGCGTAAACTCCTGGATAACCGGATCTTGGAACCCCCAAGCGTACGGCTTCAGCCATGCCAGGCCTTGGGGTCCTACAATGATTCCAAAGATGGTGGCCAGAGGGGGTTCAGACAGATGTAGCCTATTCCTGATCATGAGCGAGAAGAGCGCGTACATGAGCAGGAAAGACGTGAGGATCAGATACGACAGGTGCGGCCCAGTGGGCTCGAGTTGCGACCACATGGCGCTGAACACGGCGATGATGGTCGGAGGGATGTGGTGATGCGCGACAAGGGCCGAAGTCTAGTTACAATGACCGCAAAAACAGGCGCGCGCTGTTGAGGGCCTGGGGCTCAGCACAAGTAAAGCAAACACGAGTGGATGAAATTTTCAGGCGGCGATATTCATGACAGCAGCGTAAGAGGAGGAAAAAAGACTGGGGTGGGGCGGTTGGGAGGTCGAGGTATAGGGCACGAAGAAACAATCCTTCTTACAGAACGGGCGATCAGGGTTATCGATGACGGCACGTCCCGATACGGCAGCCACGCTAGTCGACGTTCCACTGGATTGGGAGCCTAGCCTGCACGTAACTGGATCCTTCTGTAAGCCATGTCAGACCCCACGTCCAAGTGATTCGTGGCTCTGGTACCTGCTTCATGATTGAACGAGCCTATGCATTTGTATTATGGAGTCGCTGCATGTATAGCACGTGACTACGTGATTGCTACCTTTTGTATCAAGCGCCGTGCTGTCGCCCTGAAGTAGGCCCCCAAACGCCCGTCCGCCGATAATGCAACTCAGTCTGTCCGCGAATGTGCGGATGATGTGGTGATTAGAAATACAGGATACGAATCCAACGAAGGAATGCAAATCTGAAGCGTCGGGGCGGCTATATGTCGTCCGGCGGGGAGTTGAAGAACGAGACTCGTAATCGATGCAGCTGTGGCGAGTTAGCGGGTGCATGCCATAGAAAGAGCGAGGACGTAGGTACCGATGGCAGCTTGGGGATGACGACGGCTATCGTGGCTAGACAGTTGACGATGAAATAGGTGCTATCGTAATGCGTGTAATGTGTGCTAACCAGAAATAGCGCAATGGGGACGAAGAGCAAGAACTTCTTTGCCGGGGTGTACTGGTCACCGTTGTCAATCTGCTCCCACATGTTGAGGTTGTCGTAGGCGCCCGAGTTGAAGTCGAAGGGGACACCGCGGACGTAGTGGAACATGAGGTAGGAGCCGGCCATGTACGAGAGGTTGACGAGCGTCCAGGACGTCTCCTGCGACATGCCTGGGATGATGTCGAAGAGGATCTTGCCGATGAAGATGAGGACGAAGTGGATGATCCAGGCGCCTGGATTTGCAAGTTAGCCTTCCCTTTCTTCCTTTCTTGCTTGATTTTTTTCCTTGTTTCTCGCTCTCTCTCTCTCTCTCTCTCTCTCTCTCTGTTTCCCCCCCTCTGTGTGTAGAGACTCACCCTTTGCATTCACCCACTCGGCGTTGAGGTTGGGCAGGGCGGCCTGGTCGCTCAGCTGCTCGAGGGACTCGGGTGGTTCTTTGTAGACAAGACTACTGCTACGCCGCCTCCGGGCCTCCTTTGCGTCGAGGGACATGTTGCCGTTGGGGGAGCGGTCGGGGCTCAGTCGGTGGGGCCGGGGGTCGCCAGCGAAGCTCAGGCGGGAGGTGCGATTGAGGAGTATGGGTGACAGTTTGGCGGTTTGGGGGGGATGTTGGGCAAGCGGTGGGAGGGGACACGGAGGGAGGGGCTGCTCAGGCCGAGGACGGGCAGCAGGGTAGCGCTGGGAGGGGGAGGGAGTGTCAGCAGGGCGGTGGACGTGGCGGCGGGCTCAGGGTCTTACTGTGTAGCGACGACGTAGCGTTTGGGGGGGATTTGCCGGAGGGACCGGGGGCAGGGGGGAGGGCGTGTGAGCGAGCGGGCAGAGAGGGCGAGTGACGGCGGGCGGTGGATGGCGTGGATGGCGTGGCGGACGGGGGGGCGGTGGGCGGTGGGCGAGCCGTGGAGGAGAGGGTGCAGAGCGAGCCAAGGCAGCAGCGAGGCGGGCGGGCGGGCGTGGACGTGGCCGTGGCCGTGGATGGACGTGGCCGTGGAGTGGACGTGGACGTGGACGTGGGTGCGGGTGCGGGCGCGGGCGAGGGCTCTCCTGGGACGAGACTCGAGAGGTGAGTGAGTGAGTGATTTCGCCTGGACTGGCAGGGACCACGCCGGAGCTCGAGTGCAGGGGCCACCTAGGAACCTGGCACCTCCGCCCGACTCACCAGCGACCAACGACCAACGACCGACGACCGACACCGACGACCGACGACCGTCACGAACGACACGCCTCGGCTTCCCGTCGCGACTCACCACCAGGACACCACATCCACCATAACACATTCACAACGCCACATATACGACGCCACATCCACCACACTACCTCCACCACACTACATCCACCACACTACCTCCACCACACCACATCCACCACACCCACTACACCACACCCACTACACCACCCTCACACCATGGCCACCGAGGCCCCCCAGCCCCCAGACACGGCCGTCCACGATGCCCCCCAGCTCCCCTCCCAACCACCACTCCAACCCGAACAGGCCGCCGACGCCGCCGTCCAGAAGCCGCCCGTCAAGCGCTCGTGGAGGTAGGCACACACCGAACCCCCGCCTCTCCGCGCATCCACACCGCTAACCCAACCCGCAGGCGCAAGTACCGCAAGATGCGCATCAAGTTCGACGACGCCATGAGCCAGAGCAACCACCTCATCATGGAGGAGTGGAAGGCCATGGGCACCGCCCGCCGCCTGCAGGCCGAGAACGACCAGCTGCTCGACGCCCTGCTCGACTTCAACACCCAGCCGCGCGTCTCGGCCCGTCAACGCTTCGACCTGTCCGACCCCACCAGCTCCGTAGGTAGTCCCTCGCTGCAACCTGCGCCACCACCCGCTAACCACCACCGCCACCAGACGCCTGCCCTCGCCCCCACGCCTGCCCTCACCGCAGAGGCCGCCCAGCAGCGCCTGCACGAGCTGCGCGAACAGCTCAACGCCGGCACCATCACCCCCGACCAGTACACCCACCACGCCGACCAGCTGCACACCGCCCAGGCCATCCAGCACGTGCAGACGTCGCTCGCCACTCTCGAAGCTACCGTCCCCCACACCACCCTCACCGACTTGTCTACTCTCCCGGACGGCATCGATCTCAGCGAGCACGCCCCCGGCTACATGTCGCCCGCCCACGAGGAGGAGTACCTGCTTGCCCTCGACCAGCTGCTCGACGATGCCGCCTTCGACCCAGCCAACCCCCACACCCGCACCCTGCACCTCGGCCCCTCGCAACCGCCGCTCAGCGAGAAGGAGCTCACCATCCGCAACCCAGACAGCGTCTACAGCTGGCTGCGCAAGAACCAGCCCCAGGTCTTCCTCCAGGACAAGGACGCCCCCCACCACGACAATGTGTCCGAAAAGGCCGCACCCAAGGGCGGCAGCAAGAAGGCGCGCCAGTCCAACGTCGGCGGCGGCGGCAGCGGCACGCCGGGGCCCAAGGACGACCACGATGGCGACGACTCGGCAGCGCCAGAGGCCAAGGCCAAGGGGAAGAAGGGCGGAGGCAACCCCGACGACACGGCCTACCGGCCCAAGGGGGGCAGCAGCAGGCCTGCGAAGCGCAAGAGAGAAGCTGGGGAGGGTGAGACCAAGGGTGCCCGTAAGAAGAACCGGCCCAGCGCTGCAGCTTCCGCGCCTGTTGTGACGGGGTAGTGTGTGAGTGGTATTTGTATTTTTTTAATTTCTTTTCCATGTATGAGCATTTGGGAATTGGCGTAATTGGGTCAGAGAGATACCCTTGGGACATGGTTTCGCGCTGAGGTGAGAATGTTGGAAGAAATGGTTCTTTGTAATGGATATGCAGTGCCAAGGATAATAGTAAAGACATTCAATACGTATAGACTAGATTTTACAATAATAGCAAAGAGTTTAATTGTTATTGTATTTAATATAGCACTAAATTATGTAGTTATAACAAAAGAATAGATGTTAACTATTTTAATACTATATAAACAGCACTTGTTACACAACAAAAGTAGAAGAATGATTAACATATAATACTATACGTACATTACTAAAATGTATAATAATAGCAAAAGACAATATCTTAAAATGTTGTAATATTATTTATACAGCACTTGGTTATATAACAATAGTAGAGGAATATAGTAGAATGTTTTCTACTATACATACAGCAAAGTTTGTACGATATAGTAAAGAACAGATGTAACCTATTCTTATGCTACATGCTATGCTTTCTCCACTACACACCCTGTACACATCACACATCAACACACTCTCTATGATACACTACGCTCTGCACTCCCTACATCACTTCCTCCTCGGCGCCTCGACCAAGACAGGTTCAGCGTCTTGCAGAAACGGCAAACTGGTATCAATCACCGTCTTGCCATGCACCAACTCTCCATTCCCAGCCCTTAGATCATGCAACCTCGCCTGCTCGGCCCGCTTCTCCGCCAGGTACTTCTTGCGCTCGGGCGTCAGGACCCAGGCCTGGGGGAACTCGTGTCGCACCTTGGGCTTGTGGTGGCGGAAGTCAAACGGCACGTCTTCGAACGTGTCGGTGCTGTCTTTGGCCTCGGCGAGAAGCGATTGAATCGTTTCGCCCAGGAAGCGCTTGTTCTGCGTTTGCGTGTCGAATTGCTCGGTCGATAGCTTGATCAGGTCCGACGACGGGTTGTAGCGGGGTCCCGAGAGCTTGATGAATTTCGCGCGTTGCGAGCTGGTGAGACCGAGGTCCGAGGGCGAGAATTCTACCACGACTTTGTTCGCTGCTGGGTGCGATTCGCCTAGGTACGACGTGTAGCGGAAGCGGAAGGGCGTGGATGCTGTGGGGGGTTCGAAGGGGCGAGCGAGATCTAGGAAGTGTTAGTATTTCTGGTGATGCTGGTGATGGTGATGATGTTGATAATAAGAGGCCTGCTGGTGATGGTGATGATGATGATGATGATGATGATGATGATGATGATGATGATGATGATGATGATGATGATGATGATGATGATGATGATGATGATGATGATGATGATGATGATAATAGGCGGTGCAGCTTCATGCTTATAACGTACGGCTCAGAAGAGGCAGCTCCCACGCAATCAGGCGTGCGTACTCCCTCAGCTCGCGGTGCTTCTGCAGCTCGCCGTGGCCGTGGCTCGTGATGTCGTCGCCAAAGTAATCCTCATCAGGCCCCATCGACTCCTCGCCCTCGGCCCAGAAGCCCGTCTTGATGCGGAACGGATCGTCTTCGACAAGCTCAAAGTGCTCGTCCCGCTCCAGCTCAAAGTCGGTCGCAAACGGCATGCCCTTCTTGCCCCTGCGCACCGCATCGTCGACCACGGCCGGGTCCAGCGCCTTCAGGTCCTCGGCCAGCTTCTGCAGCTGCGCCGCCGCCTTGTCCGGCGTGTTGGCCCACGAAGACTCCAGCACTGGCTTGGCGGGGGCTTCAGGCTCGCGCGCGGGTCCGTCGTCGCGGTCGGCTCTGGCGCACCGCCTGGCTGTCATCGACAGCGGCCGTTGCCATTGCCGTGTGTGTTTGGCTGTTGATTGAGCTGCCGTCGAGGGGGCACAGCGCCGCGACTGCAGCAGCAGTCTCCGTGTTACTGACGCCATGCTGCTGGCGATGGGAGATGCGTGCATCGTCAACTTTTCGCCCTCGCCGGCTGCACCCCCGGCCTCTGGCTTGGCGTCTGCGCCACAACAGCCACAGCAGCACGTCCAAGCTGGAGCGTGGGCACAACGCTTGATTTGCTCTCCTCCACATATCGCCAAAACAGCACAGACATGGCTGCTTCGTGGAGTTGGACACCAGCCTCCAAACTGTGCTTCGTCACCACCGGCGCAACCGCCCCCTTCACAGCGCTGATCGAATCCGTCCTGCGTCCATCATCTCTTGATGCACTGCTAGAACACGGCTTCACCCATGTGCTCATTCAATACGGCTCGGCTAAGGACGTGTTCCTCCAAGCCGCCACCAGGGCTCGGTCCCACGTGCAAAAGACGAAGCAGACATTGATCATCGATGGCATCGACTTCAACCCAGCCGGCTTGCAGGCCCAGCTCACACTCGTCCACCAGTCCAAGGGCCTTGTCATCTCACATGCTGGGTCTGGATCTATCCTCGAGGCTCTCCGCTACCAAATCCCACTAATCGTTGTACCCAACACGAGTCTGTTGGATAACCACCAGGAAGAGCTCGCCGTTGCTATGGAGCGCTCAGGATACCTGCTCAGAGGCCACGTCGAGTGCGTACTCTAAAACCCTTCTTTTGTGTGTTGTTTAGAGCTAATGTCTGTTATCAGAGATTTGAGTCCGGCTGTTCGCAAGTCTGGCGAGTTTCGCAACAACATGTCGCAGTTTCCTCCCATTACCAGCGGACAGCACAGGGAAACCAAGAGCTTTGCCGCGGTTATGGATGAGACTGTAGGCTTCTTGGATTGATCATGTACCAATTGGGTCTCTACGTGTTCCGCTCCCATTCGAAACTGGACATGGACATGGTGAATCGCCAAAAGTAATCGCGCCATCCACATGTCCCGATTCCTCATCTCATCTGAAGAGGATACGGTCAAATCCGCAAAGCTCCGCGGTCAACATGTTCGCCTTGTCACATGGCAGCGACCCTGTAAATGGTGTAGAAGATAAGCATCGAAGCCTGTCATCATCAAAAACACCGTTGGGACTTGATGACGGGATCTTGATGGTGACGCCCCGCACCTCGTACTCCCAGTCGCTCACCCCAATGTTGTACAACTAGACCCGGCTCATCAGCCACAGTTGAGCGCGTCTCTTCCGGCACGTTCTCAAATCTTCTACGCAAGTTTGGTTCAGCATGACGTACAACTATCGCGACATGTGGATTGCTTCATCAACGCTCGTACGTCCTTGGTTGCTGCAGTGCAGCTTCCATCAATATCCGCATCAGCAGTCACTATATCAGCTCATCTTGTGCATTGAGACGAGACTGCAAAGACTGGCAAAGCCCATGTAGCTAATAACTTCCAAAGGACGATGTGCTACTTCCTGTGCGCTGGAGCCCAGGCGCGACGGCTTCAAGTAGATACTCAATCGAGCAGTCACAACATCTTCGTCATACAGCTGCTTCCAAACGTTCCACCGTGTGCAGGCACTTTGAACTTCGACCCCGGGTACAAAATTAAATACCTGGCTTGATCCTGATGCAAACCTCACAACACACCAACCAACCTTGGTTTTTGAACTTCAGCATCTCTCCAGTCCTCAATTCACATTTGTCTCTCTCGACTCTCACGCCCGCTGAGGATCAGAAAACTGCTCAAGCATGCAATTACGGGGCATCTTGCCAGCCATCCTGGCTAGTGCGGGTGCTCTTGTACACGCAGCACCGTCGAGGTATATCACCTACACACACAACAAGCTGCGCTGATGACTGACTGAACACAGCACATCGCACAAGAGAGGTGTCGATTTCCAATGGGGCAGCACCAAAGTTCATGGTGTCAACCTTGGAGGATGGCTAGTCCTTGAACCGTAAGTTCCCTCGTACTTTCACATGTCCTCGGCTAACACTCAGTGCAGTTTCATCACACCTTCCATCTTCGAATCTCACAGCACCCCCGACTACCCTGTCATCGATGAATGGACCCTCTGCGAGAAACTTGGCAGGCAAGGCTGCTACCGCGCTCTCCAACCCCACTGGGACTCGTTTGTCTCTCTTCAGGACTTCCAAAAGATCCGTGATTCTGGCTTCAACATGGTCCGCATTCCCGTCGGCTATTGGTCTTACGTCGAACCCTGGGGTCCCTTCACTCCAGGCGCCGCACCTTACCTAGATCGAGCCATTACCTGGGCACGCGAGACGGGGCTCAAAGTTGTCATCGACCTGCATGGTGCACCGAAGAGCCAAAACGGGTTCGACCACAGCGGTCAGAAGCTGGCGTATCCGGGCTGGGGCGATGCAGATAGTCTGGCGTACACGCATCAGACACTGAAGATCCTCAATGACAAGTATGCGAAACCGGACATGCAGGACGTTGTCGTTGCCATCCAGCCCCTTAACGAACCATTCCTGGCTATGGTCTCGCAGGACATGGTGAGGCAGTTTTATCGCGATGCATTCTACAACCAGCGCGCAGTGAGCGATACGCCGATCATGTTCCACGATGGATTCGCCGACCCGAGCTGGATGAATGGGTTCCTCACGCCCCAAGACGACGATGCTCAGGGTGTGGTTGTCGATCACCATCAATATCAGATCTTTGGTGGTGGCCTTGTAGGCATGGGCGTCGACCAGCACCTGGGCATGGCGTGTAACGCTGTAAGTTTCTGCCTCCATCATACTGCTTGTACCGCACTGACGGTGTCGTGACAGGTGGATACCTACGCTACGTCTGACAAGTGGACTATTGTCGGCGAATGGTCCGGTGCTCTTACCGACTGCGCCCGTCATCTCAATGGCTTTGCGTCTGGCTCCCGCATGGAAGGTAGCTTCGCTGGCGCCTCCTACATCGGCTCCTGCAGCGGTAAGTCGGGTCGAGTTGACGCCTGGTCTCCAGACTGGAAAGACAGTGTGCGCAGGTACATTGAGGTTCAGCTCGACGCCTTCGAAGCCAAGACGCAGGGCTGGGTGTTTTGGAACTTCAAGACGGAGGGCAGCGCTGGAGAGTGGGACTTGTTCCAGTTGCTTGATGGTGGAGTGTTCCCGCAGCCCCTTTGGGATCGCAAGTTTGACAAGTATTGCACAAACTTTTGAGAATTAGGTGTCAAGGACGACAGGACTGGTGTTTGCAGTAATGGGTGGCTGTTGAACAAGGATGACGAGGGGCATACAGGATAACAAGATGGTATGGTGAAGCTATGTGTGTATACTAGGTTACATCATGCATGAAGTATATAATGACAAGATAGCGACTAGCTGCGTTTGTCTCGTGTCTTATCGGATGCTATCACATGGCTACGTTGGTTATGGTTGACCGTAGTATATCATCCTGAACATTGCAGACCCCGTCAGTTCACTCATCCACAAGTTCTACGATGTCGCCAAACTCCCGGAACAGCCATGAATGGAGGTCTTTGAAAGCATCTGGAACCTGCTGAGGTTCTTCTTCTGCATTCAGCTCGACAGATAGTGTTGGAATTTGATCCTTGATTGAGACCTGCTTGCGACGCGTGAGATCCTCAGCTTCCAGAGCTGTAGGATTTTCGATCAGATTGAATAGGTCGCTCATAATGTCACCTTCGTTCATCTCGTCTTTCGAGCTCAAGTCGGTGTACTGAGCCATATCCTTTCCTTGCTGCACATCTCCGAGCTCTCGATCCGGAAGTGCTGATTCAGTTGGCCGGGTATCTTCGGTATGTCCTACGGGGCTGCTGGTGCTGTGGAAAACTGGGGGTCTTGGCTTCGACACTTTTACTTGAGTTATGGGTACAACTGAAGTCGTCTGCTTTGGAGCGTCAGGACTGACGTCCTCGGCCAAGGCGAAATCAATATTCAGTGGGAAACCGACATCCTCAATGATTTCTGCAACGTCGATAGCACTTGGTACATTATGATCCTTCTTGCTTGATGCGTTCACCGCGTACGATTCTTGCAGATCTTGCGAGTCTATGAGACCCACGATGGCTTCGCCAAATACTGAATCGTCGTCTCCAAATGTTTCTGATCTGCGAGAGGCGACGGGTGATGTATCAGAAAAGTGGAATGAAGTCATATTGTCGGAGTATGTTGGCTGCGTCTGAACGTCACGGGCAAACTCATCTATTCCGAGATCGCCGTACTCGCTCGAAAGCTTGGAGTCTGTCATATTTGACTGGCTGAGGAACGAGAGCTGGTGCTCGCCACCTTCCCCGTAACAGTAAGCGGGCTTTTTGTGCATGACGGAGTGGAGAGAAGACGGCATGTCTTTCTTCTGCACGCTCTTGTGGAGCTTGTGAAGGTCCCCATAGTTGCGCGGCCCGCTGATGGGATATTCATTCTTTTGTTTCTTTTCTTGCTGGGTAAGATCCAATTCCTCGATTACAGTCGAGCTCTTTCGCTTCGATGTTTGGAGTTGCAGCTTAGTTTGCATTTTGGGCTTTGGTTGCATTGAGCCTTTGGAAGGTGGTTGATCATGATGTTCATCGGTGGAAACACGCTTGGGAGCAGCTTTCTTTGGCGGCTTGTCCATACCGTGTTTGCAACAGTAATGTTTGCAAGCCTCCCTGTCTTTGCATTTGTGACTGCAAGCCCACCTGCCATTAGAAAGCTGCACAGGTGCGGCGCCATCAGCATCTTCGGCAGTGGAAACTTTAGCTCGGCCTTGTTGTTTTGCTGACTTATTCTTGGTAGTGTTGTTCCTTGTAATGACATCTGTCGGGTTTGCGAAGTTATCAATATGCTCGAAATCAAGGTCTCCGCACAAAGCTTGAGCCAAAGTATCGTCATCGATGTCAGGGTCTCCAAAGTCATCGCTCGCAGCTGATTTCTCCCGTTGTATTGGGACGTTCTCGATTCGACGCCTGGACATGTTCGGCTGGTGGGTTGGTGCAGGCTCCAATGGTTTTGCAGCCTTAAGCGGAAACATTGACGGGGCTATCTTTGGGGTTACAGTTGCGCCTCGCATGCTTCCCGCTACAGAGCTTTAGCTTTAGAGTCACAGGAGTAGGCCTCACTCACCGATGCCTTCGCACATGAGATAACAGTTGATCTTCTGATCTGGACCTGTCAATAACGCCGGAAACACTAGGCTTTGTCCAACGCCGAGCTTGGGACCACTAGCAACAATTAGCTTGCTTTAGACAGAAGTGCAGGTTGAGCCTCACTTGATTCGAGCAAAGTGAACCTTGCGTCCGTCAGAAGTTTCTGCCAGCAGACATACATAGATCAATTTGTGGGCAAATCTGTCTGGAGGCTTCTCATTGATGAAGCCAATATCGGCCTTGACTTGGATCTTCACTCCTTCTGGTGTCTTTGTGACCTTTACACGAGGTTAGTAGTTGCTGCATCAGCTTGAGTAGAGGAGCATACAGATGCTGGCTGGATATGGAGCGACACACGAAGCTTTGGGAACGACTTCAGAGCGTCGAGGATTGTAAGACCAAAGGGCGGGTTCCTTCCAACGATCGTGTCGATGCGTCGCGCGTCAGTAGCCTCGAGATCCTCGATACTTCGTATACCAGCATTCACAAGCTTTCGGACCGAGACAACGCCTATAGTAGGAACTTGAATCATTTGCAAAGGGCTGTCATCCCAAGCTTTTGATCCTAGACAGCGTTCCAACATCAATGCACTGTGTATACTCACTGAATCTCCAGAGCATATCTGACAGTCTATGATGCACCTGATCAAACTGCTAGTCGACTTGAAGATCATCGCCAAATCTTGTAGGTACTGTTGTTTGTGCTTGCCCACTTCACCGTCCCACGAGATATCTGTTGCGCCGAGCACTGACTGTATAATAAGCGACACCTTTTGAGCAGGTAAATCTAGATTGACTGGTATTGGAAAGCGAATGGATGGTGATTTGTTCAGAGTCTTGTAGAGACTCTTTTCACCTTGACGAAAGCGTATCTTCGAGAACTCGCTTGCTTGGGCGATTGCAGAAAGCTGTAAAATTTGCAGGTTAGTGGGTGCTTCACAGAGATTGAGTTGCGTGGCTTACGATTTCCGATAACGTCGATTTTGGTTGGAGGCCCATGAAAACTTTCATCGTTTCGAAGTGAACGTAGTAACGTGCCATAGCGTGGCCATACTCGGTGCATCGGAAATGCTGTTCACCTGTGGCGAGATGATGCTCTCGCAGAAGAGCGATATCACGGAAACAGATGTCGTCCACTTGTTCCTGGATACCTTGACCACTGCGCGAGCCTTCGAGCTTGTAATAGACTGGGTTTTGCTGAAGCCGAACGTAGAGGAAAGTACCTGTGAGCCACTTCCTGGCCGAGTCCAGATCTCGAATTGTGCCAAGGACGATCTCAGCGTTCATGTGGTCGATAAGGTTAAGGTGTAGTTTGCTCTCGAGCACCTCTTCCCCAGTAGCCAGCGTCTCATAGCGCCGGACTTTGGTTTGTCGAGTCATGATAACCGCAACGGCGCTGTCGTCAAATTGGGGCCGACCAGCACGACCAAGCATCTGCATCATCTCCAGATCCGAGTACTCCTGCATTCCATTTTGGGTCCACGACATTGTGTTCTTGATGATAACCAGATGGCATGGTAAATTGACTCCAACGGCCAATGTTGACGTGCAGCAAACGACGCTGATATCGCCCTGCAGAAAGCCTTTCTCTACCTCCATTCGATCGTCAAAGTCAAGACCAGCATGGTGAAAGGCTACACCTGAAGCAACTAGCTCGCGCAAAGCTTTGTTTTGAAGACGTGGAGCTTGTGCTGGGGAGTTCCAAAGACGATCACAATCACCTCTGGAGCCCCACCAGTTTGCTATGAGCTTCGCAGTGTTGACGGTGGAGTTTCTCGTGGCACAGAAGACCATCATCGGCTTCCGTTCCGAAAATTTGAGGATGACTTCTGGCAGCCTGGCATCAAGTTGCTTCTCGAAAGCGAAGTCATTGTTGTTGTGGCAGACGTATCCACAGACATGTCTTCTCAACTTCACAGGGCGAAATTCTTCTCCGAACTTCTCCTTGGAGGCAGGAATATGTGGTTCTGCAGAGTTCTTTCCCAGCCAAGACGCTACATCGTGGAAGTTAGGAACGGTGGCTGACAGCGCCACAAAACGGACATCGGTGCCGATGGACTTCATCCGTGACACTACGACCTCGAGTACAGCGCCGCGGTCCTCTTTCAGGATGTGAACCTCATCAATCAGGACCAGTTTGATGAGTTTCATCAGTTTCTCGTGATCTTTCCATTTCCTGGTCATGCTATCCCATTTCTCGGGCGTAGTGATGATGATGTTTGCGCTCTGGACATTGCGAAGGTCAGAAGCATCGCTGTCACCGGTAAGCTCAGCGCACTTCAGGCCAATCTGAGTGAACTTTTTGTCCCAATCTCGTTGTCTCTCAGAACAAAGTGCCTTTGTAGGAGCCTGATAGACGACTTTGTACTGGCCTGTTGTGTTCGTAGCGACAGCTCGGCAGACTGCAAGCTCTAAAATCGCAGTTTTTCCGCTGCCAGTAGGTGATGCGAGGACAAAATTATCGTTTGATTTAAAGACTTGGTCAAAACATTTGGACTGAACTGCATTGAATGTAGGGAACGGAAACACTGTTCGGAGGCGATCTGGAAGGGCAGAAATGGGTACGAGAGGGATGCCTTGCACAGTAGGTGGCGTATGTGCTAGGTTGAACAGAGTAGGCTTGGACTGGGTGCTTATAACCTGCTGAAACGGATAGCCGATGTTTCGTCGTGGCGGTCCAGAACAACACTCTTCGTTCCCATAAGAAGGCCCACCGTCTTCTCTCAAGTTCGTCATAGACTGAAGCGGCGTGGCTTCGAACGGACGAGGTTGTGAAGCTTGATGGGAGCTGTTGAGCTCGTGTTGTCCGGCTCGCCTTCTACTAGCGTCTAACGCAGGACTTGATAAGGCACCGAACGGGTCGTCAGAACTTGACTTTATGTGTTGGTTGGCGTTGTATTCGGCTCGACCTGTTTCGTTCAGGACAAGGGACATATATGACCAATGAACCGGACTTACTCAGAGATCCCCGAACAGCAGTCTCAGGATAAAGTTGCCCATCTGATACCCATCAGGGAATGCTACCACACCTTGCAGCGAGACTCACCTCTGTCGTCGTATAACTCCTGATGCATTTGCTGTGTTCGCGGTTGCAATCGTTCCTTCTCAACGACTCCGTGGCCAAAAAGTCTAGACGAGGCAGGAGCTAGCGACAACCGCGCTCGACCTTGAACCGCCTGATGCTGCCGGTCGTCATGCGGCTGCTGAAGCATACATTCATCTGTACTTCATCAGTTCAGTCTTGCTTCTTTGTCGTTCGATGCTTACCAAAAGAGTCATACCCGTCATCATCGTCTTCCACGACGTCGTACATAGGGTGATCGTGCTGAGAGACACGATAACGTTCTCTCTGCGCTACTGGTATCGGAGCCTGCACAAGTTGTGGCTGAAGAACGTTGTACTCTGGTCGCGATGATCTTTGCTGACTCATTCCTTGTGAGAGGTAGTAGCTCTCACCCATGGTCAGGACGCGGTGACTCTGCGAGACAGTATCAAAGCACTATAGGTAACGTGAAAGGAGGGGCTGCAATGAACTCTGTAAAACGTTGCCAGACTGAACGATTGCGTCAACAGAAGGTGAGGTGAGAGGTGACGTACAGGATCAAGACGAAAGCAGAAGCTACGAAGAAGGAAGTAACAGCCTTGCGCGTCATCCTGAAACACCAAGCCTGGCTGCAAGACTGCGTACACAGCGCATAGGCAATGCTGGAGGTTTGATGGTCGTAATACATATAATACATCTCTTCACCTCGAGCAATTCGTGTGTGACCGCTTGTCTCATGCACACATCCAAGCCGCTTAGCAGCATTGACGCTTCCAGAACACGCCTGTCCAGTGGAACTGTGTATGTTTAGACATTGTATGTTGGCGTATAGCGAGGCGTAGCAGCATAATCCTTATCGTGTTGCAGGTTGCACACTGAAGCTGCTGTTGATGGCTTGGACTTGTTGCGAGTACACTGCAGATCGACGTGATGACTCCAAGGATAGAGTAAGGTTGGTGAAGCTCAGTACCAACAAGGCTCAGGCGTTCCGCTTTCCAGCCTTCCTACCTGCAGAGGACGTATCAGCCCCTGCTCTTGTGAATGCCTGTTCATCATCAAAGGAAGACGGTCGGTGGTCCACTGTGGTTTTCTCAAAACTAGCTATCCTCACTAGCCCTTGACGAGAGCTGCGCTCTGGCTTGGTATATAGATATGTTGCGAAAAGGAGGACCAGAGTACCAATGAAGAACTACGTACGTTAGCGGTGATGTCGAGATCGAGGTTAAAAATGCGCTTACCGATCGAGTAACCTTGAAGTCGAACAGAGCTACGCTCACAACGCAGCTGATGATGATGGAAATGCTCGTAGCAAAGTTCTTAGCAATGTTGTCCGCATAGTTGATAACAAGGGCAACGATGACGCCGCCCATAGCTTGGCAGGTGATGGCTGCCCACACGACCCAGTTGTATCCTGCGAAGAAGCCAGTTTTCGCAATAATCTCACCGTCTTTCCAAAAGACGCCCAAGAACAGTGCAGGGAACAACGACCAGAACGACAGCTGGCAGTTGCGCACCCACAACGAAGTGGTCTTGCTGCTCGACTCTTTCAATGTCTTCTCGAACGAGACGCCTGCGAGGCCAGACAGGGCGCAAGCCACCAGCACTGCAGCTAAACCGACAGAGCTATTCATTTCTGGGGTGACCATGCCGCGATCTTCTTTGATGCCCTCGTATGACCCAGACCGCCTTGTCAAGCGCTCGGCAGCATGGCTTCCAAGGTTCCGTAGCCCTTCTAGTGATCGCGGCCAGATCTTCGAATCAGGGTCTCGCAGCGAATCCATTGTTGTAGGCTCGGCGGTATATCCGGGTAGCTGCACTATTGACACTCCGATCACCAAAACCAGTAGAGAGAGCCACTTGCGCGACGACAAGCTCCTGCCCAGCA
This sequence comes from Ascochyta lentis, assembly GCA_004011705.1. Classification (NCBI taxonomy): domain Eukaryota; kingdom Fungi; phylum Ascomycota; class Dothideomycetes; order Pleosporales; family Didymellaceae; genus Ascochyta; species Ascochyta lentis. The sequence continues at coordinate 1,582,337 of RZGK01000003.1, forward strand.
TCAGAACGCTGAACATGGCTGTGGTCAGGATCTTCAGCTGGTACGTGACTTGGAATGTTGCCGCATCTAGATTACTGACTGCTACGTACTGCAGTGTATTCTGCAAGGTGTAGAGGAGGGCTGGTATCGCGAGCTTCCAGCTCTCATTTGTAAACATGGCGGTCGTCAGGGCACGGAAAAGGGTTGCGACGGTCGTGTTCGATGGTAAGCTTTTGGACAAATCGTAGAGAGCCTGCATATCAATGTCAGCACACGCTCAACGTAGTGAATATGTACTTGACAGGCATACCATGGTCAAGCTTATTCCCAATTTGATGACTTCGTTCAAGAAAACGCTTGTGCTTGTGTGATATCTCTGCCCACCAGCGACGGGCATGACGCGCGAATAGTGCATGATCTAGTCGCACGTCAGTCATCGTTCCTGATCTCACGTCGACGTTGTGAGTCGCTGCTGTCGCTGCTGGTCGACTGAGGTTGTTTGCGCCGACTCGTGTCGAAGCTGCGGGTGCCGAGGCATGTGGGACGTCATACCAGAATGAGGGCCGAGTTCTGAAATGTGAGCTGCACGCACATTAGTGACCAGACCTTTGAACACAGTGAGCTGCACTACATACTGTAACTAAAGAAAGATGCTTCATCGATATGCCGCCCAGCGACCCTGACGTTGATCTGCTGCTACCCATGACGCCTGAGCCGCACCAGGTACCAAAGAAATTCGAGGTCGCCTAAAACCGCGGAAAGCTAAGCTCGCTATTGTGATGCGTGCGGAGCTCACGAAATAATACAAGATGAGAAGAAGGGCACAAGAAAGGAGCGACAGGAGGTAAGACGTCGTAATGCGCGGCCGCACGCGGGAGGTGGACCTTCAGCAGTGCGTGGTCAGCCATTGTCCGCCTAGCTGACGGACATCGACCCCAGGAAACCTGCGCAGTGGGGCACAAGCCGACGCAGGGGCATCTAGCGCCGATCATGGGCCCCCGGTACCTGTTCACTTCAACGCGAGAATATTGGAAACATCTTATCATCAGCACTTCAATATCGATAAACCACGGTATTGATATCCAGATGGTCTTTTTGTGGTTGTAGCGTCACGCCTATCAGTATGCATTCGCGTTCGATCCTGCAGTCCTTCGCGGTCCACTCAGGCCCTACGGATGTCGACATTTCTGAAGGCGCTGCTGCGTCAGCCCTATTGACAACAGACTTCAAAAGCAGTATATCGTGCAGCCTCTAATTCTTGCCATGGTAACGAGTGATTTGGTCGTTCGTGCAACGAGGTACCTTCAGGTTTGTAGACCAGAGATTCCCCCAGCTCGGCGGAAGTTTAATGCCACTACTTCAAGTCCATAAGCGACACAACGGCCTGATCTCAGTAGAAACTCATCTAGACGGAATTCGCAAGTATACTGTGTCCCCCGGAAGTTCATCTGGTGGTGGCCCAGGTAACTCCTGCACGTTGGCGTGTCTCGTTGACGGACTCAGCTCGTATCTCTGTGAAGCACCAGAAGCTTCAGCTATAATCAGCCCTTCGATGTTTCCCTGGCGAAACCTTCGTCTAGCGAGCAAAATCACAGCAACTAGCAATATCAGACCAGTAATCGCGCCGGCGACTATACCAGCTATGACACCCCCAGCTAGACCGCGTGGACTCGAATCGATAACTCTGGTCTCGGTGAAAGTAGCAGACGCAGAAGCTTGCGAAAGCGTTGAGGACTGGACCGAAGCAGTGCTTATCACACTTGATGACACGCTCCCAGAAAGCTTCCTCAACGTCACAGCGCCGTCTCCCGTTGTGCAGCAATCAGTCGACTTTCCACAGCACCATATCGTGCTATTCACAGTCCCATCACATGGACTAACTCTACTTTTACCTCTTGGGCATATGTCCATACATTTCCCCCCGTGAAAGTCGATTTCTGTGCAATAATCGACCCACTGTTCTTGTCAGAACCCCTGCTCATTCCCACCAATGGATGTCATGATAAAGACAACACTTACCCATTGAATCTTCTGAAATCCATCATGCGAGGTAGCCCTATTCTGGCACAGACCGTTCGGCAGGCAGTCGTCTCGTGTGGAGCCCAACGTTCGGTTTCCCCATGGTGGATTAGCGCGATTTGTCGCGCAGCAGATGGTGCTTGGTCCTTCAGTACTTTGACAGGGCTGGTACCAGTCCCAGCCACCTCCGGTTGGGAGTGCGGTGCCGTTGCTGAACCGGCATGCGCTTGTCGACTGCGCGCATGTATGTGCGCTGAATATAGCCAGGGTAAGATAGCGGAGCAACATGATTTCGATTGACATAAACCTCATGTAGAGAGAGGAAGGAAACTGAGCGATTGTGGGAATGTCTGATACCAGCATTCTAAGAGCAGGGAATCAATTATAAAACATCCCATCGGAGTCCGTTTAGCGACAAGGCTAGGTTCCTGCCTATTACGCAGCCGTCGGCATTGGCAAGGCTGAAGAAAACTCACCCTGGGGCTGTTTCAAACTCGTTCCTACTCAAGCATTCATTGGCTACATACAAGTCATGTTTCCAAACAAAGATAGACCCAGTACATTGTCACGCCAGAGTTTGTGGGTATGCTACGGATGTAATACTCTGAGAGTCACTGGGCGGCGGTCCAGGCATCTCTTATACACGAGCGTACTTGCCAGCTGGGCCCATTCTTTGCACCGCTGGCATTTAAGAAACTTCATCAACTGTTGATCTCACGTTCTCGGCTCTTATCCTGCGAGAAGTCCTTCGAGGAAAGAAGATTACGGCTACAAGCAGTGCTAGCCCAGAGACTACACGCGACACGTCCACACAGTGGGAGGTCTAAAATTTCGAACCAACTGCCTTCGTGTTCAATTACCATCGGTCACTATAGCTGGCCTTGTCGGTAAGGATAACGGCCTACCTAAGCCTTCAGTCTTCATTGACCCGCCGGATGAAAACAATCAACGCCCTTGGAGCTCATTTGGTTCTGCTCCTGGCAGCTCCTTAACTCCAAGATTCTCTGGCGCTCCTACCAATTCGAAGCGATCTGCTGTAGTGGAGCCTGTACGATCAAGTCGATCACCTCTGGATGCCCCTGTGGACGCTGCTGGCTTTGCCTTCCTTTTGGAAGTTCCTCATATAACAAGAGATAATCCCATTATCAACGATACGAGGGCAGCGACCACACCAATGATTATGCCTGGGATAGTACCACCAGAAAGCGGTTGAGACGAGTTCCTGGCCGCTCTCGCCGTTGAACTCGCAGAAGGTTGCACGGATGTTTGTGTTCCTGTTGACACCAAAGTCGCAATTGATAAGCTTAAACTCGACACACTCGAAGAAACACTGCCGAATATTTGTGGTAGTAGCACTACCCCTACGTTCGTCGTACAGGAAATGTTTGACGCTCCACAACACCATCGCTCGCTATCTGCTTTGCCTGTGCAGGGTGTAATCCGTGCTGTTCGTTCAGGGCTTTCGGTTGCGCAGAAGTCAGACAGTTCTTTCCACTATACTTTGAATCGGTGGACTAATCAATGTACTGTTGATTTTCAGTTCTAAATTAAAGCTCTCATGTAAAAAAGAATCAAAATGGTGCTTACTCATGAGACCTTCCGCTCTCCATTTTCTGTGTACCTATTCTGACACAACCCATTTTGCAAACAGTCATCGCGAGTGTAAGCCTCTGAGATGTTACCCCAAGGCGGGTTGGAGCGTTTCAAAGCGCAGCAGATTGTTGTGGGCCCGTCGTTACTTGCACATGGTGCGTACTGGCTAAAAGCGGGTAGAGCAGTGCCGTTTCGGTAGTAATAAGTGTTTGCCGACCGAGCTAAGGCTGATAGGATGTGCAAAATGTAGAGACGAGACGAGCTTCATCATATCTGAGAAGCTTGAGATGAGCCTAGCAGGAAGAGACGCCATTTCTTTGCGCACAGTACACGAGAATAGCAACAACACCTAACTTTCTCCACATGCGTGGTCATCCGAGATAAGGCTATCTTCCTAGCAGGTGCACATCTGGAGATGACAAGGCTGAAGGGTCACAAACCATGCCCAGATCCCGATCTCCGTGACCTTTTGAGGATGACAACTGCACATTGGCTGAATCTGAATGCAACAACCGGCGCCAGGATCTTGGCTCCCATCGGACTGCGAATGTGGGTCGAGTGAAATTAGTTATTCACTTCCATGAAATCTGGCATGCTCTTGATTTGAACAAGGATTAGTGGAAGAGCAGGACAATTCTGGCGCCTTCTGAAGCTGGCCAGAGCCGTATACGAGTGACTCTTACCGACGGTCTTCAAGACCGTGGCTATGCCTCTTCTGCCGGAAACCAAATGCATGTCGCCAATTGTGTCTTCGTTTCACACACTTGGCTTGTTCTCAGGCAGCTACCATGTAGCGACTTTCGATATTCGACGCAGAGCTTCTGACCATTTGCCAAAAGGATGCCGGCATTGACGAAGTGTAGAGATTTGGAGGAGTGATGTCCCGGTGGACGGACCTCTTAGCGCACTGATCAACGTCTTGCCAGGCGTGTAGCTCCCACATCGCCGCCTACACCAAACACTACCGATGCCTTAGATTTTTCCCCAGATCGTTCCGTTTTTGGAGCCATAAGTATCGAGGTTGCAGGTCTTCCGGTACTCAAGTGTTTCAACTGCCGGGCGTGGCCGCGTCAATGGCCAACGATGACGTATCGATCCACTCCACACGGCATCTGGAGTGCTCTCAGGAGCCTCGAAGCTTCGGGCTGGAGAAGACAGCAAAAGCGCGAGATTCCAGCTAAAACCTTCGACTAACACCGCTAAAGCCGATAGTTACATGGAACGTGGACATACGCTAGCCGTTTTCGTACAGTATCTGTATAGGTGACAGGGACATGGTTGCATTTCGTCATAAATACTATGGGCCGTGAGGGCCACTACATAACATAAGTGCTCGCCTTCTTTCTGCTAGCATTGATCTTCACTAAACATACACGCCTAACATGTCTCTCAGATACAACAAAGTCCTTGTCCTCGGCGCCACATCAGGCATCGGCTGGGCTCTGGCCGAAAAGATTGTACAAGATGGCAAACACGTCATCATTGTCGGACGACGACAGGAGAAGCTGGACGAATTCGCATCGAAGCATGGCAAAGACAAGGTCTCCACCAAGGCTTTTGATATCACCAAGCTTGATGAGATACCAAAGTTTGTCCAGGATGTCACCAAGGAGCACCCGGACCTCGACTCGGTCATTTTGAACTCTGGAATTCAGCGTGGCTTCGACTTCTCAAAGCCTGACACTGTCGACCTTGATGTGCTGGAGCTTGAATTCCGCACAAACTATCTGTCCTACATGCACCTGACGACAGCCTTCATTCCTTTTCTGCAAAAGCAAGACAACGAGACAAGCCTGATCTACACAACTTCTGGATTGGCCCTTCTCCCGCTTCCCAGGTGTCCGAACTACTGCGCCTCGAAGGCTGCGCTGCATCACATGATCTTGGTTATCCGTGAACAGCTCAGAGCTGGGCCGGGCAACATCAAGGTTATTGAAATTTTCCCGCCGGCGGTGCAAACCGAGCTGCACGACGAGAAACACCAGCCCGATATCAAGGATGGCCGTAACATTGGCATGCCGTTGAACGAGTTCACGGATGAGACGTGGAAGAAGTTGACGAATGGCGATGAGCAGATTCCAGTTGGATTTGTTAGTAACGCCTTCGAAAAGTTCGAAAAGACGAGGCAGGGCATGTTTCATGATATCATGATGAAGATGCACTAGATGCTGTAATACTTTGAGGAGAAGGATGAGGAAGAGAGCGTTCGTATTCAATGGATTTGGGTAGAACGTGGTCCACTCGAATAGCACTTTTGACGTCTCTCACGGACCTTCCATAGCAGAAGTCAACTCGAAAGTTCATTGTGTGCAACGACTTTGATAACATTGACGTCTGTGTTCCGGTCTTCACATGGGTATTGCGCAAGCAACAACGGCTGCGCCACAATCTAAAACGGGAGCGGCACGAGCTGCCGAACTCCTTAAGGTCCCCACTTCATGGATGCTGCGGACGGACGATCCCTCACAACCTCCAGTGAAGTTTCAAACCACACAACAACACAACACTCTCACTTGTAACTTCGTGCAGCCTGCTTTTGATACCGACAGTGTGCGCTGCCTGTGTCTTTGTCCAAAAACCGCCTACTGACCAAGTGGTAGCCTCCACCATGAGCTCCTTCCAGAATGCGATGATCAACCGGTCGCTGGGCGACATCAAGAACGTATGTCGCGCTTTTCGACCTCGTGAAGCCGTATATTGAAATTTGTCCGTCAGAACCTTCAATTTCTTCTTGAATCCGACGTCATCACCTCGGCGCAGCACGATGCCATGCTGCAACAGCTGCCCGTCTCCGCCGAGAACTCGACGCGCGCCCTGCCCTCAGCACCCGCGCAGCAGGTCACGAACCAGCTGTCACAGATGAACCTGCAACCCACACCCTCGCACACCCCTGCTCCCGCGTCAGAGAAGAAGCAGGATATCGGCTACTATGCTGACAACCACGCGAACCCTCCGCCGCCAGCCTACCCATCCACTCCCTCCCTCCCTGTTGGCCCCACCATCCTCACATACGCCTCCGCCATGTACCAGTACAATGCGCAAGACGCCGGCGACCTGGCCCTGATGCCCAACGACAAGGTCGCCGTCACAGAGTACATGAACGCCGAATGGTGGAAGGGCAAGAACGAGCGCACCGGGCAGGAGGGTATTTTCCCTGCTTCGTACGTGCGCAAGGAAGAGAAGTCGGTGGTCCCTGCTCCCAGCAACTACGGCAACATGCCGCTCGACGTTTCCAACGGCGCGGCTTCGGGCCCTGTCGCTCAGCAGTCGGGTACGCCCGGTGAGCCGAGCAAGTTTGAGCAAGGCGGAAAGAAGTTTGGCAAGAAACTGGGGAACGCGGCCATCTTCGGTGCAGGTGCGACTATTGGTGGCAAAATTGTGAATGGCATTTTCTGATCGCATGCACAGGTGCGACTATCGGTGGCAATATCGTCAACTCTATCTTCTGAGCAGGTTACTCATGTTGGCCGCTTTCACGTGTTCACACCTTGTGTTCCGACCTGGCTAGTTTGGCGTTTTGGGGCTTGGGTAGTGAGTGCTTTCTATTCTTCCATGGTAACGACACCTCTACGATTCTGACAGCTGTCAGATGTTGCTTAATTTTCGTTAGATCTTCTACGTGGGATCGCTGAAATGAGAATCTTTTTCTTAATGATTGGTGCCTCGCCTGTGCTTGCCAGCAATTCTCAATCCATGAATGTACAGGTCTCATTCTCTCTGACTATCCGAAGTGCCACCAGCGCATCTCTTCCCACCCACATTCTTTGCCGCAAGCTGCCTGCTTAATGGCAATCCTACTGTGCTGCTCATATACAGGTCGGTGCTGTACGTTGCGCTTTCGTGCGCGGTTGGTATGGAGTTGGCTTGGGCTGCGCGGGAACGTTGTGGGTTAGGGTGCTGGGTGAAGGCGAGAAGCGTAAGGGTGGTGTGGGGCTTGGGATGGTGGTATGTTTAGGTGTTACTGTTGGCGGGCTGGGCACTGCGGCGGTTATGGAGAGGTGGGAAGGGGTGTACGGGTAGTGCTGGGTATATCGGCGGGTGCAATGATGTTGGGAGAGCTGGTGGTGTGGGCTAGAGTTGCAATTGTAAGTCTATGGAGATGGAGGGCTAGAAGTGACTGATAGCAAGATTTCACAAAGGTTGCCGTTCGGTTTCTTTGTTCTGGCGTGCGCCAGGTTTTTATTTTTGCTTGTGCTTTCTCTATGTGAAGCAAAGTGACGATAGGAACAGCAGACCTAACTCCCCTATCTCATCTTGTTATACGTTTTGGGATCAATCTTGGCCAACTGTTGGCACAGCCCTCATCAACGCCGAAATCATCAGAATATTGTAACCAAACGCCATCGCTATGCATGCAAATCAAAATCCTTATTTTCGAAGTCCCGAGAAGTCTTTGAGGACGTGAGCCATATGCGTGTTGGTAACCCTACCGTTCTTGCGCGGTGCACGCTTCTTCTTGGGCTTCGGTGTGTTGTCGACGGTCACGCGCGGCGCAGTAGCAACGTTCAGGCCAACATTCAGCAGTGTGTTGCGCATATCATCCGGATTGGCTGGTATAGCGATCTTGTGCCAGTCGCTGATGAACTGGGTGTCCATAGAATGCTGCAGGGACGGATCGTTGTCCCACACTGTCTTCGGCACGCCGTCTTTGGTCTCCTTCAGCAAGATGAGCTTCTTCGCCTGCAGAGGCCTGATCTCGTCCGCCACGTTCGGCCAGCCATCCTTCAGATCCTTGATTGACAGACCCTGCGCTGACTTCTGACTCTGGAGGTAGGCTTTCAGTTGCTGGGGATTGCGGATGTTGAGCTTCGGCTTGTAGTGGTACAGGTTCGTTGCGTGATCATAGCCTATGCGGTTGTCCTTGGAGGGGGAGTGGAAGAGCTGGCGCAGCTGTTTCCAGTTGGGCTGGTCCTCTCGTACGTTCAGGTACTTCATGATCTCCTCGAACGACAGCTGTTTCAAGCCATCCTTCAGGTGGTCGCGGGCAAAGCCAAACTGAGTGTAGACGTGGTCACCAGTGCCCGAGTCCGCTGGCTGCGAGTAGACGACGTTGGCCGCCTCTGCTGGACGCTTGCGTTTTGCGCCATTTGCAGATGAGTTGGAGGGCGTTGGTGAGGGCGCGGCGACATTGAGGAAGGACATGGCGGGTGGATTGGGGGAGGCGAAGCTGGTCCTGGTCGCAGTGTAGGCAGCGTGGGGAGGACAGTCGCTGCAGGTCGAGCCGGCCGATGCGGATGGTTGCGTACGTGTCCTTGCGTGTGCAGCGTCTAGCAAAAGGGTCGCACAGCGGTGAAGGACGGCGAGGGTAGGAGCGAAGGCGAGGGTAGGTGTGAAGGCGAGGGTGGGAGTGAAGGCATTGCAGCGAGGCGTGGATCAAAGGCAACCATGATGCGCGAGCAGGCTTGGCCCATGCGCCGCTAGCGCGACGTGCGTCAAACAAACGGAAGCTCTGCGCGACTCTCGAGCTCCCACCAACGCGACTTCATTGTCTGCGCCCTTGCCCGCATTCTCCTTTGTGTCTCTTCTCCTCGCGCCTCTGCCAGTCACTCCAACAATGTGCTAGGCTTGACGACACACTCACTCAACACCATGGCTGCATCGGCAGTGGACGTTGGCTATCTAGCCGCGTCTTATTCAGTACCGGACACGACCTTCCAATCGCTATTGTCAGCCCCCACAGTCGAGCTCGTGCAGTCTCTCCTGGTGCAAATCGAGGCAAAAGCACGCGAACATGATGATCTCAAGTCTGAGAAGATCAAGGTCGACGTCGAGCTCGAAGCCGCCGTGCAGGGTGGAGAGGCTCGCGCGCGCAATCTAAAGGCAGCCGCCGAGAAGGCGCAGAAAGAGACAGAGCAGCTCCAGCAGAAGCTGGCACGAGAAGGTGCGTACAGATACACGCCCATCTGGGGAGGCGCATATACTAATCTAACCTGCACAGAACTAGCTCGCCAGCAGATCGAGAAGGAGCTGCACGACCTCAAGAACTCGTCCACAAGCTCCACCTCGGAGGTGCAGGCACTCCAGTCCCGCATCAAGACGCTCGAATCCCAGAACCGGGATACGTTGGCCATGCATGAGGCCAAGGGTGTAGCCCACGACCGCCTCGCGAAAGAACTCTCAGACCAGCACCAGAAGTTTGTTGACCTGCGCAAGCAAGTGTCCGCCCTCGAGGAGAGCAAGCAATCGCTCGAGAACGCCGCCGCCAATGTCAAATTCCGCGAAACAAACTTCCAGCAGGAGATCGAGCTCCTGCGCAAGAACAACGAATGGTTCGAAGGCGAGCTCAAGACACGTTCTGACGACCAGACAAAGTACCGCAAGGAGAAGAACGCACAAGTCGCCGAGCTGCAGCGTGCTAACGCAGATGCATCCGAGACCATAGACACCCTTCGCCGCACCGAAACGACATTACGCCAGCACATCGAGAAGATTGAGCAAAAGGCCGACGAATCTCGCGCACGAATCGAACAGCTCGAGGACGAGGCAACACAGAACCAGTCCTCCTTCCGCAACGAACTCGATAGCGCACGTCGACTGGCGACTCTTCACCAGGAGAGCGCCGAGCTTGTCAAGGGCCGTTTGCAGCAACTTCAGGCTGAGCTGGCTCAACTGAGCGACAATGCTGCCCTCGAAATTGGCCAGCTCCAGGCTGAAGTCGAGTCGGAACGCAACAAGGTGGCTGAGGCTGAGGACCGCATTGCAGAGCTGGAAACTGGGCAAGAGAACCTGCTTGCTCAGATCTCTGAGCTCGAGAACGCTGCTCGCATGCCGGCCACACCTCGACGACCCATGAATAGCGCGTTCGAGACACCTGGCAGGGCTGGTTCACCTGCCGTCTTTTCGCCAGGGGGCTCGCGTCTGAAGGGCGGCATGTCGGTGACTCAACTGTACTCGGAGAACATGCAGCTGAAATCGGAGATTCGTACGTTGCGTGAGAAGAGCGAAGAGAAGGACGCAACACTAGCCGAAATGCTAGAGTCACTAGAGCAAGCACAACCCGAGATCGAAGAGCTTCGCCGTGAGAACGAGATGTTGACGAACCAGACCGCCGAAATCAGTGCCCTCCTAGATGAAGCAACAGCAGACCGAGAAGCCGCACGAAAGGATGCTCGCAAGGCTGTTGGTGATTTGGAAGGCACTTATCGCGAATGCACGACGCTTCGACAGCAACTGCAAGATACCGTCACTCAGATGCAGCTCCTGCTCTGGCGTCAAGAAGCAAGCGAGAGGGGCATGGAATCGCTCACACCGGAGCAACGGGAGCGTGTCGTGCACGCCGCACAGCACAACAACGAGATGCCAGCTAATCAAATCGAGGAAAACACAGCGACTGGCCACCTCATCGCGAAGCACCTGCTCCTCTTCACGGATATCCAATCATGTTCGCAGAAGAACCAGGAACTCTTGGCAGCCATTCGATCAGTGGCTGAGTCTCATGAGGGACAGGAGGCTCGAGACAAGGCTGAGCAACACAAAAAGGACGAGGAAGAGTTGGGGCAATTGCGAGGGAAACTGGCTGATCAGGAAGAGCAGATCAGATCACTCGATCTTCGACTTAAGAGCGTTACGAAAGAGCGGGAAATGTACCGTCGCATTACTACTAGTCGTGGACATCAGCTCAATGCTGATGGTACTCCTGACTTTGGACAATCCTTCGACAGTCGAGCCGCATTCGCGACGCCGCCACCCGGAGGCTCGCTCCAAGTGGACCAGACACCCCATAGCAAGGAGGTTGCAGGGTATGAGAAGCTGATCAAGGATCTCCAATCTCATCTGGACTTGTTGAGGGAGGAGAACGCTACGGATCGTGCTACGCTCAAGCAGCAGGTTGACAGTCTTACCAAGGAGAGCAATCAACTCCAAAGCGATAAGCTACGACTCGACAACCAAGTCCGACGCGAGCAGGATCGGTATGCTCATCTTGAGGGCAACATGAAGCTGCTTCAGTCCGAAAAGACGACATTGCAGGAACGCTACGCTGCCATTCAAGATGCGCTCGCCAAGCAGGATGAGAAGGTTGACAAGGCGCAACAGGAAGCTCTCGATGCTGCAGCGCGAGCTGAGGGGTTGGATCGCGAGATCGTTAACCTCAAGGCTTCGCAGACTATGTGGAAGACTATCGAGGCACGCCTCACGGAACGTAACAAGGAACTTACGGACGAGCGAGATCGTCTCAGCAAAATGGTTACAGATGTACAGAGTCTTCGCAACGAACAAGAGCTGTCTAACGCCGAGAACCGTCGCAGACTCCAGGATCGGGTTGATGCACTTCAAGCAGAGCTGAGCATCACTCAACGAAAGCTGGAGGATGAAATTGCCGAGCACAAGAAGACAACACAGCAGCGCGACTATGAGCGCACCGATGCCCAGCGTCGCATTGATGACTTCATCAAGGCTAAGAACGAGGCCGATGTCAAGTTCGCTTCAGCTAACACCGCCCGTCAACAACTTGAGCAGCGTGTTGCCGAACTCCAATCTCAGCTTCAATCTGCTGAAGAACGTGCGCAATCCCTTCGCCCGCATCAGACGAATGGAGCGGAAGAAAACAACGAGGACCCAGCCAGTCGCGAAGAGGAACTGGAAGCACAAATCACGGAACTGCAGCGCAAGATCGAGCGCAAGCAAGAGGATCTCGAAGTTGCGAACGGTCAGATCGAGACATTCCAAGCGATCGCTCAAGAAGCTGAGGACCAGCTTCGCAGCCAGTTAGAAACTCATGAGCAGTACGAGCAAGAGATGAGTGCGGCACAACAAGAGAAGGACGCAACCATTACCGACTTACAACAACGCGTTGACGAGATCTCGTCCGAACTTGCAACATCCAACACCGAGCTGACTGAGCTGCGTGGTCAGCATGAGCAAGAGACCTTGCGCCTCACTCAGCAGAAGGACGCTCTGGATACAGAGATAACACGTCTCAAGGCTGACGTCACAGACTACAAGGCAGAAGTGGAGAACCAGGCACAGCTTGTGGCTTCGCAGGCGGAAATCGCAACGCGCGCTCAGCAAGACTACGAGCACGAGCTCGCGAAGCACGGCGAAACCATGAAGAGTCTTCGTACTCTTCGCGACGAACATAACCAGCTCAAGACGGAGATTGCACAATTCAAGGCTCAGGCCGAAGCCGCACAAACGACATTAGCGCAAAACGAGGAGCACTGGACAACGACTCGTGAACAGTTCGAAGGTCAGATTGCTGAGGCTCAAAGGAATTACGATGGAGCGAAGCAACACAATAAAACGCTCCTCCGCCAGTTCGACGACTACAAAACACAGATTGAGGCTCTCAAGAGTAACCGCGCTACTACCACTGATGCAGCGAACCCCTCATCCAACTCAAGTGGTCTTCAAGAGATCAACGACTACCTCCGACGCGAGAAGGAGATTCTGGAAGTCCAGCTCAACCTGAAGGACCAGGAGGTTAAGCGACAAGAGCAACAGCTCAGCCATTTCCAGACCCAGCTCGATCAAGCTCGTGAGAAGCTTATCGCCGAGCAGGCAAGAGCCCAACAAGGTGGCAGCAATCTGCAGAGCCTTCAGACCCAGATTGAGCAGCTCAATGTCTATAGAGAAAGCACGACTACTTTACGCAACGAGAACCGTCGCATCGAAGCCCAGCTTGCGGAGAAGAACACGGAAATGGAAGCTCTTCATGGCCAGCTTGAGCCTCTGCAGGCTCGTGTCGCGGAGTTGGAGGGCGAGATCGAGCTGCACCTTGGTCACTTGAAGGCTGTGGAAGAGGACCGTGACCGTTGGCAGAAGCGACACCAGGACGTGCTACAGCGATACGACCGTATTGATCCAAAAGAGCTAGAAGACCTCAAGCAGCAAATCGAGACCCTACAGACAGAGCGTGATCAGGCCACCGAGCAAATCACAGGACTGAAGGAACAAGTCACTGGTCTCAATGAGAAGATGCAGTCTACCGAAGGTACACAAGCGACTGCTGTGGAAGAGGCTGTTAACACCGCAGTCAAGGCAGCTAGACAAGATGCAAAAGAAAGGTTTAACAAACTTCACGGAGAAAAGATGGGAGTTGTAAGAGCGGAAGTTGCGGCACTTACCGCTGAGCGAACTGAGCTGCAAGAGAAGCTTGCATCTGTCCAGCAGGAATTGGATGTCGCCCGTCAACAAGCCACCTCGACGCAGTCAGAGAGCACTCAATCGCAGGAGCAGCTGGCATCTCTCCAACAACAACTGGAGGAGTTGAGGAGCCAGCTTGCCGCAGCCCAACAGGAACTCGAAACTACAAAGACAGCCCGCGACGAAGCTGTTGCTCGCGCAGATGCCAGCAGCAGTGCTAGTGCTGATGTCAACATGGGTGAAGAGGGCCAGGTCGATGAATCTGACTCCGGGTCTCTCAAGCAAGAGGTTGAGCGACTCAAGATCCAGGTGACAGAAGCTGAGAACAAAGAGAAGGCAGCTTCCAACGCAGCTGCCGGACTGCAGGTTCAGCTTGGCTTCGCCAGAGAGAAGGTCACCGAGCTTGAGCAAAAGGAGGTACGTCTGCGCCTCGTAAACTGTTGTGATCTATCACTAACCGCTACATAGGCCGAAGACAAGACACGCATCGTCAAACTTGAGGCCGATCTCAAGGCAGCACAGTCTTCTGCGCCAGCAGAGACGCAGACGGAGACACAAGCAGCGGTCGAGCCATCAGCAGCCGGACCTTCCTCGGACGAGATCGACAAAATCAAAGAAGAACTTACCGCAGCACAGAAGGAGGTCGAAGACCTTCGAGCTCGAGCTGAATCAGCGGAAGCTGCTGCCAGCAATGCGAACAGCGCAGCACCGACAGAGGCTCAGCCAAACGCTGAGCAGCTGGATGCCACCAAAGCGCAACTGGAAGAGCGTGAAGCACGGGTTGCTGAACTTGAGCTGACTCTTCAGCAAAGGCAGACCATGCTTGATCAGCGTGAAACCAAGATCGCAGGCCGAGAAAACAAAGCCCATGATCTACGTGAACAGGCTAATAACAAAATTCGATCGATCAGGAAGGAGACCGATGACGAGAAGGCGAAACTGGCGGCCCAACATCAGGCTGAGATTGATCAGCTCAAGAAGCAGATCGAAACCAGCGCTACAACAGCACCCGGTACTCCCAAAGCTCCTACGTCAGACACACCAATCAAGTCAGAATCGGTCTCTTGGCCTGATGCCAACAGAGATCAGATTAGGGTCTGGATGAACTCAAACAAGGAAGCAAAGGAAGTGGCCCAGATGATTGTGAGCAAGTACACAGCTCCTCTGAAATCAGAGATAGGAGAGCTGAACAAGGAGATTGAGTCTCTCAAATCTGCCGAGAAGCCTGCTGCAGCTGCGAACCAGATCGACAATCATAACCATGCTGCGGACTTGGCTATTGCCAAAGCTGAGCACGAAGCCAACTTGAAAGTGGCTCTGGAGCAGAAGGAGGCTATGATGAACAGGCAGTCTGATCTCAAGGTCAAGTTGACAAAGGGTCAGCTCTCGGCGCTCAAAGTTAAGTGGGCGGTGTTCGAAAAGGCCGCCAAGGAAACTCCAACAGAAGAGGTGGCGAAGGTGTATGAGGAAGCAAGGAACGCGAAAGACACCACTACTCAAACAAGCACGCCTGCAAGGCCGCAACAGACAGCACCGGTGCAGCAAGCCAACCAACCTCAACAGTGTGGCATTCCACGGCCGGCATCCGCGCTCGGTCAACAAGCGTCTGTACCTGCCCAGACAAATGGCGCCCCTGCTCAGCAGCCCAACCCATTCCAGCAGAGTAGTCAGAACCCAGGCTCGAATGTGGCGCCAAATCCGTTTGCTCAATCTGCGCGTAATGTCGCAACACCAGGGTTCGCAACCCAGATTCAGACTGCGCCTGGTCAGCAAGCGCAAGCACAACAATCCAGCCGGAGCCACGGCACTGGTCCTGCCGCTCTGAAGAGCATAGTCGGGGCTGGTCAGACTGGTATTCCACGCGGTGGCAGCGGTATACCCCAGCCTGGTAGCAGCATCCCGCAACCTGGAGGCCGCGGGGCTAATCGTGGTCAACAACAGCAAAATGTCGCCCAGGTCCAGAGCGGCATCGCTCGTGGCGGTGGTGCTGCTCGCGGTGGCCGTGGCGGAGGCCGTGGGCAAGGGCAGAGTCAAAACAACAGCCCAAGAACGAGCCTTAACCCGGGTGCTTCGCAATTCCAGCCAGTTCAGGGTGCGGGACGGGGCCAGAAGCGCAATGCTGATGGCGAGGCAGAAGGTAGCGGAGCACGAGGCAATAAGCGACCAAGAGGTGGCCGTGGAGGTCAGGGTGGTGGCGAAGGTGCAGGTGGTGCACCTGCTGCTGCAGAGTGAATTGTGTAAGCATGGAGCAGGAGATGGAGCGAAAAGAACGTGTTTTAGTGTAGCATGGTTAGCGGGCTGCATTTGCTTTTATATGTTCGGGGTGGGTGATGTCGTTCATTGGGGATTTTGTTCGGCTTGAAATTTTCCAGAATATACATGTACATGAACGCACGGAGTATGGCAACTAAATGGGAGTCCGAGTAAGCGCATGTATATTACGCACTTTCCGTCTCATCTATTTCTTCGTAAGTCTCGTTGCCAGAAACGAAACAGCCAAATGCATTGGAAACTAGTCTGGGATATTGGAAGACGGCGCCCAAGTAGCGCTTGGGGAAAATTACAAGCGTGAAACCTGCTGCAATCGATGCCATTTCTCGCACTTTCCATATATGGCAATTACAAGGGATGCAATGAGATTGATGTTGTTGAGTGTTGTTTGGTTCTGCGGGTTCGTGTTGGAGCTAACTGCGCACTGTGATGGCACATATGGGTTCGAGTGAAGGAGGGGAAAATTTTACAACTGATATGTTCAAAGGCATTGGAGCAAGGTATTTGCTGTAATGGGTAAATTTACTTTCACTTTTTGATTGAGATGTCGCCGCTCTGGATCTGAAGGGGTTGAAGCTAAGAGAGAAATTTATCCGATGATTGGGAGACTTGACGACGTCGTTGTATTTCTTATGTAGGCACGTCTAGTCCTTTGAGGCTACTTCGTACCCTCAAAGGCCACGGGATCTGTGGAAAGTGCACATCGCGGTGGGAGTGTAGGCTCTGTTTGACATGTTGTTGCGCAATTGAGGAGCACACAAGTGTAGAAAGATGTTGATAATGTGGATTCGGTTCCCACGACTTTGGATCGTTTTCAGACGGATCTGATCACTTGGCTGACGCTTGTGTTTATGTCCAGTTGGGTACTTGAATGTGCCAGCTGTACGAGGCTTTGTTCTTAATTCTATAGTATTGTGAGGTCAGTAATGGCAGACAGGGAAGACAGGTGAATGTAACTGCGTGCTACAGTGACCGCATTTGCGTGGCTACTTTGAGCTTGCTCTTTGTCACTGTGTTACTTTAACACAAGTCACCAGACTATGCACCAGTTTTGATTTGTCGTTTCGTCAGCAACGTTAGCACCCTTTATCAACCTGACAATGTCATTCTATGTCGACGTACCCCGGACGAAGCGCAAAGCTTAAAAAGTTCGCCGAGTCCACGAGTAATGTATCACCTCGCGTACAGTCGTGAGGAACCGAACGGCGCGAACGACTCGCGCCGGTGTAATTGTGGGGCGAATCGCTTCTCTTCTCGCTACGCAAAAAAGATTATGGGAGTGAAAGGCGCCTGCATGTGAGGTCGGCTCAGATGCTCTTTTGAACACACACGCACACCACAGCTCATTGTCTGCTCCTTTAGCATCTCGATTCGTCATATGTCTTCCAAAAAGGAAAAATCAAAGAGCAGCGTTTGCTTCCTGCTGCTAGCCTTGCATTCGCCATTGGCCGGATCTGCGCCCCTCCGTCCCAGTTTGAATGCGCTCAGCGACCACGGCGCTGCAGAGTCCCGTGCAGATCGGAATTATGGCCGGCAACTTGCAAGCGGTGTTCCCCGCCTGACTGCCGCCGTCAGATTGCTTGAGGTCACCATTTACTGCGTCAAAAAGCCTTCCCTATTTCAGCTTCAGTTCTACAGGCCGTCTCATGCTTTAGTGTGACTGTGTGCTTGTAACGATACTCTTGGGCGACGATCAGCTATGCACGCTAGCGGCGCCTTCCATCTCGCCGAGCTCTTGTGTGATGAATGTTTCGCGAGACCTTTCTATCACGAGTCTAATCAGTACAGCAAAGTGTCGGTTCTTTGAACAGATGCCGCCTAATGCGCGTGCTTGGGAGATTTGTCGATATGTGTCGGATCTCAGGTGCCTTGCGCAACCATCCGTCACATAACCTAATCTGGTACTCATGACATCTCCTGTCAGGTCGATCCCAGTCTTGCTGATCGACATGGTAGGTTTTGCGCTATCCTATGCTATCGCAAGCACCGCGTTCAAAGGGCTTTCAGTATTTGCCTCTGCAACAACCGCACTCGCTTTGCTTTCAAGTGTAATGCTAGAACCAAGTAAGTCAACTTAGTGACGCAGACTTCATGGCTCGTAATGGAAGCTAACATCACCATGACTGCAGCCCCATTGTCAAGCTATCGAGTCATTCTACTCGACATGTTGTGCGAGCGCCAATTGTAGCCAAAGCTCATTGCGCAGCAAGATGGATGGCGACTATTGAACTTGTGGGGGGATGAAGGCCAAGCGCACGTGGCGAAGATCACCACTCCATCGCGACGGACCCGACCTCCGTCACCCTTGAGCCTATCGAACGATCGGCATGCACGGCCACATCTTATCCGAAGAGCCTCATAACCCCTCGAAGGATTGGGAGGAAGCTTCACAGCGCTCCTTCAAGACGGCGGACGCATCGGAAAACGGGTCGAGGGGGTCACGCTCAACCCAATAGCCTTCGAATTGAAGGAGACAGAAATTACCGAGGCCTGCGTGTCTGTGCAATCGCACAAGATGCTGATCCGTGCAGCAGATCTTGTGCATTCCAGAGCACCTCACCCTGGTAGCCTCACAGCCCCTCAGCAAGAGTAGGTAGTTCGAGTGGATGGTCAGTCTAAGTTAGGTTGCGCGTCTTTCACGATCTCACGGCGAGTTCACGGCCGGCAGTCGCCGTGTCTTTGACTCGTGTTCTCCAGATCAGCGGTTCTACCTGATCCTCCGGGAATCCGTTTGTATGGAAACTCCAGGTATGCCTTGCTCCGTGAAGCAGCTGTTCGCACTCTGTTGCCGCGGAATCCTTCCATCGATCTCATTTCCGCGGCGTTGGGGCATCTGAAAGGTCTGATGCGTGCGATAGTCCAGACCAAGATCCATTCTCATGGCACGTGCGTCGAGCCGCTGTCAAGAACACGAGGGGACGGGAAACATCATGCCCAGGAATTTGGGGCTGCCGCTGGCGCAGCAGAATGTGC
The DNA here is from genome assembly GCA_004011705.1 of Ascochyta lentis. Classification (NCBI taxonomy): domain Eukaryota; kingdom Fungi; phylum Ascomycota; class Dothideomycetes; order Pleosporales; family Didymellaceae; genus Ascochyta; species Ascochyta lentis. The sequence continues at coordinate 1,601,255 of RZGK01000003.1, forward strand.
ATGAACGGTACCAGTTTGACGGCGTGAATGCTTTCCAGGATTTTGGGCTTTGGTGGCTGAAGCTGCAAAACATGCAGCCGGCGAACCAACGTTTGAAAGAGCGATCAGCAACCTCAAAATGGACCAACCATTCAAACCTTATCGTGGTAGCATGTCACCACAACGTGGCCAAAAGACCGACACTTATGCACCCCAACAAATGGCACAAAACTCGTTTCCACCAAACGCTCCTCACATATAGCTGCGGAAGGTTATTGCGAACGTCGACGATCTTGACTGGCTCGTCCTGTACGGACAACGCGTGTGCGCCGAAGAAATTCGGTTCCAACGTCCATGACATGTGGGCATCGACCATTCGGGCAGAAATAACGATCTCCTAGTGCTACGGCAATTCTGTGTCATCTGTTGCATGCTCCTCTGGGCCCGTCCTCCAACTCTCCGTCGAAACGCTACTGGCTGTGATAGGCGGAACACGATGGAGCTAGCCATGTCGGCTGCCGGACCATCACTCTGACCTGGTCAAGCGCCAACAACGGTAAGGGGAATCCGTGTTGACTTTGTCCCTACGGCGGGATCGCGGTGGATGTTCAGAGCTGGCAATCATGACGATCTGAGCCACCTCATTTGGGACGGGATCTGCTGCACAACCTTCGGTCCATGCTTTCGATCTTCACTTCGCCGAAGAGCGTGCTCCTTTCTTCTCTCTTTCACCAGCACTTCCCGGTATAAGGGTTGTTGGGAGCGCAGCCGTTGGAGCTGCAACCTTGCATTCTTTACCCCATACTGTTGTTGTGGCTTGTCGCTCCTTTCAATGGCTTTTGAAAAAGCACAGCTCGGGCCCCTTGGGTGGTTCTATCTTGCCTTCGTCATTTGTTGGAATGTTTCGCTCGTTGGCGCTATGGGCTTCCTCTGGAGGTAAGTTGATGGGATCTTCTGTTCATGTCGAACGACTACTGACTGTAGAATCACCACAGGCATCGTGAGCTTCCTTCGATACGCATGCGAAGAATTCCTCTTCTTTTCGCCGGAGTCACTGCGCTTCATATCTATGGTGCGATCAGTATTTTTGCGTATCCGTTTGGCGCATACTTTCCCTGTTCCGTGATCTTTTGGATGATGAGCATCCTCGTCCCTTTCGGTATGGCAATGTTTCAGGCCGCCAACACTCAGTTTCTGCATGTTGCAAGCCGACAGAAGCAACTTGCCCATATGAGTACATTGAAAGATCAGAAACCAATTAGCGAGAAGCAGGCAGAGGCGATAGGTAACAATCGCTTCAAGAGAATCGTGTCTGGCGTCGAGAGAGCCGACAGGGTTGGGCGCTCACTGATCTTTATCGGAATTGGCATGGTCATCCAGGTAGGGCTTCCATGAAAACCACACAGCTCCATATATTGACATCTTCTCACTAGGTCGCGGTTACGTTGCTGGTGTTCCTTGGTTCCGAAAAGTTCCATCCCGGCTTCGGTCTATGGGACTATACCGTTCAAGGCACTGAGGCAGAACTGTACCTAAAGTGTAACCAGGGCTGGGAGTGGTGGATGTCCATCGTTTGGCAGTTTGTCTGGGCTTGGATCTACGCTCCTTACATGATCTGGAAGAGCAGAGGCGTACGCGATGTCCATGGCTGGCGTTTACAGACCATCTGCTGTTGCATTGCTGGGTAAGTCTACTTTCAAACACCAAGTCCTCCTGCTGACCTTTCAAGTCTCCCGGCATCTCCCCTTTGGCTTGCAGGCCTCTACGCTCCTTCCATGGCCGCAGTTGGCGCCTACGTTCCTCCACCAATGTGGTTCGGATTTTCTATCTTCCTCATGGAGATCATCACGCTCGGTTTCCCCATCGTGGGTATCTTCAGAGCCCAGAGCCTTCGACAAGAGACGCTTGACGCCATAGCTGAATGGGAAAAGCGTCAGGCCATGAACAGTTTCGATGGTACTGTCGTTGCTGAAGGGTCATTGAAGAGCCACAGTGTTTACTCTGACACGTACTCCAAGACGACAACTCTCAAGTCCGGTGGAGACATGACTGTCAATTCTTTGGAATCGTCTAAATCCGGCATGCTCACCATGACAGCGCTGGAGAATGCACTCCGGACAAACGCAGCTCCTCTTCTAGAATTCGCTGCACTCAAGGATTTCTCAGGCGAGAATGTCAGCTTCCTCACACACGTCGCAGATTGGCGAAGATACTGGTTCACACCCAAAGCTTCCACCGCTGATCACCGCCGTCAACAATTCATCGCCGCAACCCACATCTACGCTCGTTTCATTTCCCTGGAATTTTCCGAATTCCCCATCAACATCTCATCCAGAGAGATGAAACGCCTGTACAACGTCTTTGACAGCGCAGCTGTCATGCTCTACCGTAACAAGCGTGGATCGCTCTCTTCCGAGACGTCAGACTCAGCTACACCTTTCGATAACGTACAACCAGACGATGCCTCTGCCGCCGAATCACACATGCCACCAAGCCCGACAGGATCTACGTTTGGATTGAAGAATCTGGACGCACTGGGCCGTGCAAATCTTCGAGCGGTGTCGCGTCTGGATGGGCTTTACTCAGACGAGAGATATGCCGACATTGAAATTCCTGATACGTTCGCTGAAGTGATCTTCGATCCTGCTGAGAGCGAGATCAAGTACCTTGTTCTCACAAACACATGGCCAAAGTTTGTCAATGCTGGACGTGCTGCAAGCCAAACCAGCAAAGACGAAGAGGCTGGCAATGGGTGGAAGCAGAAGATGCTATGTGATCGAAACTAGTCTTCCTTGCTGCGGATCAATGGGATGTTGTATGATGTTTACGGCCCAATGGGCAGATGTTGACGATGTTTCTTTGCGTTTGAGGTTGTACCATTTGGGAGCTTCGCGAAACAGTTGATGTAATTAACATGATACCTATTTTTGTTCTTGACATGTTCTCCCACCATTTGTGATTAGATGCAGTTTTCCTAGTTCATTGATAGGATGTTTCTTTTCATGACGACTTTTCGATGGGGAAGCACGAGTACCTTCCAAATCCGGATACGATCTGCCTTTCCGGCTTATAACCGCGTTTATCTACAGCCGTTCTTCCACCTTTGACCACCGCACCTCCAACATGACCAAGTCCTGGGGAGACGTGCTCACAGAGCCTGAGAGGCCGCGAAAGAGCTGGAGTTCATCTACTTGCCTTCGATACATTCTTCCTTTGCTATGCCTTTCGTTGCTGCTACGCAATTACATCATCGTTGCCGGTAATACATCCCAATGGCATCTCAGCACCAACATAGGGGACAAGGACAGATGCCTACAGGTTGAGCCTTTGTTCCCTTCCAAAAACACAAAGGAGTTGAACGACACCGAAAGCTACCTGGCATCTGGTGACTTCCGCAAGCTTGCAATCGAACGCCTGTCCGGGGCCGTGCAGATCCCCACTCAGAGCTACGATGACATGGGCGACATTGGTACAGACCCACGATGGGACATCTTCAACTCCTTCGCGGACTACTTGGCCAACGTATTTCCCCTCACTCATGCTACGCTCCGGCTTGAGAAGATCAATACGCATGGCTTGTTATTTACTTGGTCTGGTACGGAGCCATCATTGAAGGCCACCCTGCTTATGGCGCATCAGGACGTCGTACCTGTTCCAGAGACTACTGTCAAGCAGTGGACGCACCCGCCCTTCTCTGGTCACTATGACGGAAAATTTGTTTGGGGTCGGGGTGCGAGTGACTGCAAGAATCAGCTTTTGGCCATTCTTTCGGCCGTCGAGGCACTTATCTCTGCCGACTTTACGCCGCGTCGCACACTCGTTCTTTCTTTCGGGTTTGATGAGGAGATTTCGGGCACTCAGGGCGCACAGCATCTTGCGAAACACCTGATCGAGAAGTATGGGCACAACTCTATCGCAGCCATTGTTGATGAGGGAGCTGTCAACGTTGAGAATTGGGGCGCCGACTTTGCTATCCCGGGTGTCGCGGAGAAAGGTTACATTGACGTCGATGTCATTGTGCGCATGCCTGGCGGTCATTCTTCTGTCCCTCCTGCACATAATGGCATAGGTGTTGCTGCTGAGCTCATCACTTTGATCGAGTCCAGTCTCTACGAACCGCACCTTGCTGATGAGAATCCATATCTTGGTCTCTTGACTTGCGGAGCAGAGCACGCGCCCGAATTTCCCAAGAAGCTTGACCGCTTGCTCGACAAGCGCTCTGCCAGAGGCCAGACGTGCGCGAAGAAGCCCGTCAAGGACAAGCTTGCTGAGGAGGCAGCTAAAGCAGGGTTGGGCACGAAATACCTTTTCACGAGTTCTGTTGCTGTCGATATCATCCACGGTGGTGTCAAGAACAACGCGCTGCCTGAGCGTACCCAGATCACTGTCAACCACCGCATCAATGTCGGTGAAACTTCAAACGACATCAAGGCGCACATGACCAAGCTCGCTGGCATCATTGCCAAAGGGTACAATTTAAAGCTGAACGCCTTCAACGGCACTGAAGAGCCTTCTAGCATCACGCTCTCGCATCGGGCAACTGTCCTGGAGCCCGCTCCAGTGACTCCGACTGCCCTGTTCGCCAGCTCCTCTAACAACACCCGTGTTACGCCTTTCTCTGTCCTCTCTGGAACAACTCGCGCACTTTACGGCAAAGATCTCATCGTCGCACCTGGTATCATGACCGGCAACACTGATACACGCTACTACTGGGACTTGAGCGAACACATTTTTAGATACGGACCTGGCTGGGACAAGGAACAGGTAGGTTTGGGCAACATCCACACAGTAAATGAGAGGATTGGCGTGCAGGCGCATCTCGATACTGTCAAGTGGATGTGGGGTTGGATCAGGAATATGGATGAAGCCGAACTATGAGGACAGTCCTATTAGCAGAGAACATTGCTAGAGTGGGTTTCGAAGGGAAAGCGAGGAGAAGGGAGACGATTGCTCGTGTGGGCTAGAGATATTACAATTTCAGGGGAAGCGCAAGCCTAATCATGATATCATGTTGGATTGTATGTACGGCAGTGCTTGGGGCAATTTAGTGAAGACATCCACCTCGATTCACCCCGATCTCGCCCTGCTGTACATCATTTGCAGAATCCCTGCGCCGGTACAGGACCTAACCTGGTATCCCCAGAGAACCGTCACACTCATTCTCCATCTTGTTGCCCTTGACGAGCACATTGATGAAGCCAAACATGAACATGCTGGCAGCAGAGATTTTCGGGCGGGTTGCGTTGTGATTGGAGAAGTGGTCATTAGCAGTCTTTAGGCATCTGCACGTGTTCTACCCCATCCTTATTCTGCACGCATATAGTCAAGCTTTCTTTGAGCGGCAGTCACAAAAACGTGGAAAGTCGCCTCGCGAGGAGATGTTCGATACACGTGATATGAGCGGGCGACAAACGCATTATAAAGCTGACCCTCAACACGTCTGTTGGACAGTCCACGACTACGATTCACTAAATTGATACGAAAACCTAGAAAAACCAAATTGTCAGGGCACCCTCCATATCACCTTTCGAGAACACACAAACCTATGCTCAACAGAGGTAAACTTACCATCTTTGCAGGCAAAGTCGAAGCCTAATTACCACAAAAGGATGTCCTTCAGATCTGGCACCACTCCACTCTATCTCTCGCCTTCTGCTATATATTCAAAACTACAACCTATTTAAACCATGCTACCGGAGCCTGTACCAAATCGAGACTAACCCTCTCATGGCTTGAAAGCTACAAAGCCTTCACTCTGAAATTCAAAAACTCCAGAAACAGAACAAAGATATTATGTTCATGGTTCTGCTCGCTCGCTATTGAAGAGTTTGGGCTCTCTGGAATGTTCTTGCTCGCCTAGTCAAAATCGATAGTTATTGTTCTTGGAGGGAAGAGATGGAGTGCTTCGTCCCCGCGCAGTCGTCAGAAATACTTCTCAACCCCAGCCATGGAGGTCGTGGGATGTATTCAGCTCAAAACTTGTGGCAATTTGGTGCACGACCGAAAAGGTATGATTCAAAACTTGAATCCTCATCAACATTCCTACGCAAGGCTTTCGAAAGATCACCAACACTAGACGCACGGTGGCCTGCGCGAAATCGACGGAAATTCCGAACAGTTCGTATCAAAACAACTTGGCCGTGTCGGATGTTGGCAAGGTCCATGGACCATGAGTAGTTCAAACTGTCGTGTTTGCTTTTGTGCTATTACAGCATCGACAGGATCCAGGCTGTTGATTCATATTCCGCTTCACGACGGGAATTCAAAGGCACAAACGACGTATGACGTGGCTGCTGTCCGAGCTCGTACTCAGACCCGAACAAAAGGTTTCGGGAGCGTGACATGCGGGCCGGAAAATCAGTGCATGTTTGTGGGATGCTGTGTGACTGCGAGTGCGTACCAGGGTTGCAACGTGAAGGACGTGACACTAGCGAAGGTGTGCGGCACGCTGGCTGAGACAGCAATAGTCACTCCAGGGTGAAACTCGAGGCGGTGAAGCTTGGGTAGTACAGCACGCATTGACAACGTGTCTTGGGCACGAGGTAACATGGTCCTCAGTGCGTGGCTTTCGATGTTTGAAGTAAGTTGTGCGAAGGTGGTGAGGCAAGGATAAAGGTCCTGGAGCTGTGAGGCTCAACCTCGGCCGATGCGTATCGATAAGCAAACCGCGCTAGTAATTCGACGTCCGCCACTGCGACGATGACGTGAAGGATGGTTCCTTTTGGATGGGTGTCTTACAGTTTCTCAACTTCTGCATTGGGTATTGTGTTCTGTATGACTGCATCTCTGGCAACAAGATCCTCCATCTGCGCACGCTGTCTGCGCGCAAATCGACCGCAGAACCGTCTTGTTGCTGTCCAGCTAGCTACGAGTGGCGGCAGGAGGCGATTCGCAGATGCAGCAGCACAACGACAAAATGAAGCAGACAGGTCCGGGCAGAATGAAGAACCGCAGACGGTGGTGAGGGACGAGGAAGACGAAGGAGCCTTCACTCGGCGCATGCGGTCAATGAGCGAAGATGCGCTCGAGAGTGGCGGACATGGCGCACGCAAGGCTGTGGAAGAAGCCGGCTTCAGCGCAGACCTCAAGGCACAGCTCGAGCAACGCATCGCTGCTGCATCGCTCCAGTCGCCCGACGTGAACCTTCCGGCCTCGGCCTCCCGCCACACGCGCGACCTGGCGACGACCGAAGCATGGACCGGCACCGAGAGCATCCACGATGCCTCGCTACGAATGCTCAACGATGCACACAAGCCTATGCGAATCGGCCGGAGGGTCACTCCCGGCCCAGCCGTCCAGATGCCGCAGAGCATCGACACGGGCCGCAAGCGCAGCAAAGCCGGGCAGGGCCTGCGGTTGGCGAACGCACGCGACCGGACAAACATGTACGCCTCGGTACAGTCCGACGTCGATCTCGAAGAAACCGACCGCCAGAAGCGTCTCCAGGACCTCAAGGACCGCTTCGACCCCCACGCGCGCGTCATTGTACCGGGCTCCATACAAGGTCTGGCTTCTCTGGCCAACAAGCGCATCGAGGATGCCATTGCGCGAGGCCAGTTCAAGAACATACCCCGAGGCAAGGGCAAGAACGTCGAACGGGACCACAACGCCAACAGTCCCTTCATTGACACAACCGAGTACTTCATGAACAAGATCATCCAGAAGCAAGAAATCGTGCCACCGTGGATCGAGAAGCAGCAAGAACTCACCAGCGCGGCGTCAAGATTTAGGAGCAGGCTGAGGGCGGACTGGAAGCGACACGCCGCAAGAACCATAGCCAGTGCGGGCGGTTCGCTGCAGGATCAGGTGCGGAAGGCTGAGGCGTACGCGAGAGCGGAGCTGATCGTGAACCCGTCCAAAGTCAAGAAAGAGACTTTGACGACCGTGGATAAGGATGGACAAATGTCGCACATCTCCCTGTCAGGCCAACTCAAACATTCATCGTCAGATGCCTCCGGCACCACTCTCGTCTCCGAGATCACTGCAGAGAAGACACCTCTTGACTCCGGCACTGAGACCACTCCCAGCGCAACCACAACAGAAACCATCCAGGTGCCCCTCACCATTCCACCCACGTCCGTCGAAGCCGCAGCCGCAGCCGCAGCCGCATCTACAGACCCTGCTCCAGCCCTGTCCGCAACCCCACCGCAACCACCACCAACAGTCGTCTTCCGCGACCCCGTTTGGCTGGCAAACGAAACCTCCTACCTCACCGTCGCCATCGCCGACCTCAACTCCAAAGCGCGCTCCTACAATCTGCAAGCCCCCGAACTAGCACGAAAGCCCTACTTCAACCTCGACCGCGAGCTGAAAGCATGTTATTCGGACGTCGCCCCTCTGCTAGCCGAAGCAATCCTAGACCGAGCGCGAAAGCCCGTGAAGAAGACGGAGAGTTTTGGCCAGAGTCTCAGCGAGCGCGGCATCATGGGCACGCTGGGCGGCGCACCGGTGCGCGTCCGCGACGAACGCACTACGAAGCAGTACGGCTTCAAGCAGTTCTGGAACGACTTGTTTGCCCCTAAACCGAAAGATCCGTGGGCCTAAGGAAAGAGAGAGAGAGAGAGAGAGAGAGAAAGGGAAGCGCGTTACGTGCATTTCTCGCTCTCCAAAACTCAAGACAATCACCGCTAGCTGGGCTCTCACGACACAACATGAAACTTTTCCAGCCCACACGTGCTGCATCCTTCTTCACGAGAAGTTTTGTTCCCGTCACGAGGCACCTTTGCCCTACTCCACTCTCCCATCCGTCCACTTCTGAAAGGAGCCACATGGCGTCTGCATCAGGAACGTGAAGCCGCAAATAAGGCCGACATAGCACCGCTGACATGTATCCGAGTAGTACAGCACAGCATAATACAGTCCACACAGTACAGACCCTGGCCCGCCGTCTGCAGCGTGTTTCGCTTCCACTACACAGAGGTACCGCTCTGTCGGCCCCGATTCTACAATAAGGTGCGATCGAGATGGACGGGCAAGATGCGGGCTTGGCGTAAGCTTTGTCTTGGTCATACGTGGTATAGTCAGTACGCGGTAGGACGTGTTTTGATAGGTACGATAGGGTAGGAGTGGATCGAATAGAACTCTCCAGTCAGCTATCTAATACAGTCTTCTCTAAAAGAGCTTGCTGGCTGTGTGCAAACTTGTCACATCTCCTGCCAAAGCAGAAATGACAGAAAAAAAGCAATGTTGGCTTTTTGTATTCAATAGAACTGGACTGCATGCTAGACTATCATATTATGGCTATGCAAAAGTACCAATACGTCCTGGTGAGGTGATGATCAGCAGAGGATTAGATAGCTGGCTATTGGTGTTAATGACCTGATATCCAAAAGGAGCTGGATTTACGTCCAACATGTTGCGGTTTCAATAGCTGCCGACGATCGCCGATGGTAATCGCCATGTTGCATGCCGTGTGTGGGACCGAGACATGGGTTTATCAGATCCTGCGTGAGCATCTGGGCCCAGTATCCGACAACGGGGACCTCAATCCTCCTTGCTCCTCGCTATCCCAGCTTTTGTAGCTCCCCGACTGGTGCCGCCAATCGCGCTGTCTCTTCTCGTCGCCCTCTTCGTGTCTCCACTGTGATTGCACTCCCCGCTGCCCACGAACCTTGCGTTGGGCAACAACTGCTCATCATCCTTCGCGTGCTTATCTACAGCCAACTTGCCGCTCTCAAGAAACTCATCTCTTGCAACACATGCACCCGCGGCAGTGGCGTGTGTCGGTTTCCCTGCACCGTCGTACGGTTGGCAAAAGCAAACCCGCAATGCGTGCGCAACAAGAGGGCCAAGGAAATCCTCTCTGTACCTACTTTTTCGTGATCCTGTCGTGCCGGTAGAACCGGCATGGGGCTTCATAGCGTACGTATTGTAGTCGTTAACATGTCGCTTCTGCAGGACCTTGCCTTTTGGTAAAGACGGAGCAAAAGACTGAGCCGCCGCCAGTGCCAAAAATCGTGCCTTGTAAAATTTTGCTTCTGCTTTCAGGTCGTGCATCGTCAGCTTGATCGAGCGATGGATCCTTTCTCTTCCGTGTGGGTAGAAAATACCACTCCGCGGCGTGAGGCTGTTCTCGCGTACAACACCGTCACACCCTTTGACTGGCCCTTTTGGGGTGATGATGGACTCGCAAGAGCGAATTTGAGATTTTTCGGTTTGACAATAATTATGATGGTGCTGGAGGTGTGGCGGCAGTTGAATCCTGTGAGTGGGAGGAGAGGTCATAGGTACCAGTGTTGGTCGGATAGGTAAGCTCCCAGCACTGGTGTTTCGCTTGTTGTAGTAAGACGTCGTGATCTTCGGCGAGCTTCCGTATTCTGATGAGCTGCTACCTCGAGGCGAACTGCTTTCTGGATGAATGAGATTTCCAGATGGCGAGTAGAAGGAAATACCCGGCGTATTGTAGATCGGTCGCACGATCCCGGATGCTGCAGCTATAGGTAGTAGGGATGTGAGTGCTGACGATGTGATTGAGCGATGTGCAGCATGGGCTGGGTTGCAGGCCGCCTTCACAGGCTCAGGTGACTCCGAAAACGATGCTTGCCGCTCAAGCTCTGCCATCTGCGGTGTGAACCAAACAGGCGTTGGCGGCGATTGTGAGCGGCGAGCTGGGCTATTGAAATCATGGTAGAGGTCAAGATCGACCCCCAACACGGTGCCAGAGTATGAGGTTGACATCGTGCTACAGAAGCTAGCATTCTGGGTCGCAAACATCTCCCTTGCACTGCTCACTTCTTTCAGTGAAGACGAATATTTGCGACACACAGGAACGCCATTGACCGTGTGTTGAGCTGAAGTGCCAAACATGTCATGATGGGACGTTACGGCTAGAGTCGTACCATCTCCCCGCGCCACATCGCGTGTTCCTGGACGTGCAACGGGCGTCGAGAAGGGCTGCTCATGCGCGTTTGTTGCAGCTCGACAGGGTAAAACAGGAGTAAAGTCAACCACCGTAGATGATTCGGTCGAAGATGAGCGAGACTGCGGCAAGAACGAATACACGCGAGCTGACTGCCCGACGCCTATATTTGAAATTGCGTGATTTCTGGTCTGATCTGTCGAGACTGATACGACGTCCGCAGCTTGAGATGCAGTGGTTGAGATACAATTTTTATTCTGTGCAAAACTAGACTCGGAGTCTTGGCCTTCCTGGTCGAACTGAATGCTACACCCGCCAGCAGAAGACGGGCTTTGTCGTTGCTTCATGATAGGCACGTGTGCCATGGAGGGTGATCGAGACTTGGTTCTTGAAACGCCCCGGACGGTCTGGAAAACGCCACGAATGAACCCTCTTACTCCTTCATTGTCATAGTTGGATGAATCTTCGTCAGACTGAGGTGATGGAGACTGTTGCAGCTCGAAGCGGTATGATGTCAAAGGTGTGGCGGTGCCGCTCGCCTGATCTGCTGCTCTCAGTTCCTCATCGCGCCTTGCATGCGGCACAGCCACCGTAAAAGTATCGTGCTCTCGGGTCAAATCCTCCTCGATGTCGTGCAGGGCATTTTCGTCTAGACTTCGCGATCTCCGCCTTGAGCCTCGATTGGGCGATGTGTTCTCTGCGGCTTTGAAGGATGGAAAGCGGCCAACGCTAAGCAGCGATCCATGCGAGTTCAGTGTAGAATACGAGCCCTGCTCAATGATCGTAGCAAGTGGCGCCCCATTTGAGCGGTTCGCAAGACGTACGGCAAGTTTGTAAGCAGCGGTGTGACCTCTGGCTTGCGGTTGGGCATCATCGACCGAAGCATCGTGGCCAGCAGCTCCTGAATGACATGGGTAATCGTTATCGTCTGATGCTAAGCTCTCCTGATCGCCGAGCAGTGGTATGTTCGTGTCGATATACGTCTTATAGAATGTGAAAGGATCGAGAGAAGCTGCAATCCTCTCGACTCGGTCAAAGCCACATACACGGTTCTCCGCTGCAGCAGTGATTGGGTGTTGTGGATTGCCGGTCATGAAAGAAGGAGATCTATGATCGTCATGAGCCAATAGGTTAGCATTGCGAAGCTGCGAGGTCATCATCGTATTCGTCTCCGGCTTCTCTGGAAGCAGCGTGAAGGGCACACCGATAGGAAGTCAAGATGCGTTAGGAAAACATGACTAGACCTGCCACTGCCAGGAAATGGCAAAAGATAGTTGCGGGCGACACAGCGTCTCACGAAGCACAGCAAGAGCTTGGTGACGACAATGCAAGCACCTACCAGTACGCGGTTGCCTTCTCGGATTCGCCTAGCATTCGTCTCTGGGAAGGGTCGCTCTTGTAACCTCGTTTGATGATCCCGCATCAACGACAGTGGAAGTGCTGGTCGTCAAAAGCGACGGACTTCCAATAGACATGTCCTCGTCTTTGGCTCAGCGCGATCCACAGAAGGCTTCTCCATGCACCCGCTGCGTTCGTTCGATCTGACTGTGGGTAGCTCCAAAGCCTTGGTCAACCAATTCCGCAACTTCTGCATGTGTAGGAACTTGTGTTGCTCGCTTGTGCCATATGTGTGATAGCCAACAATCAATGGTAATTTACAAGCACGAGCAATCGGTTGTTCAATTCGATTCAGGTGGTGAGAGCGACAAACTCTGTGCCAGCCTTGGTGAGCCCTTGTCGAGCTGGAACTTCGCTTTTTGCTGCCCAGACTAGCCGCAGCTGCAGAAGGGTAACCATATGGAGTAAACGAGGCCGCGGATCGATAAGAGCTGGGGTATCCTCTGAGATTTACGTGCAATACAAAAAAGACGCCAATGTTTGTGGCATATTGTGGCACAAGTTGTTCTTTCGCCTTTATTGGCTTGTTTCCACATTGTGCGTTTGTGCGCCCTCACTTGTCTTGCGATGACGGGTACACGGCGGAGGGTAGTGAGTCCTCCACGTGGAACAGGGTTGTGACCAGAGCTGGCGCGGCAATGGTACGTTGTGCAGTAGGAAGGGAGCGTGATGGGCTTGCAGACGTGCTCATACCATGTGGTAGTTGCATCTTGGTTCGCTGAGCCGGATAAATACAAATGATGTTGCAACTCGATTCGTACTGGTCCCCTGGTAGGTGGCAGCGTGTTGATTGCTTTTTCTGTTACCTGCTCGAAGCGTCACCCGACCATGACATTCTATAAGTCAAATGTGGCGCACACGTGGATCCAGGATAATTGGGGTACGGGCAGCAGTTGCACAGTGCCTCCCCGGAGGCTGGAGCCAAATGTGATCCTGTCTAGGTGGAGCAATGCGACCAGATGGTCGTGGAATCTGGTTCTTATTGGCTAGAGATTTACGCACGCGTTTAGCGACTCAGATGCCGAGATCGTGTCTGACACAGATTTGGGGGCGGGAGCGCAGCTGCAAGGATTGTCGAGCTGCACAACATGACGTGCAAGGGTGCAACTTTTGGTTGCTCGATCACCAATCGACGCCAGGACAAGCCTGCATCACAATCGCTGTCTCCGCCGATCATGCCCACTCAACCCGAGACCCTCCCTCGAGGAACGCCTTCCCTTCGCACAGCTGGACCCGAGCGGATTTTTGTACACATGGTGACGCCGCAGGACCTTCGACGCGTGCTTCTAGAAGGAGCGGTGAACGTAAGATGCCCTGTGCACGCTGACAGACGTCCTGCATTGTTGGAGAGCAAGCATGGCGCAGTTTTGAATCCAAGAGTTATTGGTTGGAAACGAACTTCCAGAAGGGGAAGCTGATGTGTGCAGAAGCGGCCGACGAGGTTTGAAACAACCATGCTCGTTTTGTCTGGCGTTTGCAAATCCTATCCCACGATGTTGGTACGAGTGTCGATCTTACCCACGAACGCGGATGATGGTCCAGCAAAAGACTTGACATGCTTGAGAACATACCGGAGGGTGATTTTCCATGCAAGTGTAGGCCATCGCCACTCGAAGCCTCCCAGAACCAGGCCCATACGCTGATGGACTGTATTTCGTCCTCCATAAACTATGGCCTGATGATCACGCAAGATTGTGGGGTGATGTACGCTTAAGATACCAAACGGTGCGGGCTAGGACGCTCTGTGCCTGTACCGTCTCGCAGTTCGAACTCGAGTAGGCATCTGGTTGGTGCTAGAGATAACGAGAGAGCGCCCCAAGACATGGATTCGACGGGACCTGAGAGCTCAGACCTGCAACGAGTGCTAAGATCCCAGACTACCTACCCGGTCGTACATCCGCTAGTAGCGATCTCAAGATGACCGCAATGGCGCGCTGCCATTCTGCGATCAGCCGCCTCTCTGCAGTGACTAGCGCTCACGTCCGCGTTCCTGGCTGTCGGTACCATAATGTGTTCATCAATCATGGTTCGGCGACATTTGTTTTCCAATTACGTCTCATTCCAGGCTTGTGTTTATTGAGACAGGAGACGTGAAGTGCGTGGTCGTGAATGATCCGCGGTCAGGGTTGAGGGACGCTGCAGCTGCTGTGCGAGGAGTGACCCTTGCAACATGACTTGGTAACCGTAAACACAAGACAAGGCTGCTGCATGGCAACTTGCGCAAACAACATCGTGACCCACTACATCCACATCCAGTCATCGGGAAGAGCCGAGGTCCTGAATCCGAATGTACAGCGAGATGCGTTGACCAATGTGAGCTGCAACGAGGAGACGACACAACGGGGTGGCTTATGGATCCAAATCCGTAAAGGTCATCTCAACTCGGCTGGATCAAAGTGTGGGTCTCCAGTACGTCCCGCCACTGCGTCCTGCAGGCGCCTGCAACTAGCGCCCCAGTGTCCCACAGCGGTGGTAAGGCGATGGCAGGTTTCGCTATCACATGACACAGAGCGTAGGCCAGGTATCCTCACAAGCCATCGATGATCTCGAGTCTGACTATAAGTTGCAGGCACAGGCAACATGCCGTCGAGTTGAATCGCCTGGCTGTCGCGTCGACTTCTTTCGGTTTTGTCCTTTCTCGGATCCATCTCTCTTTCACAACGTTTTTGACCATGAGCTCAGTCGCTCTCAGCCCGCTGGCACAGAGTGCTGATAAACAACTCCTCTTTTCTCGACTCGGTCTGAACGAACAGGTCCATAAGTTGCTTCTTGTGGGTGGTCATGTCGAGGTTGGAAGATGCAGCGCTGACACAGTGACCGTGCAGGGAGAAGCCCAAGCAGCAAGGGACAGATTGAGCAGGAACCAAATCAACTTGACCGACCAGTCCAGGGCGGATCCTTCGGTGACAGCACCTTATAAGTGGGACGAGATTTCAGAAACGGCAAAACACTACGAAATTTTGACCGTCGTGAACAACGCCGGTCCGCAAACCAAACCATACTACGGGATGGGCCGTTATACGACCAATGTTAGCGAAGAGAACTGGGTCGCGAGATGGTACTTGTGGCATAGCTTTCGATACCGGTTCGTAGACAACGCTTCTTCCAACAGAAAAAGATTTGCTGACCTTCTGACCTAGGGACAATCGAGACCACAGAGCTCGGACAGGAGCCAGCAGCAGCAGTCAAACATACGGCGGCAAGTACCTTCCTGGGATTTAGAGACGTCTCAATGGCACCGCTAGGAAGCTTGACTGATATCCAACAGAAAATTCGGCGGCCTACGGAACCATGGGCGGCTACTATGACCCAGTTTATGGGCGCTATCGCTGATACGTTTATGCATTGATGACTGGAGCTTCCCTGCTTACGTCTGTCATGCTGTTGTTAGGTAGTTATAGTTGCGCTATCGATAGCACCTCTCTCTGTAGATGTAGATGTGATCATGCGATCGACAATCACAGTTAAAGGGCGATGTAGATGTGTATGCCCTATTTCGTCAGCAAGAGTCCGCTTCCTCGGATAGTAACTTGTCATTAGAAATGTCTTGTTCTTTCAGTCTCAAGGCTTGGTCTTTCCGAAGGCACGTGCCTCGCGCATCCGCCTTTATGCCAATTGCTTCCTTCACCATCCCCCAACCATTGCCAAGCATCCCTTGTGTCCCTCTTCCGTAGATGGTGAATCTGTTTCTGCCGTCTCGTCCAGCAGTACAATAGCGACACTCTTTCTGCCAACTCTTTCTATCCATACTCGATCAATTCATGCTCCAGCTGTTGCAGGGTGCCAGGGCGAGTAAGGAGTCAAGGGGAGCTGAGAGAGATGTCGCGAAGTCAGGATTTGTCGATCGATGAGGAAAGTGGGGCAACATTGAGCTAGAGTTGCACTAGTTTGAAAGTGAAGGAAGGAATGTTGAACATTTGTCGCGGGATATGAGCAGCAATTAAGCGCCATCTAGGAGGACATGCAGTCCATGTAGCATGACGTCAAGGCACGCCGTGCACGCATTGTTGGGATTGTGTGCTCACATGTTATTTGCGCAACTTCATTACGAGCTGCCGTCTCGTCTCACAATCAGGCGACATTCGTCCTCAGAAGTCGATCAAAGCAGGGCTCGCGCGTGATCGACAAGGCATCTCTGCGGGAAAGCGGTAGCATCTCCATATTGAGCCGGGTTGCATACACGTACTCAAGCAGAGACAAATGACACGTGCATCGAGCAGAATGAGAACCAGCACCGTCTGTTAATTGACAGCCGTGTGACTCTGGTCCCCACGACGATTACACAATGGTGGTGTTTGTTTTTGGTAAGGCTTGAAGGAGATGTATGCTAGGTTGTAACCCCATAACGCCGTCGCTATGCAGGAACAGAAACAGCTCCACGCCTCAAGACAGGGCAAGATCGACCTTACAAGCCGTTCGCTGGAGCAATCTGTCCCAATTGCTCATTGAGGGCTACCTGGTATTGACTTCGTGCGGCATCAATGGCTCGTCTCAGCGGCTGCACAACCTGAGCAACGGCATTCGCTCCACCTTTGACAGCCTGGGGGTCGAACTTCCTTTTTCTTCCGGTCCGCTGTGTATATATTTCGTTGTCCCTTTGGGCCTTCTCAATACGAGCTGTCCGTTCGGCTTCCGCAGCGTTTGCGACGGCATTGATACGATCTAATGATCTGTCCAAAGTCTCAACGAGCTTTGCAACTTCGTTGGCGCGCTCAGGATCGCCAGAGTGATACACGTCCCAGAAGTAGTGTAAGAATTCCACTGTGGTGTTATGCGTCATGGTAAGGTTATCGAGGATGGTATCCGTGATACCCAGCTTTGCTGCTTGCTCACTATTCAGAACGCCCTTCGCGGATGGGTATTCATCCTCATGTAAATGTCGCTTCTCGATAGCCGCAATGATTTGTGAGGTCGCTGCAGTTCGCGATGATCTACTACCGACCTTTGCCTTTTTCGGAACACCATTCTCGTCCTCGCTATCACTATCGTCATTGATTGCGATTTTCGAATTCAAGTCGGTCCCGAGTGTCCTGCTATTTGTATTGATCCTTGCAAAGTCTTGCTGCAGCGTCGAGAGCACTTCCGCTGGTGTCCGCTTCGTGTATGCTGCGGCACTGGTCGACGACTGTACACTCTGCCCTGCGGAGAAGAAGCGACTTTGGTCCTGAACCTTGAGCACAACTCTGTTGTCGTCGGACGCACGTTGCAGGTCCCTCAGTTGCAGCTCTTTGTATGTGTCCTCGTCTTGCCCAGCCGGAGCATGGCGGTTGTCAACCAGAGGTACCTCTTTCATCAGCTTCTCACTCATACGATTCAGGACTCGCAGGATCGGCGCTTTTTCGTTGCTTGAGGGAACCATAGTCCAGTCTTGACGGTTACCTTTTTGTTGACTGTGGTTTTGCTCGTTTCCTTCGACGTTGATGAACATCGGTATACTGCCAACAAGCAATTGTTGAGCGTTGTCGGCGTTCTCATCGTATTTCAGGTACTTGTCGAGTCTGGTGTCCGTAACGTAATCATCGGGAATGCGCTCGCCCTTGAGTTTCTTGAAGAGTCGACTATGGAAGAATCGTTCCCAAAACTCGCCCTCACTTAAAGGTGGCACCGTTTCGTTGTACGCCGTCTTCACGATGGGGTGCTGGCGAAACACGACTTCGATCTGCTCCTTAGTCAAGTTCAACATGAGAGCGCCATTGACGTTCTTCGACTTGATCACCGAAAGCACGTTGTACGATCCTGTGGTCTGGGTCTTCTCGGCGGCGTGAGACCTTAGCAAGTTCAGACGGGTGGACCAGAACTGGTTGGAGAACTGCCCCATTGTGACGGATGTCGGCTTCTCCTGTAGAGCGCGATCAAAACGCTGTCGCAAAGCCGGACTCGAGTTCAGAAGCGACATCTGGAGTTCGAGATCGACAAGCAGCTTTGCGTCAGCATACAGATCCTCGTCTTGCTGTGCATTTGCAGCGACGGTTTGCGCCATGGTGATGGCGCCTGATGCACCGCCACCATCACCGCCAGGAACTGCTAAAGGTGTCGCCACTGGAGCCTCCTGTGCCTTTGCAGCTTCGATTCCCTTCTGCAACAGGCCTCTGACCATCTGCTGATCATCGCGGGCGGCTGCTGAGGTAAACGTGAAGGTGTGATTTCCAGCTTGCGACGACGATTCGACGACTACGATTTTGATGGAGGCTTTCGAGGCGGTGGCGGGCGTCTGCTGAAGATCTAGCAACAGTCAGCGACCAAGCCGTCACTCTTCTTTAGATAGCAACGCGAACATACTCCCGATGTCTGCTATAGCTATTGCCAACGGCGGAAGCACCCCGCCGACAGCCTCCCATGACACAGTCTTAGCGTCAGGCGATACGGAGAGTGTGCCATCTTTCTTTTTGTACTGAGCAGCAGCGTTGGACATGCTGGTGGAGGAAGCCTGGTGCGGCGATCGCTGACGCGCCCGCGGGAGTGCTTAATGAGGACGCGCTAAGCTTTAGATGATGATCACGAAAGCACGTTACATGCAACGTTGCGGATCTGCAATGATCTTGAGGACAAGTTCGTAGATTCGGCTATCAGTGCAAATGTACGTATCGTCGCTCCTTTGCTGGACGGATAGTAGGTAATGGCACAAAGGCTCGCCCAGCCATTTCAGAGTTCATTGAACGCAAAGCTAGACGTTACGTGCTGTGCTGCAACATCACTTTGCCTCACACGGCATACGTGCTGAAGCAGGGTAGTGAGTGGGAGAGACGTAGGCAAAATGGAGAAATTTAGAGAACTTTAGTACGACCAAGTCCATGGATGGGTGAATCGTTCTGCGGATACTTTTCCGCGCTGTGCAGTCTGGGTGTTTTTCTTGCGACGTCACAGGATGTAGACTTTTACATAATCCCACTGCTATTGGCCAGCATTTCGAGGTGTTTGCAACCACACAGTGGCTGCTGTTGGTCCATCTGACGCTTCTTGCGCATGCTCGACCAAGTATTCGAGGATCGAAGCGTGCCACATGCACAGGATACACACCTTGTCAGCTCGGCACCAATGATTCGATGACTTGAGACGCCGTTGCTGGCGCAGGTGTTTGAGGCATTTGCTGGAATCCTCGAAAGCCGCAGGTGTGTCCAAAACAACGCCATCTTTAAGGGGCTTAGCCTTCCCTTCCGCGTGCGAGACTCGGCAGCTCCTTCCTCCTCGTCTTCCGCCTCAGCAGCAGTTCAGAAGCCTTCTCTTCTGCCCCCCGTCGTCCATTTGGATGCCACCCATTTAGTCTCCCCCAACTCCTCTTTTGCTTCATCATGTTGCGCACCTCGTTGCGCCAGTGCTCCCGGCAGCTCCAGAGCTGTTCGGCCAAAGCAAGGCTCTCGACGATCGCAGCCTCGCCGGCCAGGACAAATGCCATCTCGACATGTCGCCGCCCGTTGGCAGTGGCCCAGCGTCGCCAGTATGCCCTCGCCGCCGAGGATACCGACAAGGGCGTTGTACGTGGCCACGTGCTGCAAGCCGTGAAGTTTTCGAGCGCATAGCTAACTACGACCGCACAGGACCCCAACGATAGCTTTCTGAGCGGCAACACGGCCAACTACGTCGATGAGATGTACATGCAGTGGAGACGCGACCCCTCGAGCGTTCACATCTCGTGGCAGGTCTACTTCCGCAACATGGAGTCTGGCGATATGCCTGTTTCCCAAGCCTTTCAGGCACCACCGACCATCGTTCCCTCCACCAGCTCCGGAATCTCCGACATCAGGCCTGGTCTCGGCATGGGACCTGGCGAGGGCTCCGATGTCATGAACCATCTGAAGGTTCAACTGCTCGTTCGCGCGTACCAGTCTCGCGGACACCACAAGGCGCGCATCGACCCCCTCGGCATCCGTACAGAGGCCGAGCAGTTCGGCTACAGCAAACCCCGCGAGCTCGAGCTTTCTCACTACAACTTCACCGAGAAGGACTTGGACCAGGAGATCGAGCTCGGCCCTGGTATCCTGCCTCGCTTCAGGACCGAGAACCGCACGAAGATGACACTGCGCGAGATCATTCAAGCTTGCGAGCGTCTGTACTGCGGATCGTACGGTATTGAATACATTCACATCCCAGACAGAGAGCAGTGTGACTGGCTCCGTGAGCGCATCGAAGTCCCCCAGCCGTTCAAGTACTCTGTCGATGAGAAGCGCCGCATCCTGGACCGCCTGATCTGGGGTACCAACTTCGAGGCTTTCTTGGCCACAAAGTACCCTAACGATAAGCGTTTCGGTCTTGAGGGTGGTGAGAGTTTGATTCCTGGTATGAAAGCTTTGATCGACCGTAGCGTCGACTACGGTGTCAAGGACATAGTCATCGGTATGCCTCATCGTGGACGTCTCAACGTACTGTCCAACGTCGTAAGGAAGCCGAACGAGTCCATCTTCAGCGAATTTGCTGGTAGCGCTGAGCCTTCTGACGAGGGATCTGGCGATGTCAAGTACCACCTGGGAATGAACTTCGAGCGTCCTACTCCTTCTGGCAAGCGTGTCCAGCTATCTCTGGTCGCCAACCCCTCTCACTTGGAGGCCGAGGACCCAGTCGTACTTGGCAAGACCCGCGCTATTATGCACTACAACAACGACGAGAAAGAAGGTCGTACCGCCATGGGTGTTCTGCTCCACGGTGACGCCGCCTTCGCTGGCCAAGGTATTGTGTACGAGACCATGGGTTTCCACGCTCTACCTAGCTACCACACTGGAGGAACCATTCACATTGTTGTCAACAACCAGATCGGTTTCACCACCGATCCTCGATTCTCCCGTTCGACTCCTTACTGCTCTGACATCGCCAAGGCAATCGACGCGCCTGTCTTCCACGTCAACGGAGACGATGTTGAGGCCATGAACTTTGTCTGCCAGCTCGCTGCTGACTTCCGTGCTGAATTCAAGAAAGACGTTGTCATCGACATGGTTTGCTACCGCAAGCAGGGTCACAACGAGACTGATCAGCCCTTCTTCACTCAACCCCTGATGTACAAGAAGATCTCGGAACAGCAGCCCACGCTCGACATTTACGTTAAGAAGCTCTTGGAAGAGAAGACTTTCACCAAGGAGGATGTCGATGAGCACAAGGCTTGGGTATGGGGCATGCTTGACGAGAGCTTCAACCGTAGCAAGGACTACCAGCCTACCGCCAAGGAGTGGCTGACTTCTGCGTGGAATGGCTTCAAGTCACCTAAAGAGCTCGCTACCGAGGTGCTGCCGCATTTGCCCACCGCCGTCGAGGAGTCGCAGCTGAAGCACATCGCTCAAAAGATTGGTAGCGCACCTGAGGGATTTAACGTACACAAGAACCTTAAACGTATTTTGGCTGGCCGCACTAAGACGGTCGAGGATGGAAAGAACATCGACATGGCTACTGCTGAAGCTTTGGCTTTTGGATCCCTGTGTATGGAAGGCCACCACGTCCGTGTCTCCGGTCAGGATGTTGAGCGTGGTACCTTTTCCCAGCGTCATGCCGTTCTCCACGACCAGGAGACCGAGAAGACGTACACCCCTCTGCAGGACTTGAGCGACGACCAGGAGACCTTCACCGTCTCCAACTCCTCGCTCAGTGAGTACGGCGTGTAAGTTACTTGACATTGTTCAGCCCTTGCATCTGCTAACGATCATCAGTCTCGGATTCGAGTATGGATACTCTCTCTCTTCGCCTAACGCTCTCGTCATGTGGGAGGCTCAGTTTGGTGATTTCGCCAACACCGCTCAGGTCATTATTGACCAGTTCGTCGCATCTGGTGAGGTCAAGTGGCTTCAGCGTTCCGGTCTTGTTATGAGCTTGCCCCACGGCTACGATGGCCAGGGACCCGAGCACTCTTCTGGACGTATGGAACGTTACCTGCAACTCGTCAATGAAGACCCTCGCATCTTCCCTGCGCCAGAGAAGCTTGAACGCCAGCACCAGGACTGCAACATTCAGATTGCCTACTGCACAAAACCGTCCAACTACTTCCATCTGTTGCGTCGCCAGATGAACCGTCAGTTCCGCAAGCCTCTTGTTCTCTTCTTCTCCAAGTCACTGCTCCGTCATCCCATGGCCCGCTCTAACATTGAGGAATTCACCGGCGACTCCCATTTCGAATGGATCATCAAGGACCCAGCGCACGAGTCTGGCGAAATTGGTACAAACGAGGAGATCAAGCGTGTCATCCTCTGCACAGGTCAAGTTTACACTGCCCTCGTCAACGAGCGTAAGGCCCGTGACCTCAAGGATGTCGCCATTACCCGTATCGAGCAGCTGAACCCCTTCCCATGGGAGCAACTGAAGGAGAATCTCGACTCGTACCCCAACGCTCAGAACATCATCTGGGCACAGGAGGAGCCGCTTAACGCTGGCGCCTGGAGCTTCACACAACCCAGGATTGAGACTCTGTTGAACCAGACAGAGCACCACAACAGGCGCCACGTCATGTACGCTGGACGTAACCCCAGTGCCTCTGTTGCTACCGGTCTCAAGGCCTCCCACAAGAAGGAGGAGAAGGATTTGCTGGAGATGGCTTTCACTGTCAAGCAGGACAAGCTGAAGGGCGAGTAGAGTAGTTCTGAGGTGCGGAAGATCTCTGTGTGTTTCAATAGTCTTGCATTGTTTTATCCCCCATTTCTGCGACTGTCTTCCTTCAGAGCGTCATGAGGCTAATTGAAGGGTTGGATCGGGACTCTTCCTGTACATTTGCATAGCTATGCGTGTACGTGTAGGCATGTACAAAAATCGGATTTCTTTGATCATTGACATCTGCTGCTGCATTGCTCGTCCTGTGAAGCATTGCCTGATAGCCCTTGCACGGACACAACACTCGGTGCAAGGTAGGCCGAACAGTCGACACGGTCTGGATAAATTATCCTGCACCACGAGCCATGGTTGGGGTCTCGACTTTGCGGGATATTGCATGGCCAGAGATCCTCCGTTCCGGCACGATAGGTGAGCATGCGGGACTAACTCAGGCACGCGTAATGCTTCACAAGCTGTCAAGGTGTCAAGCTGTCAAGAATTGGCCATTGCTCGCTTGATGACGAGGATTACACGGGTGTCTGTGGTAATCTCGAACGCAACCAGCCACATCTCTTCTACTTGACAGTTGCACAAAAGTGCTACAGCCTCCTTCAAGCTCATGAGCCTGATGCGGGCGACCTCGTGTATGAATCTATATCCGCGGGTCGGAAGAACCCGGGGCAGACGTCAGCTTGGAGAAGCGTGGAAAGAGCCCCGCAACCCCTCCACGCCCGGTATCCGCACTTGCATCATCGTCAAAGCTCCTACGCTGCCGCCGCAAACCGCATCGATATCGGCGCTCGCGCGACGACGCGGTATTTTTGGCGGACAGCTGCCGTCAATCAGCTTCCGAACTGTCTGCAATTTCTTCCGCCGCATCTGAGGCACCTTTAGAGCTCCAACGGCTGAGTTATCGCGAGCTTGTGACTTGCCGAGGGAGCTGTCTAGAGCTGTCCAACCGACGTGTCTCCCAAACAAATACCGAAACGTCCCCGCATGCCCGCCGACTCTACCCACTTGGACCCAGACATCTGACTTCATAATAACCACTGGCGCCTTCCCCACGCGTCGATGATCGTGAACTTGCTTTGACCTTTTCCCCTCGACTCTCGACTCTTCTGCCTCTACCTTGATACTACCAGATACCCCTTTTTTACCAAGCAAGCATTCCCATAGCACTTAATTCATCCCTCACGAAACAGTCAGCAACATGGCTACCAACGGAAGCGGCCAACAGAACAAGCAGGAGGCGATCAACACCGACATCATCACCCTCACACGATTCCTCACAGAAGAGCAATCCAAACACAAGGAGGCTACCGGTGACTTCACGTGAGATACGACACTTCTTTCTGAGGGCTAGCACTGACCAAAGAACTAGACTTCTTTGCCATGCCCTCCAGTTTGCGTTCAAGAGCATTGCCTACTACATTCGGAGAGCCACATTGGTTAACGTACGCACCACCAAAGCTATCGAAGCATGCCAGCAACTGACTGTTGTAGCTCACCGGTTTAGCTGGTCAATCAAATGCCACTGGCGATGACCAGAAGAAGCTTGACATCATCGGTGATGAGCTCTTCATCTCCGCGATGCGCTCGTGCGGTCGCGTGCGTCTCCTAGTCTCCGAGGAGCAGGAGGAACTGATCATGTTCGACGAGTTTCCTGACGCCCGTTACGCCGTAGCCTGCGATCCGATCGACGGGTCCTCGAACCTCGATGCCGGAGTATCAGTCGGCACTATTTTCGCAGTATACAAACTGGCCGAAGGTGCGAAGGGCACAAAAGAAGATCTTTTGAAGCCTGGCACCGAGATGGTCGCTTCAGGATTCACCATGTACGGCGCCTCTACCCAGTTGGTCATTACGATGAAGGGCGGCAACGTCAACGGCTTCACGCTGGACAATGCGTTCGGAGAGTTCATCCTCACACATCCTGACATGCAGGTGCCCAAGTCGCGCGCCATCTATTCGGTGAACGAGGGTAACTCGCTGTACTGGGAGGAGCCGGTCAAAGAATACATCAACAGCTTGAAGTACCCTGATGAGGGCGGCAAGCCGTACAGTGCGCGTTACATTGGTTCCATGGTGGCTGATGCGTATCGAACGCTGTTGTACGGTGGCATCTTTGCGTACCCAGCGGATAAGAAGAGCGCCAAGGGAAAGCTGCGCATCTTGTACGAGTGTGCGCCCATGGCGATGGTTTTTGAGAACGGTAAGATGAGTACGTGTGGTTGAATTTGAAGCGTTCACTGACAGTACATGCAGCTGGCGGTAAGGCTGTCAACAGCAAGATGGACCGCATGCTCGAAGTGGTGCCCGAGAGTATCCACGATCGATCGGGTATCTTTATGGGGTCTGAAAACGAGGTGCAGAAGGTCATTGACATGCACAAGAAGTACCAGAAATAGGCGCATGTGGCGCAGTTTGGTTGTTTCAGCGAATTTGTTTGGAAAAAGCATTGGGCCGGCACATAGCTGGTACACTATGAACAAAGACAAGACGAATCACTTTTTACGTTGCTTGACATGAAGGTACATGCGTGCTGGATTCTGGTGTGTTGTGGTTGCGCAGTGGATCGTTTACTGGCTACGTTTGCTTGGATGAATCCGAAAGCAGACACCATGTTGACAGACACCATGTGAATGTCAGGCAGGCAAACGTGCATTCGCATTGAAAAAAAAAAACAGAGCTGCTGTAGCTGGGCGTCAAGCATCGTTCATGTGTGCACACCTCTCACGTTGAAGGAGCCACCCACTGCCATGTGCCGTGTGCTAGACAGTACCCCGTCACGCCATGCTTCCCGCGTTCCCAAATACTTTTTCTCTGCTCGTCTCATCCACGTTTGCAGTGCTGCTGCCATGCGAGACACAGACCGATGTTAGTGAAGCCAGGGTGTGCAGGAGAATTGTTGTGACCATGCATGTGATGTGGATGTGATTTCAAGGTGCATCAAGGAAACTTAGGAAAGATGCCGTGCTATATTTAGCGTGCATCTGGGGGATTGCCGAACGCTGCCAGAATGCTCGTGTGTCGACGACGTTCCTTCACGGTGCGTGCGTCTTGCTCCAGCAATGCAGCGTTGACAACGAAGCAAGAGGCAGCCCATGCATGTATCTCAAGGGAGCGCAGCTACATGGCAGCCTCGAAATCGATAAGAGCGAGCCTCTGTGCGACGTGTGGGAACTGGCATGATCCCACCTGGGTCTTTACATAGCCGCCCGGCCAGGTGGCTCGCAGCAGCAGCAGCTTTCATTCGCTCCCAGCCTAGTTCAAGCTTCACACTAAAGCTGCCAACCCTCACGCTCAACGCCCGGATCTTCTCTCGTGCTGGGCAACGGAGCGAATAGGACAGCCAGCGTGCGGCTGCCCATCACCATGCGGCCTCTCCTTCCTCCCGCCGGCCACAGCATGCCCAGTCTTGCAGGGGTGCCGCCGTTTGCTGTGCAGTGTGCAGTGTGCAGTGTGCAGTGTGCATGCTTGACACTTGTGTGAGGTGAGGTGAGGTGACCAACACGGCAACGGCTCTGCAAGCCCCCAGCACGGTGAACGAACGGTCTCGGAGCACCGTGTAGGATTCGTCGCGCAGCACGCTGGAGCCGCTGGACGCTTCGCCGTCTTCACGCCCTTTTCTGCATACACACGGCGTGCAGCATGTCTTTCCACGACTATAGCCAGGTCCCCGCGCCGCCGCCGCCGCCTCCTCCGCCGCCTGTGAACGCGCCTCGACACGGACAAGGCCTCTCCCCTGGCCGTGCTGCTGCCGTGCCACCGGGCATCACCACGCAAGGCACTGCTTTTGCGCAAACCCATGGCAATCTGCAGACCCCCGCGAGCGCGACCTCTTTAAGCCCCTTCTCCCCCTTCGCCAACAACACGCCCTCGCCGTATGCACCCTCGCCGGCCGCCAGCTCGCCAATGGCTGCCCCGTACAATCCGCAGCAATGGAGAGGCTCTGGGAGACCAGGCGTGCAGTATGCACCCCAGACCCACATGACGATCAACCCGGCGCGCCCACAGGACCTGTCAGGACACGAGGACGCCATGCCCTCTCCACCACCGCCTTACACGCCCGCCCACGGCCAGAGCCAGAACATCTCGCAAGCCTTGAGCCTGTCTCCCGGCCATGTCTTCGCCCAGAGCCACCCCCCTCCTCCGCCCATACCGCAGACCACCACGCCTTCGTCCTCGCGCGCAGCTCGAAGCTTCCACAGCCGTCCTGTCTCCATAGCCATACCGTCCAGCTCGACCCCCCTAGCGACTGCGAACCCTCAGTTTGCCCCGCCTCCTGTCGCTGGGAGAGAGAGATCCTCGTCCCGCGGTCTGTCCAACAAATTTAGCCTCTCGAGCTTCCGTAACAGGAACAACGACCACAGTCCTGCGCCGAGTGCTATCGAGTCGCTGCACATGAGCACCAACGATGCGCTGCAGCGAGGTGATTCAGGGCCAGTCTCGCAGCGCAACTTTGCTCAGTACACACCTAGCCCTATAGACCGCCGCTGGGTTCCAGATACGCAGTCCCCCATCAGACCACCAAACTCTCGGAGGGCTGCTTCAGCCGGCGTGCTTGGTCATGGCACGGAAACCCGGACACCCATTGATGAGACACCACCCAATCTCCAGTCGAGTTGGGGACCAGGCATGCCGCTCCCCCCGCCGCCGCCTGGTCCTCCACCAAGTACCTCGAGGTCACAAAGCGTGGGGCCTGGTTATGATGTAGACCGCACATCAGGATATCCTTCAGCTCCTCCGACGCGCAGACCAGGGCAAACTGCCCTTGGGCCCATACCGCCAACGCCCATGGGGTGGGAGGACGAGCCAGCTGCAGGTCTAGCTCCAGCTCCATCTCCAGCAAGGTCGTCAGCAGCAAACGGCCTGCATGTCGACACAAGTTCGCAGGAATTTCGCCACCAAGACCTAGTCGTGCCACCTCCAGAAATGGAGAACGAGTCGACAATTTCTGGGCCTTCCATGACTTCACACTCAGGATCGGGTAATACGCTATCAGGAGCCCCTAGGCGTGAGGGCAGTGCTCGAGGGAGCATCCGAGAACGTAGGGAAGAAAGTCGTGCTGCACGTGAGCGGCGCACCGAACCTAGCAACAACCCATGGGCGCAGGACCTAGAGCTGCCTTCGGCGAAGCCTGCAAATTTGGATCTGGCTTCACCTGAAGGGGGTCTGTCACGGCGTGGTGCGATCACAAGAGGCACTCCGCGTAGTGGTGGAGCGTTGAGGTCACCAAGAAGCGCACATCTGTATGATGATCCAGGGTCCGCCAACTCTACGCCGCGAATCAACACGCAGCCGCGAACTGTCTCTGGCGCTGCCCCTACACCACCCTTCTCGCCAGGTACGGAACGCCTTCCTCACAAAGTTTCTGCAGCCTTTCCTGCCAAAGCTCTCCCTACACCTCCGCCACATTCTGCTGAGGATGAGAGGTCTCTGACAACTCCATCAGGGGTCGTGAACCGTTCAGTATCGCAAACATCGTTGCATTCTATCTCAACACCACATGACCCGTCGCTCCGCACACCGAAACCGATAGACCGGAATGCATTTGCCCTAGCGGCGATCGAGCGGCACCGAGCCTTTGTCGAGAAAGAGATTCAAGCTGATAACGATGAGGAAAGACTAGAGCTCTTTGCTGAGTTTATTGTCGCCGAATCGAGGTTTCGGCGAGACCGGTATTCGGGCGCTTTCGATGCCATGGCAGGCGAAGTTATGGATCTGACTAGGGACTTGTGGCGTTCGAACAAGGCGTCTGGGCGAAGAGCTATCACCCCCAGTAACCAAGTTACTCCTTCTATCTCAAGAAGCAAGCGTTCTGGATCAATGTCAGGTGAATCACCGGATACAAGGCCTTCTGACTCAGTCCCTACAACAGCTGCAAGCCCAGCATCTTCCCGCGAACAGTTCACACCACACACTGAACCTGCGTCGCCTTCCAGCGCATCGAGCCAAAGGGCGCGTGATGCTTCATGGAGCAACAATTACCATCCTTCGCTTTCGCCCATTCCTAGCATGGCTGTGAGCACCATACCAGATGAAGAAGATTCAAGGGGGCGTTCTGCAAGCCGTTGGTGGGAGAGTGACGACGGATCGCAGGGAGTCGGTGGCAGAAGACTGGAGAGAAGCAAACGCGAGTCCAAGTACATGGGTCTAGTAATGGAGACGCAAGAAAGCTTCCACCAGGACGGCCAAGAGCAACCTACGCCGAAATACCGTGCGGGCTCAAGCACCAGACCAGCCTACGGAGCAGATGAATACCCACCTGAGAAGGTTGGTTCTCATGACGGTAAGGGAAAGCAGCCAGCATCCCCTGGTTTCTTCCCAACTCAAACCCAACCGGCAGTCGACCCACACAAGCTTGATGTATCCAGGCTTGTCACGCTACCACCTCCCTATCCACGACATCATCCCGCTGTCAGCAACAACCATCCTGATCTAGCTTCCATACGCAGCAGCCTGCGAACTCTGTCAGATCTTGGAGACGTGAAGACAACCAAGGCTGGCTTTGAAGCGAAAACGGAAGCACGCAAAGAATCGGAGAGCGCGTCGCTGACTGACCGACGAGCACAGATACGGTACAACATTCAAGAGAACTTGCGAAACGGTCAAATGAGCTTCCAAGATGCTGCGAAAGCTGACGCGGAATTCGAAGCCCGCGAGCATCAGCGTGCTCAGGACGTCGTGCAAAACATCTTCGACACCTTCCAGGCTGAAGTTGCGAACACCCTCCATGCTATGTTCTGCGAGCGAATCACCAGGGTGACGGCATCAATCGAGCATTTGAAGGGGCGCTTGTCTAGCGAGGCGCAGGAACTGAACCCGAATCAGACGCAAGAAGAAGGTGACGAGAAGCCGGAACTCTTGGAGATGCTCACGTTATTGAAGTGGCTTTTCGAGCTTCGCGAGCAGCTTCACAAGGAGCTCTTTGAGCTTGAGAACGAGCGCAATGACCTGTACCGAGACATTGTTGTTTTGCCTTATATTCAGGCAAAGAACGATCAGAAAGTAAAAGAAGCTACCGTGTTCTTCCGCCGCGATGCGCAGGACCGAAAGGTGACGTGTGAGAAGGAGATCCTCAAACGCTACGAAGAGTTCATGGAGGTGATTGAGCGTAACGTTACCCGCGGTGTCGAGACACAGCTCTCGGCCTTCTGGGATATCGCGCCCGGTCTCCTGGCTATCGTACAGAAAGTGCCGCACCGACTCGACGGTTTTGGCATCTTGATCCCAGCGCAGGAGTACAGCGAAACTCCAGCGTACCACGATTTTCCGCTGCAGTACCTCTACACTTTGCTTGCGCATGCAGGTCGCTCGGCCTACCAGTTCATTGAGTCCCAGATCAACCTTCTATGCTTGCTGCACGAAGTCAAAACAGCAGTGATGACCGCTGGCTCACGCCTTCTAGAAACGCAGAGACTGCTAGAAGGCGAGGATCTTGCAAGCGTAGACCACGAAATGAAAGCCATTAGAGCAGACGAAGAACGACGCCTGACAGACGACCTGAAGGAAAAGGTCGGCCTTGTAGAGAGCCAGTGGGACGAGGCCCTTGGGCAGGGGTTGAAGGACTGCAAGACAAAGGTTGAGGAGTTTCTTAGTGAGCAAGGAGGTTGGGACGATAGTCTCAGGGAGTAGATTGTGGGGCTGTTGGCACATTCGTTTGATTCTTTGTTCGCATATACGCACAGATACCCATCTCTAGCTATCGTTTGGGCAGGCGTGGAATTGAATTGCTTGGGTAGACACAAATAGTTTGCCGTGCTGTCATGCCTGTTGGCGTTCGTGCTTGCAGGTTCCTTTGGGTGTCACATGTAAACATAGCCAGCAGCCACTCACACCACCGCACAGGCCTTTGTTGGATGTCTCGCATCTTGTGCATGTGTAAAGGATTGTCAAGCTCCAGCGCAGCGCAGCCAAGTTAAGCTCCGTCTACCGTGTAATACACTCGTATCCTGTGGCTTTCTTGTTGTTACCAAACGCGTCTGACAGGTCACCGGCTGCAGGGACCACGGTTTCGCAAAGGCCGGTGCGCCTTTCTGTGCTTTCCAAAACAGTGGCAAACAATACACGGTGCCACTTCGTCTTTCACGCGCAGCTTCCCATGGTCTGATGTCGGTGCAGTTTTCGTTTCATTCAACTGCCATTCGTTCGGGTGCAGGAAAGCTCGTTCGTTCACCGCCTACCCCCAATGCAGCTAGACGGCGGCCGCGCACTGGCCGGGCGCCTCACAGAAAATATCCCACTTGAAAGTACGCTGTGCCCTCCAACCTCTCACCGTTTCCACCCACCACACACACACAGCTCTCCAAAGTCCCGGTCCATTTACGCGGATCGTCACATAACAGAAAAGAAACAAAAAAATACAGAAAACTACAAAAAAATCTCGTGCGACGCACTCTGCCCGCTTCGTCAACCCCTCCACCGTTGTCGAGCGACCTTTCCCTTTCACGACCGCACGTCGCAAATAGAAGGAAAGCAGCGCACTCGCCCGTTCGCTCTCTAGGTCACTCTCACGACCTCGCCATCTCGCACATCGTCTCGTCGCAAGTTGTTTGAACCCGCAGGTGAGTCCACACTTTTTTTCCCTGCTGAAGCGAGCGCACCTGCACATGCGCACCCTGCGCCTTCCCGCAAAATTCATGCCACACCGCCACTAACAAACCATGCAGATACACACCATGTCTGAAGTCGCCAACTCCACCTCCCCCGTCCAGGACGGTGCCGCCAACGCCAACAGCGCCGAGGTCAACACCCAGGTTCCCGCCGCCCAGGGCGAGGCCCCCACTCCTACCACCCAGCAGGCTCACCAGAACTCCGCCTCCCTCTATGTCGGCGAGCTCGACCCCTCGGTCACCGAGGCCATGCTTTTCGAGCTGTTCTCCTCCATCGGCCAGGTCGCCTCGATCCGTGTCTGCCGTGACGCCGTCACCCGTCGCTCGCTCGGCTACGCCTATGTTAACTACAACAGCTCTGAGGACGGCGAGAAGGCCCTCGAAGAGCTGAACTACACTGTTATCAAGGGCAAGCCTTGCCGTATCATGTGGTCCCAGCGCGACCCCGCTCTGCGCAAGACTGGCCAGGGCAACGTCTTCATCAAGAACCTTGACCACGCCATTGACAACAAGGCTCTCCACGACACCTTCGCCGCTTTCGGTAACATCCTGTCCTGCAAGGTCGCTCAGGACGAGATGGGTAACTCCAAGGGCTACGGATTCGTCCACTACGAGACCGCCGAGGCCGCCAACAACGCCATCAAGCACGTTAACGGCATGCTTCTGAACGAGAAGAAGGTCTTTGTTGGTCACCACATCCCCAAGAAGGAGCGCATGAGCAAGTTCGAGGAAATGAAGGCCAACTTCACCAACATCTACGTCAAGAACATTGACCTTGATGTCACCGATGACGAGTTCCGCGAGCTCTTCGAGAAGCACGGAGATATCACCTCCGCGTCCATCGCAAGGGACGACCAGGGCAAGAGCCGTGGTTTCGGTTTCGTCAACTACATCAAGCACGAGGCTGCTTCCGCTGCCGTCGATTCGCTGAACGACACCGACTTCAAGGGCCAGAAGCTGTACGTCGGCCGCGCCCAGAAGAAGCACGAGCGTGAGGAGGAGCTCCGCAAGCAGTACGAGGCTGCTCGTCTTGAGAAGCAGTCCAAGTACCAGGGCGTCAACCTCTACATCAAGAACCTCGGCGACGAGGTCGACGATGAGAAGCTCCGTGAGATGTTCACTCCCTTCGGCACCATCACCTCCGCAAAGGTCATGCGCGATGCCGTCCCTGCTGAGGGCGCCAAGGCTGACTCCGACTCTGAGGAGAAGGCGGCCGAGACCGAGGAGAAGACAGAAGAGAAGAAGGATGAGGAGACCGAGGAGAAGAAGGACGACTCATCTGACGAGAAGAAGGATGACTCCACCAAGGCTGGCGACAAGGTCACCATCAAGGGCGAGAAGAAGATTCTCGGCAAGAGCAAGGGCTTCGGTTTCGTTTGCTTCAGCAACCCCGACGAGGCTACCAAGGCCGTCACCGACATGAACCAGCGCATGTTCGATGGCAAGCCCCTCTACGTCGCTCTTGCCCAGCGCAAGGATGTCCGCAAGAACCAGCTCGAGGCCACCATCCAAGCCCGCAACCAGCTCCGCATGCAGCAGCAACAGCAGCAGCAGTTCGGCGGCATGCCCCAGATGTTCGTCGCTCCCGGTCAGCCCATGATGTTCCCTCCTGGTGGCCGTGGCCAGATGCCCTTCCCCGCCGGTATGCCCGGTCAGCAGGGCGGTCGCGGTGGCTTCCCCGGCGGTCTGCCCCAGCAGGGTGGCCGTGGTGGCCCCAACGCCCAGCAGATGCCTCCTATGTACATGCCTCCCGGCATGGCTCCCGGTGGCTTCCCTGCTCCTTACATGACTCCCCAGTACATGCAGCTGGCTGCTCAGGCTCAGCAGGCTATGGGCGGCCGCGGCGGTCGCGGCGCTGGCCCCTTGCCCGGCATGCCCGGTATGCCTCAGGGCCAGATGGCTCCCGCCATGCGCGGTGGTCAGAGCTTCCCTCAGCAGGGTGGTCGTGGCGGTCCTAACGGCCGTCCCGGTCAGGGTCCTCAGGCTGGCTTCCCTCAGGGTCGCCCTGCCGGAATCGACATGAACGTCCTCAGCGCCGCTCCCCCTGGCCAGCAGAAGCAGATGCTCGGTGAGGCGCTCTACCCCAAGATCCACGAGATGCAGCCCGAGTTGGCCGGCAAGATCACCGGTATGCTCCTTGAGATGGACAACAGTGAGCTCATCAACCTGTAAGTCACCATGAATTCCAAACTCCAGCTCAATGCTTACATTCCGCAGCACTTCTGATGAGTCCGCTCTTCGCGCCAAGGTCGACGAGGCCATGAGCGTCTACGACGAATACGTCAAGAACAAGGATGGTGAGGGCGAGAAGGAGGCCCCCAAGGAGGAGACCAAGGAAGAGATCAAGGCTTAAATTCTTCTAGTTGCTACCGAGTAGGACTCGCTTCCTATCAGTCTTGATCGACAGCGACCTGCGATGGTTTCGACGATTTCTTAATGGCGAACGGCGCACGGTTCATGGTTCTTCTCACGATGGCGGACGGCTTCACGAATGCACCCAAAAGTTCTGACGATTTCGACGCGGTCTCCCCTTTTCTCGACACCGACCCCTTAGCTGGACGTCGGCTGTCTCCCAATCTCGATCTACTGAGTTGGGTTTTCAACGGTTCCTTAATTTGTTTTGTATCATAGATGGACGAGTCTGCGACGACAGCAACACGATATGGGTGGATTGATGGATTTCCCAGTATGATACCTCACAGCAGCTGTTACACACCTGGCTGGCTTACGTTTGATCCCGATTGTTTACCGAGAGGGTAATGATGGTAGATGCATGGCGGATGGTGCATGATGTGGACGATGGACATGACAAGAAGTAGATCTTGTGGATATAGTCGATAGCCCAACAGATCTTTGAACAAGGTGTTGTGTTCTGCTATGTGATGCTGCGCTCCGCCTTTATTGTTCTTTCACTGACCTTGACAGACCTTATCGGTGTTGATATTGACTACTGCCCAACTACTCTGACATCTACAGCGGTGGCAGTGTTGCGAGATGGATATGTTCCTGATGATTGGAGGTGGACTCTTTGGACAGGGAGGTTGAACCTGGGATGTAACAGTTTGGTATGAGAATATCCATGACTGAGAAAGCGATTGAAAATGCTGATTCATATCTATCTATCCGTAACGCCGCGCTAATGTACGCAATGTATACATATATTTATAAAACGTGTACTGCCCCAAGTCAGCTTCAACCGACGACGACAGTCCCTCCATCACGATGCCCTCTCCCTCCATGAAAGATAGACGCGCGAATCTCACTTCGTCTTCCCCCCATCCTCGACCTCAGTCTTACCCGCCTTGGGTTCATCGTCATCTTTATCCTTCTTGCCTTCCTTGCGCTTACGATCCTTCCGCAGCGCCTCAGCGACCTTCTCGTCCTTCTCTTCCTTCATCTCGTCCCACTCGACGTCGTACTCGTTTGCGATGGCCTTGATTTCTTTGCGCAGGGCGTTGCCGTCTTCGATTAGGACTTCCCATTTGCGCAGGTCGAAGTTGTGCTGGGTGTAAAGCTTGGACTGGCGGCGCGAGATGGTGAAGTTCATGGCGGAGCGGTAGCTGACTTCGCGGTTGTGGTAGAGGAACCATACGTAACCGCCAATTAGGGTGGAGAGACCGACGAGGTACTGTGAGGGTGTTAGTTCAGAATGTGTGTACGGGGGAGGCTTGCATACGGTAACAGGCTCCATGACGTCCCAGCCGAGCTCGGTCTGGAAGGTGAGGTAGTAAACTACTCCCCACCATCCCACGATACCGGCGAATCCTGCTGTTGCTACCTGCTGCGCGGCTTTGTGCGCGAGCTTGTCGCAGCGCTCCTTGATGTCTGCCATCTCGCTGATCTGCTTGCTGGTCTTCCTCAAGCGCATGCGCAGGTAGTATGTTCGGTCGTTGAACGAGGGAACGCCAACGCGGATCTCCTCTGGAGCACCCTCTATCTCGATGGCGAATTCTTGACCGCGTGCTGCGTCGCGGATGAAGTCGCCAATCTCGGTGCTGCTGGACCAACGCACGAACTTGCGACTCGAGATCTTGTCGCTGGGAGCGTCTTGGCCAAGGCCCGAGTACGATTCGACTCCGCCTTTACCGTGGCCACCGCGTAGCTCAACAGCCTCGTCAGGCGTCTTGCGGTTTGTTATTGCGCCAGCCTCCTCGTTCTGAGAATTGATCTTGCCCGTCTTCACCGTCTTGCCATCTATGCGGTGCTCGTCTACTTGCTCAAAGTCTTCCTCGCCCTCGGTGGGCTCGCTATCGCTGCTGACGATGGTTTCACTGGTCTGCGAGGCCTGCAGATCGTCTTGCATGCTATCTTCGGCTCTGAAGTGGACAGCAGGAATGCGCTCTTTGCCATCTTTATCTGTTATCGTAGGCAGCTCGGCCTGGATTAGGCGTTCGAGGTAGGAGATGGGCTGTTGCGGGTGGACGAGCAGGGCAAGGGGTTCAATGTCTTTGCGGTCGGTGTTTGTGTCTTTGGTCGTCAGAGGGAGGATAATTTTGAGCATACGTGAGGGCGTGGTGAGCAGTTTGCCTGCATCTGTCAGCTGTGCGTGTAGAAGATATGCGTCGAGTACGCACCCTTTGTCATGGCTCCAGCGCTGCGTTGCCGGGCTACAGGCGGTTTGTCGCTGCCTTCCCTATGCCATGGTGTGCGTATTTGCTTACCCTTGTCTTCCTGTAGCTTCTTCGCAAAGTCATCCTTCTCTTCTTGTGTGATGTTGTTGTTCAGCTCTGACACGGGCCGCGCATTCGAGTCCTCATAGCTGCCACTATCCTTACTGGGGAGCTTGACACCTAAGCGGGCCGTGATTGCAAAGCTCCTCAGCTGCAAGGGCTGCGTCGCTGCTCCATACCGTAGCGACCATCTTGCAGATAGGCTCGAAAGGAGAGGTGTGTGCAGTGTGCGTGGAGCAGTCGAGATGCGGGCGAACGCTAGGGACGATAATCGGTGCTTCATTGCTGCGAAGGGGAGCAATGCAATGCCGTGAAGCCGTAGGAGTCGGGTAAGACGGCTATCAGCTTTCAGGTACAGAAGATGAAGCTCCTGACAATTGCCAGTAAACAGGGGAGCTACACGCGACGAGCAAGGAACAGCGCATGCACCGACGTCATCGTGATCCACCGTTCTGGGGCTTGATCAACGCCACACCCGTGGCTAGACCTCGTCAACTTGACTATAACGAGCAACACCGACTTCAAAGAGACACGATGAGATCTGCAATTGAAAACACGTTCAAAAGCGTTGTTATTTGCGAACAGCAAAAGTGCCGATTATATCGCTCCTCTGCGCTACCTTCACCATAACCGTACCAGCAAGCCTACCCTACCCGTCTAACACCCACTAGTCTTAATGCCACTAGTAGCACAAGTCTTCCCATCAGGCCCACTCAGCGTCTTCGTTGGCTCACCACTCGTTACACCCTTGTACGGATCACAGAACTTTGTATCAATAAGACACGAGTCTTTGATCGTCGTAGAATCGCCCTCGTTGCCGTTCACGCCCGCGACCAGCTTGCCAGACACAACCTTGATGTTGGTGAAGGTTGACTTGCGTGCATACTGCTTGGAGCAGTTGCCGCAGCTGCGGTACAGCTTACCGATGTTCTCGGCGTAGAAGTTCTTCACCGCAACGGTGCCCTGGTCCTGTCAGTTCTCAAGTTGGCAATGTAGGGGTGTTGATGTCAACCAGTCTCATCATAAGAGGATAGTATGAGATGGAAGGGGAGAGAAATCGAAACACTTACACCGCCGTTGTGTTGGAGCACCTTATCACTTGCACCCTTCGCTCCTCCGCCGTTGACATAAGAAGTACCGCTTGTTTGCTTGAATGTCGCAGCGTCTTCACACACATCTACCCACCAGATGTTGTTGAGCGTACACGTGCCCAGACAGTGCACACCCTCGCCATTGTTGGGTCCGATGATGGCGTTGGAGAGAGTAGCGCCGTCCTCGAGGAGGAACACTGCGTCCTTGTCGCCTCCCTCGGTCTGGCCTTCGCACGTGTTGGTGCTGCGGTCCCATTGCTTCATCCCACCATCGAATGTGGCTTTGGCGGCAATCGTCTTTGCGGCAGCGAGGGCAGAAGTTCCCGAGCTCTTGGGGAAAGTCGTTTGGAGGGCGGTATTGGTGGCTGCGCGGGCGACATTGTCGTTGTGCGGGTGCGCAGCTACAAAGCCAGCTACAGCAGCGAGGATGAGGGCAGATGAGTGCATAATGAGATGAAGGTGTCAAGGTAAAGGCTATAATAATGGAGATGCGTTGTAGGACTGATCTGAATGATGAGAGAAGGATGGTAGTCGGACACTTGAACCGTCTTATATGTCGACCAGATACGCCTACCACTGCCACAAAACTCTTCCAACACGGAGCACGACAGGCAATTCGCCTGCGTAATCTCTCGATATTTCGCCGTCGAAATCCATGGCGTCTAAACCCTCACCTTCGCAAAGCCAAAGACTGCTCTCCGCCAACCTTGGCCGCACATCGTGTCAGTCTTCTCCAGAGCTAGCATGCCTTCGGGCTGCCAAGCCCGCCCCTTCATATACCTCTTGACAAGCCTTGATTACCCCGGATCTTCCAATGCTTGCGATTCGGGGATCTTTTGGTGTTGTGTGGAGGCGGGACGAGCCATTGGCGGAGAATTGCACATAGCGTTTCGAACTCGTGCACTGCCAAGAAGAATAGATGAACTCCGCCGTGCAAGGCTCCATGGCAAAGCTTCGTGTGCTTGACTGTTTTGGTCAGTGGCCAGACTGCTGTCAATATTCGGAAACAGCTGATTTTGGTAGATACAGCTCTTGTTAGTTGGAGTGATCGAGAGAGCTCGCAGGAGACGGCCTGGCCAGAGCGACTGCCATGCTACCACCCCAAGGCCACGCTCGAGGCCCTGGTTCAGGGTATGAGAATGTTATATGTCAAACATGGCGTCGACTGGCAACTGTGCA
The DNA here is from genome assembly GCA_004011705.1 of Ascochyta lentis. Classification (NCBI taxonomy): domain Eukaryota; kingdom Fungi; phylum Ascomycota; class Dothideomycetes; order Pleosporales; family Didymellaceae; genus Ascochyta; species Ascochyta lentis. Next base: position 1,639,545 of record RZGK01000003.1, read on the forward strand.
GTGTACTTTGGCGGCGTCCTTCATACTGTTAGTCTACGTAATATCCGTTTGGGTATTACAGTTGAAACTTGACAGCTAGAACTTGTTCAGTGACATCCTTACAGATGGAACTTGCTTTGGGATAACGAGCGCCAGAGGAGTGCAAGATCGAGGAACTGCTCGTCTGGCGTGCCATTGTAACAAGACTGTATAGGCAATCAATCATCATGTTGCAAGTCTCCTTCAAGTACCGAACAGGATGATGTCAAGAACGTGACTGTGATTGCATCAGACATCAAGGATCTGACAATTGCCCCTCAGAGATGGACGACAGCCATATGGAAAGTCTTTAGCATGTGCTGCCACATTCTGCGGTAGCTGACACATCTGTCTGCATATCACCTCCGTACAAACTCGCATCACGTCCACCGACTTGATGAGTCGACAGATTCTCACAGAGGGTGCGGCTAGAAAAACGGGCGCTCGGCGCGCGTTGTTGGGATTTGGACAGGATGTCGTGGCAACCTCCACGTTGTTATGGCGGGCTTGCAAACCAATCTTCGTACCGTACCACAGCATGTCCTTACCGCTCGTGGCAAGCTGCTCAGGCTCGCTTTCTGAAAATGACACGGGCGCGCTGTCTATTTTGGTTTCGTTGCTGCGCCGAGGATCATTGTATTTACACACGTGTTCAGCCGATCAGCACAACCTGGAGTTGCATGGCCATGCAGCCCCTGACTCGCTGCCTACGGATGTGTCACCTCTTGTTGTGCGTTGCGCTGTTCACTGACCGTTGACCGATATCCAGGTCCCACGCAGTTCCAGCCATGCTTTCACGTTCCTTGTGTGACAAACAACAGCGTTTGCCCAGGTTGGCTCGGAAAGTAATGTTGTCGAACCGAAGAAGATTAACGTGCAGCGACAGACATGCAGGTACAAAACTAGATTTCGTAGTATCCTGCAACATGTATCGGGAAGACATGTGTTAATTTTGAAGTACTTTCTCGCATCGTGTCGTGTTTGCTGGTTGGCGACAGATCCAAGCATGTTACGAAGACTAAGAGTTGATGTTGTGTCTACTTTGTGGCACGGCGTTCAAGCTTTGGCGATCGGTGGAGACGGTGTAAACATACGCGCCCTTGGAGGATGACTCTGCATCCGCGGACGCAGTGATGTGCGTGTAACAACGCAAGGGGCGACAAGCGAGGATTAGTGTTACCGCGCTCAAATCCGCCTTGAGAACCTTCTCACAAAGAGAGGTATATTGTCTTCACAGGTCAATATAAAAAAAAGATCCGTGATCTGCGTGTATAGTTCGCACGCATAACTGGTAATGCGCTTGAGCCCTCGTTGAGAGTCCGATCTGCAGCTCGCCATGACCAGGTTATCGGTAACGCACGACGTATCGCCCAGTCTGTTACCACGTTGCCACGTAGGTGCAGACGTTTGTTGTGTAACAAGAGAAAGGGATGTGGATCTGGGGTCGAATCGTCCGTCGCAGAGGAGTTGACAAACTAACCAGGATAATCTGCCAAGGGACTGTAGAAGGCTGTGGTTGCTGTGGTTGCTGTCGTTTCTGTTCAGGTTTACATCATCGTGCATCGCACTCATCGAGTTGCTTTGTTCTTGTCAACGCGGCTGTCAGCATATTCTGATCAACGTGCAGGATTGCTGACGCTCTGCACCGGAATGTGATGGCAGCGATAGTCCTTCCAACCATACCGATATCGAATCAGATGGTCCTTCATGTAAGGGTCGCCCATGACAAGTCCAGACGAGTTGTTACACCAAACGCTCACTTCGCATAACCGGTTTTGAAGTGGGCAGCGGCCCGCTGCCTAGTTTGCCGGCAGCCGATCTGCATATGCTGTGCGCTCGCAAACAATAGGCTTTCGCATGGCAATTTGGTGGAGTCGTGGAGACGTGCATGGAGATCCAAACGATGTCGAAACAACAGGATGCTGCTGGATGGCGTGCTGGCGAAAGCGTCGTAATTGGGGGTCCGACAAGGCGTCCAGAAGTGGATCAATGGTTTGCTTCAGGTGTCCATCTCCTTTTCAATAGACCGGGAATGCACTGACTCCATACCAGACTGCTGGAAGACGAGGTTTCGCAGGCATGTCGCCATAGGTGTAGTGTAGCCTGAGTGTCTGCGTGACGCTGAGCAGAAAACGGCCAGCCGCTTGTCCCTTGCAAACGCGTCTCGTGTATGCGCGGAGAGGTGTCAAAAAGGCCGTGGCGTGAGGAGACGCAAGGGTTGAGGCGTCTGGAAGCAATAATGTATAGTCCCTGTGAGCCATGCTGTTCCGCTGCGCCGCTGCGGCTACCATAAGTGTAGTCGAATCCCGGGGTTAGGGGCCTGCCATTTCGTACAAAAGATGCACCAGTCGCAGCAACTCGCTTCACGGCGGTTCATCTTGTGCAACACGGGAAGTAAGCCCGGCCTTCCAAATGCTACTCATCCTGGCCGTCCTTGCAGACGCTGTTCAGCACCAATGCCAGGAGGGAGGGCAGGCTGATGCAGTTGTGAGGCCATGCGCTCGCTTTCTGGCACAAGACCGCGTTCTTTTTGCACTCCTTTCATCAAGAGGGCAGCAGTGTGACCAGGAAGCCTTCCACAACACTCTTGCACCGTTTCAGCAGCGCCTAACCCACATCCTGACGCTGCGTTCTAGTCGGTTACTGCTTTCGGCATCTTTACCGGACTAGTCGATCATCCTGACAAGATTCCATTTGCAATCCAGTGGTGCTCGTCAAATGCGCGGCGACGCGTCCGAAGCCATGATAACCATCGTGGAGTGCGAGATAGAGGAGGCGACTTCCTGGTGAGGCATGGCTGTCGCAGCTGTCGCAAAGCGGCAGCCTCCGCTTCCCTTCCAGCGATATGGCGTTCCCATTGAGGTCATGTAGATAAAAGCAAGCCCAATTGGACGTCGCGTTTGGCGAGCTGCAGCAGCACACATCAAGCGCGGATGTAGGCCGCTCCACTGTCGCCGACTACTATGGTACAGTTCCCCAGCCCTGAGGACCTTCTCGCCGGCAGACTTCGCGCATGAAGCCGCGCCAGGGGCGCACACTGCACAGGCATGGTATGGTGGACCGTGGCCGACGTCCCTTCGCGTCTTCGCGTGGCCCCGCCTGGGCTAGCCAAGACTGGTGCTGGCCGATCATCTGAACATGGGTCGGATTGGACAGGTCAACGGCGAGACCATCAGTGGACACGCCTCATCGCCGCCTAACAAATCCTTATCTTGGTGCGGGATGCAACAGATACTCTACCCATGCTCATACCATCCGAACTTAAAGAGTCCGTCCTCCTTCAACTCTGAGCTCTGTGAAGTTCGGTGCAGATCGCCTACCCGGCTCCCTTGACACTCCTTGGATAGTTCCCTTCTTGACTTGAGGACTATTTCCACCCCTTCGACACCTTCTTGCTCCCGCACAGAGTTTTTTCAACATGGCCGGCTTCATTGACAAGGCCAATCACACGATTGCGCGCTCCTTCGTGGGCAAGTACTTCCGTCTTGACGGTTCTGGTCACGTGTGCTACCCTTCACGGCAGAGTTGATACCTTCACTGACGATGTCTGCAGCCCAAGGAACGCAAGGATGCCCGTTTCTTCACCGAGTTCCGCGCAGGTCTTGCTACCTTCTTCGCCATGGCTTACATTATCTCGGTCAACTGTACGGTCATCACTTGAACGTCCAAGAAGCAATGCTCATCATCTTCAGCTACCATTCTGGCTGATACTGGCGGCACCTGTGTCTGCCCTGCTGACAGCATGGCCGACCTGTGTGCCACCAACGAGGAGTACATGCTCTGTGTCGCTGTGGTCAAGCGTGATCTTGTCACTGCCACCGCTGCCATCTCCGCCTTGACGTCCTTTTGCATGGGTCTCTTTGCCAACATGCCTATCGCCCTTGCTCCTGGAATGGGTCTGAACGCCTACTTTGCCTACACAGTCGTTGGTTTCCACGGTTCTGGTACGTCGAGTCACACCGATCGCCTTGTTCCTTTTTGTATTACTTTTTGTGATACATGTCATTTCCTTCCAGTCTGGCTGTGTTACACAATTTTCTTCTCATGAAACGGATGCTAATTGCTTTTCAGGTATGGTTCCGTACCAGGTTGCATTGACCGCTGTCTTCGTCGAAGGCTTTGTCTTCGTAGGGCTCACCATTCTCGGTATCCGTCAATGGCTTGCAAGGTAGGCTCACATCCGTGTTCATTCATTTTCCATTGGCGTAATAAATTTGTGCGCCAGTTTTGCACCTCGGCGCGCTTCGGTCCCACTAGGACCCCATCGCCCAGCCACTTTGCCACACGTCACTCCACAGAAACAACGCTGATTTTGTTTTGTACAGAGCTATCCCGGCTAGCATCAAGCTTGCGACAGGTGTCGGAATCGGACTTTACCTCACAATCATTGGTCTTACGTACTCGGCGGGTATTGGCCTGATCACCGGAGCTGTATCAACTCCTCTCGAACTTGCAGGATGCGAAGCGCAGTTCAAGGATGACACGGGTGTTTGCCCGGGAGGCCACAAGATGAGGAACCCGGCTATGTGGATCGGTATCTTCTGCGGTGGTGTTCTGACCGTCATGCTCATGATGTACCGAGTCAAGGGCGCCATCATCTTCGGTATCTTGCTCGTCTCGATCATCTCCTGGCCCCGCCCCACCTCGGTTACCTACTTCCCTTACACGGCACTTGGCAACGACTCTTTCGACTTTTTCAAGAAGGTTGTGACTTTCCACCCGATCCAGAAGGTCCTTGTCGTCCAGGAATGGAACGTCTCGCAGTACGCCGGCCAGTTTGGTCTTGCCTTCATCACCTTCCTGTACGTCGACATTCTTGACTGCACTGGTACCATGTACTCCATGGCTCGCTACTGCGGAGCTATCGACGAGCGCACCCAGGACTTCGAGAACTCTTCCATCGCATACACGATTGATGCCATGGGTGTAACGATCGGTTCCTTGTTTGGATGCTCCCCAGTCACTGCGTACATTGAGTCTGGTGCTGGTATTTCCGAAGGTGGTAAGACCGGTCTTACTGCCATGTTCACTGGTCTCTGCTTCTTCATTGCCGTCTTCTTTGCACCCATCTTTGCCTCGATTCCTCCATGGGCCACTGGATGCACGCTTGTCATTGTCGGTTCTCTCATGGCACAGTCAGCCAAGGACATCAACTGGAAGTACATGGGTGACGCGATCCCCGCGTTCCTCACCATCGCCATCATGCCCTTCACCTACTCGATTGCCTATGGTCTCATCGCGGGTATTTGCTCGTACATCCTCATCAACACTCTTGTCTACATCATCGAGAAGGCATCTGGTGGCCGCGTCACGCCTCCCAACAAGGACGAGAAGGAGCCCTGGACATGGCGCCTTCCTGGAGGCTTCCTGCCTCCGTGGGTGCAGCGCCTTGCTGGCGGAAAGAAGAGCTTTTGGAAGCGCGACCCCGAGACCGATGGAGTTGCTGCTGGCCAGACGAGCGAGAACAGCTCGACGCACAACTCGGCCGAAAAGCACTACATACAAGATAAACAGGCTGCTGGCGAGAAGATTATGTAAGGAGCTCGTTCTGTGATTAGACTGGTTGGGCTGGTAAAAGTTGGAAACGTTGCATACAGTCGCTACGGCGCTGCGTTTTGTTATATTGATAGCCTTACAGTTGGTAGATGCGCGTTGCTGGCTTGGTTAGATGAGCCGACGGATATACCCTCACTTTAATTTGACATTGAAAAAGATCATCATCACTTTACACAAACGTGCCTCATCAGAGGCAGTGCGACCGTTGAATGCCAAGTACGATGCAGAAACACCGGCGCAGGTGTTCACGCACGCTACCAACCTACAGGCGGACTCACCCGTCACCCCACCGATGCATGCATCAACCAGGCCCGACGAACTGCCGCCTCCAGCATCCGCTGCCCAATAGCGGCAGCCAAGGCTGTCGTCGGAGCAAGACAGAGACAGGTCGAGATGATGTGTCAGCCTGGATGCTTGGATGCAGCCGCACGATCGGGGGTTCGGTGGTTTTGATGCAGGGCGCCAGGGACCGAGGCCCACTTCATCCCACCACTGGAGTGGACTTTTGCTTGGAGGGGCGGTTCCGCATGTTGACTCGACCACGAAGCTCTTGACGTTCACATGCATCACCAGCACTCTCGATAAAAGCAAAAGAGCAGAAGAACTCCACGGTTGACTGTTCTTTTTCCACGCATTCACCTGCTGGAATTCGTTGGGAGAACACTTCACAATACCGGTCTACCCATCACCATCTGCGGATAGCTCCGGCATCGCATTACCAAAGCGGCGCGATTCTTTCTAAGCATTGCCAATCCACGTCCACTTTTGACAACGACTTGGAACGACTTGGAACGACTTTGAAGACTGCGAGCGAAGTGAATAGAAGTGAAGTAAAGGGCAGCAGCAGCAACCCAACACCAACGACACCATCACCACCATGCCCGCCGAAATCAATGGACTGACCGCCAATGGCACTGCCAACGGCATCAACGGCCACACAGACGAGCTCTCGAACCCTCCACCAGCAGACTCGGCCTTTGACTCGATACCAGACGTCGTAGCAGCTTTCGGTACGGCCGCGCAACCTCGCTCAGCACTCGTTCACCACTGACACCCTCGCAGCCAACGACGAGTTCGTCATTGTCCTCGACTCGCCCGACCGCGAGAACGAGGGCGACCTAATCATAGCCGCCGAATCGCTCACACCGGAGAAGGCGGCCTTCATGATCCGCTACAGCTCCGGCTACATCTGCGCGCCGCTGCCCGTGTCGCGCGCCGCCGCCCTGCACCTCCCGCAAATGGTCGCCGACAACGCAGACCCCAACCGCACCGCCTACGCCATCTCCATCGACGCAGATCACGAGAGCGTGTCCACGGGCATCAGCGCGCACGACCGATCGCTGACGTGCCGCCTGCTCGCCGATCCCAACACAAAGGCAAGCCACTTCAGGCGGCCGGGCCACATTCTGCCGCTGCAGGCCCGCGACGGAGGCGTGCGCGTGAGGAGGGGCCACACTGAGGCAGCCGTTGATCTGTGCAGGTTGGCGGGGAAGCAGCCTGTCGGTGTCATCTGCGAGATGATCAACGACGGTGAGAGCGTGGATGGGAAACCAGAGCTGGTGGGAAGCGGCATGATGCGGACGGACGAGTGTCTGGCGTTTGGAAAGAAGTGGGGGATCAAGGTGTGCACTATTGAAGACATGGTGACTTATATCGAGCAGAACGAGGGCAAGCTGCCTGTGCAATAGGGCAGAGAGGGGATGTTTGGCAATTATGCGAGGAAACTCGGGACCATTGTATTTGTGCGAATGCGCTGTATGCAGCTGCTGTCACTACGATATGCATGTGGGGGTGCATGGGAGGGTTGCTTGACTCTGTTGTAGTACTGCGAGATAAATCTCTTGTGCCACAAAAGGGACCAATTAAACTAGAACCTACAAGTCACTTTGCGCGAGACCTTGCGATAATAAGTAGCACCTCAATAGGCCAGGATTGAGAAGACAATACATAGCACCGCTCACGTGCTCTGGCGATGCCGCTAATTCCAACGCGTCGTCAACCGCGTCTCTCCATCACACACAGTCACTCTCCAACGCAGAGCACCTTGTGACACAACTAACGCCAATAAATACGTCGTCTTCCGTCCAAGTCACACGCCCTACAATGGCTGCCCGCGACCCCAGACGAACTTCAACGGCGCCAAAACGCACCTCGCTGCTCCCACGACCCAGCTCCATCGCCGTCGACCCCACAGCCCTGATCGCCCAACACGCCCAGCTCACCGGCACACACCCCATCACCATCGGACCCGGCGCGGTGCTGCACCCCCACAGCAAGGTGAACAGCACAGGCAGCGTCGTCATGGTGGGCGAGGGGTGCGTTGTATTTGAGCGGGCGCGCGTCGGCGTTGCTGATGCGGACACGGGGCGGCCGGAGTTGAGTCGGCGGACGAGCGGTATGAGCGCTGGTGGGCGGGGGGATGGCGTGGTCCTCGGGCGGAATGTGACTGTGGAGACGAACGCGGTGGTCGAGGCCGCTGAGGTGGGGGAGGGGAGTGTGGTCGAGGTTGGTGCTGTGGTTGGAAGGGGTGCTGTGATTGGGAAGGTATGCATGTTTTTTTTTTCATTCTCATGTCTTTCTTGATACCTTGAGATCTCCACTGATACGCCGCAGTACTGCACTATCTCAGCAGCGTCCGCCGTTCCGCCCTACACCACCCTGCCAGACTACACAGTCGTATTCAGCGGGTCCCAGAAACGCGTCGATAAGACGCTCCAGCAGCGCCCGGACATACTCGAGGCGAAGATGGCCGTGCACAATAAGCAGTTGGACATGTTCAGGCGGCTAATTGCAAACAACATCGCAAAGTGGACAGGATGAAAGAGGAGGGTGCACAAAACACACGCTATGCATTGGTACAGGCTGTTTTCGATGACTTCTGGCTATGCAAAAAGAGCCCCATGTCAGGCTGGAGTCACGTCGCCCGGATCGGAGTTACAACCTGCTTTGGCTTGTGCTCGTATAGTTCGGGCAGATCTGTTCCATACACTAGGCCATCACCGAAGCCAAGCTCCGGCCATAGTGACGATGGGATAGAGAAGGAGTGCGACACAAGTGCAACAGACGAAGACCGAGAGTGGGAGATGTCTTGCCTCTACCCGCTGTTCCACAGCCAACAGCAAAGAAGAGATATTCTGCAGCTGCTAAGAAGTGCACGCCAATGGAATCGGGTCTAACAGAGTAGTTGCTAGCAAGCCAGACACCAGCGAAGTGAGATACCAGCAACGAGATGGCGATAAGCCCTACCAAAATACACGCCAGCAGAGGAATCCAGAAACTTGACGCACAAAGAATAAACGGCAGGCTTGAGATATTTACAATTATGAAAGGTTCAAATTTTATCCACCCTCGGAATCCTGCGCGAACAATAAGAAAAGGCCATCGTGCACTACTGTTACATAGAACTTTTCTGTTTCTTTTCCCTCTTGATTCCACATATCGATAAGATGGAAGAGCGGTATGTGCAGTGATTCACTCGTCTTGAAACGGATAGATATCTGCTAGGCTTACACATCTCCCAGACACATCACGGTGTTTGACTTATTTCACAGCTAAACACTATTAGAATTGGTCATCTTTTCTTTTTCTTCTGGTCGAAGAAGTGGCGTTGTACTCGGCCGTTTGCGTTGCACTGTACAGTGCGTTTGTGGTTTTGAGACGTACGCACTGAGTACGTGGTGGAAAGACATGGGTAAGGGGATGAAGTTTTACGGCTTTTAGTCCTCTGTTGGTTATACGAAGACCTTTAGACAGCAGTAACACCTCTATTTTGACCCGCAGAGGTGAGAACATGCAATCGTTCTCTCGTGCCTTTTAATACACATACAAGGGTGTTTCTACAGTCCTTCAATGTACAAGTGGTTGTGTGATGTCGCACTGTAAGCCCACGAGCCGGAACGAAACTCATGCTTGGGAAGTCCATACTTTTGGCCGTCCACAAAACCTCGGGCTGCGGCAGGGAATACGGGGCAATCTCACATGCAAACAACTGTATACGGATTTTTACACCTAAAAAGAAGACATGAAAGAGTCCCTGTTGAACTTTCGAGGTTTCCGGAATAAGAACGCGAGCACTAGTCTTCGAAAAACAATTTGTAGGCGTTTACGCGACACAAAAAAGGCATTTGTGTGCTTTTTGGTAAGAGACATCACCCGAACGACCACATTTTCCGTACTGATCGTTATTTCCAACGCGCCCTGTTGATTAATCACAACGCGCGGTTGAGGAAGAAAAAGGATAATAGAGAGAGGACGTCACTCGCGCGCTTCCATTTCCGACACCCGTTTTCTTTTTATTCGTGCCGCATGAGTATGTGCAACGGCTAGTTTTGTGCAGATGCAAGAAGCGGGATAGTGACGCTGCGATCTCTTGACTTGGAACATAAAAGCGCTTTTTGGATTTTTCGACTTTTTGTCTGACTAGAATGTTTCGATCTTCGTGTGACGGTGCTTGTGACTGATCTGTATGTGGAGAACAACACTTCGTAAGAGTGAAAACACGTCATGTCATGTGGTCGTATGACTTTTTCGATAGGTTTTCGTACAGCGCAGAACGCACTCTTGGGTCGACTGTTGAATGTGATATGTGGAGAGACTGGACAGAGAAGACATGTCCTCGATATTGAAGTTTATAATGTTGTATCATCGTACTAGTAACAGACAGACTTCTCACCATCACTTGGATGTGTGAATGTTTTGAAGGACAGTGTCTTTTCATGGTCTGCCGAAGGGACTTTTTCGAAGGTTGTAATCCAGGGTCGTAGAAGCGAAGCACAGAGAAACGGATACCAGATCTTACACGTTTCGATACAGTTCCATTCCCAGGCTGCAGTACACTTTCGTGTAGACTTTTGAGCGGCCAGATGTGATGTGTTTCTTTCAACTTCGCAGCAGCGGAGAATAATTCGAAACGGGCAGCGTTTTCTTAACAGAGTAGATTCATATCCACTTAAAAGCTCGCCATAAGTTCTGAGTACATGCTTTTGAGGATCCAGACCCGAGACAGCAAGTTTATGGTTTCCCCATCGCCTTCCCAGACATTTGCACTCAGCCATCTCGTTTTTGAGCGATTACGTTCCACCGAGGCAAACCCACTATTTCAAGAAGCGAGGAAGTTTTCGAATCGGTGTTGCAAACACACTGGTCGGTGTACCTCATGGAAAAATTTGCATTTCGAATTTCAGAACGACCGGGATCAGAACTGTGGAAGGACGGAGAGACACTGTGAGACGTTGTAGATGTACATCGATAACCCCAATAGCACGTGTATGAGTCTTTCTCTTCTTCTTTTCGTTCCTCCACGGAGAAATACATCGCATGGCCTTTCTCGTTCTCCAGAAGCACATGGGTTTGGGTTTTCCTGTTTTGGAAACGCACCTTATCGGAAAGTTGCTGTGGTTTCGAGCAACATGTACCCTGCGAAATTTGGTTTTGGAAAAAAGATGACGGATGTTGTGCAAAGAAGGTAGGTAGATGCGGAAGATCGAGACCGTTTTATATGCATGGAAGGTCTCGTTGTGCACGTGCTGCATCGGCGGATAGATGGCCAGGTTTTTGTCTTGTGTAGGCATCTAGGTGTGGAATGGGTCGGAATGATGTGCTTCTTTGGAAGAAGTGGGAGGGTGTCAGTGAATCTGCGCTTGTCGTTTGACATGCGACGAGAGATGGGGTATGTTCTTGGATATTTTAGACTGCTGATCAGAGTATGGAGTGGTGAGTTGCTGGCTTCGTTAGTATGGGTGGTTTCTATGTAGGGGTTGATGTGAATTTTATACGATGTCGATTATACATGGTCCGAGGAATGGATGTATATGTCTATAACTAGGTAGCAGTCTCAATCTACAACTCACTCCTCCAGCCTCGGAATCGCCTCCTGCAGCCTCCTCAACCTCTCCTGATACACGGGTAAAGCTTCCCTCAACCTCCTCCTGCTCTCCCTCTGTCCAACACTCAACTGCTGATCGTCAACCAACAACTCCTCCATAACCCTCACAAAGTTCAAAAGCTCCGCCTTGATCTCATTGAGGAACCAATGTATGACCGGCTTCAGCCTACGCTCTAAGTCTGCCACAACTGCTTCCTCATAGCGGTCTACAATCGTGCCGCCATTCCACCCACCAGTCACGAGGTAGCGGTCAAGTGCCGCTACCTGCCTCGAGTACTTGCCGACCCCGGTTTGCCTTGCCACCTTGCAGTAAACAGGTGCCATGAGCGAGGCAACGAGGCAACCGACGTCTTCCTCAGTGGTAGCAAACCGGTGGGTGGCACGCACGACGCGGTGGAGCTGGAACTCGAAGGATCCAGACTTGGTGAAGATGGCGTGTTCAAGTTTGCGCCATTCGCGGTGGAAGCTGGCCTTGAATGGGGTTTGGTCGGCGGAGTTTTCGAGGGCGGCGAAGACGTCGTTCATGCAGTCGTCGATTCTGCTGGACATTTGCTTCCATCCAGTTGCGAATCGCGCGGATGTATTCTGTATGAAGATTTCCACAGTAGGCCCCATGCATTCCTGTAGTGTTTGGTTCCAATTGATGCGCAGGCCTTGTAATGCTCGCGCCCGGCTGTTGGCGATGAAGCCATAGTCGCGTAGAGCTTTGTTGAACGATGCCACAAGCACAGGGCCATTGGTTGTTTGCTGCCACTCGGTTATGACATCTTGGACTAGCTCTAGCTGCTGCTCAGCGTCACGTTGGTATGGCCAGATGCGCAAAGAAGGCAGCAGCAGCGTGTTGGCGAGCTGCTTGAGATCAGTGTACAACATCGGGATCTGCACCTTGGCAAGTTGCTCGCAGAAGGCTGAGTATCCATACTCATCTTCAAATTTCTCCAGTACGCGAGTGCCACTATCGGCAATCTCAGCCATGACTAAGTGGACGTGATGCCAGATGTGCTCGTAGTTGCGGGCGCCAGTCAGACTGAGCAAGTGTCGCTTCAACTCTGGAACCCGTGTGTCGCTCACACTCATGACCGGTGTGCGCAGCCGAGACGGATCAATCCATTCAAGGTATTGTGCGGCGGAAATAGCGAAGACGGCAATGTTGTTAGGGCTTTCTGGATCAAGTGCTGCGTACTTTGCTGCGATATTATCGCGTAGACTGTCCGCTCGTTCGCGGATCATAGCGTTAAGTGCTTTGTCTTGCAGATACATTAGGTATGATCGTTTGACGGTGGCGTCCTGTAGGCTATTCGCTTGAGCATTGAAAGTTCTAATAGTAGTATATGGTTCAGCTGTGGAGTCGCGTATACGATCGTTTGCGTCCTGGACGCCACTCATGAAGATTGTCTTGCCGTAAGATCAGTACGCAGGTGAAGGCTCTCAGCATGACACTACACTTACATCGACTTTGTTGTACACTAAAATCGTATTATTGAAGCCGTGTGCCCGAATCGACTGTCTGATCAGAGCGTCTAGGTCTGAATCTTCCAGGCCTCGTTCGGGACGATCGCAGATGATTAACTCAATGTCAACGTCTCTTCGGATGGCATTGGCTCTTGCAATACGGTCTTGATTGATATCACGAAGACCTTGCGACATTAACATTGAGTCGGCCTCTGTACAAATCTTGCCTTACCTGGTAGATCGATGAAAGTCAGACCTGCCTCCAGGACAGCAGCACCAGTCTTGATGACAAAGAAATCAACAAATGGCGCAAGGCCATCAGCTACACTCCGGATCTGGTCGAGTTCACTGTCCTCAACCTGTAGGTAGGAGAGTTTCCGGTTCTGAGTGGTCCCTGCTGAGGAGATCCGCTGTTCAATGGCATCAACGCAAGCGCTGAGAAGATCACCACTTCGGATCATTTCTACTGTTAGAAGAAACTGTAGACGTGCAGCGGATTCCGAATTGCCTGTTTTATCAAAAGCGACATCGAAGAATTCCTTCGCGGTTGATGCGTAACGGCGACTCTCGTCATCCACTTGGTCGTTGTCCGTACCGAAGTGGTATTCGTGATACCTCCTGATGTGATTTCCAGTCATATTGGTTATGGTGGCTGCGTCAAAGAACTCGATATCAAGATCACTACTTGTGGTGTCGCCAGGTGCGTCAGGCTGGAGTACGATTTTGGTTGGGTAGAGCGTGCATGAACGTCCCTCTGCGGAGCTCTTAGCGATATTTGGGCGGTTGAAGAGGGCCTTGTACAAGAAGCTCTTTCCAACACCTGCTGGACCGACTGTGGTGACAACCAGAGGTTTAGGAGTGCCGATCTCTCGTCCTTGCTGTATGACTTCCCGTTGGTTCGCCATCTCTGCGTCGTCATCCTGAAATCCCTGCAGTTTGATCCAGAAATCTCGTAAAACTGTGTCGACCTCGGTATGGAGCGAAGGTACATCGAGGCGAAAGTACGGATGGTCTGGCACTGGCTCTTGTGCCGGATTGTGAACTTCTCCAGTGCCGGCCGTAATCGCGATGTCATGATGGCAACTCACTTCGAATTCCTGAGGAGACAGAACTGCGCCCACATCCATTTCTCTAGATGTCGTCAGTTGCGATTCAAGCCACATTGAAGCTCTGCATACCCGGGAGGTGGTGACACCTCAGGCACGAAGAGGCTGTCATTTTGGTCGCCGCTCATGTTGACGATGACTTCTACGAGTCTCTAGTGTTCTGCCACAATGTGTTTCCTTGGTGTCTTTGGATAGACACGTGTCAGTGGAGGGACGATGTTCGAGATCTAATTGATAGAGTGGGCGTCAAAGCTCCAGGAGCGTCCAAAAAGAGACTGATGTGGTGATCGTAGTGGACGTTCGTTGTTATGATCGAGGGAGAATTTTTCCTTATCGTGGTTGTCTCGAATAGGCGGCAGCTCGATCAAAATTGCGGTGAAGTGAGGTCGAAGTGAAAGAAAGGGTGTCACACTCTCGGTAAGACATTCGATTGGACCACTGTCGATAAGCGTAAGACTGGAACGTGTCAGAGTGAGAGAGCAAGCATTGCTTTCGGCGTTCGTATGTAGAACTGATGACGTATACGTGGATAGGCGATATTTACGCTGATTTACGCGGCTGAAGGCTCGAGTAGCTGCCTTCTAGGCAGACCGCGAAGTTGACCAGGCGCAAACATACCTGTTTGGAACATCATCCACAACCTTGTGACTCCACTGAAGAACGTAAATCATGTCGCGTTTTCTTCGCCATATCCTAGCCGAGGTATCTACTGTCTACGCGCAACTACCCTTACATTGCCAAAGCCAACGCTGTCCTACAGGACAACTACATTGTCCTCATCGTCTTGCTTCTTAGTCCTACTGCCTTCCGGTTTCCGCTCCTTCTCCGGACTTGACCGGCCCTCTACGTCGAGTTTGCCCACAATCTCATCCTCAATACTAGTCATGCTGCCGTCATCGGAGTCGCTCTCAATATCCTCGAACATCCTTCGCAAACGTTGGTGCCCTTCTCTTTCCTCCTGCTCTTGTGTCTTTTCGTCATCAAGCTCATCGCCGGCGTCGTCATCATTTTGCTGTGAACCTTCAAGTTCGGCTTTGCGTTGGGCGAGGCGGAGGGCGAATTGACGGCGGGCGCGCGAGGGTGGTATTTGAAGTGGAGGTGGTATCTTGGACTTGTCCAAACGTCAGCGAGGTTCAAGAGACTAAGACGTGCCGATGAGTGAGGCGAAGGATGTGACAGAGAGGGGAACGAAGACATGAGGGAAATTTGTTCACAAAAGAAACGCCTGCCGCGACGGATATTGCTACAGAAGTCATACACCCGGTCAAGGTCGTATGTACGGAAAAGATAGATGATCCCAACACCCAGCATGCAAATGCCTCATAGCTCATACTCAGTAGCGTGCAAGACGGACAGAGATAGAAAAGAAACGCACCAAGCGCGCAAACAAGATCGTGTTGTGTTGGCTCGGGTAGAGTTCGGATGGAGACGGGGTTATCGGTAGTCCATATCAGCATCGTCAAATGAGACTTCACCCACTTGTTCCGAGTCGTCGACAGGTCCCTGTCGATCCCTGTTGCCATCGTCGTCTTCCATATCTTCATCTTCTTCATCACTCGAGTTAGTAAACCCGCTAAGCAAGGAGCCACCGCTGAAAGTGTACCCACCACCTCCGGTGTCACCTTGCTGGGCGAGGTCCATGCTGTCGAGGCCAACAGCTCCGTTATTACCAACGCTTGCATTCGAAAGGCCGCCGTCGCCACCAAATCCAGATGCGGCGTTTACTGCATTGAGTACAGCTTGTCTTGGGCCAACGCTCATGTCGGGCCGCACACCTCCCAGGATTGCGTTGTCTCTCTCGCGAGTGTCTGATAGAACGTGCTCGACATAATGTATCCACTCTTCGCTGTGAACCTTGTCGACGACCGCCTGGGAGAGTATCTCCGTTGGATGCCTTTCTGTGAACTTGAGCACCTCCTCTGCAATCAGAGTCAGATGGCCCATGTAGCCCAATCTCATGTGAGTCTCCTGCTGAGCCTTGTCGCTTGCTTGCTGGCCTTCGATGATTCGTTCGGTGATGCGCCCGGTCTGGAAAAGGTCGATGGCCAAGGACCGGTTGTAGCCACGGTCCATTTGACCGTTAAACACTTGTTGTACAACATCGTACACGACGTTATGAAGGAAGTTGTTCCACGGGAAGCGGAAGAAGAAGTCCTATGCATGTTAGCGTCGACGTGAGCATAGAGGGGCAAAAGCCTACAAGAATAGTTGGTACGACCTTGTTCTCGACAAAGGTAATCTTCAGGAGATCGCCAACAACAGGAGTGCCGTCAATGTCGATCTCGAGTTGCTGATTATCCTGGTTTTCAGTGCTTCCGAATACCACCGATCGCGCGCTTGATGTTTCGTCGATGGGTGTTGCTTCTGCGGCATCTGCATCTGGAGCAGCTGCTGTGAACCGCGAAGTATCAATCTTTGCGGTATCAGTGTTCGCTTCGCGGTTCTTACCCGCGAAGAGTGGCGCAGGCTTGTCGTCAGCATGCGGCGACAGCGGCTCTGGCTCTTCTGAAGTCTGGTTCAACTGCTGTGTCAGGAGCGATGGAGGGGCCTTTGACTCGGTCTCCTCTTTGGGGTCTTCCACTGCCTCTTCTCTGTCGTCCATGACGGTGTCGTTGTCTAGATCGAGACCTCCGACCTTCGATGTCAGACCTGCCGACGTCGGGGACTCAGCATCATCGGCAGCCTTTGCGGGTGTGGTTGCAACGGGCGATGCTGCATCCTTGGGCGGTGTAAGTGGCTCGTCCACAAACTCGGCATCACCCTCTCCTGTCTTTTCGACAGGCGATTCTTTTGGATCCGACTTGGGCGAGCGCTCCAGAGGTTCACCAATCTGCTCCTTCTCGGTGGCTTCAATCGTTGCTACAGCAACGTCCGGTGCGGTAACCTTCTCGAAGTCATCTTCGGAGTTGTTCTGCACCTGGAGTGGCTTGATCTCTTCAGGCGAGTCCACAGAAGGTGCACGTGCATGATGGAACCCCTGGCTGTCTACACTGGTGGAGAAATCACCAAGGTTGGCCGAGTTGCCTGTAATGAGCTTGCCCTCGGCCTTCAAGCGCTCGCGCTCAGCATCCCGTCTTTTGACCTCAGCCTCGCTTCCACGCTCGTTGAGAAGGGCCATGTTGCTGCAATGCAGCAACTCAGCCATGAGTTCGCATGTCTTAAAACGATCGAATCCCAGCGGCTCGATCTTCTCTCCGAACGCTGTCTTCAGCTCCCGCTTCTTCATCGCTGTGGAACCGTCGTTCTGTACGACCACCCTGCTGGAGCTGTGGACCAACTCCATAAACTGCGGGATGTGGTTTGCGAACTGACGTAGTAGTGTGCCTAGATAGATGGGGTCTGAGTTTTTAGGTACGGGTCCAATCTGATTCTCCAAGTCGTAGTCGGAGTTGTTCTTGCGGATGACCTCGATGATGATTCCCACGCCGACAGTTAAGGGGTTTCCGCCGCGCAGCATGTATTCGATCAACTGCTTGAGGCATGCCTCAGAAACTAGCTGGCGGGTAAGTTCGTTGGGCCCGATCACCGACTGATCCTGGGTCGTCGCGTTCGCTGATATTGTTATGATGGCCTTCAGGAAGTCGCCAGCTGAGGTTTGCGTAGACGTGGAATGGTCAGGACCGAGGAAGGCGATCAGTCGAGGGATGAGATCCTGCTGCTGCAGCCACTGGACTTGTTAGTACACGACGTTGACATTAGTAGGAACGATGCTTACGTCGACGATGCCCTGGCCACCCTCACTCTTCTCGAGGCTGATGATCTTGAGCAGCAGATCCATGATGACTGGGCAGTCAACATGCTGGAGCATGTCGGTGACAACGTTGTCCAGCGACTTGAAGAAGTCCAACATCTCCTCCATCTTGCGGTCCAGCAACGACTCGTTGACTTTGGTGAAGTAGCCAGCCTGCACGGGGTCGAGTGGGGCAGGCTGCTTGATGTAGGCCCAGAAGTGCTTCAGCGAGTCCTGGTTCTCCAAGACAGCCTCTGATATGGACCAGACCTCTGACGACAGGATCTCGCAGGAGACGTAGGCATACTTCATACGCTGCCTCTCTTCCTTGCTCTCTTCGCCGTCGCCCGCATCGGACTTGGCGTTGGACGTCGAACGCGCTCGTCCTGCGACCTTGCCGAAGAAGCTGGACCGGCTGGGACTCCCAACCTCGCCGACTCCCTCGCTGGGGGTGCCTGCTTCAGACGGCTCCGAGGGCTTTGCGGCCGTGACGTAGCGCAGCAGGCGCTCGAGGACATTCTCGTCGCGCAGGTACTCGATGAGCTTCGAGTTCTGCTGCTTCAGCTCCTGTATGAGGTCTGACTCGTCGAGCAGCTCCTCGACGGTGACGTCAGGCTTGTCGAGGATGCTGTCGAGCGATGACAGCTGTGCGTAGCCGCCGAAGCGCCAGAACATGGCTGCGGTGGTGGTGGTGACTAGCGAAGGTGGGGCAGGGGAGTCGAGGGCGCCAGACTCGACGGCAGCAAGAGCTTTAGCGGGCCACTGGGTGTCGAGCGATCATGGGACGGAAGGAAAGAAGGGAGCTGCACGACGGGCGTCGGTTAGCGAGCAGCACTGTGTCAGACGGCAGATGCGCGTCGACGTCGACGTCGACGTCGATGTGGTCGCAAGGCTCGCGGGCTCCAGGGCTGGCTGGAGCTCAGGCGCATGAGCGCAGATAGAGACGTACCTGCGGGGGGTGGGGGGCGTACGAGCAAAGGCCAGGCGCAACGCACAGTAAACTCCAGTCCATGCACAGGAACGAGGAAGATGTCGCACGCTTCGTCACAGATACAGATTACAACAGCGGGTGGAGGTGAATGGACCCTTCACTCCCGGCGGATCGATGTGCTGTGTTGTGTGGGGGCATGGTTCACAAGCGTGGCGCAGATCGGGGAGGTGCAGCAGCCTCGACCTGGATTTGCCAGCGGGATGCAGTAGTCTCAGGGGCACCGTCAGATGGCCAGGCGACGGGTCAGCAGGTTGTCGTTGTCTCTGCTTTTGCGCCTCCCGTATGCACCTCTTTTCACAACGAGACGCTGCGCCGTGGTGCCTGCACGTGACATCGATGACGATGGCGCGGTAGAGCTCCAGCCACCACCGGTCGCGACTGCCTTACGCTTCGACCCCACCAAACATAGGCCGCCTTGACCGCACTGCACCAAACCTCTACACGTATCGAGACCGCACTGCACCAAACCCCCACCACGTATCGAGCAGCGACAAGCTCAACGCATCTCAAGCAGCCCAGCATGAACCGTCTGTTCGGAGCGAAGAGCTCGGCGCCCAAGCCAACCCTCAACAGCGCCATCTCGAACGCACGTCCACCACGCCTACACGCTCCCCGCACGCACTAACCTCACCACCAGGTCGACACACGCATAGAGACCCTCGACGTCAAGCTCGCCAAGCTCAACGCCGAGCTGTCCGCCTACCAGCAGAAGCTCGCAAAGATGCGTGACGGCCCCGGCAAGACGGCCATCAAGCAGAAAGCACTCAAGGTGCTCCAGCAGCGCAAAATGTACGAATCCCAGCGCGACCAACTCCAGTCCCAGTCGTGGAATATGGAGCAGGCCGGCATGATGCAGGACAACCTCAAGAACACCATGACTACTATCGACGCTATGAAAACCACCACCAAAGAACTACGCAAGCAGTACGGCAAGGTCAACATCGACAAGATTGAGAAGTTGCAGGATGAGATGGCCGATCTCATGGACATGGGAAACGACATTCAAGACGCCATCAGCCGCAGCTATGATGTGCCCGAGGACGTCGATGAGTCGGAGCTGGACGCAGAGCTGGAGGCGCTTGGCGATGAGGTCGACTTTGAGGGCCTCGGCGAGTCGTCAAGTGTACCCGGCTTCTTGACCGAGGACACGGCACCGCCAACGTTCATCGATGAGGCACCAGAGCCAAAGGTCAAGGAGGCCGCTGGTTGAAGGCGACATGTGCACACTCACCACCACAAAATCTTCCTGCTCCAAAACAGATACAGGCCGCAGCGTTGCCGTGCCGTGCATCGTCCAATCCTCCTACATAAAAAGGGACTCGTACCCAATGGCCACTGTCATTGGTCACTACCGGACATGCGCCTCAGTGGCGAGGGAAACCAGGCGACAAAGGCTAAGAGATCGTTTGTGCCTGCCCATACTGCCAATGTCTATGGCTGGGTGCGTTCCATTGGTTCTACCAAAATTTGGACCGCCCTCGACGCTGCATTAAGCAGCAATCCACATTCAATATCATCACCATCTTTTGACGCCACGTGCAGCTGCCTTACACACTGTGTGTTTCCGAAAATTGAAGCTGCTCATTGCTCGTATCAATACTATCAGTACACAGTACCTGTAGCAGCTACCTTCTCCAAAAGCAAGGCTTGCTTGCCATGATGTCTTTTTTGCTTCTAAGCAGTTGGTGAGCCCTCCCACACCTCCCCTTCTTCCAGTACCACCATCTTCCCATCCTTGCCAACGTGCAGCCGTTCCCAATCCACCGACAGTTTGACGACTTGCTCTTTCTTTTGTTCCTGCGCTTTCGGTATCTCTAGTGCATCGATCTCACTACCGACTTCTTCGTGAGCTTCCTTGCTTTCTTCTTTCACAGCATACGTCTTCCCCTCAACGGCAGACACAGGATCGACGTTGCGGTCTCCAATCGTATACATGCCGTCCACGAACGCCGGTACAGGGATAGCCATTTCCGGGAACCGCTCGTCATCGAAGACAACAGAACCCGACTCGCTCTCGCTCTCAAGCTTGAACTTGAGTGCCTCAGAGCGCCTCGCCAGCTTCGCAAGCGGCCCCAGCCTGCCCCCATGCAACTGTCGAATCTGCCGCTGAAGTGCAAGCACCGACCGCGGCGCCGCACCACCTCCAAGCACGGCATTCACCTCGTTGATGGTGTCTGCCAAGAACTCGAGCTCGTCCCGCGCCCATGGCTTGGACGCAAACGCATCGAGTCCGTGTTCTGAGATCCAGCTATTCAGGTACTCGTAGATGACGCGCCGTTCGATAATGGTCCAGGGACCCCAGTTGAAGCCTTCCTTATCGAGCATGAGGGGGTTGGTGTTGGTTGTGTTGGGAGGCTTGGACATGCGTGTAGAGGCGCGGGTGATGGGCATGGTTGATGGGTTGATAGTAACAATGTTTCGCAAGAGTAGAAATAGGAATGGGGGTCGGGTGTATGCATATTGGTGTTCTGGCCTGGGAGTGAAAGGATGTGCATTGTGCGTTTGGGAGTGAAGTAGGTAGAGCAAAGTCTAAACATCAACAGATATGCATAATAACAATAACTATATCGCTGGTCTATCACTGGTATTATTGCTATCTAGGTACACTCCCCTCCTCTCCTCCCCTTTCCACTCCCTTCCTACCTTTCCATCCATCTATCTCGGCCCAAAAGGCCTAGGACCCAAAATCTGCCTCTTCCCACCAAAGCTGATACCGCCTCTATTCTGGCTATCACCACCCATGTATCCATACTGATTGACATCCCAAGACTGGCCCTCACCCGTGCCAGCCGAGGGGTCCTTAGCCGCGCTCTGCAGCTCGCGTTGCGACTGTTCCCATTCTTTCTGGCGCTCGCGCTCACGCTCCATTTCCTTCTCGAGCAGCGACTTGGAGGCCCAGCCGCGGTCTTTGGTCGTCTGCTGCGCGGCTTTGCGGCGTGCGTCTTCGGCGCGCTGCTCGTTGGTTGATGTAGATTCTAAGGGTGCGTAGGTCGAGGGCTTGGGAGGAACGGGCGCGGGGTTGGAAGCGAGGTAGCGGTCAGTTCTGCTCGATGCGCCTTGGCTTGACCTCATGTAGGCGGTGGGGTCGGGCAGTGGTCTTGGTGATGTGGGTTCTGGGAGTGGGCGAGATGAGGTTGATGATGAGAAGGCTGGTTCTGGTGTGTGGACTGGGCGGGCGGGTTCGCGCTGGTTTGCGGTCCACGCGTCGCGCAGGTAGGCGCGGTCGTCTGCCTGGGCCCAAGAAACATTGCTCTCTTGCGGGGATGGGGCACGCGGTGGAGGTTGAGGACGTGATCTACTCTTTGAGCGTTCACGGGTGCGAGACTTGGAACGGGCGCGGTCTCGCTGGCGGTCTTTGCGGTTCTCGCGCTCCTGTTGGTATTGTCGTTCACGTTCTTTTGCTTCCTCAAGTTGGCGCTCTAGCTCGGCTATGCGGTCGTTGTGGTCGTCGGTCTGGCTGTTTCGTCGGCTGCGTGGTTTTTGCTCGGCCTGATATTGGCTCAGATACTGGCCTCGCAGTCTGGCGTCGCTGCCTACACGCTTCCGTCGGGCTTCCTTCTCGGCAGCTTCTTGAGCTTCACGCTCCTCGTTCTGCCGTGTCTCTTCCTGCATCTTCCACTGTCGCTCCTGCTCTTCCCACTCGCGCTTCTGCTCTTCGAGACGCAGTTCTTTTGCTTCACGCTGCTTCCGTGATTCCTCTTCCCATAGACGCTCCTCTTCAGCGCGCTGGCGTTCTTCCTCTGCCTCGCGCTCAACACGGCGGTGCTTCTCGGCTTCTTCTGCAGCGACACGCAATCTCTCGTCCTCTTCAGCCTTCTCGCGCCGTTTGCGCTCTTTCTCTGCCATATTGGGCACATTAGGACCCGCACTCGTAATCTGCCGCCGTGCACCAAATGCAATACCTTGGTTCCCCTGACTTGCGCCGCCCATGTAGCCGTACTGGTGAATGTTCCATGCTGGCGATGTGACGCCTTGGTCTGCCTTTTTGCTCCAGCTACTAACACCTCCGGGAGGCGATACAGGCATACCAGCTGACGACTTGGAGGCATTGCTGCCGCCGGTCCGCGACGGACTGAGCGGCTTCGGCTTGTCTAGTGGAGGCTTCATTGGGTTGAATGTAGACGAGCCATAGCTCCTGCTGAAGTCGGGCCTTGAAGGTGTTGTTGGGCTCATGACGCTGCCGCCACGCTTTGGGCCAATACTCGAGGAGAACTTGCTCGCGTTGATCTGGTTGGCAGCGCGCGAGAAGGCGGTCAAGCACTGCAGGACCTGGGCCGGGTCTTTGCTCTCATAGAGGTCGACGGTGAGGAAGCGGTCGTGCGAGGGCAGGTTGAGTGGCGGCATTTCGCATGCCTTGAGGAATTGGGCAATGTTCTCCATCTGGATGAATGGCATGCCCGACTTCTTGAAGCGGATTGGGGTGGGAAGCGCCATATTGACGAGCCTACGACGTCAGTACAACTCCCACAGCATACTCAACCTGTCTTACCTGCACAGCACCGTCCCATCCTTCAGTGCATCCAGGAGGTCTCCCGCAGGCAGCCGCTCGCCCAGCGTGCCCTCGATCCACGCGCGCACCTCGTTCGCAGCCTGCGGTGTATATCTCCCCATTCGCAGGTTCTTCATATCCTGGTCGAGGCTGGTAACAGACGCCATGGTTGCCAATAAATATATATACTGGCCTGAATGTGTCGTGTGTTGTCCACATCCACGTCCAAGTCACAGCGACCCAACCAAGGTGGGGAATGCCTGCCGCGCGTGGACAGGGATGTCGGACGGCCACGAACGTCATTCGCCAGGGTCTTGCATGATGCACGTCAACCGTCAACCCAAATTGTCTATCGATAGCTCGCGGCGAGATTACCACCACGACGACACGCCATGGCGAAAGCACCGGGTCCCTTTAAAAAAGCATGGTATGAGTGGAAGATGCTGCGCTTCCCTTGGCGGAAGAAGTGGCTGGTGGGTCAGTCTCCATACATTTCCAACACACATGGCAAAAGTTGATGTTGGGTCGCAGGCTTCGATCTCCAGGGCAACACATTCTGGGAGTTCAAGGATGCTCTGCATTCGATGCGCAATCGCCGGATTGCAAAATACCATCGCTCAACGCACTATGGTGACGTCAACGTAAGCCCGGGCTGGATGCAATGGTTGCGCCACACACGATTCGAACCGCCCACCATCCAGGAACAACAGCAAGAGATGCAGCGCCAGGCGAATATCAAGCTGCTTGCTGCCCGTGCAGACGAACGCTGGGCTGCGAAGCCTTCTGCTCTGGATGCGCCGGACAAGCAGCAGCCCATACAGGTGCTGGAGTCGAGGGATCCCAAGTCGGGCGTTATGCAGACCAACGCCGAGCAGGAACTGAGGTCTCGAGGCGCCGAGTCGAGAAGCGCAGAAGCAAGGAGCGAGCAAGGCGAGAGGCCAGCACACGATATGCGTCCAGACGTGACGCCCGGGGCCGAGGCACCGCAGCCTGCTGGAGTCACAGAGGAAGCACCTGCATTCAAGGCAAAGAAGAGGATGCGGGTGAACAAGGAGCCCAAGGAAGACGCGCCCTGGAAGCAGGCAGCAGCCAGCAATCCAGGAGATGACTGGCAACCCAAGGCGTGGACACCGCCACCCAGGAGGAGAGGGTGAGGGGGACGACTCACGGCCTCACATGTATAACGAGTATGTATCAACAGTATATCAACTAATCATGACTCAAAGTACAAATAGCTCTTAAACCTTTAGTTCCTATGCTGCTCTGACCTCAGCTTGTAAGGAAGAGCTGACATGTGTCAAAGTGACATACAGCTGTGAAATAGAACCAACATATCCACAGGCTTTTCTGACAGCGGCGAAGGCTGTTAGCACGACAAACAAGCAACAACCAAAGCTCTTCAAATAAATCGATATGCCTCTCCTTGTCCATCTGACATCTATCCAGACACATACACCCGCAATTCTTCTGATGTGCTCGACGCCAGATCGTCACCAGAGACACTTTGCGCACAACATACACCTAAGCGAGGTGAAAGCAAGCTGCAAGACCTAACAAACACAACCCTAAAATTGAAATGAAGGAACCACGCTGCCACTGAAACCGACAGGTAAACATCTCCCACTTACTCACTTCCCAACCCTCACTTTCCCCATCCTCAACAGCGCCAACCTTCCCCACCACCACCCACCATGCTACCCCTCACCCTCCCCTACCGACCCCGCGTCACCAGTCCTCTCAGCATCACCACTAATCCCCCCATCACCGCCACCAGAATCACCCTCCCCTCCGAGCACGACCTCGCCATCGCTCTGGAGCAAGACGGCGAACTGGACAAGCTGCCTGCCGGGACTATCAACGTAGCCAAGATCATCGAGAACTCCCGACCCGTAGTCGAAGCACTAAACGAGCAGCTAGGGGCTGGTATGTGTTCCCACGATGGTGCGGATGTGGGGGATGTTGTCGTGAGCGGCAATGGCAGTGCGCAGATGGATACCAGTCAGATAACTGGCGGAACACGTACTGAGGTTACTGCTGCACCATCGGCTGCATGCCTGAACGAGGAGGAATCAACTACTCGACCGCGAGTCGTGGATACGATTACAACCTCGCTTCCAACAGAATCGGATATTCACGCCATGGATGAGCCAGCTAGTTTCGGCACCGCCGGACGTCCTGAACGGATGGGAGGAAAGGGCAGGCGTGCATCTCGATTTGAGCGTGCCAGGGCAAAAGCAAGAAAGCTGGTGCGCAGATGTGGGGTGGTGGTGTCGCTGCTGGGGTGTCATGGAGAAGACCGAGAGAGGCTGAGGAAGAGGGCGTGTGGTCGCCACTGAGCGTGTAAAGTGTAGTTTTTTCATGGCAGATGTGGGTTCTTACGCTGTTCTTCTGAAGAAGTCGGTTTATATGAAAGGAGGGCATGGTCGTGGACTATAGTGCGATGGCTTGAGAGCCGTGAACTTCACTATGTCTGTTCCTAGAGGCGTCACAGTTGCATTCAGTGCAACGAATACAAGGTGCAAAAGGAAAGCCGTTAGTCTTGACGGTAGCACCAAGAAGCAAGAGAAAGCAAAAAAAGAAATCTATGAATAGCTGAGACTGGTTTCGATCCAGTGTCCTCCGGGTTATGAGCCCGGCGCGCTTCCGCTGCGCCACTCAGCTTTGGTTCAGATTCGATAGAAAGAATTGTGATAAAATCGTACATACTCCCAATTGTTTTCATATCCTCACTTGTCGTACAGCTTACTTGTCCAGATGCGTTGAAGTTGAAATCGCGCAGATGAATCTAAGACTGGGAGCTGTGAAAGAAATTTTCGGCCAGTGAGTCATGGCGGTGGAGCACTCACCAACTAGGCTGCACACTCCCACGACCCTCGCTGCGTGACATCCAGTCTTTTATTTTTCAGCCTTGCTTTTTCGGGATACGGGCAGAGAATCCTTTCGTACTGCATGCCTTTCGTATCATTGAAATCAATCGGTAGTGTCTCAGGCACAATGCCCTTCTCCACCCAGTCGATGAGTGCTTGGAACGTGGAAGTGGGCTGGCCTCCGTTGCCACCAGAACAATGTGCAAGGCCCGGCACTTCGAAATAGCGGAAGAAGTCTTCAATACCTGGAGTGGTTGTTTTGACGCGATTGTAGTAATCCTCGGTACCTTTGGTGGGAATGAGACCATCTGCCTGATATGCGAATTAGTACAATCGTCGTATAGCTACATGATAAAATAATGTACTTACCAGCCCATGATACGTCAAGATCTTACCGCCAGCATCTCTGAATCCGCTCAGATCGGGATCGCTTGTACCGACCATGGAATCATACTCCTGCACACTAGCGTGGAACAGACGCGCATACTCCTCCACGCTTTGAATCTGCGTGTAGTTCCATTCTGGGTCCTTCTTGACGAATAATCTAAGCCATGCTTCACCGAGCCCCGTTGGTAGGCCGATACATGTGCCGTTTGCGTCACATGATGTGGATGCATAACCAAGATCTGACGTAGTGCCTGACATTGCGTCTGAGTCAGTAAGGCGCGCTTCGTAGTTCACGCCGTACCAGAGAAAGTCTCCGTTGGGTTTGCGAGGGCCTGTCCATGTTAAATTTGCAATTGTAGCGGCGGCGTTGCTGATTTTGGTCGTTGTGTTTGTGGATTTGCAGTGCGCGGGCTGTCCAACCAGCGTGAAGGGATCGAAAGTGCACTTCGAAGCATCGCTGATGAGACCATCTGTGACACCGTCTAGTGGATCGCAAGCAGCGATAACAGCGTCAGTCAGCGCGCTGATCTCGCACTTTGATGGATATTGACTATTGACGACCATCATAGTTTGTGCCCAAGATGCCGCTGGGATAAATTGAGCCCAATTGAATGCCGGCGCTGATGCTGCGATACCATCATATGCATTTGGGTATCGCTGGGCAAGCATAAAGCCTTGTCTGCCGCCTTGCGAGCAGCCAGTCCAGTACGAGAAATCAGCGGGTCGGCCATAGAAACTTTTGATGAGGTCTTTGGCAAGCATCGCCTAGGTAGTCAATGAGCTGCGAACTTTATAATTGGCTTTCAGTAGGTACCTGGTCATTCAACGCTACAGACGCGAGGTCTTGCAGAGCATACAGGTTGACGTTTCCTGGGCTAGTCAATGCCCAGGGGTCCGGTACATAGCTCAATCCAATCCCAGCATCGCTGGTTGTTGCAACGTAG
This sequence comes from Ascochyta lentis, assembly GCA_004011705.1. Taxonomy (NCBI): domain Eukaryota; kingdom Fungi; phylum Ascomycota; class Dothideomycetes; order Pleosporales; family Didymellaceae; genus Ascochyta; species Ascochyta lentis. The sequence continues at coordinate 1,666,969 of RZGK01000003.1, forward strand.
CCTTCGCCGATTGCACCAGCCATTCCGACGTCTGTCAGTGGGAAGCGGCCTGCAACCCAACCGCCACCGCCAATAGCCTGCAGCCGTCCGTTCCAGGTCTTCGTTGGAAGCCATGTCTCTACTTTTATTGTATCGTTATGACCAGGATGCGTGTAAGTAACTGTGATATTACAGAAATCAACGTTTCGAACGGAGATGGAAGGGTGGTTGTAGTAAAGCTGGGAGTAAACATCTCGCGAGAAGTTTCGTACAAGGTTGGCAGAGAGATCAATTATGTCGGCGCCAAATACTGTAGGGAATGGTATAGCGCTTGTATTGCATGCCTGCACAGGTACGGTTGAGTAGTTGCTCATGCTGGGCGTCTTGTGAGGATCAGAATGCGAGAGAGCAACTTGGAGGACCTTTTGTAAAGCAGTCATTGCTTGAATGTACATTTTCAACGGCTGTGCCCTGCACTAGAATGAGCTCCAATTTCAACGGCCCATGTATTTGAAGGTGATCAGGATCCCGAAGTCGGCTTTTGAGTTATACGTCGTATAGGTGATCCGCGTATAGGTGTTGTGATCCCCTTTTCTAGGCAACAACGTCGGGAACGGAATTGAATTATTTGGTCCTACAATCTGTACTTTTGGAAGAATCTCATGGCACGAATGTATCTGCGGTAGTTTCGTTAGGCCAGTCCAGCCAGTGCCTCCAGTATGTGCCAAGAGACTTCGTGATTGAGACGACCAGCATGCGGCCCGCACTGTTCACGAACCACATTCTACGGCGCTGGTGTAGGAGTACTGCATAGTAACAAAGGATGATCAGTGCTTCGGGTTGACGTTTCTGCAATAGACTCGTGTAAACGCCTGATAGAAGGACTGGCCAAGTCGAGAGTAGTCCGGACGGTTGTTGCCGCGTTTCCTCAGATTGCTCTTCCATGTAGTCAGCCTGGTACATTAGCTTCAGTCTGGAGACTGCATCGCGACACGCCGTGTTGCTCTCTGCGCTCATGTCGCCGTCGTCTAGGAGGCGGCTCAGTTGTTCTGCGACCAGAATTGCTCGTTCTGGGGCGTGCGATGCTGCGAGATCTAACTGAGTACTGGCACGATGCAAGACAGGCGAGATCTTGGATTGAAGCAACAAGTCCCAGGCTTGAAAAACGACAGTCTGGACTCCACGATGGAGGTTTAAATATGTGACGAAACGGTCGAGGAAACCATCCGCATCATTGTTTGAAGACATGACTGCTTCTGCAAGCGAATGAGTACCAAGAAGGCTTGCGAACATCAGCATGGCGTCGCAGTTCTCGCTGTTGATGTTCCCAAGATGCTCATCGAATGAGGTCAAAGCCTCGATCTGGAGTGAGGTAGCATCGGCATGGTAGGAGCTGGCCTGCATGGGCTTTGTTTGGCACAGATGTAGAGCCGAGAGCGCAAGAACCTGAAGCAGCAGATATGGAGCCGACAGTACAGCTGGCATTACTGTACGCATCAGACCGAGATCGACGATCCCATTCATGTCGAGACCTGGTATCGTCTCCAGCATGAAGTTGCTTAGCAGCTCCATGTGACGAATGTTGAGGCTCGAGCAAGGCGCATCGTACTGTAGTGAGGGAGCTGGCGTATGGATTGGCGATACAGTAAAGGAAGACGGAGTCGTCTCTGACGCAGCCACAGCAGGTAAAAATGTCTGTGAAGGCGAGGATCCAGCAGATATTACACCAGTATCCGTTACGGAAGATTGCGGTGAGCTGGTGGCTGTGGACCGGACCGCACGCGGACGTACCGGTGGGTACAGACACTGACGTTCTGTAGTCGAACAGTTGACACAAGTGGGCCGACCTTCATCACACTAACCACCCGTAAAAAACTCAGGTCAGCCCAAGTCATCAAACAAAAAGTATGGACGGTTGTTGTCGAACTTTGACCTTGGAATGACAGACAGGTCCGTCATCCCAAGGCGTTCAGTCTCTAGAGTCACCAATCGAGAGATTGGACTGTGCTTACCTTGATATGACGGCGTTTGCAATTCTGACATCCTAATTTGGACTTCTTGTGCGTCCTACGCTGGGCCATTTGGACGTATGCGTATAACGCGTGTGCCTGAGAGTTGAAGGCAAACGGGCCGGCAGATACGTGGGTAGGGGAGAATGCAAAGAGATGAAGAGCGCTCGCGTAGGCTTATACGAAAACGCTACCCAGAGATGCTACATACCGACGCGTATCCTTGAGGGGCTGAGGGTTGGTTCGAAACGAGTCGTGCAGACTAAATCGTATAGCATGGAGTAGTGGTGAGGGTTGGAGTGCCCGTTTGATACGTAGCGCATCTGATTGGTGTTAGATTCTTACTAATCGTATTAACTCGTATAGCCTCCTTTGAGTAAGTACAACTACCATGGCAGCTACTATATCACCAGCAAACTAAGGCAACTTGGAAAGCCGCCCGTCGCTATACGTCGTTCCGCAGTCTGTTTAAGCTCACTTGCCGCTTCACAGACCGTTATGTCTTTATTTAGACTATCTTGCGAATGCATGCGTTCATTGGGCTCTTTTTATGTATGTGTAGCTGAATAAATCCTCTCTGTACCTGAAAGTTATTTGCATTGCTGAACCAACAGTCGCTTTCTACAACATCTGTCCACCCCGTCTCATTTATAAACCGGGCAATTCAACAACTCGAACACCTGCCGTACCGCTATCCCACACCATGGCTATCCTTGAGCCGTACAAAGGCGGCTACTATCTCTGGAACTATGTACCATCGATTGCTGCAGCGGTCATTTTCATCATTCTCTTCCTCGCCATGACCGCGCTTATATCATGGCGCATGTTCAAGACCAAGACTTGGTTCTGCGTACCGTTCGCTATCGGCGGTTTATGTAAGCTCTTTGCATCCTCTTTCGATAATTCCGTCTCATATCACTCAGTTGAGTTCGCCGGATATTGCGCTCGAGCATCGGCACACAACAAGACGGGTCGCATCATGCCCTACTCTACCCAAAGCGTCTTCATACTTCTCGGCCCAGCCCTTTTTGCAGCCTCGATTTACATGTGTTTAAGTCGCATCATCCGTGGTGTCCGCGGGGATCAACACTCCCTAATCAAACCGAGCCGGCTCACGAAGACTTTTGTCACTGGAGACGTCCTCTCGTTCGTTGTGCAGGGTGGCGCAGCAGGCTTGATGGTTACTAGCAACAATGTCAAAACTGGCGAAGGTATGGTGATCGGTGGGCTGATGATTCAGATCATCATGTTCGGGCTGTTCGCAGTTACGGCTATCATGTTCCAGAAGCGCATCGAACGCAGCCCTACGCCTGAGTCCTGCAGCTCTGCTTTGCCGTGGCAGAAGAGTATGCGCATGCTCTACATCGTCAGCGCTCTGATTATGGTCCGTTCCATTTTCCGTGTTGCCGAGTATGCGATGGGCAATGCTGGGTATTTGCTGAAGCATGAGTGGACGCTTTATATCTTCGACTCAACTCTTATGTTCGTTGTCACAGTCGTCTACTTCCTTTGGTACCCAACTTGGATTACTGCCGACAAGCTGGAGCCTCAGAGTTATGGGGTTTGACTGGTGACATTTCTTGAGTTTTACAGGTCGAAGCAGGACAGAGTCTTTGAGATAGGGAGCTGAAGGTCCCCAAGTTCGGAGTAGCATAATACGTTCATAGACATAGACCATATCAATAACCAGATGGAAGCCTTGGTGGATCAAATATGTACTTGTTGATTGTTTGTTCTCGGCAGCACATGAGAACTCGAGGATTTCAAACAACAGCCTAACCAGATCCAATCGTGCCTCGGCATCTGCCCTTCCCCACGCGATGCCAACGCCGAACGACTCGACCGTGCATGTCATCAGCGTCGACTTACAACATTCGATCAGCATCCCAATATCTAGCTGGTTCATTCTTTCAGTAATACTAAAGCCAACAGTTGCACTAGCGTTGTAATAAAGACACCTCGATATAAACGCCGAGACCACTCAAAGAGCAAGGAAAGCAGATCGTTCACAGGCAGGATGACAGAAACGTACAACTACGAGTTCTTCAACGTCACATTCCCTGCCCAATATGTGGCGCACGTTGAGATCAACCGGCCGGAGAAGCTGAATGCGTTCAAGGAAGTGTGAGTATTGCAAGTCTTTCATCGATTCACCAGACCAGACCAATATCTATGGCTTCTTTCTTGATCAGCCATATCTCAACCAGCTCAACTCTGGGTCTTCTCAGCATCACATCCATTCTAACGAATAGCGTTGTCCTTCATCTTCAATCGAAGCTGAGCCATGTATCTCTACCTAACTACAGACCCCAGCTAACACTCTAGCAGGATGTGGCACAACCTCTCGGCACTCTTCAAAAAACTCTCCACGGACCCCAACATCCGCGCAATAATCTACAGTGGCGCTGGCCGTGCCTTCACTGCAGGTCTGGATGTGCAAGCCGCCAGCTCAGGCGCCACCTTCGCCCCGCCCACAGTGGACGCGGCTCGCAAAGCAAACGGTCTGCGGCGCCACATCCTCGAGTTCCAAGACTGCATCACGGCTCTCGAGAAGTGCGAGAAGCCTGTTATCTGTGTGATGCATGGTATTTCTTTTGGGTTAGCGCTTGATATGTCACTGAGCTGCGATATACGCATTTCTACTGCGGATACCAAGTTCAGCGTTAAGGAGGTTGACATTGGGCTTGCTGCTGATATCGGTACGGGCTCATCCCTCGTACTTGCTTTCTGCGTGACTCGACTGACAGTCATCAGGTACTTTGAGCAGACTGCCTCATGCGGTAGGTAACATGAGCTGGGTGAAGGACGTCGCGCTCAGCGCACGCGTTTTCGGGTCTGAGGAGGCGTTGCGCGTCGGCCTCGTCTCTCGAGTGGCAGCAGACAAAGAAGCTGGGTTGAAGGAAGCATTAGAGCTTGCGACGCTCATTGCGGGTAAGAGTCCGGTGGCGGTGCTGGGCACAAAGGAGATCCTGAATTACTCAAGAGATAAGACGGTGGCCGAAGGGTTGAACTACACAGCTGTTTGGAATGCAGCCATGTTGCAGACAGATGATGTGAAGGAAGCCATGCTGAGTGGGATGCAGAAGAAGCAAGTCAAGTTTGCAAAGCTGTAGAACTTGTCAACGAAAACAAGGAAGAAGACGTAGTGCTAGGTGTTATGGAACACGTCAAGATACTTGGCTCGGCACCTGCATGTGAAGAAGATGGACTTGATATTTTCATTGCCTCTGAGCGCCTGGAAGTGCTAATACCGGAAAGGAGTTGATCATGCCCAAAACCCGTCTCTGCATAGCCGCATGAGCTTATCATGAGCGTCACTCATATCCCATGGCATGCTACAGAAGATCTCATGTGGAATCGTGATTTTCCCATTTGCGCCCGCCAACTACCTCGTACTTGTCACAGTACAATACGACTACATCAACCGTTGAGCTTATGCCCTCGACATAACGCCCCAGCAGCGGATCTTGTTGTCGGTGTAACCAGCAAACAGGGTCTGGCCATCGGCGCTCCAGGCAAGGGAGACGCACTCGGGCTCCCTGCTCTTCTTGCCGACCTCCATGTACTCGGGCTTCAGCTCGTCAACCTTGGACTTCTTCTCAAGGTCGAAGATGATGATGCTGGAGGAGGTGGCAGCGCACAGCCAGTAGCGGTTGGGCGAGAAGACAAGGGCGTGGATCTCGTCGCCGGCGGTGAGAGAGTACAGGTGCTTGGACTCGTTCAGGTCCCAGAGCATGGTTGTTCCGTCCTTGCCACCGGAAGCGCAGAGAGAGCCATCGGGGGAGATGGTGACGGTGTTGATGTAACCGGTGTGGCCGATGTGGTCGGTCTGAATGCGGCAAGAAGCGAGCTCCCAAACCTGTGGACTTGTCAGCAGCTGCTGACTACAAACGCTGAAATTCAGACGAGTTGCAAGTGTAAAATCAGTACAAAGGTGAATGTTGTTCTCATAGCCCTAGATGGGGGCTCTGAAGTAGCAAATACTTTTTTAACCAAATCATCATGAAAGCAAATCGCGAAAGTGTGCTTGTGCAGGGAGTTGTACGCACCTTGACGAGCTTGTCCCAGCCAGCGGAGACGATGACAGGGTTCTGGGGGTTGGGCGAGAACCTGACGCAGGAGACCCACTCGGTGTGACCCTTGTCGGTGATGGTGTACTTGCAGTCACCGAGGGTGTTCCAGAGCTTGATGGTGCGGTCGCGCGAGCCGGAGACGATCTGGCGGTTGTCGGCGGAGAAGGAGACAGACAGGACGTCGTTGGTGTGGCCGACGAAGCGGCGGGTGGTGACACCGGTGGAGAGCTCCCAGAGACGGAGGGTCTTGTCCCAGGACGAGGAGAGAGCGTAGGCACCGTCAGAGGAGATAACCTGTGGAGCATGTCAGCCCGGTTGCGCCTTTCCAGCTACCAAATTGCTGCACTGCTGCCATTGCTGCGATATGCTTGCACGCGCGGGTGTACGTACGCAGTCGGACACGATGTGGGAGTGGCCGTGGAGGCTCCTCTTGGGGTAACCGTACGAGGTCTCGTCGCGGGTGAGGTTCCAGATGATCAGCGTCTTGTCGCGCGAGGCGGACAGGAGCATGTTAGGGCTGGCCATTGTTAGTATTCTGTCGCATTGCAGCCGCGCGCTGTGTATCCTGAATTCTAAACGCACTTCTCGAGCGAGGTAGCGAGGGAGGTAACCCAGCCAGAGTGGCCCTCAAGGGTGCCACGGAGAACCAACTGCTCGGCCATGATTGCGGTATGTGGCTTGAGAGGGGAGTCGACGGTGATGGTTGTCGTAAAGTCGCGAGCAAGAAATTGAATTGATGGGGTCGCTCTTGCGCTGTGGGCATGCAAATAGCCCGTGCACTGCTCTAGCCGCATTGAGGTGCGCAGGCGAGCGCTTGGCACGTACGCCGCTTCCTCAACTCGATGATGATATGTTAGAGCCTTCCAGATTTCCATATTGAGGCTGTAAGAGGTTTACTATTGTGCTTCCTTTCAACCTTGCTGTGGTATAACGTTGTAAAAGCAGTGCGCATTGTTTTAATCTTCTCCAGCTGAGTGTGTGAGCAAAACAAGCACAGAAGTCATATTTCAGCAGCATGCACCTTCTCAAAGCGCATCAGAATATTGCAAGTTGGCACAGGCTATGGAACCATAAAAGCGTATGCCTCTACTTGCACATCAGTATCCCCGTTAAGGGCGTTTGCACATCGTCCATCAACTTGCACTTCCCCATGGTTCATCCAGCCGTATATCCGTCCTTAACTCCGAACTACCCACCGTCACCAAGAACGCCTGAACTGCGTGATGTATCAACGAGTACAGCCAAGACATAACCATGGGTACCACCTGTGATTTATAAAGACCATTCAAATACACTCGTTAAACTGATACGCGTCATTCACATCAACTCATACACACGGCAACCAACCGCCATCACTCCATCCGCCATGACTTCTTCAACACCTACCCAAAAGTCAACCCAAATCCTCCTCCTCGGTGCCGGAGAACTCGGCCTTGCACTCCTCCCACATCTCTCTTCCCTCCCAAACACCCACGTCACAATTGGCGTACGCTTTCCGCAGAAATACACCCACCTAGCGACTCCCACCATCGACCTCACCACCATCGACCTAACAAGTCCTTCTCCCACCCTTGTCCCAGTCTTCGCCGGCTACGAGATTCTAATCAGCGCAACTGGCTTCACATCCTTGCCGGGCAGTGTAACGAAACTCGCCCACGAAGTACTGGAAGCCGGACAGTCTCGACAACAGCAAGGAGAAGGAGGGCTGTGGTATTTTCCCTGGCAGTGGGGTGTGGACTACGATGTCGCAGGAGATGGGAACGGATTGATGCCGTTGTTCGGCGAGCAGAAACATGTCCGCGATTTGCTGAGGACAGAAGCGGAGCGGTGTGGTGTCAAATGGACGGTTGTCAGTACGGGCATGTTTATGAGTTTCCTCTTCGAGCCGTTCTGGGGTATTGTCGACCGTAGTCAGGGGACGAACGAAGGGGAGGAGAAGAAAGTGGTGGTCCGATGTTTGAGGGATTGGTCGCACCGCGTTACAGTCACGGATGTTGTGGATATTGGGAGGGTGGTGCAGAGGATACTGGCTGGTGATGTGGATGCTAAGAACCGTGTCTTGTATGTCGCGAGTGCAACCATCAGCTATGGGGAGTTGGCGGATGTCGTGGGGAGGGCCGGGGGATGCAAAGTAGTGAGGGACGCTTGGAGTTTGTATGCTTTGGAAGAGGAGCTGAAGAGAGACCCGGAGGATGGGATCAAGAAATATAGGCTAGTGTTTGCAGGGGAAGGGGTATGGTGGGAGACGCAAAACACCGTGAACCAAGAGCTGGGCATGGAGATGACAGACATAGGGACATGCGCAAAAAAGGTCTTCGGTATGCAGTAATGGGACTTTTACCCTTATCTAACGTAAGCATGTTCGATCTCTTGCCTTGGTGGTCTGCGCGCTGCTACGCCACCGTGAGCATAGTTTAGTTAGCAAATGGAGCATATTAAACGTACAATCGGCACCAGTCTGACAGACTTAAGCAATCCTTGCCGGATCTATCTTCATCCTCTTTGGAAGTGCTGCTGCATTCGCCCCTGTAGCGGCTGTTGTCCCATCCCGTTCGCGGCTCTCGCCTCCTCGCATGTTGGGTATCTCCGTCTCTTCACGTCTGCGTCTGTGCCCCGCGAAGTGCTCATTCGGCACCGTGTAGTTCATTCCTCCCATGTTCTCATCAGGATGCGCCTAGCGTCCAGGAGGCCCAGGAGGAAATCGCTGCGGTGGCATATTTCCCATAGCACCCGGAGGTGGGAAGGGCATACCGCCTGGTGGCGAGCCCGCTGCGTTTGGTGGAGGGAAAGGAAATGGCATGTTTGGTGGTCCGCCGGCCATGTTTGGCGGTGGGAAGGGTGGCATGCCGTTGGGTGGCATACCAGGACCGCCTGGCATCGGGGGCATACCATTTGGAGGGAAAGGAGGCATGTTCGGAGGCATGTTAGGTGCTGCGGGGGATTAGCTAAGCTACATGTGTGTGGCCATGGTTAACTTACGACCGCCTCGTGCACCCTGCATGAATGGTGGTGGCATTCCTGGCATGCCTATCTCACGTCAGCTTCTCTTTGCACGGCCCTCAGTGTCCAAACTCACCTGGCGGTGGGAATCCACCGGGCATCGGCATGCCCATCGGCGGCCCTCCCATGCCCATGCCCATAGGCGGAGCCATGGGCCCTCCGGGGAAACCGCCATTCAAGTTTGCTGTGTACAGCGGATTCGCCTGGCCTTCCAAATTGTATGCGTCCGTAATGCTGTTGATGACCTGCTGTGTCTGGTCGCTGGATATTTGCTCGTAATAGGCCTGAACGTTGCGCAGGTGGTTGCGACCGCTGTTGTGCGCTTTGCGCACGCTCATACTGTCATGTGTGAGGTACACATCGCAGTAGTCGCAGAAGAACTTCGGCATTTCGGCGGTCGGGGCTTCCAGGAACGAGTGTTGGTGTTGTTGTTGTGCTGTGTCGCTGGTACGGGTGGGTGCACGGCGCGTCGCGAAGCTTTGGAGGTGGAGATGTTCGAGAGCTCGAGAATCTGAGCATGCCGGAACGCAAAATGCCGATATATCTTGGCACAAACGGGGAAGGCGGCAGCAGCACGTGAAGTCTGTTGTACGATGCTGTGTCTCAAACCCACTGATCTGGTACTATATAGAAATACGAAGCTGGAAGGGAATAACTCTACTGTTTTACACATGTTAGAACGATCAAAACTACCCTGCCTTCAAGCCTTCTTCCCATCTGCAGACAACTCCCCCCTCAGCTTCTTCAAACAAGCCTTCTTCTTCCAAGTCAGCCTATAATACTCTGCCAGTTCCGGCCAATCCAACTCATTCCAATTTGCCCACTTCTCTACACGATCATCAAGCACTGGCCAGACAACACAGTCCGCAATACTGAACCGTTGTCCCGCGATGAAAGGACCACCATGGTCTTTGAGTTGCTCGTTCAAGGCGTGCAGTGCAGCTGTGAAGTCTCGCGTCTCTGCTTCTGGTTGTGCTGGCGATGAGTTTGCTGTGCGGTCTAAGAAGAATTCTGGGACACGAGAGAGCAGTTCAAGGAGAGAGTTTGCTGCTGCTGTTACGGGTTTGTCTGAACAAATAGGATAGTAGCGATCGATGTAATGGAGTAGTGGGGCGAGACCCGAGACTTCGGTACAGTACGCGTCGTTATCACGGAAGTGCACTCGCTGTAGGATGTGGTTGTCGAGGTTTGGTGCTTCGAGAAACGTGTGGTTGACTTTGGCCTCCCAAAGTGCGAGTTGAACCTGTTTTGTCTGTATTGCATTGTTACTCGCGAATAGCATTGGCAGCTGTTCCGGTGCCTCATGCAAATGCAACACATCAAACCCATCGCCGTACCACTTGTCCCAGTCGAACTCGTTGCTGTGATTCTCGCGGCTGAAAGCCCGGATCATGCGTTCAGCTTCCGCTTCATCATCATTAACGACATCGGCTGCACCACGCTGGTCCTTTGACGTCGCGCCCTGGCCCCAAATCGTGGTCTCTTTTGTGTCGAGGAAAGTTGCGATGTGGCGGAAGGTAAGACTAATGCGAGCCCCAGAGTACGCAGTCTCCGGTTCGCTACGTTCGGCTTCAATGCGTTTGTCTGCCATAATGCCGTGGAGCCATTTTTCGTTACTCTTTGGCCCGAGCACAAACATGGAGTTGTGGGGCATAGCAACCCGCTGCGTTTCGCGTTGGGTATCTTCGTCATCGCCAGCTGTCTTGGCTTTTGATTCTCTTTTGGTACGCAACCGCATCGTCCTTTGCGCGCCGAAACTCACATTGACAATGGATGAGCCTTTGGCAATATCAAGCGTTTTGTCCGAATGCTCCGAGATGTAGTCGTTCCCGCTCCTGTACAACTGAATGAGAACGTGGTTGAGTGGATGCCCAATGACTTTCTCAGCTGCTCTTCTGACCCGTTGCACTTTCGGCGAGAAGTGGAGCAGAGGCAGTGTTTGGTCTGCAGGATGCCGATATGCAGGTTTCGACCCTCCATCACCAAACTCGCCCTGGCAGCATACTAGGCGCGGCACCTCCCCTTGCTGATGTAACATCTTTTGCCATCGTACCTCGCTGTACAGTTGCTGGAATATGGTGTCTGCCAGAGGTGTCGAAGTGTCGGATGGATGGTAATAGTCAGGTGGGAAAAGGTCATGAACGATACGAGAGTCACCTTCAGCGATGTAATCCCCAGGTCCAAGTACAGGGAGGTTTGCCAGCGACTTCAATTTTGAAGGCTTTGTCACTGTGGCGGTTTCTACAGAGGCTGGTGAGGAAGATTCAACCTTAGTAGACGTAGTTTGGGGCGGTATTACACCCGATGTAGAAGCGCTTGGAAGAGGTGCTGTGGATAGCTCAGGTTTCGACGCTGATAGTATCCTGTTTGACTCATCCGGCAATACCTTGGTTGGAGATGAATCTGCGCTGTCCACCAGATCAGACTTGTTCGGTACGATGGAATCTAGGGTTTTTGTATCCAACGGTTTCTCTCCGATGCGATTCTGCCTCTGTGTACCGTTGCTTTCAGCTTCCGCGTCTAGTGCTTTGGTCTTTAGCGAGTCGACCTCTCCACGTGTCGCTGGAGCTGGTTGATCCGTGCCATGTATGACCGATCGTTTCGACTCAATGTTGGGTACACCAGGCTCTGCCAACGAACCTTCCGTCGGTCTCTTCTTTTTCTTTTTTCTCATACGAGTCTTTGACTGGATTAATTGCGTTGCGCCAGCATCTGCCGGTCGTTGTTCTGCATCATTCTTTCGCCTTCTTCGCGCCAATGCTGCTGCAAACTCATCGTCGCTGTTTGCTTCCTTAGCTGCTACAGGAGTTTTGGAGTCTGGAGTGCCCTCTGTATTGGGCTGCCCATTGGTCGCTGAAGTGACACGGCCCTCCGGCACCTTTGTCGTGGTATTTGGCTTCTCAGCCAGAGACAGTTTGTTAACCAGCGCTTCGAGCTCATCTTTGGCTTGGTTGGAGTTATTCATATCTTGCTTCGCTTCTTCTTTCGTTGGCTCGACAATCGTAAGTTGTTCCATTGCAAGAATGTCTGCACTCGTAACAAGCCATGCGTCGAAGAAGTGTTCCATCCGCTTCAGCGCAAGATCATGTCGGATCTCCTTGCGGAAGCCAAGGGCGTCCTGGACCACGTTGATCTTGATACCATGACGCGCTCCATCTATGACAGTCGCAAGAATAGAAACGTTGGTAAGGCATCCACATACGTAGATTTCAGTAACGAGTCTTGCCCGCAGAGTCAGAAGCAGATTCGTGCCGAGGAAGGCTGAGTAATTTGTTGTTGAGATGACAGCGTCTCGAGGTGTCTCGATCAGATTTTTTATGCCTTCTGTAAACTGGGCACCATCTGTGTCTGGCATGCACGCAGCACTTCTTTTCGCACGTTTTAACAAAAACAGCTCTTCATCTTCTTCCACTATTACTTTCGCTTCTTCAGCCGGAAGTGCCTTTCTGCGTGATGAGACCCGCTTGAAAAGGTCCAGAGCGCGTTGCTTGTGTTTTGCCGAGCGTGACTGGGCCTGCGGTACAGGTAAAACCAGGTCCTTTGTCGATTCATCGTCGCCTGCTTGGCTGCTGTTTTCTTCGCCGTCGACCAAGCCGGCGATGACTAAGGCGTCTCCTTCACCAGTGGACGAAGTATTTGCAAGGCGGTCGGCTTCGTACAGTGTTTGCACCCAGATGATGTGGCCATTGAGTTCACGAAATTTTGGGATCAGTTCGTGAATGCGGTCGAGAAATCCTGAGGTGGTGTCTACAGGCAGATGGCCGGTTGGTGTAATGAAGTCATTCTGTAGGCCTATGACCATAAGCGCCTGGCGAGTCTTTACTTTTGGCTGTTTTGCCAAAATTTCCGCAAAAGAGGCCATCCTGTGGGAGCGTGATGACAGGGAGCGAGCTGCCAGGGACGGGTAGACAACGCGACGCGCACAGGTCAGGGCATCAACAGCGTTGGCATGCGCACGGCTAAAAAGAGGGTGCTCAATGTGCTCTCGGTCGCGGGGGCGGAGAACAGCGAAGACCAATGTAAATACCCAGGCGTGATGATCTGCGATGGGCTCAGGGTAACCGTTGCATTGTTTGATGCAGGATGTAGATCGGATGGACGTCCTGTCACTTCAGAAGCTAAGAGAAGTTGAATGCGTTAACCAATAACATACATTGAAGATGGCTGCATCCTGCAGGGCTGGTCAAAAACGGGGGCCACGCTGAAGCAAGTGTTTTGCAGGGCTGAAGGCCTCGTGTCGTGCGCATGAGGTTCCGCGCTCTGGTGGGGTGGCGCTAGCGCTTGGAGTTACCACGCCGCACTATCTACCAGTTGCTCACATGCTCTGCGGTATGCCTACAAACCACTCCTGTTCCGACCGTTGAAACGTCGCACAGCTTGTGGAACTGGCCGCTGCGGTAAGAACGGACCGTCCCTGGCGTCTTTCTCCCGAGAACCGAGGTCGTCGAATGATATGTAGGTCCAAGTCCGAGAACACTCTAATCTTGAGTGTGTGGGTAATGGTAATACACTTCACCGGTTGCACTTCGCGCTCGCCGGGCCGAATGTATCGTTGGTGCCCGCGTACTCTAGATGTGCCTCACTTGTTGTTGAAGAAGGATGTGATCTTCGAATTCCCATCACTCTTCACTGATGTCTTTGCTGCACTACCGTTGCTTGTTGCGCTGCGTATGCCTTGCCTCTTTGCACGCGTCTTGACGGGAGATGAATGCTTCTGAGGGGAAGCCGGCTTGCTGCGTTTCGGCCGTGGCTCATCACCTGGTGTGGTACTGTCATCTTCCGCTTCTCGCTTCATGCCTTGTATGACTTTCGTGACCTGCGACGGAGACTTGTCTGGAACGGGTAGTGGCGCATGGTCTTCGGTACCTTCAACGCGGTTTGTGGTGTCACGACTTTCATTGGCATCGTGTTCGATTTTAACATTACCATCTTTAGACGTAAACTTTCTGAGGTCGCGCTCCGTGTTGTCAGTGTTCACCGTGTCGGACTTCTTGGCGAGCTTTCGCTGGTTACCGAAGAAGTTCGCAATGTTGTTTTTGTTTTCAGCGCTGTCAATGGGTATCAAAAACGACGGCGAGTTGTTTCCAACCTTGCCCACATCTTTGCTGACAGGGTAACACTCAAGCTCACCTTCATACGGCTTTAATAAAGACTGTAGGTCCTGACTCCACTCTGTGCGATTCGGGTCCAGCCATGTTCGTAAAGCATCAGAGCCGTTGTCGAGAATGACTGGCATTCGATCGTGTAGGAAGTTGAGCTGCTTGTTCGAGTCGGTCGTGATGATCGTGTAGGTATACAGTGGCTCATTGCTGTCTAGCGAGACTGTCAATGAGGGTCACAACGGCTACACAAGGCGTGGAAAACATGGGATATAGACTGGGTCCTAGAAACGCTGGTTCTAGGGTAAGGCGTCCGCTGGAGTGCAGCCATTATGTTTGAAAAGAGACAGAGCTTACCTTCAAACTGAACACGGTCCCATAGCCCAGCGAAACACATGAGCTGTCCATCTTTGCGCCTGGTGAGATGTGGTATCTTTTCTTTCCCGTTGTTCTTCTTGAGCCACTCGTAGAAGCCTTGTGCAACAATGATGCATCGCTTTTGTTTCTTCATGGTCGTCCACATGCCTCGATCTTCGAATAGTGAGTCGTCCCGGCAGTTGATGGTCTTCATCTTAGAACCGTATTCCGGATTACGTTTCGTCCAGAACGGTACAAGGCCTAGAGATGTTGATGTTAGCTGAAACATCCCAAAAGCAATTTGCGATACCTACCCCATTGCATCGACTGCAGCTTGTACTTGGTGCCTGCTGTGCCTTCCTCTCTGGGGTTATCGTCGTTTTCGGTAAGGCTGTCCTCATGGGCGCCGTGATCCATAACATCCGCTCGATACACGAGCCCATGATACCCAGGCGCAAAGTTGTAAGATTGGCGTACATCCTCGTCGTTCGGCACTTCCTCAACTGGCATCTGCGACTGCTCGAGCTGTTGGCGCACCTCTGAGGGCCGCTGTAAGACTGAGTGAGCTACGGTTCATGCATGTATTGTTTTGTATACCCACCAACGCCAGTGCATATCTGCCACACATGATTGATCGCCTCAAAGCGTTGCCTAAAGCTCCAAGAGCACGAGAGGCAAGCTGAAGGAGACGCGTCGGTGATTGGCTACGTCATGAGTTGCCTATCGATTAGCTTTCAGCCCTACGCGGAGGGTACGCGACGCTAAAAGTCCCCGTCATTCCATGCTCCACCAAGCTTCAGTCGCCATCACTCACGTCAATTTGCCTTTGTCCGGCTTACGATGTTTTCCAGAACGATCCGACGCACTGCACCACGCATAAGCGCACTTGGTCGATGTCAGGCACAGCCATCACTACACGGGTTCATCAAGCTGCCTTCAAAGACAACATGCAGCCCTCTACAGCATCAGCTGGGAAGGCGCTACCGCTCTTCGATGAGTGCGCAATTTAGAGAGCAGTATAGAAAGAGTCCTGTACTGTTCCCTTTTGCGGTGGTCGTGTAAGTGCTCTCAACTGTATGACAGTACATAGCTGACTATGTCTCAGTCTTTCTGTTCTTTCTGGCATGTGCTTGCTCTACCTTCCTTGGTACTACAAGAATGTTATCGTAAAACCATACCACAACTTCCCCGAGCCGGTCGCTAAGAAGCTGCGCAAAGCTCTCTTTTACAGTCGTGGGAAGTGGCTGGACATCCGCGAAGCGAACAAGTACTTCCGCCAGGCCCTACAAACGGCCGATGAACTGGGCATGGACCCTTTTAGCGACGAGATCATGGGCGTCAAGTATACAATTGCGGCACTGTTCGAGGATGCAGGGTACTACAGTCTGGCAACAGACGTCCTCGAGATCATGAGGGCAGATACCCAGAAGTGGCTGGACGAGTTTTCACACAAGCACTGGAACGACGGAAATAGGAGCCGCGTGTTAAAGAACATGGTGCAGATCAACCTCAAGCTTGGTCAGCTCTACGACATCAAGTATGTCAACGAGCCAGAAAATGGAGGCAGGAGGCTCGTAGAGGCCGTGGAAAAAGCCCTTGCAGAGTCGCAGAGGCGAGAGAGGGATGGCTTGAAAGATGGCGAAGGCGAGTTCTTGACGAACGAGGAGCTGGGCGGTGCTTTGGAAGCACTTGGGTCACACTATGAGGAATTTGGCCCTCGATACCTCGCCACACCGCTTTTCGTCAAGGCCTTAGAGCTGTGCCCACCAAAGTCATGCCACAGTATCATCCTGAGTAAGCCGTTGAAACTCGAACTTTTGCTCCAGAGATTGACCTTCACAGTGAACAACATCTCAACTTGCCTTGTCCAACAAACACCGCCACCAGACGAATCCAACGCGATCGCGCTCTCCTCCGCACCCACCGACTTCCCGGTCACCAAACCCCCACCGCGCACTGTACTTATAGACCAAGCCCGTCAATGGGCTACGAAAGCTCTCGCACACGCTGCCGCGATACCATCAACAGACAAAACGGAAGAATGCGACTTTGGCTGCGCAGTTGCAACTCATAATCTGGGAGAGTTCTACGAGATGGAGGGCCGGATTCAAGACGCAAAACGAAAGTACGAGGAGGCTGCGGCCCTGGCGAAATCAATGGGATTCTCTGAGGGACAGACGAACGCGAGAGCAGGGCTTAAGAGGCTGAAGGATATGGAGAAGAGGGCTCAAGCTTGAGAAGAGGAGCAGATGAGCAAAGATGATATGTGGCTTTTACAGCATATGTATGAATACACTGTTGAAGACGTCGGCTCCAGTCACCGCTAGCGGAGAATGTCTACCATAGGTAGGATAAAAAAATTCAATCTTTCACTCAGGAACTTGAGGCTACTCACCGCCCCAATCACTACTTGTACACGTCCAGGCTAGCCTCGAGCATAGTCTATATAAACTTTTTCCCGTTCGACGCATTCATTTTGTCTTCACGGGCTTTCTCTTCGTCTTCCAAAATCAAGGGGAAACATCATTGATGTAATGTTTTGTTCAAAGCCGGCTGGCTTTCAACGCACGTGCTTCTGAAGAGAACTCTTGTCTATCGTCCACGAATCTTTTCCCTGGCGAATGATGTTCGTCTTTCAGTATCTCAATCGTTTTAATTATTCAAATTAGTTGGCTCCAGAACAGCCGCTTGAAAGCACGAAATTCAAAATGCTAACCGAAAAGCCGCATGTTCTGGTCGAGTCACATTCTGAAATGGACACAGTCACGACGAATGGCTTTACTTGCCACACAAAAATATCATCGTTGAAACTCGATTTCCCTGAAAATTAGATGGTGAACGGATGATGAGCTTCTCACAAGTGTCATCATTACAAAGGACCAAGGTACATGTTGCAACACAATCATTTTCGTGCTTCGTGTCTCTGTGGCTTCAACACATCTTGCTGTTTTCTGCGTCAAGAACACAGCAACTCACATGTGGAGATCATCCTGGAGATACATAGAAAGGCCAGCGATGGAAAAGCTGTTCGAAACATGAATACCATGTTCTCAGATTTTTTCCTTCGACCTGAATGGGATCGAAATTTTTCGCAGGAATTGGTTATACCTTTGTAGCCGAGACAGAAGCATGGCAGCTTCTCAATGTGACGTTCGTTTATGCAGACTCGGTCTCAGTACTGATACCTGGCAAGCTAACGCTAACATTGTAACGAGGAGAAAGCCTTCCAAGCACAAGTCTCTGTACGCTTCCTTCGCCATCGCACCATATTGACGCGATACCAGCGTGGACTATCTTCCATCCATATGTGTGACCCGGACCTTGGTTTCGATTGCTTGGCCTCAGGGCGGCTTTCTGGAAGCGTACCGAAGGTTCCATTCAAGCGCTATGAGCAGATTGGACATGAACTGTTTGAGGAAACGTTCTGCAGTTCAAGCCCGTGCGTGTAAAATCTCTCTCTTCTCGACCAAGGTCTGTGCCACACGAAAGAAGGCTGGATGACACGTTCGCTCTCTAATTCTCGGGCTTTACACAAAGACAGCCTTTAGTGAGGGTCGGCTCGACTGAAGAGCCATGTGCCATCAAGCAGCTGTGAGTCAAAAGCACCGCTCCCGATAGGAACGGCGTTGTTGATTGTGAAGTGCGCATATCCGCTTCTTGTGTGTAATTTTCCACTCAGGCATCTCTTCGGTATTTGGCAATGCCATCAATCTCTTGCGAAGGATTGATACTGTCCATTTCATACCGCCTTTCAGCAGATAGCTCGTTTACGGAGCTCATCTGCTCATAGCCCACTTTAGTCGAACCCTTCAGCTCCGGTATGGGGTATGATCCACTCTGCCTCATGGCTGCTTCGCGCAACTTTTGCCCCCTGTGTAGATACCATGCCAGCACCCCAACAGCTGCAAGGAGAGGGATACCGACGCCTGCGCCAATTCCAGCACCGATCGCAACGCTATTGCTCGATGACTGTGGCGAGGATTGTGCAGAAGGGGGACTCGCGGCCGATGTCGAAGTCGATTGCAGAGTATAGGTTGTAGATGCGGCTGCGCTAGCGGGCGAATTTGTGCTTGTGGACAGCATTGTGCTCAAAGGTAGGGTCGTGACAAATGTAGCAGCATCCAGCTCGAACAGACTTGTGCTGGTGCAGTCGCATCCTGTCGTGTTATTCGTAAAGCAGCAGAAACGATTGTCTCCGCACTGCTTCATTCCGTAACCATCGACTATTATTAATCAGATCTCCGCACGTCGAGTTTCGGCTTGAACTTGGCTTACAGCTGTTACATCCAGAGAAGCATGTGCCGACTGTCCATGTACCATCTGTGCAGGTAGGTTTGTACGTGTCGGTCATTCCGACATTCACGAGGTCAGGACCCGGCTTACAAAGGCCGTTGCTCAGACAAATGTCCCCAGGCGCGCAGCATGGTCCATCTTGCGCTGACTTTGGGTTACAGGGAAGTGCTCTTGTCGTTGATAGTTGATTGCCGTTGTAATCGAAACATTGTTTGGAGGTAGCTGTAGTTTGGGGCAAATACGAGACTATTAAGATACTGGTAAGTAGGCGGTACCATGACCGTTGAGAAGACTTGGTGACCGGCATGGTGGTTACAAAAGAACACGAGAGCACAGAGTTACGATGAAACTTGTGAGCGAGAGGCGATAACGATCAAACCTCCTTCCGATGTCTGCGATCTATACACAAGGACCCCGTCCGTAGATGACAGGATGCGGACTGGACGCTTCGTCCCGTTCTAGTCAACGCGCAAGCGGCTGAGGCTGGGAAACCTGAATTGGGGGCTGAAAAGGCGTTGATGTCTTCCAATAAAGTTCCTCGGAGCCGTGCACCCATGCAATCACTGAAACGGTTGCTGCAAGTTCAGATGCTGATTGATCTCGGCAGATTCTGACTTGAGAATTTCGTAGATCCGCACGCCAAACAAGCCACGTTCATAGTGTTGAAGGCAGCATTTGAGTCAATGAGGCGTCAACGGCGGCTTGGCCCTGTCAACATAGTCTCCGCCCCCAATGCAGTTCTGAAAAAGGTTTCCCCTCTGGTGAGGACCCAAGAGGCAACAGCTTTTGCAAAATGTTCATCATCATGGTCCCAGCTACTGTGTTTGGCCAGCTTCTGCAGACATGTTCTGAAGCCAATCATCAAGAGAACTTGCGGCCATGGACAACTGTCTTGTTCATCTACGCAAAGAGCCATAGCGTGAAGCCTCAAGTCTTGTAAAGTCGAGCTGTGTCGGGCGACTAACGACAACAGCGCGTTGGCGATTGTATCGAAATGACCCAACGATAACGTTCGAAGATTCGGCTGTTTCAGAAGAATTCTTGCGGAACCAGAATGGTGCTCTTTTCTGATGACTTCGAAGGTATTCTGAATGGTTCGCGAAGAGTTTGCTGTATGATACGCGGAAAGCTCGCGACTATTGAGGTCCACACAGATAACTTCAAGACTACGCCACAGGCCGAGATAGATGAAAGAACGGGCTGGCTGGCGATCGTGATGCTGGTGAGTTCGGGTCCACGCCATGGCTCGAAGGGTAGATACGTAGTCTTGCAAACTCGTCAATAGTGATGCCGGACAATCTCCATCTCTTCACAGCAAGGAGTATAGTAGCCATGTACAAGTCGCAAGAAAATCGCGAAAGTGAATCACCTTTCCAAACATCGAGTGGGACGGTCACAGGTACTGTGACATTGTCTTCCGTCATGCATACGTGCCAGTTGTTGAGTTGATAAGCACCTCTAACGACGTGGATTTCCTGCAAATTGAGCAGCCCAAGCCTAGCGAATGGTGTAGACAAACATAGTTTTTCGAATTCCTTAGCGGCTTGTTTCTCGTCCTCTAAGCGCGATAGGTAGGCCTCCCAGTGTTGTCGACTTGTAGCAAGCTCTTCGTAGAGCGCAGATTGGCCCGGGTCAGCTTCGTGTGCTCGCGATTTGCAGTAACTTGTCCATTCGTGCCAGTCTCTTACGTCGACGCCCACCCTCCAACGATTGGTGTCCCAGATGAGGGTATACACAAGTTTAGCGAGCTGTTCGTGTTGTGTGATTTGTTTGAGCTGAGATACACTTGCGCAGGTACGCCGAAGCGTAATGGTGTGGAAAAGCTCTGCCTTACCCGCCTCAGCAAACAACCTACTAACGAGGCGGTAGTTTGGTAGGTCGCTGCGGCAAACATGTTGCGCAATGACCAGATGGATCTCGGGTGGAACAAAAGGAATATTCGGGCCGCCGAGCACCAATGCCTAAATTTTAACGTCAGAGGAGGAGTTGAAGCGTCGGTCTGCAAACACAGTACCATGACTTCTTAGCTATTTCGAATCCCTTTTGAGATGGTCAGCGATGGAAAGCTCGCGGGTGTTTGGTGATTAAACTTGGAGGACGCGTCAAGGTCGAAGCGAGCGGACGTGTTTAGCGCGGCAGGGGTCGTGGACGTCCTCTTTAGTGGCTCAACTTCTTCTTCTCCAGCATACCCAACTTCGGCTCGACCTTTGCTTGTACGCATGCCTTGTGGTGTACATCATACCTTGACCGCTCATACCATCAGTAATTCCTATGGAAGCAACGCACAATCCTGAGTAAGGGAAGGGACCTGAGGGTCTTTTACTTGAGCCACTCGTAAATGCGTCCTCGTGTAGTGAAGCAAGCTGCGAAGATCAAGAAGCTTAATTCCATTACTGAAAACTTGCTGCTCACCGTCACGGATGAAGAGAATACTTAGTGGCGGAAAGAGAGAGGACGTGGCCGACTCGCATAATATGAGGAGTAGAGTGAGCTCTATAGATATAAGGAATCGCAGTTTTCCTCGCGCAGACAATGAAATTATTAAGTAGTGGCCAAGTAAGTACGATCTGAGCGTTGAGAGATCTGAGAATAGCAAAACGCAGACGTTCGATGGGCTTGTGAACGAAGCTGCTGCCGATGCTGCTGATTAAGCAAAGGAAGAGAGGACACTGCAGGCAAAGAAGTTGAGGCAGTTTGAGCGCAGATGGAACCATGGTGAATAACGTCCTCCAGAAGACGGAGTACGGAATCGAGCCATCAAAAACACGGAGAGAGAAGAACGGACTTAGCATCCAAAAGCCAAAACCGGTGGAAATTGGGGTGGGAAAAGTGTTGAAAGACAAAACATAGCCCCTTCCATTGACAAGGTTGAATGCTGGTACCGCAAAAGCGAAGATAAGGCGGTGAGTATAGTTGACCTGAAATACGATGTCATTCACAGGGAGCAAACACACACACACTTTCTCTCGCAAAACATTCATTGCTTTTCCTATCCAGTACTGTGCAACTTCTAATCCAAGTGGTATCGCTCGCTAAAACGCAACAAAGGAAACACATTCCGTCTCTTCGCTCTCCTACTCTTGAGCTTTTCCCTTCCCCTTATCCTTCGTACTCCGCATAACCATCACATCCGCATCATCCTCCTCCTCCCTCACGCTCTCCACCGTCGAACTAGTCGACACGCTCCTGTCATCCTCAACACTACTTCTCCTTCCAAATATTTTGCTGAGGCCACTCAGCCCGTTGTGACTCTTCGAGTGTGTAGCACTTGAGCTCAAGCTGAACAACGAGCCAGAGCTTGTGTTGCGCTTCACGCTATCACTCGAGCTTTTGAACAGAGATAGTGATCCGCTGCTGGTGTTGCGCTTCAGACCGCCCTCGTCTACTGATGATTCTAACAGTTCAGATTCGCGACGCTTCTTGCTTGGGTCCTCGGATTTTGCATTCCAGGCCGCGTAATAGTTGTCTGGCGATACGGAGAGGGTGAGCGGTGGAGAGGTGGAGGGAGAGTTTTTGATGGATTTCCAGGCGCTACGAATTGTAGAGCGGTGATCTATAGTGTAATGTTAGTCGGACTGTACGTGGTGGAGGAGTCTTGGAGATGGCATACGGATGTTGCCAGCGCCGCCGCGGCCATAGATGATGTAGGGGTCGGACTTGGGAGTTGTTGAAGGCATTGTATTTGCCTCGTATGGTTTTTGGTGAGGAACCAGGGCGTGGGATTTCCCGAAGTTGGTACGAAGCGTTTGAAGACTGGTGTTGAGTGACGCAGATACGTGGATGTTGTCAATTCGAGTTCAGGGTGTGTTCTCGAATTACTGCAGGATGATAATGGCGTAGAATTGTACGACTTTGGGATCCGGAGTGCCAATATTCGATTTTACCTCAAAGGGACGCTTGGGGTACCATCCCATATATTCGCTCCCCAGACCCGCCCTGGAACGCAGCCCACACGTAGCATCTAACGCTCCGACATCGTCACCCCTGGCCTATCTCCAGCCTTTCCCCCGAATCCTCCCGCATGCGATCAATCCTCGTCTATCTTCTCCTACTCCTAGAGGCTGGAGCCAATCACAGCGCCCTAGGCGTAGAGGCTTAATCGAGCTTTCGTAAGGGGCGACGTCAAAGCATTGGCCGGCCACTGTGAAGTGCGATGCTTATCAGAGCTTGGGGATCCTATGTCACGTGGCAAGTGATTGTGACTGTTACGATTTGTGTGACTTCCACTGCCGGGCTGAATCTGGCGACTGCTGAATGGATGTGCTGGGTGGCGGGGCAGATCTGGGGATGATCCAGACAAAACTAGTGCTGGAGTCGGTGAGATCGGCAAAGCTTCGAGAAAGCAGATCGAAGGATAACACGAAGAGGAAGAATCGAAAGGGAAGATGACGTAAGGTCACAAGCGAGGTTTTCACATCACACAAGGGCATAGAAGAGGGCATGCACTTGCTTAAAAGCTTCAGGCTATGTATCTTCGCTATCTTCACGTCTTGGCTTGCAACAGGGAGCGATAGCTGATATCAGATTGCAAAAAGATTGCAAGATAGTCGTACGGCCGGCGGCTGTAGCGTGACACATCTCTTTGTGTAATTATCGATGCCTAACTTCTAGACTCCCAAGGTGCGACTTCACAGCCCAAGGACTCCGTTAGCGGCGCCACCCGTACGCTAATCCTCAACAGCAGCCTGACATGCCTGACATCGGACCCTTTGGCAGTTCGCGATGGCTAGCTTACACAACACCGAAGCCCTTTGCGTTTTGTATCGCCAGCTCCAGCTTTCTCCTCATCTTGTCCTTGTCCTTGTACTCTGGCAGATAGAGCTTGCCGAAGCACGTACTGCTGGTCGGTAGCTGCTCCGAATCGCCTCCCATCCTTACGATGTTGAACGTGAGACTCTTGTACCCTGTGACTGGTACCCTGTCGCTAGCCGTGACAAACTCCAGCAGACGACTTGCGTCTTCCTGTGTGTATCCTTGTACGATATCCCAGAAGGTACGAACAGTGGCATGCGTATCATCGTAGTCCTCATACGTTGCACACGAGCGGAGATCGGAAATGGAAATGTGCTGCGTGCCTTCGACGAGTTTCTTGAGAGTCTTGGGTGTAAAAAGATCGAGACTGCGCGGTTTGAGACAGGTGTAGAAGCCTTTCTTGAAGGCTTTGAGCTGTGGGCGAACGGAGTGCAGGATCAAGTGCATAACGTAATCCCTGACAAACGCGCCACGGTTCTCGTTGGTCACCATTGCTGTCTCGCTGGGCGGCGAGGTATCTTCTTTCCGCTCAGTCATGTCAATGTCTGTTGTATGGCCGAAGGCTTCGTAGCTGAAAACATAATCGCGCATGAAGACATCTGCTACATCATCGTCGTGCCATTGAAGGAGGGTATCGAAGCTTTTCGCTAGGTCGGGCCAGCCATCTCGGATGTAGTCAATGCTGGTGTGGTCGTCGAGGAACTTGAATCGTGAGTTCAACATGAGATTGTAGAACGCCAATGGGAAGGTGACGGGCAGAGTTATGCCATTGTATATTGCGAGGCTGAAAAGCACACCGAGCATTTTGAACTTCCAGAGAGGCTCAAGAGACCCTGGCTGGAACCATGTGATGCTAGTTTGAGGGTCGATTGTAAACATCCCTAGAAATGTCAGTCCACCCTTCACAGCGAGCACTGGCCGGCTTACCATAGTCTGGCGCAAAGGCCTCGCTCAAGACGACACGAAAGAACTCATACGTCACACCACCATGGTCTAGGCCAACTTCGCCTTCATGCTGGCCCAACTTTACTTTCAAAGGCTTTAGCAACATCTTTCTTTCCTGTCTCCAAAGTTGATCCAGTGTATCCTTGAGTGGCTCTTCTCGGCTGACATCGAGTACAAGATAGTCATTCAGTGTTACCTTTAGTCGATGCTTGATCATGTACAAGTAGGGTTCTCGTAGAACCACATCGAGCGTCCGCAGCATCTGTTGAACGTGCTGAGTGTGGTCATACTGAGCAACCATACTCGTCAGGTTGATCGTTCGGAAGAACCTGACAAGGTAATCGGTCGGGTGAAGTTCTGGGTACTGTAAGATGTGTAACACGTTAGGCTGCAGTTTCCAGTCGAGGAACTTGACAGGATCGTTGATCTTGTGCAGATGTTCGTTGAGGTAAGGAATTCTGAACATCTGAGACCACAGATTCAGGCGGCGCTGTTTGTCATCTGCTTTCGTCAGTTCTTGTCTTCGTCCTCCGTTGTAAGGAGGTACCCACAGAATTCGTGGAGCAGCATTATGGCCGTCCCGGCGCTGGACCATTTTTTGACCTCAACCTTGCCATCCCACCTCTTGATGATCGTCGTCTTGAGCCACTCCATAAACGTAGCGGTGACCGTCCAGCCAGGTTCTTTGTCCAGCGTGCTGGTTGTCTTCATCTTCTGCTTCTTATCGGACGCAACCCGTTCAACAACTTCCAAATGCCGAACCAGAATGGTCGTCAAACTATCTTCCAAAGTGATAGACTCGGATTCTGCTGACGTTGCATCTTCATGCATTGCTGAGAGTATGTGTTCGAAACAGGTTCGGGCGCCGATACCGCGCAATAGGCGATCAGTAAGTCTCACAGCCGGCTCGTACTCCAACGCATCAATGATGTTCACGTAAGGGTCAATGAAATCGTCGGTATTTCCAGTTGCGCTGGGAACAATGACGCCCCACGACCGCAGGCTACGCAATTGTGCCCAAGAACGAGGCCAACCGACAGGTACCGAAGATGTCAAAGCATGGATGCATATCATTACGATATGAGCTGCCTCGTGGTTGCTAAAGTAAAGAGGGCTAACCGTAGATTTGCGATTGTCAGTGGAGTCTTCTGTCGAACTGCTACCTGACGCAGGCATGCTGCTCAAAGGTTGCTGTGTCTCAAGTTCTGGCGGACGAGTGAATAATGCTTCCACGGCGACAGAAAGACTGTCGAATATCAAGGCTCCGTTGCACTGATTCCAGTCTCTGAAAGAGTGTGCAAGTCGCGCAGAGTCTAGATGTGGTAGCGGTGAATGTTGAAAGACTTCATTGGCGTCACGAAACGACTGAAGCAGTGTTTCTGCGTCACTGAGGGTATAGAACAACGATCGGTTGACGAAAGCTCTGGCGAGTTGGCATTGCCGAGGTGTATCGTAGCTAACAGCAGGGAGAAAAGCTGAGCCTCGCTGTTGCTGTCCGTGATGAACCTCGTCCTTCAATTGATCTAGCAAATCGCAGTTTAGCCTCGAGATAGCTGGAGCTACACGGCCGTTATGCTTCGGCTTCAAGGCCTTTTGATTTGCAGGTGCTGGTGCTGTCCTGGTCTCCGTTTTTGCCAGTGGAGGCATGATTGTACCACCGAGTGTAAATGACTTCCTGCCGGTCTTCGATATGGACATTTTCGGCAAACCAACTGTACAGTCGGTAGGCGTGCTGGTAGAGTTCTTGATGGTATGAGCTTGCTCCATGAGGGAAGGTCGATGATATGGTACTTTGTGAACCTGCTGACCATTGCTGAGCACCTCGGAGTTGCGAGCGGCATGCACCTGACTCTGTGCGCGAAGATCTTGCTGTGAATGCTGACGAGTGATACTTGCTGTGCAGTTCGTGTGTGCCGTGACAGATTCATCGTTTGGACTGCTCGCGTGTTTGTCGTGATATGTCACGTAATTTTGTTGGCGCAATGCGTCAAACGCCCACAAAGAGCTAGGTATCAGCTTCGAGTAGGAGTATATCATCGAAACACTATCATAGAGGTTCTGCCCGATTGACCTGGTGTCCTTCCTTGTCTGATGACGACTGTCGATGGCGCGCGCGACGTTGTATCCTACCCCGTTTGGTTGAATACGCTGCGCATGATACTTCTCATCGCGGTCCCCATATCCAATGCTCAAGTCAACAGCGCCTTCGATCTCAAGCGAGCTCGGAGATATCTTCAGCTCATGAGGACAGAGCCCTTGATGGGGGTTGCTTCGACTAGCAAGGTAGTGGGCTAATGCTCGTGCGGTGAGCTGCGTCGGCGGTCGATACGGTCTGTAGGTGCCGCGCTTATTGCGCGAGAGACATGTTGAGGTATCGCAATAGGCGCTCTTACAGCCATATAGTATCTGGGAAAGGTAGCTGTGTCGTAGTTAGCATCGTCATTGTGAATGACTACGCTGGCAGATGCAATCCCAAACATACCGGCGCACGAGGTACTGGAACCTGCGCTGTCTTTCCAAGTGCGAGCATTCTATGATTCGAGCAGGATCCTGCACATCTATCACGCTATCAAGGCGGTGTTCCAGCGGTTGTGATGGGCGTCTTCGATGATTTGATGTGCCATCAGATGGTGGTGTGCTCGAGCTAGAGGACGCTTTGGGTTCATCTCGAGGACGCCGAGGCCCTCCTTGCGACGTGTTCATATCATAGAGCGAACGTATGGGTATTGCGTGTATATATGCTGCAGTATCGATGATGAGTACCGCATTGTACAGCTAGACAGAAGCCGTAGGGCTGGGTGCATAGCTCCCGCACATGCCATGCGGCTGCGATCCGAGGCTGCAGGGGCCACTGAAAGCGACAGGGGTTGTGCTTGGCGAGGTGAAAACGTCATTAGGCGGCGCAACATTTCAGATGCTCGACGTTTTGCCGCCGCAAGGACATCTCGAGCGATTCCATGCTTTTCGACGTGGATGGGCCTGATGATAAGATCTTAGAAACCTCCTCGCTCCTGCTTCCTAATCGCAGTTCACACTAGCCTACATAAACAGAGATTTTGCCGCTCGGCCAGTCATAGACGCCTCAAAACCGTTCCGCACAACCCCCACTTGCTAGTCAATTATTCTTCACTCCCCCTCGGTGACCGCCTCCAGGGCTCGCTTTGACAACCCACAATCGCAACCACACTCTCTCACAAGCCAGTACCATGGCGTCTCAACAGGTGCCTACCCAGGCCAACATCCAGTCCACGCATCCCTTCACCTGCAACACATGTCAGGTCGCGTTCCGCTCGGGCGAGTTGCAGCGGGCGCACATGCAGACCGACTGGCACCGCTACAACCTGAAGCGTCGTGTCGCCTCGCTGCCTCCTCTGTCTTCTGAGATCTTCACCGAAAAGGTCCTTGCGAACAAGGCCTCCGCCGCCGCATCCGCTGCCAAGGCGTCGTTCGAGAAATCTTGCGCCGCCTGCCAGAAGACGTACTACAGCGAAAACGCCTATGCCAACCACGTGAACAGCCAGAAACACCGCACAAACCTCATGAAGGCCTCCAGGAGTGGGCAGAATGACGATGCGGTGTCGGTCAATGGTTCTGTCATGAGCTCGGCGTTCTCCCTTGGCGAGTCTATGGCTGAATCCGAGGCCACTATTGGCGAGAAGGATGTTGCAGATGTCGCTGAAGGCCTGAAGACCTCCAGTCTGGAAGATGCAGAACCTACAGAGGCGTCGACCGAAGACGACCGAAGTTCAGTTGCCACATCCAAGATTATCACTGACCCGCTGCAAGACTGCTTGTTCTGCAACTACAAGTCCCCGACCATGCCGTTGAACTTGCACCACATGGGTAGGTTCCACGGCATGTTCGTCCCTGAGAAAGAGTTCCTGGCGAATCCAGAGGGCCTTCTCAACTACCTTCACAGCAAGATCCACGAGCAGCATGCTTGTTTGAAGTGCCACAAGGTCGTACACACAGCATCCGGTATCCAGACACACATGCGCGACCGCGGTCACTGCATGATCGCTTTTGAGAGCGACGAGGAGCTTGTCGAGGTTGGCGAATTTTACGACTTCAGCAGCACCTACGATGACCAGGCCGCATTTGACGAGATGCAGGATGAGGCAGAGGCTTCAGACGACTCTGCATCCACAACAGGAGGTGGTGTCAAGCTTGGAGCCAGGCGCGAGGCCAAGACCACTACAGAGGACGACGCAGCTATGTCCAGCGGCGAGGGTGATGAGGGCTGGGAAACCGATAGCACAGTGTCGAGTGTTCCAACAGACGAGATCACAGCCGTGCCCATTGACCGTTCCCATCGCCACAAGGGGCTGCACAAGTCTCGACACCACAACCACGCAGACCCCCGACCTCACCGAGCTGCAGACGGCTTCCACTCACACGCCCATGCCACACCTGTCGCTGTTTACCACGACGAATATGAGCTGCACCTTCCCTCTGGCCGAACTGCCGGTCACAGATCGCTTAACAAGTACTACAGACAGAATCTGCGCAACTATCCTGGCGTTGCCGAGCGCATGGAGAACGCCCAGCGCCGTCTCACTGCACCAGAAAATGATGAGGATGGCGATGCTGAGATGGAAGATGGCGAGGAGGGCCGTGGCCGCCAGAGCCGTGAGGTCATCACACGTGCCAATGGCGGCATGGGTATGATTGGTGTTAGCGACAGCAAGAAGAAGGAGGTTGCTGCTCTCGAGAAGAAGCAGCAGAAGCAGGCCGACCGTGCGAGGAATAGGTACCAGGCTGGCAACGAAAAGAGGCACAACATGCAGAAGCACTACCGTGATCCATTGCTGCAGTAGTGGGTTGTGGTCCTTCTGGGCAATGTGTTACGAGCATGTTCGGCGTTTTTGGGCATGCAGTCTTGGGTCAAGAGATTAGGGGTTAGATCTGCATTGAATGAGACATGATATTGGAGTATGTCTGGCAATGCAACACATCATATTCATATTTGCACTTAACGCACCGAGCATGCGAACCCTAATGTATGTGCAAATACAGCCATCCTTATACGCCGTCACTGCATGACTTAGGGCAAGGAACCAGGTCTCCTCAGGTACGTGCAACGCCTCAAGAGATCCTCGGAGGCGTACGCGGCCACATCCCGAACTCAAGGTCGACAGCAGGGTATCGAGGCTGTATCGAATTGCCATTGTAAGTCGCTGTTGGAACAGCTGGAAGTGGCCGGTTCGTCAAGCTCGTCACAGACACAGTGGGCTGTATCTGCCTCGGAGAGCCTTTAACCCCATATGCAGCACTGCCGAGTCCATACGTAGTAGTCAACTGAAGCTTGTCTCACGAGCCGACGTTGCAGGGACGATATGACGTGTCCCTTTCATTTGAACGCGGCCTTGATACGTGCCTCCAGAAGATCCGCATCGAGGGAAGATTGTGGGTGATTGCAGCGAGGCTCATACCCAGGGCGGCCATGATCATCATCTCGCCGACTCCAGCTGACGTGTTGGTGTTGGTACTAAGGATGCTCAAGGCATGGAGGCGTATGAAGCCCAGCGCGACAGCAGCGGTGCCGGTCGTAAGCACGCAGCAGATGTACATCTTACGCCGTGTTGGAGTCTGAATCGACCATAGAGTGGAAAGAGGCAAGACTAAGACGTAGAGATTCAGTGCGGCGTTCTGTAGAACCAGTCAGTCTTGAGCGGAGTCTTGCGTGTAGCTTCAGAACGTACCAGGACGGCTGGCGCGTAGAGTCCAAACTCCTGATCCATACACTGTGCTGTCAAGCGCTGTAGAGGCTCAAAAGTCGCTGCGATGGGCTTGCACTGGAATACAATAAGCAGTACATCGATTATGAGCAGCATGATGTTCAGTCCAAACCCCATGCCGATCCAGAAGCGGAGGTTGGACTGATTCGAGAACTGCAGATAGAAGGTGAAGAAAGCGGATCGGACGATGAAATGTAAGATGGCGTAGTAGATCAACATGATGAACAGCCACTGCACTCGTCAGTTGGATCTGCAGTCAGAGCGATATTAGACGAACGGTAAGGGCGTCGCCGCTTGGGTCAGAGTAGTTGCAGATGTTTGGCTCAGGCCTGAGAAACTGTCAGAGACCTTTCTTTCAGTCGTTTCGTTTGACACCGACCCTGCACAATTCAAAAGCATAACCCTTTGCCAGAGGCCTAGTGCGCCAACGAGTGACACCTGAATTTTCAGTCAGTTGGTTCTTGTAAAAGGTCGATAACAGTCTATAGCCATGACTTACACCCACGACCACAGACATGAAGTCATCTGCTCTCCAGCTGCGTTTGAGATATGTGCAATAATAACATCTGAGTATGCAAGAAGTAATGGCGATCGGGAAGCTAGTCCAGGTAATGATGTACGTAGCAATCTGCAACGCTTTCGACATTGTGAGGTTTGACTGAGATGCTGAGAGCTTGAAGTTTATCGCTGTGTTCACGACGTTGATTATCGAGTAATATCACGCTGCTCCTCACTTCACCACAGCAAACGAACGGTTCCGGTAGCGGAGGCCGTGACTGAAAC
This sequence comes from Ascochyta lentis, assembly GCA_004011705.1. Classification (NCBI taxonomy): domain Eukaryota; kingdom Fungi; phylum Ascomycota; class Dothideomycetes; order Pleosporales; family Didymellaceae; genus Ascochyta; species Ascochyta lentis. Next base: position 1,697,997 of record RZGK01000003.1, read on the forward strand.
AAACAATGACAGCGCAGCAAGCGAAGCTTTAGCAGGTGAATGCGACCTGGACAAAGGTCTGGCACCATTCGAGAACGAAGGGATGCTATGGCCCTGGGCACGGCTTTGTTGTCCGCAAATAGCTCGCACTTCCTTATGCAGAGTGATAGAATGGCCGGATCCGTGTACACTGGCTTGCAGTGCAGTACTTGAAACCATTTTAGAAACAGTGGTAGTCATATTGCAACCTGTGTCCCTCACTACCTCTCACATTGCAGCCGGACGATGTGAGATCTGGTGGCCGATATCCAAGCAGCGTGGTTGTCGCATTCCTGCCAATGGCAATGCGTCCAAGTGTACTTGGGTAAAACTAGCTTCTAAAAAAACGCACTGGGTTAGTCAAGTTGGTACTCATTCAGGGTGAGAAGCCAGCAGATAGCCACGACAGCTGACCGAGTTGGAACGCGCTGTTCTTACGGTAACCTCGCGCCTTCACACCACAAACACCTTCTCACGGAAACAAGCGCGATACATGTCAATTGAGGAGCGCCATTACCTATCTACAACCCTTTGTTTCCGCCGGACAGGCTACTGTGTTGGGTCAATTGTCAGTCTAGCTCTCCGCAGGGTCTGGGCGCCCGCCTCTCATGTTGCAGAAGAAACGGGCTATAGTAGCTATCCATTTCCGGCGTCTACGACATAGCCTGAAGGTCTCTGCCCGGGTTTAGTGGGTTTTGACTATGTGCAAAGAGCTCTGTAATCCTTGAAGTATCTGTTGTCGAGCAATTGTTGAACAGCGCTTACTTGACTAGGTCCAAAAAATCTAGAGAATCAGCGTTTTTGCGGTCCGTTTCTCTTGCAAAACACAAGGCCCGTACCGAGCTTCTTGTAAGCGGGGCAATCATCGACCCATCGCCATTTTCGACTTGATATTACAGTCCGATTTCTTGTCTCGAAGGAGTTTTCATCATTTGGTCGCAGTCATTAATTTTATTGACCGTCTCGTTTTCATCAACAGTACCATCTCCGGTATAGTCCAGAGGCTAGGATATTCCGCTTTCACTTCTTCGGATCTGGAGCACCGGAAAGACCCGGGTTCGATTCCCGGTACCGGAAGCATTGCTTTTTGCGTCTCTTTTTGCCCGTTGATAGATACAGGAGGCGGAGAAGAGTGGGGGCGGTCAGTGCCACGCAAAGTTCTGACAAGAAGACACTGGATTAGCATCTTTTTCTGTGTAAAACGTGTTTTTTTTTTGTCAGACACAAACTTTGAGACCAGTGATTGCTATACAAAGAAGCTCGTCTATTTTGACTAAACGCATGTCGTGCAAGACAGGGTTTTAACTTGTTATCTAATGCAGAGAAACTGTACCTGCTGTCTGTAACATCTAAAATGCAATACACTATGTCCTAATTTAAAGAGGTTGTTTACTGTGGTATAAGTTTCTGTTCTATAGAGTTATGTGTGCGAAGAGTTTTGGTACATACAATAGTGTTTGGCTAAAAGACACGAGCCCCTTTGTAGTTCTTGCAAGACTGTAGAAAAAGAATACTGCACGAATCTTGACTTGAGGTGTTTCTCTTTGCTCCGTATCTGCCTCTCACGCTGAGACTTACTAGGCAACTACTCTTTTGCATGCGTTTGTAGCTGGGGCACAGCTATTAAAGGGGCGATCTGTCCATGTTCAACACATACACTTCGCACGTAAACGGTACGCAACACTAAAGAAACACGACTTACAGAGCTCGGCCTAACGTCTCACCAAATCCGCCAGAACATTGATTATTGCGAACACCAACTACAAAAGAGTCCTGGAAGGGCTACGCTTATGAGTTGTGGGCAAAGCCTCGCTTCAAGCTTAGAGTGACCCCGCAGTGGATCAGCATTATGCCAACGCTCACAGGTGGCTCTTCAACATTTCCAATGCACACTCGTACCTCAAGACAATGTTGAGCTAAAATATATGGCCGCCGGCCTGCACAACGTGGTATATAAGTTGAATGGTTCAGAAATCAACCAATCAAAGACAGCGTGCCAGAGTGGTTAATGGGTATGACTCGAACGAGTCCATCTAATAGATATCATATGGCTTCGGCCGCGCAGGTTCGAATCCTGCCGCTGTCGTAAGAATGCTTTTTGTTTTGATCTTGTCTTCGTCCGCTGGCTAGACTCTGCTACCTGTGAGCGCATTGCTTTTTGCTTGGATTGACCTATTTTGGTGCAGTTGCATCTGCTTTCGAATGTTTGCTTGATTTACATGAAACCTCTGATACACAGCCCTGAAACTCTCAAGACAAACACACTAAATCCAATGTTTCAATGGGAATGAACGAGCATTTATGCGTGCGAATTATATCGTGGCTCGCGTTGCGTCAGTAAGAACGTGAACACGCGCAGCCGCGACGCGTTTCCACCGTCACCTTCCGCCGACCCCCCACTTCCTAGCAATGTCGCACACCACGCAACCACCATGACGACAGTCGCGGCACCCGCTCTGAATAGTAGTGAAGCACCCTCAGCAGCAGTCGAGGCTGTAGGGACGCGTCCTCGACGCGCGCAACGGCGCCCTACCAAACCGGCAACTTACGAGCTTGCAAATCATGCCAAAGCATATATTGAGGGCCTCCAATGTAAGTCCACCAAGACAGCTGTGAGCACTCCCTAATAAGAAATAGTCGCGAACGCGTACGAGTTCCTCCACAGCCTGCTAGCAGCTGGCACGTCCATCTCTACGCCTGCACAGCCGTATATCGGCTTCCTCCCGCCGCCTACGCAAATCGCACTTGCCGCCTCGCTTGTAGCCTACACATTCAAGACACCTTCGGTGGAGAACCGCAGAGGCTCGGACGCTGCGCTGCGGTACCTTCAATGCATCCTGAACACAATAGAAGCGCCGACATATCCCTACATACGGCAGGCTTTCACGTTCCCCACTGAGCGCACACGAAGACGCCCACGGGTTCATAGGAACGCGACTAGAAGTCTGTCCCCTGAAGAAGAGGACGATATTGATCAACTCTACTGTGAAGCAGCCAACGACAAAATCCTATGGAACAGAGCGGACGACTTCTGGCATATCGTCGGATGGGCGTTCAACTGCTCTGTGGCATATAAGAAGCGATGGGACAGATGGAAATTGTTACTCTCTGTAATGTTGGACTTTCTAGAATCGGACTGGGATGTTTGTGTCAAGTCAAGTCAGCATGACGAAGCAGGCCAAGAGACTGCGTTGCAGGAGAGTCTTGTCTGGCACTACATAGTGGGTGAAGGCCAGTCGATGACGAGAGCAACGAGACGACGCAGTATCAAAGCGATCTTTGCGATAGCTTCTTCCAATTCTTTGAAAGACTATCCCGAGATTTGGGAGAGCGAAACCAAGGAGCCCAAGGAGAGAGCGGGCAAAAGGCAGAAGCTCGGCAATGTCGACTTCGAAACGGGTGAGGTGGCTGATTACGATAGCGATGAAGAGACGATAAATGCTCCACGGACACGAGCGATTGAGCGCAAGCGTGATGTCAGTCCGCCACTAGATCTTCCAGATATAACGGACGGCAGCTTGAACCTGCATAGTGCCATTGAGCGACTCGGCGGCAGCGACGCAATAGCATTGCGACAGCGGCTTCTAGCCTTGGTGAGTTTGTGACGCCAGGATCGTCGATGACCTCACTAACAGAGCTTCAGCTAGCACAGGTAGCGACCAGACTGCCTAATAGTTTCACGAAACTAAGCGATTGGTTTGACAATATCGTGGAAGATTTTCGATACCTTCCGACTATACTGTTCAATGTGTTCCTTACAACACTAGCAGTGCCGGGACCCATGAAGTTTATGTTCCTCGCAAATCTATTGTTACCTTTCGTCAGCGGTACCCTGCCCGATTACTTCCGATACGACCCAACGCAAGCGCACTTCGAAAACATTCTGCTTCCTGTACACGGCAGACAGAGTTTTGCAGACAATGCCAAGGTTTCTCTGATCCTCGAACAACTGTTCGTACTCATGATGGCGGAGAATGGATTCAAGCCTACAGATGAACTTAGAAAGGCTATGGAGACCGGTATACAAGCAAGGCATAACGTATGCGGGTCTGGCAGAGGAAAAAAAGGCAACGCTGGAGAAGAGAAGCAAGCGAGGGAGTTAATGGTGGCTAGCTCAGGACGACTTCTCGGGATGCTGGAGGTACTAGAGATCGGTGCGGGGAAGCCTCCGCAGAAAAAAGCAGGACACACGGCCAGCGTCCTCTTATCTTTTGGATCCGGGTCACCACTATCGTCCGCCCCGAGCGATACCGAAGAGGACTAAGAAGAACATCCATTACTTCAATGAAGATGGAACCTGCAGACTGGATGTCCGCGATAGTAATTCTCCCATGTTCAGACCTTCAGATTGCTGCTGCACATATGGGGGGCTTCCTTCATTCCGATCAGATTATTTGAGACACCCCTTGTACGTTCAAGATCCTTCTTCACCACCACCCTTTCCACCCTTTGCCGCAGCCGCCTCCCTCCTTTCAGCAATCCACTCACATTCTTCTGCTCTGCCTTCCAAATCCTCCCACCCACCGGACTCCATCTCATCCAACGTCTCATTCTTCTGCCTCAACCACTGCCACTGCAACACAATCTGACTCGCCCTCACCACCAGTGTCTGATCACTCCATCCCTCAACCTCCTCATCGCTCAATAGCAGATACGCATCCAGCGGCGTGACGTAGTGCTTCATCCTCTCCCTCACTCCGTGCGTCGTAAACCCTCCTTCTGGAGCGGCGATCAACGTGGCCCAAATATTCCGCATAAGCGGTCGGCGCCCGTAGCCTCCTCCACTCGCAGAGCCAATCGCTCCTCGACCCCCAACAGGTTCCCCACTCGTAGCGGCAGTGTCTGTAGGCGGCAAAGAAGCAACACTGATATCCCTTCGTCCAACCGGTCCCTCGCCTATACACCACTCCCGCAGCATATCGTACCTCAGCACCAACCTGATCGCGAGTTGTTTTTTCTTATCGTACAGCCTTGCCATCGCCGCTCTGTTTTCAGCTATTTGCTCCGGGAGCAGCGTTCGGGTGACTAGGAACAGGAAGTCTTGGAGGAAGAAACGGCCTAGTTTCGCGCCCAGTATGCTGGTGTTGCCAAACGAGTCAGACAGTATAGCAGGCCAGTTTGTGCTTGTCGAGACTGGTCGAAGGAGTGTATTCGCAATGCCGTTGTTGGCAGATTGTGCGCGGCTCCAGTGCAGAATGGCATCTAAACTTGCTTCTAGGGTGCCTGTGAAGGGGCTTGGGACTGTAGGGGCGAGGAGATAGTGTGGTGGTATGCGGGTTGGTTGCGGCGTCTCGGTGGGAACAGCCTCTGACGTGATTGATGTTGCGCGAACGCCGCGAGTGCCACCTCGACGAGAGAGAGGTGGGGGTGGTCGCGGTGTGGGGTGCTGATCTTCCGAAAGGATGCTGTGGGCGCGAGAGTTGCGCCGGGAGAGTTGGGTCATGGTTGTGGTTGCTTTAGAGCTGTGGGTCTTGGATAGACCAAGCAGAAGTATTGGAAGTGGATAATCGAATAAGAATGTTGAAAGAGAAATAGTGAGTTGTCGTGGTGAAGCAAAGGTGAAGGTGAAAGCGAAAGTGAAGGTGAAAGTTCATTCTGTCAATGCTTTCAAACAGTGCTGCACAGACAAACCTATCTGAGCCAGAGCTATTGAGTTGGTCTATACTCCTTCTTTACTGTTATCTCTTTTGTGACAGTGATCCCAATGTCAGGGTTGTGAGATACCCGCCTCTGCCCAGCTTGCTTAAATAACTCCTCCTCTGACTCCGTGCCTCTTATGTTGTGCTCCATCCTCGTGATACTCCCTCTTGATACCCTGTTACTTCTTCCTTTGGACGACGATCTTAGGGTCGACAGCTTGTAGCTCCTTTGGCGCGAGTAGTAAGGTTCCGAGCCAGCCGAGCTCCCGCCCGTCATCTTGATCCACAAAGCCTTCAATGCGGGCAAATTGACTGCAATGATAGCCAGTTGTATCTCTACCGCCGCCACTATCACCATCTTCCCAAGAACATACGAGAGATTTGGTGACGAATTGAGTTCGAAAAGAGGGATGAGGCGGAGGCAGGCTACGAGCACGGCGGAGGCACCGAAGCTAATGACGGAGAGAACAGCGATCTTGCGGCGTGTGGACATCTGGAGGTTCATCACAGTCGATATAGGTAGTACGAGTATGTAAACGTCTTCTAGGATGTTCTGTTTCTTAGGTCAACAAGCAGTAACAGGACAACAGAAACTTGCGACATACCAAAATCGACGGAACCACTAACAAAACGATCTTCGGTATGCATTTGGGTTCAGGATGCGTTCCAGGATGAAAGATCTCATCAAATGGCATGCACTGTAGGAATGCTATAAGGCTGCGGGTGTTAGCTCGGTAGGGTATCTGGACGGATTTACGACATACATGTTGGCGATGAAGATTGCAACATTTGTTCCCATACCGAAGTACACCAGTTTGCGAAAAGTCTTGTCTGGAGATAGTCGAAGATAGAAGAAGAGAAAGGCAAACTTGACAACCCAGTGGACGAAGTAATAGTACACCTCTTCGATGAACAGAATCTTGATAATCTCAAGCTGTTGCTCTCCACTAATCGAGTCTATTTGTCTTTGTAAACGTTCCGGGTCAGCAACTCTCATGCAGTGTAGCGAATTCGTACATACAGTCCACAGCCTGCGCGAAGGAACAGATGCAGGACAACCTGTTGACCGCAGCTTACAGCCTGTTACCTTTTCAGTCAATACTCTTTATCCAAAAATGCCCCGAGGGGACTCACGCCGACGAAAAGTGCGATGTTGTCATCCCATCCCCATGCTCGGAGGAGAAATTGTCTGCAGTAAACCCTCAGAAATACAGTGGAGATACCTATGCCGAAGGTGGCGTATGCAACAGCGTAAGCTAAAGTTTGCAAAGAAGTATCAGCCATGTTGATGTTTGGTGAATGTGCCTGAAGTTCGTGGACAGGATGTGACGAACTCTGGGGTTTTTACAGACCAAGCGACTACTGCCCCCGAAAAAGCATTGCTCCAACACAACCTTGGGCTGTATGCGACCATATTCACGGAGAAGCCATGCTCGATCCCGATGATATGGAACGAGGCCCCATGCACACGGCTGAGGCGAAGAACGTCTAAGTCTCCGATGCCTTACCAGGGTCGGTGGCATTAACCCGCCTCGTCACCCATCTCAACAGCCGCGTTCGTATTCTGCCGGGCAGCGGCCTGCCTGTACTGATAGCTTGCCTGATAGGCCTACAACCGTGATCTACGGACGTTCCTCCAGAACAATACTGGTGTTGCTGAAGCGTACATACGCGGGACAGAGCCGCCTTGGCCATACGGTGGCCGGCGGTTTGTTTTTCTCATGCCCCTAAAACGTCAGGCGGCATTGACGTAGCGGAAGCGTCGCCTCGCACTCGTATCTCCGTGGCTTTTTTGCCGGGCGCTTCTGATGTTAGTACTAGAAGTGCTGAACGTTGCTGGAAAGGCCGTGCGTGCTGACAAGAAGCCTTCCAGGCTGTACAGGGTCACCACTTCAGCTGTAGATAGGATTCAAAGCACGCGCAAGTCGTCAGAAGCTTTCAAGAAGTTGAGAGTCTAGATCTTCAGGACTGCAGGAGCCGTTGTTTGTGACCCCTTCCCCACGGCACGACCCTCATCCGCTAAGTGGGACCTCGCTTACTATTTGCGACCAATCAATGTCTACTCGAAGTCACCGCGTCCTCCCGTGTTCCTAGTTTCTAACTTTCACTTTCTCCTTTGAGCAAGCTTCCACGCGTACAGGCGTTCCTATACGGTGAGGTACTGCGACTTTATCCTTTAAAGACACATGGCGCGATCCTTGCTGCAATGCCGTATCACCATAACTGCTGTGCCGCGAACTAGCGCCGGGTGAAGCAGTGCAAGGTAACGCGTTGAATTCGAGGTGGCATTCATAATCAAATGGCCATCTCGTACACAATGCATCTATCTGTTGCAACTTCCGTGGGTCTCTCTTTGGTTCAGCGACAGTATCTAAACCATGACCGTCGATTTCCATTCGTTCTTCTATGATGCGGGTAGCACTGCCGGTAGTGCCGCTCTGCTTGGTGTTATCTTCCACCAGGCGATTCGAAACATAGAGTTCGAGTTGTACATGTACCACTTCATGGCACTGTCGTCGGCTTCGTTTCTTGGTCTGGTCTATGCTCTCGTCCAGCTTGAAGCGCAAAGTCTCTCGGGCGCCTTCTTACGAGCAGTTGTCTTCGCCACGAGCTTCAATACGGCAGTTCTACTCAGCATCAGTGTTTACCGTTTGGTCTTCCACAGATGTCGCAAGTTTCCGGGTCCTCTGCCGGCCAAAATCAGTCGTTTCTATGCAGCATATTTGAGCGCCAAGGACGTGCAGTATTTCAAGGAATTGGCTAAAGTTCACGCTCAGTATGGAGACTTCGTGCGGACTGGTATGTTGCCTTGTTTGGATGCAGAACGGAATCTCGCTTACCCATAGAAGGTCCGAGGGAGATCTCGATCCTCCGAAAGTCTGCAGTACCGTTGATATATGGTCCTAATTCAGAGATGCGCAAATCAACGTGGTACGGCCAAACCGGGAACGACCTGAAGAAAACATCCATCCATATGACTCGGGATCACGAATCGCATAAACAGCGGCGCCGAGCTTGGGATCGTGGGTTTTCTATGAAAGCCCTTGCAACTTATGAACCGCGTATCAAGACTAAGGCTGATGCCTTCATGAGGCAGCTTCGCCAGTCTTCGCAAGCCTTCGATGTCTCTGCCTGGAGCATGTACTATTCATTTGACGTCATGGGCGAGGTCGGACTGGGTAAGGACTTTAACAACTTATCCAGTGGACAAGAGCATCCTGCCATCAAAGGAGTTCATGATCACATGACGATGCTGGGGATATTGAGTACTGTACCCTGGCTCCTGAATGTGCTTGGTTCTATCCCTGGAGCAGCAGCTGGGTATTCTAGCTTTTTCAACTTCTGTTCCACCGAGATTCAAGCAAAGAACAAGACCTGGGACAACGAGAAGTACCCTCAAGATATCATATCTTGGCTTTTAAAGGCAGTCAAAGACAAGGATGTATCTGCTTCCCCGTCACCTGAAGCATTAGAGGATGATACCAGAGTAGTAATCATTGCTGGAAGGTAGGAGTAACTCAACCGTGCTCACGTTCGGCTTTGCTGACATAGGTTAGCGAAACAACGGCTACCACACTTGCAGGTGCCTTGTATTATCTGGCCAAATGCCCCGAAAAGCAAAAGAAGCTGCAATTGCTACTCGATCAGGCTATTGAAGGCAACAATGCCTGGAGCTACGAGAAAGTCAAGAGTGTGACGTACATCGATGACTGGATAAGCGAGACCTTGCGCCTACGTCCAGCACTTTTGACAGGCGGTCCCCGAGAAACACCGAGCAAAGGTGTCCAGATTGATGAGGTCTTCATTCCTGGCAATACAAACGTACTGATACCAGTATCACTCATTCATCGAGACCCAAGGTGGTGGCAAGAAGCTCAAGACTTCGTGCCGGAGCGGTTTGGTGAGAAGCGTGCGGAGATGGGAACGGACCAAGCACCGTACCTACCTTTCTCACTGGGTGCTTACAGCTGTCCTGGCAAAAACCTTGCGCAGTTGAGTTTACGCATTGCACTGTCGACCATCGTGCAGAACTTCGACATTAAGTTTGCACCAGGAGAGACAGGCGAAAAATTCGACAAGGAAATGCTGGATACTTTCACGGTTACACTTCCTCCCCTGCAACTGCAGTTCTTGCCAAGAGAGCACTCTTAGGCTTGACTTTTGTACTTCATTACTTGAAGATGTGTAGTTTGATCCTGCCTTTCTGTATTTCGCCAAATGTGTTTGGCAGCACTTGAGCTTCGATTTTACGCAGGTGATGTGGTCCAGTACCTTGACTAGCGGATTACCAATACCAAGAAAGAACAAACCGCGATTCAAAATTGCTTTCACTTTATTTTCGGTACTTCAAGATAGTACTACACACGGGAAATAATTCTGAACAAGCAGGAAGAGCCGATAATGAACACGTTTCTACATCTGACAGCCCCTCGAGTAACTGCTTGCCTAACCTCTGATACCTCTCAGAAGTGTAACTCTCTTCGGCAAAGGAGATCTTCTCATGCCGATTAGTTCTTGTGCGTCAGCGGCCTCAACGCTGTCGTCGTCACTGTCAGAACTGCTCTCACTATCGCTCTCGCTCTCGCTCTCGCTTGACTCGTCTTCCTCCTCCTCTTTTCTAGGCGTCTCTCGGTACCCATCTTCACTCTCGGAGTCGGAGCTTGAACTTGATGCACTCCCCTCACCCGCATTTCTTTGAGCGCAAATCCGATAAATTCCAGCAACATTGTCGCGGAGTCGTTCATCCCTCATCATCCTCCGGATCTCTGGATCCTGCAAGAAGGCCTCTTGCGAACTTGACGGGAACGTGCGATAGTTCTTCGAACGCTGTCTTGCGAAAGGTGGGAGAGAGGCTTCGAGATCAATGTTCCTCTCGTAGTCACTGTCATGCTCATCGTGTCCGCGGATGTAGTATTGGGCCAGCATGCATAGGGTGAGGAAAACGAGTATGGAGCCAAATGTCCCTGCCAGGATGATGAGGCCTTCGCTGCTCGTTGAAGGTGCGGAGTTGTGGGTACGGTGCCCGTGGTGATGGTAGTTGGTGTACATTTGGACTTTTTTGTGAAAGTCCTTCTGGCTGGTATCTGGGTGGAGGTTTTTGTGCGTGAGCTGGTGAGAATGGAATGGGTTATGTGAAATCGGGTTGATCGACGTGAGAAGCAAGCTGATAGTATACTTCTGGAACCAAAAATTTATACGAATAAATCATCAGTAACCATGGTACGTGGGCCTTAATGAGTCCGAGGTTGATTTATCAACCTTGGGATTTTCGCTGGAACCAGAAAGTTTCAAACCTGTAATAATATTCCACTTTCTCACCGAACCAGAATATGATCGGTCTCTTAGCAAGAAAAATGTCTGGTTACCTCCAGAGCCGATATTTGATACGCCACAAATTACGACGCATGGTGCATTGCCCCACACTCTATGCAAATATATTAGATATTCAGCTCTTACACACAAGCCAAGGATCTATACGCTTGAAGATCATCATTTGCAATTTGCTGCTAAGTAGTACCACGAGGCACTGACTTCATCAAGCGATATAACGTGCAGTGTAACTTGATCTTTTCAAAGCAAAGCAACACCCAGAAGCTGCGGTTCCTATAGCGTCACGAGTCATCCAGCGGCTGAGCATCTACATCTTGTGCACACTGCTGTTCTTGCTCCACCTTCTGAAGCTCTTTCCCTTGAACCAAAACAAGATTCCAAACAGACACCAAAGCAGAACAAGACATGCGTTCGTCATGATGGGTTTTATGAATCTGTCGTTCAGGTTAGTCCCAGTTGCATGCAATATTGGGTTTTTGATCAGACTTACCCGACCTCCATAGTCCAAGGCGTGATGAACTTGCCGAAGCCGTATCCCCACAAATTCTTGTTTACCGTGATCGCGACAAACAAACTGCCTGCCACAGGTTTGTAGCTGTCCACAGCGTATGTACTGACAATGCCCGGCAACGCCGCGACCTGAATTCCCGCACATGTGTATCCGATAATCACAATCACCTCCCACGGCCACTTCCTCTCGTAGCCGACAGCGACAATTATGTTCCCCAGGAACATAATGATCACATAAGGGATCATAGCAGGTAGTCTCATTTCCGCCTCCCTGACTCCACCGTTCTTCCTCGTCCCGCGCGCCGCAACCCAATCACTGAGTGGACCGCTCGTGCACAGTCCAGTCAACGCGCCAACGACGAGTGCAAAATTCGTGAATCCTACGGTTGCAGGACGGAAGTTGTACGGTGGGAGAGACAAGACTTGGGACTGTGTGAGGTTGATGGTGAGGAAAGAGGAGCAGGACCATGATACCACGAAAGCAGCGAATTCAACGATCGGAAAGGCAAAAAGCTTCCAGGGGATCCAAAGGTCCAGGAATATTGAGCGGAACGGGTGGGCATCAGGTTGGAAGATGCGCCATTGCCAGCGCGCGGGGGTACCGACGCCGAGGTATGGGTCTCGTGCTGCGGTTTCGGTGAGAGTGAGATTGTTGGTGGCAGGAACGGTAGATGTAGCGGTGTTAACTTGATTTATCTCACCGTCCTCAGAACCGGAGGAGTTTTCAAGGGTGGTTGCTTGTGCCTTCTCGCCATCGTATGTCTGTTTGGCAGGGACGGAGGGGGGTTCCTCGCGCTTAAATCGCGTCTCTGGGAACATAAAGACAACCAACAGGAAGGAGGCGCCAATCAAGCCTGCATTGAGCCACCAGAAACTGCGAAAGCCAAGATCTTCAGTCATTGGACCAGCGACGATGGGTCCAACCATCAGGGAGCCCTATGCGGGTGGTCAGTTTATGTACAGACACATGCGTTTGGTGACAGACCATGTACACAACCCAATAAAGTGTGTTCCACTTGCCGCGATCGTGCAGGAAGAAGATATCAGCAATGACTTCAGGCATGATGGTCTCCGCAGGACCCGCGCCGAGGCCATTGACGATGCAAGCACCCATGAAAGAACCGTAGGAGTTGGCTTTGGCGCGCCAGATGCTGGTTCCGAAATTGATGAGCTGGCTGAGAAGAAATACGGGTCGGCGACCAAAGGAGGTACTAACGGGAACCCTGAGTGCGTGTTAGCCCTCGACGCTTGGCGTGCAAGAGATACATAACTGACCAGATAAAGTTACTGAAACCTAACATTAGGATGCACAATCCCGTAAATTGAATTGCCTCTGTCAGATCACATTGGAACTCTTCCATCAATGCCGGAAACATAGGAGAAAGTGCGAGGGGACCAAAACCTTGCGTGAAGGTTACCATGGCTGTAGATAGGATGCATGCTGTCTTCCACCAGATGCTCCAGTTCAGAGGATCGTGTGGGTCGTCAGACGGCTGCGGGACAAGCACGTCTCGATGGGAGCCTTTGACGAAGTGGTGGCTGCCAACATCGGCCATGATCTCAGTACCGGGCAAGATCTCGACGTTAAGCTCATGCTCGATTTGATGACGTTCCTAAAGATATCAGCACGGGTATGTAGTAGTATAATGAGAAAGCAAATACATCGTCGGTGTAGTCTTTGGACGCCATAGTGGCGTTCGTGTCCCGCTTCAAAGAACGAATCTGAACTCGAAGTGGTGTCTGATCTCAGTGCCACAATGGGAGTATGAGCAGGTACTTGTACCCCTGAGCTCACGCACTGAAGCAGTAGTCTTGTGTAACAAGAAGGACCTTTGTCCTGCACTAAATGCGGAAACGCTCACGTTTCCGTGCGATAAACGTGACTAGAATCAACTGCCGGGAGTTTTCAATAGTACCGAGCACGTCTATGGACCGATTAGAAAAGGAGTTTAGTTGCGAGACTTGGAATCAATTCGCTGGGAAAAGGATACCTTATCGAGGGAGAGGAAGAAGCTTCCAGTGGCCGACCTTTAGGCACGCACAGTGGTGACATGTGCGTGCAGATCAGGTATTTGACATCTGCATGTTCCTTGCACTGCGCGGCACCTTGCAATGAAGACACGGTATCGCCAGCCAGTCGAGATCCCAGCATTCTGTTAGAGCTTCGTCACCCCTGCCTAGGCGGAGTGATCTCGTAGGCGACAGCAGTCTGTGATTACCGGCTGACAAGGTCGATAACGCGGGGTCTGGGGCCAATTGCAAACACGGCAGATGCTCTCAGGCCTTCGTCGTGATTTCATGCCTGCTCACGGAGCCGCTACGCCGGTGTTTTGGCTCGATGCAGGTGTCCTAGCTCCTGTCGCGGCGTAATGTAAACCTTCCAAGAGGCTAATGTGAACTGCCGGGACACGCTACGCTAGCTAGCGTGTTGCGGGGAAATCTGGGGGGCTCCGCGAGACAAAAGTCCAGATCGTTGGGCTGACGATAGATACAATTTGGAGGTCAAGTCACGTTGTGACGAGTTGGGCGTATCCTCGGTGCTCGGTAGTGGTTCACGTGAGCCGCAACTACCGGAGGCTTGGGACTTGCCTGCAGTGAGATATAGAGCCGGCTTTCCCTGAGCGATTCTGATTGACAGGGAGTACCGCCACGACTTCGTGTCAAATCTAGAGGTGTACGGAGCCTCACCTGTAGATCCGGTGCTCATTTGCTCGACTCATTCATTACCTGCAAAAGTCATACAATACAGCTGATACGTTGGTCTGCCTTTTCCGCTGGAGGAACCATCAAGCTGGTGGTCCAAAGTGGTCCAAAGTGGAAGCAAAAGTAGTTCGACGGTGGTGGTTATTAAAGCTCCTTCTCACCATCGTTACAACATCGAGTCGAGTGCCAGAGGCTATCGTAGAACTGTTCTATTCGGTTCAAGACTGATCTAAAACATGCTCTCAACCATGCCTTGGCTGGGAAAGCTAAAGTGCTGCTGTTAGCACTGGTATCTCGTACATAAACAATAGTGGTGGCAACCTGTGCCTCTCCTTCCTCGTGTAAAGTCTTCCTCCAAACACATCTATATGTCTGCGTACATGTATAATAATGTGCAAGCCCAAAGTTCTCACGCAGCTTCGAGTTGCCTCCCGTTCTACGAGATGCTGGCATTGGTGGTACTGGCTGTCCTCTTCCACCCACCCCAGGTCCACCCACCGGCAGCAGCGCCCTCCTTCTTTCCCTCCGGCATAGCGGCTGGCGTCGGTGTCGGCATTGGCGTCACTACTGGACTTGCTGTCGCGCTTACGCTTGACTGTTGAGCACTCATGGTCCGTTTCAGACCTTCAAACTTGGCCCTCATCTCCTCGAGTTCCTGACGTGCGACAGCCTCGGCCGTCTTTGCATTGACAAGTTCCAAGAGCAGCTGATCGTTGTCAGCCGGTGTGTTGTTGTTGTCGTTGGCAAGAACGGGCTGCATGGCCAAGGAAGAAGAACGCTTGTTGAAGGTAATGGGTGGATGCTCGCGAGTAGACTTTTGTGAGGCGGTCCGACCGAGACGAAGTTCTCTCAGTCCGCTTGTTACACTTTCAGATGTTGTACTTCTGCTCAGCGTCGGCGTAGGGTTAGGCGATGTATCGTCCGCGCTTGTCCAGCTTGCTGCTGCAGATGCCTTGCGGGCATTTTGTCGCAAGTCATTAATCGTTTTCTCTTGTCGTTGGTTCTGGTTGTATGAGTCCGCAAGGCGATTCCGGGTGTCTTTGAGTGCATCCCGTGCAATTTGAAGTTCAGCTTGACGATCGTTCAATTCGCGAGCAAGTGCCTGTGCTCGTGACGTTTCCGATGTGAGCTGTTCCTTCATTCTCGACAAATTGTCGCGGAGGAGCTGCTTTGTCTCAAACATGGAAGAAGCGCGGTGGTGCGTTTGCGTCACTGGAAACTGGGTTTCCAATGCTTCCACTATGTCAGCGCTCTCTCCTGATAGCTCTGTCGATGACTCGTTGTTGACTGGGACATCTGTAGCGGCTGTGATAGTGGTTCTGCGCCTTGACGCGCGTGTCGATGGCGAAGACAATGGAGTATCCTTCTTTCGAATCTTATCAACTACACTTCGGACGACACGGTAGTCTTCCTTTCGATCTTCGCGCTGCTTCTGCAGTGCAGCCTCCAACTCGCTGTTTTGTCGCTGTAATTGGCTCACGGACATAAGGAGCTGCTCTATTTGGTAGTGCAGGTCCCTGTCCTTTGCCGAGATGCTCATGGCAACAGATGCGTGGCCTGATTTCATGGACATGGCGTCGCCGTGTGAAGCGCGAGAGATGTCTGTCAAAGCTGTACTCTGGGTTACGGCAGATGTGTCGGACTCAGCGGTAGAGTTCAGAGTGGAAGCGAGACTTTGTTTCGACGGTGTCCTTCTCAGGAAGCTGACAGGGCGTGAAGGCGCAGATAGGCCCGGGCTGAGAGACACGGACTTCGTAGAGGAATTAGAAGGGCCCCACAATCGACCCAAAAACGAAGTAGCGGATTTGTTGACTTGTTGCTTGGCCGATTCCTTCTCCTGCGCTTCCTTGTACTGCTGCTCTAATCCCTGCAATCTCTCTCGCGTGACATCGTTAGTGAACGAAACGAAGTCGCTGACAAGCTCGTCTGCCGAGTGCGCATTTCGACCGTAGGGATCCCAGAGCTGGCGTCCCAGTAGTAATTGCATCACGTCCTCGAATTCGGTCAGCGAGAGCAGCTTGGCTTCGTTTCTCTTCATGAGTGCAAGAGCAACACGCATGATGGTTTCGGAGGCGCCCTCAGCAAAGAGTACGTCGTAAATGCGAAACAGCATAGGCAGGGGGCATGTAACGGCGAAAAACGACAGAAACCATTGCGAGAGGTAGGCAGACTCAATCTGCATCTCCTCAAGATGCAGCGCGAGTTCTGGCATGTGCTGGCTTAGCAGTTTCTGGAATTGAAAGATGCGCAAGTGCAGCCCTGAGAGATCAGGAAGGAAGCAAGAGCGAAGGTCGTAGTCTTCCATGAGCCTGTCTGAGGTTAGAGACCGCTTTCATAACCAAGCTGGGGGACGTACCTAACAAGCACGCAAAAGGCCTCCTTATCACCCATCTGCATGAGTAGTGGTCCCACCAGGAAGCCTAGGCCTTGACAGTATCCTATCTTGCTGTCATACAAGCTAAAGCACTTCAACACGCGACCTAGCATCTTTTGGCCCTCGCCCTCCGGGTCCTTGAACATCTCCACACCGGGAAAGCTTCTGCCAAGGTCCTTGTTGATGATGTTTTCGTACGGACTCGACTCTCCGTACAGGGAATCGTACTGGTCCTCGATAAACTTGTCACGCGCCCCAGAGGCACTCTGCCAAACAACACCTCGAAGTGGTGCGGGGATACCACCACGAATCTTGTTCAGACATAGTGTCGGTAATCGCTGGACGACTTGCGGGTAGTCGCGGACAAGCGCTGCCCAGAACTCAAGCTCAGTCATAGGCGGTGGCGACGGGAGTTGAGAGAAGCGGACATCGGAGGCATCGTTCTGCACAAGGCGCTTAAGCTGCTGGAAGGACGGCGGGCGGGACTGGCTGCGAGCGCGGGCAGTTTTCGCGGTTGGCTTCATGCCTGCCTTGGAGTCGGACATGATGGCGTTGTTCTCCTGTTCGAGGCGTGCGAGCAAAAGAGCCATGGCCTACACGTGTTAGCCGGGTCGGCATGCCAGCGAAACGTGGAGCCTACATCATCCTGGCCCTCGTGGGACTGCTGGGTCTCCTTTTTCTCCAACTCTGCCCAGTCCACCTTCGCATCTCCCGAACTCTCGCTACCAGTTCTCGACCGTGTCGGCTCTGGCATCTCTGGTGCATCGACATCACGAACGGATACGGAGGGACTAGTTGACGTTGGTGCCGTAGTGCTGGCTTGACTTCCGCGACGGCCGAACGCCTTGTGGATTTCGTCTGAGCTTGGTCGTGACGACAACCTTCGCTCATCAACTACGATGTCTGGCCGTAGGATAGACCCTCGAACATCGTCGTCGTTGGTCCCAGCCTCAGACAGCGGCACTGTCACCATAGAGTCTGTGGGCAGAGGCGTGCTGTCGACATGCGTTCTGGGTGGCCGTGGCTCCTCGACAGTAGGGATTGTGATTCCGTTCTCGACCTCCATGGTGGCTGTCACCTCCGTCATTGCGAGGGCGTTATGGGACAAGCATCCAGTCTCGAACTGCGCAGTAGGTGTGAACGGGCTGGCGTCGAGAGCGTTTCGAATCGGCGGTTACAGGTGGGGACCGGGGTCTGTGAGGGCAATGCACAATGAAACGCGCTACGAAAAGCTCTCTACACTTCAAGCTGTAGTAATAACGAGCGACCACGCGCAGACAACAGAGACAGGAGAGGCGCTGAGCAGCCCACGGCCTCGACACTCGAAAGGAGCATCAGGAGGTCGCCATTAGCTTAGCCTAGCTTGTCGCCCATTCGCGAATTGAAGGGTCCACTCGCAGCCTTGGCTGCATTAACAGGGGGGCCCATCCCATTAATTGCTGCTCCGCACACCGACATCATCGAGCCAGACGCAGCGTCATAGGGTGACCGCCTTGTGCGACGCGCTGCACTCGTGGTGAGCACGTTGTTCTTGCAACGACATCTTTTACTTGTTCGCTTATGAACATGTGCGCCATGCAGGTGCACGAGGTAGACGCGGGGGTAAGTAAACACGCGCGCACACGCAGCAGCGGCAGTCGCTGGAAGAGCGACCGAATGATGCAGCGCGCTAGTGCGCCCTCTAGCCGCCCCGTCCAGACCCGGTTCTCACCAGCCTCGCCCAACCCTACTCACAGTCATCGTGGTCGATCAAACGAGAAAACATTTACACATGTGGCTTCTGTAGGGTTTTAGTAGGATTTTGCTGTATCGCTGCTGACTTGCCATGGTCTCATCTATGTCTTCAGCCTCATCACCGTCGACGTTTCCTATGTTTACATTTAGTCATACTTCGTTGTTCGGTGTCAACAAGCACCTTGGCTGGTAGTTCTCATTTACTAATCCCTTGATTCAGATCACCGTATTCGTCAAGGTGCACCCGGCCACAGATATACCATGCGCGTAGACGTAATGGTTCAAGGATCTCCAAATTCAAAGCCTTCTCGATCTAATCATGGTTGCACTTTGACTGCCCAACATATGTATATGCCCAAAAAATAAGTACCAAGTCTATTCTTCAGTACAGCATCAGTTACAACTCTTCAGCATTCTAGTGTCTCGACCACGATAACGCTATACCAGTAGCCTCTAGGCAGCAGCCGTATATTCCACTGAGCTAACATGACACTCTCAGCAATCTTCCTTGACTTGCTCGTCGCGAGATGGACATTTAAAACACCTCTCTCGGTTTTGATGACTAGCTTCTGGGACAAGTTTCGTACTTGGCATATGATGCCTTCTAAGGCCAGGTTTGTTCTACTCGTTTAACATATTCTCACTTCTCAACAAAAACTGTCCTTATACCCGTCATCTGTTAAAAGAAAGGTCACTTATATTTGGCAAAAGAACACAGAAGTTCAATTTGCACCTGGGCATATATTCATCGCAATGTCTTTAAGGCGACGCGATTCACGAATAGAAAGAAAGCAGCCCAATATAAAATCTTGCTCTTGAGCTTCGAAACTCTTTCTCCCACATCATCTCTCCAACCACAGAAGCCTAGAAAGCACTAAAAGACCACGACATGATTTTCAGTTCCCAAAAACACCGCAACTACATGTGTTCTTTGCTGCTCAAAAACAAGTACATAGCCAGACCTTCGATGTCTATTCCTTCGTACAGATACTACAATATACCACATGAGTGTCTCCAAATTGACTATTGCGGTCATCAAAAACAAATTCCAACTTTTCATGGCCGAAAATACACCTTTCGTTTTCTAGCAAATGGAAACTAGTGTCGAATTTTCAAATTTGGAGCTCTGCCTGATCATGTCTTTTGCTCTTTTTGGATTGACTACATCTCGTTCTCAAAATCGTTGAATTGTGATCTGTGTAGTATGTGCACTTTCGCTTTGAACACCCATACACGATTTTCTAGTCAAGAGCACATCATGTAAGGTTTAAAGAAACCCAATCATGTTACCTAAAAGCAGAAAATGCCGACCTACTTATCAGTCTGCGTAAAAAGGCGACAAGGACATGTTGTATCTCGCATTGATGCATACTCTTTCTAGAGACCTTGTGCAAGTTTTCCCACTCCAACACCCTTCCAGTCCAGTAACTCAAAGAAAAATATTAAAGAACACCTTTCCTCCGTTTCCAAAAACAAAAAGGTCAGAGCTCTTATGTTCTCCGCTCTTCGAACACCTCTCTTCTTCATTTTGAAAAAAAAAACCCCTCGATCAGACCCGTGAGATGCAGACGTAAAACTATCTATTACAACGAAATTTCGCTCCTTCAGCTGGGTCGGAAAAAGATACCTCTTCACACTACCTAACAACCCAAACCCACTTTCGAAGCCAAAAAGGGCCATAAACTCAAAGATGTGGTCTTCCCTCGCTTTCAAACCACTCATTGAGCGTATTTTCATCTTCCGCTCTTTAATAATCTAGCCCCAGACGCAATGGTCGCTGCTTTTCTGCTTCCTGTTCCACCACCCAGGGAATCAAAAGCTTGTTCGCTCCGAATCATCCTACCCAGTATGACAAGGTTGACCAAGTCTCCCTCCCCGACTTTCAAATGTAGAAAAGTACAATCTCAGAAGCTTATGTTTGTTTCTGCGTCTCGTGTCCGTAAAGTGCTACGCGCATTGCTCTTTACTGCAAACTTTTCAAATGATGAGGCGTGGTTGTCTGAGTCAGTGTATACGTGCCGTCTGCTCTTTCGCGTCAATGTAATGAACCGTGTGTTGAAATTTCGGAACGTCAGAGTCAGCGACTCCATGGCTTGAGTTGTATTCCTGCTCATCACACTTGAAAAACGAAGTGTAAGACAATCATGCTCGTCCGTGCTTTCTGGGAAGCACATTTACTCCGGCTGTTTAGAAGAATGCTACAGAGATTGAGTGGGAGCTCCCCCGGTGCATCACGACACGAGATGGTGAAGTGGAAGTAGAAGTAGAAGTGTGAGAAGTCTTGTTTTGTCTGCCCTTTCTTTCCACTCTCTCAGACTGCTAAATGTCATCGTTCATTCCACTCTACATGTCCAGGGTAGCAACGTAGGTCAGCAGTCTCAACCACATTCTTCCTCGCTTGCCAACTCGAGCCGGAAGGCGAGTCGAGGCGAGCTGAGAAGTTGCGGGAGTCTGCTGTACATCTGATGCAAACCTGAAATATGTCGCGGAAGGAAGTGAACAGCTATCTAGCAAACCTGTGGAGAGGATCGCGGGAGAACGAAGAAGCGATGAAAGAAAGCCATCAAAAAGAAACGCCGTACCCAATGTCCGTACCAATGTCCCCGTACCCAGAACCCAAAAACGCCAAAGGAATACAAACACATTCACTCAGTGCACCTTCCCCCATCCCTCGGGAATCTCACTATCCTCGAAGCCCTCCCACGGCAACTCCTCCGTCTCATCGTCTTGGATCGTCTTCCTCATGCCATCCTTGCCAATATCTCTCGTCTGTGTCTCCTCACTCTCGCTTTCATCCACGAAGCTGCGAATCGTAACACGCTTCCCCTGTCCCTTCTTGCCCCTCTGAAATTCAACGTGACTCATATCTACATCCGCGTTCACGCCCCCTTTCAAGTCTTCAGCACGAATTTGCTCCGTGATGTCTTCAACATCTTGCTCAGTGATCTCGCCGTCTGTGGCCTGGCCCTCGAGAACGTCGTAGAGATTGTAAATCTGCGCATCCTTGATCTCCAGCCTGCGAAGCGTTTCCTGGATGTCCGCGTTAATCTCGACACGCTTGCGGTTGCCCTGGCTCGCGTCATGCATCTCGAGCATGGCGCGGAGGGCCGCGAGCTCGATGTGCAAGTGTGCACGCTCATCTTGCAATTCCTTGACGACAAAGGCAAGAGCCTCCTTGGGCGAGCGGGCGGGGCGGAGGGTCGCGTCGATTTCGTCGGACATGCGGGCGGAGACGGGAACGAGGCGAGGGACGTGGAGAGCGGAAGTGGTGGAGGTGATGCCTTCGCGACGACAAACGGTGCAGTTATCGTTGTCGTGGGTCTTGCTGTGCTTGGAGATGATCGGGGTAGTGATCGACGGCCTGCGGGCCTCAATCTTGATGTCAGGGACGATGAAGGCAGAAGTCATCTCCATAGGAGCGCTGCGGCGGCGACGGCTGGTGTTGCTGTGCATTGAGAGCTCGAAGGCGGACTGCTTCGTCTGAGTAGCTTCGGTATCCGCGTCCAGGTTTGACATGTTGCCAGTGACATCGTCTTCGAATTGACTCGCGGTAGTGCGCTGAGTGGTATCCTTGAGCGACGATTTGCGGACCAGAGATGGTCGACGTTCGCTCTTAGCTGACGCCACAGACCGGATGGTATCCTCGCGAGGCTGTCGCTGGGAGCGAACAGTCTCGTCGCGAGCAGCCTGCTCAAAGGGAGCAGATGACACGCGACGTGCGTTAGCACGCTCTTCCTCCAACTGGCGACGGAGCTGAGCAATGACGTCGCTACCGATGAAGCTTAGTTCGGTCAGATCCAAATCAGCAGGTCGCTGGACGGTAATGGTAGGCTTCGCAGACTGGACGCTCCGCGACATGTACGGAGTGCCGTGAGGCTTGAGAGACAGGTCGGTGGTCGATTCAATATCGCTGTCCACGCGTGCGTTCTTATCAGCGGCAGGGGCAGAGAAGCTGCGTCGAGTGTCCGCTGGCAGAGACCTGCTGAAGTCATTCCTAGAGATACCAGTGTAATCTTTGCGCAAATTTTCTTCAACACGGTTGGGTTGTTGAGCTGTGCTGACAGCTCGGCTGTTGCGTGACTCTTGCTGGACGCGGTTCTTGATACGGGAACGTGTGTCCTCGCGACGGTAGCTGGGCTTGCGCTGAAGCATTTCGTGGCGAGTGTCGTCTTTCTGTGCAGGTGCGTTGAACTGCTGTTCGTTCGCCTCCCGGATGTTTAGTACTTCGCGTGTTAAATCTAGAGTCTGCCTAGCAGCAGCCTCGCGTTGCTGGACCTTGCGCTTCAACTGGCTTTCCTTCCTTGCCCATTTCTCGTAGTCGTCATCATGTTGAGCAGAAAGGTGAGCAAGCTCCTGCCGGAGGTTCTCGTTATCTAAGCGCATTGCCTCGTTGGTCTCTTCCTGGGTCGCGTCCTGGAAGTGTCGAATGGTCTCGTCGCGACGGTCGACCTGCGCCTTCATAGCAGCTTCCTGGCGGGTCCATCTTTTTACTTCTTCTTCGCGTTTGGTCTTCATGCTCGCGAGCTGTGCCTTTAACGCCTCGTTATCGGATTGGAGACGCGCGTATTCGGCCTTCTCTTGACGCGCTTTCCGGAGTTCCACATCTTGACGAGCAAGCTGCTGGGTGTTCTCGTCGTGCTGAGCACGGATACGAGCCAATTCAGCATTCAGAGTTGCGTTCTGCTTCTCGGTCGAGTTCGCGGCCTGGTTGAATTGCTGTCGAAGTTGCACCGTCTCTTCGCGATGGTGTGAAAGCTCTTGGTTCAGCTGGTCGCGTAGCTCGTCGTTGTCGCCTCGCAGCGATTCAATTTCCTGACGAAGCGCGTCATTCTCGTCTGCCAAAGACAGCTTCTCGTTCTTGAGTTCTTCGCAGGTCTGGAAAGCAACACCCAGCTGGTTCGTCATGTTGTCGCGCTCGGTGGTCAGGCGCTTCTTCTCGATCTCGAGGACGGCAACTTTGCGATCGGCGCGGTCAAGCTTGGTTCGGAGGGTCTGTACAGTCGCATCGAGGCCTATCAATAGATCAGCAGACTGTTATGAACACCACGATTTTCGTACTTACGCGTCTTCTCAATCTTCCAATGTCCCTTGCCGGCATCCGAGTCGTTCGCACTATCGCTTCGTCGTGACTTCTCGTGTGCCTGTGCAGAAGCTCTAAGCTCAATCAACTCCAGGTCTTGCTCCTCGATCCTCCTGTCCTGCTCAGATCGCTCGGCCTCTATCTGCGCGACCTTCTCTTGTAGCTGTTGCAGTGCAGAAAAGATGGCCTTTTCCTCGTCAGGAATGGGCACACTGTCGATGGGGATGTGATTGGGACGACGGCCGCCGCCGGGGGGAGCAGCAAAGCGCGATCGAGCTGTAGCGTTCTTGGAGAAGACCGGCGTGCCATCCCCAAAGACGCCAGAGACTAGCTCAGTGAGATTGGGCAGGTCAGGCAGAATGAAGGACTGCGCGGTCGCGTTCTGGGCAGTCGAAGGACGCGATCGAGGCGTGGCGTTGGAGCGTGCGGCTTCCTCAACAATGCCATCCATCTGAAGGGATGTCTGACGGCTTCGGTTGCCCCAGCGCGTGTTCTTGGTGGAGTTGACAGTCAGTGTGGGTGGGCGGTCCTGCATGAAGGACGACTCGTCTTCAGAGAGCTTCGCGTGAAGCTGTGCGAGAGAGTTGCGCTTGTTCTCTTTTGCTGGCATGGCAGGAGAATTGCGCTTGCTGACAGGACGCGGTGACGCGGTGTCCAGGTCGTTACGCGAGGCGCGTCGGATCTGTGCGTCGCGTCGAAGGCTTCCAGTTTCGGCAACATACGACTTGCGCGTCCGGTTTGTAGGCGGTGTGATGTCGTACAGGCTGTGGAACGCGGAGCTCTGCCTGACTGGTGTGCCGCGGTTGCTGTGGTTGAGCCCACGCGCTTGTTCAACTGAAATGCTCTCTTCGTCTGAGATGCTGTGATCAAAGTCGCCAAATTCTTTGTTTACCATGGACGTGTCTGGGTTAACCTGCTCGGAGCGCAGCGGCTGCCAGGCGTTCATCTTCTTCGCGGTTGAGCGAATGCGTGGGTACTGGGGCAATGTGTTCGTTTCGTCCGCAAAGTTTTGTTGTGTTGACATGAGCACGTCGGGGTCGTTGAAGAAGTTAGACGTCTCAGTGCCGAACCCTGAGTGTTTAGTGGGATTCGAGTCGCTGGGCGGTGGTGAAGGGGATGGGATGCTGCGCGGACTGTGGCTTAAGCTGCGCGAGAGCTCGCGAATAGTGCGCGCTTTCCCAATGCTTGTGGGAGGGGACGACTGCATGGTGTAATGTGAGGCTGAATGGCACCTTGGGCAGCGGTGCTGTATTTGTGCCGCGTCGCGTGCAATAACACGCGTCTAGGATATAGAAAGAGATGCTCTGCTAGGACTACAAGAGCATGGAGAAGTGACCAAAAACCCAGTCCAATTTGCTGTTCATGGGCAAGCTGTGTGTGTTAGTGGCAGGTGCGGTGGTGTTGACGGGACAAGCATCACAACATCGAACGTCAACAAACAGCGCCATCCTCGCTAACGCCCGATAGCCCTAGACCTAACCCAGCGCTTCCCGCACCGCCAATCAGGAGCCTTTAGCGCAGCACTCCTGAAACAAGGCTGACCGCTTGGAAAGACAGAATGGACCAACAGTTCGTGATGATGCAAAAGTTTGTATTCATGCCTAGCCGTGAGAAATGTCACGAAAAAAGTGTCTTGAACGTCGCTTCTCTCATGTGGGTACCTCTCTGAATCCTTGTACTCCAGCTCAAAATTCTTCCCAAGCAATGCTCCGCCTAGCACACAGCTTGTCGTTTCGCCAGAGTATTGCTACGACCGTAGAATGCACTAAGAACAATGCCACACTCCCCACCAGACCACTAAGGTACCAACGCCGAATATGCGGTGCCATGACGCTGTGTGGATACAGGAAATCAAACGAGGCTAAACCGAGCAACGAATATGCCGCCCATGGCTCCGTAGCAAATGGTTGGCAAGGGCCGAATAAGCTGACTGTCTTGGCAAAGAACAGAACAACCCTGACCACGTTGGCTGTGGCTGGAGTTTCAATGATGCTCACCATACGGTCGCGATACTGACCAACCCAACCCTGCGCATCATGTGGAGGAGGCGGCAGCATAAGGCGTTGCGGAGATGGTGTCCTACTAGCCTCCTCGGGCCTTGGAAGGTCCAACTTCTTCGGCCTCAGAACCACCGCTGCCTCTTCCGAGCTTGTCCTACGCATGGGATGAGCTGGCGGAGGGCTCGGCGAACGCTCCATGACGGATGCACCTAACTTGGAGCGACCCAGCCGCGTATAGTGCTGTACTGAGCTTCGTTTCCTGGTCATCTGAGCAGGCCCGGGACTAGGCGTGTCTGCGCGGGATATACGAGGATTGAAGTCGTCTATGCCTGATGGGCCGGCATATGTATTGAACTCATCGAAGACGGATGGTGACTTCAAAACATGCAAAATCTCCTCGGTTGCCGGTCTCTCATCGGGGTTCAGTGCAAGGAGCCGTTTGAGCGACTTGTAGAGCTTCTCGGGCAGGTCAAATCGAACGCGCTGTTCGTCGTCGATGCCGGCCCAGGTGGATATCTCGGCGCGCAGCTGGTCCAGATCCTCGTTGTCTTCGTCGATACCATCCGCATTCCTGTACGGTAGACGCGAAAAACACATGAAGTAAACGATCATACCGAGGGAGAATATGTCCGACTTAGTAGTGAAGTTACCATACGGTCCTCCTGGACGTTCCTGCCTAAGGACTTCTGGAGCACAGTACGAAATCGTCCCCGTTGCGCCAGATGAGTTTCGAGCGACGTTCGCGGACTGTACTTCACCAAAGTCGCTCACCAAAACCTTCATTCCATACTTGTCGCGATGTAAGAGGCAGTTGCTGGGCTTCAAGTCTCGGTGAATATAGCCGTTTGCGTGAAGATGATTCAAGCCTGATGTGATGTCCTTGAAGAACGAGATGATCTCCTCGAAATGCATGCGCCGTGGCCCAAACATATCTTCTGGTTCTTCCATCTGCCCCTTCGACCTTCGTCTAAGTCGTTCCTTCATCTGATCCTTTGTGATGGTTGTCTTCGCAGAGTCGAGAATGTAGTCGTGCAGGTCTCCTCCGTCGCAGTACTGCTGAAGAATGAATGCACACGGTACGCTTGGGCCGAAAGTGTTGATCTGATAGTCCTCGAGCCAGACATGGCGGTACGAGACGAGGTTCTGGTGCGAGAGATTCTGTAGCAGTTGCACCTCGATCAAAACCTTCTCAAGCCATTCGTGATCGTCGCCAACTGGCACACGCTTGCAGGCGAACTTGCCAAGCTGCACCCCGTCTAAGACGTGCTGGACAAGGAGAACCACTCCTTTGCCTCCTCTTCCTAGCTCCCTCTCCTCCACAAAGAACGTCTTGAAATAGTTGGGGCTGAACGCCCTCGCAGATATTCCCTGGTTCCTTGGAGGTAGAGGTGTGCTGCCTACAAACTCGGCCCCTTCTGGCGTTTGGAAGGCGGCAGGCGCCTCTTGTATTATCGCAGGCCCTAGTTGCTTGTGCGGTGACGGTGGGCGAGAGCCTGCTGTGGAGCTGGGCTGACTGCCGCGCAGCATCTGGAAGTATCCCGGGTTAACAAACCCATGATCCAAGCCAGGCTCACCTGGCGAATGTGGACGGTCGCCATCGTCCGCGTCGTGTGGTGATGGTTCACGGTAGGCTCGGTGGCAGTATGGGCAGGACGTTGCGTCTACATCGGCGGACTGTGAGGCGTCGCGGAGGGAGAGTTGCTTGGACCGCTGATCGTAGACGACGACCGCGGAACCATGGCGCCTGCAGCCACAGTCAGTACATAGCAAGCATGCGTGCTCTCAAATGCTGCCAACATACAAAACGATCTCTCGCGATTCTGCTGGGAGGTAGGGTATAAGCGACATGCTTCTTTGCCGCTCGCGATCATCCATGGACATGGTCAAGGTATGCTGATGCACCCCCCTCCACTTTTTCTTTGCGACAACACAGAGCCTCACTCCACAAGGCTACCGGAGTCTTCAAACAAGCGTGCAGGGCCTCGCGACCCGTCCGACGGTGTCTGACTCTGTTTGCAGGCAGTTGTGCTGGTCGTAAGCGGGGAAGCTGCAAGTACAATGGGTAGGTAGCTCTCGAAGCTTCCTTTCTTGTGATATTTCAATCAATCGCCCAGAGACGGCAGAAATGGGTCAGGCGAATTGCTTCGCTGTCTTCGCGCTCAACGAGCATGACCGTAGAGCTGCCGGTTGTTGTCATGCCATGTTATTGTTGTTGATGCTCGGGTGACGGACAGCTTTCGGAACGGTACGCTTGTGAAAGCTAGGGTCTCCCAGTCAGGAAGCTATATTTGTGGTATATGTAAAGACGATATACCGTTCAAGCGCAGGCTATAATGGGCTGTGGCAAACAAAAAACTTGGCTCTGTTCATTATGCTGTTTTTGTTCCAATTAAAGTCGTCATTATGGATTTCAAGCTTCAAGTCCTACTGTTGTTCTAGGAAGTAGCTGCGGGCATGTTGTCTTTTCGCCGAAGTACCCTTATAGGTGGCTCTTGACAAGCATACCACCCTCGAAAACCTCGCCCTTCTCTAGCTTCTGCCATCCATTGACAGCTCCAACCTCAACGCAGACCATCTGCTTGTAACCATCATCCGGTGCGAAGTCGGCTGTAGCCTTCGCCTTCTCGATCCACGGGTTCCAGGTGACAGTGTCCTTGACGTTGTCACGGATGACATCAAATCGGGGCTTGCCGTCCTCCAGAATGCTCGTGGTGTCAATCTTGATGTCTTTGTACACGCGATCGACCTCGCCATTGAACTTGAGGGTAGGTTCTGACTGTGTGTGAGTGGTTGCGTCGAGGACCTTGTCAACATATTCTACGCTTCCAAGGCCATTTACGGAGACCTTCGAGATGTCCTGCCCAAGCTCATCAGTCTTTGTTTGATATGTTGCCTCCGTGAAACTTACCTTGATCCTGAAATAGGTGTGCAGCAAGAACTGGAACTCGAAGCTCTCCTCCCCTTCGTTGCGTACAGTAATAACTGTCTGCAAGCTGTCCTTGCTCAATGTGACGCTGTACACCAGACCAAAGTCCAGCGGCCATGCCTTGCGGTGCTCCTCACTGATGCCATTGCGGTCGAGACCGAAATCGAGCTTTACGGAACTGGTGTCTAGCGCGTCTTCGGTGGACGACTTGCCCAAGTACTCCCAGCGGGAGTTGCGTGCGAAACCGTGTTGGGAGAGCTGCGACGTAGGGCCAGTCTTGGGAGGTGGGCCGAAGTTCTGTGATGCCGGTTAGCACATGACCGCCCACGTGTTGCGCAATTGGAATCCAGCGTACCGGGAAGACGACTGGAACACCACCCCTGATGGGCTTCTTTCCAGTCAGGTCTGCGTTCTCGCTGACCCACAGGTTTTCTGTCTGTCCGCCATTGCTCTTCCAGCTAGTTACGGTAGCACCGAAGAGGTAGACTTCCACGCTCTCACCAGACGGTAGCGATGCAACGACCTTCTGGCTACCTCCCTCACCGACGATGTCAACTTGTGCGCTGGGGCCGGAGCTCTTGGGTGCGTTCAGAGCAGAGGGACGGTTGGCGCGGTCAACCATGGTGATGTATGAGTACGTTCGACGAGGTAGTAGAGCTGTGAGGATATACTGTGGTGGGGTTTGGGAGAGTGAAGGGCGGTGTTATTCTCGGGGATATGGTTCTTTTTGTCTGTCAGCTACCAAATTCGAAGCTAGGTGAAGGCGTGCCTAGACTTACTGACGCTGTTGGTGGCGTTTGTTGACGGACGACGTCGAGGCAGAAGGAGGGGCATCATAGGGAAGCTTCGAGCCCCACTATGATGCAGCGACCGCATCGATCACCTGAAACTCGCCTGAAACACTTCTTGCGTTCGGCTAAAGAGCAAATGTGATTACTATTGGCTACCTTGTATAGCCACAGCATTGTGGTCCTCAGGTGGCAGAGTTCACCTGCATGTTCGTCGGGTAAATAATCGTCAGAAGTGTACACAATGATGCACCGCATGCTTGTAGGTGTTTGGAGGTTGCAAAGCTTCCATAGCACTAAAAAATACTCATGGCGAGCTCGGAGTTGAACTACAGCGAACGTGGATGTAACCCAGTTTCTGCACGATAATCGCTATGTCACGCTACAATGCAGGGCTTCTACAATAGGAGATCATCGTCTCGAGACCCAAGCTACCCCCCTCAAATCCTACGTCCCCTGCTCTTCCCCTCTCTGCCCAGCAGCAAACATCTGGACCTTGGCGAGATGCATTTCATCGTCAATCTCTTTTACTTCTGCTGAGCTGAGTTTAGGAACAGTAAGAAAGTAATCTTTGATCTCCCTAATCTTGTTGATGATACTCCTTGGCGTAAGTATAACACGTTCCGCGAACGAGCGACTCGGAGTAGCGCTACCAGTGGGAACCAGCTGCTGTGACTGAATCTGGCTCTGTGCTAATGTCGGGTGCTTGGTGACAGGAGCAGTATCGGCTACCGTAGCTATGGTTGCAGCAATCCGTTCTGCTACGGCAGGGATAGGCTTGTCGTGCCTGGGAGTAACTTGAACGTGACTGAGGCGCTTGCTCTGAGAGGAATGTGTTTCTCTGGGCGGAGGAGGTGGTGTGGACTTGGCTTCGCTGACATCCTTGGTCAAACTCTGCCTTGCTCGCTTGGAAGGTGCAGGTGTGTCTTGCGCAATATCAGCAGCACTTTCCATTTGGCTGAGGTTCGACTGCGAGCGGCGCATGCTGCGTTTGCGTCCTGACCCAGAGACGGGCACAGGGCTTTCTGCGACCATCAGTGATTCATTCATAGATTTCCTCTTCCTAGCACTCCTGGTTCTCTCTGACGGCGATGCAGCTACCGCAGTTTCGGGTTCAACCTCAGTCTGTTCAGGTTGAGATAGGAGTGGTGAAGATGCTTGTTCTTCGTCTGCCTTGCTCCTCCTCGGCTTCTTGCGCTTCTTCACACTCGACAGCTGGATGTGAATTGGACTGTCCATACTGTGGCGCGTCGAACGTCGAACGTCCTGCGAGCCTGGTGTACTCTGTCCAGGAGTGGAATTGAAAGAGTCTCCTACACGGCTCGTGTCGCTTGCATCCACTCTCTTACTCCTACGCGTACGGATCGACCTTGGAGTGGGCTCAACTTCCGTGTCACTTCCGTCTTGTGTGGCAGAAAAGCCATTTTGCGAGGTAGGATGTGAAGCGGCGTCCACAAATATGTTGTGTGATTCTGGTACCGTTTCATCAGGTTCTGCGGTTGCCTCGGCAGTTTGCATGTCTGCATCGATTTGTGCAGTGAGCTGCAGATCGATTGTAGAGCTCGGTACGTCGGACATGATATCGTCGCTAGGTTCGTAGTAATTGTTGAACTGATCTCCCTCTTCAGCCAGCGTCATCGCAGCAGCCAAAGCTTCCTCGTCCATTGTGGTACCATCATCAAACGACGCAGAGTAAAAGCTGTCAGCCTGTCCAGCCTGAAGGTCTTCGCCAACTTTATCAGAGGCCGGCTTCGACTTGGACGTACACTTCTTCTCAAAGCGAGGTGGTGAAGAACCTAGTTCTTCGTTGCCCGTAAGACGCACTGTTCGCACAGCAGTAGGGGTGATGATATTGGTGTCATCACTAACGACTTTCTGTGAGCTACGTCGCGCGTGTGGTGTAGGCGACGAGCCAAGGAACACATCCATAGGACCCATCTTAGCCAGTGCTTTTAGTGGTGTGGTGCGTGTGTTCCGAGTCGGCAGGTCGTCCACACTCTGCACATCGGAGTGAAGCTCCATTGGAGAAGGTGGAGCATCTGGCTGTGGGGATGGCGCGCCCATATTGGCAAACAGCCCCCCTGCGAGCCTTTGGCGTTCAATCATTTCCTTCTGCCTCTCGGTCAGGATTTGCGATTCCTGGACAAAGGGATTAGATGGCGAAGATACGATAGCTTCAAACTGAATCTGCGAATTATCGTGTCGTAAGCGTACTTTTGGTGTTCTGCGAGACGACGTTCTCCTGCTAGCTGGAGAAGACGCTGTAGGTGATTGGTGTTTGGAGTTACGAGCAGATTTGATGATCTTGAGAGGAGATTCTTTGACACGCGAACTCCTGGCGCTTCGCCTAAGTTCTTCTGTGCTCTCATCAGAGTCATAGAAGGATAGATCAGCGTCCTTTTGAAGGGTCAGTGGTGGCAAGGTTGTCTTGGTATGTGTCAAACTTACAGCGACATCATCTTCGATGTCCAGTGAAGGTAGATGAAGCTCGACAGAGTTGTGCAAGCGGCGCAAAACCGCTTCGAGACGCGGCGGGTATCGAAGGCTGTCCTCCTTACCAAATGTCTTGTTCCAAGTTGCGATTGAGATGTTGACAATCTTTCGACGCCGGCTTACGAAGCCAGATGTGATCAGTGGCTCGAGATGCAAGAGGACCTGGTGGTCCTTTCGTGGAAGTCGCTCGATCGCCTCGCTGACTTCGTTCCACAGGTTGATCACCTATGATTTGTTAGCAGCAATCGCCTATGTACTTGACAAAACCTACTTCGCGTTGGAGAGCCTTGGAGATAGGCTCCTTAGTCTGCAACTTCCTCTGTGAGTCTTCAACCCAAGTCCGAACCACTTCCTGCGTCTTGCGCAAGTAGACTGCCAGCAAGGAGGTTGAGCAATTTTTGATAGATGCACTTAGGGCGTGAAGGAAGCTTTTGATCGATTCCGCATCTTCGGAGTTGAGTTCATTGTATGCGGCCGAACCCACAGAGGCTACTGCGCTGTAAAGATGGTTGTATGGGTCAAAATCGTGATTACGCCCTGCTGCAGGCGAGGACGGCCACAAAGTGTGTCTACCCTGGTCAAGCACTCGTCGACTGATAGTCTTACTGGGAAGATTCTGCAGAAGCATGCTGATGTAGGGCAGACATGAAGGTTTGTCGTTCGTGCGAGCTAGCACACGTTCAGAGATCCTTTCGATGACAGCAAGGACAAGAGCACCATCCCCAGCTTCTTTGCGCACAGTGTTTACGAAAGCTAAAAGAACCTCAAGTCCTCGCGACCTGTCCAGGAGGTAGGCAGAGCCCAGGCTGAGAAGCTCGACCACAACGTCGTATTCTTTACCAAGCTGACGAGAGACACGCTCGTTTGAGTCTGGCACTTGCTGCTCGATCGATATCTTGAGCAACGCTGCAACCTGTGACCAGAAGTTCAAGGCGACAGCTGCTTTTAGTGACCCATCAACGATCGTTGCGCAATCCCGAAGTAGCTCAAGCTTACTTAGACGAGTGTTTTGAGCGCCAAACACAGGTTCGACAATCAAGTTTATCGCGCGTAATCGAACAGAATCCGACAGCTTGCCTTCTGATTGGTTGACAAGGAGGTCGATGAAGTACAATAACGGTGAAATCCGAGCTCCATTCTGTCGGGCGCGGAAAGAAGGTGTTGATGCAACCTCAAACTCATCTCGACCGTTCCGCGTGAGGCATTTGTCTGCGAATTGGAGTGCGCCGAGCTTCTGAACAACATTTTCGACCAGAAAGCAGAACTTGTCCGCCCAGATATCCTCCTTGTGTTGCGGCAGGGCTAGCTGAGCTGTATGGCGGTCCCATACGCGACGAATGAGGTTGACGATCTGAGCCATGGCGTCCTTGGTTTCTGTGGATGCCATAACCTCCTTGCTGCTTGCCTCAATCAGCGAGTCCAGGACGGCAAGCCACATCGTCTTCACTGGGTCGTCTTCTTGCTGGTCGGTGTTGGACCACGTTGTTGTGTCAAGCAAAGTCTCCACGAACTTGAGGATTGGAGCAAGCGCCCTGCGAACCCATCTTGGGTCAACCAGAGGGAGCTCCGAGCGTTGTGTCATGGCCTGGTATCTGAGATCGAGAGCTCTCTGCGCGTTCCATGGGTTTCTTGATCCGTTGAGAAGAGCTGAAACCACGCGACATGCATGGGCAGCGTGTATCGAGGGCGACTGATGCACCAATGGAGTCCAGAAGTCCACCACGAACTCAGTCCAGTATCGGTCGAGCTGCTCGTGGCTAGCAGTGGGGCGGAGTGCGTAGTAAAGCAATGTGTGGTACCCGCAAAAGATAGATTCCCGCTCCGACTTCTTCATCGCTCCTCGCCTCTGAAGCTGTTGCAGGGGAATGTTTAACAGGAATTTCGACCAGCCCTTTGCGGTATCTGGGGATGCGTTCACGGCATAGAGAAGAAATCCGTATGCCACGTTTCCATGGATCTTAACTTGATCGTTATCAGACTTGAGAGCTTTCTCAAACACCTTAAGCCATTCTCCCAGATCGACGAAGAACTTGCTGTCGATGTGGTCTTGTAGAAGAGCTGTCACAGACGACCAGATTTGAGGAACCATGGGTGCGTTGTCTCCATCGAGCATCTTCTGTAGTTCCTGTGCCATCACCTTGGCTAGCGTTGTTTCTCCATCGTTCCTCAGCTTATTGAGGACTGTGAGAACTGATTTGGCAAGGGAACGATCAGGGCCAATTGTTTTAGCAGCAGCGATGGCGGTATCGAGGGCGCTCTGGTTGATGTCTTTGTGGCCTGATACCAACGCCTTGAAGGTATGCTTGAACCATCGTTCCGTGTACTTGACCATGAGGTCAGGTCGTTGCTGAATTAGCTTCCTATAAATTCGGAGGCGGTACGCTTGGACCGAGAAGCCCTTGACGCGGTCGTGTATGGTGTCAAGACCATCCATGATCTTCTCTACACGCAATGCGGTCATGGTCCTCGGTCGGAAGTTCTGCTGCATCAACATAGCGAGGTGGATATTGATGACACTTTTCGAGACTGAAGTATCTGTGAGAACCTGGATGGTCCGCTCCATCATGTAAGAGCAGAAATCCTCGTCCATGGCCGCCGTCAGATCTGGTACTCGGAAGAGAGCCATTAGGAGCTTGAGTGCCTGAGCGATGAGCTGGGAATCCAGCCCATTGCCTGTAGGGCTGATAGCCTGGGTGTCTCGCCGAATGAACTGTGCCAACAAGGACATTTTGTTCTTCAGCGCCTGCTCGTCTGGGAGCTTGTCGTAGGCCTGCATGGTACGCTGTAATGAGTGGTATGCATCCAACCTCGACGGCCGCTCTCCCTGAGCCAACTGCTTGACTATCGATTCCAACATCTCTCCAAATGACTTGAACTGGTGTGCGGCGGCGCTTTCGTCGTTATGTGGGGGTGTAGCGGTCGCGTCCGTGGGTTTGAGTATCGACTTAAGCGGCAGCGACACGCGTGTCTGGGGCAGAGGACGGAGTGGTGAGCCACGCGTAGGGGTCCACGACTTTATGATGGCTTTCTTGTGGGGGGACACGCATGTCTGGACCTCGAAGTTGACTCGCTTTTTCCTGGCTGAGCTCGAGGGTATGCTGATATCCGAGGACGGCGACTGGTCTGGTGTGCTCAGCAGCTTCTTCGCAGCGACTTTCGCAATAGCTTTTGGTTGTGCAGGTTTGTCGCCAAATGGGTCTTCGAGGAACTGGAGCGTTTCGTCAACGTCAACGTCCTTGTCGCTGTCTTCGACGTCTTTCGGTGGAGTGGGCGGGCGAACAGAGAGCGATTCGAACTTGGACAACACCATGGCTATGCTGGGACCCAACAAACAGAAACAAAAACAAGAACGAGAGATCAGACTCGCATTGCCGGTCGTGAGCACGCGAAACGATGCGTTGAGAACGACAGCGGAGGTTGTGGTTGCTGCGGTGTTCCCCAGTCTAGAAAGCTTGGAGCGGGCACGCACGTTCGACGCGTTGCCGGGGTGCGCGAACGGGTAGAACGCGCCTTGCCGCACGCGTAAAGTGGTTCTAGCCAAAGCACCTTGGATTCACCGCACCGCACTCTCGAGCCTCACTATCTGTCTCGTCGAAAGCGTGTCAATTGGGTTCAATTCTCGAATCTCTAAACGCTCCTCCATCAAAATACCCTAGATATGGTCATGCTTGAACAGCCAGTCCAGATGATTTCAGAAGCAGTTTAGGATGACTGTCAAGTAGAACGGCTAGTCGCGTTTTAAATATCAACTTCAAGTCCCTCATTATGACCAAAGCACTCGTCTCAGCCCCTCGTACAGTACCAAACTCTTGCTGTGCATGCTCTGCTGCACTTGAAGATGTGGACCCTTGCACGCGACGGTCCCCACTGTGGGGCACCTTGATCATCATACCGAGGGAATCCGTAACTTGGACCACCGCTACTCTCCAGGTCTCCTTTCTCTCTTTCACTCTGCTCTTCTCTTGTCACACCAAAATGTTTGCACAGAAGTCTGGGAAAGGTATGCGCCGTAACAGTCGTCAATCACACTCGCTAACTGCATCGCAGCAAAGCTCGACCATGTCACCAGGATACTCAATGACCTGAAGGCCGATCTTGACAATCCCAAGCTGTCCTCGCAACGTGCGTCGCCTTCACGGTACTTTGACTTCAAGCATACTGAGCGCTTCTGCAGAACGGAGACAGCAGCTTGAGCAGCTTAAGGTTTACGGTCGAGATCCCAATAATGCGGATCCCATATTCACGCAAGACGTATGCTGGACTCGTACTCAGACATGAGGATATGAAGTGACCTGTTCAGGGTCTACGGACACTAGGCCGCTATGCATTCATAGAGAAGGATATAGCAGTCTCGCAAGAAGCATTGAGGTGCATGGCCAATGCGCTGCTGCTTCAACCAAAGGCACGCCAGATCCTGGTAGATTTGGGGCATGGTCCCCGTGCAGCAGAGAAGTTCAAGGTAAGGACATCAACCAAATAGCTCTACTGAACAGCCTTGCTAATTATCTAGCAGAGCGAGAGCATTGACGACGAGTTCCTGATCTCGCGCATCCTCTTCCTCACCACCTACGACGCGACCCTCGACTACACAGAGCTAGTGAACGAGTACCATCTAGCAGACAACATCAACGCCGCAATAAAACGACACGCAAGTCGCTACACTCAGCCGCGCCAACGAGCACAGGAGCACACAGCACCCATGGACCTGATGGCCCTGTCAGAAACCCTCAAGCTCCTCTTCAACATCACACACTTCCACCCAGACCTATCGCAGCACTTCACCGACTCAATCCCCGATATCTTCCACATCCTCACTCGCCGCGACGCGCCCACAAAACCTCTCGACGCGCCAGTGTCCTTCCTCATCAACGCGCTCCTCAACCTCGTCCGAGAAGAAGGTACCGGCACCGACCAACACCCGCACGACCCCGTCCTGCACGCCGCCGTCTTCCCCGTCTCCGACCCTCCCAGCAACGCCACACACCTCATCGCCACCCTCGACAGCGCGATACGCACCTACCCCGCCTCCGAGCTCGACGCAACCATCTCCCCCCTCTTCACACTACTACGCCGCATCTACGAAATCTCACCCGCAGACATACAAACCGTAATGCAATCCAAGCTGCTCCCCTCCGACACAGACCGCGCACAACCACTGGGCAAATCCTCATCGCTCCCCTCGCGCCTGCTCAACCTCAGCACGTCAGCCCAGACGCCCGCGCTGCGCGATTCCATCGCCGCCTTCATGTTCGAGCTCTCGTCCAAGGACCCGGCAAAGTACGTGCAGAACGTCGGATACGGGTACGCGTCTGGCTTTCTGCTGTCGAAAAACATTCCCATGCCTGAGAGCGCGATTCAGGATGCGGGCGAGGGGAGCAGTGGCGGCGTGCCTGTCAATCCCATCACGGGGCAGAGATTGGATAGGGAGGAGCAGGTGGAGCTGCCGGAGATGACGCTTGAGGAGAAGGAGAGGGAGGCTGAGAGGCTGTTTGTTTTGTTTGAAAGGTTGAAGAAGACGGGGGTTGTGGATGTCAAGAATCCTGTTGAGGAGGCGTATAGGAGTGGGAGGATTGAGGAGATGAGTGATTCCGATTAGGAGGATCGGATTTTGAGGTCATGACATGATGAGTGAGTTAGCATTGATGATGAAGATGATCTCTATTTCTCACGTATGCTATATAACTCTTTTGCCCAAATAATACCTAGATGCAGCAGTAAATCATGATGAATCGCAATCAGGCTAC
Source organism: Ascochyta lentis (assembly GCA_004011705.1). NCBI lineage: Eukaryota > Fungi > Ascomycota > Dothideomycetes > Pleosporales > Didymellaceae > Ascochyta > Ascochyta lentis. Next base: position 1,735,337 of record RZGK01000003.1, read on the forward strand.
CTCATGCCCTTAAAACCATTGCATTGCTCCGTGAACGTGCGAAAAATGGTAGAAGTTGTTGATGAATGGACGATGCTTCGATCGAGTCGTGCTGCCGCCGTGAATAGATGGTAACCACAGAATGAATATATTGCTAGTATGGAATGATGTATCGTGATATCGTATTTGTCTGCCGCCACGCTTTGAGCAGTTGAGTACGTCGAATGTATTGATAAAGGCTGGCGTCGACAGTTCGTTACACGCGTGAGCACGATTCGAAGAGATGCGATGTTCCTCGAGTATACGAGTGAGAATAGTTGGCGTCAATACGTTTTTCGACAGCATCCGGTTTGCGAGGTGAAGCCATGCGTGGTATCTCGACACTTGGTAGAAAGCCCGCACCACAATCATTGCTGTATTGGCGGATCCAGTACGAGCCGAGAATGCTCATGAAGGCATTGTTAATAGCCGTGCTAAAGCAAGAGACGGGGTATGTAGCGAGCCATAGGACTATTACAACGCCGACGCCTTTTTGCGTTGCGTTGAGATTGGAGATGAAGTCAACGACGAACGAAGAGTGATGAGACTCCGGGCTGCGCAAAGGCAGACGGGCCAGAAATTCGTAGACGCCGCAAAAATGCAGGAGATATGCTGCACTACAGGCGCCAGCAGTGTACGTAGCCAGCCTTCTACTGAAGTGGTAAAGCAGAACGAGGATGGAGACAGCTCCGACCGCAGCAACAAGGCCGCGAATAAGAGAGGTCACGAGATGTGGCAGGCTGCTGAAGAACGCGAACCCTCTCGCGATTTGCTCCGCTTTGCTTGATAAGCTGTCCAGTCGATGTTCGATGGTGTCAATCTTTGCAAGCGAGGAGTTTGAAGTCTCATTGATCTTATTTGCAGCGTTCGTAATGTCGCCCATGTACCCAGATAGCACTTCGTAGCTATTCATTTGGGCTTGGTGATTTAACTGAATGCTAATGACGGCTCGGTCGTGGTGTTGTTGTAGTTCGGTGGTAAGCGACCTTGCTAGTAGAGAGTTCTCAACGATCATGTCTTGTGAGAAGACCTGCATCTGTTCGCGGATGCGGAAGATCTCAGCACTCTGGCCGTCGGCAAGCACAGTGATGAGCTCGGAAATAGACGCCTCCATGAAGGTATGAAACTTGTCGTCAAGAGTGCTCACCGTCGCCAGGGCCTTCTCTTGGACGGCTGACACATCCTTCTTGAACTGGCTTTGAGACTCCCGAAGCTCGTCAGCGAACTGCTTCTGGTCGTGTAGCAAAGTCGCGTATTCATCAGTCGTATGTTTGAGGCTGGAAGATACTGCACCCATGACTTGCGTTAAGTTCTTGAATGTTTCGAGGTGGTTCTCGCGTTCGATAGCGTCCCTGCTGGCTTGACACATGACCACAGCATTCTGACGCGCATTGCTGAAAGACGTCCAGTACTGTGGCGAAGACTGCAGTGTCTTCAGACACTGACTGTACTGGTACTCCTTGTACTCCGGATAGCATTGTTTGTCAGATTCTGTCGGTGCTTGTGACCACCAGCCGCCCTTGCTGCAGGCTCTGCTCGAAGGAACAAGAATGTCACAGTGCAATGGTGGAATGGCGTTGCTCGGAGGTTGTGCGCTCAGGAGTTCACACACTGCTAGTTTGGCAGCATACTCGGTCTTGACGTTGTCCAAGTAAGCTTCTGGTCGGCTCTTGGCGAAGTCTGGTGCGTGTTCGAGGAGCTTGCATTCGTTCATGAGGTGTGAAGCAGCCATGCGGGTACATGTCGGCGCTGTTTGCATGGAGACGACAAAGTCAACAGCCTGCGATATCACCTTGTGGTTTCTGGAGGTGGTGTATTGAAAAAAGGTGTCGAGGTTAGGGGTGGGTGCTGCATCCGCTGCTGGGGAGTGGTAGTAAGACAGTGCCACTGGGGATTGCAGCATAATGCCAGTAAGCATAGTGTTGGTGAGTCTCATGTCGGCGGTCAAACCCAGTGAATGATCAACTAAGGAGCATGAGCTGGTGGTGTGAAGTCGACCAAAGCTGTTAGCTGGTAGAAGTTGATGAAGCTCTTGATGTCGAGGCAGATGAAGAAGGAAAGAAGAAGACAAGTTCAAAGCAAAGAAGTGCCAGGCGAGACCCTTGTCGACCTGCAGCAGCAAGCCATGTCACAGTGAGAGAAAGACGGTTGTGGGAGTATCTGGCGGCTTGAAGCGTGCTATCGTGACCTGACGTCTGGGTGAGAGCGGAATCTGTAGTGAGAGGACGCGGTTATTCGAGGAGTAAAGCGAATCAGCGAACCGCGAGAGTGCAGCTGAAGAAGATTAATTGGCACTGACACAGTATCATACACTCGTAGTTAAAGCAGTAGAAAGGAAATTCGCAGTATTGATGAGTTGAGGAGGAACTGAACTATTAAGGAAGTCGCGAATCGGACGGGACGAAGGATTCCTGACTAAGCCAACCGTAGGGCTGGACATCGCAACTTCGCATTCGCGACTCCCAAAAACTTCGCCCAGCCAGTCTACAATCAACAACACCATGTTTGCTCCAGCACGCCGGCGATGCGCGCAGGCCATTGCCAAATCCAATTCTCCCGCCGCCGACTCGATACCGACGTTCCTCTTACCCCGGTTCGCCGCGCCCAGGACCTTCACCACAACTGCACGATGCGAGTCTAAGATTGGGGCGCTCCCACTCTCAGTACCCCCGGGCGTGACCTTTAGCGTGATCGCACCAAAAGCAGCAGGCGCAAAAGGAGCAAGGACGCAGTCAACGAGCACAGTGCATGTGAAGGGACCGCTGGGCGAGCTGTCAATGGAGATACCACCATACGTTGCCATTGACCAGCAGTCAATGACACTGAGCATACAAGATGCCACCGATGCGAAGCAGAAGGCCATGTGGGGTATGACTCACTCACCACACGGGCAGACGCAACTGAGAGCTATGCTGATCAGCTACAGGAACCACGCGCGCATACCTCCAGAACCACATCCTCGGGGTCAGCGAAGGCCACAGCGCCATTCTGCGCTTCGTGGGTGTTGGTTTCCGTGCCTCGGTCGAAGACACAGCCACGACCGTTGAGGCTGAATTCCCTGGCCAGAAGTTTGTCAACCTGAAAGTCGGATACTCGCACCCAGTCGAACTCTGCATACCCAAGGGCGTAACAGCGAGCACACCACAACCAACACGCCTGCTACTTGAGGGCCCCGAGAAAGAGGTGGTCATGCAGTTCGCCGCGAAGATCAGGAAGTGGCGCGTGCCGGAGCCTTACAAGGGCAAGGGCATCTTTGTCAACGGCGAGACGATCAAGCTGAAGAGCAAGAAGGTGTCGTAGGGGCTCTGCGGGAGGTGTTGTACTGTGTTGTATATCTGTATCATATGCATGGCGTTGTACTATACCTTGAATGTACAAGCAGCGCGCTGCGAACAGCACTGCAATTCTAAACAAATCAAGAACCAATCCTTTTGCAACTGTCACGACTTCCTCCCTGGGCAGTCATCACGTCAACTTTTTTTGGATTACATTTGTGTTTTGAGTCTGTGGTGATGTTGCAGTAATTCGGTTCGATTCAATACGAAGAGAAGTGCACTCCTACCATTCATTCATCATTCCTGATACAAACATAACCAAACACCTCCCTCCTCCCCTTCCTCAACACACACACCCACACCCTCTCCCTACTGCATACCGCACCTCACCCACCCATCCTAACCCTACAAAGCCCAACCGCCGTATCCGCCGTAGCGCCATCAAAGAAATCATTCCCCAACACCACAACCCCATCCCCCTCCAAAAACCGCACTCCCCCCTTCCCCCTCAACAACGGCAACATCTTTGCATCACACACCCCCTTGGTCGCTAGAATCGGACTCGTGCTCACGTCGCTATCGAGCACACTCGCTATTATCACGTCGCGGATATTCGTCGCAGTGGCTTGGCATTGTAGTAGCGTTATCGTGTGTCCTCGCGGCGGGGGGTCGGCGGCCATGGCGTGTAGTTTTGCGAGCATGCTGTCGCCTGTCAGTGTTGCGTTTGCGGCGTCGTCGTAGTTTGAGAATTGGGGTGCGTCGTGGAGGAGGATGAGGCGTTGTTTGTTGGTGCGGAGGGTTTGCATGGTCTGGTGTAGCATGTCGTCTTCGGTGGCGGTGGTTAGGTCGTGGTTCGTGAGGGTTTGGGTTATGATCGAGGTTAGTTCGTCTGAGGTGGGTCGGGGGCATTCGGATGGTACGCCGTCCCAGCGGTTGTGGATGACGATGATTTCGTCGGGGTGCGAGGTGAGGAAGTTGATGATGGTGGAGAGGAAGTGGGAGTATGGCATCCCTGGGATTGCACCGTGCTGGAAGTATAGTGTGTCTTCCAGTGGACTGACGGCTTGGATCTGGCGGTGGCATTTGGCCGGGCGGAACTCGAAGTAGCGGGCGCCGAGCTTGAGGATGGTGTCGAGGCTGTCTTTTTGTGTTACGGCGAGGGCGCGGATGATGTCTGGCGCGATAGCGTTGACGCCTTTATCGCCGACTTTGTTGATAATGTCGAATGCGCGTGGGAGCGAGCGGCCGAGGACTTCTTTGATGACGCCGGTTCCTGCTTTCTCGAGAAGCGTCATGGCAGTGCCCATGCTGTTCATGCCAATGTCGTGCGAGGACGATAGTACCATGCGGTTGAAGGGCTGGTTGGCCATGTCGCTGTCTGGCGGGATGGTGTCGCGCATCCAGTTCTCGTAGTTGTGGGTTACTGTCACATAACATTGGTGTTGTTTTGGCAGAGCTGCGAGACCTGGTCCAGCGTCGTAGAAGCCGTATGCAACGATCAGATCTTCGACGAAAACACTGGGAGTCTCATCCATTGTATTCATAGTGCCATCGCTGAGGCCTCCTGTCATGCTGTTTACATCGACCCATTGCTTGACCAATTCGCGACCATCTCGGCGGACGATGAACTCGAAGCGTCCTGTGAACTTGAAGTGGCCGAGGTTGGAGGATTCCACTTCGAGGTGGTCGCAGCCAAACTGTTGTTGATCTCGTTTGGTGACAGAGTTCTTGGGGACAGTGAACTCGATCTCGGCGCCTTCGACCGCAATGTAGGAGTAGCAGATGATACCTTTGGACGGCATCTCGACGAACTTCGCTCCTCCTCTTTTGATCTTTTCGGCGTCTGAACAAATACCTCAACAGATCTTTCTATGGATAATGTCACCTTCTACAAGTCCCGTAGTTGGAGTGTGCTCAAGGAAGCAAGGAGTCGTCTGTGACGAATGGCTGCGGGGTACGCGTCTTTGTTCGAAAAGCAAGTAGCACTCCCGCTGCTCTCCCAGCGCCTCAGCTGTCATCGGTCGCGGCTGGAGGTTCGGATCCATTAGCGGTGGCTCAGCTGGTATTCGCCGGGTTGGGTTCAGGTACACCAATCACGAGGCAAGCTAAGCGTCGATCGGGCCGGTGGGGTGGGGTTGACATGAAGGATGACAGCGTCAAAGTGGACGAGCGCGAAGAGTGATTGGAAAAGAAGAAACTGATTGGAAATGCCTCGGGTTGCGACTAGGATAGGCGGAAGTACGACAAGGGTATCTACAGCAAAAAATCAGAACCATCGAACCTGCAGAATCCATACCTCAATCTGTCCCTCTCTTGAAGTCTGTCCTTCTTCCTTCTCCAGGCTTGATACCTATCTATTCGTCGTCCTTTCCAGACCTTGTGCTCTTTACACTCTTCGCGCTCTTCACACTCTTGACACTCTTCAAACTTCTCTTGCTTGTAGACCTCTTCAGCTTAGCCTTGAACTTCTTCCACTTGTTTGTCAGGCTCTCGCTGTCGCCCTCATCATTGTATCCGACTGCCTCCCTCGTGCTCTCTCCACTGCCCCTCGAAAATGTAGCTTCACTGCCAAGATCAACACTGTCCACGTTCCTCTCGTGCCCCCCATGCTCAGTCGGCACCCTAGGAAGTTCCTTGTTCTTCCTGTTACCTATGAGCATAAACTCGAGCGTCTGCCACGCTGCCATTCCAGCGATAGGGCTATCCGCTGAGTTCCCTTGGACTTCAGCGTTCTTCCAAGGGCAGTGCTCACGGTGGCTTTCGAGCAGGTTGAGACGTAGCGACTCGACAGGCACTTGGAGTTTCTTGCTCATCTCCTGCAGACGTGCATCGGAAGAGAGCCACAGACCTAGGCGCTGGAAGCAGTAATTGCACGCGGCAAGCGAGATTCGAGACTCGGAGACGCCAGTCCAGCCAAAGAGGGCGAAAGCAAAGGCGGTGCGTTCGACAGGGGTGGATGGCGGAGTGCCGCTTGTGGTAGTGGAGAAGTATGTGGATGGCATGCGGGCGAGGATGGAATCGATGTGCGGTTCGGGGTAGGTGATGTTCTTTGGGAGGGGGAGGTCGGTGGATATGGCGAGAAGGAAGTTGTAACGGTTGATCAGGTCGGCGGAGCTCTTTGCGCGGCTGGCGATGGGAATGTGGTAGATGTCGTCTTCGTGATGTTAGTGTCATGTCAAGGTTGAAGGTAGAGCACGGTAGGTGTACCTTGACAGCCAGCTTTCCTCCACAGACAGTCTTCTGAATGGCCGTCGATGATCAACGTTCTGTATCGCTCGACCAGCGAGGGCTCTACATCCTGCGAGAGATCCTCGCTCATGTCGATATCTCGCCCGTCCACGGCCTTCCGCTTGGGCCGCAGCTTGACTGCAACGCGCTTCTCGCAGCCTCCTTTGCAGGCCACGGTGTTCCAGGTATCACACGACCAGCCTCTCTTTGCCCACTCGACCTCGCTGATGGCGTCTGGTTTGGTGGTCCATTTCTTTACGTCTGCAAACGTCTTCAGCCGTGCAAGAAACAGGTCCTGGCTATATGGCTGGAAATTGGGTGCTTTTCGCGGCACCGACGCCGTCTCTTGTGGTTGGGTGCCAACAACCCTCATTGTGCCCTTCCTTTTCGGCGTGAGCAGCTGGTCTTTCAGGGCTTGTATGCGCGCCTGGCCGGCAGAGATCTGGCGCTGGCGCTCCATGCTGGCTTCTGAGCTGCGCGGGCGCTTAGCAGCCGGCTCAGGGGAGCCAGAGGGGGGCAGCGAGCCGGTGGATGCATTGAGGCTGGACTCGTAGAGGGTGCTGGCGAGCGAAGTGGTCGAGGTGCTGGCGGTGATGTTGTCGAGCAGCTTGTGGAACTTGCGCTTGGTCGTGGCCAGCGCTGGCGGCGATTCACCGGGTGCAGTGGCCATGCTGTGCTGCAGTTGCTGTATGGTTGCTGCGATGTTGGTAGGGAGAAGTGGTCGACGCGCTGGAATGACGGCCCTTTGGCGATGGATATTTGTTTACTCGACGAGTTGCAGTGCACGTGCGGTAGCGACAGCAGCTCGCAGTAGGGCAGCAGGATCCAATATACGTTGATAGACAGGCCTTGGTGTCATGCACGACCAGCGCATACAGGCTACATGCGGTGTGCAGCGTGTTTCTGGCAATGACGCTGGTTACCACAGCACCCTGCCTTGCCCTGCCTGGCTCAGCTCAGCTCAGCTCAGCTCGTCCATGATCCCTGCACGCAGACCAAAACCAAAACAGCACACTTCCGAAGCCGCTCCGACGACATGGACGTGCTGCTACCCCACCAGGACCGCCCGCCAGCCTACGCAATAGCCTTTAGCTCGCCCGCCCGCTTTCATGCCCCCCACCACGCCATACAGATACTTTTTCTTCGCCGCCATCATCCTGGCTTCTGCAATCCTCCAGCCCACGACCTTTTTCCGCTCCGCTGCCCGCCTGTTCCAATTGAAGCACCACCTACCCCTCGCCCTCGACGCCAACCGCACGCTGCACACCATGGCTTACGACAAGGAACTCGAGCTCGCCCTGCTGGCCGTCCAGCGCGCCTCCATCCTCACCAAGAGCGTCTACTCGTCCCACAGCAAAGGCACCCTCACCAAGACGGACAGCTCGCCCGTCACCATTGGCGACTTTGGCGCCCAGGCCCTGATCATCGCCAGCATCAAGTCGGCCTTCCCCGACGATGAGGTCGTGGGCGAGGAGGACGCCGACGATCTGCGCAGCAACCCCGACCTGAAGAAGCTCGTCTGGGACCTCGTCCAGCAGGCCAAGCTCAGCGACGCCGCCTCCGAGGACAAGATTGGCGGGCCCATCAAGACCGCCGACGACATGCTCACAGCCCTCGACAGCGGCGCCAGCGAGGGCGGAAACAAGGGCCGCATCTGGGCCCTCGACCCCATCGACGGCACAAAGGGTTTCCTGCGCGGCGGCCAGTACGCCGTGTGTCTCGCCCTCATGGTCGACGGCGTGCCCACCGTCGGCGTCATCGGCTGCCCCAACCTGCCCATCGACGACAAAGCACCGCTGCACAGCAACATCGGCACCGACGCCGACGACAAGGAGGGCAAGGGCGTGCTGTTTGGCGCCGTCAAGGGCCAGGGCGCCACATCGCGCGCCCTCACAGCCGGCAAGCTCGAAGCCCCCACCACAATCCACATGTCGCCTCTCCCAGACGTCGCACAAGCCACCTTCTGCGAATCCGTCGAGGCCGGCCACAGCTCGCACGGCGACCAAGCCGACATTGCGAAGAAGCTAGGCATCACAAAGGACTCGGTGCGCATGGACTCGCAGGCAAAGTACTGCTCCATTGCCCGCGGCGCAGGCGATCTGTACCTGCGCCTACCCACCAGCAAGACGTACCAGGAGAAGATCTGGGACCACGCGGCGGGCGTCGTGCTGGTGCAGGAGGCTGGCGGCGAGGTCACGGATGCGTGGGGCAAGACGCTCAACTTTGGCATTGGGCGGACGCTCAAGGAGAACAAGGGTATTGTTGCTGCGCCCAAGGCGGTGCATGCTCAGGTGATTGACGTGGTCAAGGAGGTGTTGAGCGCGAAGAAGGATTGAGGAAGAAAAAAGACTGGGATTATGAGATGATGAAAATGTTATACCATATAGATAGTCTTGACTGCTACACAAGATAGTAATAGAAGCAAGCGAGTCAAAACGCCGCGACCTAGTTTTTCCTCGCTCGCGACAATGCAATGCTTTTCATACTTCGAACACCACAATGCTCCTACGCCTCAGCATCAACAGCGACCCCACCATTCTCATCGACATCGACATCCACATCCTCTGCATTCTCACCCTCAACCACACTCGCCTTAGCATCCTCCAGCGCCTGCTCCTCCTCCGCCTCCCGCTTCGCCTTATCCGCCACATGGTTGATAATCTCGGTATCCTTCTCGCCCCACAGCCTCAACAGCATAGCCTTGCGATCATCCTTATCGACCATCATGTTCGCGGACCCGGGGTGTCTCCACAGCGGGAGAACCATGCGGAAGGGGATATCCTGCGCGTCGTCCTTCTCGACGCGCACAAAGCAGCATCCAATGTCCATGGTTTGAAGCTGGTCGCCTACCTCGCCTAGGCCGTGTTCGCCTTCTTTGGGCAGCTTGGGGAACATCTCCGTGATGAGCTGCTTGAGCGTTGCTTTGCTCGTGCAGTTTACAATGCGCTTGCTGGCCCACGGTTCGAGGATCGAGATGCCCTCGGATTGCAGCCGCCACGGCGCGTGCATGTAGCTGGCGTCTTTGATCTTGTGCGCCACGAACATGACCACGCCGCAGTGGATGAACTTCATCCCGCGCTCTTTGTTGGCGTTGATGATGGTCTTGGCGAAGCCGGATGTGTAGTAGATCTTGTTCAACGACAGTCCCTCCTTGTTCTTGACCATGAAGCGGTCGCGGGGGAAGCGCTCGGAGATGCCGAAGAAGTCCAGGATCCTGGACACGGTTTCATCCGTGGGGGAGAGGTACTCGAAGTACTCCTTGTTCTGGTCCTGCTTCTCCGGCTTGAGCTTGGACACTTCCTTGCTGGGCGCGGGCGTTGTGGCTTCGGACGCAGGCGCTGTGGTGGCCTCTGCTGTGCCGTTCTCTGCTTCCTCGGTCTTGGACTTCTTGGGCGCTGCCGTCTCTTCGCTGTCTTCCGCCTTGCGCTTCAAGCTCTCCGTGTCCTTGGTAGCGTCAACTTCGATAATGTTCTCCTCGGGTGTGGGGATCGAGGTGTTGTCGGTTGTCTTCTCCTCCTGCTTCTTCGCCTTTGCTGCGTTCTCAGGGTTCTGGATCTGCGCAATCTTGATGTCGTCGAGCTTCTCGATGACCGCGATGAAGAAGCCACCAGTGTCCTGGAGATGCGGATACACGCGCATGCATCGCTCAAGCGGGATGCGTTCTTCAGGGTTCGCGGTGATGGGCGGGAAGCAGCCCTTGGAGATCTTCTGCGAGAACTGGCGCTCCGGCTCGTCGACCGCGTACTTGGCCTTGGCCTTCTCGAAAGCCTCCCAACTGGTGAACATGTGCGCGGTCTTGTCGTTGCTGCCAGTGACCGAGGAGGTGTCCAGGACCTTCCAGGAGTTCAAGCCCGGTCGGCGCTTCAGGTTGGGCAGGTGGTCGGGCATGTCGACGAGCTGGACCTTGGAGATGCCTCCGCAAGCCTCGATGGCAGCAGCGACAACGGCCTCGTTCTCGACGGGGTTCATGCTGCAGGTGGAGTAGACCATGCGTCCGCCCTTCTTCAGCATCTGCAGACCGCGGAAGAGAATGCGCAGCTGCAGGTTGTGGAGACCAAGGCCGTCCTTGGGGGTCCACTTCTGCCAGACGTTGGGGTTCTTGCGAGCTGTGCCGTCGCCGGAGCACGGCACATCGGCGAGGATGCGGTCGTACTTGAGGTATTGCTTCTTCTCGCCGAACTTGCTGGGGAGCTCGATGGAGGGGAAGATGGAGGCGTCGTGCTGGGTGACGATGAGGTTGGGGAAATTGAGGCGCTTGACCTGGTGGACTAGCATGCCGGCGCGCTTGTAGTCGGTGTCGTTTGCGATGAGCAGGCCAGTGGAGCGGCCGTCGTCGCTGTAGTCGCCGTCTGCGCCACTGCCCACGTCCTCGCCGTTGGCCGCCCTCCTGACGCGCTCCTCCTCGTCGCCGTGGATCATCTCGGCCAGCTGGGCAGACTTGCTGCCGGGCGCGGCGCACATGTCGAGCACGACCAGGCCCGGCTTGACGTCGAGGAAGTGGGGCGGGATCATGCTGACGACCTCCTGTCTGCTGATGTTGCCCGAGGCAGCCTCGGCGACAAGGAACTTCTGGAAGTTGGCGAAGGCGGCATGGCGGCGGATGACCTTCTTGTGCGTCTTCATGTGCCAGACGAGCTCGTCGGGGAAGGCATTGACGGGTTCGGGAGGGGGCACGGGCTTGCCCTCGAACGTCTGCGCCGAGATGGCGGGGATGTAGCGCTGCTTGAAGATCTCGCGCACGGCGAGGGCGTCGGACTTTGTGCCGGTGAAGCGGAAGCTGTTGGGCAGGTCCTGCTGGAGGGCCTTCCACATTTCCTCGAACTCGGCCTCGTCCATGAAGCCGCCCTTGCGGTAGTAGCTCTCGAACAGCTCGTTCTTGCGCTGGATCTCCGACCACGGCTCCGACCTGGTGTCGCGCGCGCCTCCACCGCCGCCGCGACCACCGCCTCTCTTACCACGACCACCGCGACCGCGGCCCTGCACGGAGATTAGACATTGGGCCACTGCACACGACGACTGCGAACACTTACACGACCACCGCCTCTTGCCATTGCTGCGATAGAGGGTGTTGTGTGTGAAGTTGATGGCGAAATACTTCCGCCGTCGCACGTTGTCGAGCTTCAGAGGTCGAAAAAGTTCGAGCTGCGCTGAGGGCTGGCTGCCGGCGGGGCTGGCCTAGCGCGTTCACGGTGGGGCTGGGCTGTCATTGGGCCAACAAGCGAGACAGGCACGACCCGCCCATCGAAAATTACAACTTCGACCGCTCGTTCAGACTTCAGCTTTCCTCGACAACCGACAAGCCGACTAACCACCAGCACAATGGCCCGCTCATCGTGAGTCTAGAAATCAACCTCCCTGCAAACACCTGCTAATCTTTTCAGCGTCCCCACCCAGAACGACATCGCCGTCCCCGAGTCGGTTCTGAAGAAGCAGAAGGCTTCCCAGAAGGCCACCGACAGCAAGGCTGCCGACCTCCAGAAGAAGCGCGAGGTACGATAATCAGTCTCCCCAGATCTGCGCAAGCGGTTAGGAGCATCACAGTTGGCTAAGACATACCTTAGGCCAACAAGCAGAAGCGCGAGACCATCTTCAAGCGCGCCGAGAAGTACCACCAGGAGTACGTCAAGGCTGAGCGCGACATCATCGAGGCCAAGCGCCAGGCCAAGAAGGACAACTCCCTCTTCGTCCCCGCCGAGTCCAAGCTCGCCTTCGTCGTCCGCATCAAGGGTATCAACAAGATCGACCCCAAGAAGCGCAAGACCCTCCAGCTCCTCCGTCTCCTCCAGATCAACAATGGTGTCTTCGTCCGCCTCACAAAGGCCACCACCGAGATGCTGAAGATCGTCGAGCCCTTCATCGCCTACGGCTACCCCAACCTGAAGACCGTCCGTGAGCTCGTCTACAAGCGCGGCTACGGAAAGGTCAACAAGCAGCGTCTGCCCATCACCGACAACGAGCTCATCGAGCAGAACCTCGGCCAGTACGGCATCGTCTGCGTTGAGGACCTCATCCACGAGATCTACACCGTCGGCCCCAACTTCAAGCAGGTCTCCAACTTCCTGTGGCCCTTCAAGCTGTCCTCGCCCACCGGTGGCTTCCGTCCCCGCAAGTTCAAGCACTTCATCGAGGGCGGTGACCTCGGCAACCGTGAGCACTTCATCAACGGCCTCGTCAAGCAGATGAACTAAGCGTTGCGCTCTGCGAATGCTAAAAGTTGTGCTTGCTTGTCATGGGTGGAGTAACGGTTACATTCCTACGATACCATGAAACACGACATCGTGGCGTCAAAATCCAGTCCGATTCTGCTGTTGGCGGACTGGATTGAGGGCAGGCCGAGCCACATGCAATGGTTAGCTTAGACAAGATCTTCCGCGGATCCGCGAAGAAGAATGCAAAAAGTTCATTCCACTGTATTTGAAAATCTATGTTCTGATTGAAATCACCACACACAACTCTTTATTCTATCGTCATCTTTCCGTCTGTCCATCACACAGCGTCCTTTTCCTCACAACACGTACAACCCAACAACCCCTCTTCCTCCTCCTTCTCTCCCACCACCGCCCAACCCGTCCGTCGCCACATCCGCCTCGCTTCAGTAATTCCAACGCGCTCAACGCGCCACTCTACCTCCCGTCCATCATCTACTGGCGTGCGCATACCCAGACAGCGTTTGAGTGCGTTCAACGGATTGGGACCGCGGCGGATGATGACTTTACACATTTGTTGCAGTTTTAGTTCTAATTACCTATAGGATTTGTGGGGTTTAATCTTTAGAAAGAGAGTGGTTGAGGAAGCGGGCTGGTGTCTCGCAGATGTGTTGATATGTTGTATGAAAGAGAAGTTGGCAGTCAATAAGTACACTGTGTAGCTAAAGCTAAAGGAAGGTGCAGGTGGAGATGCACAATGTCTTTGTTGCGAGATGTTGGGGTCTCTGGTCGATGGATGCATGGATAGCTGAGGTGAATGATGGGGGTGAGTGGGTTAAACGGTGTCAAGTTAGGTGAGTGGGCTTGCTTTGTTGCTCTGGTACTTGTACCGATGCTGGCTAGGAGACGAGAGGTATTGTACGGATTCACATCGTGTCGCAGCCAAAATAGAGGCAAAATATGACCATATCCTGCCTGCTAATTCTAGCTGGTATATAAGCGTATATTCTGTGACACATCGTCTCCGCTAATCGAGTCTTTAGACTTGTGAGTTGCTTTGTCAGTGTATACACAGTGCTCCATCGAAGCTACAAAACGATACAGTCCAGTGTGGTGTTCACAGTGCCTGATGTATTCATGGATCCATATCAGCATGCAGGTGTTGCCCCCATGCACTGCCCCGCAGCCGCCTTACGGCTGCCTGCCTTGCTCTTTCGCAAGGAAGAGCGCACAACTGTAACATTCTCCCAGCGACGATATCGAACGAATACGATTGTTACATCGGTTTTCCTGTTGCTCTACGCTACGCATCTGTCGGTGCGGTGCGCCTTGCGGGGTAAGGCTGAATGTGTGAAGCCTACAACTTGGCTGAGCCTTGTCAGCTCCTTCACGCCAGCAGTCCCGTTATCCCACCGTCCACAATATATATCCGGCTGCTCCTCCTTCGTAACACCTTTTCCACACCGATTAACATAACTTCGTCGCATAGTCAACGCTTGGCAGTAATTCTTACATTATGCGCTTGCTGCAGCACATGCCAGACGATGGCGGCTTCCGCCAAAGTTGTCAACAAACAAGTCAAGTTCACGCTCACTTTCAGGCGCTTACCCAAGAAGGTAGGAGTTAAACCTACACAGGTAATTGCTAGGCTCAAACAGGTAATCAAACAAGTCAAGTCGAGTCCTCAGAGCCCCACTTACTTGCTTCTTGACAACTGTGCCTTCCGCCTTGTTGAGCGTGTAGGCGACAATATCCCGCGCTATGCTATTCTTTCGCACACCTGGGGGCCAGACAGCGATGAAGTCACATTTAAGGATATCACGAAAGGCAGAGGAAAAAGCAAGCCAGGCTATCACAAGCTGACCTTCTGCAGCAAGCAAGCTGCTAAAGATGGCATCGAATTCTTTTGGGTAGACACCTGCTGCATTGACAAGACGAGCAGCGCAGAGTTGACGGAAGCCATCAACTCTATGTTCAAGTGGTATCAAAAGGCTGACAGATGCTACGCGTTACTCTCAGATGTTTCAACTGGCAGCTCGGCTTCGGAGATCACTCCAGAAGTATGGGGGTCGAAATTTCAAAGCAGCAGATGGTTCAAACGGGGTTGGACATTGCAAGAATTACTGGCTCCCGTGTTCGTCGACTTCTTCTCACAAGATGGAGAATGGATTGGGGATAAGACCTCGCTTCTGCAGGCTGTTCACGACGCGACACGTATTCCTGCTCAAGCACTTCAGGGTGGTGCTTTGTCGCAGTTCAGCACTGATGAGCGTATGTCGTGGACAGAGGGGCGCGAGACAACGCGCGAAGAAGATAGAGCGTACTCACTACTGGGCGTCTTCGATATCCACATGCCACTTATATATGGAGAGGGACAGCAGAAAGCTTTCGCACGTCTGCGAAGGGGAATCGAGGTGTCGCGGAGAGTGCAATCGCTCATCAAGCCGCCGTGGACTGTCCCTTTCCGACGCGACGACGACTTTGTCAATCGCGACAGCCTGGACAAGGTGTGTCGGATTTGTGCACAGCCCGCAGGTCGTGCGTCGCTGGTCGGACTTGGAGGCATTGGGTGAGTATTGCAGCATAGAGATAGCCAAGGAGTGCTGATTTCTGGCTTAGAAAATCGCAGATCGCCATCGAGTACGCCTACCGAGTCCGGGACCAGTCACCAGCGAAGTGGGTGTTTTGGGTGCATGCAGGAACACGAGCAAGGTTCGAAGACGAGTTTCGCAGGATCGCCGAGGCGATAAAGATGAACGGCTGGGATGATCCCAAAGTGAATGTTTTGAGGCTCGTACGCAACTGGCTGTGCAACGAGTCCAATGGAAAGTGGACGATGGTGGTCGACAACGCTGACGACGCGGACGTCTTCTTCAACAATACTTCGCAAAGCCGCTCAGGAAGCAGCTCAGATCAGCAAGTAGATCTCCTCTCGGACTACCTACCACAATCCCCAAACGGATCGATTCTGATCACTTCTTGAAGCCGAGCGGTTGCCCAGAAGCTCACAGGGTCCTACTCCAGCATCATCGAAGTCGATCCAATGGATGAGGAAGATGCGCTGATTCTTCTGGAGAAAAAGCTGGGCTCTCCTGTCGCTAGAGACGAGGCTGTCCAGTTAGTGCACACACTTGACTCCATACCTCTAGCACTCACACAGGCGGCCGTCTTCATTCGCCAGCGAGCGCCACGCATGAGCGTGTTAAGATACGTCCAGAAGGTTCGCAAGAGTGATCAGCACCAGGCTCGCTTGCTAGAGAAGGACGTAGGAGACAGTCGCAGAGATGGTCGGGCATCTCATTCAATCATTGCAACCTGGCAGATCTCATTCGAGCATATCCGAAAACACATGCCAACGGCTGCCCGTCTTCTGTCGCTGATGAGCATGTTTGATCGCCAGGGGATTCCCGAGTCGCCTTTGGAAGGCAAATACACAGTGGATGGGGATGGTGATATCTCGTTTGATGATGACATTCACACTCTTTCCAGCTTCTCTCTGATCAAGATGAACACAGACGGACGTGAGTTTGAGATGCACCAGCTGGTGCAGTTCTCGACAAAGAAGTGGCTAGAGCTACGCAACGAGCTAGAGGAGTGGAAAGGGATGTACGCAGCACTTATGGACGCCAGCTATCCAGTAGGGCGGCACGAGAACTGGCCGGTGTGTCGTGCGCTGTTCCCACACGCTCAGGTCATGTTGCACAGCCAGCCGAAAGATGCCGCGATGCTTCAGGCATGGGCATCAGTGCTGTTCAAGGCGTCGTGGTATGCAAGTGAAGTGGGACAGTACAACGAGGCGCTTGGGCTAGGTTCTACTGCGCTATTGGTCAGGGAGAGCGTCTTGGGAGCAGAGCACATAACCACAATGGACAGCCTCGACAGCCTTGGAGAAGTCTTGAATCAGCAAGGCCGGTATGACGAAGGGGAAAGAGTACACAAAAGAACACTGGAAACGAGACAAAGGGTGCTCGGAGATAATCATCCTGAGACACTGACCAGCATGTCTAACCTGGCGTCAACGCATTGGTATCAAGGGCGGTGGAAGGAAGCTGAAGGATTAGGGGTGCAAGTGGTAAACATAAGTAAGATGGTGCTTGGAGAAAGACCACCCTAACACACTAACCAGCATGTCCAACTTGGCGTCAACGTACAGGAAGCAGGGACAATGGAGGAAGGCCGAAGAGCTGGAAATAAAAGTAGGGGAGGTGCGGACAAGAGTGCTGGGCGAGGAACATTTAGCCACGTTAACTAGCAAAGCCAATCTGGCATCAACATACAGGGAGCAAGGACGGTGGAAAGAGGCTGAAGAGCTACAGGCGCAGGTAATAAAGACTCAGGAGATAGTGCTTGGCAAGGAGCATCCATCTACGCTTAATAGTATGGCCGGTCTAACAATGACGTATATGAATCAGATGCGGTGGGAGAATGCTGAAGAGTTAGGGATGCAAGTACTAAAGACTCGGGAAACAGTGCTAGGCAAGGAGCATCCATCTACGCTGCTCAGCATAGGCGATCTAGCAGTAATATACCGGGAGCAAGGACGGTGGAAGGAGGCTGAACAACTGCAGGTGCAAGTAACAGACGCTCAAAAGATAGTGCTAGGCCAGACTCATCATTCGACGCTGAATAGTATGTCTAGCCTGGCGTTAACATACAAAGAGCAAGGGCATCTTTACAAAGCGGAACAGTTGGAGCAGCAGGTAATGCAGACTCGGAAAACAATCCTAGGAAACGCCCATCCGGACACGCTCACCAGCATGAACAACCTAGCGTTTGTTCTGAAAGCACAAAACCGCATTGCGGAGGCTGTTGTGCTGTTAGACGAATGCTTGGTACTAGGAAAACCGGTCTTCGGTTCTGAACATCCTTATATTCTGTCCTCTGCCGAGGCTCTTTATCAATGGGTACAGGAGTGCAAGGTTGAGGACCACCAGACGCAAGGATGAGCCGAATAGAGGTTGCCTTCAGGCTCATGGAGCTCCAAACACCCATCAAGATATCAGAGTCTACCGCTCGCACCTCAGTCTGGACTATAGAAACACGCCGCCTTAGTCAGCCTCCTCGCAGCACGACAAGAACCGTCACCGTCAGCATCGTAGGAATTCGGACACCGCGAACATCGCAGACAAACTCGCGCATTCCTCAACAACTCTGACGGGGTGTATTTTCTTTGAAGGAAAGAAAAGGAGAGAGTGATCCACCTCTCCTTCGCCGGACTACGCCAACGCCAATGCCATCGCTCCAGCAAACACAGTTCAATCTCTATGGTCCCTAGCCGTACTCTGCATCCTGCCATCGCCAAGCTACCAAGCTATAGACAGACATAGCGTTCAAATGAAGAAAACTCGATCAAGTCGTAGCATCGAAAGAAATTCCACAGCACGACCGCAGTATCTGCGGTAGATTA
Organism: Ascochyta lentis; assembly: GCA_004011705.1. NCBI lineage: Eukaryota > Fungi > Ascomycota > Dothideomycetes > Pleosporales > Didymellaceae > Ascochyta > Ascochyta lentis. Next base: position 1,753,411 of record RZGK01000003.1, read on the forward strand.
AGTAGCTGCTAAACTGACAAGAACACTTCAACAAACAACGCCATCAGCCAGTCCAGCGGCCTCGATCGCTAGATGATGAACAGGATACTCAGCGCTGTATACTGAAATCACTCACTTCCCACCGTCCGTCCGAGCGTCGCAGAAGCATGTAGGAAACGGAGCCTCGCACCTCGCGCCGCAGCGTTCGTATCTCAGGATCTGCGAAGGTGTGGAAGCGTAGTACGTTTCCACGCCACGTGAGAAATTGGGATAGGTCTTTGATGAACGTTTGAAGTGCTTTTTTTTTGGACGCTCAGAGACGGCTGTATTAACATATCGTAGCATAGCATAGCATAGCATAGCATAGCATAGTACATCACATCCAGCATTGCGTTCGTTGAGTCTTTGAACTACTTACTCTGGCTATTCCTCTCCTTCCACACCATGGCAAGTATCGAGCTGAGAGACTGAAACGTATTGACTTTCATGTCCGTTGATTGATCTTTACCCCATTCCGTGAATTCGCTGGGGACAGATGATGGAAAAACCCTTGATTCTAGCCGGGATTTGTCGTGATTTACTACTTGCTCAACGACGATATAGATAAGTACTAACAACAAAAAAGGCGGTGCTGAGATCACAAAAGACTTTAAGCAACTTACTACAAAGTATGGTACCCCAGCTCGTACGTTTCGAGATAATTAAACTATAACCTTACTAACTCCGTAGATTCTAGGAGCTAGTTAACTCACTGCTATCTAACCACCACTAATTACCTAACATGTCCAACAACACAGCACTGTTTCTTTACATATAACCAGCAGTCGTCCAAACACAAGTAAAAACCTCCAGACTTAGTGTTGAAACAGGACTAACAGCTAATACAGCCTTTTTCTTAAGCAACACACCATTCTGATACCAGGCTACTCGCTTTGCTCTTCCCTCGATCATCGGAGTTCTAGGTGCTGGGTGGAAGATTGAAATCGTACAGCCATGTTGAGGTAGCAGCTAGAGGGTGTGGTGAGATTTGATTGAGTCGCTCATGATGTGTTGCTGGCTGCGTATAAATATTCCTAGAAGTCTGCGAGTAGATGGTGTCTTGGAATCAGGATTCGACAAGTGATGGTCTGTTTGCTTTGAGCGGTCTATGAGCGTAGTGTGGCGGTGTTCGACTAGAAGGTGGCGAGTTTAGTAGCTACGGAGTTTCGATGGATGTTTGGTTGCATGTGACGCGGTGGACAGCAGCTTTTGCAGAGAGACGATAGGAAACATGTGAAGGAAAAAAAAAGAAAAAGAGATACAGCGCTGTTCATGTAAAACCCAGCAGCTATAGTCACGGATACACTCAGATGTTCCTCGTGCGTTGATGCTGCAATTATTCCGTGTTTTGAAGAGGGAAGGGAAATGTCTAGACTACCATATATCTACTCATACACGGTTTGCGCAAACTCTAGCCCTAAACCTCTAACTGTATCCTAGTAGTGTCCTAGAATGACCTTTGCCTCTGCCTATCTCTCAAGCCGTTTGATCATGTGATGGCTTTTCACCACTTATTGTAATTCCTAGCCAACCAGCCCTGCAGCACGCCATGTTCCAAGTTTTCTAGACGTGGTACTGATCGCTAGTTAGGATCCAAGTCCCGCTGTTCTTCAAGTTGAGTTGGGGAACACAGAGACCCAGCGTGTGGCCTAGCAGATAGTTCAGGATGATGCTAACAGCTATGTCGCAAATGCTGTCGCAGAAGAGAACCCAATTGATGTCAAAAGCGAGGTAGTGTGGTGGATAGACGCCGAGATCAGATTTGGTGGCTGCGCTGTAAAAAGCGTGTTTGAGTTCTATCGAGGGTCAAGAACTTGTCGTGGTCAACGCGTGGAACCACATCGTCGGCTTGTGGGCCATTGATGTCAGGATAGTTTCCTCCCGCGCCTATCTCAAACAGCATGAGAGCTTCTACCGTTTGCTCGATCAGGTAGCACAACAGTATCAGTTTGCGGCGCTTGTGCTCTGGATTGCGGTTTGATAGCGAGGGAGTGTTTGCCTGGCATCATGTAAGTTGCATCATCTTCATCGAGAAAGCGAGCTGGAAGTACTCCACGTTTAACTCATCCATCATCGCACTCGAGGCTCCTTAGATACAATACCTAATTCGTATTGGTCTAGATTATCACATGGGGATGAGAGAAGCCGAACCCATGACTTTGTTCCCTGTACAAGTCAGCTCTATATCAAGGAATTTATGTGAGAAAACGAACTTCAGGAGCTTCATTGACCAAATCAAGACAACTTGACATTTCAACTAGACGGGCACCGCTTGAACGTGGGATTCTCATTTCATGTACAAATGCGACACGTTGTGTGCCAATTTATACTCTTGGAAGCAGAGCTTTCCCTTAGTCTAAATCCCACCGAAATGGAGGATTTCTACGCTCAGCCGGAATCGCAACTCCTGAAAAGTTTACAATTCCAATTACGCTAGGGAGGGAGCTCGGGGTACCGAGTCAGTGGTATGCGTGTGCTAGTCGTGTAGGTAATACAGTGACCAAGGCATTTGCGTCGACGACGACTGCTGTTCCGAGTAGGTACTTGCTATCCAGTCAGCACCAGCGTTCTCAACCCCACGTCCCAGCATGAAGTTTCCTAGCCCCCGCTGCTCGATATCAAAGTAAAGCGGTCTTAAGATAGCAGCTCTAACAGCTTGGGATGTAGCATGACGTTGCGATCTGTTCCCGTGATTTGGAGATGTCGTTTGCGTTGAATACTGCGTACCCAGAACGGCGTTACACAGTTCCAAATTCAAGCCAATCTGGAGTGTATGGACGGCAGGGGGAGGAAAAACTGCTTGGGTGGGGTGGAAAGTGTTTGGATATCGTATAGATAGATAGATGATAGATGATAGATGATAGATGATAGATGATAGATGATAGATGATAGATGATAGATGATAGATGATAGATGATAGATGATAGATGATAGATGATAGATGATAGATGATAGATGATAGATGATAGATGATAGATGATAGATGATGAATGATAGATGATAGATAGATGGATGATGAATGTATGCATTGCATTGCATTGCATTGCATTGCATTACATTGCATTGCATGATACGATATGATACGATATGATATGATATGATATGATATGATAGTATGCCTTCATCTGCGCCGTTACTCCGCCTACCCTACCCTACCCTCCCTGACCCTACCTAACCCTACCTAACCTGATCCGATACCTGCCTATCTGGCAGCCTACTCACGTGTCTAAGTAGCCGACTAACTGAATCAAAAGTCTAAAAGTGATGGTAGATAGATAGAAAAGAAAGAAAGAAAAAAAGACGGAACGGTCCATCCACGGTATTACTTCATCTCGATAGCACTCGCTGATCAACCCTACTGTCCCGATCCCTCCAACTCCACGACACCATGTACGACATCAGCAGTCGGCGTTGAAGCACCATCGACATCGTCCGCCGACTCGAGTACTTCATCTGTATCCACGTCTGCCTCCTCCCCTGTGTCGTGGTCGTCGCCGCTGAGCTCGGCTTCGTGGCTCTGCACCTGCACGACGGGCGCAGGGACGTAGGTGGGCGGGGGCGTGGTGTTTGTGCCCATGGCGACTGTATAGAGGTTGTGCATTTGCTGTTGCAGCAGCCACGTGCTTTGCTGTTGCTGCTGGAGCGCGACGGCGGTTACCCAGTCCGGGGTTGGGGGCGTGGCGCTTGTGTCTTCGGTCATGACGACGTGGGGTTCTGGATCGGTTTCATTTTGGAGGGATTCGTAGTGCGCTTCTTCGTCGTACTCGTCGTCGTCGTCGTTGTGGGTATCGTATGGGTGTGTGGCCCCGCCTGCAGAGATGATGGTCACGTTGCCGGTTTCTTCTTGGACGCCGAATTCTGTAGTTACGGTGATGCTGTCTGGGCTCGAGAGGGGGAGGTCTGCAAAAGACGAGGTCATGTACGTGGACATGTCGGGTATGGGTGCTGTGTCGACATTCTCCGTGTACAGCGCGGTGAAGAACTCGTTCATGGCGCCGGCGAGCTCGTCAGCCTGTCCGCGCTCGAGACGGTCTCGCTCGAGTTTGGCTTTCGCACGCAGCTCGGCGTCTCTCTTGGCTTTCAGCTCTGCTTCCAGACGACACTTTGCATGGACCGAGGGCTTGCGGGCGCAGGTTGGGCAGTGAAAGTTGACGGTGCAGAAGGTGCATGTACAGGATGGGTTGAGCGCCGAACATTGCTATGCCATGTCAGTGTATACCTTGTCACGTAGTAAGTAAACTCACATCACAAACCAGCACCGCGCACTCCGAGCACTCCTTGAGCATGGCCGGACACTGCGGCCTGTTGTCGCCCACTGGACGTGGATATTGGCAGAAGTAGGCCCCGCAGCCTTCCCACTGTACGGGGTGCCGCGGATTACACGGTAGCGGGGGCGGGTTTGATATGGAATTCGGTGGAGGAGCACGCGGCGAGTTCGACCAAGACACCGAGTTGCGGCTGCGGACGCCAGAGGCGCTGAGTGAACGCGGCCGAGACGAGCTGACGGGCACGAATGACAGCGAGCTGGTAAGCGTGAACGGATCAGGCGCTGTTGTGAGATTGAACGATGACGAGGCAGCCAGCTCGACCGGCGCCACGAGAACCTGCGACTGCGACATGGGCGTGCCCTCGGAGGACTCAGACTCGTTGTCGGCTGTTGAAGCTGCATCCCGTTGTGACGAAGCCGTCGGCGTGCGCTCCAAATCCTCGCCCGTGCGGTTGGGATTGAAGTCGGGTATCACCAGCCGCGGCGGCGGTTCCGTGTGTGCTCGAACGTGATCGCGCTCGGTGTGCAGTTCTCGGTAGCCACACTTGCGAACCTTCAAGGCGCCAAAGTCGTGCTCTTTGCATATCGGGTTCTTGCACGCCCGGCAGGATACCTTCCATCTGAAGCTCCTGTAGCAATCTGTGCAGAGCCCTCGCGGACATGTCTGTTGTTGGAGCTCGAGACTGTCCCTCTTCAGGTACTGTAGAATATCCACATCCTCGCCGAGGACGTACTCGTACAGGCCGTTGTTCTTGAGTTCGCGGATGTAGTCGACGGGTCTGAGCTGATGGGAGAAATCCGGATCCTCATACTGCTTGATGCGCGGTAGAGGAGCGGCACGGATCTTATCTGCGCCTCTCCCACCCAGACCCGTGCCCAGCACAGCGATGCCGCCTCCGCCCGAGAAGATGGGCTCGAGACAGCACCAGTGCATGTTCAGCTTGGGGGGGTCTCGATGGGCCGGCGGCCCAGGCAGTCCGTTGTTGAGCGTATCTTCCGAGTCGGACGAGTCGTCGTCGTCGTGCGCACTCTCATTCATGAGGTTGGGTGACCGCGTCGCGCCTGGCGCCCACCAGAACCGGTTCTTCTCGGCCGTGTCTTCCTGCGCCCTGTCTTCTAACGAGGTGTTGGAGGCAGATGCCTGTCCCAGCGCACCTCCCAATGTCATGCTGTTCCCAAACGCCAAATTCGTAAAGTGGCGTGTCTTTGCGCGCTTGCGGGGGATCGGGCGGTTGAAGGCGCAGCTCGCGCAGAGCGTCTTTCGACAGCCCATGCAGTGCATGCGCACGCTGCACGACTCGCAGCGCTCCAGGATGACGTCGTTGCACTGTGCGCAGTGGACGTCTTGGACAAACGTCGTGTGGCTCTTCCGGGCGTGTGCGGGCACATGCTTGCCCTCGCCTGCAAAGGGCCCGTCGTCGGTGCCCAGGGGCTCGCCGTCCTGGCCGTCCTCGGCAATCTCCCACAGGCGGCCGTCGTGGGGACCCAGGCGCTTTGTGCCGTCGACGGGCCCTATGCGGTTGCTGGAGCGCCAGAGGCGGTCAAAGGGGACCCAGACCTCCATGTTCTGCGGGGCGGCGCGTCCGGCGTGGTAGTCCTTCCGGCGGTAACAGCGGCCGCCGGGCGAGGGGCACCAGGCGGTGTCGGTCCATATGCCGAGGTGGTGGCAGATGTCGATGAGCTGGTGGGTGGGGTCCGAGTCGGAGTCGCGGCGGATGAGCGACGAGGGCAGGTAGGGGCGGCGGCGGTGGTGGCGGCAGCGGTAGGTGTAGAGGCTCTTGAGGGCGAGGTGGGTGCGGATCCACGGGGCGTCGTTGAGGGTGTAGGGCTCGAGGAAGGGGACGATGTGGTACTTGATGGAGACGTTCTTGCAGCCGCGGACGGACAGGTGCTGCAGGGTGTCGATGCGCGGGGCCAGGACGCAGCCGACGAGGGCGATGCCGGTGACGGCGGTGTTGCAGAGGTCGAGGCTGGTCAGGCGGGTGCCGTTGGGGGCGACGATTTGCTTGAGCAGGGCGTCGAACGAGTAGGCCTTGGACTGGCGGTCGCGGGCGTCGGGCGTCTCGTTGCCGGGCGAGCCGACGGCGACGGCGGGCTGGGGCAGGCGGAAGGAGAGCGTCTTCCAGGCCAGGGGGTAGTGGCGCAGGAAGAGGCGCAGGTGGCGGGACGTGTGGTAGAGGTCGAGGAGGGCGGGCGTGGGCAGCTGGGCGAGCAGCGACTCGAGGACGGGCGGGTAGGCGGTGACGACGGCCTCGAGCAGGCTGAGGGCGGGCGGCGGCGGCGTCGAGGCGGCGGCGGCGGCGGACGAGGGGCAGGCGGCGGCGGTGGAGGGGAGGGTGGAGGTGAAGGTGGCCATGGAAGCGCTCGCGGGCGTGTCTGTGGCGGCGGGTGGGGCGCGGTGGTGGCAGAGGGCAGTCGGGGGCGGGTCGAGGGCCATGCTGGGGGCGGCAGGCAGGAGGCAGCGTCGACGAGGGCGAGGGCGAGAGGGTCAGCCAGAGGGCTGCCTACGAGGGCGTCTTCGCGGTGGAGGGAGCAGGGGGACATGCACGGCCGACGGCAGGCATCACGGGACGCGCAGAGGCACAGAGGCACAGGCAGGGCAGGGCGGGCAGGGCAGGGCGGGCAGGGCAGGGCGGGCAGAGGCAGAGGCAGAGGCAGAGGCACAGACAGGCACAAGCACAGACGGGCACGAGCACAGACGAGGCACGGCGGGGCGTCTGCAGCGCCAGTCGGCGAGAACGAGGGCAGGCGAGCGTGGAGAGAGAGGAGGGGGGGAGAGAGAGAGAGACAGAGAGACAGAGACAGAGAGACAGAGACAGAGAGACAGAGACAGAGAGACAGAGGCAGAGAGACAGAGGCAGAGAGGTGGAGCGTGGTCGTGTGCTGTCTGCCGCAGCCGCTGTCTCTGCCTCGCTCACCTCGACGGCCACTGGTCCACCCGCTTGCTGTAGATCACCACGTCCAGCCCGTCTGTCCAGTGTCCACCATCCAGTCCAGCCAAGCATGTAGAGAACAAAGTGACTTGCCATCCAACACTGCCTCCCTCCACCCCTCACCACCCACCACCCACCACTGCACCTCGCCAACCCCAAACCACCAACTCGTCTCGACACGCCCACGCTGAGACGGCTAGCGTTAGCCCTCGATTCAGCCTCCAACACGTCCGCAAAGGGAAGCTCCGTGTACCGTCTTGTCCTGCAACGGGGCGGCCTATCAAACGCCAGCACCGCGCCAGTCCCACTTTAGCCAAGCGCCGCGCCAGCAGCCTTGCCCTCGCGCTTCTCCGCGGCGCCCTACCCACTCACGTGACACTGTAGTACCGTAGTACGGATACGCTGGACCCACTGTGCCTCCCATCACATCACATCACCACACAAGAAGAGAAGAACAGAATAGGTGCAAAGTAGGCAGCAACGTGCTGTGCTGAATGAGACGCTTGCGTGTTCCCTATCACCAGCTTGTCGATTGATCCATCGACTGATTGCTTGATGGATTCGCCAAGACAAACGCGTTCCAGACTTACTAGGTAGACGAGAACGCCCGTGTACTTTGCATGTACGTACGCCTACCTCGCACCCATAATGCTCCGCCCCAAACGCCTTGCTAAAATCTGCCGAATGCAGGAATACTGCGCGTGATACCTTGTGAAGATCGTGATCCTCCTGCTGATCACGTTGTGTTGCAGCTCTTACCACTGCCTGATATGGAGATAAAGCAGCACTGCCTGGTGTGGAGATGGAGCAGCACTGCCTGGTGTGGAGATGGAGCAGCACTAAAACACCCAATGCCCCTCTGTATCCCTATCCTCCAGCCCATCAAACAACACCATATCCCAATCCAAGTCCCTCGAATACCCCTCCTCAGCCGGCGGCCACAGCGCATTACTGACAAACGAAAAAACGGGGAGATGGTGTCCCGTAGCGTTCATCTTCCTGCCCGTATCCGAGTCGAGATCGAACAGCGGGCGGACAGGCAACTTCCTGTACTCCAGATCCACGGTGCCGAAGAAGGGGATCGTGATGCGCGATTTCCCCGCTGTCGCCTGTCGGCTGGGGTCGAGCGAGGAGAGCATCTTCTTCAGCACCACGGCGCTGCGAGCTGCGATCTTCTCGCGCGAGCTGGCTTTGGCGAGCTTTTCCATCTCGCCAATCAGACGGCAGATCATGGCGAAGTCGGTTCCTTTGCTCTTTTGCACTTCGCTCTTCTCTTTCATCGCTAGCTCGATGACAATGTCGAGCGTGAGCGTTACCGCTGCGATGAAGACGCCAATCTCCCCGAACCGGCAGCAGGCTTGCGTGATGCTGGCGTTGCGCAGCGCGAACCATCGCATCAGCACGTTGCGGCTGGCTTGCAGCGCTGTCACTTTCGAGAACCCGTACCGGCTTTCGTGCGGCGCCCGGAGCAGGTAGGGCAGGTGGATGAAGATCTTTAGCTCAAAGTGCCACATCTGCACTATGAGTCGCTCGAGGGCTGCAAACGACTCGGGCGATCGTGCTGTCGATGGGATGTTGGGCACGTCCCAAAAGTCTGGAGGCAAATCGCGCATGTTGGACTCCAGCCTTTCGTCGAGTGACAGTGCCTTCGCGTACGATTGCGGTGTGACGTCGCGGTCCAGGTCGGCCACCTCCCGGGTCATCGCATTGATTCTGGCTCGGTGGATGAGATGCAGATCCGCGTCGTCGGAAACGGGCACGTCGTCTGCTCCAAAGGGGAGCCGGAGGTGAAGCCCCAAGTACCGGTCGAGGTCGACAAAGTGACGCCACAGAGTTTTCGCGTTGCTGACGGCTGCTATCGGTGGGTTCAGATCAGGCTGTGTTACGATCCGGTGGAAGCCCATGAGGTGCGCCAGATTCATCGCTCGCCGCACAACGAGCCAAGCCTGGCGGAGCTGGGCGCTGTTCATGTGGTAGACGGCGAGCAACATGAGGCACTCCAGACCGTGTAGCGTGAGCATGTTCTCATCCGCGTTGGTAATCAGCGTGTTGACCGTGCTCACGTAGTTCTGCATCGTAGCGTCCAACGACCATATATTCGCAAGACGAGACACCTCGAACTCGGGCGGCAGGGAGTTGATGCATATCGCCAGGTGGAGGAGCGTTCGTGCTACAATAATCGAGCGTTCCTGGGCCACGGCAGCCATGTCCAGTGCATACGACTGCTCGTCTCGGTTGACGTAAATGTCCCGAGACGCACTGTAGATACCATTCAGGATCATCCACCCATTAGACGACTCGAAGATGATGTCGGCATCGTGCTGCGAGGGCAACAGCGCCGCCAAAGACTTGTGGATCGCATCGCAGCTCGAAGGGTGCGTGTTCTTTGGTTGGTCGGCTAGCGTGCGGATGGATGGTGCAGACGTCCATGTCTGAGCACCGAGCTATCCGCCAGTAAGCTTGATAGAGAGACGACACCGAAGACGTAAACTCACGATCCCTTCTCCAATAGACGACACGCTCTGCTCGTCGCTTGACATCATGGCCAAAGATCGCTTAGACTGGGTATCGGACGAGTCTACCAACGTAGGGCTTCGCGGCATCTCCAAAGGCTCGGTAGCCGAGCTCTTACGACAGACGAATCTTTCAAAGAGTTGCTCAAGCTTCCCTAGCCGTTCTCCGACGTGTAGCTGGCACGGGTTCTCCTGACCCAGCCGGTCCGCTCCGGAGTTGCTCATACTCGAGTAAATACTCATGTCCGTCTGGCTGGAGTTCTCCTGCGTCTTTCTTTTCTTACCTTGCATCTACAGTTAGTATCTTTCCGAAATCGTACGGCAGGACTCTTGGTCTCGTTCTTACATTCCCAACATGCCCGTTTTAGACCTTTCAGCGGCCGCTTATTTCCGATGTACGTTGGAGGGCATTTGCGCTCCATTATGCTTTAAACAAGCTTGTGTTGGAGTCCAAGTCCTGCAAACCACCAAATCACGCTTGCAGATCGATGCATGTTAGGTGTGAGGAGACATGTCGCTTTCATAGTGGGGTGAGTGTCGTGAATGGCAAATGCTGAGGTAGGCAAGTGTGGAGATGGCCTGTCAGGTTTCGCCCGAGACCTCGTCCGTACTCCCACCAACTTGGCACCTTCTACCAAAACGGCTGCCGTAATAAGACCCGCCGTGAATATTGGGTAATCTTAGCGCGACAACATCGCCTCGGCCCATTGCACAACCCCAGTACCCCGTTACGGTGGCATCAAGTTATTAACCCTCCTTTCCAACAGAGTATGCTCTACCTACCTTCCAAGACTCCAGAGTTTCAGCGGAATGCCCATCGACAATCTTTACCTCTGTCCTTGCGATGGCGTTCGGCCTGGAGTAATAAAACCCCCGGTCAGGCCTGTGCCACGCGGTCCGGCTTTTGCTTACACCAGTTAAATCCGGTCGCACGAAGCGTACTTATCAAGCCAACCGGCTGCGGAAGCTCGCCGCAAAGCGTGCACGCCTCTACATGACCAAGATGACTGTCAAGAAAATAATTTTGTCAGGCGTCACAGGTCGCATTGGAAAGCAGGTTCTTGATCACGCGCTCCAAAACCCAACAATCATCGGTCATCGCTCTGTCTCGGCGTCCCCTGCCTGATCTCGTACAGCATGCCAAGGTGCACGTGTTGATATTGCAAGACTTCAAGGTCTATTCAGAAGAGGTGGTCGCAGAGTTAGTCGGTGCCGATGGCTGTATCTGGTAGGTAGTCTGCTCCGTGTAATGCAGCAACGCAGCGCTGATGTTGCAAGGTGCATGACGACGACTGCTGGAGAATCCGTCTTGGAGCTGGAGTATCCAAGAGCTTTCGCAGACGCCATGGCACCGAGTCTCGCTAGTCATGGCAAGCCATTCAGATACCTGCATCTAAGCGGTGCCTTGGTCGAGCGGGATCAGAACAAATCGCTGTGGATGAAAGGATCCGTGAGAAAGACAAAGGCATGTACGATTGGCTCAAGCAGGCCCGTGTAATAGCATGTACGAGGCCTTGCAGCGCTAATTTGTTGCATGGCAATGAGCAGCTCCTACTTCCTGCGACGCTGTTACGAAGAGGCCAAGAGCTGGCCAGGTTGCAGGGCTAGATTGGAGTCGCTGAACGCGCAAGACTGACAAGGAGCATGTTGAACAGACGAGATTTTGGTAGTGACGCTGGGTCGAAATTCATTCTTCTCTCGGTATATTGGAGATGGCGACGCTGCGATCCTGGTATCTTCTCCTAACGCCGTGACAATGCAAGTGCCCCATACATGCTCATGCGTACATATCGTCGTACTCCTCTTCATCGTCCTCGACAGGCGGCGGAGGTGGCTGCTTCTTCTTGAGCAGCTCCTTGCGATCGAGCGGACAAGTCGAGTTTAGCTTGAGCCAGGGCCGTATGCAGTCCAGGTCAAAGAAGTGATCCTTGTGGCAGGGCAATTGCACTACCAGCGGGTAGTCGTCTGTCCGCGCCCCGAGTCAGCCAAGCTTGCAACCCCTCAGGCTGCATTCATTACTCACCTTCCAGGAATGGATTGACACAGATGGGACATGTATCTGTAGGCTTGAGCGACTTGTTGGGCACCCTCTCGAGCTCGTCCAGGAAACTGTCTGGACAGCCCTTGAGCTCCGAGGGCGGGTCATCCGCGTTCTGGCGCAGCACCTCGATCATGTTGGCCAGCAAGTCGTTCTCCCCACTGCTGTCCTCGTCCGCGGGTCGTCCGCGCATCATCTCAAAGGCATTGGCAAGCAGGCGGAATGCCGCCGCCATGTTCTCCGGCTGGGGCAGAGCGTTAGCATTGGTGTGCGCATCTGGGTCTGACGTGTCGACGAGCTCGAGCTGGGAGAAGAAGGTGGACAGATCAGGCCGGCGGGGCGCATGCTGCGCCGTCTCGTCTTTGGCAGAGATGTTGTGCTCGACTGCAACAAGTCAGTAGCTGTGCGGCTTTGCCATGGATGGTGCAGGCATCACCTTCGTAGCCAGACATGTTTGCGGTAATGTTGCGTGGAGATGCTCGAAAGTTGCCCCAGATATTGTACGAAGCCGCGCAGAGAACGCGTCGTCATCCGGTGCCTGTCGGAATCAGCTCGGAACACGCCATGGACTAGCGCGGGGTTCGAGCACAGCCACAGCACGCCACAGCACGCCACAGCACGCCACAGCACGCCACAGTCCAACACCAAGCTTTGTCAAGCAACACACCACGCGCGGCAAACGCGACGCTTCAGGGACACAAGCCTGTACGGTCGCATACGCTAGACGTTGTGTGGCTGCTCAGCGCAACGGCAACACGCCAGCCTGTGCATCAGCTGCATCGCTGCACACCCATCGCTGCACTCTCACTTGCACTGGTCTGGTGTGAGGGGCGAAATCAAAAGAAGAAGCACCATCATCAATAATGACAGACACACCCCATCGAGTCGGTAGACGTGTTTTCAGGAAGTCGAAATAACACATATCGTTGTTGTCACAGGGTTCGTGGATCGGCTCCACCGGATCCAGACTGCTGCACAGCCACTCATGGGCTTTTCGTCATTCGTCCCGCGCACTCGAGTAGTGCGCACACCTCCTGGAATGCTGGAAACGCTCGAGACGCCTCCAAAGGGGGCAGTGTATTCGGCGGCGAAGTACTGATCGTGAACAAAAGGCACACGAGGCCGACGCTGTGAGACAGCAACGCCTCACCAGCTCATCTGCAGATAAGCGCCTCATTCGCGCCCTTCATTCACAGCCCGCCACAAAGCCCAACCTGCGTCTGTCACCGCCTCCACTGAAAGCCCTCTCAACAACCTCCACAAACCATCCATGTCGCTGCTCGTCATGTCTACTACACCCACTTCGACAATGGACAGATTGTCGCCAGGATGGATCAGCCGCTCCTTCTCACGGCGGAAGAAGTCGCCAGATTCAAGACCAACCACACCAAGCAGCCAGCCCTCGCCACAGGCATCGCGCAGATCCAGTAACAGCAACAGTTCCAGACGGTCAAGCAAATCTGGGAGCCGGACAATCCGCGGCATGGTAAACAGGATACGCTCAGCATCAAACGCCAGCATACCCAAAGACCGGAACCAAGAGCTGGACTTCAAAGAGGTTGATGACTGGTTTACCGGATACCAGAGATACAACCAGTTCGTGACGACGAAGATCTCACCTGAGCAATCCTACACATCTCCGGAGTTCGTCAAGGCCTCGAAACAGTTGACAAAGAACTGCGGTGGCAACTTCATCCACGGCCTCCCAGAAGCCCTGTTCGACTACTCCCTTCTCTGGTGCCCAGCCGATGCATCCACAGCCAGAAACGAAAACGAGCCTTCCTGGAGCTGGACCTCACACGCCGGTCGTGTAAACTTCCCCTTCGACCCCACCAGCTGCCCAGACACATACACCACGCCACGCAGCACAGGCGAAACCTTCATCTCAGAAATTCAAAACTTCCACATCGGACCCACCTCCACACCCTACACCATCCGGCGCGACAAACACAGCGCCCTACGCATCCGCTACCCACCCTACTTCCACGCCCCCCGAGGCAGCGACCCGACAACCGAAAGCGCCACGCTCCGCTTCACCGCGCAAACCATCCCAGCCGCAAACTTCACAGCCTCGCAACTCCACTACCAAGGCTCCGAAATCCCCTGCTCGCAACTCCTCTCCCCAACCGCCCACCACTGCGGCGTCCTCATGACCCACGAAACCCCCCTCTCAACCCCACACTACCACGGACCCTACGAGTTCCTCCTCTTAAGCCGCAACAAACGCATCGCCCCCGCAGAACACACGCGGAACCCGCAAACCACCACCATGCACCCGCCGGGGACGCCGATCTGGGACGGAGCGGGCTTCGTGTGGGACGAGGAGGTAGTTGATTTCGACGACGACGTGTTCAAGGCGGGCGAGTGGTGCGTGCTGAATGTTTTGCTGGTTCGGTGGGATGAGGCGCGCGGTAGTGCGGAGCGCGTTGCTGTCGGTAGGATGCATGTTGATGTGTGGAATTCTTTGGGGCCCGTGAGGAAGGAGATTGTGTTGTCTTGAGCGTGCGTGCGTGTATTGGGTTAGCTTTTTGCACGACTTTGTCTCGATTCGCGGGGTCGTTTCGTGGGTTGTTTTTCATTAGATGTAGATGGCATCGGGTAGTCACAAATATTTCACAAAGTGTTCTTTCTGTATACTCGGAGATTGATCTCAATGACAGTGTTCTGGTAGTGAGGATGTGCTGCATACGTTTGGCACGACAAGTAATTTTATTTGACCAAAGGTAATAATAGTGCACCAATCTTTTTCTTCAGCCCCCGCATAGAAATCAACATCTATTATCCAGCCTACGTACCCTAATCATTTTCACACCGACACCAGTATTCAAAACTGCCGTTGAAGTGCGAAAAAGGTTCGAGCTCGACGAAAAACCATCGCAATCATACAAACACCTCACTCACCTCCCACACTTCTTGTCCCCTTCCTCCCCTCCTCGAGCCTCTCAACCGCTTGATCAATCTTCTTAAAGCTCCAACTGGACCAAAAACTCGGATAACAAAACGGCCTCAAATCGAAACGATTATCGTCGGGGGAATAGTCCTCCATGTGCAGACTCGGCGTGATGGTCGTCATCTTGTGTCGGTTGATGGCCCAGAAGTGGTAGAAGCGCTTGACTTTATCAGCGACGACGCGCGGCTCGTGGACGTCTTTCCATTCGTGCACGAGCCGCTGGAACATGCCGTAGGGCCCCAGTTTCTGCGATTTGCGCAGGCGCCCGAAGATGGAGAGTTCGGCGTAGGACATGCCCATGTCCACTTCGTCGGATTGCGTGTAGTCGGCGGTAAGGGGTTCGAGTTCGGCGGTGGGGGTTGCGTCGAGAAATTCGCGCAGGATGGGGAGTGAGAGGTGGGTTTCTGCCCAGGCGATGAAGCGCTTTAGGTCCGTTTTGGAGATGCCGCCGATGGGGTTGATGTCGGCGGAGGAGCAGTCATATTTTGTGAAGTAGCCGCGGAGCGCTTCGTCGACGTTGGCGGAACCTAGGACGAGTAGAGAGCCACCGTTGGGTCGCTGCCGGATGGTGGGTAGGAGCTGGGCGAAAACGTAGCTGAGCACCATGCGCGAGCGGGCTTGAATGTTCTGGAGTGCTAGATTCTCGGCTTGGGTGCCGCCGTGGACTTTGAAGTTGGGCTCGTGACCTGTGGCTTGCGTGAGAACACCTTTGAATGCGTTGAAGATCAAGTCAATATCCAAGTCTGTGTGTTGTGCGCCGATATCGTGAGACAGCCGTTCGGCTCGGCTCCGCGTTTCCTTGGAGGATTGTTGCGACATGCCCATGAAGACAGAGGAGAAGACCTTGGAGCAGAGTTCTTGGGGAGACTTTGGAAGCCAGCCTTCTGCTTCACCGGGTCCTGCGATGCGCTGGATGTCGGCTTTGACTTGAGCGTTGCCTGCCTGAAGCGCTTCGAATGCGACGTTGCACATGCCAAAGACAAGTACTGCCGTTGAGCAGCTGTCAATCCCACCGGATAGCGGAATCAGGTAGCCTGCTTGGTTGGAACGGCGGAGGTAGTCCCACAGGAAGCATGACCCGCTCAGGTAGATCTCCTCTTCCGGTGCATGGATCTTCAGCTCCTGACG
This sequence comes from Ascochyta lentis, assembly GCA_004011705.1. NCBI lineage: Eukaryota > Fungi > Ascomycota > Dothideomycetes > Pleosporales > Didymellaceae > Ascochyta > Ascochyta lentis. The sequence continues at coordinate 1,769,258 of RZGK01000003.1, forward strand.
AGGACTTGGCGCAAGGTCAGGGTCATACTCATCCTCATTCTTGCCGATGTGAAAGTGAGTCTCGACACGCTCGTACGTAGGTGCAGTAAGAGCTTGGATGCCCCTCGATGGTGTGCAGCGGTAGGACCTGACGTCTTCAATATCAACCGTGGCAACGCAGACCTCGACATCGTTGAGACTGAACTGCGACGTTTGCTGAACAATCTCACCGTTGATGATGATCATTGCGCATCCATCGTAGTATAGTCGGTCACCGTCCATACCCTGCTGGTTGGAGTAGAGATAGACGCCGCCAGACTTGCGTGTCGCCTCTTGAATGAGGCTGATTCTCGTGTTGAGTTTCCTGAGAGAGTGGTGAGAGCCGCTAGAGTTGGTGACGACCTCGACACCATTCAAAGCCATTGCCAGATGCGGGGATAGTGGCGTGAAGAGCTCCTCGCAGGTCTCCATGCCGATACAGGTGTCGGGTGTTGAGAGCACCATGTCTCCGATTGGGACCTTGGTCGAACCCTGTATCTTTTGGATGAACTGAGGCAGGTAGTACTCTTCATGGTGCTGTGGGCGGTTCCATGGGATGAAGTGTCTCATCTCCCTGTAGTTGCCGTCGTTTGCGAGGTAAAGCTTGGGCCGAATGAACAAGATCTTGCCGTCCAGGATGATGACACGGCAGTTGTATCTGTTGTTGCGGTGCATGATGGGCATGCCAATGTCGGCAATGATGCCGTGTATGGACTCATCTTGCAGGATGATGGCTAGCTGCTCCCAAGCATGGAGGAACGTATCGCCCTCGAGGAAGTGGTCCAGCAGGCCATAGCCAGTGATTTCAAGTCTTTGAGCCGTCAGTGTTGGCCTCGTGGCATTGCGACGAATAGCCTACTCTGGTCCCTGGAGACGATCAGTAGGTGTTTGGGTGAGTAGGTTGTATTTGGGTCCAACCTACTGTGCGAAAACCTGCACCACGCTCCTTTGCGATTTGGATGCTCTCTAGGATTCTCTTGCGGTTGCCCTCCCAGTCAAGCACCCATTGGTTCAGATTACAGCATGCAAACGTCAGAAGTCGACCTGTGTGAATCACGAGTCAGAACGGAGACAAGCGCCAGCTCCAGCAAGCCACTGGCCTACGTACCCATGGTGAGCGTGCCTGGTGGTCAGTGTGTGATGTGAAATTCCAAGCTCGGATTGGGAAGGTGGTAGCTGCAATGGTCGAGCTCTCTGTGCAGGCGTAACGGGATAGGCGGGGTGGTACGCAGCTGCCCCGTGCGGCAAGCGACAAGCGGCAGGAGGCAAGCGACAGATCTCTTGGCGTTGAACGGCAACTACGATCTACAGCGAGCGCACATGGGTGGCGATAGTCCGTGGTCCATGATCGATAGTCGATAGTGGTTAGTCGTTAGTCAGGAGGAGGTCTGGAGCAGGAGGGTCCGGTGTACGGTAGGTAGCGTCGACTAGTTTGCGCAGTGTGTCGGTGTGCAGTCCGCCATGTACATTTGCGCACTGTGCAGGTCTTTCTGTCTTTCTGTCTTTCTGTCTTTCTGTCTTTCTGTCTTTCTGTCTTTCTGTCTTTCTGTCTTTCTGTCTTTCTGTCTTTCTGTCTTTCTGTCTTTCTGTCTTTCTGTCTTTCTGTCTTTCTGTCTTTCTGTCTTTCTGTCTTTCTGTCTTTCTGTCTTTCTGTCTTTCTGTCTTTCTGTCTTTCTGTCTTTCTGTCTTTCTGTCTTTCTGTCTTTCTGTCTTTCTGTCTTTGTGTGTGGGAGATGCCATGACTCTCTTCAGCTTTAGAAGTGAGCCATGGTTGCACAGCGTCTGCCGTGTGATGGTGTGAGGGTGTGAGGGTGTGAGGGTGTGACGTGTTGTATTTCTTGCTATATCTCTGGTTGTTGTATGTATTGTTGTATTTATTGTTGTCTTCCTTGCTATATCTCTGGCGTGAGGCGAGCGCACCTGTGTGGTTCGTTCCTGGCTGAGATGCTAGGCCGTGCCCTAACCCAGGCGTGCTCAGGTGCTGCGACTGGCCAGGGCGTAGTCAGGCACTCTTGTACGCGGAGTCGCGGACAAGGCTGTGATTTGTGTGCTCCGCCCCACTCTCCGCTCCACTAGGGCAGACCCTGCGTCCTGCGTCGTGCGTCCGAGTGCCTGCTTGGGCTGCTGGCTGCTGGCCTGCCGGGCACCTGTCACTTCGCACGGCGACGTCTCCCAGCGACGCTGTCCAAAGCAAACCGTCGTTCTGGCGGCACCTAGCTCACGCACAGAGCATGGTCCACCGCTTCTGGCCACTGCCCTCCTCCACCGCCTAGCTTTGCATGACTTGACCTGCAACACGCGTGCTCTGCCATGTTCCCCCACGATCCCGCGAGCGCTCGCCTTTCGGGTTCGCAGCCAAAGTCGCGAAAGAAGACAATGGAGCACCCGGAGCTCGCAAAGGAGCGCGAGTTCTACCGGTACCCTGCGCACACCTGGTCCGTCTGCCCTTGTCATGGCTAACCTCCCGTCTCAGGTACTATCCCCAGCGCACTACTTCCAACGAGCGTCTTAGCCGCCAGCCCTCGCCCACACATACACACACACAGACACACGCCCACACACACACAAAGACACACGCCCACACACACCCAAAGACACACGCCCACACACACCCAAAGACACACGCCCACACACACCCACACGCCCAGACACACCCACACGCCCAGACACACCCACCCACGCATACGCCGCTCCATGCTCACGACTCCCCGCCACTACCCCTTCCCCCCAGCCATGGACTTGGAATCGCCGTCGAGGGCGTCCCGCAGCCCTCCGAGGACAAGGCCTTGACCGCCTTCGCCCAGCTGGGAGCCCTGCGTCTCAACGCCCGCAGGTGTCTCATTTCCTTCTTCGACCGCCGCAACTGCTACATTCTAGCCGAGGCGACCAGGACCACGTCGCTTCACACCGGCCAGCCAGAGTTCAGCGAGGACAGCCTGCACTGGGGAAACACAATCTTCCCCAAGGAAAACAGCATCTGCTACTACACCGTCAACCTGACCACCGACCGCCCTGGCCTGCCCTTCGACGACTCCAGCAGCATTCCTTCCCTCGTCATCAACGACCTGGCCGCAGACCGCCGTTTCCACACCTATCCCTCCGTCACAGGCTTTCCCAACTCACGCTTCTATGCAGGCGTGCCCATCCGCAGCCCGAGCGGCCACAACATTGGCACCTACTGTGTTCTCGACGACAGGCCCCGCCATGGCCTCTCCGCACATCAGCTCGACTTTCTCAAGGACATGGCAGGCACAGTCATGCGACACCTGGAGATGACACGGGCAACCGAGGACCACCGCAGGGGAAAGATCATGGTCAAGAGCTTGGGATCTTTTGCAGAAGGCAAGAGCGGGCTGGAGGACTGGTGGCATGACCCCTGGGACACGCCGCTGTCCGCTGGCTTGTCCGAGACACCCCTTCAACGACAACGACCAGCTGCGCCGTCCAACGCTGACAAGGAGCCCTTCGTCATGGACGGGAACGATAGTGCCATTTCAAGCATCAAGAGCTCCGTAAACACAGACACCTCCAGCCTTCGCCCCATGAGCAACGTCGTTACGCCTGCTTCGGAACTCGGCCCGGAACTGCGAGTACCAGAGACAGCGACCAAGACGTCGTCTTCTTCGCAGAACGATCAGAAAAGCAAGATTGCACCCGAGGTCCAAGCGGCTTTTAGCAGGGCTTCAAACATGATTGTCGATGCGATTGAGGCGGACGGCGTTGCCTTCTTCGACGCCAAGATCAGTACCTTTGGCGGGCTTGTAGACGACGACTTCTTCTCTGAGCAGCTGCCAGAACCCGACAAGCCCTGTGTTCTTCTGGGCTCCGCCTTGGGCAAAAACAACAAAGACGCAGCAAGAGCCTCTGACATGCACTACGCAATGTCCGAAAGCGTGCTGCGACACTTGCTTCGCTCCTACTCACATGGCCAGATCTTCAACTTCGATGACGATGCCACTACTCCAGCAATCAACTCTCCCTCAGCAAACGGGGAGGTGGAGGTGTCAGACGGCTTTCCGTTCAACGTCTCACGAAAGTCCGAGTCTACCAGAAGCCAGGACGATGAGAATTTCCTTCGGAGCGCGTTTCCAAAGGCAAAGAGCTTGGTGCTATACCCTTTGTGGGACTCACATCGCGACCGATGGTATGCTAGCGCCGTCATCTGGAGCTCCGACCCTATGCGTGTCTTTACCAGCGAACAGGAGCTGAGTTTCCTTGCTGCATTCAGCAACTCTGTAATGGCCGAGGTAGCACGGCTGGATACCAAACTAGCCGATGCTGCAAAGGCCGACTTCATCTCCTCCATCAGCCACGAGCTTCGTTCTCCACTTCACGGTATTCTAGGCATGATCGATTTGCTCAAAGACACGGCCATCGACAGCCAGCAGAACAGCCATGTGCAGACGATTGAAACGTGTGGAAAAACGTTGCTAGAAACCATCAACCACGTGCTGGACTTTGCCAAGATCAACAACCTCACACGGGGAACATCGAAAAAGTCAAAGAAACGTACGCAGAGCAGCAAACACATCATCAGTCCTGGACAAGGTCACACAAACGATATCATGACTTTGATCAACGACGTTGATATGAGCGTTCTCGCAGAAGACGTCGTCGAGAGTGTTTTCGCTGGCTACACGTATGCAAAAACGTCTGCTCAAACATATGAGCTCCATTATCACAAGGCCGAAGCCCCTCCCATGACACTCATTCTTGACATTAACCAGAGCGAGAACTACGTCTTCCGCACACAACCCGGCGCATGGCGGCGTGTCATCATGAACCTGTTTGGAAACGCCCTCAAGTACACCCCTGCTGGCTACATCAAGGTCAAGCTCCAAGTAATGCCAAAGACAAGCTCTACGGAAGAGTACCGCGACTTCCGCTTCACCGTCACCGATAGTGGCATTGGCATGTCTGAGGACTACATCAACAACAGGCTGTTCCACTCTTTTGCGCAAGAGAACCCTCTCAGTCAAGGCACGGGTCTTGGTCTGAGTATTGTAAAGCAGATTGTAGAATCTTTGGGCGGTGAGGTTGAGGTGACAAGCGAGAAGGGACGAGGAACCAAGTTCACAGTGTCCTGCCCTCTGAAGGAATCTGTCATGTCGCCATCATTCTGCCCCACAGAACCAGAGCAGGAGAAGGAAAGGCACCTGCGGGAGATTGGTAAGCGCACCAAGGGTATGAAGGTGTGCTTCAAGGGCTTCGACGAACAGGAGGAGTACTTTGTGAAGAGTCTGAAGGGGAAGACTGCTAGCAAACTATCCATGAAAGCACTCGACAGTCTTTGCGCCGACTGGTTTGGCATGAAGACCTGTGCCAACGGCCCCTGTGCCGCGGCACCAGATCTCGTCATTGCTACTGAATCTGTTGCGAAGGTACTACGTGGTCAACACAGCCAGGGATCCAACAACGCCAACCACCCACCAGTCATCGTCGTTTGCCAGGGTGCAGCGTCTGCTCAGTCGACTACTGCCATCACGGTGCCTGGGGTAATCTTTGAGTGCATTGGTCAGCCCGTCGGACCACACAAGATGGCAAAGGCCCTAGCGTCCTGTCTCGACCGACACGCAAATCGACTCATCGACCAGTCGCACGACACCGAGGCGACATTACAGAAAGTCTCTCAGCTTAGCTTGAGAGAGAACACGCCACCCCAGAGTCCCGACATCTTTACACGACTCATCGAAGGAGCTCGACCAGCCCTTACCTCAACGAATAGCGCTCCTGAAATACGGTCCGTCAGCTCAAGTCCGGTCAAAAAGTCCATGTACTCGACACCTACACGGTCGCTGAACTGCCTGGCCGTCGATGACAACCCAATCAACCTGCGCCTCTTACGAACATTCATCGACAAGCTCGGACACCGCCATGTCCTTGCTGTCAACGGTCTTGAAGCCCTCGATACGTACAAATCAGCGCAGGACCAGTCGTTGGTTACTGGATCTGCCACTCAGGCTCGCACAGCACCAGCCAAGGCTGCTGTCGCTGACATGACTGCCCGTATTGACGTCATCCTGATGGATATCAACATGCCGGAGATGGACGGGCTGGAAGCGACTCGCCAGATTCGCGCACATGAGATTCGAAACGGTCTCTCGCCCGTCACCATCATCGCACTCACCGGCGTGGCGAGTACCGAGACGCAGCAAGAAGCCAACTCCAGCGGCGTCAACCTGTTCTTGATCAAACCCGTGCGGCTAGCAGATCTGGAAGTCGTACTCAAGGGCGTTGTCACTGGACAAGAAAGAGCCGAGCACGAAGAGCGGCAGGAAAGAGAGAAAGAAAACCACACGCAGACGCCGTCCCTATCACACTCCCGTTCGCAGTCACTACAACATGCGCAATCGCAACCGCAGACGAAGACGCACACGCCTCAGATCCGTATCTCCAAGATGCAAACAGAGCAGAGCATAGCCAAGACAGAGGAAGACACCAGAGACAGCTTCGTCACTGTGAGAGAGATGAAATGACTCGCCGTGATTGCATTCACAGCCGCACTCTTCGGCATCTGGACCCGGCGGCCTCATTGAGCGGTTGACTGACCGACGCAAAGGAAAGGCGTTATACCCATGTTTTTCCTTATATAAATACTTCTCTCCTGCTTTTACATGGTGATATGGGCTTTGATCGTGCTGTAGTCGACTACAAGCACATGCACGGGCATATGCACAGACATAGGAACAGGCACAGGCATAAGAACAGGCACAGGCATAAGAACAGGCACAGGCATAAGAACAGGCACAGGCATAAGAACAGGCACAGGCATAAGAACAGGCACAGGCATAAGAACAGGCACAGGCATAAGAACAGGCACAGGCATAAGAACAGGCACAGGCATAAGAACAGGCACAGGCACAGGCGCCTCCACAAGCACAGGCACAAGTACAGGCACAAGTACAGGCACAGGCATTACCACGTCACCAGCATAGGTACGGCGTTCTAGCGTGCAAGGAGTGGCTTTTAGGCTGCCTGCATTGCCCAGGGAATGAGAGTCGAGCTGGCATGTACCTATATATGAATATGAATATGAATATAAAGATGAAGATGAAGATGAATAGTTATCAAGACTTTTTAACTTCATTGTAACTGGTTGATATCTGTGCTTACTATCTCTCTTTTCATTCATTGGAAAAGGACGGGTGAGGGGGGTGGATTGATGTGGATGGATGGATGGATGGGTGGATAGTGTAATGTATGCATTCTTTCATTAACTACGTAGTTGGAAAGCACTCATAGACGTGCGGTGACGAACGTGTTTAGATATATATTTGTTGACTGGCTGGTTACAAGTAGAAAAGGAAAGATGATGGTATACAAAGAAATGACTGTGTAGTCGGGAGATTTTACAGTTTTAATTAACACGCAATACGCCGCTCAATTTGGATCCAAAGAAGAAGACACCCCCGCCCCAACTCCGTCCATTTTCAATAATAGACGTCAGGAGTTATTGCGACAACAATTCTAGCTCTGCTGCACGAACCCGTCATGCCTGGCCTTGGCGAGGAACTCTCCCAGCTGGGGGCCCATGACAGCGAAGACTTCAAACGCGAGGACGTGGCCAACAACGAACATGGCGAACATCATAATGGCGCCGATCTTGACGTACAACTTCAGCAGGCGGCGACGGGCTTCCCAGTTGAAGCTGCGCCACGCGTCGAGGAAGCCGATCTTGCCACTACCGCCGAGCAGCTGCGAGACAACCTTGCCGCTGAAGGTGCGGTCGAAGGGAACAATGGTGTCCTGGTCCTCGGGCAAGATGGATGACTCGATGCGGACCTGTGTGACGACGGCGGGGATACAGAGGAAGAGGGTCGTGAACATGGCGAAGACGACAGTGGCAAGAACACGGGCACCGAGGCACATCCACTGACCCCTGGTGTACTGCTCGAGGTTGTCCTGGTCAAGCTTGTGCAGACCGAGGAACATCGCAATACCGCCGGTTAGGTACAGGCTAATGTAGGGCATCGCAGTGGAGATGGCGGCAGCGGGTGCGAGAGTCTTCCAGTGAGACTTGCTGGGGATGCGCTGCCAGAATGTGGCTTCGGAGGGGAGGGAGACAACCTTGTGGGTCCACGCAGCGTGTACGTTGGCAACGGCTGCACCAGCCAGACCACTGACGATGATGGCTTGTCCCGGGAGACCAGTAGGGAAGAGAGAAAGGAAGAAGGCCGAGAAGAAGTTGACGGCGAGGGCGAAGACTAGAGAGTACAGAGCGTGAATCTTGAAGCCCCTGAAGCGAGCGAAGCGGCCGGCGTTGGCAACGACATGCTTGATGGTGCCACGAATGCTGGATGTGATGGGCTTCTGGCGGACAAGGGTGATGGTAGGGCCGGTCTCCAGAAGTCCCTCCTTCTCGTCTTTACTGGCGGGCTCTTCGGAGGGCGAGACGGTGATGGCAGCGTGTGGAGTTTCGACCATGCAGAGGGTGGCAACGACCTCCTTGAGCATGTACGACAACTGGAGGATGGTCAGCATTCCAGGTGGTTCCGAGGTTCCGAGATTCAGGAGGCACTCACCAGACTCATGGCAATGATAGCCGCATAGAAGCTCACGCCCAAGAGCGCAATGCCCCATACAGGCATCTCGACATGCTCGCCATCGCCCTCGCCCTCGCCCGCGCGGCTGCCAGCGACAGCGCGCTTGACGAGGCCGACAGTCGTAGGGTGTGCCAGGGCACGACGAGCGGCGTTGAGAATCTCCTTTCCACCGGCCGTGTACAGGCCAGTGGCCACGTCGAAATCGAGTTGCTGAACCATGCTGTGGTGTGGTGAAGAAAGAAAAGTTGCAAATAGGAGGTTGTTATGGGGACGGCTGGGTCATCGTCCTTGATGCTCGTGTTGTGAGCGGCGAGGCCTGGGCTGTGCTGACGCAGGGCGGATCACGGCTGCCTAGCGCGCATGGGCCACGTCGATCCTCCCAAGGCTTAGCGCGCGCTATATCCGTGAACCTACGCCAGCCACTCGCTCCTTTCACGGACGAACATGCAACGGAGTTTGATCATTCTTGCGACAGTTGTCCCCACGGACAGATGTCATGAAACCATTAATCTGAGGTGGGCTATCAGTGACCGCTGAAATGACCTTTCATCACTGCATACTTGAAATACGACCCATGTCACCATGTCATGACGAGCAAAAGATGTATAGACGAGTTATGATTACTATGCCGAAACAGTGTCGGACAGAAACCAACTCCTGAATGCCCATTACGTGTATGTCCCTCGTTCACACCGATGAACCCGACCGCACGGGTGGGTAGCAAGAAAAAGGGAAAAGTATATCAACGCTAAAGTAGATGACGGATCAGCTTTTAAGAGAAGATGATGTACAAGCGCTGGATGTCCAATCTGAACCGTTCGTGATGATCGTAGAGAAACCGAGCGTGGGAATCGTCATGCGAAGTCGTCGTTAACATGTTTTTGCGAATGTGTTGAGTGGGTGGCCTGGGCCGAGAGGAGAGCGACTGCGTGTTACAGGACTCCTGACCCAGGACCGAGTGAACGCTGTCAAGTGTGCACTGCTAGACGCAGAGACGCTTACAAAGCAGTCTGGGGAACGAGAGGAGGCTCCTCCTCGTGCTTTGTGGGGACTTCGCTGCTAGCCTCAGTCTTGAGGTCGTTCTTGGGGGCAGCAGGGAAATCCTCCTTCTTGACCTCAGCAGAGGGAGAGCGACCACGGTACTGGTTGATGGTCTCCTGAGCCTTGGTTGTGTACTGCTGAGTAAGACCCTGGACAGTCTGAGAAGCGTTGGCAGCGTGTTGGCTAGCAAGACCCTTGATTTGGGTGGCCTGCTGGCTGGCGAGGTTCTTGCCCTTCTCGAGCTGAGCGTCAATGACCTCCTTGTTCTGGAGGTATACGAGCGGGCCGAGGTAGGTAATGAGGGTGGCAATGAGGGCAAGACCCCACATGGGAACGAACTGGGCTCAATGTCAGTGTTGAGACTAAACTAGCGTAGCAGATCGCTTACCTTGATGAGGAAGTAGGAGATGAGGGAAGCGAAGAACGCAGCGATGGTGACGTAGACGTTCTCAGCAAAGACAATGCGTTGAGACTCAATCACGAAGAAGTTGATGAGCTGCTCAACGTCGTCGAGCAGACGCTCAAGCGAGGCCTTGGGGATGGTGAAGTACTGTCGTGGCCTGAACTGGGAAGTAAGACCCTTTCCAAGAGCAAGCTGTCCAGCAACCTCTGCCGCGGCGGTTGTACCAAGCACAATCCAGGTGAGCTTGAAGATGTAACGGATAACGTTCAGGTAACGAGCGGCGAAGATGAAGACGATGGCGGCAGCGAAAGAGATACCGGTCGCGCGGGGGTTCTTCCAGCTCAAGAGGCGGTAGAACATGCTGTGGTAGTCTACGCTCCGTTAGCTTCGGCACCCAGATAGGTCCAGCATTGCTACTCACGGGTGAGGTTCTGACCGGTGGCGGTCTTCTGGTCAGGGATCTGGCGGGAGTTGGCGAGGTCGGCAAACTCATCGCGCGTCTTTACGCCCTCTGCTTTGGCCTGCTGGGCAACGGGTCCTACGAAATCAGTTTTGTGCTACTAGTGGATATTTAGGGCATCTGTGTCGCGAGACCACGTTAGCTTTCATCCTGGAATCTGAGAGTAGGCGTTTGTTGCACTCACCATACCGTTGAGGACTGTCTCCTTTGCATTCTGCACCGAGGGGTGGTTCTGGATGGAAGCCATGGTGTTCTGTGCTGCTGTGCGGTTGTTAGGAGAGGAAAATCAAGGTGGTGTGCGAGGCGCAGATAACACTGTCATATGGCGTTAGTTAGGAGTCTCGGCTGCGGGCGGAGGCGTTTTGTGTCCCACTCACCTTACTCTCCAGGATGCTGTTCTTTGCGTCAGCTGCAGTCTGCTGTGTCGAAGCCTGATTTGCGCTTCCGTTTACAGGCAGGGCTTGCGAGTGCTGGTCGGCAGGGGCAGACAAATCAGCGAGATCAGAAAGATCCGTGTTGCTGAGCTCGACACGCGGTGCGTCAGACATGCTTGAGGTTGTTTGTAGGTAAACTGGAGGCAGGCAGAGCTGAATTGGTTGATTGCAATTGCGTGGAGGTTGGGTCTGAGGTTAAAGAGCCCGGGAATGTTTGGGGTTGGAAAAGGCAGCGACGCTTTGTCCCTTGGTGCGCACACGACAGTGTTCCAGCGCACGTCATACGGCGTTCACACGAACAAATCATGGCTGGTCTTCACTGCTCCACAGAATTGATGTCACTGCTACCAAGATTCAATGCATATTCCACTGTGGCTTTCGACGCTTGTCCATTGGGCTTCACACCTGGCCAACCTGCGTGGCTACTGCACCCGTTCTTGGTTTGTGCGTTGCATGTGAAAAGCGAGAAAGCCCCTCGATTATGACGTTTCTGGAAACATGAGACACACAAGCACGCGAGCTGTCTGCACAGAATCAGGGTTCTCATGTGTTCACCACATGCTGAAGACAGGTTTCCATGGAGTTCCTATTCCTCGGTTTCACGCATCGATAGAACCATGCGCAAATCCCCCTGGTTTTGCTCTCGCGTACGCCCGACGTGAAGGCGAGACTTCATTTGCCAGCAAAAAGCTAACGTGTGTTCTTGTCCACGACACAAGCCACGAATGCATGTCTCTGGTGTCTCCTTGAGGCATGTTATCTTTCATGGTTAATAAGGCGGCATCGAGCGCAGGGCCCATTTGCTGAGACATCACAACAGGTTTGGTGCGATCAAACACATGTCTGCAGTGTCGTTTTCTAAATCTGGGTCTACACAGGCTGATCAACAAGAGCCTTTTGCGGGGCAAAACCAGTAAAGAAAGCAGCACAAAGACATGCTTGATGCGCGACTTGCACACTGTACCACTTGCGACAAAGAAAGCACGTGCTCACAAGCCCGCCATGGTGTTTCGACATGATACCAGATGGGCAAAGCGTATCTATCAGGTTGGCAAAGATAGCTGAAGCTCCGAGGAGCATTACGGTCCGCTGTGGCGTCATTGTGCAAAACTGTCAGCATAGAACACTTGATGCGACGTTTCGTGCCTCGTTTAAAGATTCAGCTGGCTGACGCTGCAGCACTGTATGAATACCCATTCAGTAACCAGCGTTGCTGAGCCGAACTGGTACCACGAGCCCTGTGCATCGTGAGTGATCGGCACTGGACAGCGGGCGCTTGGGACAGGGTCCTATGCACATGTCTGAGTGTGATCAGCAGGGGAACTATGCGCTCCTCGAGCTATCTCGCAACGCCGTCTTCAACTTGTATTGTTGCTGACGACTACTTGAGAGGTCTATCGTCTGACATTATTGCTGTGTTAGTTCCAACGTCGAACCTCACAGGCGGTAAGTGAGATGCGTCAATGCAGAAAGCCGGGGGACAGAGACAGGCGAGCGTGGGGGCTGTCCAGGTACGTATGGTCTGCACGTCTGTTCGCCAACTGGGGTGGAGTCCATGAAAAGATCAACGGCCGCTGATTTTATCCCGCACCCAACGGTACCGAGCATCTCATGTGTTTTGTTGCTAATAGAGCAGCAGCTCTTCAACGTACTCATCAACTACCCGGGCATGAGTGACAGAGGAGTGCCGTGTTCCAAAACAGATTCGTGGGATCCCGCAAAGCTGCCATGCCCGAGCGAGTCTTAGCAGCCGTCAGCGTTTCTGCAGGCGGCCATTGAACATCAAGGCAGCCACTCAGCGGTGAGCAGGGCCCTCCTACGATTGCTTGGGCCAGGCACTCGTGTGCAAGTGCCGTATCCACGTCCCTCACACACCGCGAGATAAAGAAAAGCGCTATCGTTATGCACGTCTTCTGCAATTCGACATTCAGCTCGTACCTCTGCTTGTCCCTGTATAGGCCTCGACTACAAGGTCAAAGGTTGAGGAGACGAGTATATCACGTCTCTTGCTTGGACGCAATCACAAGCACTGTTGCACCTATCAGTGCCTCTCGGTATCTGTTCCCAAGAGGGCTCGGCCGTGTTAGAACTTGGCGACGTTGGCGGCAGCGCTCCATGCCCGCGTGTATCGGGCGCATGGCTGCACTAAAACACCGCCACATACTCGCTCGACCCGCTGATTACCCTCGTTCTGGGCAGATGCGATAACGCGGCTCCTCTTCAACTCGGACTCAGCCTCTCGGCTGACCCCTCACATCTCACAACTTCTCCATCTTCGACCGCCGCGACGGTGTTGCTGCCCCAGCGCTTCCATCCCAGCCGTACCGTTCAACCATTCGACCGCGCCCAGTACCGCGGTACGCCAGCGACGTAGGACAAGCGAAAGACATGGTCCATGCACCCAGGCTTGCACCTCGACCCACCGCCACTACCGCCTCAAATCACTGAGCACGCGACATCCAGCAGCGCTCCCTCTCCGGAGGTGAGAGTCTGTGAGGACTGCTCTGCAGCATGATACTCCCGCGCAGTATATACAACGAGTCACCACCAGAACGCCGCACCCGTGCCACCAATAACCCTACCCTCTTGTACAGCTGGTGGTGCACCATCTTCTCCCTTGTCATTATAGGATTCCGCTTGTCTGGCCGCTACATCCGTAATGAACGTCTGTTTCGAGAGGACAAGATCATGGCCTGGAGCGTCGTTCCCCTCATGGCGCGCATGAGCTTTGTGCATGTGGTCCTTATCTGGGGCACCAACAACGTCAACGTCAGCACCCTGCACGACCCTACCAAGATCCGGCACCGCGAGATTGGTTCGCAGATGGTTCTCGCGGCAAGGGTCTTCTACGCCATGTTGTGAGTACATCAGTCCAGATATCCTACCTCCTCTGCTAACACCACGCAGCATATGGATGGCCAAGTACACCGTGTCTGAGTTCTTGAAGCGCCTGACTGAACGTTTTTGGAAGAAAGGCTACGAATGGGGATTGCGTGTCATCCGAATTTTCTTGATCGTCACCTTCATCGCAGTCCTTATCGCAACACTAGCAGAGTGTCAACCATTCACCCACTACTGGCAGGTCGTTCCAACTCCCGAACCACGATGCCGGCAAGGTTACGCCCAGCTGATCACCATGGGTGTCGCCGACATCATCACGGACATTCTTCTGATTGCCTTCCCCATCCCCATCATCATCCACTCCGGCATGCCACTAAAACGCAAGATATCTCTCGTCGGGCTCTTCTCCATGTCGGCCGTCCTTATTGTCATCACAGGAGCACGTGTCCCAATGGTCATCGAGAGGCGTGGTCTGCAACAGTTCCGCTCCATGTTTGCGTCATCTGAAATTCTTGCCGCCACCATCGTCTCCAACGCCATTGTTCTTGGCTCTTTCCTACGTGACCGAGGCCTGAAGAAAGCCAAGTTCAAGGCACCATCTACTACAGATAGCATAGAGCGCAGAGGATCAGCTCGCACGCATACACTTCAACAATGGGGCAGCGACGAAGACCTCGCACGATCACTCGGCTATCGAACAAAGCCTGAGTTGGTTGAAAAAAAGACAAGCGTACCTAGGCCAGCACCCATGGCTGATCTGGGTCTTCTAGCGCCGAACAAAGAGCCAGGCCCCTTTGTAAACACCAACTGGCAGTTTCCAGCTAAGGAAGAGAGTCTACTGCAGTCCACCAGCAATTCGAGTGTCAAAGCGGCGGACATTCGAGATCCTATGCCCAGTCCACGTGCCAGCAGCGGCAGACGGGTTTCCTTCTTTGACGTCGGTGGTTTACTGGAGAATGGGTCGACCACCGCTCCTTCGCCAACAGATTCTGTCATTGCGCACGATTTTGCGCCTCAGCCGCGCAGAGGTTCAAGAGCATCGAATTCGCTGATGCCCAACGGCCGCGCATACCCTCCGCCAGCACGTCGATCGTCGCGGTTGTCACAGCAGTCGGAAGATTACGAGATGTCTTCTCGGCCCAACAACCAACTACGAGATCCCGGTGGCCTCTTATCGGAGGATCGCGAGATCGAGATGGAGCAAGGAACACATGTGTCGCCTTCACCACCTTCGAGCTCGTCGAATAGCCTTGCTCTCCGTCATGCGCGCAGTACTTCCTTGCATCGCAGCTCGACACAAGCAAGCTACAATGCCGCACCACTACAAGACGCGGGTGGTCTCATCACCAGCCGCTCTTACGCGCCCATAACACGCAGCTCCACTCGCACCAGCTACGACGTGCCTTCTCTGCAGGACGCCGGCGGGTTGCTTTCCATGTCCTCCCCTTCCAAATGATTCAATGCGTGATACCCAGCTCCGGTGTGAGCTTCTACATATGCATGGCTGGCCGGTCCTTTTTTGTTCTTTTTTTTCTTTCCTGTACTTGCACGATATCCTGCATGGTCGGCGTTCATGTCTTATGATTGATGGATGTCACGTCACAAGCGATATTTCTAATTCATGTACAAGGTCAACATTGTAGGATTGTATCACTGTCGAGCAGTGGCTATGCTGTCTGCTCAATCAATACATAAATTCATAATCAAGCATTTCGCGCTCATGAATCCAGCATGCGAACGCCATCAGCGAGGATTTCCAGTCTGGTCTGCCCAAAGCTCAACATGCATGCAGCCAGCCGTTAGCTGGCGTGCAGTAGCTTCAAATAAGCTTCTGACAGAAGCAAGGACAGTGGAGTCAAGGTTCGGGTAATTGGTCACGAAATCGATCGTTGAAGTTGCACGGGTGCACGTGGGTCAAAGCGCCCATGCATGAATGCCAGTGCTTCCCTTGTTCAGTTCTGTCCTTGTCCATGCCTCCTCACAATGAAAGCGCAACACTTTCACCAGAGTCTCGCGCGTCAGCGACTTCGAATGCTGTACCGTCTCTTGAAGAGATCATTCAGCTAACCCGCCACGAATTGACCACAGTGCAGGAGACTGATTCGATCATCGAGTGCGGCCGCGCAGCGTTATCACTCCTCCCCTCGAACCCTGGCTTGTGCTTGAAGCTTGCATATCAGAGACTACACGATGTCCCGTACAAGGAAGTCAAAGCCTGCTGGAGGAGGCTGCATACGGATGGTACCCTGTGGAAAGTTCTAGACATCGTCGCGGAGAGATCCAATTGGACGCGGAGCTATGGGAATTGGTTCGACAAAGTCGTCCAGATGCTGGATATGACACTCATCTTGACGGGTGCCCCAAGTAGAGAGGAGGTTGTAGAGTTATGGTTCGCTGCGCTGGAAAGCGAAATGTCCGCTCGAGGTCCTGCAAGTGACACCTCTGATCTAGAGCGACCGTGGAAGAAACGGAAACTCGACAATGTCGTACAGATACCTCCAGTTTTTCCAACAGCAAGTAGTCACGATTTGCCGGTTTTGCGCCACTTGATCCCTCGAATCGACGATCTGAGCCTGTCCGCATTCCAGAAGAAGCTCTCCTCTCCAGCTACTCACACGCCCCTCATCATCGAGAACGCAATCCGACATTGGCCTGCCTTAGTTGAACGGCCATGGAGCGACCCCAACTATTTGTTGAAACGAACACTTGGTGGCAGTAGACTTGTGCCTGTCGAGACAGGACGAAGTTACACAGATTCAGGCTGGGGCCAGAAGATCTCCACGTTCCAAGACTTCCTACACACATACATGCTTGACAACGGCAACAGCGCTTCAGCCGATCCGCTGAAGAACAAAGTTCAAACAGGTTACCTAGCCCAACACGATCTCTTCGCCCAAATCCCCTCCCTCCGCGCCGACATCTCAGTCCCAGATTTCTGCTACTGCGACCCTGCGCCGAACCCTCTGCCGCACATCAAAAAGACACCGAAGCTCGAAGACGCCCTGCTGAATGCCTGGTTCGGTCCCAGGGGCACGATATCGCCGCTGCACACAGATCCGTACCACAACGTCTTGGCGCAGGTGGTGGGATATAAGTACGTAAGGCTGTACGCGCCCGACCAAACCGAATGGCTGTATCCGAGAGGTATGGACGAGAGCGGTGTGGACATGAGTAACACAAGCCAAATTGATCTAGACGAAGCTATGGAGCAGTGCCCTGAGATAAACACCAAAGATGGCAACGTTGGGGATACAAACGCAAGCAGCAACGCCGAAGAGGAAGAGTTGCAACAGCGCAGAGTGGAGTTCGAACAACGATTCCCTGGGTTCCCGAAGGCAAAGTACATTGAGGGGGTGCTGGGTCCTGGAGATTGTCTGTATCTTCCGCCCGGATGGTGGCATTATGTCAGGAGCTTGAGTCCTAGTTTTAGCGTGAGTTTCTGGTTCAATTGACTCCTGCGTTGTACTATGCTTCCGCAACCTGGCGTTTCCTGCACAACACCCTACATGCCAATATGGTGTGTGGTTGGTGATCTTGGATGGAGGCCTTCCTCACGCCTTGGTCGAGCGGATGCCATGTGTGGAGCTGATTGTTCGGCTCTTCGTATTGGCAAAAAAGATCCACGTGTTCGCAGCATGATCTAATAGCCACTAAGCCAGAAATTCGGGATTCTATCCAAGCTGTGGTATCTCACATCTGGAACACCATCGAGAGATGGGGGCAGCAAATGGACTTAGTAGTAGATTAAACAGTACAGTTTGAGAAGGAGATTCCGGAACTGGGCCCAAGTAATGCGTGAACTGAGATGGGTTGTGGCGAGCATTCTGTTTTAAGTGAGTGCTGCGCAGTACTCTTCTGCCTCTGGCTAAAGTGTATACGCTGTTTCAGGACATCATGGCGTGCTTCTCGTCTCCTGACCTCCCTTGAAAATGACTATCTAGCAGCAGTATGGAAAAAAAAATTTGTGGCGTGATCTAAAGGGTTGAGGAGTTGCCAGTAATTAACTCAAATCATCCTCGATTGTGTCGTTGCTGGGATTTGGAGCTCTGGGAATTAGAAAACGATAGGATTGTTCCTATGCTCATCAGTACAAAGAAGTCTCTACACAGAATCTGCCCGTGTTCACATGCTGCTGCACGCTCGAAGGAGTGTTTTAAAGCTAGGCGATTGTGTCGATCTGGCATCAAAGCAGCAGTGCTTGGGCTCGACGAATGCGACAAAGGGTTCAGTTGTGCAGAGCAGCACAAAGTCACGACATTTCGGGAGTTGCTCTTAATTGAACAGAACGAGAAAGAGCTTCCCTACTTCCTGTGAAAATATCCATAGTACCTTCTTCGTCGTGGGTTTCTACAGGATGCCGCATAAGGTACCGGTCGTATGTTCTTCAGAGATCAGAAAGCTATGCGCAAGCCCGAAGCATATTCCAGTTGATAGGAGTACACACCAACGACTCTGAGCAGAGGATAAGCGTAAATGAAAACCTCGGACCGGTTGTTCTCGAGTACGAGGACGGCGTCGATCCGTGTTTCCTCGGAACGAGCCATTTGGGTTCGGAGATTCGACCTATCCATGACTTGCTGAAATACAAGTTGAAAATTTGTGGCATCAACGAAATTCATAGCTTCCAGTTCTGTCCGGACTCGGTCTTGTGCCTAGAGGATCATCGTTGTGTCTCAAACGGAACTCGCGACTTCTTATCACACATCACGTTCAACATCTATCTGGTTCTGAAACTGACATCGTTCTTCGACAAATTTTGCCATAAGAGACGGCTTTTTTGACTCGAGATACAATTCGGCCTGCTACTAGCATACACAAAACTCTTGGTACTGTTGGAGAGCGAGATACGAGAGGCACGCGAAGAATTTAATAAACAACTAAGGCCATGTCCTCTTGAACAAAGCTCGCTTGACTTGAGAGGGGAAGATTTCTGGACAGGGTTCAATCCGGTTTTTCGTGGAGCTTACAAGCGGAATCTGATATGCAGAGCTAACCAGAAGAGTATAGACGGAGCGCGTCACAGCTACTGAGTGTGAGAAGCCCACCCAAGGATAGAGGGCCACACGCAAGCCATGCGACCCCGAAGGCCAATACAAGCTATTGTCATACATTTGACCGAAATAGTGTTTTCAGGATGCCGGGAAACGAGCATGGCGTTCTTTGTAGCCAACATCGTTGGTTTGATGGGTTGGAGGTATGTGAAGCTATTTCCAAGGACAGTCTATGCGGCGTGCACTTCGCCGTATCCAAGAATTTCGAGATTCATCAATATGTCATTCTATCTTCTGATAGACCCTGTTTCCGTCCCCATCCTTCTTGCTAATGGCTCGTATGAAAAGCGTATTGAGAGTCAGTTATACCCGACTGATGACCCAGTCCTTCTGAACATGTATAGCATCGCTCGGTTGCTCCGATGTGAGCTTGCGCTCAGAGCTAGCATCGTCACAAGTAACCATCGTTTGGTCCTTGTCAGCCTTCGTGGTGTCAGATCAATCCTGGAAATATCGGCATGTGGTCTACTTACCAGTTCGATCCATGCCATGTAGTTCGCTGGTCTAGCCTGTACAGCTCCCAGCTGCCTTGAGTCCGACGCTTTGTGCGAGCCTAGCCCGCCGGAAGCACTCATCGAAGATGACTTGTACTTGGCTCTCAAACGAACGTAGAACGGTCGTAGCATCGGAATATTGATGCAAAGTCCCGCTAGCATGAGCTCGACAGTGCAAAGCATGAAGGTGGTCAATGAGGTTCCGGTCAAGTTGCCAATGAGGTCAATGGTATATATCTGGACTGCAGAGCTGTCAGAACTCATCAATTGTGAGTGGAGAGATGCCACTCACTGAATCTGGCCAACGAGATGACCACACAAGCACCTCCTAGTCCAAAGCATGCCAAAACAGCAAACTTTTCTGTCTTTCTCATCTGTAACTGCCACACCGATCTGATGGGCAAGATGACGATGAACAAGTCGGTGATCAGGTTGGTTATGATTAGTGATTTCAAGAGTAATATTTGATCCATACAGTGACCGACACGCTCGACAGTCCACTGTTGGGAAATAGGATCGCAGAGAAATATGAAGAGGAAGTTGAACACAACGGCCCATACTACGACGATGGCGCCGACGCCATACACCCAGTTTCGGAGCTGGTTGGCGAAGACTCGCATATAAAGGGCAAGTTGGCTCATCTTGAGGGCTGCGAGACACCAGATGTATACCAACGTGAACGCGAACGTGATCTGCATGATGACGGGCAGGTTATGCGCCACTGTCTTCAATATTAGCAAAGCCACAACTTAACAAGAACCTAAGTCCCACTTACACTTTGGAAACACTGGAGATTGAGGATCGAAATCAACACCAACACCGATGGTGAATACCACAGCATTCATGCCTATCGTGCTGCCTGACATGAACTGCAAACCATCATAAGTGATGGCTCTTCCATGACTCTAGGGCTGGTCACTTACCAAGGCTATAACTGACAAAATGTCATCGAGGCCAAGGCCCATGCCTCGAACACGACCCAAAATTCGAAAGGCAACTGTAGTAGCAAAAAGGACCCATAGCACCGAGATAGCTATGAGTGAATCGCGGGCACTGCCCGTCATGGGGATGGGCTCGGTCTTGATGAGCATGATCGCTGTGCGGTCGAGAAGAAGGGAACGCAAAGACTGTGGAGGTAAGGGAACAGGCAGCGGAGCTGGTCTAATTGTGGAGGGATCCAACGCTCAATTGATATCGCGCTCCACATGCCTCCTGGATCTTCGTCAGGCTCTTCTACAGTTGCGATATAGGCGAAACTACAAGGTTCTCAACCTTTACCCATCACGGCCCAAGCGCATGATGTCGCTTGTTAACGCAAACAAGCAGACGCTTTGAGGGATCAGCAGCTCAGAAATGCAGTGTTTTGCAATTTCTTCCTCTTTGGGTAGATGAGACCAGTGCGGGCTCGTTCTGATACCCTCGGCGGCCTGAAGGAGCAGGATCTGACGTATCTGACAGGCCTAAAAGCATCCTTCGTGGCATGCTTGCGTTGGGGCATCTACCGTGCGAAAAATTTCGCTACATGCTGGATGGGAAGAGGCAAGTCTTGTGGTGATCCACGGGTCGACGTCCGGAGCGAGGGTGTTGCCGCGCTCCCCGTTGGCCGTTTCTGCCGCTGCCAGCCCGTTCCCCTGTATGTCGGGGCCTTTCTCCGGCGCTTTGATCACACGAAGGATCCTATAAGCCAGGGCCATTGTAACGCCAAACGCCTTTCCCTCTCGTGTCCTCACCACTGGAGGTGTTTGATTGAGTCATGTATAGCCTGCGTAAATATCCGCGTTGACTCAACAACATTGCACTCAAACAGAAACTTCACCTCAACTTCCTGGCTGGAGGGCCTTGGACACTGATTTCAAGGCCCCAGTTATCGTGAATTTCTCAAGCATTTAGCGATCACCCCGAGGTCTCCAGCACCTGTCGAAAATAAAAATCAGGTGTTCTCTAAGACCTGAAATAGTCGTTTCATGTTGTGGGCCGCTTAACAGCATCAGATCGCAGTGTGGTCCGGCTGAGAGGATGCAACCGCATCCTGCATGCCACATAGCCTCAACATCGGGTCATATCCGGCAAATGGGAGGTTCCGGGCGTCATTGTATCGTTGAGCTTGCTGGACTCAGGAAAGATCGCCACACGTGGCTTCACGTTTTCTAGGTTCAAGCGCGTGCTCCACACATAAAATCCACTTCAGAACCACTTTATGATATGCAACCTGCATCCTTGTACGTTACAGACGAATCAGGGTTTGCGGGATGCAAAACTATCGTTGTCAAAAGGGGTTCCTTCCACAACTGTCACGCTACTTGCTTGTTGCAGGCGGGTTGGGACAAAGTATAGGACTAGCGGCCACACATGAAGTGGGATGTCCCTCTAAGACCGGGTCATAGAGGTTATATATGATTTGTGAAATGCCTGCCAGCTTGTGAACGGCACCGTTGCGCTGAGCCGTCTTCGACAAATTGACCTCAATATGGAGTCGCAATCGGCCCTGAACTCGAGCAGGATATCCTCCATCGTATCTTTAACTGGAATTCTTTGGATCGTCGCCCTCTGGATCGCGTACAGAATATCCATCGCTCTCTACAACGTCTCTCCCTTTCACCCACTCTCTCGATTCCCCGGCCCCAAGGTCGCAGCAGCATCTTATCTCTATGAAGCCTACTATGACTGGTGGCTAGTCGGACGATATGGCAAAGTCATTGCTCGCATGCATGAACAGTATGGTCCCATCGTTCGGATCAACCCAGACGAGCTACATTGCTCTGACCCGACTTTCACCGATGAGATATACGCCGGTCCTGGACGAGTTCGCGACAAGTGGCAGCACCAGTTGAACACTGGTGGTGCTGGACCTGTCTCCGTCACAGGTTTCTCCACAGTGGCCCACGATTTGCACCGCGCACGCAAAGCACCTCTTTCTAAGTTCTTCTCCCGCCAACAAATGCTGAAATTGGAAGGCGAGGTGCACGATTTTGCGCAGCAGACCACAAACAAGATGTTGACCTCGGCCGGCAAAGGAGCTTTTGATGTAAAGGAAGCTTTCAACTGCTTTACAGCGGATGTCATCTCCCAGTATGCATTTGGCGAACCCATGGGTTTCATCGCTCAAGAAGGCTGGGAGCCAAACTTTGCAACTTGGGTCAAGTCCTTTTTTAAGAGCGCGTACATGATGAGGCACAACGCGCTCGGCAGAAAGATGGCTCAGGTCATGCCTCTGATGGCAGACTACCTGGGCGAGGACATCAAGTCTGTGATGAGGCAGATGAACGTTGTAATTCCCGGGTACATCAAGCAAGCGGTCCGGAATCCTGAGAATGGAAGAGTTTTTGCCGATTTAGTAGAGTCAAAGTCTCGACCAGAGAACGAGACTTTGGAGGAAACTATGTACCGTCTCAATGGTGAAGGATTCAACTTCTTGCTTGCCGGCACTGAAACTACTGCAGTAAGTCACTGAAATTCCCAACAGACTAGTGTTAACCACCTTTTGTAGGCTATTCTTACAGTCTTCACCTACTGGGTCCTCGCAAAACCTGAAGTCTATGCGCGCCTTATGCAGGATCTTGAGAACTTGAATGCGCAAAACCTGAAGTGGGTCGAGCTTGAGAAACGTCCTTACTTCTGGGCCATTCTGCAGGAGTGTCTGCGAATGATGCCCGGTGTGTCGCACAGGTCTGCAAGAGCTGCACCACAGGAAGAGTTGGTGTACAAGAGTCAAGACGGCAAGACCGAATTTGTGATCCCAAGGAACACTCCTATCGGTATGACCTCGATGATCAACCACTGGAACAAGGACTTGTTCCCGAACCCTGACGAGTTCATTCCTGAAAGATGGCTTGTCAACGGTCAGCCCAACTATCAGCTACAGAAGAAGCTCATCGCTTTTGGTAAAGGCAGCCGGTCTTGTATTGGCGAAAAGTAGGTTGTCCTTCTAAGTCTTTGTTGAATTTGTTGAATGTAGCTAATTGAACAACAGTTTGGCGTATTGCGAGCTGTACATCATGGCAGCCCTCATGGCCTTTAACGTCGTCCCAAGATCCAAGCTTGTGGATACCACGGTGGAAGATATTACATACGATCATGATCTAATTGTCGTACAGACTAAGAACGGATCGATTTCTGTTCGCATTGCGATCGAGTAGATTGTGTAGGCCAATCATATATGACTCATAGTGCCAGGTGACCCAAGGTGAAAGCCCACGTCACGTGCACTGTTCTACTGCCGACCTCAAAAGTATGTGAAACACTTCTTAAGATTACTATACTATTTACACGCTCTATCTATTCAGCGTCTCTTGAGCTTTTCAATCGCGAGGTGAGGTCGAATCAGTCTTGAGGGCCAGAGGAACGCATCTATATCGCGTGCTTAGATTTTCCTGTTTCTTTAGACGATCCCTAGCTTCAATTGTACTCTTTACGCGTTAAGGCTTAACAGTAACCTCGCATTGTTGTGTTGGCACCATGGTACTGTATTATTGGAACACAGTAGCTTGAGGGGGTGGGTCCCCTAACCTTTTGTGGTTAGGCAAGGCGTTCCACCCTCCGCGTCAACGTCCTCTCGCCTCTCACCTCTACAGCAATCAAACGCCCTGGCCAGGCTGCGTCCGTCAGACCTGCAAAGCGCAATACACAGTTTTGCTTGCTGACTACATCTAATCGCTGTATATTTGACGCCAAGATGAAGTGGCTGAGAATTTAAGGTGACGCGCTTGTGCTGGGCTGCGCGATTCTCTGAAGGCTGTGAAGCTGACAGAATGCTGCTCTGCTATTCACACTTGGGCAACCATCAGGCTTTGCTTTGTTGCAGCGTTGTAACGTTAAAATTCACCAACTTTGCCATCGGTCTAAGAGGCCTTCTAGTCTACGTGCGGTTGAACTTGGTACCTATTGCCTTTGTTGGATTAAGCATTTGCTACAGCTTCCTTATTGTATTTATTTATTCTTACTAACGTAAGTGGTAAGCAAGTCGCTCAGGCAAGCGAGTCGCTTACCTTTTTAAGCCTTAGACCTTTGCAACACTATAACTTAACACTACAACGTTATACTGTAACTTACAGTACATTAAATTAATCTACTTAGTCTACAGTATCTTTCTTATATGTGCGCTTATTATGCCCTGCCTTACTACACCTCCTACAGCGTTAAGAACCCTATCTACTACCACCTGTTCGCATCCTCTCCTTACGCCTCTTAGCCTTAACTAGCGCATTAGCATCTCTACGCTTAACTATCTCCTCTGCTTCTTGCTAAGATAGGGTCCTACTATGCTAGATCTGCTTCTTTTTACGTGTTTTACGCTTAGAAGCAGCTTTATTTACTGCTTAAAGCTTAACTATCTTAGCTGCTATTAGCACCTAGGTATACACTATTATTTTAGCTCCCTTTTAAAACTGCTGCACTATCTTACAGATTAATTCTGTTAATAAACTTCTATATTCTCTAATTCTCTTTAATATTAGCGTTAACTAAGCTCTAATTTCAGCAGCGTTGCTTAGTGTTTTAGGTTGCTAGGGGGTAGGCTCTAGTAGAGGTAGTAATAGCGTACAAGGCTTTACTTTAAGCCTTAATAGCACTACCTCTAGGTTATCTAGAACTAAGCCTGTTGCTTAGAAGCTTAATTAAATATTACTAGATAAGAACGCCTTATTAAAAACCTAATTAAAGGTAGCTAGGAACGCTTTCTTGTTAATGTAGGTAATATAACAGTTTACTAAGACATTAATTTCCTTCTTGTACGCCTACTTTAATAGAGCAAAACACTCTATATTAAGTAGCTATAGAATGTAGAAGGTGTAAGGAGGTATACAGAGAGTAATAATCTTGCTCTCCTTACACAGATTCTAGAAGGCAAGCAACTTATAGCTCTTGTAGCTATTAATAATTAGCAGCTAGTAGCTACCTACTATCTAGGCTGTTGTGTGCTAGATAAAGTGCTTTAGCTACTCTAGGCCTAGTTTATTTGTTGTCTAGCTATTCTTGCTAATACTAATCTGCTAATCCTTTAGGTTATAATACTAGGCTTAGTTATAGTTTTTTGCTTTAAAGATAATAAAGAGCAGGATAACCTACTCTATAGCATTAATTATAGTAATTAACATTGCCTATTTACAGTTGCTAGGCTAGACCTGTAATAGTCTAAGACGCCTTTTAGACGCAGTTACTACCTTAACAGACCCCCTAACACCTATCTAGAAGCTAGTCTTATTAAAGTTGTAGGTATCTTTATCTAGAATACTATACTTAGCTTTAACGTTGCGTACAAGGTTAAACTAGAGGCTAATAATAGCTAGGTTGCTGTATAGGACTCTCTAGTAATTACGCTGTCTATTTACCTAAGACTTAATCTTAGGCTTCTAGCGTATAAGGTTTCTAGCCTATTTTTCCCTAACCTAGCTACTGTAACAGGCAGCTAGCAGTTAATTAGCTATTTTACGTACGTAGCTAAGCGTAGAGGCAAAGCCTTGCGCGTTAAGCTTCCTTATATATTATATAACTATATCCTCTTTAACTCTAGTAAGCTAGAATAAGTTAGAATAGGAATTGTGTTATAAGGTAGTTTTAGCGCGTTAGTTAGAGAGTGTTCTTTAAGGAACATTATAGATAGCAGCAGCGCGTCGCTAGCTTAGCGACGCGTTAGATTTCATAGCTTAGATAGCAAGGACTATTCTATCCTTATAAGAAAGCAATTTAAGATTAGGTTGTTAAGACATTAGATAAAAGGTTGAATAAGGTGTGATCTTGGCAAAGGTGAGCGACTCGCTTGCCCGAGCGACTTGCTTACCGCTCACGTTAATGTTCTCTCCAATTTCGTGTTTCAGGGCTGTGCTTACTGATGCCGCAGCTCTAATGCGCACAACAACGACATCACCTCTGAACAGCTGCAGCCGCGCTTCGAACGTTCCAGAGCACGCTGTCTGCTCGTACGTGTTTACGATAACCGGTGGTATGACTTATCGCCGTCGAACTGGGCTTGATCTACCAGATCGACCTCGCTGATTGGTCCAGCCCGAGGGCACTTCCGACCCTGTGAGCATCGCCCAAGCCAGCCGTCGCGCCAACGCACCCCAGCTTTACTCTCTGCAACGCATGGTTCAGAGTTCGAGGCGGAGGCCGAGCATGACAACAACTGCCGTACCGCAATTCTCGGCATGGGAGCATGGTCGTCTGGTCTCCAAACTCATGATCAATGTCTCCGGAAGTTTGAGAACGCAAGAGTAAGACTATCAAAGGTCTTACCTGATCGTGTCAAGAAGCCCCTGGTTGTTATTCATCATCCCAACCAGGCTACAGGCTCTGCCTGCTATGGTGGGCTGAGTACAGATGCTACACCTACACGAGCTGGAACAGGTATTGTGCCTTGAGTCTATCGCGTTATCTTACTAGCCTGACCATCTGCTAGATCGAACATGTCCTCGTCATCGTATTCCTCGACAGCATTATGCGCTGCTCGGAATGATCGGTTTCATGATGTTGACAGCCGTTTGGAGTGGATCGAGTTTCCACTACACGGACAAGGCAAAGATATCGTCCATCAGACGCCTTGTCTTCGCAACCACATCGCTCATGGCTCTTGAGACCTTCGTCATAATGCTTGTAGCGCGGCGGACTCTGCTGGAAGCCTCGCTACTTGGTCTCTTCCCGCTGATG
This sequence comes from Ascochyta lentis, assembly GCA_004011705.1. Taxonomy (NCBI): domain Eukaryota; kingdom Fungi; phylum Ascomycota; class Dothideomycetes; order Pleosporales; family Didymellaceae; genus Ascochyta; species Ascochyta lentis. The sequence continues at coordinate 1,796,184 of RZGK01000003.1, forward strand.
ACCGGTTTTATGTTCTTGTTACACCTTGACAACCTGATCTGACTACGCCGAAATGACCCCCTGCGGGGCTGTTTCTACTTATCGTAAGTTCTCTTTGGTATGCAGTTGATATTTCTGGCGCTGAGACGGTCTCTAATTTGCGCTTTTAAACTCAAGCTACATTTTTTACGTTACATTTGTGTTTGCAAGACAAGGCCAGTTACATAGTAAGTCCTTCACTGCAGAAAAGAACTTTCAGCGAAACTCTGTAATATCCTGAACGCCTAGCATGACAATACGGGCTGCGTAGACTCCTGCCTTGATTTAGCAAGTTTATGTGCTGCGCAAACCAACCCAGAAGCTACTAACACCCTTGGGCCCCCTAAAGACTAAAACAGCATTATACAATTGCAGATAGATGGCGGTGACGCTGGGTCTGTGCTGCAACCACTACAAGTGTCAGCAAAGTTGAGAAGAGGACGTATCCTGGGTATCACCTAATATCACTGGCAGCCGTTGCTCGCGTCCCTCGTCCCCTACAGTAGCTGTTCTACCACCATAATATGCCTTGCAGATTGGGAGAATGGATAGTAGAACTGCATTGCTCAGGACTCATCTTGCGACTGCAACGATACCTCAGTCGGCCTGTTACATGAGTCTCGTCCGTGCCGACTGACAGTTTGATAACTTGTTACTTCGGCCTTCTCGGTTGCAGAGGCTACGTATGGTGTCACACGGCATTGATAACGCAACATGCCGTCAGATCATGTTACCTGAATCTCTGGGGTTATTGGTACGTAATTGTGTCTGTTGTGCAGGACAGAGTTTGCAGGACATATGGCGAGTGTACCACTTAGTTTTTTGCCATGATTATCCTCATCGTGGTGTTTGGAGTCTGGCGCGTCCAGAAGATGAGTCACCTCAAACAATCAAAGTTCGGCTCTGATAAGAGGTGGCAAAGACTCTTACAGCCTTCAGGCTTATTGGTCCACTAAGCACCTACGCAAAAGGCGGTTCAAGCTCACCAGAGAGCAGGCAAACCGGCCTGTGCCCTGCTGGCGCACTGCTAGTGAACAGCGTATAGCGCTCTTGTTAGGATTGGCGAAGCACAAATTTACTGTCATTCCCTATCATACCTACACTGTCGCAAATCGCGGCTGTTAACACAGAACTTGACCAGAAAATCTGCTTACCGTTACGTTGAAGTGGAAAATGCAGCCCGCATGCCTCTCAGGTCAACGTCGTTGTTGATGGACAGAGACCATCAAGGCACTACCTGCCAATGCAGGTGGCAATTAGACTGCATATCGCCATCGCGTGTGTCTAAAATCTTCGTACTAGAAAGCTGGGGTATCCGCAGCAGCCAGGCACGGCATCGTGTGCGGGGTTTGCATTCAGGTACGCCGTACGCAGCCTTTCATGTTGGGCCCTGCTCTTCATCAATGATAAAGCTGACTGTCAGTTGGTCAAAAACCAGACATTAAGGCATGAAAATTTTCGCCGGTGCACGCTGCGTGCAGATGCTGCTTGCAGGCGCAGGTAGCATACACGAGCTCACTGTGAGTGCGATGTAAGTCAAGCACGGTGCAGGGGTCCGCAGCAAAGGGGAGCCTCTCTCAGCCAGTAAAGCTCTTCTCACCTTGGGATGCATGATTGAGCAGGGCGGCGAACTGGCGATCGCTAACGGTAAACGTCACTACTGTGCTGTGTCGTATGTTCCGAGTTCCGTGCTTTCGAAGACCGGTCAACGCCAGCATGATATCTCGTGCGCTTGCAGCTCACAGCTTAGACTATTTCCTGCCTATGATAAAACCAACTGCAGCTTTGATTTGATAGTTTTATGGTGTCTTGCTAAGGCTATGCTGCAGCTCCTGTAATGGCTGGCGTGAGAAGAACTACTGCATTGTTTCAGATCGTGGGAATGTCCTGGCGCTGGTAACAGAACATTGTGCCAACCACTAAAGGGGCAAACCCCTTCGATTGGGGGCTCTTGCAGACTGTTGCTAATAATGCATCGTGAGTTGAGCGTACATATAGGAATGCCCTGGCCGCGTGTGCGCAATAGCTCAGTTGCCCATCTGTTGCGCGGGAGAAGCGAAGACACGTGAACGCCCTCCCCATCACCATCAATATTGCATATAACACATGCTCCCGAGGACTTAAAGTACCAATTCTGTCCACATGCACAAGAAAAGGGTTGCCTCCCAACGTCGTCGCGATCAGTAACAATATCAACCACCACCCCTTTTCAACGGACCGCTAGCATAGAGCTACCACAGACATGGCTCGCGTCCGTAAGTACCACCCTAGCTCGCGCCCCAGATTTTGCCACTGGCACGGTCAATACTCCGCGGCTCGCGCGCCCTCCCAAAACCATCATTCCATAGATCAAACAAGTCGTGTCCTTCGTCTAGCTCGCATGCTGACAGACAGGAGCACGTTCAACTGAGTTGAGGTCACCCCGACGCTCCTTGGGTTACATTGGCATTCCGAACCGCGGCGATGCTCTCGCTGTACACGTCCGCTGTGCACGCATAAGATATTACCTGCTTCACCGAGGAAGACACGCTAGAGTAGCGTCGTCGGTTCATGCAGTTACGGATGCACTCGAAGAGCGCAATGCTCCTTCGCAAGCATACCACAGAATTGCCTTCCTCAATCTAGATACGGTTCTATTTGGTATTGGTAGTCAGTTCGAGTGAAAACTTGATGTGATGATAGGTTACGAACGAGACCGGGTACCCGGTAAGACATGCGAAATACGTGGGGCCAATAAGCGAAGTCGGATATGTCACATTGTTCTCGGATACCCCTGTATAAACCCCAGTGAGCTTCAATAACATTGTCTCATCTTCGGTGTTTTTTATGTACGATTGCGCTCCTCTTTCTCGGCGTTGACTACGGCTCTCCTGCAAAGTAGTCATTCAACACGTCCTCGACCAACTTCTCCGCGTGCGCATAAGTCACACCTTGAGTGTGACCCGGAGGGGTAAAGGGAAAGCTTGACGAGTCGATAACCCGTAGTCGCTGCACACCAAACACTCTCGCCTTCGAATCAACCACGGCCATTGGGTTTTCCTGCTTGCCCATTGCACAAGACGAAGAACCATGGTGGATCGGGGCAACTTGTCCTTTGATGTATTCTAACAGGTCAGCGTCTGTTGTAACGTTTTTCCCAGGCATGGTCTCCTCCGGACTGCGGATATCATCTGGCACGGCCTGCCATGCCTGTCTGGCTCTGCGATAGGCTTCGATTGCCATTTCTTGATCGGCCTCCTCACGTAGCCATCCAGGATCGATGATTGGCGGATCCATATTGTTCGCAGATCGAATAGTCATGTTACCTCTGCTGGATGTCGCGATCAGAATACAGCCCATCACAGCGTACTGTTTAGACGTGTCTGACGAAGCCAAAACGCGGCCCGAGCTAGTAAAGGTGTTTTCGATCAATGGCCAATCTGCAGGAAATCCAGACAGCGCTTGTTGTGTGCTATCGCTAAAGTTTGAGCGATTTGGAAAAGTTTCCCAGCCGCCGACATCGACACCAATGTTCGTCAAGGGCCCACTTCCGTTCGAGAGGAGTTGCGCCTCAGCACTTGCCATCGGGCCTGGCTGTTGCCAATATGTGAATCCAGGGACTGAGATCTCATGTATTGGCCCTCCGATGTTGGTACTGTCCCATACATTTTGGCCAACTCCCGGAAGGTCTTTCACAACTTCGATACCAAACTCCTCTAACGTCGTCTTTGGCCCAATTCCCGAGACCATGAGCAGTTGAGGCGAATGCCAGACTCCAGCGGATATGATGACTTCCCTGCGCGCCGAGATAGTGAACGGCCTCATACCATAGTTTGTTACGTTAACAGCAGTTGCCGTGCCATTCTCGAAAATGATGTTTCTTGCTTGGGCATTGATATAGGCCGTCAGGCCTGATCGTCCGAGGGCCTCCGCTAGGAAAGAGCTCTCTGCTGAGCTACGAAGGCCTGTCTGGGCGTTTATCGTAAATTGAAACCACCCGAAGCCATCCAAGATTCCGCTTGCGAAACCAGGTATCTGCTTAAGCCCGATCGCCGAAAAGGCGGCAGCAGCATACTCCGACAGCGGATTGACGTAGTTAGGAAAGCTTACATGAAGTGGCTGGGTGTTGCTGCCGCTGGGCCCAAAAGCACTTGCGTCGTACACCGAACTTCCGTTGATCGCCGTTCTGTTGGCAACGTTGGTTGTAAGCTGCATACTGCGCTCGTAGTACTTGGTCATGTTCTCCCAGGTCCATGACTGGTCTCCGACTTTCTCAGCCCAAGCCTGCAGTGATCCTACTGATGGTCGATGATATATCATCTGATTCCTGCCACTGCTGCCTCCAAGGTTTTTCCCTTGTGCGTAATGAATACGCTTGCCGTTAGTCTGTGGCTCAGTGAAGAGACCCCAATCAATGAGTGGTTGCCATTCATCAGGTTCAGCTCCTACCCACTGCTCTGACCAGTATGGAATCTGGCTCCAGTTGCCGTTCGATAGTTCGTAGAAGCTACCGGCTTCAATGAGGGCGACTGAAGCATTGCTATGCTCGGTGATCCGAGACGCTACCACGCTCCCCGCGAGACCACCGCCGACAATGACATAGTCGTACGTTGCGTTCCGCCCAGGGATACCGAAGTTCGTTCCGGTGACTCGGCCAGGGCTAGAAAACTGTGAAAGAATAGCAGCAGATGATATGGAAGCCAGCAGCGTCAACACTGCACATTTTTGTGACGCCATCGTGGATACACTGGTTGTTCAATTTGAACGCAGAATATTTGTGAAGTAATACACTCATTTTATATTCTCATCGATAAGATCGATCTTCTTCCAGATTTACCGCTACTGCACTGTAGATCTCGCTTTGTTCCCATTTCAGAGATGTTCGGATTAACATTCGGTAAAGCGCGAAACTAGATGTTGTAGATCATCCATAGCTCGCGCGCGGCTGAAATCTAACACGCTACCCTACGTCACTGAGACCAAAATCTGGAAGCTCGGAAAGCGCATTCGCTGCATATTGCTGTACGGATACATCGTTGGTTTGCTCCTGAGTCGGCGACGTAATGATTAGCAACGAAGCGAGTTCCAATAAGACATAAAACTCAGAACTCCCATTGGACGCTCGGAGAAGCGACAACTTTGCAGATCTTATGCAAATAGATGTAAATAATTCTTATATTTTGGGAGCTACCCTTGCGTCATGTTCATTTAAAAACGCAAGACTGATTTGCCTACTTACTATTGACTTAACTAGGCAGACGTCAATTGATGTCAACTGATATCAACCCTCAGCTTCCTTGGCGTCGCAAGTAATTTATCTGCTCTTTACTTTTCCTACAAGACGACTATGAACCGTGTTAATTGAGTTCGTCATACGAACACAATGGTGATTATATCGTGTACACCATGTGTACGATTTGCGTCGTGCGTGAAAAACCACCACTCAACCTGTCTGGAGCTTCCATGCGATAGGATGAGTCTACAAAAAAAGACTTCAAAAATGTTGCAGTTGTTGCTGCCGGTAGCTCCGGTGTATTGACATCGATTTTACTTTCGTACGTGTTGGAGCTGAGATAACTAGATGATTTGATCGAAGTGTGAAAGAATTGATTAAATTCCTTGTCTAATTGTTTGAGCGAAGGACCAAGTCTACATACTCGCTAGCTACACCCTAGTCCAGGATTGAGATCCGGTGGATCCGTGATCAGGCCGATGATCTAATCCGGTTGTGCCGCCATGCTCACATGTGATCGTTGACCTTCACTGCGACAGTACGTCTTGCGGCGCCGAACTTTGGGGTTGAAAGATGTACGCAGCAACTATGGTTTTGTATCGCGAGGAAACCAGTGCTCCTGCATCAGTGCTCAGTATGGATTGGGGAGCTATTCTGATATCAGGACCATCATCTTCAGTCCTTATGTAGTCATGTATAGGCCTGACTTTTCTTGTTTATCATCCAAAAATGAAAAACGTGTAAAGTCCTTGGACAGGGCGCGAATCAAATCGATCTAATTGCATTTCACATCATCGGCCGCCTTTTTTCAAGGGTAGCCCCTCCAGAAAAGTTCCTGAATCACTAACAAGAAGCCAAGTGAACCCAGCCTGGCGTAGTCGAGCTTTTCCAATCTACACGGGTCGTCTAAACTTGACCACCTTCTCCGAACCCCTCCGCGAAAGGATAGTCGGTATAACCTTCCTCCTTTGTCTTTCCTTGAGCATAAAATGTACGTCTATCATACGCATTCAACTCTTTCCCCTCCTTAATTCTCCACACCAGATCCGGATTTGCCAAAAAGTGCCTTCCAAAAACGAAAACCACGTCATACTCTCCATACTTGCTATCCGCAGCATTCCACACATTCTCTGGTGTGTATCCTCCCGCCAAGAACACAGGCATCCCCTTGCCCCAGATGTTGAGCAGAAAGTCTATCGACTCTGAACTTTCACAGTCGATGTTGTTATTCACCCTGCTCTCGATGATATGAAGGTAACCCAGTTCCAACTTCTTCAGCTCTTCAGCGAGGTAGGAGAAGGTGGGAACTGGATCGTGCATCAACATGCCCTGGAACGGACTCCAAGGACTAACCCGAAAGCCCACTTTTTTACTACCAATTTTATCTGCACAAGCTTTCGCGACTTCGAAGCCAAATCGCGCTCTGTTTTCGATAGACCCACCCCAAGAGTCAATGCGCTTGTTGCAAGTATCCTGTAGAAACTGATCGACAAGGTATCCATTTGCGCCGTGGATCTCGACGCCATCGAAACCAGCGTCCATCGCGTTTTTCGCGGTTCGTGCGAAGCTTTCAATGCAGTCTTGAATCTCTGACTCGGTCATGGCACGTGGTGTTGGTGCTTGTACTTCACTTTCTGTGAAGCCAGACCCGGGCATGGGAATAGCGCTACTGCTGAGCAAATCGAACCCTTCTTTCTTGAGTTCTTCAGCGTCTGCGGCGCGACCGGGTGCGACGAGTTGGCATATTATGCTGCAACCTTTGGTATGGACGGCGTCGGTGATAGCCTTCCAGCCAGCTATATGTGTGTCATTCCATAGACCCGGGCCATGGGACATGCCGCCGTGTGTTGGTGAGATAAGGGTTGCTTCAGCGATCAAGAGTGTGCCCGAAACGGAAGCACGCTGAATGTAGTATTCTACAGCCAAGGGGAGTTGTGTGTGGTTCTCATTGGCACGGAGACGGGTAAGAGGCGCCATGGCAATGCGGTGCTGGAGGTCGATGGTCCCTAGGCAGAGTGGTGTGAACAGCTTGGATCCCGGCATACTGTTGGTTTCCCTACACGCAGCTTGGCGTACACGACTAGAAAATATAAGACATTTAGACTGTACAATTGGGTTGAGTTGAAAACGCTGTTAAAGGAGTTGAAATTGGTTGCAGCGGTGAAGACAGCTATATAAGAGATGATGTGGGATACCAGTATGTGAAATGGGTGGGACCGTGGTAAAACATGTACTGGTGGAAATCTCTGCGACACACTTAGCGATACCTCACCATAAACGTACATCCTGGCCGATTTTGTTGTTGTTGCTACTCGAAGGGACACTAGAGGTATCCACGGCTTTCGCCGATCGGTCGCCGGAGGTGCGAGTTTCTGGGCTTGCATCTTGGAAATACAATTATCATATGTAATAGGTGACTTCGAAGCCATGAGAGGTAGCACGTATTCGTCTATCGCAAATTGTGTCGCAGGACCACGATGTTTGCTCAAGATGAAGGCCTGTCGGAGTCAGTCGACCACCTCCAAGGCCAGTAGTTTGTCAGCGAGATCCTGACTTGGTACGCGCGTTGAATTTGAGTAGCTCCGTGTTAGCTGCCTAGACTAATTAAAGGGACTTAGCAAAAGACTGAGCGAGATCAAACAAGGATTAGGAAGTCAAGTAAAACAGAAAAACAAAAAAACATACAACAGCGGGTATTCACTAGTAGTTACCTACCTAACTAATAATCCGCCAGTACATTGCTTCAATAGAACTGAGCGAACAGGAAGCTCCATTCAATTTGGTGGCTAGGTAGTAGACACTACGGTAAATAGGTTAGGTTTTTTACCTAAGATTGTTTAAAAAACACAGATTTTATGTGTCTATTAATAGATTTCTGTGTTTTTTTAGCAAAGAGGAGATAACAGCAGAAGAATAGGCCTAACAAGGTAACTAGAAGCTATCTATCTATATAATTTCCTCTTCTTTCCTTCTCTCCTTCTCTCCTTTCCTTTTAGAAGAGGATATAATAGCTAAGCCCCTTCTTTACTTCTAGAAAATCTACTAATTTGTAAAGGCAGAACAAGACCTTAGAAGGCACAAAAGAAACTAAGAAAGAGAGAAAGAGGAGAAGAAAAGAGAGGTAAGTGCTTAGAGCTGCAGATGTTAGGATGTGGGGAAGAGAGAGAGAGTAGAAGGGGGGAGAGAGGGGGGGGGGCTCTTAGAGCTTAGCGTAAGCAGATAGATTAGTTAATAATAAAGTAGTAAATACCTAGATTATACGTTTAAAAATACCTATATTTTCTAGGTATATACCTATCCAAAATCTAGGTTTTAATTCCAGATTACTTAGGTAAAAAAAACCTAACCTATCTACTGTAGTAACATGTATTTAGTCTCTTTGTGCAGTGCTTAGCAAAGGCGGCTTTGCTACAGTTTAGCAATGTACACCTATAATCCTCTACACCTTAGTATTGTTTTTACCAGCTGCGATATGTTTAATAACTGCTTGTTAAATAGTAGGTGCAAATCTGTAGCTAGAGCTGCTAATAGTAATGCCTTAGATACTTAAAAAAACTGACATAATAGTAATAGAAGCCCTACTACTCTTACAACCTAACAACTCACTTTAACAGGCTTAACAACAGCTTTCTAGTATTAAGATATAAGTAGATTTAGCCTATGTGTATAAGACGTTAAGATTCTTAACACTATAGTAAGTAGGTTAGGTTTTTTAAACCTACACAAATTAGATTTTTTTCCTAGATTTTAGATAGGCTTATACACAAAAAATGCAGGTAAAAAATACACTAAATATATAGGTATTTAAAACACGTAACGTGTTTACTACTTTATTATTAGCTAATCTATCTGCTTACGCTAAGCTCTAAGACCCCTGTTACCCCCCTACTCTCTCTCTCTTCTCTACTCTCTCTCTCTATATCCTAACATCTGCAGCTCTAAGCACTTACCCCTTTTTTCTTCTCCTCTTCTCCCCTTTTTCCTTTTGTGCCTTCTAAGGTCTTGTTCTGCCTTTACAAATTAGCAGATTTTCTAGAAGTAAAGAAGGGGCTTAGCTATTATATTAATCCTCTTCTGAAAGGAAAGGAGAGAAGGAGAAAATGAGAGAAGAAGAGAGAGAGAAGGAGAGAAGGAAAAAAGAGGAAATTATATAGATAGATAGCTTCTAGTTACCTTGTTAGGCCTATTCTTCTGCTAGTATCTCCTCTTTACTAAGAAAACACAGAAATCTATTAATAAACACATAAAATCTGTGTTTTTTTAACAATCTTGGGTAAAAAACCCGATCTGCTTACCGTAGTGTAAGAGCCTGGCCGATCTCACGTGAGTTGTAGGCATTTTGGAACCCGTTATGGGTGTAGGGGCCTGGCCTGGCGTAAGATTAAATCTTTCAGGGTCTCACTAAGAAAAACTCGTAATTGGTAGTGCGTCTCAAAACAGAGAAAATCGGGGATGGAAACTTCTTGTTAGCCACTGAGTGCTAGGCATTACTCGCTGTTGCTTACCTTGTCCTTCGCTGCAGGACGCACATAGACCTCAGGCACCAGATCTTTAGCATCCTGTCCTCTGAAACATTACAAGCAGGGTGCCTAAACGGATTGGAATACAACCCTGCTTGCACTAAGCATCTACTAATCTTTCACAACAGAAAACCCTCAGGTGTTGCAAACTCGTATTCCAATCTGTTCAGGCACCTCTCTTATCGGAAGGTTACTAATTTGAAGTCGCTGTCAGTCTGTCGATTTTCTAATTCAACTTCCGCCACTTCCGGGACCCTCCTTTGAGCATGTGTTGCGCATCTATCCGAGTGGCTACACATCATAGTAAAAAGGGTATAAGTACCTTGCAAGTGCGTCTGCTGTTGGATAAATCTAGGAACGTAGACTTCTATTGTTTTACATTATCATAAACAGCGATGCAATACTTTTCCGCCACTTTGTTGCTGCTATTAGCACCTGCTGTTGTTAAAGGGACGACGCAGTATTTTTGCGGCGGTGGTACAAGTGCAGACCCTTCAATCAAATGTGCAAAGGTGAGTAATCTTGCTCAACAGGAGAGAGCGAAGGATGTTAACGACAGCTACAGGGACAATATGTGTTTTGCGTATGGTTTTTCCCCTTACGCATATGCCTGTTAAACTACGGAATTGCTTACGTGTCCTAGTGCGATGCACCTGGAAACGAGATTCTCACTCCAACTCGCAGAGAAGGTTTTCCCACAAGCCGCTCTTGCGGAACGACTGGCTTATCATGCACTGTACTCAACAGCCGTAAAAATGAACTTACTGGAGTAAGTATTACAACATATGCCTACTGCTTATTTTTACTTTCAGGCTAACTGTATTTCCTAGTTTGCTGCTTGTGTAAGTACCTGCATAAACTCAGTTGTTCTCCTAACGTATTCAACGGGTGAGTCGGCCACACGGGCGAGTCGGCCACTCTGCCAAGACTACACTAACATTCTACCTTATAACGCGATGACTTAACAACAATATAAACCTACGCCCTTAAAAGAGGCTATAATATAGCTTGCGCTCTAGGCACTTAAACAAGACGCAAACCTTACTATATAACACGCTGCAGCTATATACAACGCGCCTTACAGTACACTACGCAATTAATACACAGGACAACCTGTATAAGCTAATTATACGCTAAGTTAACAGAATATAGATTAGACTAAGGAGGATGTAATTGCTAAGTATATTCTTGAGCTAGATGCACGAGGATTTGCCCCTTAGCTAGCTACTGTAGCTAATATAGCTAATTCTTTGCGTGCTAAGCGTAATATAGGCTATATTAGCATAAACTAGCCTAATACATTTGTTAAGCGCTGCCCTAACCTTAAAGTAAAGTTTAATTATAAGTATAACTATAAGAGAGCCCTCTGTAAGGATCTAGAGATTATATAAGGCTAGTTTAGGCTTATAGTAAATGTTAAAGCTAAGTATAGCATCTAGAATAATAACACGTACAACTTTAATAAGACAGGCTTTATAATAGGCTAGATATCTGTAGAAGTAGTTATTATAGGTTTAGAGCGTTAAGAACAGCTAAAGGCAGTATAGTAGGGTAATTAAGAGTAGATAATAGTTATATAAGGTATTAATAGTACAGAGTAGGCTATTCTACTCTTTATTATCTTTAAAGGCTGTAACTACCTCTCTGCCTAGTATAAAGAGGATAACCTGCCCTATAACTAGGTTATTAGAGTCTCTAAGAACAGATAGACTACTAATAAGCTTAGTCTAGACTAGTTAAAGCACTTTAATGCCTATACAAAGACGCGTACCTAAGAAGTGCACTAGCTGCTCTTTATTAATAGCTATAAGAGCTATAACTCTCTTAACTTCTAATAATACTGTAAGAAAGTAAATATTATTATACTGTATATGCTTCTACACTTATCTTACCTCTTACAACTACTAGATATAGGTTGTTTTACCCCTCTAAAGAAGGCATATAGGCACTAAGCTAAGAATTTTATACGTAACTACATTACTTATATTACTAAAACTAAGTTTCTACTATACTTTATAGACGCCTGTAAGAAGATATTTACTTCTAGTAATATCTAAGAAGGCTTCTAAGGCGCTAGAATAGTCCTCTTTAACCTAGAACAGGTTATAATAGGTCTTAATATCTGCCTACGTACTCTACTGCTACCTACTATAGAAGATAAGCTCTAGTAGTCCTAAACTCTAAGCACTACCCTGTAATTAAGGTTGCAATTAACGCTAGTTTAAGAAAGGATTTAAAGGCATGTAAGCAGCTTACTAACTTTAATAGTTAAGGCCTTTAAAAAGCTTACTAAAGGCGCAGCTATAGTAGCGTATAAGCTAGTGTTAGCTTAAAAAGAGATTACTAGGCTTTAAGTAGTAAATAAGGCTGCTATACAACGTAAATTGCATAAAAGAAAGTAGTTACAGTAGGAGGGAGTCCTAACAGCTAAGAAAGGCCTTTAATTAACTTGTAACGGTCTAGGCAAGGCCTAGTAAAAGATATCTATTTCTTAACCACTTTGCTAAAAAAGCAGATACAAGACAACTAGATTAACTAGTTGTCTAGATAGATAATTAATATACTAGCTTAGAAGACTAAGCTATATAAGAGGCTAGCCTAACGCCCTAAACCCTTTAGCTTCTCTCTAAGCTAGATAGGGCTAGACTCTTATATAACTACTCTAACTAAATTTAGAGCGCGTAGTAATAGTAAGAAGGTAAGAAAGCAAGTACGTGTTAAAGGAGGTAAGGTAACCTAAAGACGCTGTAAAAAGTGCTATAACGTAGGGCATAACTTACGCACGTGTAAAAAGCCTAAAGAAGGTGTTAACGTAAGCAGTAAGCAAGTTGCTTAGGCAAGCGAGTCGCTTACCTTTGCTAAGATTACACCTTATTTAACCTTTTATCTAATGTCTTAACAACCTAATCTTAAATTGCTTTCTTATAAGGATAGAATAGTCTTTGCTATCTAAGCTATAAAATCTAACGCGTTGCTAAGCTAGCAATGTGCTGCTGCTATCTATAATGTTCCTTAAAGAACACTCTCTAACTAACGCGCTAAAACTACCTTATAACACAATTCCTATTCTAACTTATTCTAGCTTACTAGAGTTAAAGAGGATATAGTTATATAATATATAAGGAAGCTTAACGCGCAAGGCTTTGCCTCTACGCTTAGCTACGTACGTAAAATAGCTAATTAACTGCTAGCTGCCTGTTACAGTAGCTAGGTTAGGGAAAAATAGGCTAGAAACCTTATACGCTAGAAGCCTAAGATTAAGTCTTAGGTAAATAGACAGCGTAATTACTAGAGAGTCCTATACAGCAACCTAGCTATTATTAGCCTCTAGTTTAACCTTGTACGCAACGTTAAAGCTAAGTATAGTATTCTAGATAAAGATACCTACAACTTTAATAAGACTAGCTTCTAGATAGGTGTTAGGGGGTCTGTTAAGGTAGTAACTGCGTCTAAAAGGCGTCTTAGACTATTACAGGTCTAGCCTAGCAACTGTAAATAGGCAATGTTAATTACTATAATTAATGCTATAGAGTAGGTTATCCTGCTCTTTATTATCTTTAAAGCAAAAAACTATAACTAAGCCTAGTATTATAACCTAAAGGATTAGCAGATTAGTATTAGCAAGAATAGCTAGACAACAAATAAACTAGGCCTAGAGTAGCTAAAGCACTTTATCTAGCACACAACAGCCTAGACAGTAGGTAGCTACTAGCTGCTAATTATTAATAGCTATAAGAGCTACAAGTTACTTGCCTTCTAGAATCTGTGTAAGGAAAGTAAGATTATTACTCTCTATATACCTTCTTATACCTCCTATATCCTACAGCTACTTAATATAGAGTGTTTTACCCTATTAAAGCAGGCGTATAAGAAGGAAATTAATGTCTTAGCAAACTGTTATATTACCTATATTAACAAGAAAGCGTTCCTAGCTGCCTTTAATTAGGTTTTTAATAAGACGTTCTTATCTAGTGTAAGAAGCTAACCTCTAAGGGAATTTGCTAGTAAAATACAAGATAGATTTAATAGAGGATAACCTCTAGGACAGAGGTTGCAGAGTTTTTATAACTCTGTTTTAGACACGTTAGCTCTGTAGCAGAGCTTTAGTCTATACTAGAAAGCGCGAGCTAGAGTAATACTAAGGCAGTATACGCTAAGAAGCTAGTATCTAGGCCTAGCCTGTTACAGTACCTCTCTACTTATCCTTTGTTTATTAGCGCGCGCCTTAGTTAAAACAACTCTATTGCCTACTCCCTACTTTCTACATTCTCTGTTATACTACGTTTCTAGTCTACGCGCCTTCCTCTTATAATTCTACTACTACCTAATTGTTTAGTTGCCCTGCCCTGCTTAATTTTAATAATAGCGCCTCCTAGATTACTAACTGCGTTGCGTTTACCCTATAAGAAGGCGCTAGGCAAGCAAGTAAGTTGCTCTATCTCTACCTGTAATATACCTATTTACTAACTCTTTTACCTTGCCTAGGCCTGCAGCGCTGCTCTTCTAGATCCTGCCCCTTCTACTACTTACTTAACTAAGAGGGCGAGGCTTATAGTAGAAGACGTTAAGCTAAAGGATAAGGAGATTAAGGAAGCCTTTAATAATGTTCCTGCTAATAATAAGTCTAGGGTTCTAGGTAAGTAGTCTCTGCGTACCTAACACGCTAGCAGCTTTATAGATTCTAAGGTCTGTGTTAGCTATACGTTGTCTAGCTATTTACTTGCTGCTTAACTAGCTATATCCTTAGCTGCTGCTCTTGTTTCTTAGTGTTCCTTTCTCTAGCTAACTGTCTGCTAGGCCCTGCGTAAGATATAGAAGACTCTAAATAAGTACTGTGTGTTCTTATAGTTTACTAAGAGTAACTCTGCAAAGCTCCTATAAGTTATTAAGCCTATCTAGGCAGACCTTAAGAAGTGTAAGGACCTTCTGCGTTATACTAACCTTATGTCCTAGCCTAACGCCTGCTGCGTAAGATATAGAAGACTCTAAATAAGTACTGTGTGTTCTTATAGTTTACTAAGAGTAACTCTGCAAAGCTCCTATAAGTTATTAAGCCTATCTAGGCAGACCTTAAGAAGTGTAAGGACCTTCTGCGTTATACTAACCTTATGTCCTAGCCTAACGCCTGCTTGCCTACTACTAGTTATAAGACTAAGTAGTCTAAGTATAAGGCTAAGGTTAATAAGATTAAGGCCTATTTCTCTGCTGCTGTAGTCCTTACAGAGCACACTACTGTTGCTGCTAAGAAGGTAGTAGTCTAGATTAAGACTCTAGTAAGTTATTCCTCTCTTTTTATACCTGTTTTCTAGAGTATTTGCTAATTCTTTACTTAATATAGCTTACTGTTAACTTAACGCTGCTTACGCGCTTTACCTACTTTAAGGCTAACCTCTGCACACGCCTTAAGATCTTCTCTACTGCTAGATATAAGAACTTTGTCTAAATACTTGTTAAGAACGTTACTAACGCTGCTGCAGGTAATAAGGACAATAGTAGTAGCAGAGGTTCTGCTAAGGGTAGTGCTTAGGTCTTCTCTTATCTATAGTGTTTAGGATTTCTTAGTAGATAATACCTAGGCTCCTAGCTCTTTTCCTTTATAATAATATAGTCCCCCTTTAGGGCAGCCTATCCTTTAGGATAGACTAATGTAATAAATAATCTCTCTAACTAACTAGTGCTCCTCCTCTTACTTATGCTTATCTCTACTTTCTACTCTTCTCCTCCTTCTTCTATTAGGAGTAAGAAAGTTAGTTATGCCCCTCTAGGGGTTCTAATTAGAAGCCTAGGGGCAAGTTCCTATTTCTATCTCTCCTGTCCCTTATTACAGACAGCTATCTGTCTAGGGCTTCTAGGTCCTTGTAAACGTCTTCCCTTTCCTATATTTTACTAACATAGCCTTCCTATTATACTAGGTATTTACGTCTCTTACCCCCCCTTCTAGATTATCTTTCTCTATAGATAGAGTTAACTTTCTATTCTTTAGAGAATGTACTATTATTATTAGTAATAACTAGGGGGCTAGGCTAGGGGTTGTTGTTTAATTGTCTGTAAAGAGGGTCCTGTAGGCATAACTTAAGCTAGTTAACGTAGAAAACAGAATAGACTTTACTATTAACGTCTAGTTTAACGTTATACAGGGAGATAACTTCTATAACTATAAACTTTTAGTTCTTCTAGTCTAGTTTCCTGCTTACTTAGCTGTTTAAGAACTAATTTCCTAGCTTTAGCTAGACTTTGTCCCTAACCTTTAGCTAGGGGGCTTCTCTTTAGTGTGCATTAGCTTACTGTTCTTATACCTGCTAAGCTTCTACTATCTAGGCTTTAACAAAGTCGATTGTTTTAGCAAACTTCTACACTATACTTACTGCAGCTCTAGTAGGTTCTCTTGCGTGTTAGTGCAACAACTCTGCTGCTAAGTCTAGGTCTATCTAGACTAGATCTACGTTGTAACTGTACTAGAGGAAGAAAGGGCTAAACCCTATAGATGTAGCTACCTGTTCTTTAATTATAATCTAGGCTATAGGCACCTAAGCAGACTAATTATCCTAAGCCTAGTTAATATAGGCTCTTAAGTAGGCTTCTACTACAGAGTTTATACGTTTAGTGCTCCTGTCTGTTTAGAGGTAAAAGGCCGTAGAGAGTCTCTGCGTAATTTTTAGTAGTTAGCACATTATCTGCTAGAAGTTGCTAAGGAACTGCGTCCCTTAATTAGAGAAAATTGCGTTAGGCAACTAGTAATAGCCTACTACATTAGATATAAAAGTATAGGTAACCGTCTTTACTAACAGGTCTAGTAGAGGGACTAAGATAATGTCCTTAGAGAGTCTGTCTGTAATAACTATAAGGTTACAGTTACTCTTACTCTTAGGTAGGTCTGTTATAAAGTCTATAGAGATTTTCTTCTAAATCCTATTAGGTAAAGAGAGGAGTTTAAGAAGTCTCTGCTTTAGTTCTCTCTATAGCTTTGTCCTTCTGCAGATGTTATAGTTCTCTACGTACTGTTATAAGGCAGTTAACATCTCTAGCTAGAAGTAGGCTTAGAAGAGGATTGTATATATGTTTCCCTGTCCTAGATAACCTGCGATTAGAGAATAATAGGCGTTGTTAATAATCTTAGTCCTAAGGGCATTAGAGTTTAGAACCTATACTCTTCTATAGTAGTACAGTTAGTCTCTGTTATCTACAGAGCACTTAGAGAGGGAAACTTTAAGGTTAAGCTGTATAGAAAACTTCTAGGCTTCTAAAGAGATAGAAGACTTAGCAAGCTAGTAAGTCTTATTATTCTTAGCAGTGTTTTTCTAAAGTGTTTTAAATTCTTTAATACTGTTGTATAGTTCTAAGTTCCTAGCTAGAGGCGTCTCCTTACGCGTTTATTCTAGTTTCTTATAGCAGTTCTCTTGTAGCTCTTTGTTTAGAGAGGTTATAGGGAGGAGTTAGTCTGCTCTACGTAGTCCTAAGGAGAAAACCTGTATATTGTTAGCAGAGTTGTCTTCTAGGCTAGTCTTTACTACTTACGCAAATAGTTTTAACAGTTAAAACTATCTAGTCTTAGTTCTCTTATCTCCTGTAGATAGAGGGACGTCCTCCTCTTTTCTTAAGAGTGTATCTACTTAGTTATTAACCTTGCTAGGTTTATAGGTAAAGGTAAGCTTAAACTAGCTAAGGAGGCTAGACTAACAGACGTGTCTTTTAGAAAGGAGTTAGGCCTTGTAGAAGTACTCTAAGTTTTTGTAATTAGTAACAACTATAAATCTCTTTACTTGTTTTAGCTCTATACTCTATTCTTAGAGGCATTTAATTACTATAAGCATTTCCTTATTACAAATAGTATAGTTTACTTCTGCCTTAGAATTCTTAGCTAAGAAGTATGCTACTGTATAGAGTACCTTGTCTTTTCTATATTAGGATAGTACTCCTCCTGTTGCCTATCCTAACGCGTTATACTCTAGTACTATCTCTAGGTCTAGGTTAAAGTTTGCAAGTGCTAGTTCTTTAGTAAATACAGCTTTTATAGTATTAAAGGTACGCTGCTAGGGTTCCCTCTACTTAAAAGTTGCGTTCTTTCCTGTTAAGTAAGTAAGAGGTTCTGCTATGCTAGAAAACTAGCTAATAAACTGTTAATAGAAGTTTACAAACTCTAGGAAGCTCTGGATTTCTTTTACTGTCTTTAGGGGTTCTTATAACTTTATAGCAGCAACCTTTACAGGGTCTATCTAGATACCCTTACCGGCCTTAATAATAAATTCTAAATACTTAGTGCTCTTAATAGAAAACTCGCTCTTTCCTACGTTAAGGTGCAACTCTGCAGCTCCTAGCTTCTAGACAATTTCCTTAACCTTAGCCTTATACTCCTCTTAGGTGCTGCTAGAGTAGATTAACACATTGTCTATATAGGCAGAGCACTATTTATCTAAGTACTCCCTTAAGACCTAGTTAATATACTACTAGAACGTACTTAGGGCGTTAGCTAACCTAAATAGTGTTACTAGCTACTTATAGAGTCTGAATCTTATCTAGAAGGCTGTCTTCTATTTATCTCTTTTAGCAATCCTAATCTTATAGAAGGCTTAGATAACGTCTACCTTAGTAAACTATGTTGCTTTTAAGATCTGTAAGAGAGTCTTATAGATTAGAGGCAGTAGGTACTAGTCCTTCTTAGTAATCGCATTTAGTGCCTAATAATTAACACAGAACTAGAGACCCCTACTAGGTTTCTTAATAAACAGTACTAGAGTAGAAGTACTAGACTTGCTAACTTAGATAAAGCTCTTATCTAAGTAGCTAGTAAGTTGCTATTAGAGCACTAGGAGCTCCTTACAGAACATGTTATATAGTAGTTTCTATAGTACTGTTATAGGTTTTCTGTCTTACTTAATTAGCTTAATAGCATAATCTATGTTAGATCTGTAGTAAGGTGCTAGCTTATCTGTTTCTTTCTTTATAAACGTTCTAAACTTATCTTTTAAGAACTCTAGAAGAAGGTCTTAAGAATCTGTTAGCTTCTTCTTCTTTAGAGCCTTCTAGATATCTGCTATTAATATAGAGAATAGCTCTATGTTCTAGTCTATCTTAGACCTCTTCTTTAGCGCCTAATACAGCTTTAGGCTAACAGGCTTAGGTAGTTAGTTAGAACAGGCGCTCTCTCTGCTTCTAACTTGCGTCTGTAAGGAGTAGATAAATAATAATTTCTTAGCTAGTGCTATAGTAACCTTGTTCTTGTCTATCTATAGTCTCTCTAGAATAAGGTTATACTCTCTTTCTCTATCTAGCATATATACCTAGAGGGTCTCTCTGTAGCTATCTATATTAATCTTTATTCTTACAATATTAGTTACCTAGGTTACTTTTCTAGCTATGCCTAATACCTTATGTCTATACGTAGGAGTGCGTTAGAAGTTGTTTTATAATGCAAACTTAGAGGAGACTATACTGTATATTAAACACCTAGTATTAATTAATGTATATACTACAGTGTTGTCTTGTACTATCACATGCAGTAATATAGGCTTACTATCTAGCTACTGCTAGTAGAACTCCTAGAATAGTTCTCTCCTCTTTATAACTTCTTTTCTTAACCCCTGTTTATGCCTTTAAACAGGAGTTTCTAGTTTTCTAAACCTTTGTTAGTAGAATTATTAGTTTTAGAAACCTTAGCAATTACACTCTAAACCTAGACTTTCTCTAGTCTCTTAGCTAGGGCTAGATTACATCTGCTTACGTAGTAACCCTTCTTTCTATATCTTAGACAGACGTTAGCAGCTCTCTGCTAGTTTATAACTTCCTAAGTCTGCTACTCTGCTTATAGTCGGTTGTTAGACTTAATCTTCCTAGAGTAGACCCTAGTAGGTTCCTAGTCTATACTATCTAGGTTTATCCTGCGTGTGTGTTGTCTAAAGGTGCTGTTTGTTAGTGCTTTAGACCTATAGAGGTTAACCTCTACTACTAAGACCCTAGCTATAAGGCTTTAGAGGTCCTAGTTGTCTAAAATGTCTACTAATACTATCTTATCCTAGAAGTCTAGTTAGAGTGCGGATATGTACCTAGTCTTAAGGTTCTTCGTGTTGTCCTCTTTAGCAGTGTTGTAGGCTAGCTAGATAAACTCTGCATTAAAAGACTTAATACTCTAGTTACTCTTCTTTATAGTAATAGTTTAGAGTTTCTACTAAGAGCGCTCCTTAAACAGTAAGTCTTTGTACTGCTTGTCTAGAAAGTCCTAGAACTAGGCAGTTGTACCTATTAGGTTACAGTCCTTCTATAATAACCTAACCTGCGCAGCCTATCCTTCTAGCCTATTAAATATATAGGCAACTCCTAGGATAGCCTCCTAGTCCCCTATAGACCTTAGCTTGTCCTTTATCTAAGACTTAAACGTTTAGTACGCTTATTAGTTGCTACTAAACTTACCTATATTAGGTAACTTTATAGTCTTACTTAGTCTGTTGTTAACTGTTTGTACAGAGGTAGAGGGTGTTGCACTATAGTTTAGCAATCCTATAGATACAACGTAGGCTTAGACCTAGGCTTTAACTAGCCTTTATATAGTTTTACCTATATCTTCCTATTATAGGTTCTAGTTAGAGTCTGTTATAGGGTAGGCCTTGTTGTTAGTAATAGCTACTGCAGCCTTAGGTAGAGTTACCTATAATAGGTAGGTAGTTAGGCGTTCTAGTACGTAAGCTAGAAGCTTCTCCTGCTATTCTTTAGGTACTAACGTAGTAGCAAGGTTCTAGAGTTTAGTCCTAACGTCTAATTAATTATTATTACTAGTGCACAGCTTAATGCTGTATTCTCCTAGACGCCTAGCAGCGTTGTTGTACGTCTTACTTATTAATCCTTATTTAGAGATTAAATCTAATTATAAGGAGCTAACCTCTAAGAGAATTTACTAGTAAAATACAAGATAGATTTAATAGAGGACAACCTCTAGGACAGAGGTTGCAGAGTTTTTATAACTCTGTTTCGGACACGTTAGCTCTATAGCAGAGCTTTAGTCTATGCTAGAAAGCGTAAGCTAGAGTAATGCTAAGGCAGTGTACGCTAAGAAGCTAGCACCTAGGCCTAGCCTGTTATATCTAGTAATATTTAATTAAGCTTCTAAGCAACAGGCTTAGTTCTAGATAACCTAGAGGTAGTGCTATTAAGGCTTAAAGTAAAGCCTTATACACTATTACTACCTCTACTAGAGCCTACCCTCTAGCAACCTAAAACACTAAGCAACGCTGCTAAAATTAGAGCTTAGTTAACGCTAATATTAAAGAGAATTAGGGAATATAGAAGTTTATTAACAGAATTAATCTGTAAGATAGTACAGCAGTTTTAAAAGGGAGCTAAAATAATAGTGTATACCTAGGTGCTGATAGCAGCTAAGATAGTTAAGCTTTAAGCAGCAAATAAAGCTGCTTCTAAGCGTAAAACACGTAAAAAGAAGCAGATCTAGCATAGTAGGACCCTATCTCAGCAAGAAGCAGAGGAGATAGTTAAGCGTAGGGATGCTAATACGCTAGTTAAGGCTAAGAGGCGTAAGGAGAGGATGCGAACAGGTAGTAGTAGACAGGGTTCTTAACGCTGTAGGAGGTGTAGTAAGGCAGAGCACAACAAGCGTATATGTAAGAAAGATACTATAGACTAAGTAGATTAATTTAATATACTGTAAGTTACAGTATAATATTATAGTGTTAAGTTATAGTGTTGTAAAGGTCTAAGGCTTAAAAAGGTAAGCAACTCGCTTGCCTAAGCAACTTGCTTACTACTTACGTTACTAAATAATATTATATACTGTACTACTATAAACAATGCTAATATAGGCTAATGCAAGCTATAATAGGGTAGAATGTTAGTGTGGTCTTGGCAGAGTGGCCGACTCGCCCGTGTGGCCGACTTACCCGTTGAATACGTTACTTACTTGGTATAACAAGTGCTTAAGTTAGTAAGTTTAGTTTAATTTAGTTTAATTACTTGTTCAACAAAAGTATTAAGCAAGTTAGTTACTAAATGCATCTCTGTTAAGAATTTAATTGCGAAGCGAGTGAAGCAATATACTAGAATTTAGGGGATCAAAAAACACACGGAAAACCCTTAGGTGACCCTGTTAGGAAGTCGCGTTGCCCTATTTGTAAAAAAATAGCCAAAACGAGTACTCTGCGGCCTAAGCGCATGAACACCAAAATCTGCCAGCTGTCTATTGTCTATTACCTGTCCATTACTGCTAATGACGGCTGACGATTTGACAATTCAACAATTCAACGATTTGACAATGTGATGATTCAACAATTTAACGATCTGACAATTTGACAATTTGACAATTTGACGATTCGACAATGTGACAATTGGACAATTTGACGATATAACAATTTGATGATTTGACAATTTAACAATTTAACGGCTAACGGCTAACAGCTGATGATATGACATCTGCTTCATTGCTTACATTAACATCGTTCAAGAAAGGAATGTCCTGGGTTGTATGACAGAATTGAGTTCCGACCGATGTGCGCCTCAACTTCTGTGGACCAAACCATAATCGCCATGGTCATTGTTATGCGAAGAGCGAATCGAAGCACGTGGGCAATTTCAGTAGGTAAGATGAAACTGCATGCTATGGCTAGTGTGCAGCATCCGGAAGCTCTTCCGTGCGGAGGTCTCCAATGGCACTCTTGAGAAGGTCAGGCACAATCTGCGCCGCGTCTCCTTCGAAGAACCAATCTCGAGAGTACAGACCGCCGGCGGGCGCATCACTCTTGTCCATGTTTATGACGGCAACCCGAGCACCCTTGCGGCGCGCTATGTCAACGTAGCCGGCGGCAGGGTAGACCTTCGCGCTTGTGCCAATGACCATGATGAGGTCGATGTTTTCTTCTGTATCCACCCATGTGTCGATGTCGTTCAGGACATCGCTTGGTAGCCTCTCGTTGAACCACACAACGCCAGGACGCAGCAAACCTTGCTTGCATTTTGGACACTTGGGAAGGTGGTTGTAATCGAGTTCTGGGATTGCAACGTTTTCGTCCGAAATATCCAGCTCTCGAGCTGCAAGAGCCGAGTTGGTGGTAAGGTCCGACTCATCAGTGGGGATGGCCAGGGCGGGGACAATTGGGTCGGTATAGTTATCCTTCTCGACATAGTCGCAGAAGAAATCTGAGCACTTTACATCGAAAAGCGAGCCATGCAAGAGCTTGAGCTTGTCAGCTGGATGATTCGCGCGAGGAGAGAGACCTGCATTGTTAGAGAAAATGTACTCTCAGCTGTAGGGTCTTACTTACCATCAACGTTCTGGCTCAGTGTCAGGAAGTCCTTTTTCCTCGCTAGTTCGGCGAGGGCATAGTGGGCAGGGTTCGGCTTCACGCTAAGAGCCATATGTCGTCGATAGCTGTAGAACTGCCATACCAGGCCTGGATCGCGCCCAAATGCCTCTGGTGTTGCCAGTGAGGTGGCATCGTGTGTTCTCCAGAGCCCACCAGCGCCTCTGAACGTAGGCAGCCCAGAAGAAGCCGACAATCCGGCACCTAGGAGAGCCAGAATGCGTGTTGATTTGTTCAAGTGCTCTTGAAAGCTCTCGAGGTCTTTCTTGGGAACAACGCTTGGTCTGGCGGTCGAGGAGGCCATTCTGCGGATGATGCGTGGAAGAGGCAGGATGGCGGTCTTACGCTATATATGCAAGCCAGACGTGTGACTGTTTGTGACATGTGTGCGCCGGCCGTGTCTGCAAAAATGGGGTAGCAGGCACAGGCGCAGGCAGAGGATGCTGTCGTGCTGCCTGGTGCTGCCTGGTGCGGTCTCAGGGCGGAACGTTACGTCAGACGCCGACGGTCAATTACAATCGATAAGGCGGAAAATAATGCCAATTCCGCGCTCTCGTGATTCGTCCTCCCTTCCGATCCTCATCCTCGTGTTATCATGAGTTCCTCTCTAAATTTACTGCGACCGGCAGTAAGGATACCATGGAGGGCAACAAGGTCACAGCGCTGGCGGGGATACACGACGGTGGAGGTGCCTGCGTCGAAGCTCAGCTTTGGGCAACCGCTGCATGAGACTCATCCTCATCTGCTGAAGCCTGGGGAAGGTGCGACCCCCTGCACCTGCCTTTTCCAACTGACTGCTGACAACGATGCAGTCACACCAAACATCACCGCCCTCGAATACCACGAGCGACGTGCAAAGCTCGCCAGAGAACTCCCGCCGAACTCGGTCGCCATTCTCGCTGGTTCAGACCTAAAGTATGCCTCTGGCGCAGTCTTCTACAAGTTCCACCAAGATCCCGACTTCCTCTACCTGACTGGTATACATATTCCATGACCCAAGTAAAGACTGGCGACTAAGGCGATCAGGCTTCAAGGAACCAGACGCCCTCGCTGTCATCGAAAAGCTCGAAGACGACGACCATGTTTTCCACCTCTACGTACGCCCGAAGAATGTCAAAGCTGAAATATGGGAGGGCGCACGCTCTGGGGTACAAGCTGCTGAGGACGTCTTCAATGCCGACGTCGCTGGCGACATCAACCATCTGCCTCGAATCTTGCCCGACATCATCACGCGATCGAAGAACATCTACACAGACCTGCCCAGCAGCCGCATATCGAAGAATGTCCTTTCGAGATTCTTATCCGGTTCGGAACCATCACGAACAGGAGGCATACAGAAGATCTTTCGCGACGCAAGAGACGAGAACGAGATCTCCATGAAGCCACTGCGTCCGCTGCTGAACGAATTGAGAGCTATCAAGAGCGAGGCAGAGATTCAGAACATGCGCAGGGCAGGGCAGCACTCTGGACGCGCCATAACAGACGCAATGCGCCAATCGTTTACCGCCGAGAAAGACCTCGACTCTTTCCTTGATTACTGGTTCAAGCAAGATGGCTGCGATGGACCTGCCTACGTCCCGGTTGTCGCTGGCGGCATCAATGCCAACACGATTCACTACGTCTCGAATGATATGCAGCTGAAGCCCAATGGCCTTGTTCTGGTCGATGCAGGAGCACAGTACGGCGGCTACGTCACGGACATCACTCGTACATGGCCTGTCTCTGGCAAGTTTACGCCAGCCCAGCGTGATTTGTACACTCTCCTCCTCAACGTGCAACGATCATGCGTCGCTCTATGCCGTGTCTCTGCTCAGCTATCACTTGACAAGCTGCACCAGATTGCGACCAATCAACTCCGTGATGGCCTCAAGGACCTTGGTTTTGACATGTCAAACGACGCGATCTATACATTGTTCCCACACCACGTTGGCCACTACCTTGGTCTGGATGTTCACGACAGCCCTGGTTTGCCAAGAACTCGGTACCTTGAGAAGAACATGGTTGTCACCGTTGAGCCAGGGATATACGTACCTGACGATGAGAGGTGGCCAAAATGGGCAAGAGGCATCGGTATGAGAATTGAAGATAGCGTGTGCGTTGATGAGGAGAGTCCCTTTGTGCTGACCACAGAAGCTGTGAAAGAGGTAAGTCTGACCTGTGTGTATAACGACAGAGTCCTAACCTTGCGTAGATTGTAGACATCGAAGCGCTGAAAGGTACCGAGACAGAGATATAGGCCTTGTAGCATACCAGCATGTACAACACTACCAATCATATACACGGCTAAAACGGCCGCTGATGATGCCACATACGGCACCTGGAAATTTTGGCTCGCTATGTGAGTGACTCAGTCTCCGATTCCTTACCGCCAGTACGAAGGCGCGGTAGCCTTGGTAGTTAACCATGCCCTGTCCAATGCTTCGATAACATCTCGAGGCAGTGGACCTTTCTCGAAGTCCCTCAGGTTGTTCTCCAATTGCTGAAAGTTACTCACGCCAACGACCACCCCGTCATTACCTCCCTTCACCCTTGTGTTCAAAGCCGAATGGTGAATTGTCCATCTCAAAGCTGTTTCAAGCATCGTCAGGCCATGCTTTTTCGTCGCTTCTTCTACTATCTTCAAGGCTTGCATGTTCGCATTGTTTAAGTACCTGTCGCGATACAGTTTTCCCCACTGGTACGAGTCGGAGAAGCGACCTTCAGTAGGCGGCGTTTCCAGATCCGAGGATTTGATCTTGCCGGAGAACAACCCGCCACAAAGCGGATTGTAGGTCACAAGCTCCATGCCGTATTTGCGCAAACACGGTATCAGCTCAGTCTCAATCTCACGTGCTGCTATGCCATCAGCTCTGCTCTACGTACCGACAACAGCGAAGCACTTACTGAAAGCGTTGTACATGGCCTGATAAATGCTCGGCACTACCCACTCTCTCTCTTTTGCGACATTGTATATCTCGGCAACCTCCCATGCTGGGTAGTTCGACAGCCCCAACTGCTTGAATTTGCCCTCTTTGTGGAACTCATTCACTTCGCGCATAGTGTCTTCGAATGGTACGCTCCTGTCTGGTGCATGCAAGTACCAAATGTCAACACAATCAGTGTCGAGCTCTATTAGAGATGTTTCGAGATGCTTTCGCAATGCAGTAGGTGCGTGCATGCCGGCAACTTCAGGGTAGACCTTCACTATATTTAGACCAATGGGTGAAAATAGAGACGGAAAGGGCGTATACCCCAAATGAAGTCGGCCATACCTTTGTAGCTAGAACAAGGCCCCGAGACTTCCATTTCGCCTTCGCAGTCCACGCCTCCTGTTGCCCATTGACATACATCCGGGCTGTATCGACCTCATTATAGCCTTGTTGCTGGAAGTAGTCCAAGTGGTGGTTGAAGTCGTCGAGTTCGAGAATGCGAGTCCCAGCCGTGAGGTCAGGGCCTGGTCATTGTCAGCACTAAAGTTATCTGAAAACTCACTCTTACGGCTGATTGTTGGCCAACATGCCAGTAGAAGTTAGGGGAGAGGAAGTATTGACAGGATACCATAAGTCATCAGACCTAGGATGACGCGCTCCTTTTGAGGAGTAGTTGTAGAAACAGACATGTCGTAGAACTGCCGGGAAACTATCTTGGTAAAACTGTCGATACTGGACTAGGATTAAGGCCAAAACAGCCGAACAGTGTTGCTACTGATTTGATAAGAGTGTCGACTGAAACGGTGAGGGTTGATATAAATCACCACCTCGACCTTCGCTTGCACTCGCATCCCAAACGTGATAGAGACAAAGAAATCCGATCCTGTGACTGTCGAGTGTCATCTTGAACGTAGTATGCAGTAAGTGTCAAGGCTCGCTTTCGTTCCGACTTACCTAAATAGGTAGAAGATTCGGCGGATGGTTTAGCGTACCGGATGAGGATGCTAGTCTACACAGCGCACTCTGCTAAGTATACAAGCTAAGTTACCAGAGTAACATGCAGAGGGAAACATAGGCTTACTCGCAGAATCAGGAGAGGATTGTTCTACCAGAGGTGAAGACATTAGATTTTAGTAAGTAGTCACATCGTAAGAACTGCCGGCTCAATGCGAATGTGAACATGAAATCCTCAAATTCTGCTGGGAATCTGTGTGTACCAAAATTGCAAGCATGTCTGTCTCACCACTTGACAGCACCATCGACTTCGTATACTGCACCGCTAACGTATCGTGCCTCCTCAGAGAAAAGAAAAACTACCACATCTGCCACATCTTCAGGGGTACCCCATCTCTCAAGTGCACAAGCTTTTGCCCATATCTCTACGATCTCACCGCCCTGTACTATACCGGAGTTACTCGGCGTGTTAATATAGCCAGGTGCAACGCAATTTGCCCGAATACCCTTGGGTCCGTACTCAAGGGCGACAGACTTCATCATGCCGATGACGCCGTGCTTGGTTGTGTCTTAAGGTAAGATTAGTCCTAGGGAACAGTCGGTTTGTTCGCAATGCACTCACTGTAGATGCCCTGCAGAGCAGTGCCCCTTGTCCCGCTCATACTGGATACCGTCACAATACTCGCACCCCTCTTCAGATGTTTCAAGCTCTCTCGAGTTACCAAAAATACACCCTTTAGGTTGACCCCAATTCGCTTGTCGAAATACTCAAGGCTTGTCTCCTCAAATGGAACATTTGCTGGATTTAGACCAGCACAGTTGAAGACATGATCTAAGCGGCCGAACTTGCTGACAATAGCGTTAACAAAAAACACAACGTCGTTTTCGGAGGACACATCCACGTTTTGAGTCAGGACAGGCGTTTCTTTTGATAGAAGCGAGGCAGTCTCAGAGAGCGTAGTCGTGTTCACATCGCAAAGAGCGAGGGATGCGCCGAGAGCAGCGAGGCTGAGGGTTGTTGCGCGTCCGATGCCACTGGCTGCGCCCGTAATGAGGATGACTTGGTGCTGAAATTTCGTTGCCATGATAAGATTGTTGTGCTGCTGTGGAAAATGTACCAACAATGAGATGGGTCGAGTTGTAAAGGTCAACAAAGGATAGGCTAAGGCAGACTCGTCCTAATGACTGTTGATACAGTTTGCAGTTCTCGCAACTTAACATCGCGTCGTAGAGACCATTGCTTATTTATTCGCAATCAGACCACGCGCTGGAACATGGCAATTCACTTGCGCAATGCATTCAGATGGATGCGCTGAGATTGCAGCTAACGTCGTGCCGAAGCTCGATATTGAGGTCGATTCTATGCTGGTTATAGCAGGACGGAACGACGTGGCATGATTGGTAGGATAGGCCATCATCCGCTGATTAGGGCTTGAAGCGCAAGGGAAAGGCTGATACCTACGTGAGCTGCGTCTGCGGCTTGGCTTGGTATTTGAACTCGCAACGAGTGCAATGTCGTGCTCGAGCGACCATGGAGCAGATGCAAAAACTTTAGCAGTAGTCCTCGATTAGTCAGATAAAGTAGCTCACGATTCCAATCACTGACCAAGCCGGTGATGATCATGTGCAACGTCTTCGGACAATCAAACACCGGACCATTAGAGTAGCGATGCGAAGACTTTTTCTCAACTTTACGGAGCGCTGCTTATTGTTTTAGGATCCTACAGATATCACGGGAACTTCTTTTGTGGAATTTTAGCCAATGAGCGAACACAATAATTGACGTGGAGAAACCACAAATGCTCGAATACACAGAGTCTAAAAATGACATATTCTTAATGCCAATCAATCCACTATATTAATTAGTTTTTCCACCAGCTACGATTAGGGTCGACAAGATTGTGGGATGCTCAAGCATTTTTCTGAACAGAAAGACTACGGTCATTCACTCAAGCAATTATTACAAAGCTTGGACTCTAGGCTTAGGCACCCCAGTCTCCACTGATGTGTTGCGAGAGGGGCGATACGAACACGAGGCGGGTGCAGGGGTACATGGATTGCGCAATTGTCAGATGCCTTGTCGTACCTCACGACTCTGGAACAAAAAGACCTGTCTTGAGTTTTGTCATTTGGCATGGCAAAAGCTTGTGTTAATTTTGAAAATTATGGCGCAAGTCAAGCCCGTAGAACTAGACAGCCAGGCCGTAAGTTGATCCATCTGCTGGTGTTCAAGAGGGGCAGACAAGAGCAAAAGAGATCAAACTGACTAGAAACTGAGAAAAGGAATGGAGATAAGGGCCATTCAGGTGCTCAGGGCGAGTATGCGGTTGCGGCGGCTTCTTGGCCCCTTTGTGATTTTGTAGTTGCTATAACAGGAAGGAGTTGGTAGATGTTGCAGTCTGCCTGGGCGGGGTTTAAAGGTAGGCCGATTGCAAAAGGCTAACCTGTCGGTAATAGCATGCCGCACCGTTGACAATGCGGAAGGTCGCGGCTTACTCCGATATGTGCTTGATAGAATGATACGGCGCGACAGTCGCCACGGCTGTCAGTAGATATCCACATGCATGATATTCTGTGGTAAGAGGTATGATGTTCGAGAGCAGTCTGAATCCTTCGAATCGTTTGGATTCGTGGGCCGACCCGAAGGCTACGGAGGCGAGTTTCGAAAGCGGTAGGATTGGCGACGACGATACTTGAAGAAGCAGATACAGAAAGCCGCAAGACAAAGCTCAAGGCCTGATGGCGCTGATGATCAGAAAGTGGGTTGATCCAATGCTGTGTCCGATTGGTAGCAGATGTCGTGACCATGCGAATTCGCCTGAAGCAGTCTCACTGTAGGTACTCGCCGACATGACTGTGAAGACTATTTAGGCAGGAAGTAAAGGGTTAGATTCTGACCAGCTGACTGGGTTCCTCTTGGCACTTAGATGCCCGTGATATCTTGCGATCTTTCTTAGAGACTAAATGTTCCTGCAGCATTGTTAGTGGAGTCATGCAAACCCCCCGCTACGCATGGCATTCGTGCGCCACGTCCCAAATAGGAAGGAGAATTCGATTAGACACCGTTACGGCGATGCAAGCTAATCCAAGCCCTGCTGCTGCGATCAAGCTCCTAGTATTCATTCGACAAAACTCTGCCAAGTCGTGGGGAGACACTCTAATGTAAGCGCCAATAGTAATTGCAGTCTTGGCGTCCGGTGCAGTGGTCAGCTCAGAAAACCTGCTGAAGCTTGTTCGATTGATCGTCGCTTGGAGACGAACTCACGGTAGTGAGGATACGAGGGTAGCAGACCGAGACTAACTGGGCACGCTCATCAACGGCTCTTCAATATTGAAAGGATCAAGCCGCGTCAAGCTACGAGATGCCGACTTGACTGTGCAGGGCTGCCGGTAGTGCATATCAGAGACGAAGCGCCAATCGGTCAGCACTTTTGGATACGCAATACCTCAAACGTACACTTTGAACGGATATGTTCACATCATGGACGAAAGTGGAGCAACCATGGTTATAGAAAGGCTTCTTGTGAAGATTGACTTTCTAGGACTGCTGATGTTGCAGAAAGTACTGTGTAGCCTGTGCTGGCCCTGGGCTAGAATCTGCAAAGCCTGCGGTAGAGGTCGAAGTAGTTCTCAATCATAGACTTGTGATTCAGTTGCACCTGAAAGCCAATGAGATTCGAGTTCGTTTGGAGGGCTAGGAGAGAAGAGTGCAGGTGGTCTCAAGGTCAGTACAGACAGGCAGACCACACGCGCTGCCAGCCTCCACTGCTTGTTCGCCCTAGGACCATCATCAC
The DNA here is from genome assembly GCA_004011705.1 of Ascochyta lentis. Classification (NCBI taxonomy): domain Eukaryota; kingdom Fungi; phylum Ascomycota; class Dothideomycetes; order Pleosporales; family Didymellaceae; genus Ascochyta; species Ascochyta lentis. The sequence continues at coordinate 1,826,889 of RZGK01000003.1, forward strand.
TGGGGAGAAGTAGGGCACCAAGAGATGTGTAGGTGATAAGGCAGCAAGTAAAGTGACGGGTGTGAAGGCGCGGAGTTGTAGGGCGCTAATGAAAGCTTGGCCTCCGGTCTCCGGTCTTCCTCCGGACACAATGCCCGCAAGATCATCATTGCTGCCACTTCACCCACGACGACGCGTTCTCGCCCAACCTGTTGGTATGTCGGCGAGACGAGGAGGGTGTCGAGCGGACCTTACCCTCGAATAGGTGTAGTGCTTCTGGACAATAGATGTTTGGATGCGCTGCTGTGGTGATCGGCATCCCGGCACAAGGCTTTCCACGAAATGATCCGCGTCCCCTTTCGGCAAGGCTCGAAGACGCGGTTTCCCCAGGGTGGTCACCCGCGGCTTGCGTAATTCCATCCCATCATCGATATGTTCTCGAACGCAGACCCTGGTTTCTTCAAAAGAGCTGCAGTTACGATGGCCACAATATCTGGAGTCCTATTGAGGCGACGTACCAATTTCCGAAGAATGATTGACAGCATGACGGTCGTCTACCATACAGCAAAAGAGAGAAGTTAACGCTAACAACAGTCAAAAACTGTTCATCCTCGGCGGAGCTTGGCTCCTGCGGAGCAATTGCGCTCCTGTTCCGCGCATGCCATTCACTGCATGCTGCAGCCTTGCTTCGCCGTTATCTTCGGGTTGTAACCAAGCACTTCGGTCGATGTGCAGCACTTTTGCGCTCAATCAAGGAGGTGCTGCGCTCCTTGAATCCCTTTAAGCTTAAGCTTAGCTGCCTTAGTTGTGTCCGCCGGCGAACTTTGATAGTTCCTGCATGATTGACGGTTGATTCACTGACCTGATAACGAACGACAGTCGCATCCTCAACGCCTCCAGAGACAACACTCCAAGGCAATCGCTGCGGTTCTTTTTTCTCTGGCTTCACGTGCCTTTTTAGCGTCAAACGCCGCAAAAGGAAAGTATGATGTCGTTGGCGTGCTTTTCCAGCCAGAACATTGGACTGAGCTTGCGTCTGGTTGGTCAACCTGCACAGTATTTGCTCACTGTCCCAGAGCTTTGCTTGAGATCTGGTAGTTCAATACTCGAAATATGGGCACCATCGAATGACAAGCAGCGAAACAGCACACATTCATTATCTTTCCAATATACCCGATAGCCCTAGTACTAGCCAACTGTTACGAGATCTGTCAGTCTGGACCACATGGCATCTTGAGGATGGCTCGGAGAGCCCTCTCTCGACGTGAATGGCCATGTTATCCAAAATGCCCGTTCGGACTTTATGGCCGAGCAGCAACCTTTGTTTACTTCGATACAATGTGGAGTACTCTCAGTGTGATGCTGTCATTCTCGAGATCCGATTCGAGCTCAATGTAGATGTGCGAACGGAAATGGACCTTAGCGTCGGATCGCGGTCCTCTCCAGACCAGGAGATGGGGGAATGTGTATGTCTGCTATGTTGATCTTCGTCACTTGCTTCTCCGGCTATCTTTTCGCTAATATAATTTGGAGTGATCAATGATGATGACAGACACGCAGCCAGAAGACGAACATCTGTTGCGGGTATTTAACACCCAAAGTGTTCCAATGTCTAGATTGAACAACTTCAACTCATCCTCGACTTCCACCTTGACTTGTTACATTCTTCTGCTCTTATCGGAAATTACACAAGGGGTGCTTCACCTTGCAGATCCTTTGCCCAAACGCCCAATCACATAATTAGAAGAACTTTAATACTAAGCACCTGCACCCGCCGCCTGCCTTATCCACATCCCTAAAACAGTAAGTACCATTAATATATACTGCATCTTGCCAAGAGTCAACCGCTCAGGCCCCATCACGTTTCCATCCTCCTTCCCCCTCCGCACTCCCCATGACTGTCATAGTGGGTCTTGGTCTCGGCTAACATGTCATCCAGAAGCAATTAATACCGGAGCCTCCTGTATCACCTCCCATTCTCGGCATCAAGCAGTAAAGCCACCACGCTGAGCCACCTCTCTGTAAGAGGCATCTACCTGAAAACGCACGGTTTTTGACTAATCTCGATTGGCAGGTGAAACCGCACTCTCCAATCCCGTTGACATCGCAGACCTGTCGAAAACTATATAAGGAGCACGATACGCACTCCAGGAACACCAGGCAACACTCCAGTTCTTGACCCATCAACATCAGCTCGTTCCACCCTTCGCTCTGCCGCTTTCGCTTCACCAGTACACGCCACTATGCAGCTCACCCTCCTACTCTCGCTTTTGCCAGCCTTGGCCTTTGCTCTTCCTGCTCCTGTCCTCCAGCCTCGCGCTGGTACTCCTATTCCCGGAAGGTTCATTGTCAAGCTGCAGAACCAGAACCTGCAAACTCTCTTTGAGGGTGCCTTGAAGCTTCTCAAGAAGGACCCTGCTCACGTCTACCAATTCGGTAACTTCGGTGGTTTCGCCGCTGAGATGAGCGATGACGTTGTCAAACTCCTCCGCAACTTTCCCGGCGTCGAATACATCGAGCAGGATGCTGTTGTCCAGGCGAACCTTGGAGAGATCGAGCATCTCGAGAAGAAGGCATACGTCACCCAGTCTTCTTCTACATGGGGTCTTGCCCGCATCTCCCACAAAGCCCGCGGTAGCACTTCCTACACTTACGACAGCACTGCTGGAGCGAACACCTGTGTGTACATTATCGACACTGGCATCTCCACCACTCACCCCGAGTTTGAGGGTCGTGCTACCTTCCTTGCCAACTACGCTGGCGATGGTTCCAACACAGATGGCAACGGCCACGGTACTCACTGCGCTGGAACCGTTGGATCCAAGACTTACGGTGTAGCTAAGAAGGCTAAGCTCTTTGCCGTTAAGGTCCTCGACGCCTCCGGCTCGGTACGTTTCACTCTCTTCTTTCATTTTATATCAGTGGGTTGTTTATTAACATCACAAAAGGGTACCAATTCCGGCGTCATTGCTGGCATCAACTACGTCGCCAACGACTCCAAGACCCGTGCCGGCTGCACTGCCGGTGTCGTCGGCAGCATGTCTCTTGGTGGAGCTAAGTCCACTGCCGTCAACTCCGCTGTCGCCAACGCCGTCTCTGCTGGTGTCTTCATGGCCGTTGCTGCTGGCAATGAGGCTCAGGATGCTGCCAATGTCTCGCCTGCTTCCGAGCCCACTGTCTTCACTGTTGGCGCCTCTGACAGCTCTGACAAATTTGCCTCTTTCTCCAACTACGGCTCTGTCGTTGACATCATTGCTCCTGGTGTCTCCATCCTCTCCACTTGGTTGAACGGTGGCACTGTAAGTTAGCCTGTACTACATCCACATCATCATAGACTAACTCTCCATCACAGAACACCATCTCTGGTACTTCAATGGCTACTCCTCACGTCGCTGGTCTCGCTGCCTACATTCTTGGCTTTGAGGGCAAGAAGACCCCGGCTGCTCTTGGTACCCGCCTGCAGACACTTGCCACCAAGAATGCCATCACTGGCCTGCCTTCTGGCACCAAGAACTACCTTGCTTTCAACGGAAACCCTAGCGGCTAAGCGGGTATCAAAAGAAGTGTTCTGAGCAAGCGTTCATTATCTTCAAAGCGAGCGTCGAGCGTTCTGTCCATTGCTGCGATCGGACATGCTTTAGCATGCATATCCACCCTTTCTTTACGAAGTATTACGCATTGATGAGTTCCCACGAGAGTTGAAAGAGATCTTGATTTCAGTTAGCCAGCAATTTTAGCGAGCAATGCAATCTGATGGTTAAGCCTTGGCTGGTTCTAAGTTCCTGTGCCCATTTCCACATGTACTGTCACTTTGCGATCAGTCGACAGTCGCGAGCTACCAAACAGCCAGGGATGGTCACATCCCGGACTCAATGCAGAAAGAAGCGTTGCACGGGATGCAGTGCTCCCTTGTGGCATGTCGCATCGCTCAGTGCCGTCACCTGCATGATTGTTAGAGGGGTACTTGCAGTGAGGATGCAACTCGCAACAATGAAGGTTTGTTGACTGAATTTCCACCAAGAATGTACCAAGAACCAGGACGCAGATGACGGAATGTGGAGAGACATGTGGTCGTGCGTGCTTTTCTGTTGTCAAGTAGTGGCGGCTCGGTCCCTTGCAGGCCGCCCTGTATAGTCTGGTTGCACTGCCTCGGGCTTGTCCTGCGTCCAATAGTGGCGAAGCTTCCAACGTTGCGCCTTTCGTTGGAGAAGAACACCCAACTCACTGAACATCAAACAACAAAAGTTGCACCACATCAAATTCCATCTAGTACGGCGCTAGAGGCTTGATACAAGTCGTCATCGAGCTGCGTACTACGTGTGAGGCGACTCAATAGCTGTCTGATCACGGCTTGTGTAATTTTCCCACTGTCGTGATTTGTCACGTGTAGCGGAAAGCCTCATACAATTCGAGTCCCTTTATTGCTTCACCTAATAAGTTTACTGTGATCTAACATCAGGCAAGGATGGGAGTTGTTAACGTGCACCCCGATAGCTGGTAACGTACACCCTAATAGCAGGGGGGAATACAGCTAAGACGCGCTGCCTTGCCTAAGTAACTAAAAAGGCCTAGTTGCTATACAAATATAGCTGTTAGACTGCTTTATTACAGGTGTAATGTCTTACCTAACATTTTATAACGCTTAATGTATTAGTAGAGGCCTTATCTACAATATGTTAACTACCTACCTCTATCTTAAATTATTATTATTATTATTGTTATTATTATTATTATTATTATTATTATTATTATTATTATTATTATTATTATTATTATTATTATTATTATTATTATTATTATTATTATTATTATTATTATTATTATTATTATTATTATTATTATTATTATTATTATTATTATTATTATTATTATTATTATTATTATTATTATTATTATTATTATTATTATTATTATATTATTATTATTATTATTATTATTATTATTATTATTATTATTATTATTATTATTATTATTATTATTATTATTATTATTATTATTATTATTATTATTATTATTATTATTATTATTATTAACGTTGCTGTTGTCTATTACTATGCCTTTATTATTGCTATTGCTATTACTGTTACTGCTGCTAGCAGCTTAAGGCGCGTAATTATACTTACTATTGCAATTACTGTTAATTAGTAACTAGGTAGACTTAGATAAAGACTTTGTTGTCTTATAGCAGTTGTAGCTAGCAACTCTAGCGTCTAGTGTTACTAGAGAAAGTACTGCAGTTAGCGACGCGTTAAGACACAAAGAGGATAGTTTAGAAACTTATAATAACTCTAGAGATAACATACCTATTAGCAGAGTCTGTTGCTAGTATTAAGTTTTATACTTTAGACAAAGTCTGTAAGTAATTATTTAATTAGGTCCTAGAGATAAATACAAGAGTAGAGAACTAGAAGGAGTAGTAAGTAGTATGTGTCTAGGACCTTAGCTACTTAGGTGCAAGAAAGAGTATAGAGTAAACTATCTATTTTGTAAGTAAGGTAAGATATTCTAATAATAAAGTTAATTAATAAGGTTAAACACAAACTATAATAGTTATATTTCTATAGACTATATACTAAAGAGATATAGTACTTATTAACAAGCAACTAGAGTTAGTCTAATAAAATATATAGAGGCGCTTATAGATAAGTATATTGTACTATACTTATTAATAAGCTGTTATATAGGTTATGCTTGCTAATAAGCAGTTATATAATAACTCTAGGTATTCTATCTCTCTCTACTTGTTATTTCTTTAGAGAGGAGTTAAGAGTTTAGTTAGATAATACTTATTACTATGCGGCTCCTTCTGTATAGGATTATAACACTATCTCTTCTTCTTCTTTAGTTTATTCTTAAACTATATAATTGTATTTTAGAGATTTATATAATCTGCAATCTCTATATCTAGTAACCTATAAGTTAAGATGTCTTTATATACCTATAACCTTTGTCTTACCTCTAAAATCTATTAAGCTAACACGCTCTCTAAAGTTCCTTACAATTGTTACTTCCTTATAGGACATAAGTGCTATATTATGCTAGGTAGTTTAAGTTGTATAAAGTATGCTAAGTGTACTAAGGCTAGCAAGCTATATGTAAACATATCCTAGATATTATTAGATAAGACTTATAAGAAGTATAAGAAAAAGTTAGAAGACAATAAAACTCTTCTAGTAACTATAATTATATAGTTGCTATAAAACAAGAGAATCTTAAAATAGGTAAATAAATACATGTAGTAAAAGGCGCTGTGATTAGTAAATAAGATAGCTAAGTTAAGTAAACTTAATTTAGCTAAGGAGGTTAATTATCCTAAAGTATTAATTAGTATATATACCTTACCTACTACCTAAAGTGCTCTTAGCTTAATTAAAGAGTTTGTAGCAAACTATAGTACTTATATACTAGTTAGTAGCAACTTATAAGGTGTGTAACTAGTTCCTATATATGTTCTAAGTCTAGGTAACCTAACTATTTAACTAGGTACTTCTATTAATTGCTATTCCCTTTATATATTACTGTTTTTTTAACTTTCTACTTATTATTAATATTAAGCTAGTAGTAGAAGTCCTTCTAAACTAGCATTCTAGAGTTAGCTAGTTCTAAAAGAAATGTATAGAATACTAGATAGATCTTTGTATCTTTAAGCAGAGCAAGTCTATAGTTAACTAGGCTTATCTGCTTAGAAATAAAAAATAGTCTCACTTTAATATAATCTAGTTTTTTTATAGGTTTTTTGCGTTTAAACGTTTTTTATAAGAAGATAGACTTTATCCCTCTCTTTTAGCTGAGGTGCTATTTTTTATCTCTAGTTAATATAAGAGATTACTTGTTCTTAAGCTTTACTAATATTTTCTAGCATTTTCTTATATACTTCCTTTAGTTTTTAAACTAAGGAGATTACTAATTCTATTTATACTAGCGTATTTAGTACTCTAGTAAAGACGTTTAAGTGTCTTCTGTAATTTAAGAAGAATAGTATTATACTAGTTACTTCTAATAACTTATTGTTATATACAATCTGTGCTATAAGTAACAGCAAAACATAGTTATTTTACTACTAGTTGCTGTATATTTGTAGGAATGTTTCTATAGTCTAGTTTATACGTTTAGTCTATCTATCTGTCTATAGATAATAGGCTGTAGATAGCTTCTTCTTAGTACTAATAGCTGCTAACAGCGTAGTCTAATAGTTTAATATAAAGAGCTTGTCTCTATTGCTAATAATTAATTCAAGAATACTATAATACCTAACAAGTTAGTCTAGAAATACTTAAGTAAGCTGCTCTGCAGTATAGCTGTGTTAGAAGAGTATTATTTCTGTAGCTTTTGTAAATCTGTCTACTATAACAAAAATTAAGTTATAGCTGTATTCTATAATAGGGTTCTTAGAGATAGGTAACTATATAACAAAGTCTATTATAATATTTATCTAAGAGGCTGTTAGTAGCTCTATTGCCTATGCTTCTTTATATTTAGTGTATGTTCTGTATTTATTCTTCTAGTAATTTACACAATCCTTTATATATTTAGTAACCTTATCTTTTATATTTAGGAACTTATAGTGTTTTTTAATAAGTTCTATTATTCTTATAATACTAGAGTGTCTGTAAAGCAGGTTATTATAGTAACTAGCTATAATGTCTTCTTATAATTCTTCTAGTACTTCTAATAGAATGCGTTGTTCCTTTTAAACCTACATTATGTTATTAAGCTACTATAATAGTTCTAATAATCTATCTTTATCAACTCTAAGTATAGTATATTTATTAATTATCTTAGTTTCTATAAGGTTGTGTTGTTAATTAAGTGTATTAGCTCTACTATTATCTTTTCTTAGCAAGTACAGGATCCTAAACTTGTATTATTCTAGTAGTTTAGCCTATTAAACCTGTCTCTAATTAAGTACCTTAGTTATAGTAAACTATACTAGGTTCTTATAGTCTATATAAATAGTAAGGTCTAAGCAACTTTCTATATAAACTTACTAATGTTCTAAGACTAATATAATTACTAAGAGTTCTTTATTGTGCATATTATAGCGTTTTTTAGGTTCTATAAACTTATATAAGTAGTAGGCAATTAGGTACTATAGTCTATCTTGTTTCTAAGTTGTATATACTTCTAATACTAAATCTAAGGTATTAGTTTTAAGTTAAAGCAGCTTTCTACTCTTAAATATAATTATAGTAGGTAGCTCTACGCATACTTACTTAAGTAACTAAAATATGTCTTCTTGTAGTTATTCTTACTTAAATAGTATATCCTTCTATGTAAGCTTTATAAGTAGTAAGGCTCTAAGAGAGTAATTCTTAATAAAGCGTTAGTTAAAGTTAATAAACCTAAGAAACTTTTAAATATTCTTAACAGTTTTAGGTATTAGCTAATCCTTTACTACCTATATCTTTGTTTTACTTATCTTAACTCTGTACCTTTCTATAATATAGCTAAGGAACTCTACTTTATCCTTATACTATTTGTATTCCTCTAGCTTTAGCCTAAGGTCTGCTTTTGCTAAGTATTCTAACACTTGTTATATATAGACCTTATATTCTTCTAGTGTCTTACTATATACTAAGATATTATTAAGGTAGGCTACTATCTAGGTATACTTACAGCATATTATTAATAAGAGCCTAGTAGACTGCTAATATATTAGTTAGCTTAAATAGCATAACTATATACTTAAAATATCTATAACAGGTTCTAAACACTGTCTTCTATTCTTTACCTTTCTTTATATATATTAGGTTGTATGCTCTACGCAAGTTAAGTATAGTAAAGAACTTTGCCCCTAATAACTAGTCTTATAGTTCTATTATACTAGGCAGTAGATACTAATTCTTAATAGTAATATTATTAAGCTTTTAGTTGTTAATATAAAGTTATAGTTTACTATCTTTCTTTAGTATAAATAGAATAGGAAGTCCTGCTAGAGATTTAGATTTTCTAATAAATCCTTTTATAAGGTTCTTCTTTATATCATCTCTTAGTATCTTAAGTTCTTTCTTAGATAACTAGTATATAGGCCTAAAGAGTAGTTCTTTCTCTTTCTAGAGCTTAATCTTACAATTCTAAGATTAATGCTTAGGTAGCGCTTTTGCAGATAGCTCTTCTTTAAACATCTAGGCATACTAACAGTATATATCTAGTATAGTAGAAGTTATACTATCTTTCTTCTTAATTATTATAGAAGGGCTTTCTAGGTCTACATGATTAACTGCTCTATCTTAGCATATCTAATAGTTTAAAGAGATATTATTAATCTTCTTCTTATCTACTAACTCTAGCATAGGTTGTATAGGCTAGTATACAGTTATGCTATATCTGCACTCTTTAAACAAAAGCTATTAACCTTTCTAATTAATCTATAGGTTGTGCTTTTATAACTATAGTATTTCTAATATAACATTATAAGTAGCTGTACTTAAAACGTCTAGCAATATTAACTTATAGTATTCTTATATCCAGAGAGATTAGTACTTAACTTTGTATATTATAACTACTTCTTCTAGTATTAGGTCTCTATTAGCTACTTAGAGCTAGTATAAGTGTTCTTTATATAAGAGGCATAGTCTAGCTAGCTATACTCTGTATAAGGAAATATAGTTCCCTTATGCTCTTAAGTCTAAGAGTGCTAATAGCTTCTTCCTATTTAATATAATAGGGAGCTTAATAAGGTTATAGGTTTTAATAGAGTTAATAGTAAGCCTCTAGGTACTCTTATCTATTCTACACTCTTTAAATTCTTTTACACCTTAGTGTTTCCTATATCTAGAGATAAGGCATAACTGCTAGTAGTTATTAAAGTAGTTACTATTAACTAATAGCTGTATATATATTACTACACTTAGGTTATTATCTCTAGAAAAGATAATATAGTTATGTTTATTAATTAAATAAATGTTATAAAAGTTGTTAGTACACTTGTACTACTGTATATAACAGTAGTTATAAGGTAATAGAAAGTATTAAGCTTTTAACTTGTTTTTATAGTATATTATATATCTATTATTTCTTTAGGTAGTCTATAAAAGGTTTATATGTTTAGAATTATAGGAATCTAGAATATACTATGTATAAGAGTTAATAGCAGCTAAAAGTAGCTAGCTTATTATATAGTTCTATATATATTCTAATTCCTAATTACACTAGTTTTCTTCTTCTAGTTTGTTATTAATTTTGTTAATAAGGCGCTAGTAGTCTGCAAGGTCTTCTTTAAGTCCTTTAATAATTATGTTAAGGCTATATATTAGCCTTAAGTGCTAGAGTAGTAGTATTAGCTAGTGTATAAGGGATTAACACATATTATAATATACTTAATTATTTTCCTTATACTTCTATTGTTATTAAGTGTAGTAATATCTCTTATCGTAATAGCAGTGTGCTAATCTAGATCTAATCTAAGCTAGAGTTCTTCCTGTTATGTCTAAGAGGTTATTTATCTTATCTTAATATTCTTATAATTCTTTATAAGGTGTTGCTGCGCGCTTAAGAAGTTTAATATACTCTGTATTATTCTTAGGACTAGACTCTAGGTCTTCTATAAGTTGTCCTACTTCTTTAGTAATTACTTTCTATTTATTACTAGTATCTGTGTCTTTATAACTATAGGATAGTATATAAGGAGCTAACCTCTAAGGGAATTTGCTAGTAAAATACAAGATAGATTTAATAGAGGGCAACTTCTAGGATAAAGGTTGCAGAGTTTTTATAACTCTGTTTTAGACACGTTAGCTCTGTAGCAGAGCTTTAGTCTATGCTAGAAAGCGCAAGCTAGAGTACTGCTAAGGCAGTGTACGCTAAGAAGCTAGTACCTAGGCCTAGCCTGTTATAGTACCCCTCTACTTATCCTTTGTTTATTAGCGCGCGCCTTAGTTAAAACAACTCTATTGCCTACTCTCTACTTTCTGTATTTTCTGTTATACTACGTTTTAAGTCTACGCGCCTTCCTCTTATAATCCTACTACTACTTAATTTTTTAGTTACTCTGCCCTACTTAATTTTAATAATAGTGCCTTCTAAATTACTAACTGTATTGCGTTTACCCTATAAGAAGGCGCAAGGCAAGTAAGTAAGTTGCTCTATTCCGACCTGTAATTTGCCTATTTACTAACTCTTTTACCTTGCTTAGGCCTGCAGCGCTGCTCCTACAGATCCTGCCCTTCCTACTACTTACTTAACTAAGAGGGTAAGGCTTATAGCAGAAGACGTTAAGCTAGAAGATAAGGAAATTAAGAAAGCCTTTAGCAATTTTCCTGCTAATAATTAGGCTAGAGCTTTAAGTAAGTAGTCTCTGTATACCTAACACGCTAGTAGCTTTATAGATTCTAAGGTCTGTGTTAGCTGTGCGTTATGTAGACTAGTCTGCACCTTTACTGCTAGCAGCTACTTAACTAGCTGTACTCTCTATATTCTTAGCTATTCTTACTACTATAAGGTAAGTTTCTGTTTCTTATTTCTTAGTGTTCTCTTCTCTAGCTAACTGTCTGCTAGGCCCTATACAAGATATAAAAGACTCTAAACAAGTACTATATATTCTTGTAGTTTACTAAGGGCAACTTTATAAAGCTCCTATAAGTTATTAAGCCTATCTAGGCAGACCTTAAGAAGTGTAAAGACCTTCTATATTATACTAATCTTGCATTCTAGCCTAACGCCTGCTTACCTGCTACTAGTTATAAGACTAAGTAGTCTAAGTACAAGGCTAAGGTTAATAAGATTAAGGCCTATCTCTGTACTACTGTAGTTCTTACAGAGCGCACTGCTATTGCTGCTAAGAAGGTAGTAGTCTAGATTAAGACTCTAGTAAGTTATTTCTCTCTTTTCTTACCTGTTTTCTAGAGTATTTACTAATTCCTTACTTAATATAGCTTACTATTAACTTAACGCTGCTTACACACTTTACCTACTTTAAGGCTAACTTCTGCATATATCTTAAGATCCCCTCTACTACTAGACACAAGAACTTTGTCTAAATACTTGTTAAGGATATTACTAATACTACTGTAGGTAACAAGGATAATAGTAGTAGCAGAAGTTCTGCTAAGAGTAGTGCTTAGGTCTTCTCTTATCTGCAGCGTTTAGGATTTTCTTAGCTAGATAATACCTAAGCTTCTAGCTCTTTTTCTTTATAGTAATATAGTCTCTCTCTAGAGCAGCTTATCCTTTAGGATAGACTAATACAACAAATAATCTCTCTAATAAACTAGTGCTTCTCCTCTTACCTATGCTTGTCTCTACTTCCTACTCCTCTCTTTCTTCCTATATTAGGGGTAAGAAAGTTAGTTATGCCCTTCTAGAGATTCTAATTAGAAGCCTAAGAGCAAGTTTCTATTCCTATCTCTCCTATCTCTTATTACAGACAGCTATCTGTCTAAGGCTTCTAGGTCCTTATAAACGTCCTCTCTTTCCTATATTTTACTAATATAGCCTTCTTATTGTACTAGGTATTTACGTCTCTTACTTCCCCTTCTAGATTATCTTTCCCTACAGATAGAGTTAACTTTCTATTCTTTAGAAGATATACTATTGTTGTTGGTAATAACTAGGGGGCTAGGCTAGGGGTTGTTGTTTAATTATCTGTAAAGAGGGTCCTGTAGGCACAACTTAAGCTAGTTAACGTAGAAAACAGGATAGACTTTACTATTAACGTCTAGTTTAACGTTATACAGAGAGATAACTTCTATAACTGTAAACTTTTAGTTCTTCTAGTCTAGTTTCCTGCTTACTCGGCCGTTTAAGAACTAATTTCCTAGCTTTAGCTAGACTTTATCTCTAACCTTTAGCTAGGGGGCTTCTCTTTAGTGTGTATTAGCTTACTGTTCTTATACCTGCTAAGCCTCTACTATTTAGGCTTTAATAAAGTTAATTATTTTAGCAAACTTCTGCACTATACTTGCTACAGCTCTAGTAGGTTCCCTTATATGTTAGTGCAACAACTCTGCTGCTAAGTCTAGGTCTATCTAGACTAGATCTACGTTGTAACTGTACTAGAGGAAGAAAGGGCTAAACCCTATAGATGTAGCTACCTGTTCTTTAATTGCAATCTAGGCTATAGGCACCTAAGCAGACTAATTATCCTAAGCCTAGTTAATATAGGCTCTTAAGTAGGCTTCTACTACAGAGTTTATACGTTTAGTGCTCCTGTCTGTTTAGAGGTAAAAGGCCGTAGAGAGTCTCTGCGTAATTTTTAGTAGTTAGCACATTATCTGCTAGAAGTTGCTAAGAAACTGCGTCCCTTAATTAGAGAAAATTGCGTTAGGCAACTAGTAATAGCCTACTACATTAGATATAAAAGTATAGGTAACCGTCTTTACTAACAGGTCTAGCAGAGGGACTAAGATAATGTCCTTAGAGAGTCTGTCTGTAATAACTATAAGGTTACAGTTACTCTTACTCTTAGGTAGGTCTGTTATAAAGTCTATAGAGATTTTCTTCTAAATCCTATTAGGTAAAGAGAGGAGTTTAAGAAGTCTCTGCTTTAGTTCTCTCTATAGCTTTGTCCTTCTGCAGATGTTATAGTTCTCTACGTACTGTTATAAGGCAGTTAACATCTCTAGCTAGAAGTAGGCTTAGAAGAGGATTGTATATATGTTTCCCTGTCCTAGATAACCTGCGATTAGAGAATAATAGGCGTTGTTAATAATCTTAGTCCTAAGGGCATTAGAGTTTAGAACCTATACTCTTCTATAGTAGTACAGTTAGTCTCTGTTATCTACAGAGCACTTAGAGAGGGAAACTTTAAGGTTAAGCTGTATAGAAAACTTCTAGGCTTCTAAAGAGATAGAAGACTTAGCAAGCTAGTAAGTCTTATTGTTTTTAGCAGTGTTTTTCTAAAGTGTTTTAAATTCTTTAATACTGTTGTATAGTTCTAAGTTCCTAGCTAGAGGCGTCTCCTTACGCGTTTATTCTAGTTTCTTATAGCAGTTCTCTTGTAGCTCTTTGTTTAGAGAGGTTATAGGGAGGAGTTAGTCCGCTCTACGTAGTCCTAAGGAGAAAACCTGTATATTGTTAGCAGAGTTGTCTTCTAGGCTAGTCTTTACTACTTACGCAAATAGTTTTAACAGTTAAAACTATCTAGTCTTAGTTCTCTTATCTCCTGTAGATAGAGGGACGTCCTCCTCTTTTCTTAAGAGTGTATCTACTTAGTTATTAACCTTGCTAGGTTTATAGGTAAAGGTAAGCTTAAACTAGCTAAGGAGGCTAGACTAACAGACGTGTCTTTTAGAAAGGAGTTAGGCCTTATAGAAGTACTCTAAGTTTTTGTAATTAGTAACAACTATAAATCTCTTTACTTGTTTTAGCTCTATACTCTATTCTTAGAGGCATTTAATTACTATAAGCATTTCCTTATTACAAATAGTATAGTTTACTTCTGCCTTAGAATTCTTAGCTAAGAAGTATGCTACTGTATAGAGTACCTTGTCTTTTCTATATTAGGATAGTACTCCTCCTGTTGCCTATCCTAACGCGTTATACTCTAGTACTATCTCTAGGTCTAGGTTAAAGTTTGCAAGTGCTAGTTCTTTAGTAAATACAGCTTTTATAGTATTAAAGGTACGCTGCTAGGGTTCCCTCTACTTAAAAGTTGCGTTCTTTCCTGTTAAGTAAGTAAGAGGTTCTGCTATGCTAGAAAACTAGCTAATAAACTGTTAATAGAAGTTTACAAACTCTAGGAAGCTCTGGATTTCTTTTACTGTCTTTAGGGGTTCTTATAACTTTATAGCAGCAACCTTTACAGGGTCTATCTAGATACCCTTACCGGCCTTAATAATAAATCCTAAATACTTAGTGCTCTTAATAGAAAACTCGCTCTTTCCTACGTTAAGGTGCAACTCTGCAGCTCCTAGCTTCTAGACAATTTCCTTAACCTTAGCCTTATACTCCTCTTAGGTGCTGCTAGAGTAGATTAACACATTGTCTATATAGGCAGAGCACTATTTATCTAAGTACTCCCTTAAGACCTAGTTAATATACTGCTAGAACGTACTTAGGGCGTTAGCTAACCTAAATAGTGTTACTAGCTACTTATAGAGTCTGAATCTTGTCTAGAAGGCTGTCTTCTATTTATCTCTTTTAGCGATCCTAATCTTATAGAAGGCTTAGATAACGTCTACCTTAGTAAACTATATTGCTTTTAAGATCTATAAGAGAGTCTTATAGATTAGAGGCAGTAGGTACTAGTCCTTCTTAGTAATCGCATTTAGTGCCTAATAATCAACACAGAACTAGAGACCCCTACTAGGTTTCTTAATAAACAGCACTAGGGCAGAAGCACTAGACTTACTAACTTAGATAAAGCCCTTGTCTAAGTAGCTAGTAAGTTGCTGTTAGAGCACTAGGAGCTTCTTACAGGATATGTTGTATAGTAGTCTCTATAGTACTATCGTAGGTTTTCTGTCTTGCTTAATTAGCTTAATAGCATAATCTATGTTAGATCTGCAGTAAGATGCTAGCTTGTCTGCTTTCTTCTTTATAAACGTTCTAAACTTATCTTTTAGGAACTCTAGAAGAAGGTCTTAAGAATCTGTTAGCTTCTTCTTCTTTAGAGCCTTCTAGATATCTGCTATTAATGCAGAGAATAGCTCTATGTTCCGGTCTGTCTTAGACCTCTTCCTTAGCGCCTAATACAGCTCTAGGCTAACAGGCTTAGGTAGTTAGTTAGGACAGGCGCCCTCTCTGCTTCTAACTCGCGTCTGCAAGGAGTAGATAAACAATAATTTCTTAGCTAGTGCTATAGTAACCTTGTTCTTGTCTATCTATAGTCTCTCTAGGATAAGGTCGTACTCTCTTTCCCTATCTAGCACATATGCCTAGAGGGTCTCTCTATAGCTATCTATGTTGATCTTTATTCTTACAACATTAGTTACCTAGGTTACTTTCCTAGCTATGCCTAATACCTTACGTCTATACGTAGGAGTACGTTAGAAGTTGTTTTATAATGCAAACTTAGAGGAGACTATACTATATATTAAACACCTAGTATTAATTAATATATATGCTACAGTGTTATCTTGTACTATCACATGCAGTAATATAGGCTTACTATCTAGCTACTGCTAGTAGAACTCCTAGAACAGTTCTCTCCTCTTTATAACTTCTTTTCTTAACCCCTGTTTATGCCTTTAAACAGGAGTTTCTAGTTTTCTAAACCTTTGTTAGTAGAATTATTAGTTTTAGAAACCTTAGCAATTACACTCTAAACCTAGACTTTCTCTAGTCTCTTAGCTAGGGCTAGATTACATCTGCTTACGTAGTAACTCTTCTTTCTACATCTTAGACAGACGTTAGCAGCTCTCTGCTGGTTTATAACTTTCTAAGTCTGCTACTCTGCTTATAGTTAGTTATTAGACTTAATCTTCCTAGAGTAGACTCTAGTAGGTTCCTAGTCTATACTATCTAGGTTTATCCTGCGTATGTGTTGTCTAAAGGTGCTATTTGTTAGTGCTTTAGACCTACAGAGGTTAACCTCTACTGCTAAGACCCTAGCTATAAGGCTTTAGAAGTTCTAGTTGTCTAAAATGTCTACTAACACTATCTTGTCCTAGAGGTCTAGTTAGAGTGTAGACATGTACCTAGTCTTAAGGTTCTTCGTGTTGTCCTCTTTAGCAGCGTTGTAGGCTAGCTAGATAAACTCTGCATTAAAAGACTTAATACTCTAGTTACTCTTCTTTATAGTAATAGTTTAGAGTTTCTACTAAGAGCGCTCCTTAAACAGTAAGTCTTTATACTACTTGTCTAGAAAGTCCTAGAACTAGGCAGTTGTACCTATTAGGTTACAGTCCTTCTATAATAACCTAACCTGCGCAGCTTATCCTTCTAGCCTATTAAATATATAGGCAACTCCTAGGATAGCCTCCTAGTCCCCTATAGACCTTAGCTTGTCCTTTATCTAAGACTTAAACGTTTAGTACGCTTATTAGTTGCTACTAAACTTACCTATGTTAGGTAACTTTATAGTCTTACTTAGTCTGTTGTTAACTGTTTATACAGAGGTAGAGGGTGTTGCACTATAGTTTAGCAATCCTATAGATACAACGTAGGCTTAGACCTAGGCTTTAACTAGCCTTTATATAGTTTTACCTATATCTTCCTGTTATAGGTTCTAGTTAGAGTCTGTTATAGGGTAGGCCTTGTTGTTAGTAATAGCTACTGCAGCCTTAGGTAGAGTTACCTATAATAGGTAGGTAGTTAGGCGTTCTAGTACGTAAGCTAGAAGCTTCTCCTGCTATTCTTTAGGTACTAACGTAGTAGCAAGGTTCTAGAGTTTAGTCCTAACGTCTAATTAATTGTTGTTACTAGTGCACAGCTTAATGCTGTATTCTCCTAGACGCCTAGCAGCGTTGTTGTACGTCTTGCTTATTAATCCTTATTTAGAGATTAAATCTAATTATAAGGAGCTAACCTCTAAGGGAATTTGCTAGTAAAATACAAGATAGATTTAATAGAGGACAACCTCTAGGACAGAGGTTGCAGAGTTTTTATAACTCCGTTTCGGACACGTTAGCTCTGTAGCAGAGCTTTGGTCTATGCTAGGAAGCGCAAGCCGGAGTAATGCTGAGGCGGTGTACGCCGAGGAGCCAGCACCTGGGCCTAGCCCGTTACACTTAGTACTATTACGCCTATTAACAACAAGGCTCTATGTTATAAATGTAGCATTAATTACATATAACCTCTTCTTGTTAATAGCGTCCTCTGCTGCTAGTTTAACATTAATAAAGTAATAAGAGTATATATGTTTAGTTAGCGTGTCTTATTAGCGCTTGCTTTAATAATACTAGAGCAGGCTACCTAAGCTGTAAGACAGAATAGGACTATTCTAGGTATTCTTTTTACAGGCTCCTTTAAAGGAGTAGGTTCGCTAGTCTTTAGAGAAGTAGAAACTGCGTAAGGTATAGAGTAGCTTAGGTTATTACTTATAAGGTAGTTAATAGTTAGTTATTAACAACAGAGTTGTTATAAGTGTAAATAAATAGCACTGCCGCAAGTCTAGGGTCTGTAGAATAATAATAAATAGACGTTGTTGTTTAGAAGAATTAACTTCTAGAGAGTGTAAGGTAATACTGTTGCTGTAATTGCTGTTGTTCGTAGCACTGTTGCAAATGTATTAGACAAGTTTCCTCCTAAAATCTAGCTACAAAATCGAGACACAAAACGGCCGAGGGCTAGACAGGATTATAACAGCTAGCTTTAATAGGTGCCTTAAAAGTAATAATATTACGTAATAATTATTACTAAAGTAGACCTTAATAAGTTATAGGATAATACTCTATATAAACTCTATAACTATAAGCTACTGCTAGAGGCCTTGTATAAGACTCTAGCTAATATAGAAGCTGCAGTTTCTAAGTAAGCAAAGAACTATAGTGTCTTGTATAGGCACTATAAATAGTTAGGTCTATAACATATTTATCTGCGTACAGTTTATAGCAATACTAGGTAATATAAGCTATAGTTAGAAAGAGTTACTAACAGCATAGTTAGGTGTTACAAAGCTGCTAGCATGCGTACTAACTATCTTATAGTGTTTTAGTTAGTTATAAATAACAGAGCAAACCTAAAGATATTAACATAGTAAGTTCTATATATAGAAGAGCGTAAATTATATGTATATAATTATAGACCTACTCTAGACAAGTATATCTTTGCTTAGTATAGAAAGAAGATAAGAAAGCTTACTAATAAGGAGTAGGTATTTATTATTACTATTATCTAGAACGCTAAAAGAGCTGTAGCTGCCTTTAACGCTATTAAGTTAGTGTTTCTAGAACAGTGTTAGATATAGCAAGATGTCTATAATAAGTACTATAATTTATTAAGAATAAAGCTAAGTATAAGGACAAAGGTAGAGCAGTTAATAGTAGAGATAGGCAAGGATAGGTAGTAGTATTAGTATATACAATCTTATAATTTCTCTATAGTGTTAAGTTTCTTTAATAGAAATAGTAGCTTCTAATTAGTTAGATTACGCGTGTATAGACAGCGTATAAGCAGTTTACAGACCTAAAATAAGAAAATTAACTAATAATATTATAATAGAATACAGGTTAATACGTAACAATATATTAAATACCTCTTAATAATTACTTCTAAATACCTTACAAATTTTAAGAAGTTTCTAGATGTCCTTTTCTTTAATTATACCTTTAAGACAAATAAATACAGTATACTATTACTTAATTTAGTGTATTTAAACAGCAATAACTATATAAACTACATTAGTATTACTCTAATACAACAAAAGAATAAGGCATTCTTTTAATAGGTTTTCTAGCACCTACAGAATCTATTTAATATAGAGAGTATTACTATACGTCTCTTTCTTACAGATAATAACCTGGGTATAATTAATATGCTTAATTTAGTATATAATTAGCCTAAGATTATAATATATTAGTAGTATATAAATAAGGACATTCTTAATTATATTAGGTAGGTGTTAATAACCTAGTTCAGCTATTGCTGTAAAGAGAAAAGATAGGTAGATATAGAAAGTACGCTAACGTTTACTAAGCTCTATTATAAGACCTTATACTTAAAAACTAAGAAGAAGTATAAGCTTAACTTTACTGCTATTAAAATACTCTTACCTGCTGCCTATATATACCTTAATTAGTACCAGTTTAGGTACTATAAGAACAAATTAGTAGACTTTTAAGTTAACTAGAACTTCTATTTTAACTTCCTTACTATAAGTAAGGCTAAAGAAGCCTATTAGGTTATTAAAGTATAGCTTAACAGTAGTACTACTAATATACTCTAGCTTTTTTATAGGCTTAAAGTATTATATACAGAGCAGTTAGAGTACCTTAACTACCTTAATTCTATACAAAATTGCAGCATCTACGCTAATTACTAGCACCTTATCTTTACTAGTTTTATTACTTAGATTACCTACTACGCGCTAGCTTTAATAGCAAATCAGTACTTCTTTATATATAATAATCTATAACTCTTTAACTCTATAAACTACTAATTAAAACTATATACAAACACCTATGTACAGTTACTTAGCATACCTTATTAGTATAGGCTTATAGCAATTACAGAGTACTCTAACTTGCTATAACCTAGTAATTTTAATATCTACTAGTAGGTTAACTATATATAATCTATAATAAATATACTACTACTAAGGCCTCTAGAGCCTTATATTCAGTGTTAAAAATATAATAAAGCGTGCTAACACACAGCTAGCTCTAGTAAACAAAATACTTATTATAATCTGTTGCTATTTAAGAGGCTTAATAGCAATATACCTACTGCCTTAGTACTAACCTAGGCGTTAATACTATATTAGATAGACCTAGTATAAGCAGTACTTACTAAGAATCTTATAGTTATTAACTTACAACTTGTAACTCTAGTGCTAACTTATCTATAGCTACTATAGTAGTAGCCTTATCTAATGCCTTACTTTATAATACTAACGCCTTGCTTTATAATACTAACACCTTACTTTATAATACCTCTGCTATTGTCTAGGTATCTAAGCTATCTACTATAGCTACTAATAGCTTATAATCCTCTATACCTACTCTAATAACTTTACCTAAGCACCTATAATTACTATAATACTGCATAAGCAGCGCCTCTAGGCAGCTACTTCTAGCAATTATTGTAATAATTAGCAGCTTATATACAGTACTAGCTAATACTAACACCTTTGCCTCTGCTGCTACCTCTGCTGCTACTAGTAGTAGTGTACAATACTATAAACAACACAGCTAGCTACAATAATAGCTTTAGATTTATAGTGCTAGTATATAGCTACACTTAGGCAGAGTAGTTAAATTTATATAATAGGCAGTAGATAGATAAAAATCTATTAATAATTGCGTTAAAAACTAACTTGCCTACACTAACATACATCTAGGATAACTTAGCTTGCAATAAGTAGGTAAACAACAACTTATAGGCATCTATTTTTAGTAGTAATACTATACAATACATATGTGCTAGGGTCCCTAGCTGCCTTGCAGCTGAATCTAACTTGCATAGGGTTATTGGGGTGCACGTTACCAGCTATTAGGGTGCACGTTAACAACTCCCGGCGAGGATGCATGTGTGAGTCCGGGGCTCTCTCACATTCGCCACCCAAGCCCTCTCTTTTCTCTCACATCATTGCGCACTGCGCCTAAACATACCCGGATACCTTCAAGTGGGTATGTCTGAGCCCACATTATGTCTCGCTTGGAACCTCTCGTCATTGATTAACTTTTAGAACAGGCTTACGACGACTAACTTTGAACTTGAACGCGAACGCGAACGCGAATGCAAATCTGTTCGAGCGATTTTTGACGCTGTAATTTTCGCTGCAAACGGCCTTCTCAATTGTAGTAGACCGCTAATTTGGACATCTGGCACGCTATCTTTCAGATCATCCATATTCACATCGGCTGCCAAGTTCCTCATCGTCATCTTTCTGAATTCACTATGGCTTGCGGCACCGAGTCAACAATCTATGGCCGTCAACACCGCGGCAACTCCGTCCTTTCGCTTTCAGGATTGTTCAACGTAGCACATATCGTCACAAGTTTCCAACAATGTGGCCAAAAGGACCTATCCGTACTGTAACCCACTGCACATACGCTAGCTCGTACAAGTCGAAGGGAACGGAAATGCCGATGAGCACAAGATTTTGGCTGAAGAATAAGAGCTCTCAGAGGTAAAATTTCTGCCGTCGATGTCGCCGGCAAGATGTGGGAAACTTTGGGATATTCCTTGCATGTAGATGTATGCGCCAGACTGCTTTTCCTATCATGATCAAAGTGTCGAAAACTCTCACCAGGTCAGTTGCGGCAAAGTATGAAATACTGTTGAATTTTGGTACAGGGGGTAAGATAAGATGTGCAGAAGTGTTTCGCTGAAAGCTTGACATGCGCTCTCAACGGCGGGATCAACGGGACCTTACAGTGTGCCAGCCTTTTCTTCCGCGATCTTGCGATAACGTGTGATCATGTGGCTATGGCTGTTCCAATGAGCAGACCTCTATCCGCACTTTGTTTGCGACGTCGTAACGACTGAGCTTGTTTCGAAAACCAAAGAGCACACTCCCATGGTTTCCCATTTTCGGTGACCAAGCACACTAGATATCTGAGTAACTTTGGTTCGCTCATTGATTTCTATGCCTTATTTGGATAGACAGAGCCTGTAACCTCAGCGTTGATGTTTACCGTTCATCTACCAATCATTTTTCACTATCATAGCACCAGATTGTGCGTTTGCACAAGACTAAAAAAGAAAGTGAGAGTTGCTCAATAGAGTCCTTGAAAAGCAAATACATATAAGACTACCAGATATAGCGATTTCGGTCTTCCATCACAGTCTTGACTTCCAGGTTCATCTCTTCAGGTGAATTCATTTCGAGTTCGACATGTATTTCACTTGGTATCTTGTTTGTCTCCCAGCCGCTATCGCGGCGCCATTGCTCGAGGTAGACCGAGATGCCACTCTGGTACAGGGACATTACATCGTCAAGTTCAAGCAAGATAAAGGAGATGTTTCCACAACAGCCTTAACGGAATCGCTCTCCGTAACACCCCGATTTGAGTACTCTATCTCTGGGTTTCATGGGTTTTCTGGCTCTCTGTCTGATACAGAGATTGTCATGCTTCAAGCCTCCGAGCAGGTATACCAACACATCTGAGAGCCTCATACACAATTTAACTAATAGATCTCCAGGTTGAATACATACAGCCAGATATCAAAGTACACGCGTATGACCTAGTCTACCAAAGCCCAGCCACGTGGGGTATCAGTCGTATCTCGCACGGCAAGCCAGGAAATGAGACTTACGTTTTTGAAAAAAGTGCCGGAGAGGGTACCTGCGTTTATGTCGTTGACTCGGGTATCTTTGTGAACCACCCGGACTTTGAAGGCCGTATGTGACTTCAACCATGAGGTCAGATTCGATTCACTGACATGTCGAAGGCGCGACTCATCTCGTCAACTTCTCAGAAGATAAGGGCAACGGAGATGATGAAGGCCATGGTACGCATGTCGCTGGTACTGTTGGTTCGAGTACGTCAACCCATGGAAGCGTTCTTCAGAGATAACTGACTGATTCGCTACTACCAGAAACCTATGGTGTGGCAAAGAAAACTCGACTCTACGCTGTAAAAGTCCTCGACTCCAAAGGCTCTGGCACGACAGCTGGCATTATTGCGGGCATTAACTTTGTTGCCAAAGACGCAGCAACACGACATTGTCCTAAAGGAGCAGTCGCGAATGTGAGTCTGGGAGGCCGCAAGAATGCTGCTACCAATCAAGCAGTACGTATATCCCACTCACTAAGTATGGAGCCTATTATCTAATTACTGGCACTTGATCAGATTGCCGCTGCAGTAGCCAGTGGAGTTTTCTTCGCGGTAGCCGCTGGAAATGATGGACTGGATGCCCGCTACACTTCTCCTGCTTCCGAACCTAGTGTCTGTACTGTCGGTGCAACATCTATGAACGACACCATGACTTCCTGGTCAAACTACGGTTCTGTTGTTGACGTGCTCGCGCCCGGCGCTAATATAACAAGCCTGAGTAACGACGGCACCACAGCGATGCATGATGGAACGTCAATGGCGACCCCACATGTCGCGGGCCTGGCTGCGTATCTGTTGGGTCTCGAGGGTGGACCAGGCGGTACGAATGGGCTGTGTGAGAAAATCGCAAGCATGGGACTGCAGGGCGTGGTCAAAAACGTAAGATTGGGAACGGCAAATACTTTGATCAACAACGGAGTGAAAAAAGGAAGACGCCGTGGGCTCGAGATTTAGAGCGCTGCACTCGGTCGCTGTTTCGCAAGCTAAAGTGGCTGATATCCTGCCTCTGAAATACAACAAAAGACCATGGCCAGACAACAGTGAGCCAGAGAATTGTGATAGGCTTGATTGACGTTGTTACTATCTGGAGTATCGTTACATCGGAATATACATATTGATTCGCCATACGCCCTGTTTGAGATCTTGATATCATACGTACAGTGTTATGACCGTGCATGTGGCCAGTATTCAAATGTGTACCGGGGTGATGCTGGTGTTCAACCCGCTCATCTGACGGCCCCTAACATGTGCCAATAAATCATCGATATCCTCCGGTGCGAGACTCCTATTGCCGACAGTCATCCCTACTTGCTGTGCCTTCTCGTCTTCTTGGCTTTGAAGTTCGAGGACCTCGTTCTGAATGTCCGGGTTGCTTTGCTGCTTTGAATCCCGTCTTGACACCCACCGCACAAGATCGTCAACATCGTCTTCTTGGAGGTGGCCTTTTCCCTCGAACTTGGGCGAGCGCTCTCTCGATCTTCCGCGTTTGGCTTCGAGCACGGATATGTCATCCTTCTTTGCGATATCGCTCCCAGCAATAGATTCGCCACTTGTGTCATCGTGATGCGTTTTCCACCGCCCAATTTCGGGTACATCAGATTCATTCTCAGTATCCTCTTCGAGCTGCAGCGCGCTTGGCTGCTGGCGAATAGGGCCTGCATTTGCGCCGTCGCGTCGTGAGACCCAGCGGCTGAGAATATCCTCTTCTTGCTCGTCATCTTCTTGGCTTTGCTCAGAGTCGGATGCTGTTGACTCGTCACTGTATCCGGTGTGTATTTGTACGATTGGCTCCGTCGAGATTGATTTGCGGCTCGCGTGGCGCACGAGTTCGTCAATATCTGAATGGCCAAGACTTTCGTGTCCGCTGTCCTCCTTCTTGGATGACTTGACCGTGGACGTTCTCAATTCACCGTCGCTTGGTGGATCTCTTCTGCTGACCCAACGCACAAGCTCATCAACATCAGAGTGATTGATGCTCGATTCGTAGCTCTGTCGCGGCTTCCATGGCTGGCCATGCAATTCGTTCTCGTCGTCGGAAGCTGTTGACTCGCGGCGCATCAAATTCCCAGTGTTTTCTTCAATGCTAGCCATCGTTGGTGGGTCCTTGCTCGTTAGACGGTGAATCCTCATACCAACTCGACGGCCGAACCCGTCCTTCTCATGTGGTGTCTTTTCTGGGGTGTGTGGTCGGTTGTAGCCTTGCCTCTTCTCATGCTGTGCTTTCCAATTCGTTGCCGCCTCTTCTCGCGATTGCGCCTCTTGGTGACACTTCTTCATGCTGTCTTCGATATGACTCTGGAAAAGTGTGCTGCGAAGGGATTGGAATCGTGTCATGTGGCTCCGGGGGCTCTTTGATGACTCTTCTCCTGTAGCAGTCTTGGGGGAGGTTCTAATGTGCTTGGGCGCTGGTTTCACCAAAGTCTTGGAACCGTGCGCAGTGCTTCCCGTCGATAAGGGGCCTTGGCGTACCTTTCGAGTGAACGAGTAGTCTGTCTTGCTGTTGTCGTTCGGGAGTCCAGACTCTTCGTCGCTTTCTGAAGTTGAGGAGTTGTCTTCTTCGTCGCCGTCACTGCTGCTTGACTTGTTGTCGAACTGTAGGTCGTCCAATATACGCGAGACTTGCGGCGATAGAAGACTCGAGCCCTGCTGTTCTCCGCGTTCTTCTTTAAGCACGTGGACAGCCGTGGGTGCATCCGACCGTGCTGGGAGGTCAAAGTATGATGCCATGACTGCAGCCACGCGAGGAGCGTGTGTCGCTAGACAGACGATGATAAGTGGACGCAAAGTGATGACGGAATAGCCCCCAGAAGAATGTTAAAGCGGCTGGGATCTAAAATGCGAGGCGGTGCTCTTGGAACTTCTTGAGGGTTGGAGCAAAGGCTCGGCTGTCAAGGGTCCTCTTTGAAACGCGGGGTCGAGAACGTATGGCCGCATGACAGCATCTTCGTCCTAAGCTAGTGATTGGTGCTTCACAGCGCGGAGATGGCTGACTAACGACCCGATCTACAGCACTCGGCTGGGCGCGCTTTAAGTCTTGGCTTCGATCCTTGGTCGATCGCCACTCCTGCGGCTCTTGCAGAACGGCTGTCATCTGTGCATGTTGAAGCGGCAAGCTCGTCAGCATCTTGCATGATCGAGTATGAATCGGACACTGTGCTGCGCGCTGCAGGGAACAGCTATCTCAACTTTTTCCACTCAGCGACCTATCTATCGGAAAGCTGTGAAGGAGCCATTAAAATCCATCAATTTGAGGCTAACTCTTTGCAAAAGATCGATGACCATTGCTACATCGTTGATGGACTCGAACCGAACCAACAGCGGCGCACGCCTTTAGTTCAACAGCATCCTGAGCTACAATTGTGAGCATTGGGCAAGGGCATAACATTGACTCAACGGCAACTCTGTAGTAGGTATATCGTTATATGCGTGTGACATTCGCACGGCCCAGTTGCAGGCCACGTTCGCAAAGTTTCTGCACGGCCCTTAATGGTCACCTCTATCGACTTAAGCCTGGAAAATCCACCGTGGATGTCGATCACCGAGCTTCAGATCCTCTACACTGTCATGGAACCCGCTTGTCTCGGGGTGTTCAACGAGGAATCGCTGCTTCTGCTTGTTTTCGCTCTTCAGTCTCCACCATAGCACGTTGACCACCACAATATTTAGAACCAGATAGCCGAGCGCAAAGCTGTGGCCCAAAACATATCGAGGGGCGGTCTCCGTTCTATAGAGCTGAGTGCCCAGTACAGCTCCGAGGCTTCCAATAGATATCTGCATAGCGTTTGCAGTCGCACGCTTGGTCTGTCCAGAAACGTTGATGGCTGGCCAACTAAGCACCAGGGCAACTGATGGGTAGATTCCTATTGTTGCGAAGAACATTCCCACGTAGGAAACACCAGGCTTGGCCTTAGGGTTCTTGTTCGCGAGGAGAATTATGTATCCAATAACCGCGACGGCAGATGTGACGGTAATGAAGGGGCCACGTTTCTTTGCTTTCTCGGACCAGATGGCCCAGAAGACGGTGAAGACTGTAGCCACGGCATATGGTGGGATAGTTAACAGCTGCGATTGGGCAGACGTGTAACCCATGTCCTTGATGATCGTTGGCTGGGCATTGTCAGTAAAAGAAGCTGGACGCGCTCGCAATTGACTTACCAGAAACAAAGACAAAGTGAAAAGAGGCAGATTCATAGTGTGGAAACTGGCACAATAAAGCCAGATTTTGGGATCTTTGAGAGCTTCCACAACGTCGCCCCATCGGAATTTTTCGTCGTTTGTCGCGTCGCTGTCAGCCTTGAGCCTGGCTTGGACGAATGTGCGCTCTTCTTCCGACAACCAGCTTGTGGTATCAGGGTAATTGGAGATGAACCAGTACGCAGCGACCGCGGTTACAACAGTGAGCAGACCTTCCTGTACGCTTGTTAATATCATCCAGAACATAGAGGCGAGGAGCGCACCAGAATGAAGATCCATCTCCAACCAGCATAGTTTCCAACTCCGCGCATGTGGCCGATGCCCCAGGCCAGAATACCACCAAAAGCACCCGCTAAAGAAGCGCAGCTAAAGAAGAGAGAGATTCGAAATTGGCGCTCTTCTCGCTTATACCACATCGAAAGGTAGTAAACAACACCGGGAAACAGTCCCGCCTCGGCCGCGCCGAGGCTAGAAATAGTCAGCTGATTATCATGGCAGTTCGGAAAATCCAACATACAAGAAGCGAACAACAAGAAACCCAGCCTTGCTCTGCGTCACACCCATGAGGGTTGCGACGACTCCCCATGCTACCGTCAAGGTTGGCAGCCAAAATTTCGGCTTTGTTCGCTTGAGGATAATGTTACAAGGTAGTTCGAACAGAACATAACCGATGAAGTACAGTGTCAGGCCGGTGAGGTACTCATCACCAGTCATGTCCAGATCGACGATAAGCCCTTCAAGACGAGCGTTCGCGACGTTACTCCGGTCCAGGAAACTGAAAAGATACAAGATTGAAACTGCTGGAAGCAGCCTCAGGTCTAACATGCGCAGCAACTTCTTCTCGTCGATAGTAGCGGGGACGACCTCAAGGTCCAGGTCGGATGAGTTCGAGGCACCAGACACGTCGGCCTTTTGGTCGTCAACGCGCTTTTCGTCTGTCGACATGGCTGCAATGGTGTTGAATGCAAGGCTTCGAGTCTCGGGACAAATTACACAGGACAGCGGCAATTTATACGTGCCGGCTCTACCCCAGCGTTTTAAAACAATGCAAGAACGTGGACATTGCAGGTCAACTCACCGGCGTCGTCATACTATGGTATCTGGCAAAAGTTTTGTGAGTGGGGTATTCTCCGGATGACCCGGAACGGCCCTATTGACCAGAT
Source organism: Ascochyta lentis (assembly GCA_004011705.1). Classification (NCBI taxonomy): domain Eukaryota; kingdom Fungi; phylum Ascomycota; class Dothideomycetes; order Pleosporales; family Didymellaceae; genus Ascochyta; species Ascochyta lentis. The sequence goes on from RZGK01000003.1 coordinate 1,855,045, forward strand.
AACACTGAATCATCCTTAATTCTGTATATAATACAGGGTTAACGTAAGTGGTAAGCGAGTCGCTCGGGCAAGCGAGTCGCTTACCTTTTTAAGCCTTAGACCTTTGCAACACTATAACTTAACACTACAACATTGTACTGTAACTTACAGTATGTTAAATTAATCTACTTAGTCTATAGTATCTTTCTTACATGTGCGCTTGTTGTGCCCTGCCTTACCACACCTCCTACAGCGTTGAGAACCCCCCTATAGCGCACGGTCGGTTTCCAGGACACCGAACAGTTTGGTGTATAGTAAACCGAAATTTGGTTTGTAGAGCACTGAAAATTTGGTGCAACGTACACCGATTTTTGACTAGTTAAGCCGAACTTATTTTGGTGCCCTAGAAACTGAATCTTAGAACCTAGTATACGTGCTGTAAATAGGGGTAGACAATTCTATACGCAATGCATATTCCCTAAAGCTACTATATACAAAACAAGACTGTATATATGCTAAAGTACCTGCGCCTGTCCTACAGCTTCTTACTACCTAGGCAGGCTAGTTAGTTAAGGGTAAGGGCTTGCCTTATGCAATTTTGTGTGCCTAATGTTGCATCCTACCCTATAGTTCTACACTTAGATTTCTACTTATTTAATGCACGGCAAGGGCTTACCTCTAATCTACCTGTTTCTGCATCCTACTCTATAGTACTATACCTAATTTCTACTTATTTAATGCACAGCAAGGGCTTGCCTCTAATCTACCTGTTTCTGCATCCTACCCTATAGTACTACACCTAATTTCTACTTATTTAATCCTAGCAAGGGCTTACCTCTAATCTACCTGTTTCTGCATCCTACCCTATAGTACTACACCTAAATTTCTACCTATTTAATGCATATTAAGGGCCTGCCTTAAATCTATCTATGTCTGCATTAATCCTACTCTAAAGTATTCTATCTAGTTTTCTACTTATTTAGTGCACAGCAAGAGCTTGCCTCTAATCTACCTGTTTCTGCATCCTACCCTATAGTACTACACCTAAATATCTACCTATTTAATGTATAGCAAGGGCTTGCCTTAAATCTACCTGTTTCTGCATCCTACTCTATAGTACTATACCTAAGTAGTGCTGTAGTTATGCACCTAGTAGAGTGTTATAGCTAGTGTTAGGTGTTTCTCCTAACCTTATTATAGAACCTATCTTTACCTATAATCTGTTGCCTTGTATCTCTAGGGCTAACCTTTATAGTAACTATGCCTACTATTCCTAGTATTAGTTGTGCCTTAAACTAGTATTAGTAAAGGTTTTAGAGTTTTGTGTAATAGCTAGAGTCCTGTATTATCTTCTACTCTATAACATATATAAGATCCTAAGTATAATTTCTAAGTACTTTAGCAAAACACTACACTTCTCTAAATTATAGCGTGCGATCTGCGTTACTCTAGCAATACGTAATATAGCAGTTATTCTAGTTTATATCTGTGGCTTGCTATAAACTAACTAATATAATAAGAGCACTACTTATAATACAGTAACTGCTGTATATATATGTCTTAACGTAATAGTAACTGCAACAGTTAATACTATCCTTATTTAATATCTACTAATATAGCTGTTCCTGTACGTATTTGTCTTGTAATACAATATTTAGCTCCTAGATTAGGCCTATCTAAGTAGGCAACGCTCCTAGAGTGTACGTGTTTATTTTAAATAGAGCTATAGTGTGCTAATTATTATTAAGTACTCTGTTAATTAGGCTGCGTATTATGTGTAGGGGACTGTTAGCCTCTCTCTTAATATAACCTAAGTAGCCTTTAGGTAGCTATTATATAAAGATTAAAGCTAGTCCCTAGTTAAGGACATTACTAGCTAGGTATAATAGCGAGTAACGTTGCAGTGTGCACACTAATATCCTTAGAAGCAGGTCCTAGTCTTTAAGGTTAGTATAGTAGAGCTTCTTATAGGTAGTTATAAACTATACTGCTAGGGTCTAGATCTCTTAGATATATGCTAGCTGTACAGTGCTGTTAAGAAGTAAGCTATAAAGCTAGCTTAAGTTAAGGAGGTTCTTCTAATACAGAGCCTCTATTACCCCTTGCATAACAGCTAGACTATATACTAGAAGGAAGGCCTTCTATTCTGCTGTCTTAAGCTGTTTTATATTCTTAGGTGCTATCTCTCTTAATAGAGGCGCTATATATGCTAGTATAGTAGCCTTTGCGTCTTGCATAGCGTTGCTAATACGCTCTTTGTCTCTAGAAGTAACACAGTACAGTCCTTAGTTGCTTGCTATAGCAAGTTTTAGCTACTTCGCCCCCTAAAGTAAACAGAAGATATTCTGTAACAAGTTATATGTAATACAGTATATAGTATTAACTAGAAAACTAGATAGCTAGTATAATATTAGTATGTTACGCAGTATACTTTGCTGTGTTACCCCTTTATTATTGTCTAGACTTCTAGTAGCTAGCACCTAGTTATTAATAAAGGTGTTAAGGTGCTGCTAGAGAGGAAGGTTGTTTACATCTATATCTGTATGCGGCATATAGTAATAGCTAGCGCCGTCTTAAGTGCCCTTTATCTTACACGTGCAGTATACGTATACAGCGTTGCCTAGTTCCTTTATACCTATTACTTTAGCAACTGCCTATCTGTTGCCTATAACTAAAACAAGATAGGCTTTTAGCGTAAATTTAGAGTTACTATTACTAGTGTTAATTGCTAGGACTCTGTATGTAGACAGAAGTTAACATTTGTCTATAAGAGGTTAAAGGAAAGTGTTAAGTATATAATTATTATACCTGCTAGAGATTACTATATAAAGAAGAGTGTTTAACTTAGTAAATTAAACCTTAGGGTCTAGATTAAGTATGTAGATAAACACTACTATAACCTTATATAGTTTAGAATCTACGCGTTTATTAGTAAGTGTAATCTTGTCTAGTAATATCTGCAGCGTAAGTTCCCTATTATTAGAAAAATAGCTATTGTCTTTTAAACGCTAGTATATCTAACTATCTGTCTAATTACTTAGATTAGGGGAAGGTTAACGCTAATAACACCCCTAAAGCTAATTTGCTTAGACAGCGTTATAAAACTAACTAAGAAGGCGTTTACATAGTAGGATATAGTTAAGCTGTAACACTAGCATAAGAACGTTGTTAGGGTTCTTTGTAGGCTTATAGCAGGCCTTATTACACTTCTCTTATTTGCCCTTAGCTACAAATTAGCAATTAGTCTGCGTAGCAAAACTGCTAGTAAATGCTATATATCTAAGTCTACACTTATCTATCTTTATTACAGGTACGTTAATAGCGTTACGTACTCTGCAGCTATACGTATTGCTGTTGTAAATGTGTATATTATAGCAAGAGTCTATTATTTATTAGAATTCTTTCTATATCTGTTAGCTAATCTAATAATAAAAGTAATAAAGTTAAGCGTGCTTTATAAGGTTGCTGTTTATATCCTAGCTGTCTAGTTCTGCCGTGTTCGAGACGTGTTTATTAACTAGTATCTTAACCTCTCTGTCTATGCTAAATACATTAAATAGATTATACACGTTATTAACCTAGTTCTAGATATTGCAGGCGTTGTTATTGTCTTTGTTATTTAACTCTCTGCTATTGCTGTATATACTATATACAGTATTGTTGTTTATCCTATTATTGTTGTTAGGAGGCTGCAAAGGTAGACGTAGATTATTATTATCTAGTAGGAGCAGTCCTCTAGTAGTTATAGCAATAATAATATTAGGGTTAAAGCTATAATAGTTGCCTCTATCTTAAGCCCTCTAGAAGTGCTTCTAGAAGGTACGTGTATCTACTACATAGTTACTAGAGTAATTACTATAGTTACAGCACTTACAGATACGCACTCTGTATACTTAGTTCTAGTTGCAATTTTAATTACTAGCTATAAGGTTTTGCACTAAAGTAGAATATCTAGAGATCTACTTGTTTTTAATATAACATAACTACTAGTACCTATTAACATACTAGCATAGACTTTAGTTGCAGTTGTTTATAACAAAAGCAACTAATATAGGCATAGCCTAGATTAAGTTAATTAGCTAGCTCTAGCTATTACAGGCTATATACCTAGGTTGCAGACAGATATTCTTAAGCAGTGTTCTTACTTATACAGGAGTTATATTTACTAGTTGTATTATATCTAAACTTAAGGCAGGTTATCTATCTAGCTATCTAGGGTAGAAGCTAGACTATACTAAAGGTAAGCATAAGTTCTTCTATATTATAACTAAAGGCCTAGGCTATACTGCCCTATTAGAGCTAAAGGACAGCAACTTTATTAAGTAGGCATACTCTAGAATACCTAACTTTAATAGTATCTGCAATTATACTGTTTAGGCAGTACAGTCTCTTTATAAACAGTTACTAGATAGTAACCTACGTATAGACTAGGTGCCTTCTATAAGCATATTATATTAAGCGTTTACTGCGCTTAGTACCCTATACCTTACTAGAGAACCTAAGTAGATAGATCTTAGGGTGTTTTGCTTTAGCGTGTAGCTAGCAGCAGACTAGCGTTTATATACTATATTTACTACAAGACTATATAAGCACTACTTAACAGTAGTAAGCCTTAGTTGCAAACCTTCTTAAGAGCTCTACTTGTTTAAACTTTAGGCGTTACTAAACATCTGTTAGCAGCTCTAGAACAGCTACGTTAGAGACATCTACTATTAATAGGTCCTACACTCCTTCTACTACCTAGAGGTCCTATACTACTTCTATAGAAATAAGTAGGATTTAAACACGTTGTATAGTAAAATCCTAGACTGTAATCTAGAGCGTACGCATATCCTAGACGTTAGTTACTTAGGCCTAACACACAACAGTTTTAATATAGCTAGGTAGACTAACTCTAGATAAATAGAGTCTTATAGAAGATAAAAGGCGCAGTATTGTTAGGGTTAAGGAAACACCTGTACGTATAAGGAAGAGATTTAGACTACTACCTCTTCTTCTAGGTAATAGCACTCTTTAACTTCTACTAGGTATAAAGAGATATTAGAAATAAGCGTATTAGCTGTTTATAGAACGCACGCTACCTTAAGCTACTACGCATAAATAAACGCTCTTTTAATGCTGCGCGCATCCTGCAAGTGTAAAGACATATAGATACAACTAAGCTAGTATTTATAACGTGCAGAAAGCATACTATCTAAAGCTACTATACTCTAATAAACGCTGTTCTAGTGCTACGTTTATAACGCTAGTGTAGACTATCCTAGTTAGGTAAGATGTTATAATCTACGCGTTATAGCGCTGTTAGCGTTAGAATTACCCTACTACTTATAAACTATACGCAACTCTAGTTTTATTATACTGTAAGGTACTACTACTAAATACCTATACGTTTAATGCATTGCGCAACAGTATTAGTCTTATTAGTAGACGTTTAGTATAGGCAACTACGCCTGTTTAAGAAAAGATTTGTTCTACTATAATAATAAGGAGCAGGTAGATAAACTTTTAACAATCTTGCTGCTAAAGAGCTAGACCTAGATAAACTAGCTAGTAACGGGCTTAGAGCTGTTAAGGTAGACCAACCTGTTAGCATACTCTCCTTCGGCCTGTCTGCTCTATAAAGAGATTAGGCTACTTAGTACTAGCATAATTAAGGCTCTTAAGATTGTTAGCAAGCTAGAGCAGCTTAGACTAGACAAGGAAGAGATTTTACTACCTAAATGCATTGTTCTTAGTAGGTACGAAATTAAGACATAAGTAGTTACATACTAACAGAGCATAGGACTGTAACTAACTAGAAGGTTGCTAGTTATTAGGGTAATCTTAGAACAGTAATTAACTAGAAAGTTGTTAGTTATTAGGGCGATCTTAGGATAGTAATTAACTAGGAAGTTATTAGTTATTAGGGCGATCTTAGGACAGTAATTAACTAGAAAGTTATTAGTTATTAGGGCAATCTTAGAACAGTAATTAACTAGAAAGTTGTTAGTTATTAGGGCAACCTCTAGATAATAATTAACTAGAAAGTCGTTAGTTATTAGGGCAACCTCTAGACAGCAATTAACTAGAAAGTCGTTAGTTATTAGGGCAACCTCTAGATAATAATTAACTAGAAAGTTGTTAGTTATTAGAGCAACCTCTAGACAGTAATTAACTAGAAGACTAGAAGGTTGTTAGTTATTAGGGCAACCTCTAGACAGCAATTAACTAGAAGACTAGAAGGGTTAGAGTTAGTAGAGCAACCTCTAGACAGCAACTAACTAGAAGACTAGAAGGTTGTTAGTTATTAGGGCAACCTTAGGCATTAAAACACTGTAAGATACTAACTCTCTTTAGCCTTAACATTAAAGCTAGAATTATTTCTTAATCTAACCTTTAACAACAACAGTATCTATAAGACTTTCTTTAGCCTTAATATTAAAGCTAAAATTATTTCTTAATCTAACCTTTAATAACAGCAGCATTTACAGGACTCTCTTTAGCCCTAATATTATATATATTATAGTCTTAAAGCTAGGTCTACCTCCCTTAAGTTTCTATAACCTTCTTAGTATAATTAGTTAGGCAGAGACTAAAGAGGAAGAGTATACTGTTCCTCTAGTTAAGAGTCTTGTTACTAAGTATATCTTAGACCTAGAAGCGCTAGTTCTTGTTACTTGCGCCTTAGAGAACAACATTACTAATTTAATTGCTGCTAAGTTAGCAAGGCCTAATAATCCTACTGCTAAACACCTAGTTCTAAATAAACTACTAGAGCCGCGGCTACCTTAACTGCTCTAGCTGCCTAAACACCTAGTCTTAGATAAATTACTAGGGCTGCAACTGCCTTAACCGCTCTATCTGCTAAAGACCTAGTTCTAGATAAACTACTAGGGCTGCAGCTGCCTTAACTGCTCTAGCTGCCTAAACACTTAGTCTTAGATAAATTACTAGGGCCGTAACTACCTTAACTGTACTATCTGCTAAAGACCTAGTCCTTAATAAACTACTAGAGCTGTAGCTACCTTTACTGCTCTAACTGCTAAAGACCTAGTTCTTAATAAACTAGCAGGGCTGCAGCTGCCTTAACTGCTCTAACTGCCTAAAGTAGTGCTACTTTCTTGCGCACTCTGCGCAGACAAACAGCAGCAATTATATACAATATAGAAGCTCTAGTATAATTAGATTAGTACTAGTTATCCCCTACTTTATTAGCCCTCTGTCCTAGCGTGTAGATATAGCTTTATTTAGTTATAAAGAATAAGTAGACAGACAGCGCAGCTAGATCTCTACAGTACGTAGAAGTACTAGTAAATGTCTAAACAGTTTCTTTGTTATTAGGCAACGCTGTCTCTGCGCTGCTTACTATAACTTACTTACTATTAGTTGCTATACAGCTAGTTTAGAATTGTCTAGCATACTATAGCTATAGTACTACTACTTATCTACTACAGACAGTATCTGCTGTATACTAGACTATAGTATAGAATACGTTAGAGTTAACTATTAGCAGTTAGCTAGCAGAAGCTAATGTTAAGGACACCTCTGTAGCTCTGTAACTTACTGTCCTATTAATATATTACTACGAGACACTGTTATACTACTATCTACTATCTAAATATGCTAGACACCTGCCTAAGACCTAGTATATTTAAGAGAAAACTAAAGAGAAAGAACTAGAAGAATGTTAACTAGCTGCCTATTACTCTAAATTAGCTACGGTTAGAGCAAGGCTTAATACCCTGTCTACAACAGATATTAGACTTACTAAGTTTGCTATATTTAGTAAACTACGTTGCATACTATTGCAGTATATTCCTAGACAGCTTAATTAACAACCTAGACAACTATAACTAGACACTCTATTTTAGATACTAAATATTAGCAATTGTTGTAACTAAGTATACTAGTACAGCGCTGTTAAGAAGCAATAACCCTAACCTTACGCATAAGATAGTAGACAAGCTTACTACGCTAGGTAGTAGCTATAAATAGTTCTACAGGTTTACTAGAAACTAGTTTGTATACAGGTACCTTTAGATATAATATAAGAACTACTGCTATTAGGTTAGCTGTGCAGCTGCTAGAAAACCTTAGTCTATATAGATGCTATACAGGAGGCTAGGTAATAGAGGTAAGAAAATAGGGTAACAGAACAGAGTTTAGGACTCTAACGCAGGTAGACATGCAGCTAGTTAATATAGAGGCAAAATTATACGTATAAACAGACTATCTTAGTTAAAACTTTGCTCTAGCTGTAGGTACTTTATAAGCCTTAAAGATTTTATATCTATCTAGTTCTAGAGCTGCTTCTGCTACAAACACAATGTTAATAGCTAGATAGTATATTATACTTAGAATACAGACTAGCTTAGCAACTATAAGAGCTATTAAGGATACTAACGCAAGAGTAGCAGTAACTAGGACAGCGTCTGTAGGATAGTTAGCAACTATCTTAACTTAGATAATAGCAACCTAGGCCTATTACAGTAGTAATAACAACTAGCTATATCTAAAGCTTAATAGTTAAGGCTGTTAGACTATACACCTATATAGTATAACAACAACGTAGCAGTTATAATCTCTTCTAACAACTCTAAGGCTAGTAACTAAAACGCTACTACAGATAGTAATATTAAAAACAACATAAGTCTCTTATATAACGTAAGTAACAAGAGAGAAGATAGTACTATAGAGAACAGCTTAGTTATAAAAGATAGTCTACGTGTCCTAGAGCAGTAGCTATAAACTGCAATCTAGTTTAATTACCTGCAGGAACAGTTAATAGCGCTGTAAGAGAAGGTTATTACTACTAATAAAAGTTATTAAGCCTGCTAATAAAGTAGGTTATTACGCCTATTATAGTTAAACCTAAACGTTTCTGTCCTAAGACCTAACTGTTTAACCTAGTCTAGGACTATAGCACTTTGTCCTAGTAATAGATAAGAGCCTTAATTCTGCTAATTAATGTTACTAACGCCTACCTAGGCTTCTAACAGCAGGTAATAGAGGTAAACTACGTTAGCACTACTTTGTAATACTAACAGTGCTACTATATAATTATAAGCACAGCCTAATAGCACGTAGGCTAGCACTACTACTACTTAGATAAGGAGTAGAGATAGACTAAGGATAAGGGCAAGAAAGCTATTAAGCAACACTGTCTATCTACCTCTATCTAGTTGTAGCTAGACTAAGAGAGTAGAAATTGCCCCTTTAGTAACCTACACTAGGCAGGGTCTACTAATAGGGCGTTTTATCTATTCTCTACTATATAGCTACTATAACACCTTACAAAACCTTAGCCTGTATAGCATATGCTACTAGTATATAAGGCTGCGCAGAGAGTAGCGTTAGACTACAGCTTTAAAGAAAGATCTACGTCCTATTCTAGAACGCGGCTGCGTGTTAACTTTTCTACACAGCTTAGTTAATATACACAGGATAGAGTATAACTAGACAATTAGAGAGTATAAGGTCCTTACCTAAGTCTAAGATCTAGTAATAAGACGTATAAGTTCTGTAAGTATAAGGCCTATAAGATAAAGATCCCTCTGTATATATACTTATTTAGTTAAACAACTCTAGGTTTCCCTAGTGCAGTTCTTCTTCCTAAAGCAGCAGCAGGCGCAGCTATTACTAGCAGAGCAGATCTTTTCCCTTACAGTCCTCTTGTACTTATAGCACTTAACAACCTTATCTCTTATATACCTATAACACCTCTACTTACCTTAAAGTATCTTACTAGCTAAGGTCTCTATAATACAACCTACGTAGTTCGCGTTACTCTTCTCTGCTCTGTTAAGCTTTGCGTACGCATTAGGGCTAACGTACTACTATTTGCCTATCTACTAATATAGGAAGCACTTGTTAGTAGTCTGCCTATCTGCCCCTATATATAGAGTAGCCTTCTTATCTTTGCTGTTAGGCAATAAAAAGTTAAACCTAACGCAAAGCTTGTTAGGTATAACTTAGTTATGCTAATTAGCAGCAGCCTTAGAGGTTAATAGGAATACGTAGCTATAGCTGCGCATGCTTACTAGGTTAGCAACTTAATCTGCATACTTAGTAGCAGACATGTTAAGACTGTATTGCTGTTAGCTACACTAATAAAATAAGAAGAATACTACCTAACTTATACATGCTCTATTAAAGCACTCCCCTATTTAGTACAAGAGTAATCTAGCAGCTATACTATGTTACTACCTAAACTAGAGGATACTCTCTAAACACTAGTAGTAGTGCTAGAGTTACTCTTAGTCTTAAACCCTAAGGTTAAATCTATATATACTAAAGCATTATTAGCGCTAGAAGTTACCCTAGACGTGCCTAGCTCCTTATTATTAAATAAGTTAGCTGCTAGCTTAGACTTACCTATAACAGTGTTGTTGTTGTTACTAGTGTTCTACACTTCTTTAGTCTTAGAGATTACTAGTGTCTTAGCTGCGCGTTTACTAAGTAATCTAGTAGACGTAAGTTAAGCTATAGGAGGACTTATAAGGCGACTAAGAAAGATCTCTCTACATAACGTTAGTACTAAATAAGAAAAAAGCTTTATACATACCTTACTAAAAAAGTTAACTAGGTAGTAAGACTAGAGTCTTGTCTTTCTACACAGCCTCTATAGATAAGCAGTCTATTAACTATTCTACCTTAGAGCTAGTAGAAGCCTGCTTAGTAGAGCTTACTCTCTGTTATACTGCTAAAGCTACTAAAGAATCCCCTACGCAGATATAGAGAGACTTAAGAAGATATCTTATTCTAAATAGGTGTAATAGATAGAAAAAGCTAGATAATAAGGTGTAGGTAATTATGTAAGTTTAGAGCTAAAGAGCAAAGGTATGCGTAAGCGTAAGTAATAACATTAACAAAGACGCTATTATATATATACGTAGGTAAAGGCTACTAACAAAAGTAATATACTGCATATTAACAGCTGCTAGGTCTACTATATTCTACTGCAATATACTACACTAATTTTTAGCATCTAAGTATACAGGTACTCTTAAGTATAGTAAGCGTTTATACAGCTGCTTCTATAACAACTTAATATAAAAAAACATAAAATATATTAATTTTTCTAACACTAAGCGCGTGTAATTCTTACTACCTTTACTTTTAAATAGTAGTATTTCTATAATTACACTTATATAGTTATAGAGAAAGGTATACTATATAAACATGCGCCTAGAATTGCCCTAGTATGTTGCTGTAGGATAGCAGTAACCTTGTTAAACAATATAGATGCTTACTAATACAAAGATACTAATTCCTGTGTTAAACTAGCTTAGCGTCTAATAGGATTGCTATCTACTAGAGTTGCTGTCTAGTTACTGCCTATTAAGCTTACTAGTACAGTAGTTACTTTCTAAGGCTACTACCTATATTATTTGCTAATTGCAAGAGTTGCTGTCTCTATCTATAAGAGTTACTGTCTAAGACTACTGTCTGCGTCTGTCCCTATCTATAAGAGTTGCTATCTAAGACTACTGTCTATATCTGTCTCTGTTTATAAGAGTTGCTGTTAAGAGCTGCTGTCTGCGTCTGCGTTAACCTCTGTCTAATACAGTTGCTAATATAGTAGATCTACTAACTGTAAGCGTTATTACCTAAGTAACTTTCTACTATTGTTACTGCCTATAGCTATTACCTAGTGTCTGTCTTCTATATCTACTAGTAGTTACCTAGTATTTTAGCAGCTAGTTAGTATATAGGAAGCTATTAAGTCTACACGTATGCTACTAAGGTTCTTGTAACTATTATAGTGTTAAGTAACTAGTTAGCAGGTAGAAAACTATACCCTCTTTAAGAAAGCGCTTATAGCGCTCTACTTAATAAGGGTTTCTACACCCCCCCCTATATTACTATAGGAGTAGCTACTTAAGCAGCGTAAAGACTTAATAGGCAAAGATTAATAGCAATAACAGCAGCAGCAATAGTAGTAGTAGTAGTAGTAGTAGTAGCAGTAGTAGTGCTACTGCTGCTTAGGCCTTATGCTAGAGCATAGGGCTGCTAGAGAGGAGCTTAGGGGACTAGAATACAGCCTTAGTAACCTTGTCTATGTTTAACTAGCCCTAACTATAAGATAGAGCGCAGTTAGTAAGTGCCTTGTTAACTTCTACTAAAGCTAGCTTTAGGGTTACTAGCTAGCTAAACAGAGGGACAAGGCTATCTGCAAGGTTATTAAGGTCGGCCTAGGTTGTAATAGTAACCTAGATAAACAGATAGCGTTGCTATTACAGGCAGGAGAGATCTGCAAGCGCTAACGCAGGCAAGATAATTAGCAGCAGAATTCTACAAGTTTAGTCTATATCTATCTATAACTCTAAAGACAATTTATACCTAGATATTTAATAGTCTACTATTAATAATAGGGTAACCTCTACAAACCTGCTAACTAAATAGAAGACGTAGTCTTTATAGTTAACCTTAAGGTTGTTAATAACAAAGGCAAGAATCTTAGTAATAAGCTTCTTAGGGAGCAAAGTAAAGAAAGGTATTATGTGTATATGTGTATATATATATGTGTGTATATGTGTATATACAGTGCTAAAGATTAAAAAGAAAGAGTTAACGCCTATCTACTACTATTACAGATCTTATAATAATTGTAAAGCGTTAAAACGCTCTACTAATAAGTTAGTAAAGATTAACGTTGCTCTTATTATAAGGCCTACTACTGTAATAGAACTATACTAAGTTAACAATATATACAGATTAGAGGACTAATGTCTATTCTATATTATATCTACCTAGTTTTATAAGCAGTACCTTAGTGTAGGATACAAATTAGCAACGCGACCTTAGTATAGCATGTATGCAAAAGCAGCCTAAGGCAAGGTCTTATTATTAGCAACGCTAAGACAATATATGTAGATTAGAGGACCTACGTCTATTCTATATTAAATCTACCTAGTTTTATAAGTAGTACCTTAGTGTAGAATACAAATTAGCAACGTAGCCTTAGTGTAGCATATATGCAAAAGCAGCTAAGGACAACGTCTTATTACTAGCAACTAGCAACTAGCGTCTTACTAATAATACTACTTAATTATAATAGCACGCTGTTAGTGTAAAAGCCTTTACCTTTTATAGTTCTAAACGTTATATAGTTCTAAGCGTTATGTATAGGTTATATATTTAATAGTTACTTAGATTTTTATATAAACTATACCTTCTAGTTATACTACCTTTGTAGGTAGTGTAGGAGTTTATACTATAGTATATGTGTTACAATCTTAAGACTCTTGCACTAGCAAAAGCCTGTATCTAAACTATAGTAGCTAGGCTTAGTAAGACTAGAGTCCTAGGTTTAAGTTAGCCTTAGAACACTTTATAGTATTTTTGCCTTTTTATACTTCTATATTTACGTATTAGTAATACTTTTAGAATTACTCTACTACTTCTGTATTATAAGACCTATATTTTGTATATAGTACCTTTAGGTATAATATATAGTTAGAATTATTATTTAACGTTCTAGGTACTAAAGGCCTTTAGTGCTCTAAGCACTAAAAAATGCCTGTTTAGTGTCCTAGAAACCGACCGTGCGCTATAGGGCCTGTCTACTACTACCTGTTTGCATTTTCTTCTTACGCCTCTTAGCCTTAACTAGCGTATTAGCATCTCTACGCTTAACTATCTCCTCTGCTTCTTGCTAAGATAGGGTCCTACTATACTAGATCTACTTCTTTTTACGTGTTTTACGCTTAGAAGCAGCTTTATTTGCTGCTTAAAGCTTAACTATCTTAGCTGCTATTAGCACCTAGGTATGCACTATTATTTTAGCTCCCTTTTAAAACTGCTGCACTATCTTATAAATTAATTCTGTTAATAAACTTCTGTATTCCCTAATTCTCTTTAATATTAGCGTTAACTAAGCTCTAATTTTAGCAGCGTTGCTTAGTGTTTTAGGTTGCTAGGGGGTAGGCCCTAGTAGAGGTAGTAATAGCGTATAAGGCTTTACTTTAAGCCTTAATAGTACTACCTCTAGGTTATCTAGAACTAAGCCTGTTGCTTAGAAGCTTAATTAAATATTACTAGATAAGAACGCCTTATTAAAAACCTAATTAAAGGCAGCTAGGAACGCTTTCTTGTTAATGTAGGTAATGTAACAGTTTACTAAGGCATTAATTTCCTTCTTATACGCCTGCTTTAATAGAGTAAAACACCCTATATTAAGTAGCTGTACACAGTTGCTAGGCTAGACCTGCAATAGTCTAAGACGCTTCTTAGACGCAGTTACTACCTTAATAGACTCCTTAACACCTATCTAGAAGCTAGTCTTGTTAAAGTTGTAGGTATCTTTGTCTAGGATACTATACTTAGCTTTAATGTTGCGTATAAGGTTAAACTAGGAGCTAATAATAGCTAGGTTGCTGCATAGGACTCTCTAGTAATCGCGCTGTCTATTTACCTAAGACTTAATCTTAGGCTTCTAGCGTATAAGGTTCCTAGCCTATTTTTCTCTAACCTAGCTACTGTAACAGGCAGCTAGCAGTTAATTAGCTATTTTACGTACGTAGCTAAGCGTAGGGGCAAAGCCTTGCGCGTTAAGCTTCCTTATATATTATATAACTGTGTCCTCTTTAACCCTAGTAAGCTAGGATAAGTTAGGATAAGAATTGTGTTGTAAGGTAGTTTTAGCGTATTAGTTAGAGAGTGTCCTTTAAGGAACGTTATAGATAGCAGCAGCGCGTTGCTAGCTTAGCAACGCGTTAGATTTTATAGCTTAGATAGCAAGGACTATTCTATCCTTATAAGAAAGCAATTTAAGATTAGGTTGTTAAGACATTAGATAAAAGGTTAAATAAGGTGTGATCTTAGCAAAGGTAAGCGACTTGCTTGCCCGAGCGACTTGCTTACTGCTTACGTTAACCTATCTTTGCCTCTATTAACGTCTTATCTTTACAATGCCTACTCAGTCTTAACTATCTTGTTTATCTACTTTACTACCCTCTACAGTTACATTTAATACGGGATTAACGCCTCTAGATACACACCCTGCGTCTAGCTAGCCACATGTATAAGGATATTGCTAGTCTCCTCTGCATTACTAAAAGACAAGTTGCCTATATAATTACTAGCTACTAAGTTACACAAAGTGACAAAGGCAACCTAGTAGTTGCCTACAAGTCCTTACAGATGCCTAGATTAACACTCTTAAGGAGTGTGTCTAGTTATTACAGCAGACCTGTTAGATAAGCTACTTCTAGCTTGCCTATAGTCCTTTTAACTCTTAGGGTGTTACACTAGATGTAGTACACAGAGCCTTAAGATAGAGAGGATATTTACGCTGTATTGCCTGTGTAAAGCATGATAAAGGATAGACGCTAAGCAGTTATTAATGCCTGTGGTGGATTTACAAAGTACTAAGTAATTAGATTTAATCTACCTGTGTCATACAGCTGAACACCCTTTTCGTGCTTCCCCAATCACAAAACTTTTGCCAGATACCATAGTAGTACTGGAACGACAAGGTGGGAGTAAGCACCCAAACACTACGCTGGCTGCCACTGGACTGATTGGAAACGCACTTCCGAGGCGAGACTCGATACTGATCAACAAAGGCAAATTTCACTGGGCAAAGAGCTGGAACGGCAGATTGTTCTGTGGACTTGTAGGGGCTGTGGACGTTGGCGCAATCATGGGGTGGAATGTCGTGATCGCAGATCTGTACTAGCAATTGGGGCTAGCCTTTCTGAGACTAGCATCAGCTGGGACGTTGGCATCTTATCAGATAACAGCATCCGGAAGGGCCCAGCAAATGTCAACTCGCTCTTGGAATAGGGCGTGCAAATGATTGTAAGTTGTGTGCGCAGAAACAAGTTGATCATATATGTACACAAGAACTCAGAGCCTGGCACATAAGACCAACTTCTTTCCACCCTAAACTTTGTCACGTACAACATCCATCAACACCCCATTGTCCACCACTCCACTCGATCCGGTCAACTTCAATCCACCAACTATCAACCAGAGCATGTCCCACTCTTCGTGGGCTCGCAGCCACCTGCGCATCCGTTGTACATCTGGCAAGGAATCTTGGTGTCGTAGCACGCGTTCTTGATTGTGGCAGTGTCCTTGTAGTTAGAGTTGATACCAGCAAGCTCACCGCCGTTGACAGCAGTCACACCCTCGATGTAGACATTGCGCTTGCACTGCTTGGAGCAGTTGCCGCAAGAGCGGTACAGCTTGCCATAGTCGTTCACGTAGAAGTTCTGACGATCTGTGAGTAAACGAGCGACTGCGTTCTTGATGTTTGGAAAAGACGGGAATACAAGGGAAACAGAGGAAGATAACAAGGTAAGCTTACGATGATGTTAACAGTACCGCAGCCGTTATGCTGAACAACCTTATCAGCAGCCTTGTAGGCACCACCGCCTATGATCCAGGACTGGTCGCTAGATGCATCGTTCTTGACGGTGATGGCATCCTCGCAAACTATGAAAGCGTCAGAAGAACACTTGACAGGACGACAGACGTTCACTTACCATCCTCAAACCAGACAAACTCCAGAGTGCAAGCGCCGTCGCAGTGAACACCCTCAGCTTGATTCTTGCCAATAATGCAGTTCTTGAGCGTCGCGCCCTTCTTCAACAAGAACACGGCATCGGCATCTCCGCCCTCAGCTTGGTCGTTGCAAGCTCCGCTGCCACGATCGTACCTAGCCCAACCACAATCGAAGGTCTGACCAGCGGCAACAGTAATGACCTTGCTGTTTGTCTTGCTCGAGGTGGCTGTAGGAACGCCACCAGTGTAGCCGTTACATGCAAGCACTGCAGGCAGGAAGAGCGCAGCGATGCCAGCCAGCTTTCCAAGAGACAACATCGTTATCAAAGAAGCGAAGACGAGGTTGTAGAGGCGAATGTCGAAGCTGTGTTGACTGAGAATGCGATCGCATCTCGGTACATATGTACACTGGCCATTATCTGGTGTTTTCTATTCTGCTTGCTAGGAATTAGGTCAAAGGATGGCGCAATTGGAGGAGATACTACGCCTTCGCTCAACTGGCCGACTTTCCAGCAATCTGTGTATATTGGCTTCCGCTGTCAGAGAGCCTTGGCGGTTCCTCGAAGGTATCAGTGGTAGCCGCCGCTGCCCTCTGGCCTGGACACTTCTTGCCGTTATCTTGGCCATGAGCCAGGAACGGTGGAAGCACTTCTGTCGCCACCCCTGACATATCACAAAGACTCGAACCATTCAAGTGGTGAATGATCGGCGCTACGCTGCATATCCCGGCCATTTTCGAAACAGACGGCAGGGGCAAAACCAGGTCAGTGGTGGAAATCAAGCTCGGGAAAAGCTCCGACAACAGCCCATAGGAAACTGCACATCGGATCGTCGCCGTCCCATAACATGCTTCCGGGCATTAACTGACAGCGGAGAAATATCGAGGATCCGGGGTTGGAGGCTTGTTATTGCGGGGTGTGTAGAGGCCTGACGGAGAGGTGAATGTCGGTCAAGTTTTGCGCCGGACGATGCTCGATCAGGAAGAAGTAATACGAACGAAATATGTACAAAAATAGTATCTCCACCTGAGGGCACCGCGCCATGGTATGCAGGGATTACACACCAGAGTCGTGCTGCTTGAAACCCTTCTGAGCTACCCATTTATTCCAGTTGGCGCATGTGCCGTAAAGTGCACACTCATCCTTCACAGTCTCCTTAATCATGCTTTGGCCTTCAAGGATCTGGAGCGCGAAGCCCATGGATGTATGCCTAAACGTAACGTATTAGCTTGAGTCAGAACAAGGGAGGTGAGGCCGCTTACCATCCAATATGGCAGTGCATCAGCCATGCACCCGGATTATCTGTTTCGAAGGCAATAACGAGCCATCCTGCAGCAGGCATATTCGCAGTATCCCGACGTGGAGGGTTAAACATGTTAAGCTCTTGGTTGGAATAAGTGCCACTACCGCTACCTAGGATTAGGAAGTCGTGGCCGTGAAGATGAATGGGATGATTGAGAGGGATCGCAGATTGGACGATGATGTAAACCCACTTGCCCATATCCGGGAGATCGAGAATCAAGTTGCCGCTGTACGTTGGGGCCGTGTCGTTCGCTATCACACGTACTAAAGTTGGGTCCTCATACTTCGAGTAAAAGGACGTGCCAGAGAGATACCATTTGAATAGGTTTTCGCTGTTGGGACGAACGGTTACTGTCTCTGTGAAGCGCTGGTCCGACGGGAAAGCATTGAGCTTGGCCATTGGGATAAGAGAGGCGAGAGGCTCGTCCACACATTCTGTGGTGTAGTTATACGCTGTTGTGGTGGGAGCCGCAGTAGCGTTCTCAGCTCCTGCATAACGAACAATGCCCTTGATGTCGAGCGCCTGCGTGGTCCTAGAGCATGCGGCTTGGTTATCAGCGCGCATCCAGTAATTCCCTGCTGTTTGACTAGCCTTCACAAGGACCATGTAACGTTGCCCAATCTGGATGTTGACTATGTTGGTTTTGTACGGGACAATGTTAGTGAAGTCCATGTTGATGACTTCAAGTTCGTGTCCATCGATGTAAAATTTGTAGGTGCTTTGAATGGCACCATTGATGAGCCGAAGCAGATACGTCTTGCCTGGTTCAAACTTCACGGGAAGCTCGAATCGCTCACCAGTCTGGTTGCGTGTCCCTTGAACACCCCACGTATTTTTCCCGTTGATCAGGCCATTGTCCATTGCCCTTGGTCCGCCGTTGACAGCGTCTTGCGCGTCATCATACATCGAATCAACCGTCTTGTGAGACCAGTCTTGAAGGAAGATTGTGCCAGCGTCAACATCCCAAGACTTGGAAGTAGGCCCGTGGATTACCATCGTACCGACGACACCTTCCCATGCCTGAATAGCATAGTGAGAGTGGTACCAAGAGGTACCGTAATTTGTGGCAGTCCATCGGTAAGTTAACGAATCCCCTGGAGCAATGGGGCACTGGGTGATGGCTGGTACACCATCGTATTCGGAGTTGTTGAGTTGTCGAATGCCATGGAAATGTATACTTGTACCATTGTCCTGCAGCTTATTGTTTACAGTAACGACGACTGTGTCACCCCAGTTGGCCTCGATGACAGGTCCAGGAAGCTGGCCATTGACCGTGAGAGCGATGCGCTCGATACCATCAGGTGCAATCGTGGTGTTGGTGATGTCGAGGTTAAAGTGCACGGTACGGCACGTCTTCGGGGTGAACTTGTAATTGTCTGTCGTAACGTCTGCACCACAGTAGGGCAACGAGCCACTTTGGCCCTCGCAGGGCACACAGTTCTCGTCGACAGTCTCTCGCCTGAACACAGCAGAAGTTTCAGAAGTGCGCTTGGGAAAAGAGTGGGCGCATGCAGTCGCAGACGCAGATGCCGATGCTTTCGAAGAAGCAGACGGGTTAGCGGAGCTTGCAATAGTGGTTGGTGTGAGTGTTTGCGTAATGGAGAAGGAGACTGTGCCAGTGGTCATGGCCGAAACACTCAAAGATGCGCTAATTGACGTGATTGAGACCACTGCAGAGCTGCTGGAAGACCCTAGCGCACTGCTCGATGCGACTGTTGCGATTGTGGAAGAAGGTGTTGCGTACGGTGGCAGATTCAAATTGGGCGTTGCTGTCGGACAGTTTTCGATGCATGGCTTGACCAGTTTGGCGCCTCGTACATGGCCGGCATACATTGGTGGCTCTGTGATTGCGTCTTTGATGTAGCAAGGTCCACCAGGTCTCCACTGGTTGATCCACGAGACCGATTTGCAGTTCGGCCATCGAGAACATTCATCCAGACAGCTCTGCAGGGAATCTGTGATGAATCCATTTCCTGGCCACCAGATGTCGTTGGAAAAGTGGTCGACGCCACATTCGACTTGATACTGTGCGCCGTTCGTAGCCGTGTAAATCGTTCCATTGGCGCTGGGGCAAGGCAAGCCGGAGGCTTGACGACCGGAAAGCTTGACTGGGTCAGTGGCTGTCGCGTTGCTGGCATCGGAAGATATTGCTGATGACGAGGGGGATGTGGTTGACGCCGTTGTGGATGCAAGGGTCGATGAACCATTGACCGATGACGATGGTGTCTTTGCGTCGCAATCACCGAAACCAGAAAGACAACCATCACCACAAAAGTCGGGACCTGAACCACAGTACTCGTACTGGCTGCAACAACCTGGGAATTTGGAATCTTTGCAAGTGTACCCTATGCGACCACCACATGTGCCATCAGGGGACGGTTTGCCGAATGTATCTTGACAATGTCCGAAGTCAATTTGGCAGCCGCTGCCACAGAAATCCGTGGTACTGATACGGTTGTGTTAGCATCTTGCATTATCAAGAAGAGTTGAACTCACGATCCACACTGGCCGGAGGCGTTGCAGCAGCCACCGAACGCTGAACCGAGACAAGTCACGCCATTGCCACACGAGCCGTCATGACTGACATCAAGCTCCCTCACTGGAGCTACCTGAGCAGCAACCAAGGCTGACCCAACCAACACCCCAATCAGGGCTTGGGTGAAGGATCTCATTAGGAATAATGACCGTTGTTTAAGCGAGGAACAACGATGTGGTAGGCAGTATCTCAGATCATGAGATGTACAGAAACTTAGAAACCGAACAACAAAAACGAGTGTAGATATCCGGATCAAAAGTGGATGTCGCTTGCCAGTCGTATAGATGTCGTGGTATACTTATATCAGCGTAACCATCGTATGGCAAAGTCAGCGCCATGAATAAGAGCCTGAGACATGTGGATCGTGGCGTCCGCCATCTTGCATCGTATTCCACTGCAGCCATCGCTTGATGTATAGGATGCTAGTCCTACTGTAGGTTGAAGTGACACCATGGATCCGGCTGAGCGAGAATACAGCGTTGGAAGCGAGTCTTGGAGCCGCCGTGGTCTTGGAATCTAACGAAAACCCGCATGCTGTAGTGTACCAAGAAGTAAGAGTGGGGCGTGGGATTCGGAATCCTACCAAGGGAAGGCCCATGCGATGGGTCTGCGGAATAGATCCGGGCATAAGAGTGCAAAGCTAGGGGGTCCGTATTGGTTTGAGCGCACTATGAAGAGATCCTGGATGTCGGTATTTTGACATGCGGCTCACCGATGCCTCCTGGTAACGTTGGTACAGAACATGCAGGGCGTGCCATGTGTACTGCCGGTATCCGTAATATGAAAAACCTATTCTCAGTTTCCCACAGTCGTTCTGCCAGACTTCTTTGGGGATGATCAGAAGCGGATACAGCAAGCGATGTCACTACCAAGATGCATGATTCAGCGACCTTTTGTTTGCCATCTGGTAAGACAAAACATTCAAGAAGCTATTCCGGGTGTTGGAGCGCTTAGCGTTCGAGGAACAAGCTTTTCCTGGGCGAGTGTACAAGTACTGTCGTGCGGTTTCAAGTCGAACGCGTGAAGACCTGACACGGCCCGCTGCGTGCTAGCGGGAAGCCAACACCTGTTACGGACTAGTGCGAGCCGTTGATTGTGGCTTCCTTCATCTGCCTCTCGAATACAAGCACGACAAGATACCTTACAATTCGGAGCTTGCTTTGATACTGTTCTGCTGGTCACTAAGAGGCTATCAGTCGCTCAAGAATCATTCATTTCACTCTGGCTTTTGTATTCTATCGTCAACATCCCCTGACATCTTCCAAGGTTAGGTGCCCTATCTCCGTATCGATAGCGTGTCTCGGCGACAACGACCCAACCGATAAACGACAACACCAAGACGCTGCCGGACGCCGCACCACATGAGCTCTCCACTTGTCGCTCTACCGCCGCCACGCCATTGGCAAATCCTCTGTCCCCTTTTCGTATCCAATCCTTTTTGCAATTCCACATTGGCGCGTACAACAAAGCTTGTTTCTCCTTAACCTCTTGGTACCAAGAGCAGAGCCTCTATTTCTGTAGACGACAATCAAGTACTCGGGCTAAGGCGCTTCGGTACCCCATGCGATGTCCGGTGGAGGTACACAAACTCTTTGACATGGATGAGGCGGTTTCTAGATGGAAAGTGAAGACTCAGTGTTCACCTGCAGCATGCATGATGAAGAACACACGACATTAGAGGAGGCATCCAGTACCGGGGGCAATCGAACCCAGATTAGAAGGTCACCACAGGCCAACTGTCGCTTTGGCATGCTGAGTAGACGCCTAGAGAAGAGATACCGCTGTAGGACCACGCATCCTCATGTGCTGTGCAAGCCCGTTTGTCTACAAAGACACCATCTCCACCGCAATCGCCGTATCCAACGCTTGTCATGACCGCCTTATGAAATTCTACACACGCCACCATCTTTTGAGTCTTACTCTCGACAAACGACCTGGAGAAAAGCCAAAACAAAAGAAGTCATACAGACTCAAACAGCTTAGAGTGCAGCGCTCAACAACCAACGACTCCAAACTTTACTAGAATCTTCTGGTCACCGCGCATATCAGTGTTTACAACTTTCCGCTACCCAGATATACGTACGGAAAGGCAAAAACCATTCATTTAGCCATCAAGGTTCCGTGTTGAGCAGATATCGAAATCGTTCCTGTTTTTCCGTGACTTTCGCGGTACCTCAACACCCACGAACCTTCCTTCTCAATCGGTGACACCATCACCGCCCTTAATGCCATGGACTACGCACTTGCATGCGGACATCGCCCGTACTTTCTGTATGTATTGTTCGCAGAAGCACCGACACGGGACAGACCACGGCACTGATCACCACATCCCCGCAATCAACCCCAAGAAACCCACTCCCTCCCTCCCTCCCTACTCTTCTTTTTTCTTCAAGAACCCCGAACCCCTCAACACCTTACACCACCCCCACCCCCAGCAAGAAGGAAATCCGCTTTCCCCGTCCCAGTAACCCCGCACCCGGGTCTCTGCACCTCCCGTGGCTTTCGATCGGAACGTCCGTGCTCGCAAACTGATTCAAGGCGTGGCTGTACATGCAATGCCGTTGTTTTTCAAGAGCTGGTGACGTCGCCGCGGAAGTATCAGTATTCGCTAACAATCTAGTTAGTTGAGTGAGGAAGGAGGAGAGCTGGTCTGTGCTAGAAGGAAAGCTGGGCGTAAATGCCTCAAGATGGAGACTGTATACTTCGTTCATGTAAATGACTGGAGTGTTGATTGGAGAGATGGATAGATGCGGGTGTGAGTGAGAAGGGAGGGAAGGAAGATAGCGCGAGAGGGGTGGTGACTTGTTTCGTTGTGCACGAGGTGAGTAGGGCGGGTGGTTGAATGGCTGGTTGGTTGTGTGTTAGTTAGGAAGGGGAAGGTGGTTAGGTTAGGTACACGTGAACGAATTGTGAATTCATCCGAGAGTTGGAAAGAATACTAAAAACAAAAACTATCGCGCTTCGTATCCAACACTTTCCTGCGCACACACCGCAGTCCTATTACCTCAACGGACTTCTGAACCCAATAGTCCCAAACATGCCGCCCTTCTTCGGCGTCGTCATGGGCTCCGGTGTGTTCCTGCCTGTACCCACCTGGCTCGTCATCCCTATAGTGCCCTGCCCGATATTCGCTCCGCCGCTTCCAGGAGCTTTGAATCTGTACTGGCTGCCGGTTGCGTAGATATCGTTGAGCATCTGCTCCAGCACGCCTGCGTCCATGAATTCTTCGTACTTGCGCCAAAGCTTGAGCGCGGTGGTTGCGTCTTCGATAGAGTCGTGCGTGTCTTGTTGGATGGATTCCTTTAGGACGCACCAGGCAAGGAACTTGAGGTTGAGTTTGCGCTTATATTCTGGTAGAAAGAAGAGGTTGCTTGTGTCGACGACTTGATTCTTGGGGACGTGGATGTTGATTGTGCGGAAGTCGTTGGCTAAGCTGTGACCAACGAAGACGCATCCTAGGTTGAGCAGGAGCCATAGCTTTTTGTAAGCGTGTTTGAGGCTGACAAGCGCGTGAGGCGAAGTCTCGCGGTTGAGATCGCCGGGTGAGATACCGGACCAGGCTGTGAGATGGTCGACGACAGGTTCGCTGACAGCAATGTAGTCGTCGATGAATGGCAGACCAGCATGCTCACCACTACCGCGGCAGACTGAGACACGGGCAAGGCCTTTGCGGTCGGGGCGGATGGTCTGGCGGGTACCGTCTGCTTTCATCTCGATCTCTTCAGCCTGAAGACGGATGAACTCTGCATCGATGGCGACAGGATACCCGGGCTTTGGTGCTTCAGCCTGAGCTTCGAGGAGTCTGAACTTGGAGTCTGGAGGTGCAGGATTTGATGACCACCATCTGTACAGGATCGAGGCATCAAGGTTGTCCTTCCACGAGTCGTCGATCTTGTTTCTGGCCGCCTTCAACTGGTAGGTAAGCACGGAAGGCAGTTTCCAGCCTGGCTCGAAACGCAGTGCTTCTTCTTTTGGTATAGGCCGGACTAGAAAATCGTTGAAGAGGTGCCACTTGTCTTCAGAAGTTTCCTCTCTGGACGAGGGCCCAGTGTTGATGGTTGCGACGAGATGCGGCTTTTGGTGTTCTCCGCTATTGATGTCGGCGACAACGCCAATCAACTCAAAGACCATGATGTCGAATACGCCTCGTTGCAGATGCAGTTTCAAATCTTGGCCCTCGAAGCAGTAGAATTGCCCCTGGTCGATTATGATTCCAATTTCTTGCGGTAGCCAGTGCGGTATCGACCACAACAGCTTGGCTTCGTGACTCTGGATTGCTGCATTGAGCATCAAAACGCCAGGAATGGTCTGAATAGTCTTTCTTTGCACCATTTGTTGATATCTGTTGCACTTGGTGCACCACCCGCGCGTTTGATCCTGGCGCTCGACACTGGCCTTCAGGATCTGCGAGAAGGTTGGGCGCGGTATCCTGGTATTCTTCATGACGTGTTTCGCAGGATACACGAGCTCGTTTACAAAGTTCTTGCCACCTCTGATGGTTTCGTTTGCGCACTGCGCACATCTCATGCTTGCTCTTGCTTGTGTTTCCAGGATGTGGTCCATTGGTGATGGTCCAGAGTTGACGGGCAACATCTGCCGGACTTCGTCTGAAATCTTGTCCAACAAGAACCGATTGAGGTTCTGAATCATACTTGTAAGCGCAACGTTGGGAGCAAACTCCTCTAACAAGTTTAGCGACACCGCATTTGATAAGCTACTGAAGGTCTTCAGGAAGTTGGAGGCTTGGCAGTTGAGCCCAGCAGCTTTCTCGAGCATGTCGATCAGGAAGCCCAACTCGCATAGGAGACATGATTCGAACAGACAGGCCGAAGCGGTGTGCTGCAATGCGATATTTCGAATCAAAGGCGTGAAGCGGAATAACTGCAGCAAAGAGTTGGCGTATGAGTTGGCGATGTGTGTCTCCAGCCCGGAGTAGGGTGTTTGATTGTAGTAGCTGGGAGGATGTCAGACTAGGCAAAAGAGATTGGAAAAGGAATTGCGCATACGCAAAGTCAAAATCGTCGACACCAAACTTGCTGTACTTAATCTCCACGTTACCATACATCGACGGTACCTCTTTGCGTGTGACATCCTCCAGATGTAGATCAGTCAAAGACTGCATAGTCTCAGTGGTCTTGGTGTCCGTGTCGCTGTTATACGATTGCACCGTCCGAGACTGTTCACTCAAGAATTTAGGCGCCGATAGCGAGTCTGTGACTCTGTCTGACTGCCGTCTTGATTCGGCTTGATTTCTACGCTTTGTGCGAGGGTTCTTTGCGAAAAAACCCATCTCAGTCCGAGTCATACTGCTCAATATGGAGGCGTCGATTTTTGGTGGTGGCGCGCCTACTTCGAAAACAATGTGGCTCGGCCAGCTGGAGAGCAGATTCTCTTTGTAGTAAGGCATACCGACTGTATTCAAGGGTCTGCTCGAGATCAGCAAAAGCTCCTACAACAAACTAGAAACGTACGTGTCTGGTGACCAGTCCATGGTCGGTGGTGGTATAGGGTGATCGGCGAACTCTGTGGGGTTGCTGTACTCTGGAAAGTGCACCTTGGAAGGAGAACCCCACAAATGGACCTGTCCGTTGCTATCTGACAAAGCGAATGCCTCGCCAGAGGGCGCCATCTCGAAGCCATGGAGATAAGAATCATACAAGTTGAGTTGTCGCAGATTCGCAGCGTCAGGATTCATCAGATCAATTACTTGAACCTGGCCGTTATGCGAGGCGATAATCGCAGTGGTCGACATGCGAGGATGCATTCGAACAAAGGCTGCACCGGTATGGAAAGGGATAGGGGGGAGTTGCTTCAATGTCTTCAGGGAGAAGACATGTGTAAATGGATCGAGCATGTAAGCGTGTTGCTGTCTAGGCGACCAGCCACATGTCGCCAGGAAATCTCCTTTCGCATCCATGTCACTAATGCTACCCGTGTGTCCGTCGAAGGCTTTGATGTTGGCGAGTGAGTTCGAGTCCAAGATATGGATGCCGCCAGTCTTAGTGGCGGCGCATATATATTGGCCTGCCCGCTTCATGATGGTGTACTGGGCTTCAGCTGGAAGCTGGCTCCAGTCAGCACAGCAACGCGGCACCTAAGCGCTGCAAACTCACCGTCTCGGTAATGACACCCTTCTCAACGTCCACCTTGAACATGCGGTCTTGTGTACCTGCGACAAGGATCTCTCGTGTGCCTTTGGAGGTGAAGTTCATGCACTTGAGGTCCTTGAATTCGTTGTTTCTGCAGCCTGGACATCAGCCATTTCCCACGTCGTCTCCTGCAGGTGCCTGTCCGAGCCAAACATACGTAAGATGCCATTGTGTAATGCCGCGCCGGTGAGCGTAGTGTATGCTCTGCTTGGAAATCGATAGAACGCCCTTCTCGGTGAACAGAAACTGCTTGACTGGGCCTTCGTTGGCGGCATGACCGCGGTAGGAAGTGTAGCGCTCGAGGGTTGCGCCGTAGAAGGAAGCGATACGCCCCTGTGTGGGTGTGAGTGGGTGCAGCAAGGGCGCGCTACGGGGTGGCTCACGAGGCTGTTGCCTGACCACAGCAGCTCTTGGGACGTGTCAAAAGCAAAGGTGGCTACGGGCGTGGCCGGGTGGTGTGGTCCTGGGGGAGGCAGCTGCACAAATGCAAGCTATGTTCATCAGCCATGGTTCGCTACGCAATGTACAGCAACGTCTCCTGCGCGCAAGCTGCACCGGCGGGGCATTACCTCGTCCCAGTCTGCCTCCATACTGGCAGCACGTTCACCGATGTTATGTGCCTGTGATGCGACGGCGACATGCCTCTAACATGGTCGTCGACCTTGGAGAAAGCGAGCTGCGGCGTCGTGAGTCGGCGATGAGGTGTGAGCTACGCGGCGCGTGGATGCATGATGGCAGGTGGGGCAACAGAGCTAAGCTCGGCGCGCTTGGTAAGTGTTGTCAAAGCGAACGGCCCCTGCACAGAGCACGACGAACATAGTCCGAGGGTATTTCAACATCAGTCTTGTATTGGCTGGTAGTCATCTACAGATATTGATGTATTGAAAGGGGTGTTGTCATGTCTATTGGCAGGATGACCACGTCACTACAACTACTGCATCTTACCGGACCGTGTACATCGCCGCTGTGCGCATACCAAAGTGGTGGAATGCAGCATGCAAGTCGTTTTGGGTATTGAACGCCTATTGAGCGAGTCGAGCTTAGTGTGAGATGCCCGTAAAAGAGGACGGGAAGGGTCCAAATATCGTACCGAAGACATGTTGATACCGGAACGCCATGAAAATTCCTATGGTCGAAAACGCAATGCGTGGCGCAAGCCTGGACAAGTGTTAGCCGGATTCATTTCAGGACGCATCAAGTGACGGTTGTGTGGCAAGATAGGAGCTTGAGCTAACAGCACTGTCTAGGGCCTGACGACCAGGAGGGCACATGTAAGCCAGGTTCAACACTGCACATCCATGATAACGTACCTCTGAAGAAGCGGCCGTTCGCGTCGATGCGCTCAGTACTTGGCTTCATCGTCATCGTCAGCATCTTTCTTGTGATCATAGCGTTGGCGTTTGTGGGTTTCGGTCATGCCCTTGCCGGAGCCTGTGAAGCCAACTCTGCTGCCAAAGTTTGTGCTTGTGCGGAACATGGACTCTTTCTTGGCAATCTTTTTCCCCACGCCCTTGCTTTGAAAGTCCTTCCAATTGCCCACGCTCTTCTTCAGCTGGCCCTTGTTGGGCACCCTGTTCACGCGCTTCGGTTCGTCGAGCGCCGCGGCGGCTTTGGCGGCTTGCGCATTGGGGTTGACGCTCGCGGGACCAGAGATGACATGTGGTGTCGAGGTGGTGGGCGTTGCTGGCGAAGGCGCTGCGGCGGGCTCAGGCTCACGCTTCCTTTTGCTGGGGAGGGGTCGCACACGGTCGCTGTCGACGGTCAACGTGTCGTCGTACTCGATGAAGCGCACAAGGTATTTTGGCGCAGAAGCCGAGCCGAGGATACTCTGGATCTTCGCCTTGTACCACGACCTGTCTGTCCATTGCGCCTCACACATGTCGCCGGTGGTGAAGACGACGGGCTTGTCGGGCTCCTGCTTTTCGATGGCCTTCCTGAGCAGCGGGTGCTTCTCGGGATCGAACTTGGGTGCGGCGGGCGTAGGGGTTTGAGGGAGCTGGGCCTCGAGGGGTGCGAGTTGGGCCTGGTAGCCTGCGATTGTTGCATTGTGCGCCGTCACGGCCTGCTCTGCCTCCGACTTCATGGCCTCCCACTGCTCGCGGTCCTCGCCGGGAGCCATGCCGCCCAGCTCTGCATCGATTCCAGAGATCTGCAGGCGGGGTGAGTTGGCCGCAGCAGCTAAGTAGAGGCGTTGGCTGGCTTACCGTGGTGGCCCACTCATCGCGCTTCTTCTCCTCGTTCTGGATGTCGCGCTTGATGTACCAGATCTGGTCCTTGATGGCCTTGATGTCTGCCATGTTGCTCGACGTGGCTTGGCTGTCGTGGTTGTGTGTTGACGGTGAGGTGGGGGTCCAAACATCAAAAAGTCAGAAAAGTGCAAAAAAGCACTGGGAGGCGTCACGGTGCAGTGCAGGTGCAGTGAGTGCAGCATGACGCTCCGGGAGGCAGCCGCAGTGCTTGGCAGTCTGTCTCCACTCTCCTCAGCCCTACCATACTATAGTATATGCGCACCGCAGCCCGTGACACAACGTGGGGAACGCTGGTGCACTGGAACGGTCCAGGCAGAGCGAGCGAAGATCAGACGGTGCGTGGGTGCTCGACCGCGAGCGAGACTGCTGCTGTGCACCGCCTCAGCTCAGTCATGCTGGCTTGCATCGACGCTGCTCAGCGCAGGCATCGAGGGGCCATGCATGAGCAGCTCTCCCACTAGGTACTTTGTAGGTTCAAGTACGGTAGCCATGGACAATGCATCATGGGCTCGGTCCGAATATTGGCATCTTGCAAGCTGCAAGCATTATTGCGCATAGCCAACACGCTCTGTCTCCCCTGTGCGACCATGGACTGCACGCAATCTTTTCTCTGCTGCGTCGTCGAGAGAAAAAAACACGGGGAGCAGGTTCTGCTTGGGCTCGCCTTGTCAGGAACAGGCACGGCCATGGGCTCACGCTCTTCGACGGCCTTCTCGAAACCCCACCATGGATGGCACCATGGGTGGCATTGGGTGCTGGGACATGCCGCTCGTTGATTGATAAGCGACCAGTGCGTGGGCTGCGGCGCTGCGCCCTTCTCTCGCCCCAGTCACACGTCGCCGTGCAGCCTATCAGCCACGGCCGCTCTTTTCTGCCGACGTCGTCCGCCGGTGTGCGAGTGCGCCATCCCTGCTCCGCGCAGTCGCCCGTTTTGCTGGACAGGGTTCACCACCGGACTAGGCTTTGCAGCCTGCGAGGCTACGTACAGGCGAGTACTGGCGAATTTGCGGCCGCCTGTCCTCTCTCCTCCTCCCACCTGACGCTCTGTGACCTTGACATCCGCCATCTCTGCACTGAACTCCCCCGGCCAAGTCCATTGAGTGTGCGGCGCGCGCAGAACGCTCTCGACCTCCCCCGCCCCCCCCGTTCCAGCACGCCCACGCTCGACCACCACCCGTTGAGCCCGCCTCGGCTCTGGCCCACGCGCGACCGGCTGTCTCGCACCCTCCTGCGTCATACATACAGACACACACACACAGCCGTCCACCACGTTACCACGGCGCCCGTTGCCCACAATCCTACCAGGCCGTGTTCCAGCGGGTGGCGAAAAACGCTGCTCCCAGACCGCACATCCATCGTCAGCCCCTCCACGCACGAGCAATCCGCGCCTTTCCTGCCCCCGTAATCCTCCAACACCAACCCTAACCCCAGCCCCACACCGCGTTTCCCTCCACCATGTCGGGCACAGGCAACGACTTCCAGAACGGCACGCCCTTCTACCTCGACGCGACCCAGCAGGACCTGCTCCTAGCAGCCTTGGCCTCGAACAACCAGAACCCAAACGACCTCTTCTCCAACGTCAACGCCAACGCCAACGCCATGGACGAGAAGCAGTCCCTCGGCAACGATCACTTCCAGTACCCCCTCAACAACAACCTCGACACCACCGCTTTCTTCTCGCCGCAGCAGAGCACCCCCGCCAATGCTTTCAGCACCATGGCTGTAGAGGAGAGTCCCTTCATCGATTACCTCGACGGCGACAACAGCTTCGACTTTGACGGTGCTGACAGCGGAGCGCTCATGATCGGATCTCTACCTGGCGACACCCCGGACGGCGAGTCCAACGAGAAGCGCAAGAGCCCAGATGAAGAGGGTGATGACGACGACGAAGAAGGCGGCGGCAAGCGACGGGAAGGTGATGACAAGCAAGCCAAGAAGCCTGGACGCAAACCACTAACGTCAGAGCCTACAACCGTACGTTCCGCCAGCAGCATACGTAAATGGCGACTAACAATCACGTAGAAGCGCAAAGCTCAAAACAGGGCCGCTCAGCGAGCCTTCAGGGAGAGGAAAGAGAAGCATCTGAAAGATCTCGAGACCAAGGTTCAGGAGCTCGAAAAGGCATCCGACGCCGCCAACCACGAGAACGGCCTGCTCCGTGGTCAAGTCCAGCGGCTACAGATGGAACTGCGCGAATACCGCAAGCGCCTGTCTCTCAACAGCTCCGGGGTGAACCGAACTGCACCTGCGACTACCGGTTTCAGCTCCATGCTCAACAACACAAACAACAACTTCCAGTTTGAATTTCCACGATTCGGTGGACTTCCTGGCAGCCAGCTTCTCGAGAACGGGCCACTGTCAAAGCCAAAGGCAGCCTCCATGTCTACCGCACGCCCGACGGTACGGACCTTTAGTCCCCCAAACACAATCAACGGGTCTTTGGTCCAGTCGCCAGTCAATGGCGCCAGTCCTGCGACCAACGTCTCTCGCTCGGGTAGCACCACCAGCGTACGCGGTACCAACAGCGCAGCACAGAAGCCCCACCGCAGCAGCACAGATAGCTCGGTCGCATCCCAATCACGCGTCTTCCAATTTAACAGTGGCTCGTCGACACATTCAGATTCTCCTTCCACCTCTTCGACTTCGCCAACAAATCAGGACTCATCATGTGGCACGTCGCCGGAGCCCGGCCACACCTCGCCGGGCCAGAAAGATACGATCACAGACGGATATATGTGTCATGGCAACTCGGAAGGTGAGGTCCTCTTCTGTGAAAAGCTCAACATGGCCTGCGGCAACCCACGCAATCCCGTCCCTCGTGCCAAATCAGTGTCCAAGTCTGACGACAAACCCTCTCCTGCAGTCACACCAGCCAAATCACCTGGCCCCGATCTCAATGGTCTCGACTTCTTTGCCAACCAAAACGGCGGCGCATTCGAGCCCAGCCTCTTCGGCGAGTATCGCGACACGAACACGGCCATCATGGGCACCGACGGCGACTTCAACAGTGGCTTCTTCAACGATGCCTTCCTCGGCACAGGCTACGGCAGCCCCTTCCATTTCGGTGACACACCCGCCGTGCAGAAGCCGAATCCTCTGGAGCAGATTGAGCGCATTCAGGATGGCGAAGAGGAGGTCGTGCCAGGCGAGGACATCGACCAGATGCTCAACTGCCACAAGATCTGGTCAGTAGTAGCAAATCCCCCCAAGATTACTGACGCACTGACCGTCACCAGGGACAAATTGTCGAGTCGCAACGACTTCAAGGATGGTACCATCGACATCGACAACCTTTGCTCTGAGCTCCGCGCCAAAGCCCGCTGTTCTGAGAGCGGTGTTGTTGTCGACCACAAAGATGTCGAAGAAGCACTCAAGCGCTTGCCCAAGGACCAACAAGCGGCCTGGAGGCAACGCGCGACGTGATTCTCTTTCTATGTACCCGCTTTTGGTTTCAGCGATACCAGTCATTCGTTGAGCGTGCGATAGAGCAGCTTTCGGACCTTTGTGACGATACAATGACACTCCATATTGGAAATTGGCGTTGAGGGAGCAGACAGGATGAGCACTCGAAGACTCATCTTTGCGGGAGCATCATGATGGTGGTGATTAGGCGTTTGTTGGTTCCAACTCAGCTTCATGTAGTCTGTAGTTCAATTGCCATTTCAAGTTCAATTCATCACTGAGCCTTCGCTTCCACATGAGCAGTAGCGCGAAGATGTGGCAGACGCGTACGACGGGCGGGCCTGCGCCGATTTACGAGGTTGGCCTACGCCGAGCAAGCTTGCGGCAAGGGTCGTCATTCCGCCCCGCCACAAGGCGATCCTTCATCAGCCCCACGAATGAGCAGCTCAAGATTTTCTAGCTCCCGCAACCAAGTCGCGGAAACAAGCTGACGTGTGCCAGGATTTCTTCAGCCGCGTCTTGACATGAATATTCCCCTTTGCACGCTCACCCCTATGCTGGATCCTCTCTTCGCGACTTCCTCAAGAATGACTACATGACGTAACGAATCCACCAATGTTTGATCTCCTCTCTGTTACATCACCATGCTGGCACCTTTGCGCCACTTTCTACGAAGCCCCAACCCATTCATGAACGGCTACGCGACCGGATGCCCTCGAAGCAACCTTCTGAGCTCTCGCCGATGGCTTCGCCTTTTGCTCGCGTTCGTCGTGGTGGCAGTTGGTGTCAACCTCTTCGTTCTCCTCGATTGGGCCTATGTTGAATCCCTACCGCGCCAGGTCTTGGGCAATCACGCTTTCCGTCCCAAGCCATTTGCGCCCGCACCGCATGGCCTCGAGTCGCAAGACGAGAACGGCCTGGACTACTGGACGTGGGAAACCAAGACGCAGTTCAAGAAGAAGGAAAACATCGACTGGAACGAAGGCGTCATGGACGAATGCTTCCTCTTCCCCAGACACCTCCTTTCGAAGGTCCAAGTCGTCCTTAAAACTGGCGTTGCCGACGACTCTTCGCGGACCGATGCCCAGCTTTCGACCATTATCAAATGCATACACAACGTCCTCATCGTCTCTGATGACAGCCACGCGTACGGCAGTCACCGAACTGTCGACGTCCTTTCAGATCTACCGGCCAGCACATACCTGAAAGAAGAAGATTACTTCGTGTACGAGTCGCAGAGGAATGCAAGTCGAGACGGCGTACAGCTGCACCAAGGCCACGAAGGGTGGAGAATAGACAAATACAAATTTCTGCCGCAAGTGGAGAAGGCCATTGAACACAACAACGCGGCCGAGTGGTTTGTCTTCCTTGAGACAGACACGTACTTCTTCTGGGACAACGTCTTCCGCCTGCTCGAGAACTACGACTCTTCACTGCCTTACTTCTTCGGCTCGCCCTCACCTGGGCGAAAGTACCGTCGGAGCGCAGAATCTGAAGATGAAGAGCAGGTGTGGTTCGCATTTGGAGGCTCCGGCTTCATTCTCTCCAAAGTAGCTGCACACCGACTTGTCGATCGCCCGCGTAACAGGCTCGGCGTCCAGGGTCCTCGGCTCACTACCGAATACGAGCAAGACATCAGAAACGACTGTTGCGGCGACAGTATACTAGGATGGGCACTCCACGACAAAGCTGCAGTAGAGATCAGCGGTCTATGGCCCATGTTCAATCCGCATAAGCTCGAGGACATACCTTTCAGCAGTAAATATTGGTGTGAGCCTGTCATCAGCCTGCACAAGACCGATCCAGCTCTTTACAAAGACCTTTGGTCTTGGGAGAACAAGCAAAGACTCCACAGCGAGAGCCCCTTGCTGTACACTGATCTGCTGTTCTCTTTCCACGGCAATTTCTCACAGCGTGAGAACTGGGATGCAGCTTTCGACGCCGGATTCCAGCTTCCCGACAACTCCTCCGTCCACACGAGCCTCGACGCTTGTGAAGCTGGGTGCTTTGCGCATGATGAATGTCAGCAGTACACCTGGCATGGACGACATTGCTACTATGCAAAGGCGTTGTACATTGGTAACGCTAAGCAGCCAGACGGTTATCACGAACCCAAGGACAGGAAATACATCAGTGGTTGGGATATGACAAAGATTCAGACCCAGAGCATCGAAAACGAGTGTAAAGACGGGCCACACTGGGTGAAGCCAAGCGTGAAGAGAAAATACTGAAAGCCAGAATGGTCATTTCAGAGATACACAGCATGATATAATACTGCTTTGGTACACTATGGCAAACTTATTGAAGCACCAGGGCTCTCCAGTACTCTCCAGTACTCAAAGTGAAATGTTCAAAGAAGAAACGCGCTAAGCACGTAGACTCGGACTTATTAAGGGTCAGGGACCCCAGCTCACCTCAACGCACCGTAATCTCAAGCTTTCACCTCGCCGGTCAACATTCGGAACAGATTACCACTAAACCACACCAAATCCAGTGCACGATTCGCCATCATGACAATTGAGGCTTGACTTACCGGAAGTTTTTTCCCCTCTGCGCCGGTCGCTGCTAGTCTAGCGTCGAACGCAGGGCGTGCAACTCTTTCGCCACGAACATCGAAGGGCACACCGTACATTCCACATTACTACCGTATAGGAACATGATGAGAACCCCTCTCAAAAGCACGAGCGGTTCCGACCTGCTATGTCGTCAGGCTTCAAGCGGAGCTAACCCCTTGACTCCCACTCGTTTGCGCTGGGCCAGGAACGACTAAAAGCTTCGAACGTTCTGATCGTCGCCTGGTTCCCCGCGACGATTCGGTAGTCTTAACATTTGTGTTTGCACGCACGTGGATGCAGGGCAAGTGAACCGATGATAGCACTCTTAGCTTCACGATTTAGCTCGAAATCAGATGCCCTAGATGACGGTGTGGAAGCCCGAAGACTCCCGGATCAACGCCACGGGCGCCGCCAGCAAGACCCATGTGCCTCCCGCTGAAACGTCGAACCAAGCTTGGAAAACTTGACAGTCTGGAGTTGCGGTCCGCCCGATAAGACCCAGCCGGACCTGTTTCCGCATCCAAGTCCCGTGACCAATTTCACTGTAAGGTTCACTACAGGGGTCATTAAGGTTAGCGGAATAGCCTCAACACAATGGGCTGCATTAAAAACGGTGCATCTGAACGGTTCATCTGCGGCTTATTGCTACATGAAAAATGCGGCTTAGAAAACCTGTGCCTTGCCTCAAGTCTTCACACCTTCTTTTCAACCCCAAGGCCCGAACCTCTCTGTATGTTCTTTCGGTAGCGGACCCTGGCCGATTGTAGCTATGTTGCGGTTTCTTACCTATCTGTGCTGGACGCCTGTCGTCGCTGGTGCTGCCTTCCCACGCACAGTGATGGAGCTAGCAGGTTTATCTGCACGACTCAATGCAAGAGCGAGCGATGATCGTATGTTGATAACGGACCCTGATACTGGACGCACATTTGTGGCTGGAGAAACGAGTACCGACCGCACGATATATAACTTGGTTGCTTTGTTCTGTGCAATCGTCCTGGCTATTTTCCTAGGTAAGTCGAAGCACGATCATCGACCTTAGGTCTGGTTGACGTAAATCAACTTGAGTGAATTATGCTGACCTGAAATGCAAGGGTTCCGAGCAAAGACACTCCGCAACAATGTCTTCCGCAAGCGTAACTTTACCTCCATGTTGGTCGTCGTCTTGTACGTCTTCGGCTTAGGTTTCATCATATGTGCCTCTGTTGTGCAGACTGGGCAAGGTCTACACACACATCAACTCTGCTACTCTGCTGCGATGATATGTCTGGTGTTCTACACTGGCAACAAACTCACCATGTATGCTCGCACGCACCCTCGACTGGAACCCCGCTCATTATTGTAGATACATCTTCCTTCTCGAACGCGCTCGTGTCGTTCGTGCACCCTTCATGCCACGTCTCAAGGATCGCGTCTGGCTCCTCGGCATGTTCATCATCTGCGGCGGGTTCGGCACCATTGCCATCGTCGGTTATTTATCACCTGTAGTCGAACTCAGCAAACTCGACGGCCGCTGCCGCATCGGACTTCCACCCCGAGTCAGCTTTCCGCTCCTGTGCTTCGATGTAGCCGTCAACTTCCTGCTTACTGGCGTATTATTCTGGCTACTCCGCCCTGTCCTCGATTTCCACGGCTTGTTGAAGCTGAGTACCGGGTTTGGCGACAAGTTCACATCAAAAGTCAAGAAGAGCGTAAGGAGGAGGGAGGTCGAACTCGAGAGCGCGTTAGAAGGAGCGAGTCTAAAGAGCGCCATGAACAAGAACATCAAGACCTTATTATGGAAGTGTCTCATCGGCAGCACACTCGTCATGCTCCCGACAGTCGCAAACATGACACAATTCTACATCATGAACAGCAGAGAACTAGGCTGGGTCTGCCTAACAATCTGCACCTTCGATGGTCCGTCTTTCACCTCCACCCAATCTCCACTCCAAACCCACTAACAGAACAACAGTCTCATGGGGCGTCATCATAGTCAACTGGCTCACCATCGGCTCCGCCGAAGCCGAAAACAATCTCACGACAATAATGTCGCAACGCACGATGCGCCCGGACCAAAACAGCAGCAACCCGGACGCCCACAGCCGCTTCGACGCCGGCCTCACGACCCACACCGACGAACCACACACGCAAGAAATGCGCACACGCCAAGCATCCGCCACGACAGCCGAAGTGCCCGTCTTCTACAAAGTCGCCAGTTTGAAAGACGAGGGCGGCTTGCTGAGAGAAGACGGCGTCAGCGAGAGCTGGATCAAAGACGTGCAGATTGTGCCTCATGACGCTGGAGCTGTGCCGCGGTTGAGAGAGCCTGCTAGCACGTGGGGCGAGTCTAGTCGCGGTTGGGCGGAGGGGAGTAAGAGTTGGGTCATGGTTAATGATCGAGTTGTTAGGGGGCAGAAAAGCGAGGAGAGTTTGGGCCCTGAGAGGGTGGTTTGAGTCACTACTCGTTGTCTGTTTCGTTTGTTGAAGCGGTTTTTTGAGTTGTCGTTGATTCGCTGATTCGCCGATTCGACTATTTGTTTGTTTGTTTGTTCAGCATTGCATGGTGTTGCATTATAGGCGTTCCCTTTCCTTTCCTCTCTCTCCCTTTTCCTGACCGCCAGTGGAAACCCTGCAGCATTAGCATAGTTAGCGTAGTATATACCCAATCATTCCATCCATTCCATCCATTTTATCCACCACATCACATCACCTCACATCGCATCACATCACATCACATCACATCACACCACATCGCATCGCATTACAACCAAAACAACAC
The DNA here is from genome assembly GCA_004011705.1 of Ascochyta lentis. Taxonomy (NCBI): domain Eukaryota; kingdom Fungi; phylum Ascomycota; class Dothideomycetes; order Pleosporales; family Didymellaceae; genus Ascochyta; species Ascochyta lentis. The sequence goes on from RZGK01000003.1 coordinate 1,892,466, forward strand.
ACCTCCATTACTTCTCTGTCTATGCCCACTTCTCTACCACTGCGGTTCAAGTCCAGGCTGTGCAGACTCGTTATACAGTGCTCAGCGCTTTTCATAATTGAACCGCATGCAATGTATGGGAGTGTGTGGAGTGAATGCTGTTAGACTCCAGAAGGCGGATGATGATGGTTAGGCGGGCGGGTGGGTGGGTGGATAGTTGGATGTAGCAGTTTATATCGTTTTTCTGTGGTGGTGGTGGTACGGTATGGACTGCGTTGTTGGTGAAAGTGAGATGCGACCGTAGCCAGGGAGTTTGGGTGGTGGAGTGTGGGAAGGTGGGGTTGGTGTGTGTTTGGACAGAGAACGCTTCTAAGCTGCCAGTAGCACGTGCATTGTGTATATGCATCCAGTGCTATGGATCCGTGGGAACTTGGAGTAGAGGACGTTGTGCGGATATGTTGCTCGAGTGGAGCATGTTTGGACTGCGTTTTGCGGCTATAGAGTGTCTGGGCGAGGTCGAGATGGGTGTATTCATGTATCGTTCTTATATGTTCACTTGCTGTTTTTCATACAATGACTGTTAGCATGCTTTCAACTATGCAAGACTCACCTCGTAATTCACTTAGCCAGGATACTATCGATACTATCAAGCTATCACTAAGCTTGTCTGTCGAGATCAATTTGAACGCACTCCCCCAGGGCTCGGGCGCTGGTTCGCCTCTGGTAGGTAGCCCGAGTGCACAATGTTCGCCCATGGAAGAAGGTAATGGCAAGGAGTACGAGAATCCGAACAACACAACGCAAGATGCCCACAACGAACCACACGAAGCACCTCCCCCCGTCGACGACTGGACCATCACCCCAGCCGAGTTAGAACGCCTCCACCTCGAACGCGCTCACGAAGCACAGGTAAGCTCAATCCCCTACCTCACCATCTCGCCCCACGACGAAGAAGAAGCCCACAACGTCACCACAACACGCGAACAAGTCCGCCACAGCCTCCGATACTTCCGACACATCCAGTTCCACCTGCGCGCTAGCACGAAAATACTAAACACGTACAGCCCTAAAGACTTCCTGGAGCCGCATCTCGTTCCTGACACCACGACGCCAATTCCGGATGAGGCGTCAGAGCCAGAGCCAGCGTCCGAGACCTCGCGAATCGCGAAAGATCAGGTGCTGTTTACATACCACCACAACGCCGTGTCCGAGACATTGCAGCAGGTTGAAAGAGACTTGGCGTGCGAGACTTTTGGACTCCCGAGTAACTATGCGTTTAGGGGTGCGCGTAACACTTTCTGCCATAGCGTGTTGGTGCCCGGAGGGGGGATTTGGTGGGCTCAGGCGGTTGAAGGGGCGAAGGAAGAACATGCACGGTTGCTGAGGCAGGTTCAGGGGACGGTGTTGTTGCTTGAGGGACGGTTGGCTGATGGGGAGGTTTGGGGGGAGCGGGGTGGGGAGGAGGAGGAGGAGGAGGATGAGGTGGTTCATTGGCACCCGCCCGGAACTGCGGAGGCGCTGGCAGACTACGGTGGAAATGACGAGCAAACGTCGCAGGATGCTTTAGTGCTCTTGGAGGGTGGTGGAGAGGTGAGTGCGGATGGGGGGATGGACATGGACTTGTGTGAACCTCGTCTTGCGCAAGGTTGTGAACGTCCAGGAATGGAGCGCCAAGGGTGGAGCGGGACTCACGATCTGAGCTCAGAGGATAAGTCGGTTGATGTTCGTGATTTTGAGTTCGTGTTTGATGAAGATTATGAACGTCTTCATGGTTAAAGTAGACATTGATTGCAGTCGAAGTCAGGTCGAATTGTTACAAATAAATTCTCTATTTTTCCTTGTCAATGCTCATTTGATTGAGTGGTAGGAATTCTCCATCAGCCAGGGTTGACGAATTCGCTTTAAACGTACTCAACGTAAAGCCCCTGCACACTCTCGTCACCCTCATCAAGCCTCTCCCTCGTGCCCACAGTCTTCTCCTGTCCAGCTGGCGCAGCAAACACAACATCTCCATACCAGTAGCCAGTCTTCTCCAGCTTCTTTAACTCATCTTTGTCTTTCGGCAATCTCAACACCACTTTCGCGCCCTCATCCAGCCCCTCAACACTTTTCACCCTCGTCGCCTGGAAGTATACTTCGTCCCCTCTCTTCACGCCCTCGTTGCTGAACAGTCTCGCGTACACCTCACTCGTATCGTCCAGCAATCCCTGATCTCGCACAACGACTGTAAGCTCCTTGACACCCAAGATACCTGATGAGTGCGCCGTCTTCTCCTCACTCAAAGGCACACGGACCTGACGCTCCGTAATATCGTGACAGAAAAACGGCACCCTCCCCCGACTCGCCTGGCCTCCGTTCTCGCCCTTCGGGAACGTTACCGCCCATTTGACATCGACACCATCGGCTCTCTTCCTGCCACCCTCCACCGGCTCTGCATGGCTTCCACTGGCACCACCAATAGCCTCCCAAGACTCTCTCGGCGACGAAGAATTAGTGAGGCACCAATCTATCCAGCCTTGCTTTTCCAATCCAGATGCCCACCAGTGCTTGTTCACAGGCTTGGAAGGGTCGATGAAGCAGATGAGTTCGAGGTAGCAGCCGTCGGCTAGGAGGATGAGGGTGTTGCTGGTCACATGATCGGTGTGGATGCCGCCTGGTGTGAGGGTGAAGTTTTTGGAGAAGAAGGAGGGGAGTTTGGGAAACTTGGTTGATGGATCCACGGGAAGGAATAAGATTAAGTGGTCGAGGGCTTGGGTTGTTGGTGCCATCTTGGAGATGTGCAGGTGTTTTGGTGAATGATATTGGGTCTTAAGAGATTCTGGTAGACAAGGATTTTGAGCTGTCTTATATTGACTGCCGAGCCCACTCAATGACTCATTCGGACCGAGGATCAAGTTTTATAATAGTTATTTGTGTATGGTATCAAGAGAGTGTACGGATGTAAGGTGCGAGGTCGGGAGGGGTCTAGTGGGGTAAGGCTAATCTAGCGCGATTTCCTACTGTTGTCACATCATCACATCATTCTCTCCCAAACTACTTCCTTGGTCTTCCACTAAAAAGCTCGTGTCCACCCCGGTAGTTTGGAGGTATCGACAAGTGCTGTCTTCTCGACTTGATTGCCGTCCTTAAGCATACATGTAGGACTTACGCTCCCTGCACCCTAGTCCCCAATCCATATCTCAGAGTCCGCTGCAAATGTAGCAACGCGGCAATAGAGTCTCATATAGTCATCATGTCCAAGCGATCGATGGTCTTTCGCTTGCTTGTTATCGCCTATGTCAAAGCATCACCGGTGGTGAGAAAACAGGCTTTTCGCCGCGTCCAATACACAAGTATACAAGATGGACTCGACACCACTTATTATACACGGCACAAAGAAGACGATAAAGACCTGCGAGTTCAAGCAGTATATCTTGGAGTCCCCTCTAGCTGATGAAGTCAAGGTCCTCGAAGGTGCTCATCATTTGCGCTCGGACGAACCAAACTGTCACATACTGTCCGTGAACAAACAAGGTCGCAGTAAAGCGCTAAAGGCTGGTTGAATAGGCACATGCAAGCACTTTATCAGCCCTAGGCACCTGTTCACTGTCCTTGGCGCTCAAATCAAGCCGTTGGAGTACAACTGGTTGAGTAAGCTGCACCTCAACTTCACAATCAGAGAATACTTTTTTTTTTTGGTTTCAAAATCGAACGTGTCACGAGTATTGTCGAGGCCGACAGCAACGGATCTCGTTCACAAGGCCTGCTGAAGCTTGGACTGAGGCATCCCAAGCTTTACTTCAGTGATCGGTACTACGATACCACGGGCTATAAGGCTGGCGCGCATTTATTTGCTACTGACTGGTTCACCAACGACGTGCGGTATCTGTGCATGAGATATAATCCTTGTCAGAAAACAGTCATTGCTAGGATTATGACTTTGAGATTTTCCTACATCAAGGGCTTTTCTCATGTCTAGCTCTCGGGCGCCGTGAAAACGTGCTCCAAGAAGAAGTGGTACCATGTTATTCAAGCAAACTACAAGGTCCCTCTGGAGAAGTAGTCTCGGCGTGGATTTGACTTTCACGGTGAGCCCCGAATACCTGAGGTGGAAGAAGCTATGAGGGAGGAATCAGACGAGGCGGTGGTTCGAGATGCAGAGCCAACAGCTGCTCATGGTCCATCTTTGGTTCAGCGAGGCGTCCTGTGGTCGCAAATCCATTTGGCCAGGTCTCATTGAGGTACTGACGCAGCACGTTGTTTATGATGGTATATTGATACGGTTCTTAGCTGATTTCTACCGTAGCTTGTACTATAAGATGTCCACGGAAGCACAAGAGAGAACGAATGAGATGAAGTGACATGATCAGGCAGGTTTCTGCTTTTATAGCCACATATACTGAGACCGAGGGCTCAAGAAAGTTGAAAAGAACTTACCGTAACACCCGTGCCTCAATGCCAGCGTTTGATTCATTGTTTTAAATGACTGAATGGCAACGTCTTGACAGTCATCATTTCAGTTGATGGAGATCAGCACATGTCCAGTTCGAAGCTCGTGATGTGGACAGGACCCGCTTCCCCTGCGCAGGGTCCAGGCTAGCGCCCTTGCAATAGGCAAGCACAATTCTGGGCACCGCCGAACAACAGCACCCAATTCAACATGTCCTTCGCTCTTTCCTCCGCCATGCAGCGGCCACAATGAACCACTCGCGCCCCTTTGCCCGCAGCACATCCAAGGCGTTCCGCCCCGCATTCGACTACCTGACCAACATCTCGCGTTCGGCCATACAGCTCCCAACCACGGGCACCTCGAAGCAAACCTTCGCAACCACGGCGACCCACCGCCGCAAGACGACCGCCGACTCGCTCGATGACACAGACGACGACATAGAACGCCTCGCAGACTCAGACATGGACGGCAATCGACGCTCCCACTCGCGGCCCAGCTCGCAGGACTTGGACGGCCTCGCGCCCGCAATCCCGCTCATCGACATTGGCTCGCGCACCACGTCGCCCTACCCGCGCAGTCGCAGCGCCGCACAGAGCGAGGATGAGGATGACGAGTATGGCCCTGGCAGCAGCATACGGCCGCTCGTTGGCGGCGGCCGTGGCACAGGGTACGAGAGGGGCAGCTGGAAAATGATCTTCAGGCAGGGAGGGCTGGGCAGCTTCTTGCTTGGAACGTGGGTGGGTTGGCAGATTTGGATTGGACTATTGGTGTTTTGGGTGGGAGGCTGCGGGTTTGGGCTGTTGCTCATGAACCGCTTCATCATGCTCACGGGGGTGTACAAGTGAGATTCTGCCTCGTCCTGGACTGGAAATGCGTGCTAATGCCTCCCAGATTTCCATTTCCGCTGACAGGCACGTATGTGCAGCTCATACTCACACACATCCTGCTCGTTGGCTTCTCCAGCCTGACGCGCGGCCTCGCGAGTCCGTTGCGTCAGCTTGGGTTCGGAGCTGCTGTGGCGCCAGCGATCCCAGTCGCGCCGATAGGTGGTGCATTCAGGAGCGTCAGCATCAAGTCTGGAATTGTGCGGTTCCTGCGCTGGCTAAGCAACGGCTCCGGGGGCATTGCTGGTGGAGGCCTGTTTGAATTCGACATGAACATTGCCAAACAGGTCCTGCCGTTGGCGGTTGTCTTTGTCGTCAAAGTCCTGTTGAGCAACTTCTCATTTGCGTATGTCTCTTATCGTATACCTCCATCAACCCTTCAAACTAACCGTCTCTAGCTACGCACCCCTCCCTGTTTACCAACTAGCCCGCATCGGCGTCACCCCGCTCTCTCTCGTGCTCTCCTGCGTTCTGCACAAAGACAGCTTCTCCGGCTCCACGCTGTCTGCCGCCCTCATCGCCACCCTAAATTTGTTCTTCGCAACTCTCCGCTCCAACGTCCGCGTAACATGGGAGTCCATCGTCGCAGGCGTGTTCTCCTCGTTCTTCGCTGCTTTATACCCCATACTGCTGCTCCGTACGTACCGCACGCTGCTTGCTGGACTAGTGCCCCCGGGTGACCTGCTGAGCGGCTACCCAACGGGGAGAGGAGAGAGTGAAGACGGCGGCAACAGGGAGGAGACACGAGCATACTACCGCACTCTGCACTACACATCCCTCCTCTCCATCGCCCTTCTCACGCCCATCGTCCTACTCTCCGGCGAGCTTCGAAACATCTACCACAACATCCCCTTCCTCGACGTGCCCTTCTTCTGGCTCATGATCTGGTGCGGAGCGATTGGATCCTGGGCCGTCTTCAGCAGCACGCTAGTGCTCGTCAAAGCGACCAGTCCCCTCACTGCAACCTTTGTCAACGTGCCAAGGAGCGCAGTGCAGCTAACCCTGTTGAGCATGTTCAAGATGCCCGCGCACAGCTGGGTTGGCGTCGCTCTGTGCTGGGCCGCTAGCGTGTGGTACGCGGCGAGTCGACGGACCGAGAGTCGCGGGACAAGGGTCAAGCTTGAAGGGAGATAGAGATGCATTGTAGAGAAAACAGGCTGGTGAACGGAATATAAATGACGAAATCTCAATCTATCTTTGTTTGTGCAGCTCATCCAGCCCTCAGACGCAAAGGTAGTCACGTGCAGACTCATCTAACTTCCACACAACGAATTTCCAGACGCCACTATTTCCCCTCTTTCGACAAAAAGAAGAAAGGATGGGTAACATGGCGTTCAAATCACATGTCTTCAACACGATGTTGTTTGTTCCGCCTCCTCTCACATCAGTACCGGGAAATTTAAACCCAAAGGAAACGTCCTTCCCAAACTTATATGGCGGCTCAACATGTCACACACGACATATACGTTGTGCGTGTTGTTTTGAGTGCTCAGAACCGGCGAACGTCGATGGAGAGGTAGGGTAGTTCTAGTAGCACAATTGCCCGTTTCTTTGTTTTGATCAAGAGTATGCAAAGAGTCGTCCATGGTTTTGGAGTATAGATCTGAATGCATGTTTCCTTGTTGTTTCAATCGTCGTGATGGGATTGAAACATACAATGTTTTTGAAAATGTTGAAATTTGGTTTCTGCGAAAGGGATGGTGAGAGCACGTTATAAGGGGATGATCTATCGCAAACCTCACTTCCTACATTTTTTGTCACTAATATCGAAAGTTTCGGCACTGCTCCACATGGTCTGCTCTTTGGCTTTACCAAAAAATCCACGCAAAGTCATTATAGTGATATGAAAGCAGGGGTCGATATGCACATACTATATGCTCTGTCTACAGAACTTACGACTGAAACACGGACTTTGACATGTATATTCGATCTATCATATTTCAAGGCCTAGAGTCTCTTACCTGTATAAATTACTTGTCCGTTTTCCCCTTCTACGTCCTCTACCCTCATCTTAAAACCCATAACAACAAGGCTTTGAAAGAGGCAAATCAAAAACACATGCCCGCTATGCATGCTCTTTGTCTTTGTGTAAACGGTATACAGCTTAGCTGCTATTCTTAAAAAACAAAAAGCTATCAACGCATGTCTGGTTCTCCCTTTCACTAACACATGTCTTGAAGAAATTCATAGAGATGGCGAAAATGCATACTTTGTTTGTCTCGTATTTTGCGTTGCGTTGGAAAGAAGAAAGCTCATTGCATTGAGGAAATGTGGAGATCTGAACTTGCTCTTCTTTTTCTGCCATTCAGACTTTTACCCCTTCTCTTTGGTGTTTACCAGGCTCTGAAAAGATGACATGACATGAACAAGAAATGTTGTCCTGTCTAGAGCAGGTTCAGTTGGTTCTATTCGATTTAAAAAGTTTCCAATCCCTTTTGTGTCTGTTCTCCCCTCTCGCCAAATGATTATCTAGAGAGGAAGAACAGACGTAAACCGCATAAATCTTTGTAACAACTCATTGTTTCATTCTATCCCTTAACATCTTGCATCTCTACAAAATGTGTACAAAAGGGTTCATAAAGACCTAAAAACACCCAAGCTAACGGAAGGTGTTCTTTTCTCCGGAACTAGTCTTCTTCATACTGGCAAATCAGATCAAAACCTAATTGTTTAGCTCTTGCTTTTTCTCTACAGCCTACGCATGATTGTGCGTTCAAAGGTGTAACCTCCCTCCCTATAGGTAGAACATCCTGCTACGTAGAACCACAAAAATCTTTAAACAATAATACTATTTAGCCTGCTATCCTTTTGTACTTATACTTACCTATTGATATATTAGTTAAGTACTAGGACCTTAGTGTGCTCGCGGGATGAGGTGGGTCAGCCATGGAGGCTGCTGAGGCCACGGTGTCGCCATAGCATGTCAGTTGCGGTGGGCGCTACGCTTGGGGGTGCTGACTGATCGATTGGCAAAGCGCGACCGTTTACGTGCGATAAAGTAGGCGAATTTCAGGAATTACGTTCTCGTTCTTTTTACCAAGAAAGCGGTGCAGCCTAAAAGAGCAATATATGACTCAGCCGGTCTGTGCCAGCGGCAGTACCATTCTCCGTTCTTAGTTTCCGCATCTGTACCATCTTGTGGCATGTATTTAGTCTCGTCTCCAAACCCACCGCTCGTCATTCCGCACCCTGATAGCACTTTTGCTAGTCTTAAGACTCGATTCGCATCTTCCCATTTTGGCTCTAAGCTGTTCATGCAATATGTGTCGCGGTGAATACCGTCTTGATTACTGATTTGGTGTGATCCAAATCCGGAAGCGCTAAACCGCTAGCGTGAGATCAAGGATATTTAAACGATCAAGTTTAACTGTTAGATTCGTGGAGGAATTTGTTCTCTTTTTCTCAATCATTGATCGTTCCAACTTGAGTCTCTCAACAATCACAATATGGCAAACGAAAGAAAGACCTGCGCTTACTGCAAAAAAACCGCCGAAACGAGGGGACTTCAATGCCTCCAATCTTGCGCACGTTGTAAGACGGCTTTATACTGTGGTCGCGACTGCCAGAAGGCCGACTACAAAAGTCACAAGAAAGTCTGCCCTAAGCCTAGGGAGCACTCCAATCCCTACTCCGCGCCTCGTCTCCACGCTCTTGAGCGGCATGTACCGGATCCGTTCACGCAACTCGATAACGGCACGTATCTGCACAATCGACCAGAAAGTGACACATTCAAGCTTCTCGTCGACTCCTTTCGTATTCGGCAAGCAGATGACTTTGATTACGAGAAAAAGACCACGCCACCAAGCATCTACACTGGTGCTGCATGCAGCACTGAACCCTTTCGTCAGTACCTCAACAAGGCAACTACATGCAAAAGCCTCCTTCCGCCATGGTGGACTCCGGAGAAGATTGAAGAGTGTGTGATTCTTGGAAAGAGTGGAGGTTGGAGTGATATAAGGAAGAAAGTGACAAAGCACGAAGTCATTCAGCATTATGGATACGAAAAGATGCCACTGCAACTGCGGTTGTTGGCTGAAGCGATCTATGGCGTAGGCACGATGGGACAAAATGGCTCAGGTATGCGGAAGATGATGAGACAAATGGAAAGTGGTGGTTTGCCCAATGGGCAAATGATGAGTATGATTGATGTTAGTCAGAAACGTTAGCACTGACGAATGGAGCACATAATAATGAGCTCGAGCTTCGTAATTACATGACTTTAAAAGCAACTGCTGTCTTAGTACATACGCGCTATTCGAGCCCTCTACAGCGTTGCAGCGCTTTTTGCTGCTAGTGCTTTGTTTGTTATGTCACTTTCTAACGTTCGCAAGCCTTCGGGCGCTTGTAGCGCAGAGTCCTTACGCTTACGACTATGCTGTCCTTTCTTTGTGATAGCACCTTCCTTTGCAGCACGCCTCGCTCTCGCTTCTTCAAGGTCCTCAAAGCCCATCACCTTTGTCTTTCCTAGCACAATCGATCTGGTCGATCGACGAACCTTGGCTTCGTCGTTGATCTTGAAAAGAAATTGGTTGCAGTCCTTTTGCAGGACTTGCTTAGCGAATGCGCTTTAAGCAGCATATGTGAGTTTCTGTATGCGCATTTTTGTTTGGTTAGGCACATGGGTATCTTGCTTGATCATGTCATGCAACAATGTAAGCGCTTCCGCTGTTACTGGCGTCACTAGTATTATAAGCGTTTGAGGCATTGCGTCCTACGTATTAGTGATCGTGACAGCGGTCCTGGGAACGACGACTTCAACTTGCAGTTTTGGGATGTCTCTTAGTACTCTGTCTAGATTGAAAGGACATAAGCCAGTCGCAGCCCACCCAGACCTGATATTTATTTGGGTTAATGCTCTTTCTAGTGCAGGACTGTACAGATAGGTAGGGTGCCCTTTAACGCCTCCTTGATTTAGACGTTCAAATTGGTCACGAGAGGCTGTTTTCCAAGGTGCAAAAGGCCTAACATCGCAGGGCTGCAGCTTGTGAGAGGTATGAGAAGGCAGGCGACATAAAATGATGTTGTTAGTAAGACAGAACTTCAGGGTTTTGAGTGTTTCGTGGCTGCCAAACCAGTCGCATACTAGCACACGAGGCCTTCCATTAGTTTATCTTCAAATAAACGAAATGACCCAAGAAGTCTAGAGACCCCAATGCTAACTATCTAGACCAATGCAGGATTAAATGGCTATGTGGAAGTCGATAGATGTCTGTTACACTTAAACTAGCACTGCACCGCGGTTCTCCTCTCCTCAATCATGTGCACTGTGGTGTTGTTTGAGGTAATTACGGAATAGAGCCACTCGTAGGACAGTGATTTATGGTGTGCTGCTGTATCACACAATTTCGGTCTTTGTTATAAACTGCATCCCTTGCTCAGGGTTCTTTCATCCAGTTGGTCTAGTTGTTTCCAATGTCATCTCAACCCTCTCCATCCCATGCAAGTCTTTGGCAGCTCAATGCACAATGCTCATTGATATCGTTAATTTTGGCATTGGCTCTGAGGTGGGATACTGTAACGTTTTTTGTTCACTTTTTAGTATGGAATAGGGTAACAACGTCAGTGTCCTTTCGCAGCCATTATACATCCTTACGCAGAACAAAGCCATTGTCCCGAGAGCCCAGTCATGAGGTACGCTGCTTTTCGTCTATAATATAGGCGTGCATGTGTGCAGATATATATCTTCGTAAACCGTAGAGCAGACAAATTCGCTATATACGTGCGCTCAGATTGCAAACACTTCTCCTATCAAATTTCCTGAAACACCGTTACAACTATGAGTAGTAGCTCTTCTTCTGATTCGCCTGATAGTATCTTCAGCGAACCAACACCAGAAACTTCAGAGTCCTCTTCGCCCGACCATGTTCCGCCCCCGGCTCCGGCTCCACCACCTCCGCAATGCGACGATTGGCAGCATTGTAACCCAACAGGTACTAACTGTGGGGGTACATTCCACATCTGTCCGGGCGTTGATCCTACCGGTGTGAATTTTACGTACGGCCCTGCTCCTATAGCTCATCCAGCACCTCCCGCTGGTATGGGCTTTGCAGCCCAGGTGTGCGATCAGTGTCTAATGCACGACAACGCCGTTCCTCATCCAAAGGTCGTCCAAGTCCGGACCTGGGCGAATAATAATGCCTATACTGGTAATCTGGTACAGCTATGCCACTCATGTATTCAAGATGAGGTAGAGCTCTACTGGCAGCGTCGCAGCCTCAACACTATCGTCCAATCTCTTCCGGCAGGTGCATCACCTTCTCTCTTTGAAGCTCAACGATGGCCAAACGATGCAAACCCTGAGCAGAACCTATGTGTCTGTCAATTCAGGGCAATCACCACCTTCGGCCGCTATTGTCACCAGTGTCGTGATCAAGTGTTCCATCAACGTTTCACCGTCGGTTTCCATGCCAGCGAACTGGTCCTCAGAAATAAGACGAAACCCGTCATCACTGGTAAGAAGTTGTGCAATGTACACGCTCCGATAAACACTCGTCCAGCGCATGACGTCACACAACGGACTATACAAGCGCGAATGAACTCTAGCATCGGACGCATGTGCCCCTGCGGTGAGCGTCCCAAAGCACCCGAGGCCACGGGTCAAGAGTACATCCTGTTCTGTTTGTGCTGTTCTGGAGTTAGGATTTTCCCGCACAATCTACCTCCGCAGTATCAGCAGGCTAATGTGCCGGCGACACGGCGACGGAGTCCTAGAAATCACGGAACTTCCCGCAATAAAGGACCAGTTCGGGCACTGAGGTCGCATCTCTATAGGGTCAACATTGAGCGAGGGTGGCTTGCACATGGTGATCCTGAAATTGGTGGCACTTGAACTGATGGAAGAGAGTTCAGTGGACGGGAATTTCTGGGGAAGATGGCTTATGCGAGATAAAGTACTCTATGTTTTGCGTCGTTTTTTTGTTTTGTTGTTCCATTATAGGGCCTCTCATGTAGTGTAATTGATCGTATAATATTGTCCTGTCCATCCATCACAACGAGCCTTGGTCACTTCCAGACACGTCATCAGGACGCTGAGACTTATTCAAGCGTCTCGTGAATAGTCTTAGATTACAATGGCAGTAGTTCGGATGGAGCCGAGAGTTTGAAGCCAATGTTTGACTTAGCCTAAGATATACAAATCACTGGCTAGCTTTGTGACTGGCTATCAAAGTAGAACTAATTGTCGGATTCACCTTGATTTATAGAATAGCAAAATCTATGCGCCATCATCTGTAAGATAGCTCTTTCAATGTGCATTTGAGAGAGCTGATTGCAAGAAAACTTATGGTACATAGGCAATTCGCCCAAATGTAGAAAAGAAGATGCTGATCAGAAAAACAAAAGATTGTAAAACATCCGATTTTCGAGTGTTGTTTTTAGTAGAAACTCAAGGTGAAGTGAAACGAGATAATACCAAAACCTCGAAATTAAAGAAAAATGGCCATATTAGGTGATCAAGCAGACAGTCTCATCTGGAAGCAAAAGACGAGAGTATTCAAAAGCTTTTCCTCCCGTCATTGTGTGAATGCGTTGCAGAGACAGCTACCGCTGTACGCATTTTGTAGCATTTTGAAAGTAGAACCAGTTCTCGAGAAATGCAGAGCAGAAATATTTCAACTTGGCAGTTTAGCTTTGGCTTGTCGAAGAAGTTTGGAAGCGTCATGACCGTCGTCCAGAATTTTCAGCTGTCATGGCATTGCTATGCGTCGCAGTAGAAATACGCCCGTGTATATAGGCCACAAACCAGGATGCTAACGTATATACATTCTTGCCCTATTTCGACCGCTTCACCACGAATGTTCATCACGCCAATCAGATCCACACAATCGAACGTCAATTTTGGTGACAATTTTACGCTGCAAAAGCCAGAGCAGAACAGCCATAGAAGCTAATCACATGATATTTAGACGCACAAGCAAAAGAAAAGATCAGCATGACCCATACCTCAACTGGTACCGATTTCGTCTGCGAGCTTTGACTTATCTTTAACTAAGCAAACTAAGCATTTGTGCTACGTAACTTGTTAGCAGTTAGTTGTTATAGTAAAACTAATTACATACTACTTTAAGGTTCTTATTTTTCTGCTTTTACCTGTGTAGTGATCTACATACAGCTTTTTAAGATCACTTTTAGTAAGCTTAACTGCTCTAGTAATTGTCTCTATTATCGCTAAATAGTTTGTTATAGGGACAGCGTTAAAGAGAGCCCTGCTAGTTAAAGCACTATACATAACGTAACCTACACTTTATAAATCGCATAGATAGCTCTAGGACATGCTTAGGATGACTTTAGGAGCGCAATACTAAGGGGTTATTCTAACGTAAAGATTTAATTAAGACTTTTTAGACCCTGCTGTAGAGCAACTAAAGTTAATTAAGATAACGTTAGGGTGTGTAGTAGTAGACTTTAAGCTAAGCAGTAAGTTGTTAGGCTTAATGTTAGTATAGATAAGATCCTGTAAGTGCACAAAGGCGACCGCATCTAGCACCTGTTTAGTAATCTCTCCTATAAAAGACATGCTTAGACTGTTGGCTCTATTTGATTGTATGTATTCGCCAAGATTGCAGCGATGAAGATCCGTGACTGTATAAATACGACCATGGGCCTTAAAACAGTCTCTCAGACAAAGGCATCCATGGACATTGCCGTTTTCATGATTGCGCTCAATGTCTTGAACTCATCAATAGCTGCTTTTCTGGCTTCTTCGCTTCCGCGGGTAATTTTGATAGCGTAGCGTTTGCTTGAGCCGAGTCTTCTGGCCCTGACGACTATGCCGAATGTGCCTCGGCCTACCACTTTCTGGAGTCTTCAAACATGTTTTCGTTGATGAAAAAGGACCCGCAGAGGTAAAAAACTTTACCTCAATACATCAAGCCGTAATACAATGTGACATCTGCGTCTCCCAAACGCAGGGCAAATGACATACGTCAATACCTTTTTCATTGTTCCCAGATTCGAGGCAGAGTAATCCCTTCGAGGCCCCATTGCCATTTTTCGACAAGAGAGAGGCACATCTATATCATGATTTTGGATGAACGGATGAGGAGAACATGGATTTGAAGGTTCTTCTTTTCAACTTCCAAATGAGAAGTCAATCTTGCAAGTAAGAGCGACGAAGCATTTGTGTTCGGGGAGAAGAACAGGCCATGGACTTTCGCTCTCGAGAATACTGGATGATCTGCATATCTCCACAACGCTACCGTAGTTGAAAGACGAAAGAGTGCAACGGACATGAGGTGGAGTTCAAGAGGTTTCGATCCCGAGTTTGCTGAACATGTCTCAACCAGCCCAACCTGCCGAACATGCCAGCTTTTATTTGTGGTTTTCATAAGAGGAGAGGAAGAAGGTCATGGCCAGTTCTTCAGAAGAACTTGATTTGTGAGTCTTTGATGTTCGATTTCGAACACACTAGGCTGAACATGTCTCCACCTGCCAAACATCCCGGGGCATGCTTGTGATTTTTCGAGAGACGAAAGGGAGTGAGTGAGTCATTCAAACAGGTTGACATCGTTGCGTGAGTCTCTGATTTTAGATTTTTTAACAGGCTGGGCCAAACGTGTCTCAAAGATGCATGATTGCAATCAACAAGAGAGGATGGGTTATGTTAAGGTTACATTTTGGTTTTAGAGAAAGATTCGAGCAGACATGGGATTCGCTCATGTGTTTTTTAATCAATGAGAAGAGTATTCCATAATGAAAGAGGGAAGGGGAGAGAGCCATAAGCGAGAAAGATGACTATATACTCTTGTCACATATCACGTGTGCCAAAAGCTGTTCGAAAAATCCCGAATATTGGTAAATTACACAAAAGCGTCCTGTTTTACATGTACTCGTGTGCAAAGTGCTCAACGGTAGTCGTTCGAGTTATGACCGCCTTGCCTGTTGCCACCGCCTCCATAGCCGCCTCCATAGCCACCACGGCCCCTTCCGCCACCACGGTCATTCCTGGGTGGACGGTCATTGTATGGGTTGTTACCCTGGTATCCACCGTTGCGACCACCACCTCCTCCTCCTTGGTACCCATCTCTTCCACCGGAGTACCCGCCACCTCCTCCGCCGGAGTAGCTGTCCCTGTTTGCGCCGCCGTACCCGTTGCCACCAGCGTGACTAGGCGGTGGGCCTCTGGGCTGTTGCTGTCCCATCCAAGCTGGCCTCTGCGACTGCTGTTGCTGCGGTGGTGCAAAACCGGGTGGGCCTTGTGCGAATCCACCCGGAGCTCCAAAGCCTGGAGGAGGCACCCAACCTGGTGGAGGTGGTGGGACGCCGCCCTGAAGTGGTGGTGGCCAAGTCTGTGCACCTGGCACGAAAGGCGGAGCGGCAAACCCGGGTGGTCCGGCGGCGTAGCCTCCGTTGTTACCGCCGTTGTAACCGCCGTTGTTACGATCGTTGTAGCCGCCGTTGTTGTAGCCACCACGGTTGTTATTGTAGCCTCCTCCACCACGACCGCCACGACCACCACGGTCGTTGTAACCTCCTCCACGTCCACGGTATCCGCCACGGCCGCCACGATCTTGGTTTCGCTTGACAGCAGCCTTCTCTCCCTCGCTGAGGACAGGGGTAGGGAGGTTCACGCCCTTGAGGAGGACGGACTTGTGCGCATTATCGGCAGTCAATGGGGGCATCTCGTAGTAGACCCTAAACATTTGTTAGTTCTAAGTCCAGAAACGCATGGAAGGGGAAGGGTTCTTACCTCATCGAGCCGTCTTGCACAACCTCGAAATCGGTTTCACCATCAACATCGAAGGGGGGTACAAGCTGGCTGTCCGGAACAAAAAGATCGTGGGGTTCGATGTCGCCGTGGAGAGCGCCGGACTTCTGCGGATCGATGGTGTGTTTCTTTACGGCAGTGCGGTAGAGCGCTGTGTTGGCATCGTTGAAAAGCTTGCCTTCTTGAGAAAACATCAGTGTCTCCTTGCCAAACTCATTGCGCGCTTTCTCATCGGGCGAAAGTTCGGGGTATTTAGTGGCCATGGCGTCGAGTAATCGCTTCTCATCGATGAACGGCAAGACGGCGACACCTTGCCAGGCGAACTTTTTGCCGTTGAGATCGATGGGGAAGTCGACGGGGTAGAAGTCATAGATCGAACTCTCAGGGTCCTCCATTAGGACGCGGAAAGGTTCTGGAATGGCGTGGTTGGATGCGGCGGGCAACACGCCCATGAGTTGCTCGTAGGGGTGGAATGGAACACCCTTCTCGAACATCTCACGAGGGTTCATGTCTTCGAGGCCTACGAAGTCGGCGGCGAAAGGAGCGTAGTGGTGAGGGAAGTACCAGGTCCAAGAAGGGCAGCCTTGCATATAGTATGCCAACACCCAGCAAAGACCCTCAGCGTACTGGCGAGCGACCTTGTTACGGAAGGCAATGTCATCAGGCGCGACGTGGAACTTTTGTTGGTAGTATCGCTCTTCGTATCCAGGCTCCCAAAGCATGATGGTATCCTCTGGTGGCGCATCATCTTTTTTCTTTTCGGCTTGCACTGGATCGTCCGGCACGACAGGAGTATTACGTCCAGGTGTGCCGTTGTCAGCGTCTTCAACCTCATCTGCCTTGCGTTTGCCTAAAACGACAGGGGTGTCTGCGCCAGAGGCTGACTCTGACGCGGGAGTAGACTCATCCGTGGGAGCCGTGCCGTCCGTTTTGGCCTTCATCATCTCCTTCAGACGGGCGGCGGCGCTCTTGTTGGTCTGGACATCTCTGTTGTGAAGCACATCCTTGTGAGCATCACGGACCTCGCTCGACTGCGCATCTTGCGGAGCGAAGAAAAGCACGCCAGAGCTCATATAGGTGCTTGTGTCCTCTTTGACGCGCTTGAACGGTGGTGCGCCGTTGTTACGATCGTTGTGTCCTCCACGGCCTCCTCCGCGACCTCTGAAATTGCCGGCCTCGCGCTGAGCACGCTTGGCGGCCTGGCGGTCTGAGACTTCCTTACGTTTCTTGAAGATGTCGGCTTCCTTGCCAGCGAGAGCAGTTAGAATCTGCTGCACGCGGCGCATGTCTGGGTAACCATCCTTGGTTACATAGTCGTCCATCTCAGCAGCTAGGTCTCGCCATATGCTGATGAGCAAATCAATACCTTGATCGCGAATCTCCAAACTGGGTAGGTGAGGAAGGAAATCGTTTCCAACAAAGAAACACATGAACACCCAATCATCAAGCGCGCGTTCTAGGTCGTAGGTGAATGTCCTCTTAGGTGTGTCCATCTCAACAGCTAGGTACTCACGCAAAATGCCAGTGTGCAGCCAGATGTAAGGTTTGAGCTGGTGCTCAGAGGAGGCCCATTCTTCAGCAGCCTCCTCCTCAGTGAGCTTCTTCCCGTCGTCAGGAAATTCACAGTTGTTGCGAATGTGACCCTTACGTCCACAGCGCGTGCAAACCTTGTCCTTACCCGAGTCGAAGAAGACGTCTTCTCTGAGTACACGGAAACGAGGCTCATGGGTTGCAAGACTCAACATGATCAAATCAGCGTCCAAGCCGTAGATGACATGGGAAGTGTTGGGGTCATGTGTGGGCATAGCGCGTTGCGAGCGGACAAAGTTCATGATCTTGTGTTCTCCTTCACCGGGCACAGAAGCGTCGGAGATGATGACTTTCATGTCCTTCCACGAAGGATCGGTTGTGAACTTGTAGGCACACCAGTATTGGAGAGACTCAGCAAGGAGATGCATGAAGGGAGTGCCAGGCGTGATAGCGTTAGAGTCCCACGTCTTCTCGACGACTTCTTCAATGCTTGAAATGTCTTCACCACGGCTGGCCTTTTGAGAGTTGAGCATCTTGACGAATTCAGCACGCTCCTCGTCCTTTTCAGCGGCCTCTTTGGCAGAACGGAAACGACGAGAACGCTGTTGGTTCATCTTTGCACGAGGGGCGACACCATCAACCGCCATGTAGAGCAGCTTGCGAGGGCGCACCATACCGACGACACGGTCAGTGTACTCAAAGATGGCAACCATCATATCAGCCTCGGTCTTGGGCGCAGGCTTGTCTTCAGGATGCGAGCACGGGTGAACGATGCCGTTCATGTCGAGGTACAAGTTGTCGAACTCTTCGCCGTTGGGGTTCGGTTTAGTGCGGTCGACCGGGATGACCTGGTCGCCAACCTTCTTCGGCTGGTCCTCTATGACAGTGGACACAATCTTGGGGTATTTCTGGCTGAGCCAGCGAAACATAGCGGGGACACCCATGTTGGCGGGTGACGCGCGGTGGCGTGCGGTGTGCTGGGTGTAGTAGGGGTGCGACTGCTGGGAGAGGTGGCACTGGAGAGAGCGAAAGCGCGTATACTGAGGCTCGAAGTCCTGTTATCGTATTTGCGGTACACTACAAGAAAGATGAAAAACGCTGCTGTCGACCGTCCGTCGATGAATGCAGCCTGGAAGAGAGAAAGGCGGAAAGGTGGACGTGGACGTGGACGCGGACGCTACTCGGGAGCGACAACTGCTGGGGTCCAGGGGAAAATGTGTGACGATCACTCTAATGTCACCGTCGCGATGCTATGCCCTGTTACCGGGCGACGCGACGAGGGGAACGGGGATGGGGATGGTGAGGTGAGGTGAGGAGGAGGGAGGGTGCGCAAAAGACGATGGGCAAAAATGCATCTGGATCACCTGCCAAGACCTGGGGAGCCGTGGTTTCGCCGGCGCAAGTCAGGGTCTGGCTGAGAGCCGCAGCTGTGGCTGTTGCTGTTGTCCGTGCCCGATTTTACGTGGAACGTGGATAGACGGTTGTTGTAACTAGTTTCAATACCTTTCCCATGCATTTCTTCTGGTAGCGTTGTATTCTCCTGGTCTTTTCTTTCTTGCCAGCTGTTCGATCTTCTACATCCACTTTTCCCTTTCCCTCTCCAAGAGGATGCACTCGTAGCTTCCACAGCCGTTCCATAGCTCTCCCATCCCACCGCGAAGATGATGCGAGTGCTCGAGGCCAACGCGCCTCCCAAGCAGACAGCCACCGATACAATCAGTACGCTCAGCAGCCGCTTACAAAGCGCGACCCTCCTCGAAGACCGCCGCGCTGCCATACTCGGACTGCGCAGTT
This sequence comes from Ascochyta lentis, assembly GCA_004011705.1. Lineage (NCBI taxonomy): Eukaryota > Fungi > Ascomycota > Dothideomycetes > Pleosporales > Didymellaceae > Ascochyta > Ascochyta lentis. The sequence goes on from RZGK01000003.1 coordinate 1,911,787, forward strand.
TCGCCAAAGAGTACCCAGCATCAGTGGCATCAGGAGCTTTGCGCGGCCTGATTGCATCCCTCACCAAAGATGCAGACGACGTCGACACGCTCAAAGTGGTGCTGGAGACGTTGCTGGCACTCTTCCACCCCAACGACAACAGCCCCGAAGCCTCCGACGAGATTGCCATGTGGCTTGCAGACGAGTTCACCATGGTGCGCATGCCCTCCTCTTCCCTCTACGTCTGCCAGAACTGAGCTTATGATAGCGCCAAGATAACATGACCATTCTTCTCGATCTCCTTGAGACACCTGACCTCTACTCGCGCCTCTACCCTCTTCAGCTGATACGAGCCTGCGCCGAAGCACGACCAGAACGAACTCAAGAATGCATCCAGACAGCACCCATGGGCACAAGCCGGCTGGCTGCGATGCTCGACGACCCTCGCGACATCATTCGTAACGAAGGCCTCGTTGTGCTTTCTGACCTCACACGCTCCTCGTCCGAGCTGCAAAAAATATTCGTATTCGAGGATGTATTTGGCAAGGTCTTCAACATGATACATGGCGATGGTGGCCTTACACAAGGTGGCATAGTGGTCCAGGACTGCCTATCGCTACTGGCGAATCTCATACGCTTCAACACATCAAATCAGACGTACTTCACTAAGATGGAATACCCTAGTCAGTTCGTCAGACTGCTACCTGGTGGGAACAAGGCGAAAAAGGCAAGAGGTGCACCAGACGAAGAGGACGATTGGGTCAGCCCGCAAAGCGACAAGAATATCTGGGGTCTATTGATCATCATGCGCATGTTTCTTGTCAAGGGCAGCGCAGCAACGCCACAGAACCAGACCGCTTTCGTGCAGTACGGCCTCGTCAGACAATTGTTGAACATTGCGTTCGATCCAGCCACAATCATGCTCATCAAAGTTGAAGCTTTGAGTACTTGTGCAGACTTGATCAGAGGCAACCCACGCATGCAGGAAGGCTTCGCCCAAGAGCAAGTGCGCCCTTTCATTCAGCCTGCGACAAACGGCGTAGCTACCCCCAAGGGTGTTGCAAATGTATATGTCATCGAAGCGCTGCTGAACCTCGTCTTGACACCGGCCTCGAACGATCTCTTCGACATGCGCAGCGCGGGTGCAGACTGCATCAAGGCCTATTTCCACAACCATCCCCAGATCCGCGAACACTTCCTCAACCGCGCTATCGGTGGTCACGAGGCTGGTGATGAGACGCAGAACGCCCTAACAATACTGCTGGAAGGATCGCAGGCCTCGCCCGGAGACCCCTACAGGTTATGGTTTGCAGCCACTCTGATCTTCGACCTGATCTTCGACAATTTGCAAGCGAAACACACACTAATGCAGGTAAAGGAGGGCGATGCAGAGAACGGAGAAGAAGTTGTCACGTGTATACAGACGCTGACCGCAAATCTGATCGCAAGCCTGCAGCTTGAAGAAGACGAGCGAATTTCCATTGCCTATCTAATGCTTCTGCTAGGATGGTTGTTCGAAGATGCTGCAGCAGTAGACGATTTTCTGGGCGAGGCGAGCAGCTTGCAAAGCCTTGTGCATGCTGTGTTGAGGCCTGGCAACGACCATACTATCAACCGCGGCCTCAGTGCAGCGCTGCTCGGTACCATCTATGAATTCTCAACAAGAGACTCGCCGGTTCCACGCCGCGACTTGCAGAACACTCTCACCGGCAAGCTCGGGCGAGAGAAATACCTGAACGCTATCACTGAGCTACGCAATCACCCTCTAATCCGCGATTTTGAAGTCCTGCCCCAACGGGGCGGGGCTGAAGGCGGCCTGCCAGATGTGTTTTTCGTTGATACATGCGTCGACTTTCTCAAAGACAACTTCAGTCGCCTTATCCGGGCGATTGATCGCAACCCGAACATCGAGCAACATCAATCATTTGACGGCGTAGACCGCGATGTAGTGGACGCGTTACGGGGCGAGATTGATGGGAAGGAGCACAGTATCCAAGAGCTGAAGGCACAATTGATGGCGCTGGAACAGAAGCTGGACCAAGAACATGCCGATCACCGCAAAACACAGCAAGCAGCCGATGAGCAAAGAAACACCCTAAAGCGTATCAATGACAAGCTACACAGCGATCTTGATACAGAGATCAAGAACAAAGACCGCGAGCACAAGAAGGCCACGCTGGAGTTGGAGAACAAATACAACCTTCAGATCGCAGCGCTCAATAACAAGCTTCAGCAGGCAGCGAAAGAGTCCACTCTCGCTGTATCACGAACGAAACAAGAGTATGACGAGAAGTTGCACGAGACGATCAGGTCGCGCACCGAAATCGAGCGAAGGCTCGAGTCGGCTGAGAGGGCTCGCTCAGACGCCTTCGAAAAGATTCGCGGCCTCGAGCAGGCTCATCAGCAGGCACGCAACGAGCTCTCATCCGTCAGTGAAGTGTTGCGCAAGACACAGGCACAAGCACAGCAGCACGACGCTCAGATACAACTCCTCACAGAAGAGAATGAATCACTACAGTCGTCAATTAACAGTTTGAAGTCTGAACATCAAACTGCTCTTCAGAACCTCAAGTCTGAGCACCAAGCTCACATACTTGAACTGGAGGCTGCAAACGAGGCCGCCAACCAGAGCACAATCGACAAGCTTTCATCTTCGCACAAAGCCGAGCTTGAAAAGTTGAAAGCCGACCACAAAACAGCGAACGATAAAGCCTCCAAGCAAGACACGGACCAAAAGACCACTGTTGATAAGCTCACTTCTGAAGTCACCGATCTCAAGACCAAACTCCAAGATCAGACATGGAAGGCTACTGAGGCCCAGCAGAAACTTACTAAGGCTGAAGCTGCGACTAAAGAGGCCCAGGAGAAGCTTAAAAAAGCCGAGGCTGCTGCCAAAGAGTCGAGTAAAAAAGATAGCAAGACCGACACCAAGGCTGCAGATGTTAGCAAGAAACTGATCAAAGAGCTGCAAGACAAGCTGAAGAAGTCTGAAGAGGCAGAGAAGGAAAAACAGACTGAGCTTGACGATCTGCTCGTCATTCTCGGTGACCTTGAGGAGAAGAGGAGCACAGACAAGGTATGTCTCACTACAACAATGATGAGAGGTACTGTACTAACGAGTTGCAGAAACGACTCAAAGAACTTGGTGAAGAGGTCAGCGATGCCGAAGATGATGAGGACGATGATGATGATGAAGGGGACGAGGATGACGAAGAAGATGAGTAGGACGTTGTCTTAACAACATCTGGCACAACCTTTTCCAAGAATTAAAGATGTAAACTTAACCACTGGAGCTTCAGACTTTCATTGGCTTTGCCACTCTTAATCACCAATACCTATTGCATAACGGTAATTCATAGCCATTGCATCACCAGCGAAGCAGATCGATTTGGGCAGATTTCCGCTTTTTTTGAGGTGGCCAAAAGATCACCTGTCGTCTGGCAGCCCGTAAATATCTAAAATAACTGTAGGTAGAAAGTACACACTTTGCCTACGCCAGAACAGCATGACCTAGTTACGCTTCGCTATTCGGTCAACAGGGTTATGCAAGTCGCTCGTTTGGGCAAGCGCGCTTTCCTCGAAGCAGGCGCTGACGTCGCTGGCTCTCACCCCTTCCACTTCACGTGTAACAGAACAGTTTCTTGCGTAGATCTTGCTCACGCAGAAAATAGCATCACACCTTTCCTCAAACGTCAGGTTGAGCTCATCCTTCGTAGAGGTTTCAAGGAACATCAGGCCACCCATTGCAGCCTTACCATTCCGACCCCACTTACCTAGCTTCGCAACTTCCACTTTCCTAGCTTTACGTTATCAATCAGAAACACATTGCTTCGCTACGTTCAACTGCCAAAGCTTAGAGCGTTTCTTCTCAGCCCGTCTGGCTGCCTGATTTCCAACCAGCAAAGCCATAAACCTGTCACCAAGATGCCTGACTTCACCCTCGAGACGCGTCACGGCATAATAAGCATCACCGATACAGGCCTCAAGAACTCCTCTCCAGCGCTGCTTCTACTCCACGGTAACAGCTCGTCCTCAAAAATATTTCGGCACTTACTCACCTCGCCTGCTCTCACTGCAAAATACCGACTGATCACCTTTGATCTTCCGGGCCATGGAGCAAGCAGTAACGCTGCCTCGCCAGAGATGACATACAATATGGCGGGCTACGCAGATCTAGCAGTCCACATCCTGGAGCATCTCTGCGTCGAGTCCGTCGTCATTTTGGGTTGGAGCCTGGGCGGTCACATCGCTCTGGGCATGGTCCCTCTCTTGAAGACCGCGAGTGAAAGGGGATCCCGCATCGTTCACCTTTCTGGGCTCATGCTGATTGGCACCCCTCCCGCGCTAGGCGCAGAACAGTGCGCGAAAGGTTTCAAAGTCCCCACCAACCCGGACGAAGGGGAGGAAAACTTGATGGCCAAAGTGCTTTGGACCGAAGAGCAAGCGGAGATGATGGCGCGTAGCTCTGCACCCGGTGGTGTTCCGGAGCTGTTCGAAGATTGGATGCTCAAAGACGCTATCCGAACTGATGGACGCGCGCGGATGATGATGTTCGAGGCTTTCGTGGCAGGCCGAGGAGTCGATCAGGTGAAGATTGTAGAAGAAGAGGATGTGCTAACTGCGGTAGTCAACGGAGCGGAGGAGCCGTTCATCAATTTGGACTACATAGATGGGCTGAAATGGAAGAAGCTCTGGCGGGGCGAATGTGTGAGGTTGGAGGGCAGGAAACACGCGCCATTCTGGGAGGACCCCAAGAGATTCGAGGTGTTGCTCTTGGAGTTCTTGGGAGACTGTGAGAGTTAAGGCGAAGCTTAGGTCGAAGTGCACTACCATCTCCCTCGTACCGCAGAGAAAGATGGGTACAGACATGCTGTTTTCATGCTTCTAAGGCGCTTTTCAATGCAAATGAGCATCAGAGCTTGAGCTCGTATGTAAGGCGTGTATTTCAACTCATTTCCTGGCTAATTTCCGTATCCAAAAATGCAAGGACATCGGTCGCTAAGTTGAATGATTTTGTGTCTGCAAGAAACCTCTTAACGTCCAACCATGTTCATTCACCCATGTCACGTGTGGAGGCGGTATATAAACTTCTCGCTCCACACTTCAATTCTTCCCATCATCACACTTCTCTATCCACCACCTTCCAAAATGTGCTTTTTACCAACGCATGTTCTGCGCTGTTTCTCTTTCCAAAACGAGATTGCCGGTTTCATGTTGTGTCTCCTCCCTCTTCTTTACTCTGAAACAAAAAGCGGATGCACACTGCATCCCACACCAAGATAGGAGCAATCCGTCAAGTGTTTTCTTTATGCCAAGACAATCGAGACAGTATGCGATGTTCTGCTTCTTTCTCCTCCCTCTTTTCCGTCTTTCCAAGCGTAGGCAGTGGAGCTTTGTGTTCTTCCCGCTTTTTTTTTCTTTTCGAAAGGAGCATTGGAAACTATCCAGGGATTTTCAGTGGGTTTAAAATACTCGACAATCGATTCATGGACGGTGTTACGGATTTGAAATCATGACACTGAGAGAGATCTGTTCTTTGTGGTCTTTTCGAAAACTTGGTGCAGGAGAATCATGTCTTTTCCAGTCCTTGCGCAACGAAATGCGGCCAAAAAGCATGTCGTGTGTTGCTTTTCTTTTTCGAAAATCGATGCGGCGTGCTGAAGCTACTATAACAGTATAGATGCTTCTTTATGCCTGCTTTCCTGGTTCGTTCCCCTGCCATTTGGCTGGTGTCTATTACTAAATTATCACTGTAAAGGCTCTATGCTGCTCCGGGTTTTTGCTTCAAAAGCGCACAAACGATGGATAGGGGTTGCTTTTCTCGAAAGAATATGCATGTCTGGTGATGTCTACTTTCTTCTGAAATGCCTCACATCGGCTTGCATGTTTGTCTCACAGAGTCGACACTTTAGAAGTAATCACTCCTTACCAGAGCTGAAATTATCGCTGTTTCGTAAGGGCTTTTTTGAAATTGCTGCCTCAAATGACGAAAGACTTTCATTTCAGTTTCAATGTCTGGTTTTGATCTCATATGATAAATTTACATCGTATGACTAGTTGTGAAGCGCCTGTGGATGATTTTCCAAAAAAACTTAATGTAACCTAGAGATTTCGACATCATACAAGGCGCCATCGTACAGCGAAATCGACAATTCGATTATCATGATTACGAGACTGATAACAGCCATGGAGGTATGTGCCATAATTTCGGTACTCAGAACCGTAATATAGTAGTCACAATGTTGGTCGTCTACGTTGTAAATGGGAGGACTTCGCAGCGGATTTGGTGCACATAATTGACGGGACAAATGTCTCAATGAAGGGTATGACACTTTCCCATTCTCCAGCATCCGTCAAGATGCTTCATCTCCAAATCCCACTTGCCCAAACAAGTGACAGAAACGCCTCACATGATTCACACAATGATGCGAAAACAGGAAGGTAAACAGACTTTCTCGGTCTCTATTAGGATTACTATTACCACTACGTTTATACACGTCTGCCACTCCAGGCCGTCACCTCTCTACACTGGTTCTGTCACAATCTACACACCTGTCCTATCAACTTGCTTGAACAACCTAGTAGTCGACACCATCTCCAGCCCACGAGTCGGTGGAGTAGTAGTCTGGGGGTCCGTCGGTCTCCGGGTAAGGGTTAGCTTCAAACTCGTCACCCTCGTACTCGTCGTCGTCACCATCGGGCAGCGTCCACTCTGGCTCAGGGGCGTACGAGTCGTACGAGTCATCGTAAGAGTCATCGTAAGAGTCATCGTAAGAGTTGTCAACGGGATAATCGTCTGAGGGGCCCTCAGTTGGGTAGCCTTCCTCAGGTGCTTCCGGCTCGTAGCTGTCCTCATCGGGCTTGTAGCTATCTTCTGGGTAGGCAGGGGGCTCCTCGGTTGGGTAAGAATCGTAAGTAGGCTCCTCATCGCAGTCTACGCCGTCTTCCTCACCATAGCTGTCATCTGTCTTGTACTCGGCGCTCCTGCGCTTGTAGTCGCCACCATAGTTGTCAGGGAAGTCTTCGGGGATGGCGTTCCAGGGTGCGTCGTCAAGACCAAGCTCGTTTTCCGCGTTGTCATAACCGCCGGCCTCAATAGCATCAGCGAGCTCGCTGGTCTGGTCAGCATCGTCCCATGGCTTAGGGCCGTCAGGGCCAGAGTAGTTGTTGTCGAAGTCGCTTTCCCACGGCTGCGTCTCATCGGAGCCATCGCCATAGTTGCCATCGTCGTAGCTGTCATCTTCGTAGCTGCCGTTGTCGTAGTTGCCGTCGTCATAGTTGTCATCGTTGTGATCTTCCTCGGGGTAAGGAGCAGGCTCCTCAGTTGGGTAGGGATCGTACTCCGGTTCCTCGGTGGGGTACGGCTCATACTCGGGCTCCTCGGTAGGGTAGGGATCGTATTCAGGCTCTTCAGTCGGATACGGCTCGTAGTCGGGAGTCTCAGTTGGGTATGGCTCGTAGTGGGGAGTCTCGGTCGGGTACGGCTCATACTCAGAAGTCTCAGTTGGGTAGGGATCATACTCAGGAGTCTCAGTTGGGTAGGGATCATACTCGGGAGTCTCGGTTGGGTAGGGGTCATATTCAGGAGTCTCGGTTGGGTATGGCTTGGCCTCATAATCGTCATCTTTCTCAGTCGGATAGGCGGGGACAGGATCGGGCTTGTAGCCATCATCCTTCTTCTTGCAGTCGGTAGGGTAGCTTGTTACGGTGACTGTGTATCCAGGAACGTCGACGGTCTTGGTCTCGGGTGCCAAGCCCAGGTACTTCTTGCAGGCCTCGACAATGGTGTCATCGTCGTATTGCACAAGGCGGCAAGGTCTGTCAACGCACCAGGCGGCACGATCGTCGAGCTGGCGAGTGTTGAGTTGGCGAGCATGGCGACGGTAAGGTGCTGGCGTGGGGTAAGACTCATCGTAAACGGTCGAGGTGCTGAAATGTGTTAGTTGAAGAGTATGAGCCGTCGAGGACAAAGTGACCTACGTGAAGTAGGTGGTATAGATGGTGCTTGTCACGGTGACATCGTAGCCTCCCTCTGGAACGTCAGTTGGCGGGGGCTGCTCCGGAGCCTTCATAAAGTTAGTTTAGAACTCTCGTCAGCTATTTACGCCTCCATACCTTTGTGGTCTCGCCTGGGACCTTGGTACTTTCGTCGGGTACCTCAGTGCTCTCGTCAGGTACTTTGGTGCTCTCGTCAGGCACTTTGGTGCTTTCGTCGGGCACTTTGGTTGATTCATCGGGCACCTTGGTAGTCTTAGAGCCCTTTGAAGTTGGCTTGCTTGGTTCGTAGCCCTTGGATGCCTCATAGGACGGGTAAGGGGTGGATGCAGGGTAGCCCTCCTTAGTGGTTGTTTTGTAGCCTTCATCATCGCACGTCTTTGCATCGGGGTATTCGGTAACAGTGGTGGGATATCCAGTCACCGTCACATACTCGTCCTCTGGCTCATGGCCATAGGTCCAGTCATGGCAGAAGTCGGTAGTGATATCGGAGGGAAGGTCATTGAGCACAAGCTCGCAGTTGTCGACGTCTTCCCAGAAGTCAGCCTTCACGGGTTGCGCATTGTAAGCGAGAGCAAGGAGCAAAGCTCCGGATGAGACTCGAGAGAAGGAAGGCGCCATTGTGTCAGTGAGTGATGGGTGAGGTGAGACTGTCTCGGCATGATGTGCAGCACTTTATCTACTCTGCAGTCAAAGGAAACTCATCGCATTGACATGCTGGTTTCAGCAACATGGTGTTGATGATGTCGCCGCACTCTGACTAGGAGCTGTGTAGAGCCGTAACCGTTGATACTTACTGAATACGGGGATCTGTGTAACGTTTCATGTGCTCGCGTGAGGCTCTGTGCACCGAATATGGAGATACTGGAGTAGTGTAGCGCAGAACACGTGATAGACTACCACAGAACCGGAAAGCTCAGGAATGTAAACAGACCCACAGTCGTTTGCAGATCTACCTTTCACAACGCCTTGAGAAGTCCCTCATTTTTAACGATCCAACTTCCGTCTTTGGGAAAGCCCGGGGCATCGCCATTGGATCCCTGCCACCCTACTGCGCAGTACGCTACAGCGAGTAGGAGTCCAGCGTTGCCCGGCATGAAAGGCGGTGGTGTTCCTCCATCTCCGCCCCTGATGGCAAAACCTGCATCGTCGAATTTCCAATAGTCATACGCAGTGAGGTGATAAATTGCGCGCTCAGGGTTCCCAATCCTCGCGCTGTTGATCGCGAGAACCGGTCGACCCCAACCACGTATGTTCGCATCACCCCAAACCTCCCACACCCTGTCTGCAGTGCGCAAAGCGACCTTGGGGTCAACAGCCGGAGTGTCAGGCAATACTCCTTGAAGCATTATGAGACTGCGCGGATCGCCTGTAAGCTTGGTGTCATTCCACCATGAACTATTGAGTCCATCGTAAACAGCGTACATGCCATCTACTTGAGGCGGCAATGCGAGATTTGCCGCTACGTGTGACCACTTTTCCGGAGCGGCCTGTTGAAGTTTACGTTTCCAGTCTATAGCAGCATCTAGCCCGTAACGCCAATACGCGATCTCATAGGCCAAATTCCGCGTCGAGTTTGGCGGCGTATTCTCAGTCACACCGTAGGCTGGCGGACCAAGGTCGTATTTACCTGTAGTTGCGTTGAATCCGGGATATGACGCCATGTAGTCCGCAGTCGCAGTGAGCACTTTGTCCCAGCGTTGTAGTGTATCTCGTGTAGGTTTAGCTTGGTATGCCAAGTTGGCAAGGTAGAAGGGATGCGGCTGCTGCCACATGAGCACCGCATTTATATCCCCGGGAGAATTGACCCCAGTTTCGAGTTCCGTCATCTTAGGCCATCGAGCACCTTCCCAGCCCATGGACTGGGCACGAGCTATCGACGAAGGCAATAGCGTCTCGTATACTGCCGGAAAGATCTTGTCGAAATATTGCTGCCTACCCCAGGTAGACCAATGAGCTAGATGCCATATGGCCATTTCAAAGTGGACTTTACCTAGTTATCGTTAGGGTGTTCTTGAAGCAAAGTCATTTCTAGTCCTCACTCACCATACCAGCCATTGTTCATCAAGCCACTCTCTTGCGGTGTTTGGCCACTGCCTGCACTATTGACGCGCACATGGTACTGAGACTGGATAATTCGTCGCTGAAGCTCAGTCGCATTGGGATTGGTGGAGGCAGTCAGGTCGATAAATCCACCGTGCTTCCAGTACGCATTCCACTCGCGGGCACTTTTGTCTTGGATCTTGGCTGGAAAGCTTGGTACTCCGGAGTCAGGTGAGAAGTGAGCTGTGAAAGATACCGAAGATGAATGGGAGATCGATCTCAGTGTATATCTGTGTGCCGTAGTCGCGGTTGAGTTGACGGGCTCGTTCCTGAAAAGCCTCAACGGTGTCTCTTTGGGCCATCGAAGATTGACGAAATAGCTCGTCTCTTGTAACGTGTGTCGGATATGCGCAGAAGTACTGTCGGTCCCATCTCCGATGAGAGTTGTGGTGTGGTTCAATGGGAAGTCATAAACGCCTGCAAAAACCTCGTACTTGTACTTTGTCGAATGGATTGGCGGAAAGGGAAAGTCCAGTTCAACTTGCAGATCGCCAGACCGTACAAGATCAGACTGTATGCTGATGGCTACAGCATCAGAGTCAAAGTCACCTTGAGTCACAACTTTCACACTCATGCCGGCCACTTGGAAGGTTGACGTTATGACTCCACTCCATAGATCAAGTCCCTGTACAGGCTTAGTGATATCAGACTTTCCAAGCGTGGCGCCCTTGTATCTGAGGCCAATGCGGCCAAGATTGATACGATTTGGGTTGCTAATCAACCACTGCGTGGCCTGCTTCAGCTTCGGATCTGGGATATCGTAAAACACTTCCCGGCCATAGGTGTCTCTTGGCAGGCCTTTATAGTCTGAAGGTAGTTCGCTGTATCCATTGTTAGCACGAGCGCGGCTGTTTTGTCACCTTAAGACGCATCTCACCCATTTGCGGGAAGCGAGTCGTTGTGCCATGCCCAAGAAGACAGGGTATTGAAAGGCAAAAATGTCTTGCACAAGAATTAGCAATATGAGTAAGGATACGTATACCCACTCACCTGCAGGCCCGTATTGTCTACGTTGAATGCAAAATTGCCATTTCCGACCTGGAGTGGTGTAGTCTCATTGTCAATCAAGGATTTTCGAACGATATTGAACTGCGATACAATCTTCTCTCTAACCCCGAGTCAGCAAATGTCTCCCGATGCTATAAAGTAGCTGATATTCTAAGCTTACCTGTCAATTTTGCATGAGACCAATGACGGTGCCAGCAAAGCATAACAGAGTTGCAACCATTTTGAGTGCATCTTGTAAAGTCTCCCGCCGAGCGTCCCGACAGAAGTTGATGCTCAATGTGGGGCCAAAAATGACTGAGCAGGCACGGAAGCTTTGTACCATATCATACTCCAGCATCGGCATCCTTCAAAAGGCGCCAAGAAACCCCATGGGGAGGCTTTTTCCCGGGGTAAATGTAGACCGAGACCAACACATGTGGGCGATCTTGGAGAGATTGGGTTAGCGTCTGGAGCACAACGGTGTTCCCCGCTGTGCACCCTGAGTAATTCTTCCGGTTGTCCTTCCCGGTGCCAACAGATTTGAGTAGCACGTGAGTGGAACAAAAAGAAGAGCGCAAACGAGATATTATTAACACGTATCCTGCTTGTACAAATATAGCAACAGGCGATTCAACGCAGAGTTCATTGCCATCTGTAGGCATCGCCGGGCAAAAAGAAGTTTGCTTCTTCGAAGGTGATAACGCGATCCATGCCTAGGAACTGCGAGTCCATAAAAGTATCGGAGAGATTCAGTAATGACTGGTCCTGGACCGCTTGCTGGCTATTCGGCGCACCGGTCATGCCGTTGAAGTGAGGGCTTGGACCAAAGTCGTGGCTTAGCTGGTACACGTTCTGACCATTGCCAGAATGGGAAGTCGTAGGATGCAGTATCGATGTAATTCTTGCAAGTCCATGTGGTGACAGCGCGTCAACCTTCGGAGGGTTCGCTGCTTGTTGAGCTACAGCGGCAACTGGCACGGTGCTGTGAGAAATCCTCCGTCTTGGGCTGAGCCCAGACTGTACGCTACTCAAGCTATGATGTCGCAGGTGGCCCATGGCAGGTCTGTCTTGTGCGAAGCTTCCTGTACGTTGCAACGGAGTCATGACGTTCATCGGGCTGACATGTTGCTGTGGCTCCAGTGATTGGCAAGTATGGTCGTAGAAGTCGAACCTATACTGTGAGTCATGCGAGCACGCTTCGTGAAGGCGCTCCAGGTGGTGTGCGTACACGCCTGCTTGATTGAATGGTCGTCGATTGGCTGCATCGTGCTCCCACCTATTCGACATTGCCCACAGGTCACGTACTAATCGTTCGAATTCCGGTCGTAGCAGGCCTCTACTGGCCTGGTGTTCAAACAAGAGAGCTTTAGCTGCCACAAAAGCGCAGAAAGCAAACTGTACATTTACGAATGGTATTGGCGTGTACGTGAGGAATCTGCTGACGATGTTTGAGGTCTCAACAGCCGCAAGCTCACACGTCTGAGCGCTGCACTCTTTTGGCAGTGCAACATAATCGTTCCAACTCTTTGCTGGATACGCGATGGGATGGTGAAGTAGAATCATCGAGGTGTTGTGCGTGATATGCGCAAGGGTGAGGTTTGGATCCATGTCAATCACCTCTCTGTCTGCCGAAATGTTCGAATCTCTCCAGCGCGGAGGCAGAAACAGCTTCCAATGTACCAGTCTCAAATCGAGCTCCTTGAAGCGGGTCAACCAACTGACTGCATGCTCTTTGTCCTGAGCATTGATTTTCTGCTGCAGAAAGAATGTCGTTACTTGGCTGAGCGATTCCGTAGCTTCCACGCAGTAAGCGAAAGCGCCTAGTTTGGAAGCATCGATGTAGCCATTGGCCGAGTTGGGACTTGCTCCTTGAGGCTGCTCGGCCGCAGGATCCTCTTCGCTGTACGGAGCAGGCACATTTGCTAAAGACCGGCCAATCCTTGCAGCTGCTTTGTTCCAAATGCCAAAGTACGGTGTAACAACAGGCTCTTCACGGGTGAAATAGCCTCCATCGGCCGGCAGACGTCTGTGGACGTCATCAGACGTCAGGCTTGTGTCCCAGCCTGTGCTCACCGAGCAAAAGCGGTCGAGCATGAAAATTATCCAGAACAATCTTCTCCGCTCTTCCAGCTCTGTCCAGTCATTGGAAGACTGTACCAACCGAACGGGTTTCATGAGAGCCCCATCCTGAAAGGCAGCCGATGGCTCAGACGTCAACTGTAGATAGCCGATAGTCCTAGTCAAACTGCCTATGAGGGGCCATGCACGATGGTTATGTCCGTCATTGAGCTTTACAATATTAGTGAGAGACAAACGGTGTGGCATGCGTACATACGTAGTCAAACACGATGAAGATCAGTGCTTGCAGGCTCTCGACAGACACAGACCTGATTGCATATGTTTCAACAATAATCCGAGAAATTCTGGACTGCCGCTGAATCTGATCATCGTCGAGGAAAAGATCGTTAGGGTCCATGTGCCGTAAGGTGACGGCGACCAAGGCATGCAGGACTAGCAACAAGCCATTACTGCAGAGGCCTTCCCTGACCTTGTCTTGGAGTCGTTTTTTGTGTAAATACGGTATCCAGTGATGAAAAGATGTGGTGAAAAAGTCCACAACTTTCAGAAGCAAGGGCTGTGGCGGCAGATGCTGAGCAAGATCGATATTCTCAGTTGCAAATAGCCAGCGTTCTGCGTCTGGCTCGTCGTGTTTGCGCTTCAGTGGATTCGTTACTGTCCCAGTTTGTTGCGCAGAGGTACCTGCAGGCGACTGCTCTTGGGGCGTAGCTGCCACAGCCTGTTTGTTTTGAAGCACCGGAGCTGCAACTTCCGCAGTCGCTCGTGGTTCCTTATGACGGTAATCGCCATCGCCTCGTAAATCTGGCTCGTTTGCGTACTGTGAGCGTACATTTCCAGCTTCATCCAGCAAAATGCGTTCCAGAAAAGCTATTGCTGTCAGACATAGCTTGCAAATGGGCGATTGCACAGGCTCGTACCGACGCGACGCGTCAAGGCCTCGACAGCCCCAGGTTTCAGCCCTGGCTTCTGCTTTGGATTATACACACACTCTGTTGCTGGACCCAAGGTTACCATTGTTCAACGACAGTTTTTCATGTGCGCTTACATAACCTCAAACAATGGGAGCAAACCGGCTGTTCACGAGAGCACCTGAGCTTCCGCTTCTTGCACGAGGCGCAGGCTGGCTGATCTTCGCCAACAACCGATGGACCATCTTCCTCACCGGCGTGGCTTCCGTTGCTCACGGAGAAATTGGTCCAACCCGCCGACATCTGTACGACATCCTCAATCGTTAGTGAAAAAGGATTGTGGAGAGGATGGGTGCGGCGGGCGGCGGGTTAAATCACCTCTCCGCACCACGCTTAAGCGGGGCTCGCTTCGTTTTCGGCTGATCAGTCCACCTGGGGAGCCTTCCGACCCCAGTTTTCAATCTATCTCATCAGCCTGCGGAACAATCTTAGAGATGCGCGACTGTCTAGGTGGTGCGGATGCCTTGCCGGGAAGGGTTGAGATGGCTCGTGGTCCGATGAGTAGCTGGCGAGCACGCCGATGAACGCGCCAGGCATGCCGAAGCGCCATGTTGCCTGCACATGTCAACCACACCAGAACAACAGTGTCGAACACGACGGTTGCGTGAAGCGACATCATTGAGGCCCTCCTGAGCAGCTCAAACCCCGCAGCAATATGCCGCCCCTTGCAGGTTTCTCCAACAATGCCTTCGAGACTCACCAAGACTTTCAAATTGCGGCTCTGACATTGCTTCGAGCTCTGAAGCCTTATCAATCTCCCGGCGGAGCTCGCATAAAGCTACCTCTGGCGACTGGAACACATTTCGACGATATCGCTGCCCAGCTAGAGGGCTTTGCTCGTGCTTTGTGGGCGGTGGGAACGTTGTTGTATTCCAACATTGTGACGCAAGACGATGAGCTGATTCGGCCATATATCGATGGACTTGCAAATGGCACTGACCCTGAACACTCTGAATACTGGGGGCCTGTGGTGCTCCGTGATCAGCGGTTCGTATAAACATTCGACAGACCGTGGAGCCCTCCACTTACTTCTGAGCAGGATGGTTGAGATGGAAATCATCTCATATGCTTTACTGGCAGCGCCAGACGCCATGTTTCACTCACAGACCCCTGAAGCAAGACACAACATCACAACTTGGTTAGAAACGATCAACGGGAAGGACTTTCCAATTACCAACTGGCTGTGGTTCCGTGTGATGACGAATCTTGCCCTTGTCAAAGTGTGCAATGTTCCATATGAACAGGTTCGCGATGCAATGAGAGAAGATCTGGATCAGATGGAACAATTCTATCTAGGTCAAGGGTGGGCAGCAGATGGGATGTGGAGTGATGAGGGGCGGCAGGCAGATTACTATTCTGGCAGCTTTGCGATACAGTTCTCGCAACTTATCTATGCAAAGATGGCTCAAGATCTTGACCCGGAGCGGTGTGCAAAGTTCCGTCGTCGTGCTGGAGAATTTTCTTTGTCGTTCTGGAGATACTTCGATGCGTATGGTGAGTGTCACTCAAATTGCTAGAAGGCTCCTGTCTGACAAGAAGCAGGTGCTGCGATCCCCTTCGGACGAAGTCTCACTTACAGATTTGCGTTTGCTGGTTTCTGGTCCGCTGCTGCATTTGCAGAAATAGAATTACCTGAGCCACTGAACGATTGGGGCGTCGTGAAAGGACTCCTTCTTCGTCATTTCCGGTGGTGGAGCGATAAGCACGACATGTTCAACGTTGACGGCTGCTTGAACGTTGGCTTTGCATACCAAAACTACTACATGTGCGAAGACTACAACTCGCCACAGTCAGTTTACTGGGCTTTGAAGTCGTTCCTAGCATTGGGTCTTCCAGAAAACCACCGCTTCTGGACGGCGAAGGAAAAGGCTCTACCCAATGATCACGCTCTTACAACCTCTGTAAAGGAGCCGATGCACATATTGTGCAGTACTGAGAACCATCGCTACCTCCTCTCCTCTGGCCAATTTTGCCCCTGGCCGCTCAAAGCCACTGAAGCAAAGTATGGCAAATCCGCGTACTCCTCACATTTTGGGTTCAGTGTACCCACCGGTCCCTTGATCCAGCAGATGGCGCCAGACAGTACGATTGCAATCAGTAAAGATGGAGGTGACACCTGGCGTGTACCATGGAGAGTGAAGACCAACGAACAGCACGTGAAAGCACGGCTCTTGAGAGGCGACGGGTCCATTGAAGACATACCGTTGTTTCAAAGCCTCTGGAAACCATGGAAGGACGCCGAAATTGATGTAAGAACGATCCTAATCGCGCCTTGTTCGCGGTGGCCGGACTGGTATGTGCGGTTCACCAGCGTTGGAAACCGGACTGCGAACCCTGTTACTTTGAACATCGTACAAGGAGGATTTGCTATTCAAGGCCGAGGGTCTGCAAGAGGTGAAGTTCTTCCAAAATTCACTGGACGCGTTGACATGAAGGCCGGCAATGATCTGTCTTTTGCAGAAGGCACTGTGGAGTCAACAAACAGCGCATTGGTCTGCTCCGACGCTGGAGCAAGTGGCATCAAAGCCATCACTTTGCAGACTGCCGCAGGAGATGAGAGCTTTACTGATAACATTAACACCGATGGCGAGATCCTCAAACCAGACGCAAACACCAATTTGATGTGGCCAAGGACCCTAATTCCGACAGTCAAGTCTGAGGCAAAGACCATCAAGCAAGGTGCAAGCATCTACCTTGTATCCGCCGTTTTTTCGATGGTTAGAACATCAGCTACGTCCCAGCAATACGAGGCGCTGGAATTGCAGAAATTATGGGATGATGCACCGATCGTTTACGCTGGCGAGCTTCGTAATGAAGCACCAAGGGTGGGACAAGAGTACATTGACGTAAGGGGTAGCAACTAGATTTACTCTGACAAATCAACACGTTGTCGAAGGCTTTGCAAACACTGATCTGTTATGTCATGATACCACAAAAAACTAATCGCATAACGTCAAGTTGAGAACAAAATCAAAGCGCGTACGCATCAACATTCTTGAGAGGCCAATCCGTCTGATCATTTGCTTGCACCCCTAACTCTATCTACAAAAGCCCAGCCCTCAACAACTTGTTCCCGAATTCCAACAAGTAGTAATCCGCGTACACCAGCCCGTGATCTTTGTACTTTTTATGCGCGTCCGGGTTCCAGTTCGTCGTACTGTTCCTCAGAATGGCATCAAAGCCGCTTTCTCTGACTTTGATACCCGCTGCACCTGCGCCATTGACCAGCCCCTTACCTGGCGCCTCGAAAGAAGCGAGATCCCGATCGTAAGACATTTCGAGTGTCTGGCTTACAATCTGTAAAGCGATATCAAGAAAATTTGTTGATGGTTCAACGATTTGCGATGCCGCAGAAGTAGACAGGCTTTGGAGTGACTGGTGAATCATGAGCAGGCCGTTGGCGGTAGCCATAGCAGCCGAAACGTCGCGCAGTGGTTCCGAAGGGTCGTCGAGCGGAGCGTCAAAGTCCCACAGTGGGATTAAGTGGTGGTGCCACTTTCCTTCTCCTTCCCTGCATCTTTGCAAAAAGTATTCTGCGCATTTGATCGCTGTCTGGAGATATTTGACGTCCTTTGTCCAAGTGTAAACTTGCGCAAATCCCATTATTGCCCATGCTTGGCCACGACTCCATGTTGAGTCGTCTCTATGGCCCTGATTGGTCATCTTTGCTTGTGGGCGACCAGTCCGTGGGTCAAAATTTACGAGGTGGTAGGAGGAAAAGTCTGGGCGCAGAATTTCGTGGATGATGGAGTCGGCATGCTGGGTCGCGATGTCGATCAGACTTTGGTCTTGCACGGTGTGACCGACATAGTAGAGTAAATCGAGATCTGAAATCATTAATCTTGAGTCGCATGGGTCTAGAAGGTAAGAACTTACTGCACATGCTATCGATAATCACCAAAAAATTTGTACTCATGTCTGTGATGGAGTAGCGGTCATTTATTGCGACATCCCAGCTTCTGATCGCTTTGACCTTCTCGTCGTACCTCGAGGCGAGCGCATATGCAGCGTTGATTACAGACTGGAGGCTTTCTTTGTTCCCTGTCAATTCCCAGTCTTTCTGTAGTGCGGGCTGTACAATGAAGCCCATGTCGTGTGTATCGGTGCGCGAACTCATCTGATTGATCGCAACATTCCAGTGTCGGCCAATTTCTAGTAGCTGGTCTTGGAACTGCGGGCGGATATGTTCTGGGATGTTCAGAGCTTGTGGGTATCGTACTGCGCGCTCGATGATTGTGTAGATGCAACCAGGGAAGAAACCACATGTCCAAAAGTCTGCCTCTCGCTCTTCATAACGCCCTGCATTAGGACCAATCTGAGGTACGGTATGTGGGTATGTTGGCAGCGGAGCCTATCGCACTTCAGCAGGGGATTACTCAATCTGGCGGTCTCTACACTTACTGCTTGCTTCAATCCTCGTCGGGCAACTTGGAACAATTTCGCAGCTATGTTCTCCGAATATATTTCGCTCAAGTCCACGCCCTTGATGCTGTTTACAACAGTAAGTATTAGCTCTCTGCTGTCAGATCGCTGAGTCGTCGCTTGCCTTGGCGTCACATTCCCCCTCGACTCTATTGTGGTACCGCTCATCTTGATAATTTGCAGTTTCGGCTGTTCGATAATTCTGCGAGCGCCTAGCTACAACTGACACAAGGCACTTGAAGACGTTCGGTTAGTGACGTTGCGCAACGCTCGACCACCGCTCGTTCAGAAGAAGACTGAAGTCATGCGACGCAAACGACCATGAGATCTGGAAACGCTTTGGGCGCTGTTCCTAAGCTTCAGGTCAATAATTGTATGATCATCAGCGTGACTGATAGTGACTCTGCAGGCTAAGTGTGCGGGATCGGCTTTCACCCGAAGCCCGTCGCTGATTCGGGACATCATCCGCCGTCCGCACCAGCACAATTGAGGAAGCTGTTCGTGTTCGTGACCAGGCTACGTCACAAAAATCAACGGTTTGAAGAGGTGCTCCTGGAAGGGTTTCCGGTTTGGGCGATCCTGTATTCTATTTCGCTTGTGCAAGGCTTGGAGCTCCGGTGTTTTGCCTGAGTACAACCTACTCTCCACAATTTCTCCGCAATAGACTCTGGAGGAACAATTTTTTGACTCGCATCAGTGTCCACCCTATGGATAATATACCAACTATGATGTGTAGTGTGGTTTGGGATGTATATAGCAGCGCACGAGTTTGGGCTCTCATCCTTTCAGAGTGTCGTTGGTTACAAATATGTTGTTCGCCAATTTCGCTCCCACGCTTCTGTTAGTTACAGCTGCATCTGCTCTTCCCGAAGTCAAGCGTGCTGCTACCCTTCCTCTTTCCACCAAGGGTCGCGACATTGTCGATGCCAATGGCGACGTCTTCTACTTTGCATCTACGAACTGGCCTGGACACCAGGAGGTCATGGTTCCTGAGGGCCTTCAGCATGCATCAGTCAATGATATAGTCTCCTGGTTTCCCAAGTTCGGGTTGAATTCGGTTCGCTTGACTTTCGCTATTGAGATGATCGACGACTACATCAACAACAGTCCGAATCAGACCCTCGAGAAGAGCTTCATCAATTCACTCGGTCAGACAAATGGAACTGTGGTACTCAACCAGATCCTTGAGAAAAATCCGGAGTTCACCAAAGAAACCACAAGACTGGAAGTGTGGGACACCGTAGCAAAAGAGCTTTCAAGCGAGGGTGTGATCATTCATCTGGACAACCATGTCAGCAAGGCATTCTGGTGCTGTGGCGATAACGATGGCAATGGTTGGTTTGGTGAGAAGTTCTTTGATGTCGAAAATTGGAAACGAGGCCTTGCATTCATGGCAAAACACGTAGGTTAGCCCTCAAGGTAGTCAGATTATAAGTGAGCAAGCCATATTGACTTAGAACAGGCAAAAGAGAACTGGCCAACCTTTTCTTCGATTGGTTTGCGTAATGAGCTTAGGAGCGCGACGAACTCTGAGCCCGTCGATTGGTACACCTGGTATATTCACATGACGGCTGCAGCGGAGGCCGTGCATGAAGCAGATCCCAACGCTCTGATTTTCTTTTCTGGTCTGTCGTATGACACCTACATCGATCCAATTCCCCTCGGCAAGACCTTGAACGGCACTGCTGGGAAGTCAACGGCTAACAAAACTGCTGTATTTAAGCCTGACGACTTCGCGTTCAAAGACAAGATCGTACTGGAGATCCACAAATACGACTTCGAAGCAACTCAAGACGATTGCGAGACTTTCAAAAGCAAATGGTACAAGAAGGGTTTCCAGAGCGTAAATCCCAATGATCCAGCTACCAAACACCTTTTTCCAATGGTCATCTCTGAGTGGGGCTTTATTCACAACGGGACGTATTGGAACCAGACGACTTATGCGAAATGTCTGGTCGAGATGGTGGAGGAATACAAGGTCAGCTGGATGCACTGGGAGATTTCTGGCTCATTTTACTTGCAGACCCGTCCAGGCAGGAAGCCGCAAGAAAGTATTCAAGGGCTGGAGGAGTTGTGGGGTCTGCTGAACTACGATTGGTCCGCGATTCGTTCACCCATTACTCTCGAAAATAGCCTTTACAAGATGATCGGCGCGCTGGGTTGAGATGGGTGTCGCGGTCTTCGTTGAGATCGAGATAGATTCTGTGAGCAATGTAAATATCCTCACTCATACAAACGTCAAATACATGGTATCTTGAGCTTGCAAATTTGTCGGTAACAGCTTGTGAAGCCTTACATTCCGGGCTTTCCTAAGTATATGAGTATATGAACACGTGGTCGTTGAAAATGCAAGACGCGTCACATTCGCAGCACGCACTTCGTGTACGCGACGCGATTTAGAATCACGCTAGTTTCATTACGTCATCACTCCAAAAATGCAAAGATGTTGATAGCAAAAAGCAGTCTTACAATCAGTTGACAGATGACCAGAGAAAGATTCATTTCCCAGGCCGACTTTTTCTCAAGTGCTCTGCGGCCATGAGCTCCTTGCTTTGCGTACTCGGCGTAATTCTGACCGACGCCACCTCCCATGCACGCGTGTGGTCCTTCAATCAAGGTTTTGGCTGTCTGCTGCTCACCCCGCAAACGTCTCCAGCGTATCCCCAGATCCTCCAGGAACTGACAGCCGCTCACAGCATCGGGTCATTTCCACTTTGATCATCGCTCGTGGAGAAATGCCCCAGTCTTGGTCCCCCGCGTTGTACCATGCTCAATGCGGGAATATGCCGATGCCCGCGACACGAGCAACAACCTCGCTTGCCAATCTTGTTGTCGAGCGATGGGTCATCTACATATTATGGTGCTGGGGATGATCGGTAGCGGTAGCAACCCAGGACATCGGGAACTACTTTACCAACGGCTTGCTACCATCCTTCCCTGTGTGAATCGACTAGGTATTCGCAATGGCGGCAGCAACGAACCCCCGAGATGAGACCTCCGGTATCGAGGGCAGAACAGGCGAATTCAGCACCAGTGTGATCGCCCCAACCAATGCTCCTCAACGATCACCATGGAAGGCATGGATGTACCTTTGGGAGTGGTACCCAAAACACTATCCTGCAGAGGAGAGGAAGTTGCTGAGGAAGATGGACGCATGCCTACTCACTTTCTGCTCCTTCATGTGTATGTTTCATCCGCGCCGCGTCCGATTACCTGGTACTGACATAAGCAGTCTTCCTCAAGTGGCTTGATTCGTCGAATATCAATAACGCCTATGTATCCGGCATGAAAGAGGAACTTAACCTCTATGGCAACCAATACTCACTATTCGGAACCTTCTACAACTGCGGGTACCTTGTGTTCCAGATACCATCGCTGCTTCTGCTCTCTCGCCCGAAAATCGCCAAGTACTACCTCCCTCTGATGGAAGTTCTGTGGTCAATCGTCACCTTTACTCAATCGCAAATGCGTAACGAGCGCGATATCTACGGCACTCGATTCTTGCTCGGTCTGCTCGAGACGCCTGTCGCGTCAGGCACTACATATGTGCTAGGCTCATGGTACAAGCCTGAGGAAGTGTTCAAGCGTACCGGGGTATGGTATGTCTCGAACAACATCGCAGTCATGTTTGGCGGATACCTACAAGCTGCAGCTTACAAGAATCTCAACGGTGTTGGTGGGATGGCTGGCTGGCGATGGTTGTTCATCATCGACGGTAAGGCACATGCAGCAAAGCAAAAGAGAATGCGTACTGACAAGACCAGGTGTGATCTCCCTTCCAATCGCCCTAGCCGGATTTCTGATTTTCCCCGGCCTGCCTAGTAGCGCAAAGCCATGGTGGCTTACTCCTGCCGAACATGACCTAGCTAAGAGACGAGTTGCAGCAGCAGGTATCGCACCAAGTCAAAGCCTGAACTGGTCCATCGTCAAGCGCACTCTCCGACGCTGGGAGTTCTACATGGGTCTCTTGGCCTACACTTTCTTCCTATCATCTTCATACCCCCATGGTCAGATGGCGTTGTGGCTCAAAGACCAGGCTGCAAAGTTCCCCGGCAGTTACTCTGTCCCACAGATTAACACAATCCCAACTGGCGCCCAGGGCGTCTCTGTGGTTGCAGCACTGGTCGCTACATCACTATGCATGATCTATCCACTATGGACGATATTCTCGATCGTGCAAACCATCTATTTGATCGCTAACATCTTACTCCTGGTCTGGTTCATACCCAAGGGCCTTCATTGTAAGCTTCTGCAGACGAGAACCACTCCCCGTTTACTGACAGTCCTCATAGTCGCATGCTACTACCTTCTTGGTGTATCGGCAGCCGTCACTCCTATCCTCATGCCCTTCATCAACATGGCTCTACGCGATGACGCCGAAGCGCGCGCCGTCACCGTCGGTGGTATGTTGACAGCAGGGTGGGCTGTGTTCTCCTTCTATCCTATCGCCGTCTTCCCTGTCGTCGAAGCGCCGCGCTGGACTAAGGGTTACTCTGTCAACATCGTTTTCGTGGTCGGTTGCTGGTCAAGCTTCCTTATCATGCAGTACCTTTACAAAAAGAGCGAGAAGAAGAAGCAGGAGCAATTCATTGGTGCAACGGCGAGGGATGAGGAGGACAGTCTGAGTGACAAGAAGCCTGTAGAGGATGTGAAGGAACACGTTGAAGAGCGACGATGAGAACGAAGTATCCTGGTTATATGCGGACAAAGAGAACTGTAACCCAGAAAAGTTGATACCCGCTTTAGTACGCGAAATGAATACTTCTTGATCTTACCCACTGAACAAATCATTCTGTGCAGGTGTCGAACGATTGGTCCCAACACGTTGCCGTGTGAATAATACTGAGAAGGATTGGTAAGACAGAAACACATATGTAAGATCGTTGACATTACTTCAACTTGTGACTCGCCAGTAAGCGCCCGCAGCGCTCGATTCGATACATAGTGACTACAGAGCGGTACACTCTGTTCCAAACCCATTTATAGTCAGCCACAAATAACATTGATTCGACCACAGTTATAGCACCCCTAGGCCTTTTTATCAGGTGCTTCGTGCAGTTCGATGATGGTGGGATCGCTGACGACTTTGTTTGCCGCAGCGGTCAAAGCATCCCGGTCGGATTTCTCTGATTCGAACACTATATCTTGTCAGTACATCACTGCGTGGCTCCGACAGATCTTGGTCTTACAGAAATGCAGCTCTTCGAGTGTTTTCCCATACGTTTCAGGGAAGAAGATGTAAATGAATACAATTTCAAAACAAATCCATACCACGTAGACGAGCAGATACTTCCAATCGATGTTCTCCAGACCAATAGGGTTGACGAATGAACCTGGAAGGTGTCAGCTGGAACGAAGCAAGGAGGAAGGTTTGAAACAAGTCTTACCGAACATGACAGCCGTTCTATTGAAGAGTTGGAACCACGACAACCCCTTTGTGCGTACATAGTATGGAAATATCTCAACCATGTACACGTACGTTAGGGCGTTGTATCCAATACAATAGGCCGGGCTGTACAAGAAAATGAACACAAGCACAGCGTAGCCTGACTCTTTCGATCCTGTGATGCGATTACGGGCTTGCGCGACAGTCCATCCTGTATACACTGCAAGCAAGCAAGCTGCACATAAGAGGTACATCCTCCTTCTGGGAAATCTCGGAGTGACACTGGCCATAAGTAGACTGACCAAGAAGCCCCAACTATCCTTACCAACGTTGTACCGTACCTGTTGGTAGCTATCTGTGATGCCAATCTTTTCCGCAATAGGAACGAAGTACTGAGAAATAAGGTTGTTTCCACTGAACTGAACAAACAAGCCCAGTGCGGCGGCGACAAGGGCGCGGTGACGCATGCCTTTGGTTTGGAAGAGCTCTCCCCAGCCGCGGGCACGTGACTCGTTTTCAATGTTGAGCGCGGCTTGGATCTCGGCAAGTTCGACATGCGGGAGTTCGGCGGCAGCGTCACCCTCAGCATGGTATTTGATTAGGATCTGGAGGGCTTCCTCGCTACGGTCTTTGGAAACGAGCCACTGACGATGATCAGTGAGGTTTGAAGCGTTCGTTCTGTTTGTGTCTTACGCGAGGGCTTTCAGGAACGGTGAACGCGAATCCGATCTGGATCAGAGACGGCAGTGCTTGAAGAATGGAGGGAAGGCGCCAGCTCCAGTCGCTCTGGATGAGACGCGTCTGGACAACAATGCCAGCCCCGAGCACGGCACCGACTCCGAAGAAGGCATTGAACATACTACCAAGGAAGGCACGCTCCTTCGGATGACCAAGCTCACCAAGTAGCGCGGCTCCAGCAATGATAGCATAGACAATGCCGTGACCAAGGAAAATGCGAGAGAAAACAAACATGGCCACTGTCTAAAGTTAGTCGACCTTTCACAAGAGCAGAGATGTACTCACAGTTTCGAGAGAGCCCTTGCATGATAGCACCAATCATCATAATCACCGAGCCAAAAACAATAGACTTCCTACGGCCGAAGCGATCCGATACCAAGGACACAAAAGGAATCGAAGTGATAGCCCCGAGGTTGTAGCAGGCGACCAGCAGACCCAGCTGTCCGCCCTTTGGGTAGTTGAAGAACTCTTTCCAGTACGTGAGCGCTTGCATGCCGTTCATCATTGAGGAGTCAAAGCCGGAAGTCGATTCTATAAACAAACAGAATGGTACCAGAAGGAGGTATAGTCGCCGAAGATTGGGTTTGTTCCACCATCGTACGTGATCGTTAGCGACCAAGCGTTCAATGATGCTATCATCGATAGCGGCGACGGATGGTGCCATGACGTTCGACGACGTGGCTTTAGTAAAGTTGGTGATGAGGCTCAAGAGTTTCAACGCCTTCACATACAAGGTGTATCAGTCTGATATACCCATGGCGCGGCAATTCAGTCGGCCGTTGAGTCGGTAAGGCATATCCCGACAACTACGATGCCGTTGCCCAGGCTGGGCATTGAGGGGTCTGGTGATCCTAGGGTTGAGTACCGATCAGGGTCGTGACACCGTCCCTCGTATGAATCCATGAATCATTGATCTTTGGTCATAGAAACCCGAGTCATGGCCGAGTAACTCAAATCGCGACAGCGCCTTCTTGAAATTTCTCGCAGTACAGCAACCCTTCAGAAGCTGGTTGCAAGTACAGACTTCTCAAAATTCTCCTCCCTTACTGTAGCACAGCAGGTGTTGTACTCGAGTGGTGATCTTCCCCGCTGCCCGAACTCATAGGGTAACCCTATTTAGCCGCGGACCGCATCGAGTTCAGAAAGGATCCACGTCTGGAGGCCTTATTTCAAGAAAGATGGGGCAATCCTGTCTGTTGGATATTTGCGGGGAAGTGGTTTTGCGGAGAGAATGGTCTACTTATCCGCAGTCAGACCACAAGCCTGATGTCGGACCAATGAGTATAGAATCACAATCGACCGAGCGGTCTTTGCATACCATGTTTGAGTACTAGACTCGTGCTAGTTGCGAAAAGCGGGCTTTGTTGTCGGTTTCTGCTATATGTCGCGTGGTGACTTTCGGTACGCGTCCCATAGCGCAGCTGGCGTTCGTCTCTGCTCCACCGCCTGTAGATCTAATAGCATGCTTGCAGCCTTAGCAACAAATAGCACAACGAAGGATGTGATAGCCTCGGCACAATCGTTTATCCACAGTGCTCCTCTAGAAGCACCTCCAGACGGCCACAGATTCCTACAATTGATGAAGATAGGCCAGTTGTCCAGCTCCCAAAACACCCCGAAGAGCTGCAAACCTATCCACCAGTCTCCCAAAATGCGTTTTGCGATCCGTTGCCGAGAAGAGAGAGCAGTGTCACTTTGTGCTGTGATTATGCCGTTCAGGTTCCAGAAGAACAATGGTTTGCTGATGTCGCTCGGATCAGTCCATTCCTCTACAATCACTTCTTCGGCCCATTCCTCTGGTTGTGACTTTATCCGGTTATTTTCTTCTGTGTCAACGTAGTGCTCAGAGCGACCCCAGTTGTGCCTCGCAAATCGAGGCACTTCAATCACTAACCCACTGCGCACCAGCTGACCAGTGTTAGTATCAATTTCGCCGCCTGCCAGTGCGCTCATGCGTTTGGTGATGCCATTGAGCTCAACGAAGATAGCACCTTTGACAAGGCGGAGGTATTCCGTGTGCGTGGCATGGAAATGCAATCCAGACGTCCAAGCTGAGTATCGGGGCAGAGAGATGGTGGTTTTTAGAGGCGGTGCATCAAATGTAGGAGGTGAGACGGGGATGTGGTAGGCGACTGCTTCAGGTCCTGAGCGTAGTAATGCACGTGTACCTGTAGGTAAAGGGCTCAGAGCCCGAGGCTCAGGCATGATGGCTTTTGTCTGTGCCATTGAGATTAACGAGAAGCCGTGCTAGCATACGAAAAGTGTAATTCCGTTGTCTAAAGTGTAATGGGAGCGACATATATTCCTTTCGACATCTATCATGCATGATTAGTACTGTACGCCTCACCGCTGAGAAATCAACGGAAGATGACCGCGATCTAGCTTACGATACATTTCTGACGCTGCTAGATGCAGTGAGCTCTGGGCCAGCTAGGCTCGTGATTACGCATGATTAGGGATGTGAGCGTTGCCAAATGCAGAGACCGTTTGTCCTGGACGTACGTGGACCTACCTGTGGCGTGTTTGGGGAATGACGTCACCGCATCACGGTTCACGTTGTAGATGTTTTGACTTCGCGCATATGCTTTTACATAGCGAGACTCAGCTAATCGCACAATCGAGTCAGCTGCTAGTTCTTACAATGTTTACAAGTTCCAGCGCAGAAAGAAAGCGTGGCTGTAAACTATGCAGGATGGTGTACAGTTGAAGCACGCCGGACGAGCACAGAACGGTATTTTCAACAGAAAAAACCTTACATAGAATGTGGATAAGAGAGACAAATGCTGAATCTATAAGCCTAGCAGGTATCTTTGCAAACCAGTTTTACCTTCACCTGAATACCTCAATGTCCGGTGAGCGCCTTGTTTGATCACAATCTCTTTTGCAGCTCATCGTTTGTTTACTGCCTAACCTCACAACACCCCGTATCTTTCAGCCAGCTCTTCTCACTTCCTTTCTATGCTCTTTATCTTGGTTCTCTCCGCTCATCAGCAACCCTGAAAGCCTCTCATCTTGCGTTGTAGCCATGCTCGAGCTAGCCATCGCAGAGGCGTACCGTCCACGCGTAGCGAGAAGCGTACCCAAGAGCACACCATCAAAGTCCCCATCGTTTGCAACAAATCCCAGCGCCAGGCCTTCAGTCTTCTCTCTACGATCGCGACCTACTTCGTCCATCTTCAGCAGCTCGAGCGCTTACTCTCAGCCTCGATCATTCAAAAGTATCTTATCCTGGCGTAAAAGACCTAACCTAGTGCTCAGCTCAACAACAGAAGTGCCGGAAAGTACAGGCCGCAGCACTTCTGTGTATAACTCTACGACCGAAGTACCGAAAGTCCACACCTCCGCTGAACCTCTACTCACCTCTGCAAGTCTACCTCAATTGCCACCTACCGTCCCTCTACCACCACAAGAAGAACTCGAAGACTTCGACCTAGCATTACAGGCAGCCATCGACCGTCTCCAAACCTCTCCTCTTCTCAATATCCACGACCAAACATCAACGACGCTCTCCCATCTCGCACACATAGCTGACATCGTCTCCTGCATAGCGACTAGCTGGCCAGAGTTCTGGACTGTGCTCGTACACGCTGCCAAGCTCCTCTGTACTGCAAAAGTGGACATGAGTGTAGGTGTGAAGTACTGCCTGATTGGGGCGCTGGAGCGGGTCGCTAGACGGTGGAACGAGGAGCAAGAAAGAGGAGGCTGGAGCAAAAGTACAGCGGAACTCGCCCACATAGTTGGAGGCGCATTCGATGAAATACTTCAACAGAAAAAGGCTGTGAGTGAGCAGTTGAGCAAGGTGTTTGAAACGTGGTTGGAAGGCCACTATGAAGGGCTGCAGCGAGTAGACTCCGGTGTGCCGGCATCGCGCAACTTGCGCATCCTCACACACGCTCCTTCCTCAGCTGTCTTCACCATGCTATCGCACGCCCTCTCCACCCTCCCCAATGTTAGTATCGCAATCTCTGTCCTCCTCACCCCAGACAGCACCTCACCCTCAGAGCTCTTTCCATTCTCACCGTCAGCGCCTCGAGTACACACCACCGTCTTCCCTGCCCAAGCAGTCGGAACTGCATGTCAAGACGTCGACGTCCTGCTCTTACATGCAGAAGCCATCGACTCCCAAGGTAACGTTCAGAGCATGACAGGTGCGATGGGCGCTGCTGCATGTGTCAAGACTCTTTCTCCCCACGCGAGGATCATTGTTTTGAGTGAGGCGGACAGAATTATTGCCAACGTTGAACAGAGAGGAAAGAATGTCCAGGCGCAGATTGTGTTCGGTGTCAATCCTGAGGATGGAGCTGCTAACGTGAGCGCGAAATTGTTGGAATGGGTTCCAGCACGATTTCTGGATATGTATCTAATGGAGACAGGCGTGCTAGGACTGACTGAGATAACAAGGTTGGGAGCAGAGGCTGATCAGCGGGAGCGTTACATCTTTGGCGAGTGAGTGCCAGCGAAAGGTTATGAGTGCAGATCTGACATGAGTTGGTTGGCTTCTTAAGCTCGTCAGTACGCCCTGTATGTTCGACCATCGGCTTATTCGTGGGACCTTGGACGGAGAAAAGTGGTGACTCTTGGCAAAATATCATTTGGATATCCCTGGCAACGCCGTCCTTGGGGCGTCTGAGCAAAGCTCATGGACTGCCGCAAAACTGACCGCTAAACTCATGCTGTTCTTACAATGCTTTGTTTTCCTCGTGACCCGTACGAGTTCCCCCAGTTTTCGCCGCCCAACCTCTTTCAATTGCAGTAGACAGCTCTGTGCCGGTCGTCTAGATGAGGTGCTTGCTCCTGAAGTAGGCCCTGAGGTAGACAACCTGCCATGCGCCCAAGCCAACCAACATGCCCATCGTCCCGAATGCAAACCACTTGACGCGCTCGTTCGTGCTCTCGTTCGTATCTCTCAGTTTCTGCTCGCGTACCCTCAGGTAATCCATCTCGGTGACAATCTCGCCAACAACCTCTTCAATGCGCCTAAGCTCTGCTTCCACGGGCTTCAACTTCTCTCCAGCCTGGATGGCGTTCCAGTCCTTTGCGTCAGCACCGATATCGATGTCGAGCTCGACGTGGCGTGGGCCGGTGCCCTTTTGTGGGCCGGTGAGCACGTTCTCGAAACAAACGTCGAAGGCCGAGTCGGCGTGCGAGGTGAAGGCATAACGGTTCTCGCCAACCACATCCTTGGGGCGGTGGTAATCGTTGCCCATCGCGTCGCGAATCTGGCTTGAGTTAGCATTGTGTCGTATCAATTGCACGCCACAATGTGCTGTATAGCAGAAATTGAAATACATACATGCATGTCGACTTTCTGGCCATCACCCCTGTATCCGTCCAGAATCGCTGTGACGACCACAAGCTGTTCCTTTGCAACAAAGTTGCGGACGCATCGCTCGTACTTTGCGGCGTCGTGTGCGGAGACGGGATGGAGATCGAATTTGAGGGCCGCCGTGAGGGGCGCAATGACCGCAAGGAGAACGGCGATGGCGCGCATTATCCTGTCCATGGGGGTTGTGTGCACGCCGAAGAGTATGCGGAACAGCGTGTGGTGTTGATACAGATACAGATACAGATGTCCCAGAACGGTCGGCATGTCCCGTCGTGAGGACAGGTGTTTTGAGCTAGCCCTCGATTAGGCAAGGTGTTTAGGACCCTCGACGTGACTGCCCTCCCTTCTTCACACGTGCCTTCTTTTCTCCACACTTCAAACTTCGCCTTTGCTGCAGCTCCTCCATATTGATATCAAAACTATGGAGCTGACAGGCACTCATCTGCTAGCGAAAATAATACAAGTTATAGATTTACGGCTAACTACACAGTGCACGAGAATGCACAAACGCCAGTAAATGCTAACGCTCGCTAGGAAACTGCAAAGGATGTCGAAACGCCGTTCCTGGCCTTCACCAAGCGGTGGTGCCCCCATCGATCTTCATATCGTGTCCAGTCATGTAGCTGCTGGCTTTGCTCAGCATGAATAGCGCCACAGCTTTGTATTCCTCCGGCGTGCTGATCCTCCCAAGCATATTGTTATCTTCCCATTCAGACCGAATCGCCTCGCCTCTTCTGAAGTTCTCTTCTACCATGGGCGTCACGATGTGACCTGGACTGAGCGAGTTGACTCGAATTCCACCAGATCCATCTTTCCTTTTCCTGCCGAACTCCATGGCTAGGCTGCGCGCCAACTGAACTACTGCAGCTTTAGAGGAGTTGTACACTGGAGCGTCCAACCCTTTGTTTGCGATTGATCCACTCATGGAAGCCACCAAACACAACGAACCTTCAATCTTGTACTTGAGCATCTCACGGGCGCATGCTTGTGCTGTGAGGAAGACCCCAGTATAATTGACTGCGAGCATCTTCGCGATATCCTTGGACTGGTAGTCAATTGCCTTGGTCACCTGTTGGACTCCTGCAGCTGTGACTTTGTTAACTTTCACATTTCAGACATTTGAGTGCCTCCACCAACCTGCAACCAGTCCATCCAGTCGCTGCTTCTCAGCTGCAATATCGGCAATCGTCGCCCCCAACACCTCGGCATTGGTAACATCAGCTTGATGGTACTCTAGTCTACCTTCAAACTCCTCTTTCGCGCGGCTCTTTGCTTCCTCGAATTCGTTCGTTGGCTCCGGGGACCTATCGAGCACGTGCACGATGCCGCCAGCCTCAACGAGTCCCTCGGCAATGGAGAACCCAAGGCCCTGGCCGCCTCCAGTGACAACGAAGACCTTACCACCGATGTCAAAGTGGCTGTGCTTTCTATCGCCTACGTTCTCTCGCCTCTCGTACGGCGTCTGTTTGTATGTGACGTCTCGATGCGTTGCTAGTCCTCGTTGTAGAAGGGTTGTGGGAGGCTGGAATCGCGAAAGTCTCGAGCTTCTGCAGGCAACGTGACGCAACGTCGTCGCCGACAGCAAGGATGCCATTATAAACTGTTCGCAGCGATGTTATGTTTCTGTGAATGTCGAAAAGGGTACACGAGTGGTAACGAGCAAGAAATCAAGGAGTGTGCTAGATATCGTTACATCATGGCGGTACTGGCTAACAATTAAGAAAGCTGGGAGGCAACGTGATGTGACTTGAAGGCGGCCAGTAAGCCCACTCATTCTCTATCGTTTCTTTCGCAACACAAAAGAAAATCATCGTGACATTGGCGGGCTTGCAACATTTCGATTCGCTCCACTACCTGCCACCAACAACGATCGCTGCAGATCCTTGCCAGACACAACGGCTTCCAAGCAAGGACCTGTCACGCGGTTCTTGGAGCGCCAAACCACGGAAGAGTGATGCCGTCTCGCTTACGCAAATCTTGGGTTATCAAGAAGGCAGGTGTTGTTATGATTCGACTGGGCACGGCTCGAGACTCCGGGGACCAAACTCACGGAGCCTGACCCCACGAGGCCGCGTCTTTTGTGGGTCGCCTTATAAGCCATCGACGCCAACTTGCGGTCATCGTGAGTTTCCGCATGCGTAAATTCATCGCAAGTCTTGCAAAGATGGGATTTCATAACTTGACAAGATGATAAGGCATAGATTCCCAACGGCGCGATTCAGAAGGCTAACGAATTCAGCGTAAGATTTATGTCACTGTAATACCTGTACGACAAAATAATGATAATGCGCACAATGTCGTCTGCATTCAGTCAGCTTGCACGCTCTCCTACACGACCCATGCATCATCGTGCGCTTGTACATGACCGTTGCTCTAACATAATTCTTTCAGAAGTACCTTTCCAGAAACAGCACGAGCAATCCCAGCAAAGGTAGACCGATGTCGCGACAGGTTGCTGAAACAACAAATTTGCAGAGGATTCGACAAGATGGTGCACCGCTCATGAATACAGATATACTATCTACACAGGTAGCTTTCATACTCTCATTCTTTTCACCGATTCTGTTATTGCAACTCGTCTTCACTCCTACCTCGACCCGCAGGCTATATTTTCAGACGACCATGCTGGGACACAGCCTTCTAGAAATCAACATTGCAGTTCTTCTCAAAGAACAAAAACTTACACCGAGTCGACTTCCCTTCCAGGATCGTGCTGTTGATAAGCTCCCTGGGTTTCTAGACAACCATACTGCAAGTTCAAGATTGAATGAGATCCAAAACCACAACGTCGCGACCCAGCTAGCTCTCCAGCACTATTCCTACAATAACGATTTAACACATGCAAGCTATCGACTCCAACCGGCTCCAGACTGACACGTGCAGACTATATAAGCAGTTCACCAATACCCTCAACCCACCGACGCCTGGAATCTGAAATCATCTACAGAAACACACCCACCCAGCGCTGGTAGCTCAGTACACAAACCTCACCTGTATCACACAAAACCTCAACTGACTTTCTCCCACATACCATCTGACTAACTATTCACACCAACCCCCAATCCCCAACCCCAACTCACCTCACCTAACCCACCCCACCCGTCTCCAGCATCCGCATTCCCCACCTAGCCGTCCAACCAACCAACCAACCTCCCTCCCTCCCTCCCCTTTATACAGTCGTGCTCGCCCCCCTTCCTCCTTACATTGATCTATTCCGCAATGACGTCGTCCAAGCCTCCAACGCTCGCCCGTAGATGCAAGTTGATTGGATGCATTGAAACCCCCTTGGTTTCAGGCTTTCTGCCGTCGACGCATTCGGAAAGAATGCGGTAGGTTCATCTGACGGGGACGCGAGTGCGGAGTTGGTCTAGTTGGTTAGGTTCGCTGGTGATAGTTTTGATTAATAGCATTTCCATCCATAACGAAGTGGAAGTTGCCTTCTTCGATAGCTTGCAAGTTAGAAGAGAAAGTAGGGCCAGCAGTTGGTTTTAGAAGTTGTAGTATTCATTCTAGATGCTCAAAGTACAAGGTCAAAAGGGTAGTGTCCGTTTATCCGCTCAGATACGTCGCTATCAAGTAGCCCGAGAGAGTAATGCTATAACATGGGTAATACAACGAGTTGCTCGTGACCCATCCAACGTAGTTTGCAGGTGGGTTTACTTTATCAAAGCCACAGACCGCACAGCAGTCCGCTGGCGTCGGAAGACAGCCGGAACGCCAGAACGCAGGATCGAAAACGGATTAGGGGAATCGAACAGGTAGCTTAGTAAAGCAGTCGTCTGTAGTGTAACGGGTATGGCGTAGGGTGATCGTAAAGGGCCGTTTTCCCCGTTTCTAGCGACGGCGCACGCAGAAGAAGATACCAGTGCGTCCGAGGAACCACAGACATCCCATAAAGCGAACCAAGGCCAGACCAGCAGTTGCCCAAAGAAGGGCCTGGAAGAAATGGGCGGTTCGGCTTGTAGCAGAGGACTAGATGTTGTTAGCATTGATAAAGTAAAAGCGCAATGCTCCAGGATATTCAGACTTACCGAGAAACCGAAACGGTCAAAGCTGTCCTGGGTAACAACGACGGCAAGCAAAACGTTGGACCCAATCCAAAGGGTACACAGATGAGTACGGAAAGCCTTGTAAGAGTCCTCAAGAGTCTTCTCGTTGCCCTCAACAGGAGGAACGTAAGGAGCCAGCGCACGCTTGACGGTAGCCTCGAACTGAGAATCAATGTCGGCTTGAGGCAAGTCTGGTTCTTCAATGACCGTAGTTTTTCCGTCAGCACCCTTTTCTGTCTTCGCAGACGGCAAAGCTTCAGCCTTGTCGGAACCCTTTGTACCCCAAGAAACGTCGTGCCAGTTGGAGAAGGCGTAAACGTTGAGAATGTTGACGTAGGACGACATAATGAGCAGGTACTGGGGGAACGAGGTGAACATGTGCCACGGATCCATGTACAGGAACGACGCAACGTAGTAGAGACCGAACGTAGCCGCAAGCGCAATGATAATGATACCGACACCACTCGATGAGAAGAAGGAGTCGACGAATGCGGATGGCGAAGTCGTGTCGAGTTTCTGCGAAGTCGGGTTTGTAAACGCCTGGACAACGAGGTAGACGGACAAGATGACGATGTAAAACTGGATCAGGCCGAAAATAGCGAACGAGATCAGATAGGACCAGACGGAACCCTTGGGACGGTTACCAAAGGCAAGAATGAACTGGAGACCGAGGAAGGCCAGGTAAACATATTGCACGATGGTGTTAAAGATGGGGGTGACTTTGTTTCCGAAGGGCCAGGCATTCCTTGTCTCGGTAGGCGTACCTACAAGATCCATGATGACCGCGGTAGTAAGCCAGAAGGAAGCCATGGAGAACCAAGAGAGGATTGTGTTAGCAGTGGTGTAGAGCATCTGGATGTGGAGGAAGAACATGCGGACGAGGTTGTGGCCGGACTTGTACATGCGGCCGAAGTGAAGAAGCGAGTAGATACCAGCAGCGAAGGAACCGTTGAGCCAACGACGACGCTGACCAATGAACTCGGCAACGCCTTCAGGCACATCGGTTTCACCCTTGGAGGCCTTCACGTAGGTAAGATGCCACTTGGAGCCAGCCTTGGCGACCAACTCGAAGCAGAGAATACGATCCTCGGCCAAGAACATGTTCTTCTTGAAAATGTTCATGCCCTCAATACCCTTCTTGCCGAGAATCTTGGCCAGCGTGTGGTCTCCGTGGAAGTATTGCTCCAGAGGACGGCCCATAATCGCACGATAACGATAGGCGGAGAAGGCACCAGGCAAGACAGACACGTATCCGAAAGACGATTCCAGCGGCTTGTCGAGAATGTTACTGATCTTGTACTCGAAGTTCTGGGACGCAACGAGCGGGTTGAGCAGGTTCTTCCAGCCCGCGCCCAGCATAGCGTGGATTTCACCGCAGGCACCGCCAAGGTCCTTGTCATTGTAGAAAGCCTCCCAGAGAGCGAGCAGGGACTTGGGGCCGGGCTTGGTACCGGCGTCGAGCAGGATGCAGACTTCAGGGTTGAGAATGCGGCCAATGGCGGTGAAGAGCCATCTGTGGGAGTTGATCTTCTTGGTGTTCTTCTGCTTCAGGCAGAACATCATCTGGACGGGAGGAAGCGTGCTAGCGCTGTCGTCGTGGGGACGGATGAGCTGCTGGTTGGGCGTAACGGACAGCTGAGTGGTGTACTCGAACTGGGCCATGTCAGAAATGGTGCAGCTTCGCATTGTGCTGGCAACTTACGATGTGAGCAACGGTCTCGTTGCCGTCAATGTCCTTCTTCATGACACCGTCCTGGTAGATACCGATGGTAGCGAGCAGATCGAGCGTGCCCTTGTCGCAGGGGTCGATACCGTCGAAAACCAAGCAGACGACGATCTTCTGCCAGGCTGGGCCACCCTTGTTCCAGAACTCGGACTTCTTCAGGTTGACAATGTCGCGGATGTTCTGCATGACACCGTGCAGCGTACGGGCCGTGAGCACCTTGTCTTCGTTGTAGTACGTGACAGCGATGAGCAGCTCTGTGTGACGGTTGTACATGGCCGGGCGCAGATTGTAGCCGTTCTTCAGGGTGAAGTCGTTGGGGTCACATGTCGCGGCCGTGTCTGGCAGCTGTCAGCGTTGCGTCGTCGAAACACGCGGTTTTCATCACGTACAGCGCATGTGTGTAAACTCCTCACTGCCGCTCTCGAGGTCGTTGCGGTACTTTGCCTGGATGGCGTTCTGGATGGCAGAGGGGACGGGGTAGTCGGCGCTGAGAACGGAGCCCTGCACGAGCTTGACCTTACGGGTCATGCCACGCTTGAGGCCACCGGCAGCAGCGACGGCACCGCCGGGCTGCTGACGCTGTCGCCAGGCCTCGGTCGAGCTGGTCTCGCTCCGCTGGTAAGGCGAAGCAGCCCTGTGAGGAGCGCCAAAGTCGGCAGCTGGCTCGTAGCCTCCTGTGGCCGAGTAGACATCAGAGCCACCGTGTGCCTCGGTGGGGTACTGTGTCGGGCGGTCGGTCGCATATGTCTCTGTCAAGCTGTAGGTCGAGTGTGGGCGGTTCTCCGGGTGGCCGTAGAAGGGGTCTTGCTGGGTGCCTGCCGCATTCTCGTGCAGGAGAGAGCGACCGACCTCGTCCTCATCGTGCCTGCCGGGGGTGTACTGCAGGTGGGGTTAGCATTCACCGTCGTCTTCATCTGCCACGATGGCTGCCGCGCAAGGGGCAGGCGGGCAGGCAGGCAGGCAGGCAGGCGCAGACACGCACTTCGTTGTTGTGGGCATCCCCGTAGTTTTGCGCGTTGTACGCCATGACGTGCAGCGGTCGAGGGGCTAGCACTACGTAGGGCGAGGGTCCAACGGACTGTCTGGCGTTGTGCTGATGAGTGCAAATGGAAAACGAGGGAAACAGCGCACAGCTGGGGTGATAAAGGGCAGGAGTGTCTCGCACAGCTTTCAATTCTCCTCAGCTTGACATGAGCGACAGCGCCTCGCGCCGTTTGGGCCTAGCGCAGAACGCTAACCAGCGCCCGGGGGTGTGTGAAACGACACGAGGAATGGGAGCTACCTTGTTTGACAATGCGGGTGGCCCAGTCCTTCATCAGAATGCGAGCGTGCGAGCGTACAGTACCGCCGACCCCGTAACCGCCTTCTTGAAGCAGTCATGATTGTCTTCACCCGCACAAGCAGGCTGGCCTGAGCCTGTCGACCCTCGTGAGTCGTTGTACAGCTTGTCCATGTGCATACACACGACCATCAAGAGGCAAGACCGCTGCGCTAGCACGTCCATTGCAGCCTCTATAATTAGAGACACGCCTGCACACGCCCAGCGCCTTATGCCAGTGCCGTCGCTGACTTGAGCCTGCTGCTCAGCCTCACTACCACCACAAGAGACAAACCCTCGCTCGCTGTGCCCGACGGCGTTGGATCTATTCCCGAACGGCGTTGCTGCATCCGCCACTTCAAGAGGCTCACCGCCGCCAGCGGCTACTTGTCACGGCGCCGCTTGTTGCTTTGCTGTGGGCAGCTGTGCTTTGCTGCGCTTGGATGCACCGTCTTTGCATGCATCGGCGAGCATGCTGGTTGGATTGGCCGCTGCACGTCCCATCATGCTCCATCAAGCTAGACGTCGCCCTGTCAACGTCAGCAAACACTGGCAAGCACAGGTGATATCCCCGCTGCACATCCCTTCAACGCCGTCCAGCACTGCTCTTCCCCATGGACTGGCTTGTATGTCTTTGCAGTCTCACTGTGCATCTGCATCGCACGTTTGGCGGGCTTGATGGCCTCAGCCCTAGCTGTTGGCAACCCCGCCGCACTGCTGCATCGGTATCAAATCTCACTTCTCTCGCCCGGCTTCCAGAAGGGTGTTGCAGGGACCACCCAGAAATTAAGCTCTCCTTTTCTATCGGGTGGGTCCCCGCAGGTCCCTGGATCTAGTGACTCGCCGTTGGGCCACCCGCTTAACCGCCATGGAGAAAGACCCTTTGTCTACCAGCGCAAAGTTAGAATCGGCTCTGAGAGAGTGTCTGGAAGAAGTCAAAGTAGACGTCGAGCGCACGCTATCTCACTGCAGACTCAGCAACGTAGGACGCACATCTTTCGACTCCACGGCGTATGGGTAGCAGATCTGTTGGCGTTTTCGTAAAGGGCCGACAGTCACCAGCGCGCTGGCACGCTGTTCTGTTATGGAGACTCTTGAGGGGCCGAAAACATGAATGAGTAATTGCTTGTTGCCGAAGCATATTGTACATTATTGCATTGCTTGTAATGCTGCCATGGCGGGGATAGCGCCAGATCGTACCTGCCACTGCGTCATCAGCCTCAACAAACAGCCACCGACCCTGGAGACCCTGGAGACCACTGGCAAAATCGCAAGCAGAATATTTCCTATTGTTCGATTGAGGCTACGAGCAGCTCCCTCAACTCCATCTGTATGCCGTGACAGTCGTCAACTGTCCCAAGAGTCGGCGTTCGCTGACAACGTTTCAGGCAAGCTCATCGGTCTTACCACAGCGCCCAGCATAATAGCCGAATTGCCAATTTGAGCTTTCGCATACTGCCGTCATCCGCTCCAAAGCTTCTCAAATGACTCCAGCCGCAGTTCTGACCGCTCTTCCAAAATCAAAAGCAAACACGGAGTTTGACCCTACAGCCGCCACTAAGCCGTCAGAAGAAGCTGCAGCCGCTTATCACGAGGCCACCATACGAGACAACCCAGATTTCGAACATCCAGATCAGATAGAAGCTTCCGGTCCAAGATACAACAAAGGCATCGAAAATCTTGTGATCGTCTGCTGTCATGCCATCTTCCATCCTAACGTTGAAGCTCCTGACTTCCCCACCCACAACCCTCACGACGAAAGCAACTGGCATCTAGCACCTTTCCAGGCCTCTGATCAAACAACCGGTAAGCCTGGTGAGCATGAGACTTTTCTAACGCACATTCAATCCGGCCTCGATATCATGACCACCGGGGCCAATGCTACTTGGAAGGAAGATGTCCCATGGAACCAGGACAGCACGATGCTCATCTTCAGTGGCGGCGCTACGAAGCAAAATCTCACATCCCTAAGCGAGGCCCGCTCTTACTATCATGCAGCACTGGCTCAAGAGCTTTGCCAAGGGCACATCGGTGGTGGTCGTGCTCACCAGCTGTATAGCAAAGGGCGGATACTGCTCGAAGAACGCGCCACCGATTCCCTCCAGAACCTGCTGTTTAGCATCTTGTTGTTTCGCCAAACGATTGGTCGATATCCAAAGAACGTTCGTATCATCACACACGCATTCAAATCGAAAAGATTCCTCGAGCTGCACGCCCCTGCGATCCACTGGCCTAAAGATCGTATCCAGATCCAAGGCATCGATCCGGTCATGTCGAGTGCAGAGATTGAGAGCACACAGCAGGGAGAAGAGAAGTTCGGGTATGCTCCTTGGACACAAGACCCGCTGGGGACAGGTGAAGTGCTCAGTGGGAAGAGGAAGCAGCGTGGATGGAGGGAGGAGCAAGCGAAAGATCTCACAGAGGGACTGGAGAAAAGTGTTCACACACTGATGGTTGGTGAGGCTTCTGAAGATCTGCCTTGGGCGCAGATGCCGAAGAGAGAAGTGAAAAGTACCTCTGGACCACCGCCTCTTCGCTACTAGCTGCAGCGATAGCTTCTACTCTTGTCCTGGTAGTCCACACAGCACGACATCGTCTCCTAGTGGCATCCACTTTACATTCTTCAACCTTGCAACAGGAAGTCTTGCTCCCTTCTCAACTCGCTCATTGGGGCAGACTTGCACACCTCCTTTACCCAGCCAGGTCGGCGCGATCGTGACAATGACCGAATCCACCAGACCAATGTTTCGTGGAGAAAGTAAATCGTTGATAACCGCCCCACCACCCTCAATCATCACACTCTCGATGTGTTCATGCTTGAGCACGTCCAACACATACTCCCACGATATGCGCCCCTCGGTCAAGTTTTGTGGATCCACTACTTTAACCTGTCCTCCTACACTGCCCAGCACCTCCCTTTTCACCGCATCGATGGGAGCCCTTGTGAATACAAAAGGCGCCTTGCCCTTCCCTTCCCGCGCAAGCTTCAAAACTTTACTGTCTGCACTGAACTGCCAGCGTCCGTTCGGATCGATGACAACTGGCCTAGGCTGCCCTTCTAGACCCTCACCTCCGTAGCCACCGACGCCTTCGATCCGGCAGTTCAGAGACGGATTGTCCGCTTCGGCGGTTCCCACGCCTATGAGGATGGCGTCATGTCTCGAGCGCAAGTAATGGGTCATGGCTTTCGACTCTGGACCTGATAGCGCTGTTTGTACGCCAGGCGCGAGAGAGAGCTGGCTGTCCAGGGAGGTCGCAAATGTTAAGGTGACGTGCGGTTTCTTGGACGTCTGACCGGGTCTTGGTATGTAGTCGTTGATTTGGTTCCTTGAGGATTGGGGGAATTGGAGGGCATCTCGTGCTGGAACTGCCATGATGGAGCTTGGTGGATGTAGGCGGGGCAATTCTGATTGGACTGGACTTGCTCAAGATAGATCATGCACAGAATGAATGCTATTGTTGATTTGGAAGTCACTAGTGGCAGGGCGTGCTGGAGTTTCGGCCAAGATGTGTGCAAAAGGTTGCTGCCTACAGTCAGCACTACAAATACACTGTGACAACACAGAATGCACCTTTTATCCTAAATCGACTTTTTCAAGTCACAATCGAGATCTACCCAGAAGGTGACATTGAGCAGTCGACGGACCAGGCATCAAGTGGCGTTGACGCCTAAACCTCGGCGTTCGGCCACGTCAAGCATGGTGGCACGGCTTCAACAGCGAGAACTACCTTTGTATCGCAGGTTAGGTGTTCGACTCGCCTTTGCATACCTCTTAGCAATCTTCATCCTTTATCGACTGCTTCTTCGGTGACTCTGTAGTTGTCCAACTTACCACGGTAGCCTTTGCTGAGCTCCACCCTCTCGAGCTTCACCACGCCGCTTGCCCGCCGCTTGCCCCACCACCCGACTCACTGCGCCCAACGCGCCTTTCGCAATCGCCCTCCTCCCCCACGCGACCTTGAACACATCACCCACCTCTGGGCACTCTTTCGACACAAAACCGCCAAGATGATGAAAATATGGTCCATGGTATGTCAGGCTACCTCGCTGCGCACGCATCCAGCGCCGTGAGCAGGCAAACACAGGCCACTGACAGCTTTACAGAAGAAGAAGCAGGCAGAGGACGATGCCGCAGCTGCAGCGACAAGCAAGAAGAAGAAGGTCACACCCGCCCAGCTGCGTGCACAGAAAGGTACCTCACGCCCTTTCCGCCCCTCCGCACCCTCACGCGCATACTCACAATATCATGTAGATCTCGAAGAGCTCTCCCTCGGCACGACCATGAAGACACACTTCGCCAACCCCGACGACATCC
The DNA here is from genome assembly GCA_004011705.1 of Ascochyta lentis. NCBI lineage: Eukaryota > Fungi > Ascomycota > Dothideomycetes > Pleosporales > Didymellaceae > Ascochyta > Ascochyta lentis. The sequence continues at coordinate 1,953,179 of RZGK01000003.1, forward strand.
TCAATTTCACACTCACCATCGACCCTGACGAGGGCATGTACAAAGGCGGGCGCTTCAACTTCAGCTTCGCGATCAACCAGAACTTCCCGCACGACCCACCGAAAGTAAAGTGCACGCAGAAGATCTACCACCCAAACATCGACCTCGAGGGCAACGTGTGTCTCAACATCCTGAGGGAGGACTGGAAGCCGGTGCTGAACTTGAACGCGGTGGTCGTTGGACTGCAGTTCCTGTTTCTGGAGCCAAATGCGAGCGACCCGCTCAACAAGGAGGCGGCAGAGGATTTGAAGGTGAACAGGGAAGGATTTAAGAGGAATGTCAGGAGTAGTTTGGGCGGAGGGACAGTAAGGGGACAGACGTTTGACCGAGTGCTCAAGTGAGTGTCTGGTTGAGCTGTCGACCGACACGAGAAAGACACTCATGAGCATGAGAGCAACCAGCAGCGCCGCATTGTGCTCGACAGACATGGCGTTGGCATATTTCCACAAGCGCTGATATGCGCTGTAGGAAGGGAAAAGGGACGTTGATGGACAGTATATATCTTGACTTTAGAGCGAGCATCCGAAGGTCGGCGTCATTTCGAGCGCGGCGTTTACATACAGGTTGCTTTGCGACAATGGACGAATTACATGGCAGCACACGCCCTTTGCGCCTGTGCAGTGTGAAGACGTTTTGTGACTTGTAACACGTGTTTTGGGACCAGGCAGTACGTTGGCAGGAGCAGCGCTGATCTGATACTATTCAAGGGTGTTCGGAGGTGGCCGATGGATGCATCTTGGACTATCGTGGTCTGCTACTGCTCAAGTGGCAGGACAGGGCTGCAAGAATGCACTTCTTCATCGTTTCACCACAACGCGTCGTGTGTACCAAACCACCGAACGCTGAGCAATCTCTGATGTACATCACGTCCAGCTGAATGCTTCTGACACAAGCAATTGACAGCTTCAGAAAGTAGTTTGGTCCTCTCGTGCCATAAGCCATGTTCCAGCCATCCCAATATGTGCACGTCCGTGCTTTATGACGCAACTGGGGAAAAAATCTGGCGGTTTGTCGATCGTGTGTGGATGCCTGACGTCGTTCACGATGTGAAGGCAGTTTGAGGCTCAAGGGAAGCTCATGAAGATGTGGTGAAGAAGGCGCCAATCAGCCAGCACGCGTTCTGACACTCGACAATCGCCCATGCGCAAGTCAGGCATGTGTGACTGTGATGGGCGGCCCAGTTTTCTAGGGCGTGCGGCCATCTGATTGGCGTCGGGGAGGAATCTGCGTCTCCGATTGCCAGCTCCAGGCCCGGTGTCGGCTGGAGCTTGGACAAAAAATCGACTCCACACAGCCAGACGTCTCCCATAAAGACTCGATAATCCCCCAGACGTCTCCCATCAAGACACCCTCACACACTCTTCGCACATTCACAATGGCCTCAAGACAAGCTCCCCGTGCTCTCCGCAACGCCGCCAGGCAGTTGGCTGCCGCTCCTGCCCAGAAGCGCACCTTTGTCTCGGCCATCACCGCTGCCTCCCGCACAGCGGCCCCCAAGGCTGCTGTCTCCACCCAGTTCCAGCAGACCCGTGGCATCAAGACCATTGACTTCGCTGGCACCAAGGAGACCGTATACGGTAAGTTTTTAAGCCATTGAGATGGCTGGAATGAGCGCTAACAAAAACAAATAGAGCGCGCCGACTGGCCCAAGGAGAAGCTTCTTGTGAGTAATCCCTGTCTCAACGGCATCAGTTCCATCTCAATGGCATCATGTGCTAACAATTGAGCAGGAGTACTTCAAGAACGACACCCTCGCCCTCATCGGCTACGGTTCCCAGGGTCACGGCCAGGGTCTCAACCTCCGTGACAACGGCCTCAACGTCATCGTTGGTGTACGAAAGAACGGCGCCTCGTGGAAGGAGGCCGAGCAGGATGGCTGGGTCCCCGGCAAGAACCTGTTCGACATCGACGAGGCCATTGGCAAGTCCACCATTGTCATGAACCTCCTCTCCGACGCCGCCCAGTCCGAGACATGGCCCCAGATCAAGCCCCAGCTTGCTGGCAAGGTAAGAATTCATACATATCTCTTGGTGATGGCATACTGACGACTAACAGACCCTCTACTTCTCCCACGGCTTCTCCCCCGTCTTCAAGGACCTCACCAAGGTCGAAGTCCCCACCGACATCGACGTCATCCTTGTCGCTCCCAAGGGTTCCGGCCGCACCGTCCGCACTCTCTTCCGTGAGGGCCGTGGTATCAACTCCTCCATCGCCGTCTACCAGGACGTTACCGGCAAGGCCGAGGAGAAGGCCATCGCCCTCGGTGTTGCCGTCGGCTCCGGCTACCTCTACAAGACCACTTTCGAGAAGGAGGTCTACTCCGACCTGTACGGCGAGCGTGGTTGCCTGATGGGCGGAATCCACGGCATGTTCCTCGCCCAGTACGAGGTTCTCCGCGAGCGCGGTCACTCTCCCTCTGAGGCCTTCAACGAGACCGTCGAGGAGGCTACCCAGTCGCTGTACCCCTTGATTGGCAACTACGGCATGGACTACATGTACAACGCCTGCTCCACAACCGCCCGCCGTGGTGCTCTCGACTGGCAGAAGCGCTTCAAGGACGCACTGAAGCCCGTCTTCAACGACCTCTACACATCCGTCGCTGACGGCACCGAGACCAAGAGGTCGCTCGAGTACAACTCGCAGCCCGACTACCGCGAGAAGTACGCCGCCGAGCTCAAGGAGATTGACGACCTTGAGATCTGGCGCGCCGGCAAGGCTGTCCGCGGTCTGCGCCCTGAGAACAAGTAAATGTTCCACGGCGATGTGACGGCGTGATGGTGTGTAGATATATTGTCTTGTTATCGGATCTTGGATTGCGCTTTGTCCGCGCTTCTTCTTCGGCGCAGGGTTTTGGTCTACAAAAGGGAACGGAAGGGGAAATTGTGGAAAAGCTAAATGATACCTTACTTTCTTGACAAACAGTTGTCCTTCGACTCTTGATGATGCTCGATTACAGTGATTGACTTATCGTTAACTACAACCAAGTACCCACCATCTACTCCACGTCCCCATTGTCATCTCAAGCCCGACTATCTCCCCAACCTACAAACTCACAACATTGCATCTATAGCACACCAAGTAGCTACCCTCCATCCCATTTTGTATCTCCTCCCACTTTTCCCTCCTACACCATCTACCCACTCCCCAGCTACATCTAGTTTTTAATCCAGGATATTCATTCTCTATGTAGTAGAAATTTTTACTTTCTACTAATTCCGCTCTGCAATGTGTGTCTGTGCTGTACTGTTGAGTTTATCTTGCCTAGCTTGTTGTGTTTTATCTTGTTGTATTTTTTCTGGTCTTGTCTTGTCTTGTCTCATATCATCTTATCTGATCTTATCTCAGCATATTTTGTAGATCGAGCTATCAGATCATCGTCAGCGATCATCAACCAGCATCTTCGTTTGGGACAAGGTAGAAACCAAGAGGTGTCGTGGTGTAGGAAGTAGATGGAAGTAAGTTTAGTTTGTATCTTTAGTGTAGGGAGAGAAGATGGAGCGAGGAGATAATGGGAAGAGGGGATGTTGAGGAAGGGAGAGTAGAGGAATGGTAGATAGAAGGTGTAAGGTACAAGATGCGTAGTACGAGGTAGGAGTTTAGAGGGGGAGATACTATGTACTGGTTTGTAGAACAAGTTGACAGGTATTAGTAATGCAGCTTAGAGTCTGTGCTTGGGATGTAATTACAGGGTTAGTAGGTAGAGAGTAAATAATAGATAGGTTGTAGACTCAAAGCGGAGGTAATTCCTTGATAGGAGTGTTTTGGTTGTTTGCTGGAGCAGAGAAGGTGTTGGTTTTATACCTTTTGTTCAAGAATGTGCAACGCTTTCTCTTAGTGACTAAGCTGTGTTTGTTGAATCGTAATGGAGTGAATAGGGCTTGTGGGTGGTCCTGCATATCAGTAGGTGTGTGCAAGTTGATCAGTAGTAGATTCTTAGGGTGTGGTACGGTGTAGTGAGTGAGTGGTTGCATGCTGTGGTATTTGCTATCTATGAGGCCCTGGTGGCATCCATCCTTTCGTTCGTGATGCATCGACGCTTGTATGCGAACATTGCTGTCTCAGCTTGCAGGGCTGTGGCCTTGATGACGTTGAAGTCATCTCTAGGAGTATAGAGCGTAAGTGTACGTTGCTGATCACTGTAGCTTTGGTCCTCCGCTGTTGTCTTAGACTGCGCGTTCGCCTAGCAGCCTTACGAGCCTGTGCTGACCTTCCTCCTCTAGACAGCGCATCATATAGCTATCTTCGTTGTGCCACAAGACCTTGGAATCCAACGCACGAATCATCTCCTCAGTTTCCTTGGCCTCTTCGTCGCTTTCGTTCTCGGTCGCATTCTTGATCTCGATACCATCCTCGCCCTCCATCCACATATCAAATTCGTCGTCCTCATCGCCATTCACCCGCTTTCTGATCTTGACCTCGAGAATCTCCGTCTCCTTCGCCAAGTCCCTGAGCAGACGAGATCGCAGTACGTACAGGCCCCCGAGCTGCAAGGTCCCTTGAACGAATTCCAACTATGCCAGTTAGCGAAAACTGTACTCACGACAAGCACCATTTCCTCGCCATTACCTCGTTCAACTCGCGGCTATTGATATCCTCCATCAGCCTTTCAAAGCCTTCGGGGCAACCTTCCCTAAAAATGACAGTGTTTATCACATTGCCCCGGATATGGTTGCTTCTCGATTCGTTGTAGTCCATAGAAGAAGCCAGGTAGTTTTGAAAACGCTTGATCTTTTTGTCAACGAGGAAAACAGCGAGTTCTGCGCGCGCCTGGGGTTCTTCCATGGCTGCTAATTGTTAGTATTGTCAAGACAGCAGCTCAAGTGATAGTACCTTCTTCGCGCCTGAGAGTACCTTGTCCGCGACTGAGACTGGCGCGCAACGCCCTACTCCTCCGATGTCCTTCCATGGCGCCTTGCTGTTGTTGTGCGTGTGATGGAGTTTGCGAAAAAAAAAAGTGTGCGAACTAGGAGGGGAGGAACAGAGACGAACAATGTGGGTGCGCAGGTTTTAAGTAAGCAGTGGAAGCTTCCAGTCGTCATCACTGCGACTCACCTTCACCTTCACTTACCGAAAATGGCGCACCTAGTGAGTAACACCACTAGTCCTATTGAGCTCCAGTGCCCTTGGTGATCTTTTTCATAGGCTCAAGAGCGGCAGCACCAAACATATGCAAGAACCAACACTGACTATACAATTTTAAATGCATTGACATGACGTGCAAACCCCAAAACACCACTCATCAAAACACCTCCCCTCCTCCCCCAAACAGTCCCCTAACCAGCAAGCAACTCGGCCTCAAACCCCTCCTTATCCCACCCCACAAGCTCCGCCCTCCTCTTCTTCAACCCAACCAACACCCCCTCTTCCCCCTCTAGACTGACCTAAGCACGTCAGCTTCATCACCCACGTCCCCTACACCAGCAACAAATTGCAGACCAAATGGAGTAAGTCAACCACATACCGCCAACTGCGCCATCTCGCTCGCGCATTTCTGCAGCAGACAAAACCACTTCTTCGCTGCTTCGTCCTGCAGGTTGCCGTGTTCTCTGGAGGCGAGTTTGGTTCGCGCGCGTAGGTAGGTTTTGTATGCTGTTCGCTCGGTTTTGCGGAGGTCGGAGAGTTGGTGTTCTTTCTCTTTGATTTCGGTGGTGAGGGTTTGCAGGGCTGTGTGGAGCTGGGGAGGTGGTCAGTTGGGTGGGGAGGTGGGGGGGAGGTGGGGATGGCTTGCGCTGGAGAGGGAAGGCATGGTAGGAGTAGTTTTGTAGTTAGGAGGTTGTTAGTATGGAGGAGAGGTGGAGGCTAGGGCTTGCGAAGCTGGAGTGGTAGGGTAGTGTGGAGGTTGTCGCGTGAGATCTTTTTTAGTGTAGACTTGTAATTTGTCGCCGTTTGGTGTCGAGGTGAAGGATGCGTTGCGTCGATGCAATGAGTCAGGGAGTGGAGGAAAGACTTGGTGTATACTTAGACCTGCATAGTGAAAGCGATGAATTTGAAGCAGGCTTTTCGGCATCCTTAACTCAGCAGCTAAGGCATCAAGAAAAACCAGTCGCTAAATACACATAAGCTACCAGACATCCAACCGTGCCGATTATTAAAGTTCCTCATTTCTGAAGCCTGATATGGTACATGTCGTTGGAGCGCCGCATCGAGGTCAAATTGACGCAATGCTTCGAGACCCTAGCCTTACAGTGAAGTAGTCATAGATATACATACAGTAAACCCAGCTGGCTTGTCCATCTCTTTGGTACAAAAAAAGAAGAAGCTACTCGTGCGAGCAGTGCTAACACATTAGTTTTGTATACATGGTGGTCCAGTAGACTGGAGATGGAGTGGTCAGGAAGTGTTAAAGTAAGTTGTTCAGACGTTCAATACCGTGCTATTGGCCAATGGGAAACAGACTTTTCATCAGACAATGCGACGTTTTTAATTTCTTTTGATACACAATGCCTGACTTACTAGCATCCATCAAGTTCGAAAATTAATACACACAAAGAAGCAAACCACACCGACTTCTCGACCAAACCACACCACCTACACGGTCAAATTCTGCTTCTCAATAACAATACTCTCAATAGTCCAAGTCTTCCCGCCATCCACAGTCTTCATACCCGACGAAGTAGCGCCTTTCAGCGTCATTGCCTTGTCGAACCCAGCGTCCGCCTCGTTAAGCACAAGCGTGATGTTGTACCAACCTACACACATTAGCCCCTCTCCTCTACGCTCTCGACGAGTCAACTTACTATGCGCATCCAGCGTACCGCAGCCATCAGCATAGCACTCAGTGCCGGAGTAGAAGACCGCGGGCTTCATGTCCTTGGAGTCGCTCTGCTTGGAGATGACGCTACCAGCCATGCTAACGCTCTGGTCGATCATGCCGGTGCTGGTGTTCATCTCGACGACGAAGTCGAGTGAGGTGTTGGACGGGAGCGGGACGTAGTCCTGTTCGCTTTGGCCAGTCGATGTGTACGTGCTGGCTGCGGCGCACCAGTGTTTGTTGTCTGCTGCGCAGCCCCAGACTTCATTGTTGGGGCCCCAGTTTATGAGGGGTTGGACGAAATTCATTTTGAGGACGTCGTCGGTATTGGTCTTCTCTTGCAGGCCGATCCAGAGCGAGAGCCAGCGTTCATCTTCCTTGGTGGTGAGGTAGTCTGTGGGAGGGGCTGGGACGGTGAGCGAGTAGGTTGCTTTGGTGATGTATTGTCCGTTGGTCGTGGGGCCGAGGTAGAAATTGTTGCCGTACTCGTAGTTGGCGTAGCCGTCCGCGGCTGAGCTGACGGCGCTGAGGCCGAGGGTGAGGGCGGTAAGGAGAGTGACGCGTGACATTTTAGAGGATGCGGTTAGTTGATATCGGAGTACGACAAAAGGTGGCGTGAAAAGAATGGCACTGCACAGTAGTAGAATGAAAGATACAAGCGAATGTGGGAAGTACAAAAAGCAGTTGGATACCAGCGTTGGAAGACCTCAAGTGTTTATGAGGATGTTGTACAGAAGAATCACAGAACAAGCTCATCTCGGCGCAGGAGAAGCATTATGGGGAAGAGTGGGGCCACTCATTTGAAACGAAACAGCAGTGGCGAAGATCACGATCTGGCGAATGTCAGTGTGCCCAAGAAATTGAGCAGTGTCGACATAGAGGCTGAAGCGCTTGTAAAACGATAAAGACAGCTCGTAAAGGGTACGTGGACGTGGGGTCATGTTCTGATGCCGTGGTCAGCGTGCACACGATCAGTAAATTTGATGGGAAGAGAACGAGGCGCAACAAGAACAACACCGACAACAACGAAAGAATACGACGCAATATAAATATGGATGTAAAGATCTGATTTTCAACTACTGCTTCTTCTCGCCATGCAATGTACAAACCTGAACAAACTCGAGCAAATTCCAACTCCGAGTCCAGGCAGAGGTATTCGTAAGATTAGAAGAAATAACTGCATCCACCAGCGGGCATATTTATACCCGCAACCGTCAAAAGGAGAACATGCTAACAGGGATGAAGAAGGCCGCTGACGTCATCTTGAAGATGGACCGCGTATGGTGTGAGCAATCTAGCCAACCTGTAGTGTGTGAGAAAAGAAAACTTGATCGACCACCAAATCGCCTCTACTCTCAGACGACCTAGTGCTTTGGACAACAACATACGTGCGGCCCAGCTGACTTCACCTTATCGTCCGAGCCATCCTCGTACTTCTTGAAGTTCTCCATGAACAGGGTGCCCAGCTTCTCAACCTCGCCCTTGAAATCCGCAGTACCGTTCCAGCTCTTCGCAGGGTTGAGCAGCTCGTCAGGAACGTTGGGGCAGGACTTGGGAACAGACAGGTTGAAGGTCTCGTAGGTCTCGTACTCGACCTTTGCGAGCTCGCCTGAGTGGATGGCGTCGAGGATCGCGCGAGTGTACTTGAGCGGGCAACGCTTTCCTCCGGTGGTGGCGCCGGCACCGACCCAGCCGGTGTTGAGGAGCCATGCGTTGGCACCATGTTCTTGGATCTTCTCTGCGAGCATCTTGGCGTAGCGCATGGGGTGGAGGGCAAGGAAGGGCTGGGCGAAGCAAGAGGAGAAGGTGGCCTGGGGCTCGGTGACACCCTGCTCGGTTCCGGCCATCTTGGAGGTGTAACCAGAAATGAAGTGGTACATGGTCTGCTCGGGGTTGAGCTTGGAGATGGGAGGAAGGACACCGCGGGCGTCGCAGGTGAGGAGGATGATGTTCTTGGGGTGGCTGTCCGACTTGCAGGGAATCTTGGTGTTCTCGATGTACTCGATGGGGTAAGCGCAGCGGGTGTTCTCGGTCAGGGTGTCGTCGTCATAGTCGACAACACGAGTGACGGGGTCGAAGACAACGTTCTCGAGGATGGAACCAAACTTGATGGCGTTGAAAATATCGGGCTCCTTCTCGGCGGAGAGACCAATGGTCTTAGCGTAGCAGCCGCCCTCGATGTTGAAGATACCAGTGTCGGACCAGCAGTGCTCGTCGTCGCCAATGAGCGCACGCTTGGGGTCGGCAGACAGGGTGGTCTTGCCAGTGCCAGACAGACCGAAGAAAACGGTGACATCGCCGTTCTTGCCCTCGTTGGCAGACGAGTGGAGGGTGAGGACGTTGTGCTTGACGGGCATCTCGTAGAAGAGGACAGTGAAGATGCCCTTCTTCATCTCTCCTGCGTACTCAGTACCCAGGATGACCATCTCCTTCTCGGCGAAGTTGATGGCGACCGATGTGGCCGAGGTCATACCGCTGGTGTACCTGTTGGCAGGGAAAGCGCCACCGTTGTAGATGACATAATCGGGGTGGAAGTGCTCAAGCTCCTCTCTCGATGGGCGGATCAACATGTTGCGCATGAAGAGAGCGTGGTAAGCGCGGGCGCAGACGACACGGACGCGTATCCTGTAGCGCTCGTCCCATCCTGCGAAACCGTCGACGACGTAAATGCGCTTGCGGGTGTTGAGGTAGTCAATGGCACGCTCACGGTTGATGCGCCAGACCTGTACGTCTTGTTAGCAGGATGCTCGATGCACACGTGATAAATTCCCGAATGAGGGCTAGGCTCGCGTGGCAGAGAAAGCCGGCTACACTCAGTACTGCTAGAGGTCTTCGGTGTAGACAGATCTACTCTACAACCTTTACAAAGATCACTGAAGTCTCGTGATGCTTGGTTTGGGTTGCGAGTAATCTGCAGACTGGCGTTGAATACCTCTGCCGGTAAGGGCAAAGACGGAGCTTGAACCGTCCTGCATGAGGAAATGCGGGGGAGCCGAGCTCTAGCGCCACGTGCAGGGATCAGGCTCAGTCGGCTATGTGCCTAGCGCGCATGACGTCTACTGCCGAATTTCACGAGCCATTTTGTCGCGAATTACAAAAGGATTCGGGAAGGATAAGCGGACGATTGAATACTTACGTCGGGTTTCATCGGCTTGTTGACAGGACCCCACCAGACATTGTCTTTGGACGAGTCCTCCTCGACGATGCGCTTGTCCGAGGGCGAACGGCCGGTCTTCTCGCCAGAGTATGCGGAGAGAGCGCCAGACGATGTGATGGCAGAGCCGGTCTCGTACACAAGAGCATCTTCGTAGAGTGCGGCGACTGAGGGGTTGGCAATCTGGGTGCTAGTCAGCTCCAAGCTAGAGCTTGTGATGTGGCACGGCAACGTACAATTGCTACACGGTCGTAGTCAATGTGAGCCTTGTCGTGGAGCTCCTCTTCAATCTCAGTGTGCTCCTTCTTCGGCCTGGGAGGTGTTTGTTAGCTGTGGTCTGCCAGTAGACTTGAGGCCGGAGGGTGAGGTCACTCACGTAATGCCGGAAGGGTGGAGATTTGTCTTGTTGACTTGAGAGGCCATTGTGAATGTGAATGCAGGTACAGAGGAAGAATGGAAATGGGATCGCTGTTGGAGTGACACCTGGTGACGGGCAAAGTCTCGGGTCAAGAGCTGTGGGCTTGCTCTCCAAACCACGGGGTCTGCGGCTTCTTTAATAGCGCGAGGATATTCCACACTGACGACGTCGCTCACCCTCTGTCTGGACGTGGACCGGGAGGCAGCTGGGCCAGTGCGTGCTGATTGGGTAAAGGCCCGCGCGCTCGTAGCGTCCGGCTCCCAGCTGACGAAAATAACGCGGAGGGGTGCACGAGGGCGCAAAAGACTCGGAACAAGCGACCGGCAACTGCGTCCAGGAAGACGGCTGCTGCAGCAAGCAGTCCACCCTGCGATGCGCCTGGACATGTCTCAGAGACGGTGTCTCGACATGCACGCAATGCGGTCTGCAGGCAGTGTTGTACTCTGTACCGTGCAACTTGTCCTCCCCCGCAACCCCTCGTAGCCAAGCACTTCCCAGGGTGCGTTAATACAGCATTACAACTACAGGCACCGCATTGGTTCTCAGGGCTGTCAGAAGTCCTGGGTGCGTCTGGCCGCCCCAGACGGCTGATCGGTTCTACCCCACAACAAGCCTTGCGTCACAGCAAAACCGACCGTCTGCTGCCGGAAACGGGTCTACGCCACTTCTGGAGAGGGGCCAGTGCGTCATTCTACGACTGGGTGCACCCACAAATGACCCCAAATCAAATGCGCGATTGCTAATGAAATGGAAGAAAACACAGCCCTCGTCATGTCTTGTCAGCGTCCGTGAGGCTCTGGCGAGACTATCGTGAGGCCAGTGTGAAGCTGGGCAATCTCGCGCGCTGGCAGTCCGCGGCGCTGCAGCCCAACCCAAGTGCTGCCGAACACCCTCATGCACAATCACGATAGTCGGTAGGGCTGGCACGCAGCCAGGCGGTGCAGATAGCAGCGGTTCCGATTCCAGCTCGTGGGCCAGAACATCCTTGCTTCCACTGTGGATCATCACGATTCAAAAAGACAGCATCTTCGGGTGGGCGGCTGTTGCAGACACTGCTCCCGTCATGGTTATCGGGACTGTGAGGCATTTCGTCAAACAGTGCAACGGCTACCTTCCCGGGCGCGTGGAGTGGCGTGGCCTTAAGCCGAGATGTGGTTGTCTGACAATAATGCCCGGGCTATTTCGAGAAATGCCGCACGCGTGCGTCCTGCACGATTCGTGAAGATGCAGCTCGTGACAGCTGCGGTACGTTCCCGTCGTGTCAGAATGCGCATGCGTTTGAGCCTCATGCCTTGGACAGAGAACAACCTTGAAGCATGCACCGAGATTCCTTTTCTGTAGTCACACCGCTTGATGCTCCGTTGGTTCTTAACCTGACTACTCACACACGTGACAGTTTTCAAGAAACCACCCGTCACGCCTCAACTCCACCACGACACTCCAGACTCACGATGCTCGGAGAACGATGCTCGGAGAGGCACATGTTCGGAAAAGGTATTTCGCGGGGAAGACAAGGAGCGGGTATGAAAGCACCCAAGCCCAATTGGGCCGCTTGCCCAAGGCTCGGCCGCGGGGCTACGGTTTCACCCGAATTCAGGAACACGATTACGCTACACAATACACCGAGCTCTATCTACGCAGCATCACCATCCTGCTGCTTCTTTTTCTTCGCTGCCTTCTCCTTTCTCGCCGAAGGCTTAAACACCGAAATGATCTGACGCATACCGCCGAGATACAGCCATGTGCAAATGAACACGACGGCGAAGTTGAAGAAGATGTAGATCCACATGATGCCTTGACCTTGTTAGCAAAAAGCCTCGGCGCAGAAAAGTACACACTTACCAAAATCGCGCCAAATATATCGTGGAAAGACGTTGAAACTGGCCGCAAACGTATCCCCGGTAGCATACTGACAGTATCCACAGCTCCCGTCCGGCTGCGCTTCCACGTACCCACCCGACTGCTGCGCGAACTGCCCAGCATAGGTCTGGCAGTCTTGGCCAGGTGGGGGAGGGAAGATCGCCAGCTCATTCGGATCGCACCGGATCTCTTGGCCCTGCACCAGCAGCGCGAGGAAGCCCTCGAGGAGGTATTTGAAAGGTGTGAGCCAGTACATCCAGGCCTGCCAGAAAGAGGGTAGGCCGACGTAGGGAACGACTACACCGCAGAAAGACACGACTTTATGGTGTTAGCATGCGACTCAGAGGACGAAGAGGAAAACAAGAAACTTACTGAAAGTGAAAAATAGCGGTACGAGCAGCGAAGCAAGCAGCTCGTTGGGAGCGAAGGCTGCAATAGCTTGACCAAAGCCAAGGTAGAACACTTCAAAAAGCATAACAAAGAGCCAGATACTCGCTGCCGTGTAGGTATCGCGAGGAAACCCAGGCGGGAAGTACCAACAGCACCAGTAGATTGTGCCTGCAATGATACGGTAGGGGAGCTCACTGAGAATGGCACCCCAAACCCAAGCAGTCCAAGAGTAGATCTTCGCATTGCCCTCTCTCGACTCGTAGATTGATCGAATGTTTATGAAGCGAGGCTGCAGTTGCTGGATCAGAGGCGGCGAGATGGTCAAGGTCATGAAGATCGAGAACAACCGGGACTGCATGTCAATCTGTGATTGGCCCAGGTTCCAGAAAGTAAACCCATTGAACAGGCCAGTGATGATGTGAAGCGTGATAATACCGAGGACATAGTCGGGGTCTCTCCAGATCGCCACAAAATTGCGGTGCACGACCGCCAGCCACTGTGTCATATAGGGCATGGCGTATGCGCGATCGTCTTTGGCTTCGTCATTCTTGGAAGCAGACTTCCGGTTGGAAGCGATGTCCTGGATCTCTTTACTGAGCTTCTGGTTCTCCTCGGACTTGGCCCACACATCACCCCAATCCTGACCCTTGTAGTCGGGGTTACCGGCACCTATCGCTTCAAGCATGTATTCGGCAGGATTCTCCTGCGGTGGACACTTCTTCGCTCCGTTGTGCTCGAGATACTTGAGGAGGGTTTCCGAGTCGTGACCTAGATCACCAAAGTAGACTGTACGACCTCCAGACTTCAGCAAAAGAAGTTGGTCAAAGTGTTCGAAAAGCACTGCACTCGGTTGATGAATCGTGCAGAGGATAGCCTGACCGGCGTCGGCGAGCTTGCGCAGGAAGCGGACTATATTGAAAGCAGCACCAGAGTCAAGTCCAGATGTCGGCTCGTCAAGGAACATGAGCAATTCTGGTTTGCTAGCAAGCTCAACCCCAATGGTCAGCCTCTTGCGCTGCTCCTGGTTTAGTCCAGATCCAGTTGTTCCGATGGCAGCGCCTGCGATATCTCGCATTTCGAGCAGATCGATGATGGTCTCAACGTAGTCGTACTTTTCTTGTATGGGAGTTTCTTTCGGCTGACGCAGGCGTGCAGAGAAGCGCAAAGCCTCGCGCACTGTGCTTGTCGACTCGTGAATGTCCATTTGCTCAGCGAAACCAGTTGACCTCTGGAACGAAGATGGTAGAGGTTTGCCGTCCACGAAGAAGTCTCCGTGCACTACACCAAAGCGGATACGCTGCGCCAGAGTGTTCAACAGAGTTGTCTTTCCAGCGCCAGAGGCACCCATTAGAGCTGTCAGCTTTCCTGGCTTGACGTACCCTTGAACATCTTTCAGCAGAGTGCGTTCACCCTTCTCATATGGGATCGTGTAGGTGATGTTCTGGAATGTGAAGATGGTTTCGTTCTTTGCGACACCACCCAACCTGTCATCAGAATCCTGGCTATCTTCATTCTTCTCGTTGATAGCAGCGGACTCGGTCTTGCCAGTTTCTTCGTCGCTCGGCTTTTGTGTCTCCATGTCCTTCTCGATGGACTTGGGCACTTGGCCTCGCTTAAAAATGGTAACCGCGCCGCCGCCCTTGTTCGGCTTCTGGCTCTCCATACCGATGGCTGTGAGACAAACAAAAAAGATGAACATGCCTGCAATGATGCCGAAGTTGCGCCACAAATGACTGCGCGAGTAGCCAAAAGCGGCTTCAGCGTAGTCTGCACCGGCTACAGTTAGTGAGCCCGGTCTGCTACCTTGAATTGCGCAAGACTGGTACTGCTCCTGTGCGCCTGGTACTTGTGGAGCAATGTAAGGTGGCGTGCATTGAATCTCGAGGTTGTAGAATTCGTTGACCAGGAGACCTTCGAAACCATATTGGATGGGGTTGATCCAGCGTAGCCAACTGAACCAAGGATGCATTTTGCTCGGAGGGATGAGATAACCTGTGTAGACAACAAGCGCTTGAATGGCGACACCAGTGATACGAGTGGCAACGTCAAGCGACCCTACGAGAGATCCAATGGCTCGGAAGAACGCATACATCGTCATCGTGATGATCCAAAGGAACAACAGAGAGATGAAAAACTGTGATGCTGTGCGTTGCAGACTGGCCATGAAGTAGACCACAAGATCGAAAATAACGACCTGGACAAGTACGAGAGGGATGTCTACGACAGTCTGAGCGATCGCGTACGCGGCTGGGCGGTAGAAAGAGAAGCTCTTGTGCTTCAGCAGGATTGGTCGGCTTTCGAAAGCAGCAGTTAACTCAGCCAGAGCAAGGAGGGCGTTGAACAGTAGCATGAAGAAGATTACACCACCACGAGGGAAGACACCTGCAGCAGTGTTCGGCAGATTGAAGAACAGGGATCCAACAATCAGGGCCTGGAAAAGGATGCCTCCCCACTTGCCACCCAAAGATTGTGGATCACCAATCATGACCAGAAACTGGCGCTTCGTACAAGCCATGACTTGCTTGTGGAAGGGCAAGGTAAAGTTCTTCTTTTTCGTTGCTTTGGTTGCAGCAGCACGGCGGTCTTCCATCATACGCTGGGTCTCCTTCTCGTACTCCTCTATCTCGGCAAGGTTATCTTGGTGTTGTTGGCTGTCGGCGAAAGCCTTGCCGAACTGGGCACCAGTTCGAGGTATACGGTCTTCATAGCCATCCTTGATGTGACGCTCGTGATCATCAGTGACCGAAGTTAAGAAGTCAGCGGTTGTCCAGCGGTCTGGCTGATGAAATCCGAGATTCTTGAAGTACTCCGCGGCGCGATCAGATGGACCAAAGTAACAGCATCGGCCCTCGTGGATCAAGAGTACCTTGTCAAAAAGATCGTACAGAGATTCGCCAGCCTGATACAAAGCAACACTAGTAGAGATGTTCGCCATGTTTGTAAGCGACCGCAGACTTTGTACGTATTCCAGAGCGGTGGAGGCGTCCAACCCACGCGTAGAGTTGTCCCATGATTGTACAGATGCCTTTGTGATCATGGCTTCGGCAATGGAAACTCGCTTCTTCTCACCGCCAGACACACCACGTACGAACTCATTACCGACCTTGGTGTCCATTGTGTGCTCGATCCAGAAAAGCTTGGTAACGACACGGAGGAACTCTTTGACATAATCCGCTCGCGATTCTCCCTCTTTACGAGAGTCCTTGCCTGGTGTACGGGTCTTCAGAGCGAACTTGATCGTGTCTTTGACCTTCAAAGTGGCATAGTGGAGGTCATCTTCTGGGTTGTAGAGCACCTCGCTTCTGTATTTCTTAGCCATCTCGTCGGCATCGGTTCCACCATACTTGACCTCTCCAGTGATTTCTTCGTAACCAAAACGTTGGTTGCCAAGCATCTTTAGGAAGGTACTGCACCCACTACCAGGTCGCCCTAGAACAAGAAGCATCTCTCCTGGTTTGATGCATCCCGAAAAGTCATCAATCAAGGTGCGAACGGGTGGCTTGCCAGCAGCTGCCTTTGGTCCTCGAGTGACAAGGTTCTTGACGAGTCGTACGGGATTCATGAAAAAGTCACCAACTGATGGCTGCAGTGCGGCCCCAAGCCCCTGACCTTTGACGGTAAGGTTTTTGAAGACTACACCGAGGTGACGTGTCTTCTCTTCTTCGGATGCTTCCTGCCGTGTATGTCCAAACATTCTTGACATCAGTTTATCGATCTCGTCCTGCTCATCATCGGCGCTCGATGCGGTAGCTTGTGTATCTCTTCGCCCTAGGCCATTGCTCTGGCTGGTCCTCCTTCTTGACAACACGCGGAAAACGTCCTCTTCCGTCATCGGCTTCGACTGCCTCGACTGTAACGTAGGTCTTGTGGCTGAAGAAGCTGGCTTGATTGCCGCATAATCTCTAGATTCCTCATGTTCTGAGTCCGAGGATGAGTCGCTGTGTGCATGATTAGGAACTACTTCTTCTTCGCGCTCCGTCTTTGGTTCTTTCAAAGGTTCCTCTAAGGGTTCTTCACTGGATTCGGGTACGCGGTTGTCGATAGCATCCGGCGACGGAACCGCGGTACTGTTGCTCGATGCTGAGAACAGACCAGATCCTCGTCCACCGTAATAGCTCGCGCTTGAAGTGTGTAGTGCATTATTGATGAAGGTCCCACCGTTAGCGTTTTCGTGGTGGGTACTGATTGCCTCTGGAGCTGCATGTGTGTGGGCACGCGGGTGCTGATGACTTGGCTCTACTGATGTGTCTACAGGGTCACCAGGAAGGTGAGGCGCAGCCGGCGTTGGTGGCTCGCTAGAAGCCATCTTCTGGCTCGAGTTTCCCTGCAGTTTGTCAGATACCAAAGTCTTGAAGGGCCGTTGTTGGTATTACCGGTACGGCCGAGCGATCGATTCACTAACCAATCAGTGTGTGTAATTAGCAGATGAGACAGTGGGCCCTGTGAACGATGGTATGAAGGTATTCAAGATCCCAAGATGTTTGCGGGTAGTGGGGATCCCGATGAGATTGTTTATTAGGATGAACAAATTCCCTTTCGAAAGGCACTTCTGCGCGTACAAACATGCTGGTGCTGCCATTTTGGACGCGTTTGGCCTTTTCCGCTGTTTAGGGACTGCGAAGTGGTGTCGTCATAGTCGCGTTGCTGCCATGCGTTGTGGTCGGTGCTTTACCTCGCGTCGGTGCTTCAAAGGGCCGACAATCCAGATGCAGCCCTCTAAACTTCGATCGATTGGCTCTTTCATCCCTTCAGCCTCAATGCTTGTCTCCGCATTCAGGCAAACACAGGCGTCTCGCGGGTCACAAGAGCCCCGGCGTCCGTTACCCGAAGACACGGCACCATCTCACTCGCCCAATCTCCCATCCACGAGTCGCGATTTCGGTATCGCCCAGAAGCGAGATACGATCCTCACAAGGATGCACGATGAGATGACGATGCCAATGCTTGTCCTAGATCCTATTGAGCGCCTCCTGGGATGGGTCTTATCACTTGTACGTATCGTTGATGCTCCGCGGTAACGGCAAAGATTCATCAACCAGCCGTCCCCCGCCCTCACTGTTTTGGGATTATGTGAACTCTCTTTTCCCGGTCTTGCAGTTGCAGTGATAACAGTTATGTCTTGCGTTTGATGCTCGAACTACTAGACGCTGGCCTCACTCATGGTACTCCAAAGAAGTATCAGCAACAACTTTCCTGAATGACACTGCACCTGCAAAGCGAAGCAGAAATCAAGGTGGGACGTGGCATCAAAACCAGCACATATCTTCTCTTTATCTACTTCAAGCATTTTACTATAGCGTACATATATGAACTCCGCAAATCCGTTACCGGGACAGCCTGCGTTCGACCGGTCACTGCTTTCTCTTCGGTTTCGAGCAACTTTCACTGCAGAGACTTGCCACAGTTTCGCTCGGTCCTGTCATCGATCATCCGTACCTCCTCCTTCGCTTACGCCTTGGTCGATATTCCCACCTTCCAATATCCTTTTACACCAGGACGCCTCCAGCAACATCAGGTCAACTCATCACTTGGGTGTAAGCTTTGGAGAGAGATGTAGGCTTGGTGGGGCAATCACGAGATCTTCACAAAAAGATCGCTATGTGCATTCACTAAGAGGAAAGCGGGGCCAAAACCATAGACTGTAAACTTGAGAAACTGCATTAAGCTCAAGCACGTAAACATTGTAACAGGCAGATACAGAAATAATTCGAGGCTGTAACAGAAGTTGAAACAGAAATCATAGCATCGTAAGCCTCCACCACTATCCACCCACGGCAGCACCACCTCAAGCCACCGAAGTCATATCACTGCTCGCACTACTACTACTATCATCATCGTCGTCGCCACCGTCTTGCCAAACGACGCCCCTAACAACAGACATACAATACACCGGAATGCACTTCTCGAACCACATCTCCAACGTCCCATATCTCGCAAGGCAATCATCGCCGTATAACTGCAGCACCCATTTATCCTCGGGACTCAGCCGATCCCAGCGTTTCATTGAGCCCTGGCCGCACACATCGTCTTTGACGCGGTCGCTGGCCATCATGTCTTCGACAGGCTCGTTGAGAAGTGTCTGGTACGTAGTCGCAAGGAATGGGATTTGCATGCTTCCCTTGTGAGGTCGTGATGGTGGAACACCTCGGAGGAGGGTGGATGGAAGGTATGTGAACATTTGGTATTCGCGGTGTCTGGTGAGGGATGCTTTGGAAATGAAGGTACCGAATGCACAATCTGAGCCCAGAGCGGCAGTGATGGCTTTATCGTTGTTCTGGAAGATGCTGCTGAGTTTCTTTGAGATGTGTTCTGGTTTGAGGGCAGACCAGCTTCTGAGCGCTGATTCGTAGTAATCGGTCTCAGCATCTAGGTACTCCTGAATGATGGTGTTGGGGTTGGCGCTCAACTTGCGTGCAAGATTGAACGCAATGAACGGGTTCTTGACTCCCAGGCCACCGAACGCTCGGGGAAGGTAAATCATGGCTTCGAGCGTGAGAGATGGACATGTGCGAGCGAAGTCAGAACGAGTGTGCAGCAAGCGTTTGACGTAATCAGTAAGGCTGTTCCCCTCCAAGACGATGTCGAAGATACGCTGGTAGGCGGATTTAACAGCTTCCAGATGCGGCCTGTCGAACACCTCGGCGAGTGGACCGAATAGGTGAGTAGCATATGTCCCGACAGTGTCATTCCAGACTCGTATCCAATCATACAATGTAGATCGTTTCGAAAGCTGCGTCTTCACGCGATGAGCATAAGCCTCGACCATGGAGGTTTTGACATTGACTGCATTCGCTGTCAGTTCCAAGAACCCGATGCTGAGATACTCAGATTGAGTGGAAACATCTTCAAACCCCACATTCATATTTTCCGAGAACGCGGATAGCGTGTGCAGAGCTTTTTCGCGCTGTTCTCGGGTGCCCACGAAGTAACACTTAGCTCCGAGACGGTAGAGATGCATATTGGTCTTCTTGCTGACAGCTAGTTCAGCAAAGAACATCACTGCTTCAGTGAACAGAAGCTCCAAGCCGTGACGATCAGGCACACCACAAGCCCGAGTGAGAACGCGGTCCGGTGTACCACGTACAAGGGGACCAAGGTTCAAGTTTGCTGCGAGAACCCGGGCAAAGAAGTCAACGAATGCATCTGGTACTCCGAGGAACTTCAGGATCACAAGAACTGTCTGGTGCGGCAGTGCCGATGCAAGAGAGTGAAAATCAAACACCGCACAGCCGTACTGGCCGTCAAAGGTCATTCGGAGTTTGATCTCAGTAGCAAGCGTCTTGATCAAGTTGCTTTGAACGTCCTTGATAGGTACAACCTTAGGTCTACAGCCATCCTGAGCTGGAAGTCGGGACATGAAGAAATCACGCATATATAGCGTGCGTCTGAATCCATCCAAGGTGTCGTAAATCGTTGGAGTCGACAGAGGAGGTGGAGGTATCATGGTGTGAGGGGGTGGGGGTGGGGGCGGCAGCGGCATTGGGAGGCCATGTCGTGCGTAGCGAGTCTTTGTCTTCTTCTTCCTGGCAGATATGACACAGACATTGTGTGGATACCCTGGCGGGAGCGGAGGCGGCATAGGGGGATAGTAGATTTGACAATTAGGGCACTTCTCTTCGAGAGGGTCAAATGGCATCGTCTCAAGGAAGAACTCTTGCTCTTTTTGTTGGTCAGGAGAAATGTGTCTAACGTCTTCCAGAGAAGGATATCGAACGAAATCCGAAAGGCATGTTTTCAGCTTCTGAGCCCAGCCGATTGCTGTGCAATGCAAGAAGATCATGTCAATGAGGTCTTCTTCGACGGTGATGTGGTGTTTGCCGTCGGCATCCTGACGAGCGGTGACGGGAAGGCCCTTATCCGCATTTTTCCAATCCCAGTGGCGAATGGATTTCATGTTGAGTGCACCAAGAAGCTCCTTCGTGGCGAAGCTGTTCTGTATGTAGCTCTCAAGGGTCTTTTTCTTCTCGCTACTGATGATGTCGTTCTTGAGCAGGTCCATGATACACCACTCGAGCTCATCCTCATCGATCTCGGTATCTCCTTCGAGTAAATTGTTGCCATACTGGCGCATGCTCTCTCGCAACCTGGTCAGCGCGTGTGAGCTGCTGTCTCCTATTGCGAGGTGTGTAAGATAACCTTCGAGTATCTCGACGTCGATGTCCTTGGCGGTGAAGGTTTCGGCCTCAAACGTCTCCAGCAGTTCTTCGAGTCCATTTTCGACAACCTCGAATTCCTCATCGAACGTTATAGAGTCGGGTTTCGTAGGCGAGGATGCGACTGACTGATTGGGGTTCATGGCTTCTCTCATCAGATCCAGATGGAGTGATGTAGCTTCGAACCGGTTCATTTGTTTGTGCAATTTAACCAGAAGCTGCTCCTTAAACTTGAGGAGCTTGTCGTTGGAGATGCAGTTCTCGTCTCCATTCTGCTCAACATAGCGTGCGATGATTGTAAGGTCGTCATCATCCTCGAGCTGCGAATCGAGTTGTTGGATATCCTTTACAAGAGTAGCGACTCTCTCACGAAGCGCGCCATCGATAGGCTGAGGGATACCGATGCCATAGCGAGTCTTGAAATCGTGCTTCAATTGGTTAAATTGATTGACCTTCAGCTCTGCGGTCTCCCTCAGCAGTGGAGCGACGGTCATTGGTGTCATCGTGCTAAAATGAGCAGATGAAGTCTGCTATGAGGATGTGAGAGGGATGCTGAATGCAGTCGGCGGCTTATATGTCATGTGTACGTCGCTAGCTGGCCTATAGATCCGTCAGCAGAGGCATGTAGCACAAGGACTTGGTGAAGCGATAGCAGCGTGTTGAGAAGTGCAAATCGTCGTAAATGGGCGCCTCAGCCTGGGCCAGCGTGTCGTGCATAATGTCGCAAGGCAGGCAGCTGCTCATAGTGGACGAGGCTAGCCAATGAGGGTGCTAGTCTCTCACCCCGCACAAGTGACCGGTCAGTCTGTGGCACCAATACTCTCCGGCGAGCTGGAGTTGATACACCTATATGCAGTCATCTTCCACCAGTATGGCTGTTATCTCGCTTCACTGTCTGAACGCTCTTCGAACTGCAGGTTGGAAGTGCATGTGTAATATTGATTACCTAGCAAAGCGAGCCAAGTCTGCCTGAACATACTGACGCGATGCGCGATACATCGAATCAAGGTGCAGGCTTGACCTCAATGTCTTGTTTCACGAGAACAGGTAGAAACCTTAGATCTGAACAGCAACGCGGTTCGTCTGATATCTTTTTGTGCTCGGCAGTAGAATAGTGCATATGATCGCAATGCTACCAAACGCGACCGATGTAAACTATCTCCTGTCAGTATCCCATTGGGGCCAGTAATAGTATGAGTGGCTTACCCAGACATATTTGAGGCTTTGGCTGTAAGCCCATTGCACACCTTTCGTCGCTCCAGCAACGACTGCAGGTGTCATACCTTCGATTGACGTCGTTGTCAGGTTCCCTGGCGCAGTCAGGAAGACTGTCACGAACTCTGCAACACTCGCAACTGGCAGACCCGCTTTGATTGCATACTCTGCAGTGTACTTCGGGAGGTTTTGCTCGAGTTTGGTGGCGAAGATATTGTAGTAGATGGAGTAGCCAATGCTACCACCAACAGTACGGATGCTGAGTGATAGCGCCGCCGCAGTAGTAATCAATGCATCAGGGCAGACAATCATCGCCACAGTAGCGGCAGGCACAAGGACTCCGCCTACGCCGAGAGACGCAATGGAACCTAGGCCTACAACCAGCTGCTCGTTCTCAGGTGTCATGACTGCGAGCGATCCTGCAAAGCAAGTCATGAGGAGTACAGCGACGAGAAGAACCTCTCTAGCGTGACCAGGAAACACGGAGAGGGCTGCATTGAAAAGGATGGCGCCTATTGCGGTTGTAAAGGCGGCAGGCATTGCACGGAGGCCGATCTTGACAGGGTCGGGCTCATACACGGAGGTGAAAGTGATTGGGAAGAAGTTGAGGATGCTGTCGGGTCGTTAGATCATGTTGAGCGTAGATGATGAAGAAGCGAGAGAAGCCTACCTGAAGAAGTTCATGCCGGCTGCAAAAGCCACAACGTAGGCAAGGCCTACGATGCGTTGGCCCTTGAAAAGCTCACCAGGCACCATGGGGTATGGCGCGAACTTCCATTCCCAGACCACCCAGGCAGCAATAAGAGCGATACCGAAGAGGAGAGTGCACATGATGTACGCACTGCTCCATTCATGAGTGTAGCCGCCGGAGTTAAGGGCAACGAGGCTGCTCGGAGTTAGGCTGAGGACGATAATAGCCTGAAGGTAGACTTACAAGAGAGTCAGACCCATCACGGAGAGTATCCCTCCTACATAGTCGATTCTCTTCAAGATTTCACGACGAGAGAAGCCATCCGCACGGGTATGAGCCTGTGGGAAGTATGTAAGCAACAGGCCAATACCCACAATGCCGTTGTAGATCAGTGAGACCCAAGGACCCCACCGCCAGCCGACCGTCAGGTCTCGATGCGACCACAGCTCTACATACATCAGGTATGGACAGAATGGAAGCACAAAGGCTGTGACTAGTGCTAGTGAATAGCCACGGTACTTGACGGGAACCACTTCTGCAAGACTGGCTCACGTAAGTGAGATTCTGATGACGCAGCAGGCGAACACATACCCAGCCAAACCGGTGAGCTCTCCAATCGCAGCACCAACGCCCGAAAGCGCCATGCCAACTATAGCTTGCGCAAACCCTTGAGCTGAGCCTACCAGAGCACAACCTAGGCAAATCGAGAACGATCCGAACAAGGCGATGTAGCGTTTGCCGAATAGGTCCTGAAGGTATCCAGCATACGGGCAGGTGGCAGCGATAGCAAGGATGTTGGCGGTCGGCAACCAAACAATGCCACGCGTGATTCCCAGATCCGCTGCAATGAAGGACAAAGACCCTCCCGTGAAATAAAGGATGATTTGTGAGCCTAAAGAGTCAGCTCTTCAAGTCGACAGTGTAGAGCAAAGTTTTGCGTACCGGTGTATAGTGCTGCGAGGAAGATTGCAGAGAAAACACCACGGATACTCCAAATGACCTTTCCGTCAGAGTCGTCACCTTTGATCGCTGCGGTGTTCTTCATATCTACACCTGATAAGGTTTGTTCCTTGTGCAAATTCATCGATGAGTCGTTCGTTTCGACACGTTCAACATAGTTGACGTCTTGCTTCTCATGGTCCGAGGTTGAGGTAGCCATAATGGGCCACCTGCTTCAGTGTCGAAGTGTTGTAGTAGATTAGGGGATGTCGAAGAGAAGAGAAAGATGGTGAAACCCCTCAAATCATGCTTTGCAAAGGTCGGCTTCCCTTCGGCACACTTTATCGTACTGATATTAAGCCCCTCCACCCTCCGGCTAACGTACTCCTGCTGATCTAGACTAAGAGTCCTGTTCTTGACACGCCGCCAGAGCATAGCGTACCGTAGCCCGCTTCAGAGCAACCATTCTCCTTGTCAAACATGGCGAAAATCTGGGACAAGGGCCCTAGTGGTTGCGGGGAAACCGTTATGGGTCCGCCATTGATGGCCTCGACCTCGTGACATCTGAACGTCGTTGTGACAACTGACTCGAACGGAGCGAATACCTGCGTGACAGCGACAAGGACTGGGGCTTTTCGGTAAATCCATCACCAAACCCCGCAACAAAGTTTGGACATAAATCGTACATCCGTCAAGACGCCGCCACCACAGCCCGCAGTGAATGTTGAGGGTCGTGGCTGGATGCATGGTAAAAAGAGGGGGTGGTCATGGGTCTTGTACAGCCAATCACAAGGATTCGCATCTCAACTGCCGCAGCTTGCGATAGGAACAGCAGTACGTTTGTAACAAAGACGCAGTAAAGTGTTTGTTTGAGCTGGCCTATTGTATTGGTTTGGCGGTCGTGTTTGTGACGCACCGGCTGTCATTGCTTAGCTTCAAGTGCCCAGAGCCTTGTTGACTGCCATTGTATTGACGTGAGCGTAGCTTGAACACTGCAAACCTTTAGAAAATCGACGCTCTCGCTGATCGGATAGTGTTATATTGCTGTGGCCCGGTGCTATATAGCTGTCGCCCTACAAATTCCTGTCAGATGTAGGCTGTAGTGTCTAAATCGTACCTGAAGATGCCTGGATCCACTGTCTGGCATTTCAACGGCGAGTGGTGCTGCGATGCATTCAGCCTCAGCGGCAATATTCGGTAAACCGAAATCGCACTCCTGATCGAGGCAATGAGCCCCAATGTTGAATTCGCCAAAGAACGCTACACACCAGGTCTGGAGAGTCTCCCAGCGCTTTTAGCATGTGTAGTAGTTCTGTACGGGAAGCACCCGGAGTACAGTCGAAGCGAGGTAGATCACTTGGTCTCGCCCTCCTCAGCGATCATGCCCTCGACATCTCGCTCCATGAGCCAGCCGCGGACGCTATCCATGACCTTCTCAAGCGTCTGGCCGCCAGCCATCACATCGTCGAGGTCGTGTACCGTCGTGCCGCTCCTGTGATCTGTGACTCTCTGTTGTCCATAATTATACGTTCGTATTTTATCCCCTCGGCCCATCTTAGCCACGCCGATGACGCTTCGACGCATTGCTACAATCTCGTCTTCGCGCTTTTCTCGTCTTGCCTGGGCGATACGTGATCGAAGCAGTGCCCAGGCCTTCTCTTTGTTCTTCGACTGAGATCGCGAGTCTTGCATTGCGACTACTGTGTTGGTCGGTATGTGGGTGAGTCGAACGGCTGATTCAGTCTTGTTGACGTGCTGACCACCAGCTCCACTGGCTCTCATGACTTCCTGCCTGACCTCTTTGATGTCGATGTAGTAATCGCTCTCGGGATCGTCAAAATCCTCTTGTGCTGCTGAGTTCTCTTGAAGACTAGGCAGAACATGGACCGAGGCTGCGCTTGTGTGTGTTCTCCCCTTGGTCTCGGTGGCTGGCACCCGTTGAACGCGGTGCACGCCTGCTTCACATCTGAAGATACCATACGCGTTCTCGTTCTCGACCTCGAAAATAGCTTCAGAAAGCGGGACGCCGGCCTCGCCGGTGCCGTTGATGTTCTCGTACTTCACAACACTCGTCCGAAGACCATTGTGGTTGCAGAAGGCCTGGTACATGCGGAACAGATCGCCAGCAAAGATTGCGGCTTCGGAGCCACCAGCGCCTGGCCGTATCTCGATCAGACACGGGAGGTGTGCGAACGGATGCACCGGCACGAGCGAGGTGACGAGGCTTTGTGAGGCATTGACGAGGTCGGTGCGCGTCTCTGTGAGGTCGTCGGCGGCAAGCTCGCGTAGCTCAGGGTCCGTCGTCGAGTCGTGTATCAGTGAGGTGAGCTCTGTGACAGACTTTAGCCCATATCAGCAGCCGTCGTTCGCACCTCAAAGTACTGCACCTACCTCATTGGCTTTGTCCCATTTCTCCAGTGCATTCACGATAGAGCTGTACTCCCCCAACTTCTTCGCGGATTTTGTGTCAAAGCCATTGGCGAGCTTTTCGGTAAGGGTTCTGTGCTCAAGGGCGATGTTGCGAGCTCGAGAGAGGAGGGCAGGTGGTATCGACTCGGAAGTAGCAGCTTGTGCAGTCAGCAGAAGCTCAGAAGGGAAACTGCAGTAGTCATCTTACTTGTTGATTGATGACGTAGCTGGCGCGATATTAAGGGCCTTGCAATGCGCGTGAGACAGCTGCGGCAGACCCACGGCGTTGGTAGCATGCTGCGTTTTTGGCGTGGAAGCGTGACGGAAAACTGCGTGCACCAGATGCAAGAGCATACGCGCTTTCCGAATCGCGCAGGGACATTCGGAAGGAACGCTGGCACGTGATGGCGTCCGTTTCGTGGCGCGACGGGAGCCTTATCCACGTCAACTTCCAACCACCTTCCTAAAATCGATTCTGGGTCTCTATCGATAGCAAACACTACCACAGATCCACACGAAGAGCTCCGAGGCAACATGGAGGAACTGCCAGCGAAATCGGCACTTTGTCGTTTCCCGACGGCATCGCGTATCTCCGGGTATAACCGTTGACTATATCATGAGCGAATGCCATCCATACCCCGCGTGTTTGCTTTCCAACACCGCGATATCGAAGCGCTCGAATCACCAGTTGGGCAGAAGTTGAAAGAATCCCACTCAAGTACGAGCATTGACACTCACGAGCATTGACACTCACGAGCATTGACACTCACGAGCGTTGACCAATCATGGCCAACGTCTACCCCCACCCCGAACCTCAGTTCGTGCACTTTCCCAGTCGCCGTTCCGTTGTACACAGTACCAAAGGAATTGTCTCGTGTACTCAGCCTCTCGCAACCGCTGCTGGCATCGACATCCTGAGGAAAGGTGGTAATGCTGCGGTATGACGTAACGCCGTCCCCGCCAACGACAGCTTGCTGACTGCGAACAGGACGCAGCAGTGGCCGTTGCAGCAGCTATCAATGTCACTGAGCCTGGCTCCACCGGTATTGGTGGTGACATGTTCTGTCTCTACTACGATGCCAAGACCAAGAAGGTGTCTGCTATGAACGGATCTGGTCGATCTGGCGCACATGTCACTCTTGAAAAGATCCGGAAAGCTCTCAAGATCCCAGATGGCGAGGGCGGCGAGATTCCCATGGACAGCGTACATGCAGCGACAGTGCCTGGTGCCGCTGCAGGTTGGGTGGATTGTCACGAGCGCTTCGGCAGTGGCAAAGTAAGCCTTGAAGAGATTCTTGCACCAGCCATCGATTTGGCTGAGAACGGCTTCCCTGTTTCGGAGCTATCCGCTACATTTGTAAGGAGCTCGCATAACGCGTGTATAGCGTATACTGATATCCGTACAGTGGGCACAAAGCGAGTCAGCGCTCAGGAAAGCATCACCAAACGGACATGAGATGCTGAAGAAGGACTCTTCAGCAAAGGATGGCTGCAGGGCGCCGAAGGCTGGCGAAGTCATGAAGAACCCTACCATTGCCAACACATTCAAGCTACTTGCAAAGCACGGCAAGAAGGGCTTCTACGAGGGCGAAGTCGCTGAACAGCTCGTAAAGGTTGTGTCCGATCTTGGTGGCTACCTCACTCTGGACGATTTGAAGCACCACGCAGAAACTGGTTCTGAACCTGTAGATCCCATCTCGCTCAAGTACACAGGCCAAGGCGTTGGCGAGTCCACCAACGGCGGCATCGAGCTTTGGGAACACCCTCCAAACGGCCAAGGTATTGTCGCACTGATGGCGCTTGGTATCATTCAGGAGCTTGAGAAGCAGGGCAAGATCTTGAAGTGGGGCCTGAAAGACCACAACACAGCGCAGCATCTTCACGCTACCATTGATGCTCTCCGTATCGCCTTCTCAGATGCACACTGGTTTGTCACCGACCCGAACGTTGTCAAGGTACCATCTGCCGAGCTTATCTCACAAGAGTACCTCGCCGAGCGCGCCAAACTCTTCGACCCTAAGAAGGCCGCCGAAGCCCCCGTTCACGGTTCGCCGGCTCACCTCCGCAGCGACACTGTCTACTTCTGCTGCACCGACCAGGAAGGCAACGGCATCTCGTTCATCAACAGCAATTACGGCGGCTTCGGCACTGCAATTATCCCCAAAGGCTGCGGCTTTACTCTTCAGAACCGCGGTGCAAACTTCAATCTCACAAAGGGACATCCCAACGAGCTTGCGCCCCGGAAGCGACCATACCACACCATCATCCCTGGCCTAACGACCTACAGCGACGGCAGCTTGCACTCTGTCTACGGCGTTATGGGCGGCTTCATGCAGCCTCAGGGACACGTGCAGGTCCTGCTGAACCAGGAAGTCTTCAAACTGAACCCACAAGCGGCGCTTGACTCGCCGCGCTTCTGCATCGGTGCCGGTATGCCGAGCACTGATGGCAAGATGACAGACGCGACAGTCTACCTCGAAGAAGGCATCGACGCCAAAGTCGTCGACGAGCTGAGAGCGCTGGGCCACAATGTCAAGCAGCTAAGTGGCTACGGACGAGGTATGTTCGGTCGTGGTCAGATTATTAGGAGGCACACAGATGATGGATTGACGGTCTGGAGCGGTGGGAGCGATTTGAGGGGTGATGGCGCTGCGGTGCCACTCTAAATGTTTGGTTCGCGAAACATTATTCGAAGGCTTCCTGCATATATCATCCAATCGCGTTGAACGTCTTGGATCATTTGTCTTCATTGAATTGCATTCCTTTTGAAATGGTCCTCCTGCAAATCATACCCTTCTCTTCGTGAAGATCCTTGTCTCCGAAACTGGTGTTTGGTCACTAAATATCTGGAGACATACAGCGTTGGTATGCAGCGTAAACGGTCTCGAAGTGAAAACCAGGAAAGAGTAAAATGTCCAAGCATGCCATGCCATCTACCTGCCATTTCAGTCACATTATAGGCTCTCTGCGCTCAATCTGACCTTACTTACTTGCATTCAAATCGAATTTCGCGGTAAGCTCATGAACACTATCCTTGTCACCGACACCATTAATCTTTGCTATTTCCGGACTTTACTGCAAAATGTGAGTCCATACAAGGTATGCATGTATACTCTCATAGGTGCCCGCGTGTTCGTCAAAATCCGGAAGCGTGCTACTACAAAGGATGTACTAGACCGCAATCTGGCTATGGAGGTTACGTCGCCACTGCTTATAGCACGCGCTCTGGAAATATGCCTCAATGTAGTGGTGATTGATGTTGTTGTAGACAAAGTGTAAGTTCTGGTACGCATAGCAAGATAAGTCATACAAATGACGTGCAGCTTCCATTCAACATAGGTCTAATGCGGGTCAAAGAACAGTCTGTAGTGGTTGAGCCGTAGATGAAACTGTAACCTACGCTCAAGATTGTCCGTTTTCAAAGACACGAAAGAGCACTCAAGTCTTGTGTGCGTAATCAACCCATCCTGTCATCCCACACACACTCGACGTCTCCTTTCTCGCAACCGCGCCACACTTCGCTAGGTACGTTCTTCGCCGCAACAGCAGCTCTGATCTGCGTCCCCAACTGTGGCGGCCCGGAACCAACGACTTGCGTCCTGCCCTTTTCTACTGTCTCATCCATAAACGTCTCAACCAGCGTCTTGACATCCGGTCGGGAGTTGTCCAGATACGTGATGCTGAAGTTGGGACAGTCACTAACCAGGTCTTCGAGTTCCGCTGAATAGTAGCTCGACGTCGATGATACCGGGGATAGCGCTTCACCAAAGTCAAAGTCTTTGTCTTTTTCATCCGGTCTCTGGGGGCGGGGAGGCGGTGGTCGGCGTGCAAGTACCCTGGCTTCAGGCCTGGTGACGAAGATTCGAACTCGGAAGCGCTTCTCCATCTCCACGCTGACAATGGGTGCTTTTTCGAGCTTGTCGTCATCATGGTTGTGGTATGTCCGTGTGGTTGTCTGAGCGAGATGCGACTTCAAAAACGCGAGCTCGGGGCCAATCCAGGCCAGGTTCTCGAGGTGGCGAACAGTCCAGATGAGTTCAATGTTGCGTACAGGCGACGTTGTAGCCAGCGCAGCTTTAATGACTGGAAGCGTGTAGGTGATACCTGTGCCGCCGGAGATGGCTAGCATGTTGGACACTTCGTCGTTGACAATGGAACCGCCGTACGGGCCTTGCAGGATGACTGAAGTTGTGTCGTCTCCATATGGGTAGCGGTTTGCAGCTGCCTCGGCCAATTCAACAAGCTTCTTCGTCTCGCCGTTGCAAGCGCGGATGATGTAGGTGTGGCTTTGCACTGAAGAGGTCGTGGTTGGGTTCGATGCTGGTGTGAAGGGGTGTGACTGCCAGATGCTGAGCGCTGGGAAAGTGAGGTAGAAGTGCTGACCAAGCTCCCATGGTTGTTGGCTGTGGGCGAACGTCATGCGAATGATAGTTCCTGTTGGGTCTTTGATCACTTCCATCTTAGCAGGGATTGAGCGGAAGCCGAAGCCGTTGCTTCCATCCTTGTAGCCCAAGTGTATGAGACAGGTTCGGACCGTCCGAGCGAAAAGGTCGAAGCCCATGATAGCAAAGGAGGCTATCATCCAACATGAGAGCTGCTTCCAGTGGCCCCAACAAGCTGTGGTATTATTAGCCATTTCACAAGTTATCGCATGTTGTAGGGAACTCACCTCCGATGTATAGAACTGCCACGATGAAATGGGACTTGCGGAAAAACTCATAGCCTGTCCAACGGATCACAGGTCTTAGACTGAAGATGAACAGGAAGGTAATGAAGCCCTGCGCCACAATACCCCAAATCATATACTCTTGCTTGATCCACTCCGTATATACCTTTGGCTGAGGCTGGTATAGTCGTCCCTCAACAATGGTCCAAATGATGCAATGAATGAATGACTGTACGAGGATGATCCTGCCCGTCCAGCGGTGCAGAAAGTTGAAGCTTTGGTATGGAATTCCAGTGAGCAGACTTAATACCGAGTCGCGAGCACATAGTGCGATTGTCAACGGTGTTAGAGCGAAAGCGAAAGCACCGAGGCGGTCGGCAAAGCCACCAATACCGCTGCGGATGTTATACAGATCTGTGCCCTTGACGGGTGTCTTCCAACTTTTGTATGTGATTCCTACCAGACTAGATGTTCGTGAGCTGCTGAGACGGTGGTAGTAGAAGTAATGTAGACTTACGAAAATACAACGAGGTAGGCGCATAGAATGACAAGAATGAGAACCTGCAATCTAGTTGTGTGTCTGAACACCTTCGAACATTCGGGCACAAGATGGCGTCTGACGTTTGCAGTTACAAAGCGCACAGAGCGATAATAGAAGCCTTGTCTGACGCCATCTCCATTCTTCTTGCTTGGTCGGAGTAGTCGCAAGAACACTGTGGCAAGCAATGCTATTCCAAAGACTGCCCACATGACGAATGTGTAGATCATCGACTTCTCGTGGTCCCCGTATACCGAATCAAGATACTCGCATGATCCAGCGTCGTTGGTGCATGGAAGATATCGAGTCGCATAGCCCCAGTAGTGAATTGCGGTGCCATCCCCGCTCTGAATATGAGCTCGTGCGGCTAGCGCATGGTCACTGGAATTGAAGGTCATTGTAAGGAGAGGACGCAGCACAGCTGCAAAGCAAAGTCAAAGATGGACAGAAGAAAAGATGGGTTTGTCAAAATCCTGAAAACATCACAGCCGCATCGTCGTCCTTAAGAGCAGAGCACAGCAACGCCGAAATTTCGCTGGTTCCACAAGACAAGTAATCCAAGTCCGGGCAAAGCATTGCCAAAGGCTGACGACTTGTCAAATCCGCCGTTTTGATCCTTCCCGACCAGCATCCAGTCGTATTGGTTCCTGCCCAGATGTCTGAGACAATGTGATCTCCACTTGGACGGTGCCGGTTCAGTGGGATGCAGGGATCAGCGGCAGAGCTACCCGGGACGACCATCTTGAGTTTCGTTCGCAACGGCAGCGCGATCGTGCG
The DNA here is from genome assembly GCA_004011705.1 of Ascochyta lentis. NCBI lineage: Eukaryota > Fungi > Ascomycota > Dothideomycetes > Pleosporales > Didymellaceae > Ascochyta > Ascochyta lentis. The sequence goes on from RZGK01000003.1 coordinate 1,985,179, forward strand.
GACAGTTCCCTTTTGATCTAACCAAAGGGAAGCTGCGATGATGCTGAGAGCACAAGATGTGATGTCGTAATCTGAGATCTACTTGTCAGTTGGCGGTAGTGAAACCTTGCAAACAAACAGACACTCAAGAATTTGAATTGAGATGCAATTGTGTCGTGAACATGTAAATACAGGCATCCTTGCCGAGCCTTAACTGGCCTGTTGGGATACCACATGTCCAGAACCGCCACGTGCCTGCCGTCACTTTTCAGAGCCATCTGTTGAAACGACAAAATTTGCCCGCTTTGCAACTGCTTGGCTTAGGTAACACCGACACGAATTCGGCGTCGCGGCGCTGGCGTTGCGTTATGGTTGATGAGATCAGGAGTGCGGTGGACGTGCGAAGTGGAGACGAGGTGGAGAACCAACGGGACCATGAAACAATGGGTGTCTGTGCGTCGGTGGGCAAAGCACACACTCTCATGTTTCGAGGGAGCAGCAGGCAGGCTTCTTCCGCCGCCAGAAGTGAGTGCTGGAAGCCTGCAGAGGAGACCGGCTGAGTACGGTCTTGACCAGCATCCACAACTATACTTTCGAACCGATTGTAACCAATTGACCATGGCTTGGATGCATGGACCCGCCTAAACTTGGTAGACTGATGTTTTGCAAGTCAAGTCGGGACTGATCTTTGAGGTAGGTTTGAAAGTTGCTGGATTCGTACATTTCAACGTCGTTCGCGCGTCGGAGGTTGATTTGATGGAAGCCAGCTTTGTCGTCGCAAGAACCTACGGATAGAGACAAACAATTTTATCAAAATTTTGGAGGCCTTCACAGAGGTTACAAGCGAATTGGATTGGCTGGTAGGTTATTAGGAGACTACGAAGTCTTATCAATCGTACCAGGTACGAGACTGTCATTCATCAGAACTCGACCATCTTCTTCTGCGCTTTCATCTTCAGCGTTCTCGACTTTGCGTCGTTTGGGGTGGTGTACTTGGCTCTTTGGCTTGAGCAGATAGTACTTGCGCTCGACTGCCGCTTCTGTTCGTTGCAACAATGGGACAACGGTTTTCTACTCCTCATTGTTCTCCTCTCTCATGGTTGTTGAGAGTTGCTGATCGGGCTTTGTCCACTTCTTTACAGGTGGCCTCCGTTTCGTTGTTGCTGCCGTTACCTACTTGGGCACGAGACTTTTATGTCTTGTTCTGCGACCATGTAGCTTGACAATCGCTTCTGTGTAAGAACACTGTTTGTTGGGACAGCAGTTCGAGTCTGTGTTCGGAGAAAGAGATCTTACCTCAAAACTCGTCGCCTAGGGTCCGGCGCAATGCTTGCTCCAGATGATGAGCAAACATCTGCTTAACGTTTACGACAAAATTCTCTTCGGTAGTTGGTAGGGCATCAACATCATGCCTTAAAACAAGCGCAGCAACGAGTACCGCGCCCATTAGACCTAGAGTTGCTGTGTTGGCCACAACGTGCTCTTGGATCATGCTGTAACTCCAGTCGATACCTTCGAGCGGACCACGGCTCCTGTTCTTGGCCAGTGTTGAGAGTGAGACGATCCAGGCTCCAGCCTCGTCAACGAAACCTGGTTTGCAGCTATAGATGTTGATGGTACCTTTCCGTACAGAAGTGCAGTGCCTGGGATGGAATGAAGCTGTCGCAACGTCTACCAGGGCCCGCGCAAAGTCGTTCAAGAAGTTGTTGGGGCGGATCTGGGGAAGGTCGACCTCAACCACCTACCCACAGGGGCCTGGGAGTCGGTCTGTCAGGACCTGTGTGAGAGGCATTTCCCACAACATATCGAGGCGACGAAGAGTTGGAGACCGAGCTCCTCGATGTCAGCAAGAGGGTCAACCCAGAGAGTCCAAAGGTGTTTTCGGCGTACACCAAGGAGTCAGCGCAACTCAAGAGCGCCCCTTATGCCGATCTCGTCTGTCAGATGCGAGCCTGGGGTGACCTTTTCAACCTCCCACTCTTCGAGTGTCCCGTGTAGATCGCATTTCTCCGCGAGCTGAAACAGTAACCGGCATCAAGAGCACTCTGTGGCAATAAGCGGCCCAGAGTTGCTGGCCAGGCAAGCGGGGCTGGTGAGGGGAGCAAACCTGTCGAATCCAGTGTCGCAAAGGCGGCATTGAGAAGGAAGATGGTCCGGTGGAAGAAGCCGCTGAAGGACCAACATCTCGAACGGTGTGGTACACCACCTTCTCGTGAAGGCGCTGGATGCGCAACGCCAGAGCCATCGTCAAACGCGACGCAGAGCTGGACGCAAGAATGGAGCGGTTGATGCAGAGCGCGCGCGAGATGCGTGCACGACTCCCCCTAGGAATTCCTAGTTGCCTTTCGCGGCTATCGTGAGCTGCAAAACACAACAGGTGGAAGAAGGAGATCTTGAACACAAGATGGCATCAGTAGCTACAGCACAGTCGATCAGCAACAATTTACCCAAGAAGTTTGTACCATTTGCATGCATATCACAATCACGTGTCTTCACCCATGCAGTTAAACTCTCGGAGCACAGCAACGCACAGTTCTGGACCAACTAGCATTCCAGCACAACCTTAACTGACCACAAACCAACACCGTCCAAACCCACTCAGCCCTCCCACCAAAAAAAACCCCCCCGAGCGCAAAAAGAATATTGTCAGCTAAGGGATTCGAACCCTTGCAGGTAAAACCTATGAGAAAACTCTCTTCCAGATTGGAAGAAGCTCATCTTGCGATTCGCTTGAGTCACACGCCATAACCACTGTGCTGGTGTTAGAAACTGATGATTTGAGTAGTGGGTGGTGTGTGATGCTTACCTCGGCCAAACTGACTTGATGGAAGTAATTGGAATGGTTTGATATATATCCTAAATTTGTGAAATTTGTGAGTGGGGCAGTGGGTCGAGGGTCGCTTAGGTTCCAGGGCGGGCTGAATGTAGCTCCTACCACCAACATCAGCCATGAAGGTATTCGAGCAGCGATCGCGATAACAGGTCTTCGCGTTTGTCCGGCTGACAAGCGGATACGGTGAAGATGGGGAAGAAATCCAGGTATTGAACCCGCGATTCTCGAGCCGCCAGTTACAGTATGTGTTTTTGCAGGATTCAACTAACCACCCGACAACAAGCAACTAGACTGCACCTAGCAAACCGGCTGGCGGTGTTACGAGATAGAATCTGCGCGCAACGACAACCAAAAGACGGCGCTTCCAGCAACGGGGTACCCCATTTCTTTCAGCTTTCCTGCGGTTTGTGTGGTGGTGATGGGTACTCGGAGCTAGCAACATACGCTCACCTACAACTTAGTACACGCGCCCGCCCTCTTCGTAGCTAGCTAGAACCAAACCATCCCACCTATTGTGCTCCACCCCCGCACAAACAAACGAACACCTTCTAGTTCCTTAATTCTCACTTCACTCTTCTGGCCTGTAATCCTACCTACCTTTGCTTACCTACTCTTACCTCTTCTTCTACAACTAGATGTTTGTTTAAAGCGCGATACATACTACATTCAACAGTCCAACAGTCCAACTAACCAACCAACTACCCAACAGCGCCCACCAACCCGCCCCAAAATCCAGACTACAAGAAACGCAAAAGATAGACAGATTTTTCTAACTATAGCTGTAACGGGCTAGGCCCAGGTGCTGGCTCCTCAGCGTACACCGCCTCAGCACTACTCCAGCTCGCGCTTTCTAGCATGGACTACAGCCCTGCTACAGAGCTAACATGTCTAAAACAGAGTTATAAAAACTCTGCAACCTCTGTCCTAGAGGTTGTCCTCTATTAAATCTATCTTATATTTTACTAGCAAATTTCCTTAGAGGTTAGCTCCTTACAGTTAGATTTAATTACTAACAAGAATTAATAAGTAAGTTGTTTAACAACGCTGCTAGGCGTTTAGGGGAGTACAGTATTAAGCTATGCACTAGCAACAACAATTAATTAGATATTAGGACTAAACTCTAGAACCTTGCTACCTTGTTAGTACCTAAGGAATAGCAGAAGGAGCTACTTGCTTATATACTAGAGCGCCTAACTACTTACCTATTATAGGCAACCCTACCTAAGGCTGTAGTAACTATTACTAACGCTAAAGCCTACTCTACTATAGACTCTAACCTAGAACTATAATAAGAAAATATAGGCAAGACTATATACAGGCTAGTTAAAGCCTAGGTCTAAGCCTACGTTGCATCTATAAGAGTGCTAACTTAGAGTATAACACCCTCTACCTCTATATAAACAATTAATAACAAGCTAAGCAAGGCTATAAAGTTACCTAATATAGGTAAGTTTAGCAGTAACTAACATGTGTACAGAATGTTTAAGTTCTAAATAAAGAATAAGTTAAAGTCTATAGAAGACTAAGAAGCTGTCCTAAGAGTTGCCTATATATTTAATAGGCTAGAAGGATAAGCTACGTAGGTTAGCTTATTATAAAAGGACTATAACCTAATAAGTATAACTGCTTAGTTCTAGGACTTTCTAGACAAGCAGTATAAAGACTCTCTATTTAAAAAACACTCTTAGTAGAAACTCTAGACTATTACTATAAAGAAGAGCAACTAGAGTGTTAAGTCTTTTAATGCAGAGTTTATCTAGCTAGCCTATAACGCTGCTAAAAAGAACAATACAAAGAACTTTAAAACTAGGTATATATCTGCACTTTAACTAGACCTCTAGGATAAGATAGTGTTAGTAGACATTCTAGACAACTAGGACCTCTAGAGCCTTATAGCTAGGGTCTTAGCAGTAGAGGTTAACTTCTGCAGGTCTAAGGTACTAATAAACAGTACCTTTAGATAACACATATAAAGAGGAAACCTAGATAGCATAGACTAGAAACCTACTAAGGTCTACTCTAGGAAGATTAAGTCTAACAACTAACTATAAGCAGAGTAGTAGACTTAGAAAGTTATAAACTAGCAAAGAGCTGCCTACGTCTATCTAAGATATAGAAAGAAGAGACACTATATAAGCAGATGTAATCTAGCCCTAGCTAAGAGACTAGAGAAGGTCTAGGTTAGGAGCGTAATTGCTAAGGTTTCTAAAACTAATAATTTAACTAACAAAGGTTTAGAAAACTAGAAACTCCTGTTTAAAGGCGTAAATAGGGGTTAGAAAGAGAAGTTATAAAGAGAAGAGAACTGTTCTAAGAGTTTTACTAGTAGTAGCTAGATAGTAAACCTATATTACTGTATATAATAGTACAAGATAACACTATAGCATATATATTAATTAATACTAGGTGTTTAACATATAGCATAGCCTCTTCTAAGTTTATATTATAAAATAACTTCTAACATACCCCTACATATAGACGTAAGGTATTAGACATAGCTAGGAAAGTAACCTAGGTAACTAATGTTGTAAGAATAAAGATTAACATAGATAGCTATAGAGAGACCCTCTAGGCATATATATTAGATAGGGAAAGAGAGTACAACCTTATCCTAGGAAGACTATAGATAGACAAGAACAAAGTAACTATAGTACTAGCTAAGAAGTTGTTGTTTATCTACTCCTTACAGATATAAGTTAGAAGTAGAAAAGATGCCTATTCTAACTAACTGCTTAAGCCTATTAGCCTAGAGCTGTACTAGGCGCTAAGAAAGAGGTCTAAGACAGACTAAAACATAGAGCTGTTTACTGCATTAATAGTAGATATTTAGAAGACCCTAAAGAAGAAGAAGCTAATAGATTCTTAAGACCTCCTCCTAGAGTTCCTAAAAGACAAGCTTAAGACATTTATAAAGGAGGAAGCTAATAAGCTTACTTCTTACTACAGTCCTAATATAGATTATATAATTAAGTTAATTAAGCAAGATAGTAAACCTATAACAGTACTATAGAAACTACTATATAATATATTCTATAAGGAGCTCCTAGTGCTCTAACAACAACTTACTAGCTACTTAGAAAGGAGCTTTATTTAAGTTAGCAAGTCTAGTGCTTCTGCCCTAGTGCTGTTTATTAAGAAACCTAGTAGAGGTCTCTAGTTTTATATTAATTATTAGGCGCTAAACGCAATTACTAAAACGAACTAGTACCTACTGCTTCTAATCTATAAGACTCTCTTATAGATCTTAAAAGCAATATAGTTTACTAAAGTAGACGTTATCTAAGCCTTTTACAAGATTAGGATTGCTAAGGGAGATAAATAGAAGATAGCTTTCTAGACAAGATTTAGACTCTATAAGTAGCTAGTAACGCTATTTAGGTTAGCTAACGTCCTAAGTACGTTCTAACAGTACATTAACTAGGTTTTAAGGAAGTACTTAGATAAATAGTGCTCTCCCTACGTAGATAATATGTTAATCTACTCTAGCAGCACCTAAGAAGAATATAAAGCTAAGGTTAAGGAAATTATCTAGAAGCTAAGAGCTGCAGAATTGCATCTTAATATAGAGAAGAGCAAGTTCTCTATTAAGAGCACTAAGTACTTAGGATTTATTATTAAAGCTAGTAAGGGCATCTAGATAGACTCTGTAAAGGTTACTACTATAAAGTTATAAGAACCTTTAAAGACAGTAAAAGAAATCTAGAGCTTCCTAGAGTTTGCAAACTTCTACTAACAGTTTATTGACTAGTTTTCTAGCATAGCAGAGCCCCTTATACGCTTAATAAGGAAAAATACAATCTTTAAATAAAGAGAACTCTAGTAGTAAGCCTTTAATGCTATAAAAGCTATATTTACTAAAGAACTAGCACTTATAAACTTTAACCTAGATTTAAAAACAGTACTAAAGTACAACGTGTTAGGATAAACAACAGAAGGAGTATTATCCTAATATAAGAGAGACAAGGTACTCTATATAGTAGTATACTTCTTAGCTAAAAACTCTAAGGCAGAAGTAAACTACACTATTTATAACAAGGAAATGCTAGCAGTAGTTAAATACCTCTAAGAATAGAGCATAGAGCTAAAACAAGTAAAGAGATTTATAGTTGTTACTAATTACAAAAACTTAGAGTACTTCTATAAAGCCTAACTCCTTTTAAAAAAACACGTCTAGTAGATAAACCTTCTTAGCTAGTTTAACCTTACCTTTGCCTATAGGCTTAGCAAGGTTAATAACTAAGTAGATGTACTCTTAAGAAAAGAGAAAAACATTAAACTATCTACAAGAGACAAGAGAACTAAGACTAGACAGTTTTAACTGTTAAAACTATTTGCGCAAGTAGTAAGAACTAGCCTAGAAGATAACTCTACTAATAATATACAGGTTTTCTCTTTAGAACTATATAAAGCAGACTAACTCCTCTTTATAACCCCTCTAAATAAAGAGCTATAGGAGAACTACTATAAGGAACTAGAATAAATACGTGCAGAGACGCTTCTAGTTAAGAACTTAGAACCATATAATAGTATTAAAGAATTTAAAACACTCTAGAAAAACGCTGCTAAGAATAATAAGACTTACTAGCTTGCTAAGTCTTCTATCTCTTTAGGAGCCTAGAAGTTTCCTGTGTAGCTTAACTTTAAAGTTTCTCTCTCTAAGTGCTCTGTAGATAACAGAGACTAATTAAGCTACTATAGGTAAGTATAGGTTCTAAACTCTAATGCCCTTAGGACTAGGATTATTAATAATGCCTACTATTCTCTAATTGCAGGCTATCTAGAACAGGGAAACATATATACAATTCTCTTCTAAGCCTACTTCTAGCTAGAGATATTAACTGCCTTATAATAGTATATAGAGAACTGCAACATCTATAGAAAAACAAAGCTATAGAGAGAACTAAAGCAAAGACTTCTTAAACCCCTCTCTTTTCTTAATAGGATTTAGAAAAAAATCTCTATAGACTTTATAACAGACCTACCTAAGAGTAAGAGTAACTATAACCTTATAGTTGTTACAGACAGACTCTTTAAGAATATTATCTTAGTCCTTTTACTAAACTTATTAGTAAAGATAGTTACCTACGCATTTATATCTAACGTAGTAGCCTACTACTAGTTGCCTAATACAATTGTTTCTAATTAAGAGACATAATTCCTTAGCAACTTCTAGCAGACAATGTGTTAACTACTAAAAATTATATAGAGACTCTCTATAGCCTTCTACCTCTAAATAAACAAGAGCACTAAACGTATAAACTCTGTAGTAGAAGCCTACTTAAGAGCCTATATTAACTAGGCCTAGGATAATTAGTCTGCTTAGGTGCCTATAGCCTAGATTGCAATTAAAGGATAGGTAGCTATATCTATAGAGTTTAGCTCTTTCTTTCTCTAGCATAGTTATAATATAGATCTAGTCTAAATAGACCTAGACTTAATAGTAGAGTTGTTGCACTAACATGTAAGAGAACCTACTAAAGCTATAGTAAGCATAGTGTAGAAGTTTACTAAAACAATTAACTTTGTTAAAGCCTAGATAGCAGAGGCCTAGTAGATACAAGAACAGTAAGCTAATACATACTAAAGAGAAGCCTCCTAGCTAAAGGTTAAGGATAAAGTCTAGCTAAAGCTAAAAAACTAGTTCTTAAACAGCGAAGCAAGTAGGAAACTAGACTAGAAAAACTAGAAGTTTATAGTTGTAGAAGTTATCTCTCTATATAATATTAAACTAGACATTAATAGTAAAGTCTATCCTGTCTTCTTTATTAACTAGCTTAAGTTGTGCCTATAGTACTCTCTTTACAGATAATTAAATTACAACCTTTAGCCTAGCCCCCTAGTTATTACTAATAACAACAGCACATTTTCTAAAGAATAGAAAGTTAACTCTATCTGTAGAGAAAGACAATCTAGAAAGAAGAGCAAGAGACGTAAATACCTAGTATAATAAAAAGGCTATATTAGCAAAATATAGGAAAGAGAAAACATTTATAAAGACCTAGAAGCCTTAGACAGATAGCTATCTGCAACAAGGAACAGGAGAGATAGGAATAGAAACTTACTCTTAGAATTCTAGTTAGAATCTCTAGAGGGGCATAACTAACTCTCTTACTTCTAATAGAAGAAGAAGGAGAGAAGTAGAAAGAGGGGACAGAGATAAGCAAGAAGAGGAGCACTAGTTTATTAAGGAGATTATTTATTGCATTAGCCTACCCTAAAGGATAGACTACTTTATATAGAGGCTATATTGTTATAAAGAAAAAAAGCTATAAGCCTAAGTATTATTTAGCTAGAAAATCCTAAACACTGCAGATAAGAGAAGACCTAAGTACTACTCTTAGTAGAACCTCTGCTACTACTATTGTCTTTATTACCTACAGCAGCGTTAGTAATGTTCTTAATAAGCATTTAAGCAAAGTTATTATGTTTAGTAGTAGAGAAGAGCTTAAGACGTGTGCAGAGATTAGCCTTAAAGTAGATAAAGCGTGTAAGCAGAGTTAAGTTAATAGTAAGCTATACTAAGCAATGTTAGGACACAGCTCTGCCTACTGTGCTAAGGCAACCCTAAAAGGTACGTATAATTACTCTAATAAGTAATCTGTAGCTAGAACAGTACTTATTATTAGCTAGGCAGACTAGGCCTAACAATATCCTCTTCTTTTTCACAGGGCCTGACCTAGGCCCGAAGAGTACCTAGTACTGGACCCCCTAGCAGCTACTGCAATGGGCACGTAATTAAACACACGTGCCTAGCCCCGTAATTAAACACACGTGGCCTGCTCTCAGCCTAGAGTCTATCCTAGGCCAGCTTAGCTGACCCTAGACCCGTGCGGGGTACAACAACCTAATATGCAGGGTATTAACCTAGGATTAATAATGTTAGGGAGCTTCTTACAATTATAACCTCCTCTAGACTTAAACTAACGTTCTATCTACGCACACTCTTACGCGTACACGCTTTAGGTATTAGAGTAATTATAATATTAGGACACAGCTCTGCCTACTGTGCTAAGGCAACCCTAAAAGGTACGTATAATTACTCTAATAAGTAATCTATAGCTAGAACAGTACTTGTCGTCAGCTAGGCGGACTAGGCCTAACAAGCAAGGAATTAGCAAATGCTTCTAAAAATAGGTAAGAAAAGAGAGAAATAACTTACTAGAGTCTTAGCCTAGACTACTACCTTTTTAGTAGTAATAGTAGTGCGCTCTGTAAGAACTACAGTAGCAAAGAGATAGGCCTTAATATAAGGAGCTAACCTCTAAGGGAATTTGCTAGTAAAATACAAGATAGATTTAATAGAGGACAACCTCTAGGATAGAGGTTGCAGAGTTTTTATAACTCTGTTTTAGACATATTAGCTCTGTAGCAGAGCTTTAGTCTATGCTAGGAAGCGCAAGCTAGAGTAATGCTAAGGCAGTGTACGCTAAGGAGCTAGCACCTAGGCCTAGCCTGTTATAGTACCCCCCTACTTATTCTTTGTTTATTAGCGCGCGCCTTAGTTAAAACAACTCTATTACCTACTCTCTACTTTCTGCATTCTCTGTTGTACTACGTTTCTAGTCCGCGCGCCTTCCTCTTACAATCCTACTACTACCTAATTGTTTAGTTGCCCTGCCCTGCTTAATTTTAATAATAGCGCCTTCTAGATTACTAACTGCGTTGCGTTCGCCCTATAAGAAGGCGCTAGGCAAGCAAGTAAGTTACTCTATCCCTACCTGTGATAAGCCTATTTACTAACTCTTTTACCTTACCTAGGCCTGCAGCGCTGCTCCTCTAGATCCTGCCTCTTCTACTACTTACTTAACTAAGAGGGCAAGGCTTACAGTAGAAGACGTTAAGCTAGAGGACAAGGAGATTAAGGAAGCCTTTAACAATGTTCCTGCTAACAATTAGTCTAGAGTTCTAGGTAAGTAGTCTCTACGTACCTAACGCGCTAGCAGCTTTATAGATCCTAAGGTCTGCGTTAGCTGTACGTTGTCTAGACAGGTCTGCACCTTTACTACTAGCAGCTGCTTAACTAGCTGCGCTCTCTGTATCCTTAGCTATTCTTACTACTATAAGGTAAGTTTCTGCTTCTTGTTTCTTAGTGTTCCCTTCTCTAGCTAACTGTCTGCTAGGCCCTGCGCAAGATATAGAAGACTCTAAACAAGTACTGTATGTTCTTACAGTTTGCTAAGAGTAACTCTGTAAAGCTCCTGTAAGTTATTAAGCCTATCTAAGCAGACCTTAAGAAGCGTAAGGACCTTCTGCGTTACACTAACCTTGCATTCTAGCCTAACGCCTACTTGCCTACTACTAGTTATAAGACTAAGTAGTCTAAGTATAAGGCCGAGGTTAATAAGATTAAGGCCTATCTCTCTACTGCTGTAGTCCTTACAGAGCGCACTGCTGTTACTGCTAAGAAGGCAGTAGTCTAGATTAAGACTCTAGTAAGTTATTCCCTTCTTTTTATACCTGTTTTCTAGAGTATTTACTAATTCCTTACTTAATATAGCTTACTGTTAACTTAACACTGCTTATGCGCTTTACCTACTTTAAGGCTAACCTCTGCACACGTCTTAAGATCCTCCCTGCTACTAGATATAAGAACTTTGTCTAAATACTTGTTAAGGATGTTACTAATACTACTGCAGGTAATAAGGACAACAGTAGTAGTAGAGGTTCTGCTAAGAGTAGTGCTTAGGTCTTCTCTTATCTACAGCGTTTAGGATTTTCTTAGCTAGATAATACCTAGGCTCCTAGCTCTTTTTCTTTATAACAATATAGTCCCCCTCTAGGGCAGCCTATCCTTTAGGATAGACTAATACAACAAATAATCTCCCTAACTAACTAGTGCTCCTCTTCTTGCCTGTGCTTATTTCTACTTCCTACTCTTCTTCTTCTTCCTCTATTAGGAGTAAGAAAGTTAGTTATGCCCCTCTAGGGGTTCTAATTAGAAGCCTAGGGGCAAGTTCCTATTCCTATCTCTCCTATTTCTTATTACAGACAGCTATCTGTCTAGGGCTTCTAGGTCCTTGTAAACGTCCTCCCTTTCCTATGTTTTGCTAATATAGCCTTCCTATTATACTAGGTATTTACGTCTCTTACTCCCTCTTCTAGATTGTCTTTCCCTACAGATAGAGTTAACTTTCTATTCTTTAGAGAATGTACTATTGTTGTTAGTAATAACTAGAGGGCTAGGCTAGAGGTTGTTGTTTAATTATCTGTAAAGAGGGTCCTGTAAGCACAACTTAAGCTAGTTAACATAGAAAACAGAATAGACTTTACTATTAACGTCTAGTTTAACGTTATATAGAGAGATAACTTCTATAACTGTAAACTTTTAGTTCTTCTAGTCTAGTTTTCTGCTTACTTAGCTGTTTAAGAACTAATTTCCTAGCTTTAGCTAGACTTTGTCTCTAACCTTTAGCTAGGGGGCTTCCCTTTAGTATGCATTAGCTTACTGTTCTTATACCTGCTAAGCCTCTGCTATCTAGGCTTTAACAAAGTTAATTGTTTTAGTAAACTTCTGCACTATACTTACTACAGCTCTAGTAGGTTCCCTTGCGTGTTAGTGCAATAACTCTGCTGCTAAGTCTAGGTCTATCTAGACTAGATCTACGTTGTAACCGTGCTAGAGGAAGAAAGGGCTAAACCCTGTAGATATAGCTACCTGTTCTTTAATCGCAATCTAGGCTATAGGCACCTAAGCAGACTAATTATCCTAAGCCTAGTTAATATAGGCTCTTAAGTAGGCTTCTACTACAGAGTTTATACGTTTAGTGCTCCTGTCTGTTTAGGGGTAAAAGGCTGTAGAGAGTCTCTGCGTAATTTTCAGCAGTTAGTATATTGTCTGCTAGAAGTTGCTAAGGAACTACGTCCCTTAATTAGAGACAATTGCGTTAGGCAACTAGTAATAGCCTACTACATTAGATATAAAAGCACAGGTAACTGTCTTTACTAACAGGTCTAGCAGAGGGACTAGGATAATGTCCTTAGAGAGTCTGTCTGTAACAACTATAAGGTTATAGTTACTCTTACTCTTAGGTAGGTCTGTTATAAAGTCTATAGAGATTTCCTTCTAAATCCTATTAGGTAAAGAGAGGGGTTTAAGGAGTCCCTGCTTTAGTTCCCTCTATAGCTTTGTCCTTCTGTAGATGTTGCAGTTCTCTACGTACTGTTATAAGGCAGTTAACATCCCTAGCTAGAAGTAGGCTTAGGAGAGGATTATATACATGTTTCCCTGTCCTAGATAACCTGCAATTAGAGAATAATAGGCGTTATTAATAATCTTAGTCCTAAGGGCATTAGAGTTTAGAACCTATACTCTTCTATAGTAGCACAGTTAGTCTCTGTTATCTATAGAGCACTTAGAGAGGGAAACTTTAAGGTTAAGCTGCATAGAAAACTTCTAGGCTTCTAAAGAGATAGAAGACTTAGCAAGCTAGTAAGTCTTATTATTCTTAGCAGCGTTTTTCTAAAGTGTTTTAAATTCTTTAATGCTGTAGTATAGTTCTAAGTTCCTAGCTAGAGGCGTCTCCTTACGCGTTTGTTCTAGTTTCTTATAGTAGTTCTCTTGTAGCTCTTTGTTTAGAGGGGTTACAGAGAGAAGTTAGTCTGCTCTACGTAGTCCTAAGGAGAAAACCTGTATATTATTAGTAGAGTTATCTTCTAGGCTAGTTTTTACTACTTGCGTAAATAGTTTTAATAGTTAAAACTGTCTAGTCTTAGTCCTCTTATCTCCTGTAGATAGAGAGACGTCCTCCTCTTTCTTTAAGAGTGCATCTGCTTAGTTATTAACCTTGCTAGGTCTGTAGGTAAAGGTAAGGTTAAACTAGCTAAAGAGGCTAGACTAACAGACGTGTCTTTTAGAAAGGAGTTAGGCCTTATAGAAGTACTCTAAGTTTTTATAATTAGTAACAACTGTAAATCCCTTTACTTGTTTTAGCTCCGTGCTCTATTCTTAGAGGTATTTAATTACTGTAAGTATTTCCTTATTGTAAATAGTATAGTTTACTTCTGCCTTAGAATTCTTAGCTAAGAAGTATGTTACTGTACAGAGTACCTTGTCTTTTCTATATTAGGATAGTACTCCTTCTGTTGCCTATCCTAACGCGTTATACTCTAGTACTGTCTCTAGGTCTAGGTTAAAGTTTGCGAGTGCTAGTTCTCTAGTAAATACAGCTTTTATAGTATTAAAGGTACGCTACTAGGGTTCCCCCTACTTAAAGGTTGCGTTCTTTCCTGTTAAGCAAGTAAGAGGTTCTGCTATACTAGAAAACTAGCTAATAAACTGTTAATAGAAGTTCGTAAACCCTAGGAAGCTCTAGATTCCTTTTACTGTCTTTAGGGGTTCTTATAACTTTATAGCAGCAACCTTTGCAGAGTCTATCTAGATACCCTTACTAGCCTTAATAATAAATCCTAAATACTTAGTGCTCTTAACAGAAAACTCGCTCTTTCCTACGTTAAGGTGCAACCCTGCAGCTCCTAGCTTCTAGACAATTTCCTTAACCTTAGCCTTATGCTCCTCTTAAGTGCTGCTAGAGTAGACTAACACATTATCTACGTAGGCAGAGCACTATTTGTCTAAGTACTCTCTTAAGACCTAGTTAATATACTGCTAGAACGTACTTAGGGCGTTAGCTAACCTAAATAGCGTTACTAGCTACTTATAGAGTCTAAATCTTGTCTAGAAGGCTATCTTCTACTTATCCCCCTTAGCAATCCTAATCTTATAGAAGGCTTAGATAACGTCTACCTTAGTAAACTATGTTGCTTTTAAGATCTGTAAGAGAGTCTTATAGATTAGAGGCAGTAGGTACTAGTCCTTCTTAGTAATTGCATTTAGTGCCTAATAATTAACACAGAACTAGAGACCCCTACTAGGTTTCTTAACAAACAGCACTAGGGCAGAAGCACTAGACTTGCTAACTTAGATAAAGCCCTTATCTAAGTAGCTAGTAAGTTGCTGTTAGAGCACTAGGAGCTCCTTGCAGGACATGTTGTATAGTAGTCCCTATAGTACTATTACAGGTTTTCTGTCTTACTTAATTAGCTTAATAGCATAATCTATATTAGATCTGTAGTAAGGTACTAGCTTATCTGCTTCCTTCTTTATAAACGTTCTAAACCTATCTTTTAGGAACTCTAGGAGAAGGTCTTAAGAATCTGTTAGCTTCTTCTTCTTTAGGGCCTTCTAGATATCTGCTATTAATACAGAGAATAGCTCTATATTCTAGTCTATCTTAAACCTCTTTCTTAGCGCCTAATACAGCTCTAGGCTAACAGGCTTAGGCAGTTAGTTAGGACAGGCGCCCTCTCTGCTTCTAACTCGCGTCTGCAAGGAGTAGATAAACAATAATTTCTTAGCTAGTGCTATAGTAACCTTGTTCTTGTCTATCTATAGTCTCCCTAGGATAAGGTTGTACTCTCTTTCCCTATCTAGCACATATGCCTAGAGGGTCTCTCTGTAGCTATCTATATTAATCTTTATTCTTACAACATTAGTTACCTAGGTTACTTTCCTAGCTATGCCTAATACCTTACGTCTATACGTAGGAGTACGTTAGAAGTTGTTTTATAATGCAAACTTAGAGGAGACTATGCTATATATTAAACACCTAGTATTAATTAATGTATGTGCTACAGTGTTGTCTTGTACTATTACATGCAGTAATATAGGCTTACTATCTAGCTACTGCTAGTAGAACTTCTAGAACAGTTCTCTCCTCTTTATAACTTCTTTTCTTAACCCCTGTTTACGCCTTTAAACAGGAGTTTCTAGTTTTCTAAACCTTTGTTAGTAGAATTATTAGTTTTAGAAACCTTAGTAATTGCACTCTAAACCTAGACTTTCTCTAGTCTCTTAGCTAGGGCCAGATTGCATCTGTTTACGTAGTAACTCTTCTTTCTACATCTTAGACAGACGTTAGCAGCTCTCTGCTAGTTTATAACTTCCTAAGTCTACTACTCTGCTTATAGTTAGTTGTTAGACTTAATCTTCCTAGAGTAGACCCTAGTAGGTTTCTAGTCTATACTATCTAGGTTTGTTCTGCGTGTGTGTTGTCTAAAGGTGCTGTTTGTTAGTGCTTTAGACCTACAGAGGTTAACTTCTACTGCTAAGACCCTAGCTATAAGGCTTTAGAGGTCCTAGTTGTCTAGAATGTCTACTAACACTATCTTATCCTAGAGGTCTAGTTAGAGTGCAGACATGTACCTAGTCTTAAGGTTCTTTGTGTTGTCCTCTTTAGCAGCGTCGTAGGCTAGCTAGATAAACTCTGCATTAAAAGACTTAACACTCTAGTTGCTCTTCTTTATAGTAATAGTTTAGAGTTTCTGCTAAGAGCGCTCCTTAAATAGTAAGTCTTTATACAGCTCGTCTAGGAAGTCCTAGAACTAGGCAGTTATACCTATTAGGTTACAGTCCTTCTATAATAACCTAACCTGCGCAGCCTGTCCTTCTAGCCTATTAAACATATAGGCAACTCCTAGGACAGCCTCCTAGTCCCCTATAGACCTTAGCTTGTCCTTTATCTAAGACTTAAACATCTAGTACGCTTATTAGTTGCTACTAAACTTACCTACGTTAGGTAACTTTATAGTCTTGCTTAGTCTGTTATTAACTATTTGTACAGAGGTAGAGGGTGTTGCACTATAGTTCGGTAATCCTATAGATACAACGTAGGCTTAGACCTAGGCTTTAACTAGCCTTTATATAGTTTTGCCTATATCTTCCTATTATAGGTTCTAGTTAGAGTCTGTTATAGGGTAGGCCTTGTTGTTAGTAATAGCTACTGCAGCCTTAGGTAGAGTTGCCTATAATAGGTAGGTAGTTAGGCGTTCTAGTACGTGAGCTAGAAGCTCCTCCTACTATTCTTTAGGTACTAATATAGTAGCAAGGTTCTAGAGTTTAGTCCTAACGTCTAATTAATTGTTGTTACTAGTGCACAGCTTAATGCTATATTCTCCTAGACGCCTAGCAGCGTCGTTGTACGTCTTGCTTATTAATCCTTATTTAGTAATTAAATCTAATTATAAGGAGCTAACCTCTAAGAGAATTTGCTAGTAAAATACAAGATAGATTTAATAGAGGACAACTTCTAGGATAGAGGTTGCAGAGTTTTTATAACTCTGTTTCGGACACGTTAGCTCTGTAGCAGAGCTTTAGTCTATGCTAGAAAGCGCAAGCCGGAGTAATACTAAGGCAGTGTACGCTGAGGAGCTAGCACCTAGGCCTAGCCCGTTACACTTAATCTTATTAACCTTAGTCTTGTACTTAGACTACTTAGTCTTGTAGCTAGTAGTAGATAAGTAGGTGTTAGGCTAGAATATAAGGTTAGTATAATATAGAAAGTTTTTACACTTCTTAAGGTCTGCCTAAATAGGCTTAATAATGTTTAGAAGCTTTGTAAAGTTGCTTTTAGCAAACTGTAAGAATATATAGTACTTATTTAAAGTTTTCTAAGTCTTACGCAGAGCCTAGCAGTTAGTTAGCTAAAAAAAAAGAAACACTAAGAAATAAGAAGTAAGAACTTACCTTATAGTAGTAAGTATAGCTAAGAATACAGAGAGTATAGCTAATTAAGTAACTACTAGCAGTAAAAGAGCAGACCTGTCTAGATAATATATAGTTAACACAGACCTTAGAATCTTTAAAGCTACTAGCGTGCTAGGTATATAAAGACTACTTACTTAGAACTCTAGCCTAGTTATTAGCTAGAATATTGTTAAAGGCTTTCTTAATCTTCTTATTTTTAAGTATAATGTCTTCTGCTGTAAGCCTTGCCTTCTTAGCTAAGTAAGTAGTAGGAGGGGTAGAATCTGCAGGAGCAACGCTGCAGGCCTAAGCAAGATAAAAGAGTTAGTAAATAAGTAAACTATAGGTAAGAATAGAGCAACTTACTTACTTACCTTATACCTTCTTATTAGAGGAACGTAACGCAGTTAGCAACCTAAGAAGCACTATTATTAAAATTAAGCAGAGCAGAGCAGTTAAATAATTAAAAGGTAGTAGAATTATAAGAGGAAGGCGTGTAGACTTAAAACATAGTGTAACAAAGAATATAGAAAGTAGGAAGTAAGTAATAAAGTTGTTTTAACTAAGACGCGTGCTAATAAATAAAGAATAAGTAAAGAGGTACTATAATAGGCTAGGCCTAAGTGTTAAAGTCGTACTTTAGTTAAAGACCGTAAGCACAGATCCTATTAGTTCTTAGGTATAAACAAGGTACAGAAGATTAGGGTAGGTTATTAACTAAGTAAAGCTTGTAATAATAGGGTATAATAAATAGTACAGAGTATACTGTCTAGTTTAAGAGCAGGTTAAGATTCTAAAGATAAACTTAATTAATAAGGTTAAACATAAACTATAAGAGTTGTGTTTCTAAGATCTATATACTTAAGTTATCCTATACTATCTTATAGTTTCTTACAAAGTCCTATAGGAGGCCTTATAAGAAGTATAGGATATATATAGAAATTGTAGAATATTACGTAACTCTGTTTTACAGTCTTAGCTTAGACTTATATGTAGACTTTTATAGGACATTACGTAATTCTAGGCTAAGCGTTATGCTAATTCTGTTTATATTATTAGTAATAAAGTTCTGCCTTACAGTCCTTTCTTAGAATTGTAATACTATCCCTCTCCTCTACAATTTATATTCTTATAAATTAACTAATAGTCTCTTAAAGTACCTAAGCCTAACACAAAACAGGAACCTAAATAAACAATACTAGATATCTTACTATAGTTGCCTGTAAGTACTGTGCAAAGAAGAGCGTGCCTTATAAGATGTTATTACTGCATAAGAAGTGTAGTAACTGTAAATACAATAGTATAAAGAAGTGTAAACTAGTAGACCTTCCTGTCTCTAATTTTACTAAAATTAATAATAAAATATTGCGGCTAGAACAAATAGAAGATAAAGCTGCTAAAGCAGAAGAGGCAGTAATAGCTACTCTTTAGGCAGCGCGCGCAAAGTTAGGTTGCGTGCAAAAGTAGAAGAAATTCTTAAAGTGTTGTAAACAGCAATAGTTTAACGTAAGCGCTTAATACGTTAAAGAGATTAAGCTTCTAGAGCAATAAGAGCAGTTACTTAATAACATTAGCATGCTTAAGAGCAGGCTAATGCCTAGGTCGCTAGCGTTAGATTAGGCTACACATCTCCTACTATTAGATCCTAATACTGCTAATAATAGCGTAACAGTTGTTAGCAATGCGTAAGATTTGTAAGTAGTTCCTATATATTTTCTAAGTCTAGGTATCCTAACTACTTAACTAGGTATTTAGTTCTAGTACTCTTTCTACAGTGTGTTATTATTTTTTCTACTTCCTATTTATCTTTGCTATTAGCTTAATAATAGAAGTTCTTCTAGATAGGCGTTTAAGGGTTAGCTAGTTCTAATAAGAAGATGTAGAACACTAGGTAGATCTTTATATCCTTAGGCAGATTAAGTTTATAGTTAACTAAGCTTATCTGCTAAGAAATAAAAAATAGTCTAACCTTAATATAGTCTAGTTTTTTTGTTAGTCTTCGCGTTTAAAGGTTTTTTGTAAGGAAATAGACTTTATCCCTCTCTTTTAGCTAAGGTGCTGTTTTTCTTTTCTAGTTAATATAAGAGATTGCTTGTTCTTAAGCTTAGCTAATGTTTTCTAGCAATTTCTAATATACTTCCTTTAGTTTTGCTACTAAGGCAATTGCTAATTTAGTCTAAATAGTTATATCTAAACTTCTAGTAAAGAGATTTAGGTGTCTTCTGTAATTTGCAAAGAACAGTATTGTGCCTGTTGCTGTAAGGAGCTAACCTCTAAGGGAATTTGCTAGTAAAATACAAGATAGATTTAATAGAGGACAACCTCCGGGACAGAGGTTGCAGAGTTTTTATAACTCTGTTTCGGACACGTTAGCTCTGTAGCAGAGCTTTAGTCTATGCTAGGAAGCGCAAGCCAGAGTAATGCCGAGGCGGTGTACGCCGAGGAGCCAGCACCTAGGCCTAGCCTGTTACAGTTGCTTCTAATAATTTGTTGTTATACGCAATCTAAGCTATAGGTAATAGCAAGACCTAGTTATCTTGCTGTTAGTTGCTGTAAATTTGTAGGTATGTTTCTATAGTCTAATTTGTTCTTTTAGTCTGTCTATCTGTTTATAGGTAATAAGCAGTTAATAGCTTCTTCTTAGTACCTATAGCTGCTAACAGCATAGTCTAATAGTTTAACGTAAAGAGTTTATCTTAGTTACTAATAATAGATTCTAGTATGCTGTAGTACCTAACAATTTAGTCTAAGAATACACAGGCTAGCTGCTTAGCAGTATAATTGCAACAAAAGGGTATTATTTTAGCATACTTAGTAAATCTGTCTACTACAACAAAGATTGCGTTATAGGCATATTCTGTAACAGGGTTCTTAGAGACAGGTAGCTGTATAACAAAATCTATTGTAATGTTTGTCTATAGGGCCGTAGATAGCTCTATAGCCTGTATTTCTCTGTATTTTATATATGTACTATGCTTGTTTTGTTAACAGTTAACATAATTTTTTATATATTTAGTAACCTTATCTTTTATATTTTTAAACTTATAATATCTTTTAATAAGGTCTATTGTGCACGTAATTCTAGGGTGTCTGTGTAGTAGGTTATTATAGTAACTAGCTATTATATTGTCTTAAAGTTCTTCTAGTACTTATAATAGTATACGCTGTTTAACTTTAATTTGCATTATGTTGTTAAGCTGTTATAACAGTCCTAAGAACCTATTCTTATTAATAGCTAATATTGCGAATTTGTTAATTGTCTTTTCTTCTACAAGGTTATAGCGTTAACTAAGCGTATTAGCTCTGCTGTTATCTTTTCCTAGAGTATATAGTATCTTAAACTTATACTAACTAAGCATCTTAGACTAACGTACTTAACGCCTATTTAATACCTTAGTAGTAGTAAAGTATACTAGGTTATTGTATTTAGCATAGATAGTAAGCTCTAAACAGCTTTTAGCGTATAGTCTCTAGTGTTTTAGAGCTAAGACAATTGTAAGTAATTCTTTGTTGTGTATGTTATATTGTTCTTCTAGTCCTAAGAACTTGCGTAAGTAATAGGTAACAGGGTGCTATAGTCTATTCTTTTCCTGTGTAATATATGCACCTAATGCAAGATCTAAGGCGTTAGTCTCTATGCGCATTAGTTTACTGCTAGTAAACGTAATTAACATAGGTAGTGCAATACAGGCCTGCTTAAGTGCCTTAAACGTATTGTCTTATTCTTTTCCCTACTTAAATAGCGTATCCTTCTGCGTAAGCTTTATTAGCAGGATTATAATCTTAGAGTAGTCCTTAATAAAGCGTTAGTTAAAATTAACAAATCCTAAGAATTCTTAGATCTGTTTAACTATCTTTAGTATTAGCTATAATTTAACTACTTCTACTTTTATTAGACTAATCTTAACTCTGTATTGTCCTACAATATACTCTAAGAATTTAACTTCTTTTTAGTGCTAGTTGCACTTTTTAGGTTTTAGTTATAGATCTACTCTTTGTAGGTATTCTAGCACTTTAGTTACGTGTTAAATGTGCTCTTCTAGCATCTTTAAGTACACTAGGATATTATCTAAATATACTACTACTGTTCTATTAAGGTGTGCTCTAAGAACGTTGTTAACTAACTCTTAGCACGTAGCTAGTGTATTTGTAAGACTAAACAGCATAACAAGGTACTTATAGAGTCTGTATCTTGTTCTAAAGGCTGTTTTCTATTCTTCTCCTTTCTTTATACAGATAAGGTTGTACGCTCCTCTTAAGTCTAACGCAGTAAAGTACTAAGCTCTTACTAGCTAGTTCTGTAACTCTATAATGTTTAGAAGTAGGTAGTAGTTCTTAATAGTAATATTATTAAGCTTCCTAAAGTTAATACAAGGTTATAGCTTACTATTCTTCTTTAGAACAAACATAATTAGGTACTCTATAGGCAATTCTAATCTTCTAATAAATCTCTTTTTAAGGTTCTCTGTAATATACTTACAAAGTATTTTAAGTTCCTTCTCTAATAACTAATATAGCCTCTTAAAAGTTAGGTTCTTTCCTTTCTAGAGCTTAATCTCGTAATTCTAGGGCTTATGCTTTAGCAGGGCTTTTGCTGTAAGCTTTTCTTTAAACATTACTACATACTGTTAGTATACGTTAGAGATAGCAGGAGGTGCACTCTCTTTCTTCTTAACTCTTACTTAGTAATCTGTTAGGCTTCTAGTATCTATAGAGTTAACTGCTCTAACTTAGCATGTCTTATATATTAAAACAACATTGTTAATCTTCTTCTTATCTACTAGCTGCAACGTGTGCTGTGTTAGCATAGATGTATTAGTGCTGTATTTACATCCTTTTAACAAAAGCTTCTCTTATACCTAGTCTATCTATAGGTTATACTTTTATAACTAGGGAAGTCCTAATATAACATTATGCGTAGCCTTTGCAAAAACGTCTAGAGTTATTTCCTTATAGTGCCTCTATATCTCTAGGGGTGCTAAGCTTACTTTGTATATAATAAATAGCTTATCTAGCATTAATTCTCTATTAGCTACTTAGAGCAAGTAAGCTTGTTCTTTTAAGCGTAGGGTAAGACCTACTTAATACAACGCTTCTTAGGACATATAGCTTGCTTAGGCTCCTAAGTCTAAGAGTGCTAATAGTACTACTCTATTTAGTTTAATAGAGAGTTTAATAAGGTAATTAGTCCTAATAGAATTAATAGATTAATCTCTAGCACTCTTAGGCGCTGTTCTAAAAAAGTCTTGTTAGTAAATCTGTTATATTCCTTATATCTGCAGTAAACCTTATAATTAGAGTTTAAGTAGTTTTGCTAGTGCGCATTATAGCACTATTTATTAACTACTAGCTGCATCTAAATTACTACTTATAGGTCTTCTTTTCTAGAAAAGTAGGTATAGCTGCGCTTGTTAATAAGGTGCCTTTTGCATAGGTTGTTCTTGCAGTTATACTACTAAACATAATAAGAGAAGTGTTCTAGAGGAAACTATCTATTGTTTAGCTTAGAGTCTTAGTATATACTGTATTAGTTATTGCTGCAGGCTGTCTATAACAAGTCTCTGTGTTATAGATTTCTAAGGTCTAGTTTATACTAGGGTTATAGGCTAAGTAGTAGTAGAAGTAATAGCAGTAAGAGTTGTTGTTCTCTTATGCGTTGTATGCTGCGCTTTGTCTTAGCTTCTATCTAGTATTAGTCCTTAGCGTCTTCTAGATTGCTTAATACTTATTAGCAGTTGTTAGTTTATTGTTTAACCTGCTAAATAAGCTAGTTAAACTCTAGGGTAAGCTCTCCTTCTTTAGATCCTACTACGGGTTAGACTAGTTCTTAACACATCTTTGCGTATGCTTCTTCCTTAGTACAGCGCTTGCGCTGCTAGCGTTAGTGTTAGCAACGTGTAGTGTCTTATCTAATCTCTATAAGTGTTTATCTAGAAGTGTCTAAGAGGTTATCTATCTTGTATTAGTAGTCCTTTATCTCTTTATAGGGTTAACTAATGTTATTAAGCATAGCTTGTTCCCTAGCAACTTCTTTTAGGTTGCGTTTAACTACTAGAAGTTCCTTACCTTTAAGACTAAAGTAGCTTATTCTACGTTGTTAAAATAGGCCTTTGTGCTTCTTACTAACCTTAAGGCTTATTCCTTCTACACAATATTCTACTGCGTAGTATTATTAGTTACTGTTAGTAAATATTACTCCTTTACCTTCTACATCTTTATAGAGAGGAGTAGCTGCACAAATAGGAGGTTTAATACATTTAGTATTATCCTTAGAACTAGACTCTAGGTCTTCTATAAGTTATTCTATATTATTAGTAATTACTTTCTAATTACTAGTATCTGTAGTGTTGTTAGCGTAGGTTAGGATATTAAGCTGTTAAAGAACCTTATTCTTTATCTTACAGTCTCTAGCAAAGTAGCCTAGTTTGCTATAGTTATAGCAGTCTTTGCTACCTGCGTTGTTAGAGTAGTGTCCTCCTCTACCCTTCTTTTTATTCTAGCAAAGTAGTAGTAGTCCTTTGTTAAGGTTTAAGAGGTCTATTACTTTAGGTCTAAAGTATCTACTCTAAGTGTTATTATAGATATAGCGTCTATTATTAGGTTAGTAACGTCCTCCTTACTGTTCTTAGTTTAGGTTGTTTTGCTATTAGTTCTATAGCTGCAGGTGTTTGTTTACGTTGTTTATAACTTACACGCGCAGATCTTTTTCTAATTCTAGGTAAAGCTTATAGAGACAAGTATTAATGTTAATTGCCTTATTCTCTAGGTTCTTAAGAGTGTTAATTACTACGCTAGTGTGTATAAGTTCCTTCTTAACCTTAGGCTTTAGACCTTGTCTAAACATAGTTATTAGAGCAGTGTTGTCCTAGTTAGTGTTATAAGCAATAGCTTAGAAGTTAGCAGCGTAGTCTGCAACTAACGTAGTCTGCCTAATTGTCTAGATATTGCGTTAGGCTATAATAGGTTTATTAGTAACCCTAAAGATCTGTCTAATCTTAGTCTTAAACTTATTAAAGCTATTAAGCTAGATATTGTCTTTAGCTAATGTTATATTAATTATCTTATTCTAAATAAATAGCTTAATCTATTTAAAAGCCTTACTGCGCATGTAAGATATAACAAGCTTAACCTTATCTTTGTTTTTAATAGATGCGCCTTAAAAGGTAAAGAACAGATTAAACTAAAGTAGCTAATCCTTAAGCTTAGAACAGGTTCTATTATAGAGGTTTAGTTTAGCAACTTTAAGGCCTAATATATTACGCATGTTAGAGCTGCTAGAGGTAGCTTAATCTTCTAAGATATTACTTATATTAGGGGTGTTTAAAATATTAAAGTTGTACTTTAGTTAAAGACTATAAGCACAGATTCTATTAGTTCTTAGGTATAAACAAGGTATAGAAGATTAGGGTAGGTTATTAACTAAGCAAAGCTTGTAATAATAGGGTGCAATAAATAGTACAGAGTATACTGTTTAGTTTAAGAGCAGGTTAAGATTCTAAAGACAAACTTAATTAACAAGGTTAAACATAAACTATAAGAGTTGTGTTTCTAAGATCTATATACTTAAGTTATCCTATACTATCTTATAGTTTCTTACAAAGTCCTATAGGAGGCCTTATAAGAAGTATAGGACATATATAGAAATTATAGGACATTACGTAACCCTGTCTTATAGTCTTAGCTTAGACTTATATATAGACTTTTATAGGATATTACGTAATCCTAGGCTAAGCGTTACGCTAATCCTGCTCGCATTATTAGTAATAAAGTCCTGCCTCGCAGTCCTTTCTTAGGATCGTAATACTAAGTACTAGCTTCTTAGTGTACACTGCCTTAGCACTACTCTAGCTTACGCTTTTTAGTATAGACTATAGCCCTGCTATAAAGCTAATATGTCTAAAATAGAGTTCTAAAAACTCTGCAACCTCTGTCCTAGAAGTTATCTTCTATTAAATCTATCTTGTATTTTACTAGCAAATTCTCTTAGAGGTTAGCTCCTTATAATAGCACGTAACACATGTATTATATATTCTACTATTTAGTATATACAAGTACTAATCTCTACACCTTCTCTACAACACTATATAACGTCTGTTAGTTTGTTTATTACTTTAGTTTTTGCAGTACAGGCTGTGTTTAGTTAAGAGAGTAAGTAAGAGAATTAATAAGAGAAAATAGTAGTAGTAGATAGTAAATAGCAAGTAGTTAGCTAGTTAGGTGTAGTGTTATATCTATTATCTACTAACGTATCTATTACCTACCTACCTACCTACCTACCTACCTACCTACCTACCTACCTACCTACCTACCTACCTACCTACCTACCTACCTACCTACCTACCTACCTACCTACCTACCTACCTACCTACCTCCTACCTACCTACCTACCTACCTACCTACCTACCTACCTACCTCCTACCTCCTACCTACCTAAACTACTATTACTACAATACTAACAACAAAGAACACAGCATTAGCTAGAGTGTTAGACTATAGTACTTACTACTACACTAACATGTAAGAATAAGGAACCTGTAGGTACTACTACGCTGTGCTGTGCTGTGCTGAGCTGAGCTGAGCTGAGCTGAACTGAGCTGAACTGAGCTGAGCTAAACTGAACTGAACTACGCTGAACTGTACTACGCTGTAGTGTACTACGCTGAGCTGAACTGAACTGAACTGTACTACGCTGTGGTGTACTACGCTGTGTTGTAGTGTATTGTAGTGCGGTATAGTACGGAATGGTATGGTGCGGTATGATCTGGTATAGTGTGGTATGGTACAGTATGGAATGGTATGGTACAGTACGGTATGGTATGATATAGTATGATATAGCAAGGTATAGTATAGTAAGGTACCTAGCACCTATCTGCACCCAAATAAAACGAAGTACACCGTCGTTACGACAGCACTGGGCAACTGACGCCAACAAACACCAACACCGACGAACACCAACAAACGCCAACAAACGCCAACAAACGCCAACAAACGCCAAAACAAAAATAATGTAGAAAAGAAAAAAGAAAAGAGGGGAGATAGCAAAAAAAAAAAAAAAAAAAAGCACAACACGCCACGCGACGCGAGGCGACGCCTTTATCTAACCAATCGCCACGCTATGCAACATCGATTCAGAAGAAACCACGAGAGAGACAAGTACGCGAGCAAGCAAGCAAGCCAAGTGAGTATGTGAGATAGCATCACGACTCGCCAACCTCACGACTCGCCAACCTCGTCGGTACCGCCCTCGTCCTCTCTAGCGCCGGTGATCAACACTCTCCTCTTAGGCTCGCCCCACAACTCCCTCAACACGCGGTGTTTCTGCGTATCGCGCACGCCCTTGAGGAAGCCGTACGTGCGCTCCACTTCCTCCAGCTGGCCCTCCAGCCCGAAGCTGTTGCTCTGCGCGCGCCGGATGAGCGGGCCGACTAGATTGCGGCGCGCCTTGTCGAGCTGGTCTTTGACGCTGTTGATGACCTGGATGTGGGATTTGAGTTCGGATTTGTTGATGAGGGTGGATGCGCGGACGTCTTTGAGGAGTTTCAAGTTTTTTTCGTATTTTGCGATTTTCAGCTTGTTGGTGATGGTGTTGCGCCACATGGAGGCGAGGAACTCGTCTTTGCGGGTGGAGAGCGAGTCTTCTTCGTGTGCGACGGAGCGGTGCAGGTTGTGGAACTGGCGGTCGACGGATTCGAAGAGGCGGAAGAGGATGTCGGCGCGGGCGAGCTCGTTCTGGATGTTTTCTTCGAGGGTCGAGAGGAGGTAGTCGAAGGTGCGTTGGAGCGTGGCGCGCGAGCGCTGTTGGGTGGTGTGGCCCAGGACGTCGTTGACGATGCGGCCGAGGGAGGTGGGGGTCCCGTTCGCGGAGAGGGCGCCCAGGGCGGAGAGGGCGCCGTGGATGTTGCTGACGAGGGTGTCGAGCATGCCGACCTTTGGGGACTGGATCGAGGACAGCTCGCGGCGGGCCCATTCCATGGTGATGAGGATACTGCAACGGTCAGCCGCGGCCACGAAGAGCAGAGGACGCGCCTACCTGTCCATGTCGCCGTCGACGTTTGTGAAGAAGGAGGTGATCTTCTCGGACAGCACCTTGAGACTGTCGCCCAGGTCGTCGAGCTGGTCGATGATGACGGTCGAGGCGGACATGTTGGTGGCGCGCACGCTCTCGCCCAGGTCCTGGACGGCAATGCTCGCCTCGGCCAGCTCGCGCGAGCGGGGGATGACGTTCTCGCTGGCGTACATGAGCGGCTCGAACTGCTTGGCCATGTTGGCGACGTTGGCGACGTCGGGGATCAGGCTGGTGTTCCAGGGATGCAGCAGGACCCAGCTGAGGATGACGGTGGCGATGGTCATGAAGACGTTGCGGCGGGTGCGGGTCAGCATGCCCATGCCGCTGGCCAGGGTGGAGAGGGTCTCTTCGAGGGGGGCGGTGCGGAACAGCGTCTCTCCTCTGATGGCAAAGCGGACGACTGGCAGTGTCAGTGTCAGTGCGAAGAGCTTCACGCTGCACGCTGCATGCTGCGGGGGGCGCAGTGGCCGTGGCAGTAGCAGTGGCAGTGGCAGGGGCAGAGGCAGGGCAGGCGCAGGCGCAGGCGCAGGCAAGCTACGTACAGCCGTCCATGGTACTCGCCTCGTCGGCGGGTGCGGGCTCCAGGGCCTCGTCGTCGGCGGGCTCTTCGGTGACGTCGTCCATGGGGCTCTGCAGGCGCGAGGCGATGTTGTCGGCGGGGTAGCGGGCGTCGTCGGGCTCGGGGCTGCCCTGGGGGGTGTTCTTCATGGGCGAGTCGGGGAGGGGGATGCGCGAGGGCGTCGTCTCGCGGTCGGTGCGGTAGTACGAGGGCGAGCGGCTGGAGTGGAGGAGCGAGCGTCTGTGCCACTGGTTGTTGCTCTTCTGCCAGGCGGGCGGCGCCCAGGGGCCCTCGGACTCGTGCTCGTGCTCGGATTCGTCTGCGTCGTGCGGCGGGAGGCTCCAGCGGGAGGAGTGCATGTTGGAGCGCGCGCTGTAGCTCGACTGCGCGAGGTGGCTGCGCTCCGGGTCAAAGGCCTCGAGCGATGCGCTGAGCGAGGGGATGTCGTGTTCGTAGATGCTGCCGCGCGACCGCTCCATGGTATCCATGATGCTGTGTGCGCCGTATGCGCGGGCGGTGGGTGGTGGTTGTGCGAGTACCGTGGTGTCGCCGTCGGTCGCAGTCGCAGTCGCAGTCGCAGTCGCAGCAGTCGCAGCAAGAGGGAGGCGCCGGCGCGTGGACTGCACCCGTGACAAGACAAAAGCTATCCAAGTCGCGACAACTACCTAAAGCGATTCGCGTCGTATTCGTTGCAGCAGCAATACCGTACCGTGTATGCGATCGTTGGGTGCAGTTTCGTGGAGGAGTGCAGGACAGGACGCCCACTGCGAGCGATAGGGCGATAAGCCCAGCGACCCATGTCGGCCGTCGACGGTCCAAAGCGAGGGCCAGCACACATGGAGTCACATGCCATGCCATGCCAGGGCCATCTACCAGACCACTACAGGCCCCTACACAGTACACACCACTGCATACCTACCGCGGGGTGAAACGAGGGTGGCTGGGTGCTTGGACCTGATTGGCCAGCACGTACAGCTACGTAAGGGCCCCCACGGCGGGGAAGCGCCCGCAGCCACTAGCAGAGCACGGCTACTGCACCTCGACGTGACATGTGCCTCACCTCCCACGGTACCGTCACCGCCTGTCAAGACGAACCTCTGCGCCCATGCCTTACCACTTTACGAACAGCATACGCCTAGTCTGCACCTACACAAAATAACACAGTACCGAGTAGTTGAATACCCACACACCCACCTTCTGTTTCCTCCACATTCCACCCTTCCACCGTGCACAATACCCCCGCTACCCCTCCGTCCAATCCACTTGCGGGGAGTGGGGCACCGCTATCTCGACTCCCGCAAGGCAGCGCTACGATGATGTGATGTGCTCCACGAGCAGCCGTGCCCTTGCAGCAACGCAACGCCGAGCACGGCACGCAGCTACTGTGCTACGCTGCGAGTAAAGGGGATGCGAGGAATGCAAGGCTGGTTGACGCACGGGAGATGGACGAATTTTAATTTTTTTCGCGGGTCGTGCGGTTTGGTGGTGTTGTGGGTTCGAGGGAAGTGGGTGTGGGGTTTGGAATTTAGAGATGGAGTGAATGGAGTTCGAAAATCAGTACCACCCGCGTTGCGATTTTGTCAAGTTGGAAAGCGCGTTGGATGATGAAGTCGGGGGTGGAGAGTATGGAAATAACAAAATAACGCGTGTAAAACTTCTCATTTCTTGTATATACGTTTTCTTCTTCAACATGCTTGCAACAAGAGTGGCGAACCACGACCAAAACACAACAAAGACCGTCCGTGGTGATAGGGACGCGGAAAAACAAAGTTAGAGAGGAATGTTGAATCCTCTCTCGTCAACCTGGCAGACTGCATCGCGCAGCCACACCGTGCTAGCAGCGACGTGTAGAAATGTCAACTGTTGACCAGGCAGTCAACGCACCGTCATAACCAACGTTAGACCGTGCATCACTACCCCGCTACTGAACATCTTCGCAGACGTCCAAATGAATGGCTCAGTGAACCCTATCTGCATGATAGAAAGCTCGCGTGAATAACATCGTCAAGACACAAACTACAAATAGTACATGGTCTCCATCAGCGCCGGATTGACATCCCGTCGCCACGACGTCTGCTCAAAGTCGGTGCTGCCATCGCCCTTCAGCACGCTGTGCAGATAGGACCGACCGCGCTCGCACAGCAAGTCGGCGTAGTAGGCCGGCGGGCAGATGCTGACGGACCGTGTGGCCCGTGCAAACGTGTAGCAGAGACTGTGCGTCAGGCTCTGCAGCTGGTCCGCCCCGAGCTTGATGTCGTCCTTGATCACCACGTAGTGTGCCGGCTTCGACGTGCCCTGCAGACCCTGGTGCGCGAGCAGGAAGAAGTCGAAGAGCTTCTCGCCTGTCACGCCGCGGTCCACGACCGTTCCCGGCATCGGGTTGCCTGTCCTGCCGTCCGTGTCGTTTTCGTTCGTGGGATAGAAGCGCGTGTGGTGTCGCTTGCCGACGACGATGATGGACATCTTGGGGTGCTTGGCTTTTGCGCCGTATAGCTTGTCGAATGCCTTCTCAAACGCAGGAAGCTCGTGCTCGAGCACCAGCCGGTACTGTCCCTCAGACACACCGTCGCGGTAGACGAGCACTTTGTTGGGGAGTCCGCCCCTGTTCCTCTTCTGCCAGAGCTTCAACCGCTCAACAATCATCTCCTCCAGCTCCTGCACCATCTCTTCGCGACCCTTTTGCGTCCGCAAGCTGGCCGGATATTGCGAGAACACGGCATCCACCGACGCGACAACCCCAGCGATACTGGGCGCCTTCTCTGAACTACCAGGCGACGGATGCGTCACATCGATGCCAAAAAG
Source organism: Ascochyta lentis (assembly GCA_004011705.1). NCBI lineage: Eukaryota > Fungi > Ascomycota > Dothideomycetes > Pleosporales > Didymellaceae > Ascochyta > Ascochyta lentis. The sequence continues at coordinate 2,015,939 of RZGK01000003.1, forward strand.
AATCGTCTGCGCGTCGAGAGGCGCCATCTTCTTCGCCTCGACGGTGTGGTTAACACCGCCAAGCTTCTGGTTGAACTTCATCGCCACATTGGCGAAGTACTGCATCTGTCCCTTCTCCTTTGAAAACTTCTGGCCAATGTTGCAGATGTTGGGAATGCCCAACTGACAATCGCAGACAAACTTGATAGCATCGTACAGTGTTGCATTGTCGCCAGGGAGGAGCACAAACAGGAAGTTCGGCTTGCTCTTGAACTTGGAGCGCAGAGTCTCGGTGAGTTGTGTCTGGATTCGGAGGAACTCCTTGTTGTTGAGATCGCTGGGCGAAACATTCATCACGACCGGTTCCTGGATAGCGCCTGGGTTGAGCCCGTACGTCTGCAACGCATTCCTGAACTGCTCGAGATGCTGTTTAACAGCTGCAGGGCCTCCATAAATGGTATCACGGCTACCCGAGTTGATGACGAGCGTGTTCCACGCTCCCAGTGGCTTCACAACCAAACGGAACGGCTTATCTCCAAGCTGCCTCGGATCGAGGTTCCACGCACCACCCCTCGGCTTGGTGCTTCTGGCCTTGTACTGCAAGTCGGGAGCCTCTAGGATGCGGCCGGGTACGGTCAGAAGCTGAGGGTTGACTTTAATCCCGAACTTGCTGAGGGCGATGTTGAGACCGTCAGCCATGGGGTTAATCTTCGTGACCTTGAGTCCCTCCTCAGTGATCGATTCGGCGTTCTGATGAGGCCGACGAGCTGCGAATCTGATCATCTCGCTCGTTTGGGGCCCTAGCAACAAGCGCTTCGCGAGCTGGCCTGGCAAAACCGAACACAGTTCGGCAGGGATCCATTTGGGGTCTTTCAACGTGCCGTAGTTGACCACAGGCGCCTGGGGTGCAGACAGAGTGATACTGTACTGCCGCTTGAAGTAATCTGCAATAGACACCTTAGTAGTCTTTCCGTTCTTGTCCGTCTCCAAGAAAGTAATGTTGGTGCTGTTTTTGCCAAACGGCGACAGGTTAGTGATGACGTGCACCTTCCTTTTGGTGAGCTGCTTGCCCTTGCTCGCCTTTACCTTGCCTTTGTTGTCTCTGTCGAGAATGTAGTTGGTCTCAAACTTCAACAACCGGACAAATGCCGCCAACTTGCGGTACTGGCCGTCGTTGTTCGGCGGCGGGCCACCTGTAAACTCTGACATCACGGCAAGAAGCGGCCCCGGCTTGTAGAAAGCGCCAGTGGCAACATTCACGTTAACCAGGAGGCGATTTACGCTTGTGCGCACACTCGTGAAGTAGCCACGGAGGGCCTGCAGACCGGATCCAAGATCTGCAAACTGGACCTGGGGATGGTTGCCAAAGGGGTAGAACTTGTTACCTCCAGCTGTGGCAATGTTAGATTCTCCACTCGGCCCATGCGCCATGAGAACGTTCAGGGCCTGGATAGTCTCGAGCTTCAAGGGATAGTTGGTTGAAGATTTCGAGACATCGTCCAGCAAGTCCTTCAACGACACGGTTCCCAGCATAACGACAAGGGCTGTGTGCGTATTCTTCTTCCGCGCCGCCTTGACCTTGTCTGTCTCATCCGGGCCGGGGGCAGGAAGCGGCTCGCCGTCTGCTGGGAACCACTCGAGAGCGTAGCTGGCTCGATCCCCCTCAATTGGGATCTCCTTCGGCGAGACAAGGGTCTGAGCCCAGTCACTGGCGATTGGGAGACCTTGGAATGGTACAGTCTGCAACAGGAGCTCCACAAGGCGGCGCTTTCTTGCTTTTGGAATGTCGTTATCCGGCTGGAATGCCACCGAGTATCGATACAAATCAGTGTTGGCAGCGATGCCCTTCAATTCGAAGTAATTCGTGTAGAGAACGATAGCTCTACCAGCAATTCCATAGGCAGGCCGTCTTGGAAGCACAACGTCCAACGATGTAGAGGCCATGGCCGCAGACAGGTCGCCCTTCACCATAGCATTCTCGAGCTTGGTAACCTCAGCGTTCGGTTGCGGCACATTGCCACCACTATGGTTCTGGGTTAGTGTGATGTTCAACGCTCAATACTCTGTCCTACTCACCCAAACACTCGAGGGCCCTCTGCAGCCCCGCCGCGGCCGCCACGAAACCCTCCACCGCGATCGCCACGGAAGCCTCCACGGTCACCACGAAAGCCTCCACGGTCACCGCGGAAGCCACCTCCACGATCACCGCCGCCACGGTCTCCACGAAAGCCGCCACCACCGCGACCGCCGCCAAAGTTGCCGCCATCACCACGTCCACGTCCACGGAAGTCTCTGCGTCCGCGGTCACCGCCTCGCCCTCGTCCGCCGCGGTCCGCCATGGCGTATGTTGATGTAGGGTTACTTGCTGTTAGAGGATGCTGTCGTGAAGAATGAGTTTAATCAGAAAATGAGTTGGCTTATCTGATGGATGGAGAGTTAGCTGTGGTGTTGAAATAGGAGTCAGGTTGAAGCAGGAGTGGGCGAGCTGGTTGTGAGACTGCGATGTAGATGGAAATAGCGGAATCGAAGAGTAATTTCAGTCATTCGAATGAGATAGCCAGGCATTAACCTCTGCTTGTTATGTTGTTCATACAAAACATGCGTGCGAGGTGCATATCGAACGTAGACAATGAAATCACTCACCCGCACCCAACAATCGACACAGAATACAATCGACACAGTTTCCAATCGACACAGTTTCCAATCTCCAAAATACTTGAACGAGAAACGAGGAGATGCTGAGGTCGAGAGGTCGTTGGGATGGAAGTTGCGGGTTCAGGCTTTTAGGTTTGACCTGGGAGGCGCCGAGCGCTAACGCGTCGTCACGTTTTGGCTGGGGTTCGCGTTTGGGGCGGTGACATGTCAGAAGTGGGGCGAAGGATGGAGACGACCTGTCACTTTGTGCCTGCTTTGAGCAAGCCCTTTGATGGCAAATGAGTGTGGAGTTGACAGGATCATACTCCGAGGAGCAAATGGTTTCCTGCTTCTCCTCACTTTTTCACCGGAAATCTACGTCGTGTGTAACAAGTCATGTACCTATTGCTGGGATTGGCACAGACGAAGCGCAGTTCTCTAGCCTCCTGCTGCTCGGGATGATGTCTTCGTGATGGAACGATACCGTCTCTGTTAGTGATTGCAACGCGGGACCAATCCGACATCGAGGAGAGTGGACGCAGCAGCCGTCTCTCAACGTGCACAATGCTGCCTGAGGGGTTCGGCAAATTCAAGGCACTTGTCTAGTTGAGCCATTCGTCTAGAGGTCAGCTTTGAGAGACTACGAATGATCCCCAAGTTTTAGGGGGGTTGAGTGGGCGCTTTCTCCTGCATTTCGAGAACCAACACTCTGGCATGCTCGTAGCAGGTACGAGGCTGTGCTCTCGTCTCGATACAATTTCTCATGTGGTGTCTTTCAAAAGTGAGCGACCGTCAATTTTTGAAGTGAGAAGAGTAACACGGCGACGAGATATAGTAACAACTTGACGTTGGTACTGACATGGAAGGGTGTCAGGGATCGAGGATGCAATCACGTGACCCTTCCTCCGCTAGCGGAGGTTTCCAGATTCGATTCGATTTGATCCTCGTCATTTTGAAGAACGTTTGACACCACACAACACCGCCGCCATGCCGCCACGACTGAACGTCAGCGCTTTCTCGCGCTCCATTGCTTTCAGGCCCAAGCCTCAGATTCAATGGCCTGCTCGCTCCGCGCTGCGAGTGGCGCCTTCGCAATGCCGCACGTACGCCGACGCACCCCCATACGCCGACCAGAACGCGCCTGCTCAGGACCGATCCCACAAGCCCAGCTCTGAGCCCATCGAGCACGTCTCCGAGGAGGCAGCCAAGACGGCGCAGATCATGGGCGAGCAGGGTCCTGATGTCAACCAGGGCACGCCTGTTGAGGATGTGAGCGCCAGCTGCGATCGATAGTGTGGGCTATGCTGACATGTGCCAGATCGTCAAGGGCGACAAGGAAGCGCAGAAGAACCTCCCCAAGGTCATGCAGGACGCGCTCAAGCAGGGCAACAAGATGCCAGCACCCAAGGGCTCGCGCTCCTACTCTACCATGACGACACGGTCAAGCGAGGGAATGGACATGGGTCTTGTTGACTTCGAGGCTGCCTCCAAGCTGCCAGTGACGCCTGGGCTGAAGTTCGAGATGCCTACTCTCCCTCTGCCCAAGGACGGTCACATCAAGCACCGGTATGACCCCGTTGTTGAGCAAGTCACCAACCTCCTCATGCGACACGGCAAGAAGAGTGTTGCTCAACGTGTACGTCGCTTTCTCCGTGCAACACCAAGACTTGCAACGCTGACAATACATGACAGCAAATGGCAGTAGTCCTCCAGCACCTCCGAACTTCACCAATCCCCACCATCAACCCAGCTCGTCCTCTCCTGCCTGGCGCACCCCCACCGTCGCACCTCCCTTTGAACCCCGTTCTCTACCTCACACTCGCTATCGACTCTGTCGCCCCGCTCCTTCGAATTCGCGCGCAGAAGGGTGCTGCTGGTGGCGGTGTAGCTCTGCAGATCCCAGTCCCGCTCAGCCAGAGACAACGACGGAGGACAGCCATCCAGTGGATTTTGGCCGCTGCCTCGAAGAGGAGGAACCTGGGCAGTGGCAAGAACAGCTTGGGTCAGCGTGTTGCGCAGGAGATGATTTCTGTCATTGAGGGCAAGAGCGGTATCTGGGACAGGCGCAATGCTGTCCACAAGCTAGGTGTCGCTGCTCGTTCTAACATTGTTCTGCCGAGGAGGAGATAGAGGTTGGTTGCGCTGGAGTTTGGAACAGCTGGATGTCTGCCATTGTACTGTGTATGAATATAAAACAAGCAAGCAAGGCGTCAATGTTTGATGATTTCAACGTCTGCGTGTTTAAAAGAGCGTCCTGGCATGACCCCTGTGTGCATATGTGTTGTTCGTTGTTGGGATGGATGATCGCACGATTCATAAATCTGGAGAGCTCCACATGCTCAGCCACAGCCTCCACTAGCCCCCCAGGTAGTGCCTCTGACCCTGATGACAGCTCCAACCTCAGAGGGTTCGAAGATGGCAAAACTGCGTGTTTTTCCACGAAGAAGCTCTCCATGGAACGGAGGGGAGCATGCAGACTTCCTCGACAGCGATCAACATCAGCACCCACATCAGATGGAGTGATTTTTACATGAGATTCAGCTGCAAACGTCATCTGCCAAGCATGGAGGGCTTGGTATGAGGGGTCTGCTCCATCAAACCAAACCTAGACCCTTTCCACGAGACATCGTGTCGCGCTTACCGTTCCTGAAGTTCCCTTCGTCTTCCGGCTGATATTCTTCTCCTCTTCCCTATGTCGTCCGCCTCCATCAATCTACTCGGGAACAATCTCTTCTCAGACAGCGGTTAGAGTTGACACATTGGACACGGTCCGGCCCGCCTCAGCTCAGCTCAGCTCAGCTCAGGCTACCATCTTGGGAACCGCACCACACTGCTACCACTACCCCACTCACGTTGATCCCCAGCCACCCATCACGCGCTCGCACCGACCCTAAACGCCCGTCAGACGTGAGGGGTGCACGCGAGCTTCAGACCCTGAAAGCGACAGGTCCCCGCCTGTGGCGTCGTTGCCATCTTGCCAATTGCAAGCCTCCAATCAACATCGCGACTCTACCCCACAAACACGCCGTGCTCCGCGCACTCACATTGTACACCGCCAGTTGCAAAGACAACAGCACGCTCCGACTCGACGCCGCCGCATCGCAACCATGTCGTCGCTCACTGCGGCCATTGACCAGGAGATGAAGGAGCATCGCGATGCCAGGAAGAACAGCGGCAGTCGCCGTGCCGAAAGCCCGCTGCCGGGTGGCCGTCACCAGAGTCCTACTCCCCGCCATCTTGGTGTAGATGACGGTCGTGTGCGCAGCAGGAGTCGCGGCAGCACCGGCATTCCGTTCGCCATGCCCAAGAGCGCGCCGTCTTCTCCCCGTGGGAGCCGCATGTCGGACGCCGCCCCATACCAGTCGATTGCAAGTGTGTCGCAAGGTGGGCCCAAGCCTCGGGCCATGTCTTCTGTGTACGGTGCTCCCACAGGCTTTCTCGGCGGAGGCAGCCAAAGAGATCGACACAACTCTATGAGTGGCGCCTACAACAGATCCAAGTCTGGATCACCCGGGCCTGAGCGCTCTGCATCGCCGCGAGCACGCGGTCCGGCCATGTCAACCTCCGAAGCAATGCGCAAGATGTCCGAATCTGCCATGACCGACTCGGACAGCGAATTCATCGCGCCACCAAAACGAAAGGCTTCAGACCCTACCAAGGGCACCACATCAGCGCCAGGCGGTGGCGTGCGATTGACCACGGACGACGACGGCGACGACGGCGAAGACAGCGCTGCTGTGGAAAGCAGCGATAATGACTCTGCCTCTAGTTCAGACTGGGACGACGGCTGGGCTCCCGGCTCCTCCAAGAAGTCTAGAGGGCGAAGGAGGTCGAGGTCAGAGTCTGGCGGCACAGATCGGTTGGGCAGAGAGATTGTCACAGCGCAGAGTCTGTTCAAGACTGCGAAGGAGGAAGGTACGTTAGATTTAACGTGCAATTCTTGGGCTACAGAGACTAACACTGCAACAGGGCGAGACCTGACGGCTTCCTTCATGACACGCGAGGAGAGGCAGGAGAAATTGCGCCAGCTGAATGGACCCACAATCAGCATTGAAGGACCTGACGGCGAGAAGATGGTGCGACGCAAGTCCACGGACGTACACCCGCATACCAGCTTCGACCAAGACAGCTCCAGAATATCCACTCCCATCAGCTCTGATGCTGAAGATCAAATGGCCGAGCTTCGGTCGGCGCAGCAGCTGGCGTTGCAAATCACTCCAATCCAGTCGAGTCCCGAGGCCCACCGATGCGTTCGCCAAATCGTCCGTGGTGATTACAGCCAATTCGCACAGGAAGCAGACAACGGCTTGAGGAGGCAGCGCGTCTACCTGGTCTCGACAGATCTCAGCGACGAGGCTGCATATGCCTTGGAATGGACCATCGGTACTGTATTGCGAGACGGCGACACGCTCCTAGCCGTGTATGCTGTCGACGAGGAAATCGGTGTTGCTACAGATGGCCTCGGCGCGCCTATTGCCCAGGGCACGACTGGATTGCAGGAGGGTACGCATCTCAAGCGAACACTCTCAGGACATGATGGCATCCCGCAGAAGAACCAACTGTCGAGTACCATCGCAGCTGCGGAGGCAGACGTCAGCAAGATGGGCAAGGCTGAGAAGGATCGCTACCAGGCCTGCGTAGAGGTGTCTGACAGATGTGTCAAACTTCTCAGAAAAACTCGACTGCAAGCTCGAGTTGTAGTGGAAGTGTTCCACTGCAAGAGTCCGAAGCACATGATTACAGAAGTCGTGAGTCATCTGAAACCTGTTGACGCCTTGATTGTCCGCTGACAGACGCTTGACAGATTGACATGCTCGAACCAACCCTGGTCATCCTTGGATCTAGAGGTCGCAACGCCCTGAAAGGGTAAGTAAGCAGTCCCAATCATGGACGCATAAACTGACTGTGGCAGTGTATTGCTTGGCTCCTTCAGTAACTACCTCGTTACCAAATCTTCGGTACCGGTCATGGTTGCTAGGAAACGGCTGCGAAAGCACAGCAAATACAAGCGACAAAACCTCAGGATGTCCAACGTCCTCACTGGCCCTGGCGACAAGCTCGCAAACGCCAAGATAGACTGAGTCGTTTGTATGGAGATTTGTCAATCTGTTTCGGTGACTCCCGGGAGATATACCTCATTGAGCAACATTTCATGGCTGTGCGAAACTTGCACAGTTTGGCAGACACGGCGGTGTTCTCGGCTTAGCAAGGAGTTTGGAAATTCTTGTTTGCGCATATCAATCTCTTCTCTTTTCGAAGTTGCGATGGTGCTGCAGGGGTGTTGATCTAAACATACACTCTGATCTTCAGAGCCGGGCGGGATCTGCCTCAAACGCATCATGATTCGGACCTAAACCTTCACCCTCCGCGGCTGACACAACGCGGCAGCTCTAGGTCGCTGGCGACCTCTAACGTTCTTCCCGAAATCACGTCATTACCGTTGGTAGGAAATGAAAGGAAAGCTGCAGACCACGCTTGCTTTTGTCTTCTCGAAGTTCTAGCGTGCTTCAGCCTTGAAAAGGATGTCCACGTTTCACTTCAATTTCCTTTTGCAATCACAGCTTCATGACATCGGCATCTCCTGCCGCCAAACGTCAAACGTCCTCCAATCAAATCAAGGGGTGGCCCCGCGATCCGAACGCGATTCCAAGATTCTGGTTCGCTACCCTCCACATCTCACCCTCTCACATCGTCCATGCCGCTAGCGTCCTTTCTCCAACGCTTCACACCGCGTGCCTCAGACTGCGTCCCCGCACAGACACCGCGTGAGGGGCGCGTTTGTGGCGGCCCGCAAACATCGCTCATGCAGCTTGTCTAAGCACCGTATGATCGTGAACGGGCCAGGCTTAGGCATCCCAGAGAGCCTGGATGATGCCCGAAGTGTAGCTGCGGGTGCATACGGCGCCATGCTGGGCGATGATGAAGGGGCAGGGGTGCAGAGAGAGGGGTATCAAAAGGTATGCCTGCCTCGGTGAATAGTGTTCAAGACATCGACTACAGTTGTTGATGGACCTCCCCATGGCTTATGCTACTACGGGGCCATACTTACCTCGGCTCGGCCACCTAGGATTCCTGGAACTCGACGAGCAAGAGCTGGACACGTCAAGTTTGCAAGCAAAGCTCATCCACTCGCCAACCCGAGAATACCTGCTCTCAAGACAATCATCATGGAATACAGCAGCAAGAGACGAGATCGATGCAGACACGCTACTGGCGGACCTCGGCCATTTGGCTCCATCGGTGGCTAAGGACTTCATTCCTAAAGTGCATGCCGAGGCCAGCTTTGCGTTCCGATTGATTAACGATGTAGACTACCACGGCGAAGAGGAGGGCTACATAGCCTTGAGCTATTGCTGGAAGAAAATGAACCGGGACGCGCCTCGTAAAGTGGTCGAAGATCTTCCGTTTGCCTGGACCAGAGAGATTGAACAGTTTCCGATGCCAACCAGTGGCGCTTTGTTCCAAGCTGTGCTCAAGGAGAAGATGGTCGGGGAAGGGCTATGGTTCGATCAAGTTTGCATCAACCAAGATTCCGACGCAGAGAGAGCGACCATCGTCGGTGCAATCGATGCGATCTACAAGAATGCAAGAGCAGTCGTCGTAGCTCTGGACGACGTCGTTGTCACGCCAGAAGAGGAGCAGTTCCTTCGATGCTATCTGGATCAATACTGTTACTCTGGGTTAGCCATCGACCAGCAGCCCAACGCGCGCCAGAACCCACCTTTCATGTACCAATACCCTGCATTTGTCTCTTTCTTCGAGCGCTTCATTGAGTCGGAATGTTTTGAGCGTGCCTGGTGCACGCATGAGTTGAGGCTGGGTCAGCAACACGTCTTCCTCGTACGCTGTTTGTCACAATACAATGATGAGGTTCAGACTGTAATGCGGTTCACGACATCTTTCTTACATCACATGCTAGCCCTGGCGAGTGAGCTGGCTACGTTCACGCCCGCGCAACAATCGAAAATACGGACATTATGCGACTTCCTCTCGGTAAACAGCACGAAGAGCGAAGGTCTTGCCGCACGAAGACCAGATACTCCACAGGCACCAACTCTCGAGCCCTCTGCCTTTGTGCCGACAGTTGTGGATACATTTCAGATGAAAGCAGGAGGTAACCCACGACTACCTGAGTATCTGAGAAAGCTCGATGCCAATCGAGACAAGGTATGCATTGCATTGGGCGCTTCCAAGGTTCCTATAGCTCTGGCACCCGCAAATGCATATCAAAGACCGAACATTGAGGATGAGTGCTTTCGATCACTGCTGCTGATCGGTATTGCTCTTCGAGATCCGGTCTGTCTTTGCACAACAGGCACACCACTGCGCCTCCATGATGGCTCTATTTCATGGCTGTCGAGACCGACACCCTTAGACACACATACCAGTCGTGCAATACCGCGGCGGTTCCCCAAGAGTTTGAATCCAATACGGCAAGCTTCTGACGGCAGAGCAGAGTACGCAGAACTTGACATCATATTCCTCGACCTACCACATCGCTCCTGCCCGAACCCATTGTTCCCGGCTCACATCGCGCGAGCGCGGCTGTTCATCCATCTCTGCATACAATACCACATCCCCGGCCCCGGCATGTGGAGCTTTTGGCAAGCACCCGACCACTCACGCGCAGCAGCGATGCGGAATCTCTACATCCAAACACTAGGCTGCGTTTTTGAATGCGGCGCGCAATGGCTCCTCGAACTATCCACTAGCCCAAGGTTCTCGCACACCTCAACACTCGAGCCCCACACAATCGACATGCTACTGAACCCCCACCTCATCATCCAGAACTACATTCTCCTCCCAGAAGGCCAATCCGCACTCTCTTCTCTCATAACCTTCCTCTCCAGCATCCTCATCTCCGGCATTCCCTGGGCAGGCGGCGCAACAGAACGCACACACGGCCCTCTCATCACATCAGCGCCCATACCTTCCTGGCTAGCGGGCGATGCTTCCTACGGCGGGAAAGCAATTGTCTTCGCCCCTTTCGCGCACAGCAAAACGCTGCTCATCGCTGTCCCAGACGCGGTCAAGGCAGCTGAGTACGATGGGCTGGCCAGGGCGTGGGTGCTGACTAGCATGAACCCCTTTACGGGCAGTCCTAAAGCGAGCGTGAGCTGGACGCTGCAAAGCAAGGGCGTCATCTTTGGCGATGGAAACTTCAATGCTGGGTTGGCGAGGTGTGCGGAGACGAGGTGTCATCGTGTCTATGGACCGAGCGGGTGATGCTGTTGTTGTCGCTGTAGAACCTCTGTACGATCATCCTAGTCTTCACCCACACCTTAGAGGATTTAGAAAACGATGTTGTCACGATAGTAGTGTATACACATAGCAATATCTGCCTACCCCCTTCTTTTCCATGCATAGCTTTTCAGGTCGAAACAGTGCAGTACACCACTTGTCTCTTCCCTACCGCCACAAACCACATCCAAGTCCTGGAACCAACACTCCTTATCCTCGTTCTCTCACATCATCTTTCCTTCCTTTTTCCTTCTTCCTTGCATTGTATCTCACCGCCTACCCACACCACACCATCTACGAGATATTACTTTTTACTTGCACGGTCCTTCCGCCATCCATCAACCATAGTCCCACAAGGCCTCCACACCACGCCACACCACCTCCTCCCAAGCCGCCCCCACCAACGCCCGAACAACGTCCGAACAGCACGACATGATACGATGCGATATGTTGCGATACAACACGCCATTACAAGCCACCGTACGCCACCGCCCCGCCTACACCCACAATCCTTTAACTCAGCCTAACTCCGCCCACACACAGTGCAGCGCACAATGGGACGAGTTGAGTGTTTTGTTTTTCGTCTCCACATCTTACATTGCACGGCAAACCACGTGGCGTGTGCGTGCGTGCGTGTTTGATAGATAGATGGATAGATGGATGGATGGGTGTAGGGTGTGGGACAGGGGTGTGTTTTGGCGGAGGATTCTGGAAGGAAAGAAGCAAAAAGCAAGTTAGCAAGTAAGGAAACAAGTAAGCGAGCAAGGAAGAGAGGTGCACAAAGATGAGCAGTGGAGGGTGGCTGACGCGTGGGTGGAGAAGAAGAACTGAAACGAGGCGGTGTTGTACGATAACGTCGATGGTGATGGGAAGGTGAGGCGAGGTGGTAAGTCACTCATTCACTCACTGGTGAAACGAAAGTCGGTTGCAGGGAGGACATGGTTTGGTTAGAGACATGTGTTTCTCAATCTATTCTCCGTCTACCGCGTATAGAGGACTGGCTGACTGCTTGAATCAACGTCTTACGAGCTCTCCTGCCCCAACTTAGCCAGATCCTTGGTGACGAACTCAGTCGCGCTGTACAACGCTGTACTGCCATATACGATCCTCCTCTTCTGACCTGGTCCCTGCGTGCTGGCACTTGTCCGCTTAGCCCACTCCTGCAGATTGCCGTACTCGTCCATGCTGCCGCCGCCGACTGTGAAGACGATGGCTTCGCTGAAGCCTTGCCTTCTCTGTCCGAATGTGGCTTCGATACCGCGACCGACGGTATTTTGCTGGTTGCGACTTGCGCTTGCGGGGGGGAGCGTGCCGCGCGCGTTGGCAGAGCGGGGGTCAAAGTAGAGGTACGATTCGGTCTTGGAGATTGCAGAGGACGAGGCGTTTTGGGGGTCCATGAGCGATTCGGTGATCTTGGTGAGTGTGAGGTCAGAGTTTGTAGGGAGGAAGTTCTTGATGCCCGACAATACACCTTCGAAGTTCGCGCCGAGACCGGCCTCCTTGAAGCGATCTGTTACGCGAGAAGAGAGGCTGGAGAAGCCGCCGAAGAGATGCGAGGTGCTTTGCGCGGGCTGCGTGGGTGCAGATGTGATCATCGTCATGCGGGTGAGCTGGCGCACAGATTTGACATATTTGACGGGAGTGGTATCTGCGCCAGCGGCTTCAAGAGCCTGCGTGAAAGAGTCGAAGTCGCCGCGGGAGAGCTCGGTTTCTGTGGTCAAATACCATTGAAGGAAGAGTCGCAGTTTGTCCAGAGGCTCGTTGCCCTTGTCGTTGTCCTTAACGACTTCTAAAATCTGTGCTTTTGATTGCTTCGACAGCTCTTCCTCGAGTTGGAAGTAGAAATCCATCTTGCGGTTCTTGATGCCTTCCATGACAGCCTCCAGGATGTTCATGTGCATTTCGATCGTGGTTTTCCTGTCTCGTAGCTCGGGGAGCAGAGCCATAGCACCCTTCAAATGCGCCGCAAACTGATTCGATTCTCCACTCAGGTCGTCGAGGGATGATGCGCCGGTCTTCTTCGTGACATTGTCTGCGTCTTGCTGGTATTTGTTCCACTCGTTTGTCACGTCTTCAGCAACGTTTGGAAAGGGTAAGGATGCATTCCTTGCCCAGAAGTAATCAGAAGCCGTCAAATCGTGTGACTGCTTTTTGACGCCTTTCTCGGGGTGATCCTTATCGACAGGAATCGAGATGCTTATTTTGTTGAGGTGGAAGTCGAGCACATCGTAGACTAAGCTTTGGTACTGTATTCACAATTAGTCACGAGCATCGTGGGAGAGGTGCTGCGAGACTTACAATCCACGAATGGCTAAACATAGGCACCAGATCAACGTTTCGGTCGACTAGTGTGGAGTCAGCAATGCCGGTGAGATTGTCTTTCGAACGTACCAATGACCATTACTGGTCGCGATGTCACTGCAGAGGACTTGTGATCTGAGAAGAGGTTCGTCTTGGAGTTCAGGATGTGATCTCGCAGCTTTCGATCAAGCTTTGCGCAAATGTCCTCTGCTGCACCTCCTTTAGGGCAACGAATGATGGGAACGACACCCATCGTGACTACGACGGAGAAAAGACCCGACACGATGCGGTCTACAACACTGTCAAGCTCTTGATCAGAGGTCTGCCCGCTGTTCAAGGTGTGGTATGCGCCCTTCATATTCAGGTGGAACAGGTCTGGCTCTGATACCACAAAGTTCAGGTACTGATCGTACACTTGCGCCAGATGCTCCGCAGTGTTTGTCTGTACAACTTGCGCGCCGAAGTCTTCGAGGAGGGGCCGTGGTATGCTGGAGAGGAAGTTCAGGTATGCGGGACTGTAGAGGCCACGGGAGAGGTCGGAGGTGATGGTTTGGAGGTTCTGTGCCGTTGGCTCGACGAGGTATATGACGGGCACCTGCTCAGTCTCAGTATGTTGTAGGTTGGTAGGGGCGGTTGCTCATACATCAGGGATCATGTGGCGCGTTGTTCCAATGCTCAGATGTATTGTGACCTAGCACTTTGCTCAGCATGGCCCTGTGTAGCCTCAAGGGAGGCGCAAATACACCAGACGCTCTCAGATCGTTCACTCTCAGGACTGAGCTTATGACGTCCCTCCCCATTTCGTCGAAGACCAAGACCTTCCATATTGCGCCGCCTGTAGCTGTCTCGGGCACGTCGTTTGCATCATTGGGGGCGTCGACGTCGGTGACGGGCGCGTTGAGGTTTAAAATGCGCTTTATGCTGGCTGAGAAGTGCCAAGTCAGCATGGTTTGGCTGTGTGTTGGCTATTCCGTACCTATTTGCTTGTCCCGCAGTGTGACGGCCATGGTGACGTTGTTTCTGGCTGGCTCCCGCCGTTACGGACGCGCTTTCATGCGCGGAGAAGAAGCGAAGGCCAGTGAAAGCACAATGCACACAGCGAGGTTGGTAGCAGCAAAAAGACACAGTAGCTCGTCTGCCTGTTGGACACCTTCACCGTGGCTCCGGCGATGGTTGCGACCGCGCACCTTGCCCCGGCGCAGCCTAGCGTGCACTGGCCTTGGCAGATGCCCGCCTACGTAAAATGTCGACTCGCCCCTGCGCAGTCGCCGTCCCTCTTCGACTCACCCCATCACCCCCAACACCCCCAACACCCCCCAACACAACCACTTCTTACGTTTGAAACACTCATGCAACTTCTCAGTGAACTTCCGCCCACCTAATAAGGGCTTCTGATTCTGAGCTAGATTCACTTTTCGAGTCCCCGCTTTGGAGGAAGTGTGCATTAAGGTGGCAGCGGCGTTTGTCTGGAGGATTTCGCGGTGGAAAGCAGAGTGACAATCACCTGGTGTCTGCTACTAACCCAGCTCCTTGGACGATCCATCGAGCATCGCGCTAGGGAAGTTGAGCCTGGCCGTCGCGCGAGGCAGAGAAGCAGTATTTCGAACGCAAGCAAGCGGCGAACGTGTGAGCAGACGCATAGCAGCAGCAGCAGCAGCCGCCCGTGTGTTGTGCAATTGCGTGCGCAAACGTACGTCAAGTGACAACCTCCGCAGTGTCCCTGATTGCAATAATACGCGAGGCCAAGTGCTATCCTGATAAAGCCAAAAGCTACATTCGTGGACTTGAGGGATCACAGCATCGCGGGCGACGGGACACGAGCGCTGCGCGTTTGAACCAGCATCCTTCTCACGGCCGCAGCTTTCACAGAGAGACCCCGAGGCGCTGCAGACCTCTCCTCTCGACTCAGCACGCAGCCCAAACCGGCAGTCTTACCGGCTCTTACCGGCTACTCCATTCCAGACTCCGAGTTCCCTGAATCGGCGGCCTTGTTCACCATTGTGACACACGCCATACCACTTTGTGCCTAGTGCACTGCATAAGTCTGTTTGCCGAGCTGGGAGCTGAGAGACTTGTGGATTGAGCCCCCGTCCAGCCAATCACATCCATCCAGCTCACAGCTGACACTCGTCGTTCGTTCAACATGGCTTCCAATCACGTGCCAAGTGACCAAGTACCTCTGCAGGGTCAGAACATCTACACGGACCCGTCTTACTCCAACTTCTTTCCCAGTAATGTCGAGCGCTATGGTACCCCATCCTGGGAAGCACAGCTGCATCAGAGCCCTGCCTTGACACCCAATTCGTCGACCCAAACCTGGCACAGTACCTATCAGCAGCCCTTCAACACACATGGCCAACCATACGGAGCGCAGACACAAGCATTCCGAACAGCATCACCTTACCAGTATGGCCAGTTCAACGGCTCAGCGGGTGCATTTGGCCATGATGCTGCTGTGGATCCATCACTGGCGGTTAACCCCAATGGTCTGCGCCAGCAGCAACAGTCGCCCTACCAAGTACCCGTACAGATCCCCACACCTTCAAGTCAGTCTCGTACCGTGACTCCGCAAGCACTGCAGCAAAACATAGCAACTCTTCAAAACGCACGTCCTTCGTCATCCCCCTTTCAAGTAAGTATATCAACATCAGCACCCAAGGAAGCGAAATCCTAACTTCACCGCAGGTACCTAAGAGCACCACCGAACAGTTCACTCAACAGGCAGCACCATCAGCATTTGCCAGACCTGTGCGCAACCCGGCGTACGAGATTCCAAAGGGCAGGAAGTCAGGCGGGCTCTATGTCCTTGATACCGCTGCTTTGGCGAAAGCCACAAATTCGAATGCTTTGAACAAACTCGTGACACTTGGTACAGAACCGCTTCAACTAGCTACCAATAGAAGTAAGCATTCACTTTGTCTCGCATACCAAGACCCAGCTAACATATGTGTAGCTGCATTGCCTCTGTATACAGCTCGGCAATCGATCAAGGAGCTAAGGAAAGCTGGCGCTGACAACAAAAAGCTCCTTGCCAAGCTGTCTTCGTCCAAATCGTCGCTTTCGAGAGCCATCAAGTTCAGCAAGAACAATGCTGGCAGTCCTGGAAGCCTCAAACGGGAAGTCAGCGACAGCGAAAGCTACACCGAGTCGTCCGAAGACGACAGCGAGTACAGCGATTCTGATGACGAGGAGGAGTCCCCGCTGCCTGCTTCAAGACCAGATGATGACCCGCACAAAGCTGTCTGTTACGACGTCATCAAAGCATCCTGGTTCCCAAGGAGGTCTGCTCTCAACTCGGACAAGATCAAAAACAGCATGCGCGACCTTTGGGAGGTGTTGAACACCATCCAAAAGCGTTGGCGAGCTGATAGCAAGGCGGTCACAGAAGCGGAGGAGGCAAAGAAGATTGGCGAGCTGCCTACACTCAAAAGTCGGGTGACTAGCCAACGGGACTTGTTGCAGTCTGCTCTGAAAGCCGCGCTCGATCATGCGCATCCTGATGTGTTGTACCATTTGGGACAAGTGAAGCCATTCCTGTATCTCTGTTATCAGTTCTTGGCGAATCGTTTCAAGGCCAAGGATTATGACGGGCCATTGTCAGCTGCCATTTACGAGATTTTGGCGCGGTGTGGGACCCTTACTACAGAGCTCATTGAAGAAACTAAGGTGTCGAAAGCGTTGGTCTCTATGAAGAAACAGGCGAATGACAAGAACAAAGCATTCATTCAGCAAGTTGTTGAAGCCGCAGCTGCGGGGTCCAAGAAGGCCAAAGCAACCTCCCCACCAGCAGCTGGGTTAACGGAAGCCAAAGGTGCGAAACGGCCCGCGTCAGAGCCAGCCGCGCGCTCCGCTGGTGAAGGCCCGTCGATAAAGAAGGCTAAGCCGGCCGAGCCCGCTGCTACCGCAGTCAAGAAGGAGCTTGCAATAGGAGGAGCAAAACCCATGTCGGCATCTGGAAGTGCTGCTTTGCAGAAGCGACCAGGCGAGAAGCCTATAGGTGCACCTGCGCCTGTGCGAGCCCGTGTGAATCCAGCCGCCAACAAGTCATCAAGTATATTCGCCTCTCTCCATGCTGCAAGCAAGAAGCCTGCCGCAGCAGCTACAGCCCAAATGGGTACGAAGTCGACTACGCAGCCTAGAACTACCGCAGCAGCGGCCAAGGATAAGAAGCCAACAACAGCAACAACCAAGCCATCAGGATTCTCCTTCGCATCCACGATGGCGGCACTCACCAAGCCAAAAGAGCCAGAAGCGGCACCGACCAAGTCTGAAAAGGACGTCCCGAACGAGACGCCTGAGCAAAAAGCGAAGCGTGTCAGGAAGGAGGCCAGGCGCCATTTGCGCGTGACTTTCCGTCCGGACGCCTCTTTGGTCGCGATCAAATACTTCAGTCACGACCCCGAGGAAGAGCTTGGACACGAAGAGAACTTCACTCGTGATGCGGGTGATCTTGGGGGCGAAGGCCATATGTTCAAGCAACACAAGGAACTTGACGAAGACGAGGACAGCGACGATGACGAAACCGAGTATCGCCCTTGGACTGAGCCGTCTCAAGTGGATTTCAGTGTTGTCGATCCTGAAGAGCGTAAACGCAACTACGTGCCCTACGGTGGAGGCGAAGCCGTTCCGACTTGTCCTGAGAAGGAGGCGAATGTACAGCGCGAGAACGATAGGCTCATGGTGTTCTACACGAACCCTGCCGACATTCCACCTTCGCCGCGTGAGCCTGTAGAGCAGACTGAGGATGGCGCAGCAGCTGTTACTATGTTTGGCACTCCTCCTGACAAGTGTCTGCAGAGGTCACCGCAGACGGTAGCACCGATAAGTGCCCCTGCTGCTGACTTCAGCGGACTGGAGAGTATCATTGCACAACTTGCCAGTCAGAAGCCACCTGCAGCGACTGCACCCGCGCCCGCTCCAACGACGTACACACCACCTGCTCCAGCCGTTGCTCCTGTAGACCTTGCGGCTCTTCTCGGCTCCCTGCAACAGGCGCCTGCGGTACCTGCCCAAGCTGCCGTGCCCGCACCACCGCAATTCCCACCTCAACCACCTGGCGCACCGCCCATGGACTTCGCCGCCATTATGGCAGCGATGCAAGCTGGTGGCGCCAACCTCCCCCCACCGCCTCCCATGCCGCCTGGTTTCCCACCGGCGGGCTTCCCTGGACTGAACTTTGGGTTCCCGCCGCAGGCAGCCCAGCCAGAGGCAGGCGCCTACCAGACGCAGGACCAATATTACGGACAGGAGTACGGACAGGAGTACGGACAGGAGTATCAACAAGCCAACGGCGGGAGCAAGCGGCAGCGTGATGATGGGAACAGCAACGAGCGGGCGGGGCAGGGCAAGAAGCACAAGGGCGGCGGCAAGCCTCACAAGGTGCTCGCGTGCAAGTTCTTCCAGAAGGGCACGTGCAACAAGGGCGACAACTGCACGTACATTCACGACCTGAACATGTGAGATTTGTTGGGCGAAGCATGGACGAGATTGGCATGACTATTATGGAAGCGTGTCTCCAACGCATTCTCTTTCTTTGCTGAAGCTGGTTCTTGACGAGTCCGGCGGCGGCAGTCCAGCTCGGTGGACATTGTATTATACCCCATTCGGCCTTGGCGTTTTTTATCTGCATAGCTGCATGACGGCGACGGCGACTGGCATGTCGATTAGGGAGGGTATTGCATTTGCGGCGTTTGTGATTGCATTTTGACGGCATTACAGGGAGTAGGGGGGGAGAGGGTGATGGCTGCAGATAGCAGGGAATCTGGACAGCTACATAGGCTATTGTAATTTACGCATCATTGCCCAACTTTGCGCAGCAGTGCTCACGTGATGTGTGTGTAGTAGGGCGTGTGTGGATACCATGTATGATTCGAGCCTCGAGGTCAGCAAGACAGGGGGGGTGCAACATGGAATCATGGATAATGCCTTGTCTGGGTTGTTGAGCAGCGAGCAGAGCAGGCGCAGTGCATGCTGGGGTTCTGTATCGTTCGCGCATTGTCATGCCGGGCTGGATGGTCCAATGGCAAGCTGCAGGCGAGGTTTTAGGAAGCGCAAGTGCCCAGGCGGGTAGGCTTCCAGGCGTGTGGAGGTCGAGTGCTGAGTGCAGGCGTGCAAGCGTGCCGGCGTCCAGACGGGTGACGAGGCTGGCTTGGCGCATGTGTACCGACCGTCTTATTATTTTCCGCAAGGCATCAGACATCACGTCCAGCTCCACGCAGCGCTACTCGCCGCCCGGACAACGCGCTCTTCAGCTTCTTCACTCTCGCTCTATCTCATCACGCCTGCTCGCCTGCACGTCTGCAAGCCCCCCGCAGCCCTCTGCTTCTGCCCCGCCCGCCCGTTCGCCCACTTGGCCTAACCGCGCCGAGCCTGACCCGCACAAGCACCACGCTTCGCCCTTGGTCCTTCACGAGCCCCCGCCGATTGCATCCACCGCCTTCACCCCACATCGAGCCCTCTCCCCGCCGACTGTCTCTCCACCGACTGTCTCCCACCGACTCTCTCCCACCGACTCTCTCCCACCGACTCTCTCCCACCGACTCTCTCCCACCGACTCTCTCCCACCGACTCTCTCCCACCGACTCTCTCCCACCGACTCTCTCCCCACCGACTCTCTCCCACCGACTCTCTCCCCACCGACTCTCTCCTGCCCGCCCGCCGCCCCAGCCATGGCGCCCGCACGGAAACGCACAGCCAACATGGCCCGCCGCCGCCGGCTCGACGACGAGGACGAGAGCCAGTCGGTGGCCACGGAGCTGGCAGACGACTCGCAGAGCGACGCCTCTGTCCTCAGCGACGCCGACGCCGACGACGATGCCGACAACAGCGACCTGAGCGATGCCGACAGCGGCGTCGCGCCGACCGAGGGGAAGCCCAAGCGCAAGCCAAAGAAAAATGCAAAGGGAAATGCAAAGGGAAATGCACACGCAACTGCAACTGCAACTGCAAATGGCACACGCACCGCAAAGACAGCCCCCGTCCGGCAGCCGTCTCCGCCCATTGCCCGCTCTGACGCCACGTTCGCAGCGCTCAAGGACACAGAGGCCATGATGAACGGGCTCAACCTCGCAGACACGGCACACGGCGCTGACGAGGTCGACTTCGAGACGGGTGAGCCCCCAGCGCCAGAGCCAGCGCCCGCTGTTGGCCCGCCGTCAGCACGGCCAGAGACACTGGGAGACCGCCGGCGGCGCGAGCACGACGAGTACAAGAAGAAGCGCGACTCAGACCCGGCCTTCATCCCCAACCGCGGCGCCTTCTTCATGCACGACTCGCGCTCGGCGCCCGGCCAGCACGGCTTCAGGCCCGTCGGTGGGCGCGGTCGAGGGCGCGGCGGCGGCGGCGGAGGCGGTGGAGGCATTGGCGGGCCCTTTTCTCCAGCAAAGTACGTAGCAGCACGGCGCGAGGCCACAAACAGCAGCCAGACGACTAACACGACGCCCAGCTTGCGCCAGCACCCAACAGAAGCCACCGACTCGCCGTGGCAGCACGACCTGCACGAGGCTGCCAACGCACCGCACCAACACCAACACCAACACCAGCCCGCCCACGGCCCTGTCCACCAAGCACCCCACACCTCCCAGGACGCCCCACGAGCGCCCTTCGTCCCTGCCGCGAAGCCGCCCCCGACCCGCAACTTCTCCACCACCGTCCACACCCACAACGCCGTCGTCCGCGTCCTCCTTCCCAACATGAAGGCCCCCATCACCTTCCAAAACGTCCCCATCAAGTCCCATACCCGCCTGCCCAACCACCGCCCGCCCCTCCGCCGCGACAAGCCCGTCCGCGTCTCACTGCCCCCGTCGGCACCGCGATATATCTTCCCCACGGTAGAGCGATCCTTCATCTTCATCCCGCGTGCGCTGCGTCCCAATCAGCAAGGCTTTGGTCGCGGTCGCGGCCGCTTTGGCTCCATCGGCGGTGGAGGCTTCTCGAGCAGACGCACAAGCGCGTACGGTGGTAGTGTGTACTCGCCGAGCGTGGCCCTTAGCAGACGGTCGTCTATTGCTCGTGACAACATGGTCTCGCCTGCTGGCTCCATCATGTCGAGGAACGGCAGCTTCATCGACCCCTCCCGACCAGTGGTCAGGCTGCCACCTGGTGGCGTTAGGATGCCCACCGGCCCAGCCATCATCTCGCCCACCAACGGCTCCTACCCACTGCCCCAGAAGCCAGCCTTCCGCGAGAACTGGGCCCAGGGTCAGCTGCCCATGCACCAGCCGCGGCCCCAGAAGAACGTAAACGTGGCAGGCATTGAATCGCCCGCCTCGATGAACTTCAACCCTCCTCAGCAACAAGAGCAGCAGCCCTTCCACCAGCAGGTACCCGCCCACATCAACGGTGCAGGCCCCTCAGGCGAACAGCCCGGCTTCTACCAGCACGCTCGCCAGCCGTCCTACCCCGGCCCAGTGTCGACCGGCACGCCACTATCGAATATCCCGGAGCGCGCCATCCATGCACCGGCCTTCCAGCCGTTCCAGCCAGGTTACCAGCCCCAAGCCTTCGTGCCACCAGGCTACTACTACCCGCCCAACGCCCCCCAGCCACAGTACATGGCACCCGGCGGCATGGTTCCCATGTTTGTGCCCGGCGCACAGCAGCCGTACGCCATGCCTGCACCTGCGCCAGCACCTGCCGTTGCACCCCCGCCGCCACCCGCTGCGGGTCCGCCCAATATGGTCGCGTACGAGCAAAACGGCATGACGTACTACGTCGATTCCAATCAGCTGCCGTACCCACCGCCCGTAGAGAATTATGCGCAGCCCAGCTATGCCGTACCGGGTATGGGCGGTATGATGACGCCTGGGCCGGATGGCGCGTACTACTACCCGCAGCAAATGCAGCCCGCTGCGTTCTATCCCCAGCAGTAGAATGCTGAAGGGTCAGGATTTGCTGGTATACCTCCCCCAGCCGCCCCAGACACCGTCCTCAGATGGACGGAGACCCCGGGGTGGCCCATGTGTATCCCTCGACGAGTTCGCCGCCAGCTTACACGGCCAACACGGCGATCTCGCATGGGTTGATGCAGCCGCGGTAGACATGGGGAGTGAAATCTTCATCATAGACCTATTGCTATAGGAGATGGCTCACTCTCTAGCGCCGTAGAACCCTCACGAACGTACGAACCTTGCTCACGCATAAGAACTCCACCTCACTCGCCCCACGCTCGCCACCAAAAAACCACCTCACGCATCGAACGAATAAAACATCATACCCAGCAAGCGATAAAACATGCATCTGCCTCCCATCCCTTCCTTTCCCTCGCATGACCGCGCTTTTTGTATCTTCCCCCACAAGGCATGCATGGCGTTTCCTGCTTGTGCCGCTCCATCGCGTACGGTGTGCTGCTGCGATACGATAGTCCGTCGACACACAACCTTTCCGGTACCTTTTTGGCTGTTCTAATACTATCTACTTATTTCACTTTCCTTGTCTTGTTTTTGTTCTGTTACTTTACTTGATTCCCCCTTCGTTTTTGGAGCGCGTTGTGTCGTGTTGGGTTGTTGGATTGGTAATGGAGAGTGGTGGATGGGAGGGAAGGAGCGTGATGGACGGACGGGAAGGAGAGTGAGTGGTGGGTACTACCCACTGGGTAGGGTAGGTAGAGGCGGTGCGAGTTGGATAGACGGGGAAGAGTAGACATGGTGATGTAACATAGAACAGAAGAATAAATAGTAGGGAACGAGTAGAACCGCGAATTAATAGCAGTTGGACAGGCAGGCAGGTAGGCAGACAAGTATTGCTATACAAGTCAAAACAAGTACACTATACTATACCTTTTTACTTTCTTTATCTTGTTTTTGTTCTTTTACTTTACTTAATTCCCCCTTTGTTTTTAGAGCGCGTTATGTCTTATTAGGTTGTTAGATTAGTAACAGAGAGTAGTAGACAGAAGAGAAGAAGCGTAAGTAGACAGAAGGGAAGGAGAGTAAGTAGTAGGCAGGGTAGGTAGTGTTAGTGCGAGTTAGATAGATAGGAAGAGTAGAGATGTTAATGTAATGTAGAATAAAAGAATAAATAGTAGGGAACGAGTAGAACCGCGAATTAATAGCAGTTGGGCAGGCAGGCAGGCAGACAAGTATTGCTACACAAGTTAAAACAAGTACACTATACTATACCTTTTTACTTTCTTTATCTTATTTTTTATTCCTTTTACTTTACTTAATTCCTCCTTTGTTTTTAGAGCGCGTTGTGTCGTGTTCGGTTGTTAGGCTAGTAATAGAGAGTGGTAGACAGGAGAGAAGAAGCGTAGTAGACAGGAGGGAAGAAGCATAGTAGATAGAAGGGAAGGAGCGTGAGTAGCGGATAGGGTAGTGTAGGTAGTATTAGTGCAAGTTAGATAGATAGGAAGAGTAGAGATGTTAATGTAACATAGAACAGAAGAATAAATAGTAGAGAAGAAGTAGAAAAGAGGGTTAATAGTAGGTAGGCAGGCAGCTAGGCAGGCAGACAAGTATTGCTACACAAGTATCCCGTACCGTTGCTTTTCACAATACCGTTGACTTGGTTCACGTAGACTACTAAATAAGTTGTACGTAATACTATAAAGATATTATCGCATAAATAACTAACTACCTAACTAACTACAGCAAAGAAGTAGAATTACAGCAGATACCAACGTACTAACAAACAAGCGTGTATCTTTATTTCTACAGATAAGCTACTAAGTCCTAATTTTAAAGAAAATATAACGTAAAGTAGTAAAGCGGAATGAGTAGATGCGATTAAGTGCTTGGTTTGTTTGTGCGTACTTCTTTAGTCTTTGGTCTTTGGTCTTTGGTCTTTATGGTTTACGAACGTAGGCTGCTTTATAGTATACTTGTATAGTCTATTTAGATAGGCTACTTGTGTAGGCTACTTGTGTAGTCTACTCGTATAGTCTACTTGCATAGAGGGTGCTTACTTGTATTTACACTGCACACTCACACTTACACTACACACTTACACTACACACTACACACTACACACTCACACTATACTGCACACTTACACTACACACTGCACAGTACACACGTTGATAGTCTAGATAGCTACTCTCTACTCTCTACTCTCTACTCTCTACTCTCTACTCTCTACTCTCTACTCTCTACTCTCTACTCTCTACTCTCTACTAGTTAAGCTTGTGTAGCTGCTATGCTTGTGTGGCTACTATGCTTGTATAGTCTACTACGGCTACTACGGCTACTACGGCTACTACGGATTGTTTAGTGACTGGTCACTACTCTTCGGAAACGAGATGTATGCAGTCTAAGTCTCAGTCTAGAGTTAAGGTGCTTTGTGCAGATGGAGATAGTAGGGTTTCTAGAGATGGTGAGGGGTTTTAGGAGAGGAGGGTGTTGTAATTGGAATGGAATGAAATGAAATGAAATGATGAGGTGAGAAGATGGCGAAATGACGAGATGACGAGATGACCAGATGGAGAGTCGGTGCGAATTCGGTGGAATGGTTGTGTGCTTACCTCCGCTGTTCCTGGCCGGCATCTGCATTTGGTAGTTGGTAGTTGGTAGTTAGGGTATTGGTGCTAGAGAGCGATAGCGTGGTGAGTGGTGGGTTTGTGTTTCATGACGGTTTATTGTTGCTTTGGTCTTTGGAGTGGTGGGGATGCAGAGATGGAAAGGCGGATGGGTGGAGGTGAGATGTTGTAGATGGATGGAGCTGCAGGTAATCAGTAGGTAGCGGCTAAACAAACGAGATGCTTTTTTGCACAAAACACACTCCCTCCTCAAGACCAAATCACTGCACGCGTGTTTACGGTGTCGACGAACCAGTCGTCCACGTCTGCTAGCTTTCGCATGCTTATATGCTACAACACAAGAATGAAAGAATCCCCAGAATCCATACTCACTCAGCCCTTCAAAAGCCGCGTCGTGTGCAATCCAACACCACAAACTGCATGTGAGAGTTAGCCCGTAGCAACTCAGGTAACCCACGCCAGGAACGAGGTCGTTTCTATCCAGCACGTTTCCTATAGTGGTAACTGCAAACACAGCGTCGCGTACATGGTGGTAATGGCTTGCATACCTTTATGTACTTCTGTCACAGAATATACGCTTATATAGCAGCTGGAATTAGCAGGTAGAACATGGTCATATTTTGCCTCTATTTTGGCTGCGACAACTTCTTAGCCTCGTTTCTCGTGAAAGACTAGCCACGTGTGTTATTGAGTTGATATAAGTTGTTGATACTTGGATCGCGAAGCCTGCTGTACTAGTGTGACGAGAATCACCTCTAGTCTGGAATTGTTAGCTAATGCTACGTCGTCTGTGCACTATTGTTACAGTAGCTGCGGAGTTGAGTGTCGGTCTGGATAGAGTAGCGAGTTCGGTGTATACATTTTTGTTGCTTGGTACGCGCTGGTGAGATTAAAGACGGCTTGATCGCTGGATAGTATGTGGGGGAATCCTAGGTACGAGAGGGAGTTCGCGTGTTTATGCAATGTTGTGGGTTGACTGTTACTGCGTCAACGATACTGCTTGACAGTTTGAGATGGTTGGGAACAGGAGTAATGTTAGGATTTATGCATATTGCCAATATAGGGCTTGCAGAAGCGATATCTTAATTCAAACGCATGTTTTTGCGTCCTTTGAAGGTTGAGGGTCTAACTCGCTCGCATGTAGTTTGAAAACTACCATCTCCGTGCGTTGACCTTACTACCATGGGCTCAAGGGAGGTATCTATCATGCTGGGATCGTGTTCTGTTATAAGCTTGATATATGTAAATCCCAGGCAGCGACTGAACCCTAGGGGGGCGATAGCACCGTTGAAGCACGGAGACAGAGTGGTAGTTTACCAGGTACCTTGAGGTGCTTGCGATGTTCCAATACTACCGGAAGCGAGTGTTACTTAGAAAGGTCGATTTACTATGAGATGTTCCTTCCTAAATAGCTCTCTGAACCTGCTAGGGGAGGTAGCTTCAACGTAGCTATATGCTGTAGTAACTATGCTAGTGCCGTGTCCCCTTGAACTGATATCAGTGCTTTTTTGCTTCTTAGCCTGATTAGAAAAGCTAACTTGATTTATGAATACCTGGGCCTGCATTTAAGCTACAGGTTGGCATTCTGTTTGTTCCTGCAAAGGTAACAGTTAGCTACAGGTTTAGGATACACTAGTTTTAAGCTTGCAGTAATTAGACCTAGCAAGCTTAGCAGCTAAGAATGCTTAGCTTAAATGCTGAGTTTGCTGAAGTCACGGATGTAAACAATAGAGTAAAAGAGAGGATTGTTTTATCTGTACTACAGGACTTAAATAATAAGGGTAAGCTGAATAATGGTGCTTTTCTTTTTCTTTCTAGACAAATTCTAGTCCGCTGCGTATACGACTCTAGCAAGACATTTGCAGGAAAGAAGGCTTTAATCCAGGTAACACCTTGTATCTGAGCGGTTAATCCGCTCTCTTCTTGTTCTTGCAGACGTTTAGCAACGGCCGTACACATGCTGTGAGACACGAAAACAGATTGTATTAAGGGTGCTGGATAGTAGGTGATAGGAGAAGGCAGCGAGTTATACTCTAGAGACTCTTAGGGCTTCTGAAGCTCTACAAGAAGAGACTAAAGATAGAGTAGGCAGTGTAGAGCGCGATAATTACCCTACGTGCTAGTGTCGGTAGGTAGCCTTAGCATATAAAGCATCTAAAGAGCGGTTTTATGTAAGGGCCGGAAGAGAATGTTTTACGCTTCGTACGAGACGAAGTATGTAAATGATATTGGATTTATTATTAGTTGCTAAATTTCTAACTATTCATTCATCTAAGCAGATTTATCTAGTCTAGTTACAAGATTCTAGTTATTTTAGTTTAGGTTGTTTGGTTCGTGTTGGATTAAGAAGGGGATGCTAGTGCTAGGTTAGCCCGCCAGCTGCTGCACGCCTTAATTGTTCCAAGCCTTGCTTGGTTTTGGTCGGGGGATAGGTTGCCCCGGCTCGGGACGTAGGTGATTTTGAGCACCGACGTAGAGCGGAGGGTTTGTCAGCTGGGGGATTTAGGTGTGTTGTGTTATGGTGCAGAGTGGTGGACTGTAGAATGATATAAGAAGGGATGTAGATGTACAGTCACTTATCATAGCTAGCCAGTTGGATCCTCATTCCATCCCGTTTGTCTGTGATCCATTTTTACCCTACCAAACCTCACCTCTCCTCTTTCTTCGATAACGAAACGAAATGGATTCCCTCATCACAATTGAGGTGCCTAGGGCATACGGGTACCTCACTTTACCTATCCCATGCGGTGCACAGATAATTGTCAGCTAACCAGACCGCACACCAGCTTCGTCCTCTTAACGGCAACAACAACACACCTCCTGTCCCTCTGGCATAGCGGACGCATCCCCGCATTCCGCCAGGCCGCGCAAATCCCACACCCTTGTGCCTTCGCCAGCGCCGAAACTATCGCAAGAGCCCCGACAAAGGCGCACCGACAAGCCCTCTACCTCTTCAATTGCGCACAGCGCGCGCATGCTAATTTCTTGGAAAATTTTACCGCCACTTTGTCTGCCCTGCTGCTGGCTGGGCTGAAGTACCCGCGTCTTGCGGCGCTGCTTGGACTACTATGGTGTGCTGGACGCGTTGTTTATGCTATGGGGTATACGAGCCAGAGTGAGGAAAATGTGGAGGGAAGCGGGAGATGGGCGTTTGGTGGGTATCATGTCGCAGCGGTTTGTCAGGTGGTTTTAGTTGGGTTGGTTGGGTGGATGGGGGTTGGCTTGCTGAGGGTGTGAAGGAGTGGGCGTGGAGTTGTATATGT
This sequence comes from Ascochyta lentis, assembly GCA_004011705.1. Lineage (NCBI taxonomy): Eukaryota > Fungi > Ascomycota > Dothideomycetes > Pleosporales > Didymellaceae > Ascochyta > Ascochyta lentis. The sequence goes on from RZGK01000003.1 coordinate 2,043,830, forward strand.
ATGAGGTGAGCATGGAGTAAAGGTAGTAAGAGTAGTCCTGGAGTTCTTCAAACTCACATACAAATACGAGCGCGTCATCGAGGTTTATTGCGAGCTGTCCATATGGATGCCGATCTGGTTTGGCAAAACACACAGAGAGACGATTCTAGTGTTGATTGAGTTCGCCAGAATCTGCTTTCGTATGTCGCTGTACGATGAAGCGGCTACCGTGTGCTTCTATGCGTACTCTTGCTTCCACATCATCCATGGTTGTCTCTGCTTTGATGGGTTTGACGTAGCTCTCCTGCATTGTCAGATGTACGAAATTTGGTGCAACTGGAATCTCGCATACGAAGTGTACGGTTACCTCTGGCGTACATTTGTTCGGTTTGGCGCTGAGTATTCGCTCGACGTCGAGATTGTCAGAAGATCCTCACGCGATAGATGTTCATCTTCGAGCACCACCATCACGTCGAGTACAGCGTGTGTCTCCAAATTGCTCGTGAATACCACGAGAAGTGCGTGGTATTCTACAGACGCCACCATGAAATCACTATTAAGGCTACTTTGCATTACGCGCATGTCTGCGAAACCAGGGACGAGCATCGAGAGACATCTAACTCGTTATATGAACAGATAATTAAGTACTGTGAGGAGACTCACACTGAGCTCAGCCAGAAGATCCTTCACACTTGCAACACCAAGGTCACCAAGGTGTACAGTTCGGACACCAAGCACATCAGCAAGGCTATAGGTATCTACAAAGAGCAATACGAGACCTACAGCAAGTCTGAGCGAACCTCTACGGCGATTTTGACTGCTTTACACAGCCTGATCACCACGTATAAGAAGCAAAAACAAAAGAGTCCATCTCCACCGCCACGACTACCCTCAAGAGCAGCAACATGTAAATCTTCCTGCATGAAAGTCGTTTAGAGAAACTTGTTGAATCTGCACGCAGCGTTACCTCAATTTACAAGGAATGCAAATTCTCGGACCATGTCGAGTCTATGATCACTGAGATGCGCAGCAAGATTGTCGAAGAGGTTCGGTCCTCTGCCAAGTCGTTGTCTATGGTAAGTTTGAACTACTATGTCTTTTCAGCCACTTTCCAGGAGGCGATTTCCGAATCGTTGGTTTGTACCTCGTTGATGCCAGAGCTTCGCTCCGAGGTACTTATGCACACATCGTATGTCCAGTCAACCAAAAACAAGACCGATTATCGTGAGATCATGGAATCGGGCAGCAGCTTGTACTTCCGCCTGTTGGAGCGCAAAGCATCTCGCCATGCCGAATACATCAAGATCGAAAATGAGCTGGCAGAACACTTTCGCAAGCACCTCGATTTCTCTCGCTCTGTTCAGGAGAATACGATGCACTGTTTCTTATAGCTGTATCTCAAGAAAGTCAATGGGGCCCATCTCGAGGATGAGGTTGTCTGACAGGCTACTGAGACTGTTCTCAAGTTCACCAAGACGGCCAAATTCACAGGAGCTTACGACCTCGTCTTGCTCATGGACAACTTTATCCACTTGCACGGTGACTTCAGATCTGATTTCTACATCTGTGCTGGGTGTAACGTGTCGAAGTATCTTGTTGGCATTGGTACCAACAAGTGCGGCGACGAGAAGCTGTATACCTCCACGGTCGAGCTCTCGCGTACTGTTCTGCAAGGGGCTCCGACCGGACTGGACGAAGTGGGTATTGAGCTTCACGAGCTGCAGCATCTGGTGACAGACCTCATTGCTACCTTGAGCCAGAACAAGAGATACAAGGATCCTAAGCGCGTTCTGCAGCTTCTATGGAACACCAAGACCATTCGCAACAACCTCTCCTTGAGCCCATTGGTACTGGATATTGGTCGTAGCATCGTACAGATTCTGGCTGCGCTTGGCAAGTACTCTGACGCGATACATCTCTGTAAGGTTTCGCTCGACCAAACCAATAACACCTACTAATGTACCCAGGCTACCACATCGGATACAATCTAGAATTCATCCGCGGCGCACTTGATTGCCGAACACTCGAATTCACCATCCTCCTCTCCTCGCTTTACGCTGTTCAACAGCGCTACCACGGCGCCTTCGACTTCGACTGCACGAAAACATTCTCTCCCATCTCAGCGAGGACCAATCCGCACCAGGTCTTAACCACATCAACGTAGCGCAACAGCACACACATCTGATTCGCATTCAAGCGCCACGGCAAGTTCGACAAGGACGTCCAGCAGTACGAAGGCCTATTTTGCGCGCTGGATGTGCAGTTTGGAAACGATAAGAAGTGGAAAAAGAATCGCCCGCAGCTGAACAAGTGGATGCCTGGTGTGCCTGAGGAGGAACTATTTGGGTGCTGGAAGAGGCCTGAGAGATTTGAGTGAAGTGTTGAAGAGGAGGAGAGTGCAGGCGAGAGGAAGTGGAGAGAGGAGCTCGTCAAGAGGACGGTCAGTGGGAGTTTGGGGTCGAGGGGGCAGGCGGTTGGGCCGTTGGATGCAGAGATTGTGTACTAGGTTGACTAGTCAGAGTTGAATGTGGAACAGCGTATGATAGTTGGCATTTTTTGATAGGGTTAAGTACCGTATTCCAATCATGATCCAATTGTTCAATACCTCAAACCCCATCTCACCTCACTACCTACATCAAATACTGCAAACACCCCATTTCTGAGACGAGCCGGCGGCGCAAACAAAGCTGAACAGTAGAGTCATACTTTCTTACTGTGCTATTACTACTCAATACCCACGATCATCGGCAGAATAACTTATTGTCATACTCGGAAAACTTACGCGTGACAAGGACAGTAATCATCGAGTAATCGTCAATCTTATATAAGCCGAATATGTTCTTACGTACATATCATGCCGACCGCAATACAGTCATCTACAGAATGCGCAGCTGAGGTACAGTTTCTAGGCCTGTCTTGTTGAGCTGGATTGGTCGCAGTTGCTGTGTCATGAGTCTTAGAAGACTTGACTAGACGCGGAAATTTATGAGTTTGGAGATTAGACGGGGGTTTGATGGATTTGCTGGCTATGCTTGGGTGTGTATGTTGTTTGGAATCTGGGAATTGATTCATTGTCTACAACGAAATTCCACTATGTTAGTATCAGAATAGGATGCGGTTGTGATGACGACGAAAAGACGGTTGAAGTGGAGCTGCAGAGGCGACCACTGCCCCGCTTCACGCAAACACCTGCGCTAGTGTACGCCCTACAAGTACTTCGTGTTCGTGATAAATAATTTAAAGCCATCATTTTGTACTCATAACGAGATCTTTACAAAAAATCAACAAAACACTGTCACGATGTCATCCCCACACCCCAACCTCTCCAAACCCTGGCGTCGAACCCCCTTAATCCACTCCACCAAGCTCTCTAAAGAAGCCGGCTGCCAAATCTACCTCAAACTAGAGAACCTACAACCCTCCGGCTCATTTAAATCACGCGGCGTCGGCAACTACCTACTCTCGCACCTCGCATCGCTCACCAACCAGGACGAACGCGAGAAAATCCATTTCTACTCCTCGTCTGGTGGCAATGCGGGATTGGCGTGTGTTCACGCTGCAGTTGCGCTCGGCTCGCCTGCGACGATTGTAGTGCCAATGAGCACGAGTGCGTATATGATGCAGAAGATTAGAGATGCTGGTGCAGCGGAGGTCATTCAACAGGGTGCGAGTTGGTACGAGGCGGACGCGTATCTCCGGGATACTGTTGTTCTGGATGCGCAGCGTAGGGGGGAGAAACCCGTTTACGTGCCGCCGTTTGATGCGAGGGAGATCTGGGAGGGAAATTCGACGCTGGTGGGAGAAGTGATTGAGGACCTAGGGCAAGCGCCTCATGTACTTGTTTGTAGTGTAGGTGGTGGTGGATTGTTTAGTGGGATTGTGATGGGGAGGGAGGAGAAGTGTAAGGGGACGACGGTGCTTGCTGTTGAGACGGAAGGAGCGGATTCGTTGGCTTTGTCGCTACGGGAGGGGAAGCTCTCGACGTTGCCGGCTATCACTAGTATAGCGACGAGTCTTGGTGCGCGGACGGTTGCGAAGCAGGCGTATGAGTATGCGAAGAGCGAGGGGGTGAAGAGTGTAGTGCTTACAGATCGGGAGGCTATGGAGGGCTGTGTGAGATTTGCAGACGATGAGCGCATCATGGTTGAGACGGCTTGTGGAGTCAGTCTCGCTTTGTGTTACGGCGGTAGGCTGAAAGAGGCTCTGCCAAAGCTGACTGATGAGAGCAAGGTGGTGATTGTGGTTTGTGGAGGCAGTAACATCACAGAAGCCATGCTGCACACATGGGCCGAGACACTCAAGCAGCCAGCGTAGATGCTGTAGACATAGAAAATGTATAGACTTATAGCATATCAGCGATATATGGTTCACTAGTCTGACCCAAACGAGTGACTTCCCAATGAGGCAACTAAAACATGTTTCTATCGATTGCAGCAGGAATTTAATTTGCCCTCCTGCCCACTGAACGCGCATCCAATAACAACGAACAAAGCACAAATGACTCGAGCTCTCAACGCGAGCCTCGAGAAATGACTCATGCATGACTTTTCGAATTCGCCCCGCCAAACTTCTCGACACCCCTCCTCATACACGCCCAACGCGCAAAAGCGCAACAGAAACCTTGCCCACTATGCCGCCCTCGATCTGCGCTGTGTGTAACACGAACCGCGCTCTCATATTGCGCCCAAAGGACCACTCCAAACTCTGCAAACCTTGCTTCATCAACGTCTTCGAAACCGAAATTCACCACACCATCATCTCCACCAACCTCTTCACCCGCGGCGAGCGCATCGCAATTGGCGCCTCCGGAGGCAAGGACTCGACTGTATTGGCGTCTGTGCTCAAGACTCTGAACGAGCGCTACGACTATGGCCTCGACCTCATTCTCCTCTCGATCGACGAGGGCATCAAGGGTTACAGAGATGACAGTCTCGAGACCGTGAAGAGGAATGCAGAGCAGTATGATATGCCACTGACGATTCTGGGTTATGCAGAGTTGTACGGATGGACAATGGACCAAGTTGTCGAGCAGGTGGGAAAGAAGGGTAACTGCACGTATTGTGGCGTCTTCCGCAGACAGGCGCTGGACAGAGGTGCGAGTCGTCTTGGTGTCAAGCATGTCGTGACTGGTCACAACGCGGATGATGTTGCTGAGACCGTACTTATGAACTGTAAGGACTTATTGGCCCGTTCTCAAGAGCTGTACACTAATACGAACATTAGTACTGCGAGGCGACCTCCCCCGTCTTTCACGCACAACCTCAATCGTCACCTCCACTCCCTCTCTAACTCCATCGTCTGGCCCCGTCGCAGATAACACCAACATCAAACGCTCTAAGCCCCTCAAATACGCCTACGAGAAGGAAATTGTCCTCTATGCACACCACAAGCAGCTCGACTACTTCAGCACGGAGTGCATATACAGCCCCGAAGCCTTCCGAGGCAGCGCACGCGCCTTGATCAAGAACCTAGAGCGAGTGAGACCCAGTGCGATACTAGACGTAGTCAGGAGCGGCGAGGATATGGCGCGCCTAGTGCCAGGAAGCGACGAGGGCTGTGGCGGAGCCTGCGGATCCAGCGCAGCATTACCGGCAGAAGAGGAGGAAGGTGGGTGTGGAAGCGCCGTAGGAAAAAGTATGGCCTCGGTCGAAAGCCAACTGGCCGCCAACGACCGCGCTGTCGAACACAACCTCGAGACTGAAATCACGCTGAAGCCTGCGAAACCTACACAGCCGCCTTCTACCGCTTCGAGCAAGGGTCAGAAGAAACCTCGCGCAGAACGCACAGGCGGACCACGGAAGAAGGGCCCTAACAAGCAGGTCATGGGCCAGTGCAAGAAGTGCGGATACCTATCCAGCCAGGACGTCTGCAAAGCATGCGTACTACTAGAAGGCCTTAACAAAAACCGACCCAAGAACAAGATCGAGGTGGGATACGAAGTCCAAGACGTCAGTTTGAACAGCGTGAGGGACGAGCTGGAGGCTGCTACCTTGGCTGCGGAGGGCTGAGGTGAATATCCCGCAATATCGAGATGAAAGAGACGCATCGTGTGACACTCCTGCCAGAGATGCCTCGTTAGAAAAAGCCGGCGCTCGAGGGTTCGATGACCCGTCTCGGCTCGTTACTTGGGGTACCTCACCACACTCCACCCAGCGAACGACATCACGCGGCACATCCACTCTCTTTGCGACCAACTGCAACCAGACAACCATCGTTGTGTAAAACAAAACTCGGGCATGGAAACTTGCTCGCACCGCGGTGCGCATGCCTCCCGCTCTGGTTTGGTAGTTGCTGCACGTGGTCACGCGCCCAAGTCACTCATATAGCTACCTCAGACATCTCGCACTGGTGTCGTACAGTTCGACTCATGGATCACAGAGTGTTGTGGTCAGCGGGTATCTGCATATGTCGCGGGTGGGTGGGTGATGGATCGGGGAACTGAGAAGGGTTTTGCGGGAGTGCGGACGGGTGAACGGGTGAGACAGAGTTATGAACGATTCGTGTATTGTCATGTGACACATTTATTGAAGTGGTAGACGAAGCTACAGGAGGGCGATGAAGAGTATATCACAGATATACCGAAATGCAACGTCAACGCCAGTCCCAAAACGCCCTGCTATGCATGCCATGCTATGCCATACCATGCGAGACCGCTATGCATCATCACCCCAATCCCCAAACGCCGGAAAAAAATTCTTCCACGATCAAACTACCTCAGATCTGGAACTCAAACTCCCCATCTAGTACCCACGGTCCCTCAACCTTTACCGACCCGTCCGCAGCATCAAACGAACCCGTCGCACCCGCCTGCGACTGACCCAGCACCGTGACGCTCGCAACGGTGATCGACTCCCCTTCTGCAGCGGCATACGCAAACGAACCACTAGCAGTGAACTTGCCTCCCTCGAATCTAAACTCGATTTCCGACACGCTGGGCTGCTCAATGCGCTCGCCCTCGTCGAGGTACAATCGCCCCGTCGCCTTCCCATCAGCACCTGGTGCGACGATGATAGCGAAGTCCTGCTGACGCAGGGCTTTGGTTGTGTTTGCCGAGCTGGCGCGCTCTGGGAGGATGCTGCCGCCGCGGATGTGCACTGGGATGTCGCTGGTGGTGAGGTTGGATTGTGTGATGTTTGCTCCTGTGCCTTGGACGAGTTCGTGCGTCCAGTAGTCGTAGAAAGTGTCGGTGGGCAGGTAGAACGTCACTGTGTCGGAGTAATCGGTTGTGACCGGGGAGATGAGCAGCGCGTCGCCGTAGAACCATTGCTCTTGGATGGCGAAGGTGTTGCTGTCGGATGGGTAGAGGAAGAAGAGGGGGTTGATCATAGGAGCGCCGGTTGTGGTTTGGTAGTACAGGGCCGTGTAGAGGTAGTCGAGCAGCTTGTAGCGTGTGTCGATTGCCTTTTTGGCTGCGGCGGTCACGCTGGGCCAGATGTAGAACTCCTGTTGGATCGTGCTCAGTTCTGCGTGGTTACGGTAGAAGGGCTGGAAGGCGCCAAGCATCGCCCAGCGCGCGCAAAGTTGTTCATCCGTGTTACCGTTGAAGCCGCATACGTCGGAGCCTACTAAGGGCATCTGGTGCATGGACACAAATGACAGCATCTGCCGTATCGATGTGCGGTAGTGCTCCCAGTCAGATGCATTGTCGCCGAACCAGTGCGTCACTTTGCGGCCGGTGCCGGCAAATGTTGATCGAGTCAGAACGAAGGGACGCACTTCTGGACGACGAGTGATCATCGACTGCTGGGTGGTCATGGCCATCATGTGACCGTAGAAGTTGTGCGTGTCGTACTGGCGTGTGCCATCATAATTGGATGTGTTGAACCAGATTGTATAATCGGAGAGGTTGCCGACGTGGTTGTCGACCTTGTAGGCTGGGTTGAACCATTCGCGGTCTGCAAAGCCCTTCATCTGACCCATGGCTTGGCGAGACTCAAGATCACGCTTCGAAGAATTGGGCTGGAATGACGAAGGGAAGCCAGGGATCGGACGGCCAGTGTTGGGCCGAGGGTCGTGAGCAGGCTTGGGTGGAATGCCATCTTTAATGGCCTTCTCACGAGGGGTGCAAGTTGTGTTCTCGCAGAAGCTTGAGGCCTCGTTCATATCGACCCAGATGCCGTCGATGTTGACACCGGAGTCAGCATCGAAGAAGCTCAGGACCTCATCAGTCCACCACTTCTGCGCGTTGGGGTGGAACCAGTCGGGCCATGCAACTGCGCCGGGCCACTGTACGCCAAGTAGGTCGGTGCCATCGGCTGCTTTCAGGAAGATATCGAGATCGTGGCCGCGCTTATAAGTCTCGACCTCCTGGAATGCGTGAACACCAGGGTCGAGAATGAGCACGTAGCGCTGGTCACGGGAGTGGAGGGTCGACACGAGCTCCTTCATCTTAGCCAGAGGAAAGCGCTCAGCATCCAGAGTGAAATCTTGGCGTGCGTCCATGTAGTCGATGTCTGTCCACATGACCTCAAGCGGAATGCCGGCAGTTGAGTAGTTGGCAACCACTTCAGCGACCATGTTGACATCCCAATAGCCGTACTTGCACTGGTGAAAACCCAGCGTCCAGTAGGGGTACATTGCGCTGTAGCCAACGACATCGGCATACTGCTTGGAGACATCAGCGGGTGAAGAACCAGCCAAGAAGTACAAGTCGAGCACGCCACCAATGGTGTTGTACTCCAGGTACTGGTTTCCGGCGGCATCCAGATCAACGTCGATGTTCATGGGAGACGAGTTGAGCAAAAAGACGCCATGTGTGCCCTTGTCGCCGCGGTGATCGAAGTAGACCGGGTGAGAGCCGTACAAGTTTGCATTGTTCGGGATGTTGATCGACTCCGCGTTCAAAAAGCTTCGACGATAACCTTTCGTGTGGAAGCGGAATGAGTCGCTGTGCTCTCCGAGACCGTACAGGTTGGGGTCTGTCGGTAGGTTGGTGCGCAGACGAACATACTGCTTCTCGAAGATCAGAGGAGTGCCTGCGGTGTCGAAGATCGTCTCGTTGTTGCTGTTTCGGACGACCTTGAAAGAAAACGGCTGGGCAACGATGTCGAATCGAACCGCTGCTCCAGTGGATGTGGTCTCGTTGTTGGCAGGGCGGGGCATGACCTCTTCCTGGACCTGAAACATGTTGAGACCCGCATCGTAGATCTTGACGTGGAGACGGTCGTCTAATTCGGTGTTAGTCAAAAGGCTCAATGAACAAAGAAGCCGTATACTCAGAGCGAGAAGACGGGCACTGAGTACTCACCAGTCTGGTGCTCAACAACCAGCTTTAGTTCTTGAAGGTCTTCGCTGTAGGCATTACACGCAGCACCAGCGAGAGTGAGGTCGGCCGTGAGGCCCGCGTTTGTGACATCAATGTTGGTCGCTGTGTAGCCTGGGCAGTTGGAAGGGTCTGCAGCTCGAGTGATGACGAGAGAAGTAGCATCGTGGAGGAAAGGTGCCGCGAAAGAAATACGCGCGCACACAGCGAGCACAAAGAAGGACTTGACAAACATGTCGCACCTAGACTCAAAGTTGAAGCGATCCAAGCAGTCAAGGTTGGTTCGAGTGTGGTCGAGGCGTTCGAGGCGGGGAAGAGCTCATTATATACAAGTGAGCGCAAGCTCTGGTGCCGGGTATAAGTGGGTCGTAGTCACGATGACCTGGAGTGAAAGTAGGTGTGGAGTCTGCGGCAGGTTCTTCGATATGCACCTTCACCTCCATCCCTGATTCATTGCCATGTTTCCACGCCGCATGATGCGTCCAGTGGAAGGGTTCTGGCAAATAGAAACAAATGACTCGATCTCTGTCTGGTGGCAAGCAGCAGCCGTTTGTATTGGGTATTATCACAAGGGCCGAGATGCTGTACCTGCAGATGAATGTGGGGATGTGAAGCGAATCAAAGATATTTCCGACGCCGACTAGCCAGCGCGTATGCGTAACAACAAGAGAGGACGAGCGTGTGGATACGTATCCTTTCAGGAAATAACAGATGTGATAGCGGCTACGCGTGGAGACAAGAAACCTGGGGTACCTAGTCGACTCAGACTGGAGAGAGCGGTCATACATTCCTATTGAGCACGCGACTTCCGTTGCCCTGTATTTTGCAGGGGAACGTGTTCATCGCGGTCAGCAACCTCGGCGGTATGGATACTGTAAGGCATGTCATGATGTCGAAGATGCTACTTGTCACACTAAGGGAATGACGGTATTTGTCTGAGGAACGGCGTGTGTACTGGCTCGTTACTAGTACTGTGAGTTGCGTCTGTGACGTTGTGAGGTCAGACGTGAGCCTCACGCGTTGCGGGGATCTTGCCCAAGCGCGGCACCAGCAGAGCACTAACACAATGCTTGGCCTCGGCTATCAAGCCAGAACGCGGTGATCTTCTCACATGTCTCTTACTGGCTGTGGAGCACATATGCAATCATTGCAATATAACACCCGGCGGCCTGCTGGGCAATCCATCGGCCCCTTTTCTACTTGGCCGATACCCACAGCGCGTGCGGCATTTTGAGAAAGTGTATCGAGCTCACAAGACGGGTGTCAGTGGACTTGTGGAGCAGTGAGTTGGCAGTGCGACCCGTCATGCACGTGTTCCTTGTGCATCTTGAGCCGGTGTTACATGAATGGCTAGACACGGGAAGCTGGGAACCCGGATGCTTGAGCACGAACTAACAAAGGGTCCATTTTGATGGCATCCAGCTGTGTTCGGAAGTAGGCGCAAGATCATTAATCGGTTTCCAGATTCGGCCCGCTATCCACCCATCCACAACACAAATGTCTGTTGAAGAAGTAACACTTGCTGTATCTTGGAAACGATCGTGATCATCATTTACACAAGTGTGGCTCTTCACAGGCCATGTCGCAATCGGACAATAACCAACAGGGGCAGTGCAGAGCAGGTTTTCCTGATAATGCAAGCGACCCACTATGCTTGTGGGCTAAGCTGTTAGGACGTGCACCTCCATCATAAGAGTTTCAAGGTTGCTGAGTAACATTGACGTTATTCAAAAACCTTTTCCAGTATGTTTAGTCAGTAAAGTGGCCAGGCATGACACTGTGCAGATGAGCAGCATACCTGAAATACTTCCACGCCTTTTCATGCTCAAGATTAATTGTACATCCCTACAGAGTCGTCTTGATTCCATCATGATTGATATTGTCGTACGGGGTATTCGAACATGGAAGCCGCTGGAAGCCAGAGCCCTCTGGTATCGTAGAGAAGGTTAAACTCAGTAACTGGCTTAATGGCTTTTGACATGGAGTCTAAAGCCACACAGTAACTACCTGCCATTTCCACTGGTCGTCGTTTTGCACAGTCCTAAACTTACAACGCTCGATGCTTTGCCATCTCCCCCACAACTGAGAGTCGAAGTGGTGCATCGTCGACGCGTGACGTCACCACAGCTGCGCCACTGCAGCCCAACGAATGAACTTTTTTGCAAGAAGTTGCATCGCGCACGACAACAACACTGGCCAACGTCCGCTCTCTCGTCATATCGATATTCATACTCACCATTGCATACCTGCTCACCCTGGTCCCTCCGCACTTGCAAAACCTGACAATGCCCCGCCGCAGCGGCACCTCGTCGCGGTCAGACGACACAGCGACCACCACAACGCTTCCTGAGAAAGTGCAATGGCCAGCGACATTCACAGATGGATTGCCGCTACCTAAGATGATGGTGTTCGATCTTGATTACACATTGTGGCCGTTCTGGGTAGACACGCACGTGACAGGGCCCATCAAGGCGACAGAAGGCGGGCTGAAGGTCAAGGACCGCTATGGGGAAGCATATGGCTTCTATAACGACGTCGGAGGTGTACTTGTAGCAGTAAGCGGGCCCGTGAAATGTCTTTATAACAATGCTAATTATGTTCAGCTCAAAGCGAAAAACATCCTCGTCGGTGCCGCCTCTCGCACGCACGCTCCAGACCTCGGCCGCGAAATGCTCAGGTTACTCAAAATCCCCAGTTCCTCCGGCTCTTCTACGCGTGCGATAGATTACTTCGACCACCTGCAGATCTACCCCGGCAGCAAGACGACTCATTTCGAGCGCATACACAGGGACAGTGGGATAGAATACGAAGAGATGCTGTTCTTCGATGACGAGAGCAGGAACAAGAACGTGGAGGTGCTTGGCGTGACAATGAAGCTGGTACCAAGAGGCGTCTCAAGGGACGTGATTGACGAGGGCGTTAAAGGGTGGAGGAAGAGGCACGGCCGGGAGCACGCCTAGACAAATGCAGAGGGCTGCCAGAGTAATGAAAACCCGGTAAAATTCGCGACTAACACGGGCGAGGGTGCTGTTAGACAGACGACGTGAAACAACGCAAGAGCACACTTTGCCGCTCGGTCGAGTTCACCCTGCGCTACACGGCTTCCGGCACCTTCAAGCTTTTAAGTAAGCATGATGGCCAGTCCTACTCAATTGTATCTCTACAATGTGAGCGTGCGCTGGCTGAACGAGGGTTGCGGATCATGTCACACAAACCCAAAACTTCACCTGAGACGAAGCGTTGCCCGAAACGGACAACCAGCCTTGTCAAAACTGTCACGACTACTACTATGAGACAACAAGGCCGCGAGAAATGCCTGATCTACAACCTCACACAACAAAACGCCTGAATTGGTGTCCTGAGGCTTGTTACCGCGGCTCTGAGGTGTCTACAAATTCATGATCGACTGCCACAGAAAATGAAGAACATCAGCCACCTTTCAAGCTCTTTCTCCAACTGTCGCTTCCGCGTCCAAAATCTCGGGTAGGTTTTCAATCACAATTTTAATCAATCATAATACCTACCTTCATACCACAAACCAAGATGCGCACCACCACAGCATCAGCACTCGCTCTCATGAGCATTGTCTCCACCTCTGCAGCCCTACCAACCACCGACCTCATCCCCCGACAAGCCGCTGCCTGCTTCGTAGTCGGCGACACAGCCCTCCCCGCCGAGGTCGCCGATGCCGTAACCGCCATCCAAAGCGCCGTAACCTGCGATGACTCCCTAACCACCATCTCCAATGTCCCCGATGTCTCCTCCGGCAACTCCAAATTCTCCACAATCGACTTTTCCAAATCCACGCAAACGCCTCTCGAGTTCGCACTCAGCAAATTTGCAACTGCCGAGCCGCTCGTTGATACAGATCTGCAGACCTTCCAGGATAACCTAAACGTGTACCTTGCGACCGAAGCTGGGATTCGCAGCGTAGGCGGTAGTTTGGCGATCAAGGTCCCGAAATTCTTTTTGCAGATGCAGGTTTCGAGGATTCAGACGGCACAGGGCAATCCGCCTGCGGCGGCAGGGCAGCAGGTAGATCATTTGCGAGACAAGGTTACGAAGAATGCGGCGGGGGAGAGCAAGGCGTTATTGGATCAGGTTACGGCGCTTGCGGCGCAGGTGCAGTAACAGTTGAGGTAGCAAGACGAGAATCAATGGTGGTTTTTTTTTGTAAACGTTGTGAATGTTTGCTCGTGGTGCTTCCTAGCCACTGCTGCGAATTCGTAGACATGTTCCCGCCGAAACTGAGAGTGATGGGGCTGCTCTGTATGCCGTGAGCTGAAATAGTAGTCGAGGTGAATGATGCGTGTTCGTAGAGGGATCGAGATTGAACACGGGCAGGACATTGCACATGGAACATAAACCCGACGAAAACATCGTCAACGTTTCACAGAGATCTTGATAGAAGAACTGGTCTCATGGAAATTTACGCTCTCGAGCGTTGCCTATCCAAAATCAAGTTCCTGGGTTTCCCAAGTTCTCCCAGTTATCGTTCGACCACTCATCTCCAGCACTGCCATGCACTCCCAGTCGAAGGAAGTTGCCCTTCAAGTTCCGCATCATCATCTCAATATTCCCCTCTCCACTATCGATCATGAAGGTAGGCAAGAACTGCGTAGGGTAGTCGCTGTGACTCGACTGATCATCGTCGCGATTGCACCACAACATGTTCCAAAAGTCCCAGTTTGTGCCGTTGAACGCATTGTAGTGTATGCAGTTGTCCGTACCGCGCGAGATGAGATGCGCGAAAGGGCGGCCATCCACGCCATCTCCTCTAATCATACTCTGTGTATCCGGGAACTCGTAGCCCTCATGACTGGCGTAAACTGTCGTCCACCCGCTCCATGCGCCATTTTTGAACAAGTTGTGCACAGTACCTCCCCCATTGGCGACGACGTCGATAACACCGTCCTCGCCATCGCGCCATGACGCTGCCAGAGGCGAAGAAGGGATCAGTCCCTCGATGATAGAGTCGGTCGAGAAAGGATCACCGAGGCTTTCCCATTCTGGCGCCCAGCCCGAGTCAGCCGTCCAGTGCTTGTGCAAGACCAGAGCCCTTGATTTGCAAAAGATATCGAGTCTGTCCTCGCCCCATGACGTTACTGCCACCTCGCCGGTGAACTCAGCGCCTAGTTCGGTCCACTCGCTCCAGACGTTGCCGTCGTACGAGACGACCCATATGTACCCGTTAGAATCAATGCTCACGACGTCGACCTTACCCTCCGCTCTCGAAACTACGGTCGGCCGTGTCAAGAATTGCGCGGCGAAATCAAGCTCTTCCCAATCTCCCCACTTGCCGTCGCGGAAGTGCATGAACACGATGCGGCCGCGAGTGCCGTCAACAGAAACGGCTGTCTGTGTAGAACTGCTGGTGCGCACAGTGACAGGTGCTACAAGAAATTGGCGATCATTGTACGCTCCCCATGTGCTGCCATACTCTAGCTTCCAGAGCTTTCCTTCGGAGCGCAGGTCCCAGAGTAGGAGGGCGGGAGCTGCGACGGCGGCGCTGATGTCGCGGGGAACTGATCCTTGAGGGTACAACATGACTCCAGGGGAGGACGATGGTGAGGGCGTGGAGGCGGAACTGGAAGACTCGGTGCTGGAAGACTCGATGTTAGAGCTGGAGTCCGTGGGTGTGGGAGCGGGTCCAGAAGTCGAAACTCGTCCACTTGCAGAGGTCGAAGTGGAGGTCTCTACACGGCTTGCCTGGCTAGATGATAGTACTGAAGTTCCACCTTGAGCGGCGAATAGTCGATCACGGTCGCTACGTTCAGATTCACTGTGTGTCCGTCAGTATAGCCACCCATATCCAAGTAGCCGCCAACTCATGCACGTACCTGGTTTGCGCTCTTTTCACACCATACACCGCACCAAACACAACTCCAAACAAAACCAAAATCCCCAGGACAAGAATCAAGAGCCAAACTCTCTTTCTCCGCCACCACTTCCTCCCCGTCGCTTCCTGAGCCACCACAGGCTCTACATCCGCGGTTGATTTCTCTCCAGCCATAGTATTCGTCTACCGAGGAGAGAAGAAAGGGAGAGAAATCATTTTATCACACGACTGTACCTGAAATCACGGTGTCGCCAAGCCAGTCCAAGGCTGGCAGCCTTACGGTGTAGATTACACAAAGCGTACACAGCCAATTAGCGAGCGGGCTAGTGCCGACATCCCGGTGGCTTAGGGTATTTTAAGGCGGCTCGTTGCCGCGTAGCCAAGTTTTTGCGATGAATTGGACGGGGTGTTTTCCATTGGTGGATGGGTGCGGTTTCAGCCGCTGACAGCTCTCGCTTAACCATGCAGTTGGGAGTTGATTTGGAGCAGGTTCTTTCTGGAGGTCAGAACAACTGGTAGATATGCAGTAGTGTTGGGTGGAAGATGAAAAACGTGAGGGTAGGAGTGGCTGGAAGAAAGGAGACGCTTCGCTTAGCAGGGAAGTCAGCCGTCCCTTGTAGGTGTCTTTTTTTGGGCGATACAGAGATAGAGTTATCATGACTGCCTGAAAACCGATATCATGCCACCCACTACAGTAGCCAGGTCGGGTTTTTTACCCGAAATTGTTTAAAAAACACAGATTTCATGTGTTTATTGGTAGATTTCTGTGTTTTTTTAGCAAAGAGGAGATAACAGGGGAAGAATAGGCCTAACAAGGTAACTAGGAGCTATCTATCTATATAATTTCCTCTTCTTTCCTTCTCTCCTTCTCTCCTTCTCTCTCTCCTTCTCTCTCTCTCTCTCAGAGTCTCTCCTTCTCTCTCTCTCTCTTAGAGTCTCTCCTTCTCTCTCTCTCTCTCAGAGTCTCTCCTTCTCTCTCTCTCTCTCGGAGTCTCTCCTTCTCTCTCTCTCGGAGTCTCTCCTTCTCTCCTTCTCTCCTTCTCTCCTTTCCTTTCCTTTCAGAAGAGGATATAATAGCTAAGCCCCTTCTTTACTTCTAGAAAATCTACTAATTTATAAAGGCAGAACAAGGCCTTAGAGGGGAAAGAGGGGTAAGTGCTTGGAGCCGCAGATGTTGGGATGTGGAGAGAGAGAGTAGGGAGGGGGGGGTCTTAGAGCTTAGCGTAAGCAGATAGGGGGGTCTTAGAGCTTGGCGTAAGCAGATAGATTAGCTAATAATAAAGTAGTAAACACGTTGCGTGTTTTAAATACCTATATATTTAGTATATTTTTTACCTGCATTTTACAGGTATAAGCCTATCTAAAATCTAGGAAAAAAATCTGATTTGTGCGGGTTAAAAAAACCCAACCTACTTACCGTAGTGACCCGTTTCATTTTCAGTTCCATCTCAAAACCTTTGAAGAGATACTGATTTGGCTTTTGACTGTTTTGCTTGCGACACCTGCGACAGTCTGTAGCCGCAGTGTGCTTACAGCATTTGCTTTGTTTGCCTCTTGAGAGCACGTTTTCTTTATTTTTACCATCGAATTTTACTTCAGCAGGCCCAGAAGCTCTGATGGCTTTCCATATCACAAGCACGATTTGCTTCAGCTTTTAATATAAGTATAACCCCAGCACTATTTTACTCACGCTGCCAAAGTCCTACGTGAAATGCATTTATATTGCTGATAGGAATCCAAGCAATAACTTCGCAAGCTTATCAGCTTTTCCACCATACACCAATACCCGCAGTCGATCAACTCTATCGTGTTATTCGGCACTAGGACCGCCTGCTTATCATTTTCGATCAACTCGGGCAAACAAGCTTCGTCTTTCGTGCAGCTAACGAAAAGGGTCGGCACTGTAATCGAAGCACTATCTTCTCAACCTCGTAGTGACGGTTTTGGGTCATCACCTTGTACCAACATAACGACAGTCCGATCCCGCCGCTCTCCTCCACGTCTTGATCCAATCTTCTTTCCATCCTTGTCCTGGCTTCGTATATTCTAGCAACTCGGTCTCGCCGTCATGCTCCACAAAATTGCGCATATCATCTCGCACACAAAACATTTGTTGCATCCAGCCAGGGTGGATTGCTGCCTAGAAACTGTGCAAGCACTCATTAATGACGCTCCCACCGTCTTCAGCCGTCAGAAATTCCCAGTAGGCGTAACAAGGAGAACTAGTGGCGCTTTCAAAATGCGCATTGACAGCTATGAGGTCAAATAGTTTCAAACAAAGCGGCGTGATGGCGACATTGAGCAGAACAAGACTAACAATTAGTTGTAGCTGCCACAACCACATTTGCTAGGCCATAAATAAGCCAGCATCATGTCCAATTACAACAATCTTGCTAACTCCTTAGAAAGCCAGACTCCCAGCTAAGTCTGCTTCTGTAGCGTTGAACTTGAAGAGCGCTGGATCTGTAGGCTTGGAACTCTCTCCGAAACCTAGCAGGTTTGCCGCTGCTTCGAAGCTTGCCATCCAGACAAGGTTAGCCTGGGTGAAGAGGCCGCACTACTAGACTATGAATGCTGTTCTTAACAGACTAGATGCTTAGAGGCTGAAAACACGAACCATGTTTAGGGTTTGAACACTCGTTTAATTTCCGTAATGCACGACACTAACCGCATTATCAGCACAGTGCTACCACGTGTCGCGTACTAAGAGATAGTTCCACTCATCTAACGTTCTATACTGAGATTAGACGCTTAACTTCCGTTTCGAGTTATCTCACGCACGCAGGCAGGAAGTATTGAGATAAAGATCATTATTCTACAAGTCACCAATCTCCTGATACTATTCAAGACCAAACTAGTAAAGATACATTTTTTAAATCTTTCCAAGCTCACATCTAAGAAGTACAACCGCCCTACCACCCACTTCAATCCAACATACAGGCAAGATCTACACAACAGATAGAGGCAGATACTATAACTTCACTCCCCCACCCAACGCCGACAATCCCACCTCACCAGGACCCCAACACCGAAGCCCTTCAAGAAGCAAATAGTCTCCACTGAGCCGAACACGACATTTCCATCCCTAGATAACCGGACCTCCAGCCTCTACACGCAGTGGCCGTCTATCCCAAGTACCATCCATATAACGATGCAGTATCAAAGTTGTAACGAACGATATACACACTGTCCTGCAGTAATTACTAACCGCTACTCGGGATAGCGCAGTACGTTATGCTATGGTAGAGCCAGCGTACCGCAACGTAAGGTCCAAACGTCTGATCTTGCGGTTCTGGACCGGGTATCGGCATCAAAGTACGTACGTACACTGTGTGGTTGATGCCGCGCTTTTCAGACCCCCGTCCCCGTCTCCATATAGCCGCAGGAGGGAAAAGCTTAAAGGGAGGCTACTGCCACTGCCACAGTGGCTTGATGGGTTGTGGCACAGTAGGTGGGATGTGAATCTAGCTCTTGAGAGCGCGATTGAGTCTTTTCGAGGAGTTGTGGGATTTGATGGGTATATTGCTACTACTGCTACTGCTTGGTTATCATACACCTAGATCCCTTTCTCCATTTCGCGCATCCGTCGCTCCCTTGGCTGGCCGCACATCGCATTGCCTCGCACCGACTCCGCCATCTCATATATTCCGGCTCACCATCGTCATATTACGACGCCGATTCGATCCAGATTACGGTACAAAAGAAAAAGCAAGGAAAACACAGACACAGGAAACAAGAAGTTCGTCGTTTTTATGAGAGCGAACTGGTATCCAGAAAATTTACACTAGGAAACAGAGATCGCACCGATCTACGGGCGCCCGTGTTTCGAGTTTGGTCTCCGTCTCAGGAGACTAGGTATGGGAAAGGGGGTTGGCCGGTCAGCGCTTAGCTGGTGGCGAAGAACCTCTGGACGAGGCCGTTACCGGTGGGGTCGCCCTGGACGTTGTCGGGGTAGATGTAGAAGGCGAGCGCGATGATAGCATAGCTGGTTTGATGTTAGCGTGAGTCTCGAATTTTGGGCATGCAAAACTTACGTTCCCAGGCACATGGCGCCCTCGAGGTAGTTGCTCTTGCCGTCCTGGATGAGGTAGTTGACGATCAATACCGAGATGAAGAAGATGATGGTCTCGAAGCCCTGGAAGTGCAGAGTCATGGGCTGGCCCATGATCCAGCCGAGGATGACCAGGAAGGGAGTGACGAAGAGGGCGATCTGCATGGAGCTGCCAATTGCGACGTTGATGGCCAAATCCATCTTGCCCTTGTATGCGACGATAACGGCTGTGACATGCTCGGCTGCGTTGCCAACGATTGGGATCAAGATCAAACCGACGAACGTCTTACTGATGTGTGCGGATTCGACAATGGAATCGATGCTATCGACCAGGTACTCGGCGCAGACAGCGACCAGAACGGTAACGAGAACCAGCGCGACACCAGCAGCAACGGGGGACAGGATCTGACCGTCCTCGTTCTCATCATCACCGCCTTCCTGGTTCTCAACGTCGGCGAACAAGGCGTGGTGGGAGTACAGCTGGAAGTACAGATACAGGATGTACAGAATGAGGAGGATGATCGAGGTGCCGTGGGACAGGAGCAGGACGTTCTTCTCGGCCTCGTGGGTGCCGCCGTTCTGCTTGTCGCCGGAGATGGTCGCGTAGAGGGTAGCGGGGATGATCAGCGAGGCGGACGCGACAGCCATGAGCGAGGACATGGTCGAGGCGACGGTCTCGTTGAAGCTGCGCTCCTGCTCGCGGATGCCACCAGCGAGGAAGCAGCAGCCGAGGACGAGCAGGATGTTGGACAGAATGCTGCCCAGCATGCTGGCCTGGACAATGCGGATCTCGCCCTGCTTGAGCGCAACGATGCTAACAATCAGCTCGACGGCGTTGCCAAAAGTAGCGTTCATGAGACCGCCCAGGGTCTGGCCGAGCTTTGCGGAGAGCTCCTCGGTCGCAAAGGAAAGCAGGGCGGCGAGCGGGATGATGGCGATGAAGTTGAGGATGAAGACGGCGGTGGGGTTCCATCCCATGGCGCCGGCGATGATGCCGATGGGCACGAAGACGAGGAAGACGTTGACATAGTTGCTGACGAGGGTGGCGTAGACGAGGTGGACGACGTGCTTGGGCAGCCTGGTGTAGGCGGGCTCGTCGGCGCGCGTAGTTCCTATCAGCGGGGTGTGCTCAGTCGAGCCATTCTGGGGTTGCGGCATGTTCGGTTCGCTGAAAGAACGAGTGCTGCCGTGGCGACCAAGGCGGTTGAAGTCGCGCTTTATGTTTTCTGCCAAGTCGTATTAGCCAAGACCGCCGAGTACCTTTGTACTATCGGACAGGTGCTGCGACGGAGAGGGCGAAGAGGGCGAAGAGGGCGGAGAGGGCGGAGAGGAGCGGTGGTGCTGCGCCTGGCGTCGACAAAGTGACAGGTCGCAAGTCGCAGGTCGCAGGTCACAGGATCGCGGGCGTGGGAGTTGAGGTGCGGTGTTCCAAGACAGCGGATGACGAAGCCGGCTCACCGAATGCGGGCAGTTGAATTCAGAACTCACTCATTGCTGTGCGATGGACGCAGATGGCAGAAACCCCACGGGCGTGGGCGTGGCTAGCAGGTATATGAGCGTGTCAGAGGCGTGCTGCTAGGTTTGGGCGCTGCAGCAGGGAGATGGGAATGCAATTGATTGGTGAGAAGGACCGACAGAGCGATGGACGGCAGATCTGGTCAATCAGACTGCGCGAAAGCTGTGGTTGAATAGAAGAGAAATGCGATAATCTAGCGCGAGGGGAAAGAGGGCGCAGCTGCTCGGTGCTGATGACGGAGGATGGCTGGGAG
Source organism: Ascochyta lentis (assembly GCA_004011705.1). Taxonomy (NCBI): domain Eukaryota; kingdom Fungi; phylum Ascomycota; class Dothideomycetes; order Pleosporales; family Didymellaceae; genus Ascochyta; species Ascochyta lentis. The sequence goes on from RZGK01000003.1 coordinate 2,064,730, forward strand.
CTCTCAGCAAGCAGCAAGCCAGCAGCCAGCAGCCAGCAGCAAGCTCGCCATGCTGCCAATCAGCACTGCCCCAAGGCCAAGCTCCAGCGAGCGCACCACCGCGGGACATGTTGCTCCACCTGCCCCTGGCGCCGTTGCAGAACAGCGGGTAATGGTCTGAAAAACACGTCTCAACAGAGTCGAAGCATTGCGCAACTTGGCCCAGGTCCGCGCAAGCATTCGCGGCTCTTTGATGCGCTGCTTATTCCGACATCAGCAACGCGCACTGCGCTGTGCAGCAGCTTCGACAAGCGCGTGCAACGTCATCGTGCCAAGCCATGAGCTGGCCTCGCTGGCCTCGAAGCACGCCCAATCTCCCCGTCGATCATCCAATGCACGGCTCCGCAAGGTACCGCCACCGAAACCAACCACCGCCAATCCTGCACACACATGCCTCAACCTGCAGGCACCCATGCCAAGCCGTGAAATATCCTGCAACTAGTTACTACACTGCCCCCTTCGTACAACTCACAATCAGCATTAGCCCGGAGCATTAGCATTTCCACTCGCAGCTGTCACATGCAAGGGCATGCTCGGTGCTCATCGCAGGCACTCAAGCTTCCGCGACTTCCATGGCAATCTCCCAACTGTGGCTGAAGGGCAGCATGTACAGGGTAGTACCTCGTGGTGAGTCTGTGGGTTGTACGTCGGCGCGGAGATATGGCATAAGCGTCGTAGGTCACTGCAGTTGCCGCTCGTACTGATTAGTAACCTGTCCAATTCTATCAATACGATCAAAAATTGACATGCCACGACTCTGCGCGGAGCATGACTATATACGATGGTCGTTCCATTAGGCTTTGGGGGCCAGAGGGAGCTGTGGAGACGCCGACTGACAATCACAGCCCTTGTTCTTTCATTGCACATTAATTGGCGTCCACTTGGAGGGCTAGGGTTTGGGCTTACATGAGCGTTTAGCATGCCGAGCCAGTTCCCATTGAGTTGCAAGCACTAACTTGTGGCTGTGCTGCTTGTCATTCACTGCAAAATGAGAGAATCACCTGGTTGTCATAGTTCACAGCTTCATTGTCGTGTGTGGTCACTCGTTGTGAAGGTGTAGCCGCAGTAAGTGCACGGTCAAAGTTGGCTGTGGTGCGCCTTCCTCACTGTCGACGTCGAAACCTCCAGAACTGTCAACATCACTGGTTGTAACACAAACCCTCACCAACGGCTTACTTGCTTTCTTTCAACCTCAGCTCACTGTAGAAGCGGTCAATATTGCTCAACTTTCACAGCCCAATAATGAAGCTCCCAGGCTACGGTCATCCTGCAAGGCTGAACACGAGCAGTAGAAGGATCACACCCCGCATTGGCTCAGCTCAGCCTTGTTGCCTCAACACGTGTGCTCATGCCCGCTTTCTTCTATTTACTGGCAGCTACACCAGATGTCGCTTCAGCAACATCCTCATCCAATACCCTTTTCAGATTTCGACCTCAATCCTTTGCTTCTCAGGCCTGGCGACCACTGTGCGGCGCTTCTTAAAATATGCCCAATGATGGCTTTTGCAACGCTTGTCAGATGATGTTGTGCGGAAAGAGCGAGCCCAGTGGAACCGAAACTGAATCGGGAGATAAAGTCTACTTACATCACCGAGACGCCAAATCGTTTGAGCAAGCCCTAGAACTGCAATGTCCAAGCTGTGTACGTATATGGGCGGGAATGGGATCACCCAGCCCACTCGCAGGCACGAAGTTCATTGGCCCTCTTCCGAAACTCGATATTTATGGACATGGAACCTATAAAATAGACTTCTTTCACAATCCTCAAGACGCAGGCGAAAGTTCTAGCTCATCAACAGACGACTTGCGGCATGCGGTCCTCCACCTCATCCTCTCAGACGGCAAGTATGACCCGGACTCGTGATCAGAGTATCGCACTAACGGAAGTTTCTAGCGATGAAAAAAACTCCAGATCAAGCCCTTCTGTCATCCAGCACTGGTTCAGATTCAGCTCTCAAGTTCCTCACGTCAAAATTGGAAAAATGCTGGACATCGCATGCTCAATGCCGACTCCTTACCCGAAGCACTGGTTATCTCCCAACACGATTGATTGACGTTGGTGAGTCCGGTGATGCTCTGGTTTCCGTGCGCGAGCGCAGTGATCTTATTCAAGGCAGCTCATATGTAGCATTGTCGCACTGTTGGGGGGGAACACAGCCGATCACACTAACTGCAGAGACAGCAACAATGTTGCGCACTGGTGCGACCGTCCAAAGTTTACCGCAGACGTTCCAGGATGCCGTTTTTTTGTGTCGAAAACTAGGCTTCCGTTATGTATGGATCGACTCGCTGTAAGTGCAAGTTGTTCGCAGACTGTGAGCGCTTATTTACTCAAGTCCACAGTTGCATCTTCCAAGACAACTTGAATGATTGGGCTATTGAAGCGAGACATATGAAAGAGATCTATAGCAATGCAATCTTCGCGATCGCTGCTACAGCCGCAAAAGATAGCGATGCAGGTCTCTTCTACCACCGAAATCCAGTTCTCATACCTCACGTTCAAGTTGAAATAGCTGTGGAGGCTGTTCTGTCGCTTAGTTTGACAGCAAGATTCCTTCCTCCGGGTACATACTTCCTAGGTTTCACGTTCAATGTTCTAGATGATATCACCACAGCACCACTGAACACGCGGGCCTGACTACTGCAACAACACTAAATGTATCCCGACATTGATCGAGGGCATAGTGTTAGAGTCATCTGCCACGCTCCCCAATCTTTACAAGCGGATCGGCCACTTTCACGCAGAGGGTAATTTTAATGACCGCTCAGGACTTCAAAGGCTGTGGGCGAGACACGAACAAGCGGAGTATCTAGTTATCAAGATCGTTTGAACTTCCCTTGCGGTTTTTACTCACTACCGAACAACGACACCCTTACATTACTGCTTCACCGGAAAATCTTAGCGCGATACTGTATATTTGAAATTAGCACCGCACTATCCTGTCTGTACATAACGGCCTTTAGGAATTTGGAACAACACGATCTAAATCATTGGTTGTTTTGGACAGAATTCTCCTCGTTCAGCGAGCGATGGGGAGTCATACCGTGCTCTGGGCGCTGGATGTATACTAATACACTCCGTCTACGCAAGGCCCTGCTCTAGCTTCACACATGCGCCGATGGAATTTTCCACTAAAAGAATTGGAGAAGGATGTTTGTGCAGATAATCGCCGGTAGAAATCCGTCTTGTGTGGATCGTACAGGCTCAATGTGATGTTTGGGTAGGGTAATCCACGTTAGAATTTTTGAGATTCGGTTTCCTGCTGTTTATTTCTTCATAGTACTTGTTATTCATAAACGGTAATTGACGGCAGGCGCTCTCGATCCACCAAATAAAAGCACGATGATTCTCACTACCACCATCGAGAAGCCTGGAGGGCAAACAGTGCCCGGGTGCAGGCTTGGAACAATTGGTGTGAGTGTTCATGCAATGCTTATACTGAGAGATGAGGAATTCAAGAGACTGCTGAAATCCGGTACTGCTTGAGAACTGATGGTTCAGGAGGCGCTGCGTCGTCTCTGTAAGTACTGTGTCGGTTCAAGGTACAGTGTGATCGGGGGAAATCCTAACGGACAACGGCTGGTGGGTCATGTCGAAGCAGATATTATGAGTTTTATTACTTGTCACGAGGGTACTGTAATTATCACCAAATACCTTCCTGTCACAGCCAAAATAGAGGCAAAATATGACCATATCCCGCCTGCTAATTCTAGCTGGTATATAAGCGTATTTTCTGTGACACTTTCACCATGTGCCATGAGGAACATCCGGGCTCCACAAGGCTGCCTGTAACTGTATGCAAATAGGGCAGCGTGGTGGAATTGCATCCAAAACCAAGTCTTTATTTGGATGGTGTGGAAGCCACCGGCGTAGCACCGGGTCTGGTTCAACCGCTCACATTGACCGACATGGAATACAGAATCTTTCGTTGACCATCGTGAGGGGGTACAAAGTACAAACGGGGGTGAAACACAACACAGAGAAGTGTAAAGCGTAGCATCAACGAACGGATTCGAGCTGTTAACATTGGATCAGGCTGAGCGTAAGCTGCAGCAAGCATCGACTCATCGAGCCTGTCAGGAGCGAACTAGGTTTCGTCATCTTCGAGCTCCACGACGACGCGGTGATGTACACAATGCGTTGGTCCAAGGAATATATCTTGAGGTAAGAGATACGGAGGCTGGCGAGTATGATGATCACAATTTATTTGTGGTGATGAAGTGTAATAAAGTAGGAGGTGGAGGTTGGATGTGGAAAGAACGTGTGGCCCGTGCGCAAATTTCTAGAGTGACATCAAGTCCACGACCACATGGTCATGGTCCAATTGAGCAGCAACCAACGATGCAGCCACACACTCCAACGCGCGCAATGCGTTTGATACAGCGCTGTATGCGACAGTCTGTACAAATCCAAAAAGCGACATTACCTCAAATTACACGAACAACTCGCACCTTCACCACAACGCCCACACGACGCCACAACCCCTCCGCCTCGACCGTCGACCCAACCGAAGTCTCGCACTTCAATGCCCTCGCCTCGTCATGGTGGGACCCTCATGGCTCTTCGCGGCTACTACACCTCATGAACCCACTGCGCCACGACTTTATCGCCTCATGCCGTTTCAACGACCCCATGGTTCCCTCGCAGAAGCTCAAGTATCTCGACATTGGGTGCGGCGGCGGCATCTTCGCCGAGTCAGCCGCACGTCTGCCAGATACACACAGCGTGACAGCCATCGATCCCACACCAGGCGTGCTGAAGATCGCCGAGGGCCACAAGAGGCGCGATCCGCTGCTGATGGAGCCAGGGCGGCTGACATACCTCAACACGTCGATCGAAGAACTGCCCCTACCCAAAACACCCGTCGAAGCATACGACATCGTCACCCTCTTCGAAGTCCTCGAGCATGTCAACGCCCCCGGCCCTTTCATCTCCAACCTCCTTCCGCACGTCAAGCCCGGCGGCTGGCTCGTCATGAGCACCATCGCGCGCACGTGGACCAGCTGGCTAATTACCAACGTCATGGCCGAGGATGTGCTGGGAATTGTGCCCAAGGGGACGCACGAGTGGGCCAAGTATGTCAACGAGGATGAGCTGCGCGGGTACTTTGCCAAGGAGCCTGGGTGGGACGGCGCGAGCGTGCGCAGTATGGGCGTCATGTATGTGCCCGGGTTGGGGTGGAAGGAGGTTAAGGGGGGTGAGGATTGGGGGAATTACTTTTTCGCTGTGAAGAGACTTGAGTAGGTATAATGTGTTGCGAGTGTACGATAGTTGAGCAAGTACATGATACCCTAGAAATGTACAATATATATACAACGCAATAACAAAGAACTGGCCACCGTCTTGAAATCGTTGTCTGGTAGTGTTTGGCCTTCACGACACACCGTCCTGATCACACATCTTCCAAAACTATCCACATCTTCAGAAGCTCGAAATCATACAATCCTCTTCCCATCATACAGCCTCTCCTCTCCCTCTCCATCACTATCACCGCCTCTCCTCAAACGGCACTGGCATGTTTGAGGGCCGCTTGCTCTCCTGTCTCTCTGTATAAACAACATCATGCCCGCCGGCCATCTTCCACGCGCGCAGGTAGTCCTCACCGGTGAAGCGCTTGGGGTACACCTCTGCCTGACCGGAGTCGGTGGTGCGTGTCTTTTGGATTGTTTGTGCGACGAAGGGCGTTAACTAAAATCACACGTTAGACATTATCTTTTTTTTTGGTAGGTGCACGTTGTTCGTGATGAGAGTGAGTGGTTGGGTGCTAGGTGTAGGGATGGAATGGTGGGTAGTGATGTCGTACCTCGGCGTTCTCCGTCCCAAGTACGGGAAACACGTATGTCCGGATCTTATTCCAGTCCGGTGTGAAGTTGCCATACCGGTTAATCGTGCCCATGGAGCCCACGCGGTTTCCCTTGTAGTACTCGCGCCCGGCCTGCTTGGTCGAGAGGGGGAGGCGGCGAATCGTGCCCTGGAGGGCGGGGGTGGGTTTGAACATTGCGATCGGTTAGGCGCGCCTGGTGCAGACGGTCGGTAGGGTGGGTGGTGAAGGGCGGGGGCAGCGCAATTGGAATCACAACTTGATATCACGACTTCATGGTTGATGATGGACGGGGTGGATGCGGACCTCCGGACGCACGGACGCCCAAAAAAAGTGAACGCCAAGATTTCGCCCACCATCTCGCACCCGCACTTGCACGCCTTTCCTCGCACATCGTCGTGATCCAATACACGCAACATGCCTCCCCGTGTAGCGAGAAGCTCAGTGCAAAGCGCAGCAGCGCCCAAACAAAAAGGCCGCGCGCCCGGCGAGCGAAATAGCAAGAAAGCGTCTAAGCGCGCACTCAACGCCTTTGCCATCGCCCAGTACGACAACCCAGAGAAGACGAAGATCCGCAAAAATCGCCTCGGCGAGCTGGACCCCAGTTTTCACAAGAAGCGTGCGCGCGACGACGACGACGACGAAGATGAGGAGGACGAGGATGAAGAGGGTGGGAGCAGGAAGAAGGTGAAGAGGCGTGGGGCAGACGACAGCTATGATGAGGGCAGTGATAGTGAGGGGAATACATGGACGATGGGTCATGTGGAAGATGACGACGATGAGGATATTGACTCTGACGAGGCGTTTGGCGAGAGTGATGAGGAGCGCTTTGAGGGGTACAGTTTCCGGGGGAGTAGCAAGAATGGGAAGAATCTCAAGGTGAAGAAGAAGGGCAAGATTATCAACGAGGGAGAGAGCGATGTTGACATGGACGAGAGCGAGGAGGATGAGGACGAGGAAGATGACTTTGGGGAGGAGGGAATTGATCTGGCAACCGCCCTTGACCAGTATGAAGAGGACGAGCGTGAGGAGAAGGCGGAAAAGGCACGGAAGAAGAAGAAGAGCGGTGATTTCGGGAGCGATAGTGAAGAGCCGAGTGAGGGAGAAGATGTAGCGAAAGACGGCGCGAGTGATTTGTCCAGCGACGATGAAGAAGATGAAGAAGACCGCCAGGCACAGCTCAACGATCTCATCTCGTCGCTCGCTGCGGGTGATGAGAGCAAGTCCAACGGCAAGCGTGTCGAAGTCCACGAGTCTGCGGCACCAGACGAGTTTGGCGTATCTCGAAAGGTCGACCTACTCAGCTTCAAGCCCAAGACCGCTGACGAGGAGAGGAAGCGCGCGCTGAAGCTGCTCCGCGACGACAAGACAACGAAGCGTAACGACATTGCGCGAAAGCTGGATGCACCTCTACCAAAGCGACAGCAGGACAAGCTCGACCGCGCCGCCGCCAACGCCAAAGCCAACGAGACCCTCGACCGCTGGACCGACACCATCAAGCAAAACCGTCGCGCCGAGCACCTGTCCTTCCCGCTGCAACACAAAGACGCCGGCAAGGCCATGGGCGAAGATCGCCTTCTCCCAACCACCACCTCCGCACCCGCTAACGACCTCGAGAGCACTATTCAATCAATCCTCCAGCAAAGCGGCCTCTCCAACGGCAAAGACGACGAAGAGCAGATCCAGAAGTGGGAAGTCCTCCAGACCAACAAGCTGCCCATTGAGGAAGTTGAACGGCGCCGAGCCCAGCTGCGCATGGAGCGCGAGCTCCTCTTCCGCGAAGAAGTACGCGCCAAGCGCATCAAGAAGATCAAGAGCAAGGCTTACCGCCGCGTCCACCGCAAAGAGCGCGAGAGGCTACTCGAAAAGGAACGCGACCAGCTCAAGGCAGACGGTGTCGATCTCTCCGAAGAAGAGCGCGAGCACAACGACCGCCGTAGGGCGGAGGAGCGCATGGGCGCCAAGCACCGCGAGGGCAAGTGGGCCAAGGGCATCAAGGCTACAGGTCGTGCCGGTTGGGATCAGGATGCGCTTGCTGGTGTTACTGAGATGGCGAAGCGTAACGAGGAGCTCAGACGCCGTATCGAGGGCAAGCAGGTCCGCGACTCGGATGACGAGGGGTCGGATGTACCAAGTGATGGCAACGAGAGCGAGGACGAGAGCGAGGCCGATGATGACGAGCTTTTGCAGCGCCAACTGGGACAGCTGGAGAACCCCTTCTCTGAGAAAGGTTCGAAGCTTGGTCAGATGGCTTTCATGCAGAAGGCAGAGGCGGCAAAGCGCATGGAGAACAACCAGGCGATTGAGAGCATGCGCCGCGAGCTGGCGGGCGAGAACAGCGAGGACGAGGTGGGAGACAATGCTACCCGTGTTGGGCGGCGCAAGTACGGGCCTGGAAAGGTCGTCACGCCGGCTGTGCAGGTTAAGGGCAGCGAGTTTGAAGAGCACGCTGGCTCTGATGAAGAAGCAGATGGGACCACAAACGGGCTATCTAAAGGCACGCGCAAGACTGAGAAGCCCAGAAACCCATTCTCGACTGGCGCATCGAACGGCACACGCAAGGCACAGAAGGGCGTGAGTGCCAGCGTTGAAGCTGAGGGCGATGCACCAAACCCTTTCCTCGCCAAAGCAGCCAAGGCAAAGAAGGGCAAGAAGAACGATGCACCCGCCGAAGACGACCTTCTCCCCTTCACCGACTTTGCAGACGAAGACGAGCCAGAGCTCGCTTCAGCCAAAGAAGAGACTGTCGATGACTTCCTCCAACAGCGCATCACCGCCACCGACGACGACGGCTGGGCGACCGTCCTTGGCGACCAAGACTCCGACCACGACGCCCAAGCCGACTCAGACGAAGGCGACGATCTCGACCTCACCAACCTAGCCCGTAACCACCTCCTCACCGCCAAGGGATTCGCTGGCGATAACGTCGCCGCCGACTTCCGCCTCGAAAAAGCCAGCACCACTCAAGACGAAGCCGCAAAGGAGACCACCACCGTCCTCCCCGGTTGGGGCTCCTGGGCCGGCGATGGCATGACGAAAGCCGAGAAACGACGCAATCGGGGTTGGAGAACGACCACGCAAACTCCCGGCATCGACGCCAACAAACGCAAAGACCGCAAGCTCGACCGCGTGATCATTAACGAAAAGACGGTGAAGCCGAACCAGAAATACCTGGCTGGTAGCTTGCCGTTCCCATTCGAGAGTAAGGAGCAGTACGAGCGCAGTCTCAGACAGCCGAAGGGGAGGGAATGGACTACGAAGAAGAGTCATCAAGATGCTGTACTGCCGAGGGTGTTGGTCAAGGGTGGTGTTATTAGCGCTATGCGGAAGCCGTTGGTCTAGATGGTTTGTGATGTGTTGTCTGGATAGAAACGAAAGAGATGGTGCATTGAGGGCGTTTGGTGTTTCGAGGAAAAGTCGGATGTTACCGTTTTATCGTTCGGTATTGGAGCGTGTATGCTCGAATGACAATTTCCACTGAGTTGGATCGCGCATTGTCCAAGATTCTTGCTTGTCCTTTTGCTGGTTAGTGGAAACGCGCACTTACTTGCTTTGAGTCCATACGCTATCATTCGCACATGAAGGTGGGAGAGTGGCTTTGGTTCCACTTGCACGCCTCGTACCTGCCTCCCGCGACATAACGGCCGCCTGCACTTTCCCAGATCTCCAATGAAGGTAACACGCTATGTACTGCTTCGAGATGGATGGACGACTCGGCCTCGTTTACGTCGCTACCTATTGCCATTCTACCTATAAGCCGCTGTGAAGACTTTGCTTCTATCGATTATTCTCGTATAGTGTGTTCCAAAAACAAAGATACGACCGTAATCACATCCAACACAACCAAGGGGCTGAACTGACTTCCATCCAATACTGGAAGCGCAGACTCGTCCATGAGCAACAGAACCCCCAGGAAAAAGTCATCAACCGCATCCACCTTCAACACCACCGAGAAGAACCCGCGCACATGGCGCAAGCACCGCAACGATATCCTCACATCGCTCGGCTACGGGACCCCTGCAGCAGCGAGCAGCGACGAAGTGCCGCTCGACAACGTGTTTGTACCTATTCAGGCCGACGTAATCCTACCACAAGTCCCGATCGGCAATCACCACCCTGTGCCAAGGAAGGGTATCGAGGATGGCGACCTTCGCACTTTGCATACCAACAAGTTCTACGCCAATGCGTTTCTCGGCGAGCAGAACCAGCCGATCTGGACACACCCTTACTCGCTTTGGTGGGGCAAGGGATCGCAGGAACAGGGCATGCTACAGACTTGGGGTATGAATGTAGGACATGTTGAAGAAGTGGATTTGCAGTATGGGCCAGAAAACCCGCCAAAGGTGAGATCATACTGAACTGAAAACAGTGAAACCTTAGTAATGAAAAACAGGTTTTCAATAACCCTTGCAAGCAGTCACTTATCCTGTCTGCGACTGAGCTCGATGAGCAGACTACCATGACCACCGACACGCATCTCCCCTTCTCAGTCAACATCGACTTAAACGTACAATCCTCGTCACAGAGACCAAGTATCACAATTCCTGTCGTGCAAGGAATGAGCTTTGCTACTGCTGGCTACAGGAACGCGATGCCCACTATACAGACCGGCGGACGAGGTTTCGTCGAGTTCAGCAAACCCACGATAATGGGTAGAATGGCAAAGTACCGTGTGAAAGACTTTGACGGCAGGGACTGGCTTATCTACGTCAGCCCAGTGAAAGGTCTCGTTTATGATGCCGGTGCGTTCTTCAAGATTGACACAAACACACTGCGTGGTCCATCATCGTTCCGAGGAACTATTCAAGTAGCAAGGAACCCGATGGGCGCCAGAGGAGAAATTATCTATGACAGGGCTGCAGGAACTTTTGTCTGTGAATCGAAGCTCACTGCAGTCGTCAATGAGACAAAGGCTGCGTACTCGTTCAGTTACACGAAGATAGGTACTGCACCCCTACTCATGTTCGCTCTGCCACACCACATTCAGTCTCTCGATCCAAAGATCAGGTGGCAAGTCACTGAATTACAGCTGCGGACCCCGACCAAAGGCATGGCCACGGCTGTCTGGGCGGAGAAATTGACCTTCATTGAAACGAACCTCCCTACTACAATGTCTTTCGGTCCCTGGAGCCCTACAGCGAATGTTAACGCAAAGTTACGCTACCCTCCAGATGTTCTTGCCTTCATTGGCTCTGTCGCAGAGCGCGATCTACGGCGTGCCATGACTGAGCCTACACCGCCAGACTCGTATTACTACGCCGGCAAAGCGCTCGCTAAATTTGCAGTCATCGTGTGGGTCATAAAAGACGTGCTGGGCAACAATGCAGTTGCAGCTGCTGGCCTCGCAAAACTCAAGCACGAAATAGCGAAGTACGTCGAGAACCAGCAGCGATACCCTCTCTACTACGATGACAGCTGGAAGGGAGTCGTTTCGAATGCTGGTTTTAACGATCCGGGTGCTGACTTTGGCAACACGTACTATAACGACCACCATTTCCACTTCGGCTATTTCGTGTACACAGCAGCAGTTATCGCGTATTTGGAGCCTGAGTGGCTCGTAAAGGGCGACAACAAAGCGTGGACGAACATGCTGGTCAAAGACTTCGCCGAGAGCGACTATAATGGCAGAGACTACCCGTTTTCACGCAGCTTTGACTGGTAGCACGGCCACAGCTGGGCGAAGGGCTTGTTTGAAAGCGCAGATGGGAAGGACCAGGAGAGCACGAGTGAAGATGGCTTCGCAAGCTATGCAATGAAGATGTGGGGTAAAGTCATTGGCGATGCAAATATGGAGAAAAGAGGTATGAGGTTCTCATTCATCGTGGAGTTTATATCAGTAAGCACTGACGATTTAACAGGCAACCTCATGCTCGCAGTCCAAGCCCGCTCTTTCAATACCTACTTCTATCTCCTCGCTACCTCGACCATCCAACCCCGGCGCTTCATCCCCAACAAGATAACCGGCATCCTCTTCGAAAGCAAAATAGACTACACGACCTACTTCGGCGACTCGCCCTCCCTCATCCACGGCATCCACATGGTTCCTCTCAACCCCTCGAGCGCCCTCCTCCGCCCCCGCAATTTCGTCAAAGAAGAGTGGGACGCCCTATTCTCAAACGGCAGGGCCTTGAAAGACGGCCCTGAAGGTGTTGAGGGCGGATGGCGCGGTGTTGTGCATGCTAATCTCGCGTTGGTGGATCCCAAGGCTAGTTTCAAGTTCTTTAGAGATGGAGTCAATGGGTGGTGGGATGAGAGATGGATTGATGGCGGCGCGTCCCGTACTTGGTATCTGGTTTGGGCGGCGGGGTTGGCGGAACTTGCGAAGGGGAAGTAGGTAGGTAGGCGGTGTGGGGTTGGGGTGAAGATTGGGTATTCGATGTGGCACTGGTGTGCGATAGGTTACCTACACGGAATCAGGACTGCCTCACATTCCTAAGAACATTACAACCTTCTTTTGATCGCTCTATGCGTATAGAAGCTCATTCCTACATGCTTGCAGCCGCAAAGTAACGAAATGCCATGGACCATACTGAACATAACGCTTATGCAAGAAGTGAATGACATTCACAAATTTGATCCTTGATTCATTTATTTCAAATAGACTGCTCAATACCCATGACTGAAGCTTAATGCGGGTGTTAAGCGATCGTGTGGTCTTTTGATTGTGTTATCTTTATTTACAGCTCAGTGTTATTGCGCAGTTCCAACGGGGATCTTCATCCTTAGCTGTGGAGCCGTGTTGCTTTCTTACTGGTGTTTGAGTGTTTCATATGTGCTTTGATTTCTTTCGTTCAAGAGTTTTGTACATGTTGTGCAGCGTTATTTTGGATCTTGGAAGTGGGTGGAGTGTAAGGGACACAATCAGACGAAAGTGGCCAGGGTCTGGTCTCAAAGAGGCGAGTGTGGAATAGATGTTGGCTTTCCGTTTCGAGCAGAAGTGCACGTTCTTCTTTGTTACCTGTTTGGAATTCTTTGACAGTGGTCTCGAAATAGTAGGTGGGTTCTATTTGGCTTTCGATATTCTTATCTAGTTCTGTAAGGAGGTGGACAAAGAGAAAAGGCATGGTATGAGCGGGGGTGCATCTGTTCAAACGTCGTGCTCAGCGCTCGCCTTCGATTTCATCTCTCGAACCAACACTACCAACTTCTCAGATTTAGGATATCGTCGTCATGGGTCCCAAAAAAACATTTATCGACAAAGCAAGGAAGTGGTTGCCAGAACCTTCCGTTAGCGACAGCAATTGCAAAGATCCGGCTGCACCGGGCAATTGGAAGGACATAGAGCCTCAATCGGAGGAGGAAATGAGAGATTATATGCAGCGGGAGCGAAATCTCATTCTCCGATTCCTCCTCTACTGGGAGAAGAAAGCCTTCGATGAGGAGACAAAAATCCAAAAAGAACAGCACGAGAACGCACTAAAGACTGAGTGGGCCAAATGGGAACCCTACACCAGTATTCAAAATGGAGAGATCCACGACCAAGAACTCAAGCAGAAAATGCTGAAGGGCATGGGTTCCGTTTATCGCGAGTCCAAACCGCCGAGCTCAGACACAAAAATGAGAGCTAGCTCTGAATACAGAGATGCTCAGTGTCTGTGGGAAGGTATGAGGCACTGATTCCCAAAATAGTCTGATGCTAACCAATATCTCTAGACTTCTTGTATTTTCAAAATGCGTGGAATAGACGGAGGTTCCATATTCAGGAAGACGAGAAGAAACCACAGCCCGAGTCAAAACCACGTACGAAGACAAAGAAGAAAGAGAAAGAGAAATTAAAAAAAGAAGTTGCCTGGCGAGATAATTTGATACGGCTGTATACCAAGTGGAATATTGGCGATCGCAGCAAGCTGCCCGAAAGCGGCCTCGGACCGGAACAGTTGCATATGTATTCGGACAATATCAGACATACGGCGAAGAATGGACGTTTGAGTCACTTGCAGGAGCACTTTCCAATCAGTGAGCTGCGTCTGAACTCCGAAGCAATCGAGAAGAGACGTGAAGAAGTTGAGCGGATAAGGAAAGAGAAAGAAAAAGCCCAGAAGGATACGATCGATACAAGAAAGTACGCAGTCGTTGAGAAATTGCCGGAGGGTCACCAACCGTATTTCACGATTACAGAACGCAGTCTTCCATGGCAATATAAGGGCCGCCGTATTCACACATCGTGGGAAAGCTCAACCTGGGCGCCTGCTATTGCAAACAAGATTCGCGTTCTTGGAGAGCAACGCGAGTGCCACCGTCCACGCTATGAAACACTTGACATACCTCGCTTAGTCGCTGAGAGGGGATTTCTTTTCGATAAGGTAAATAACCGCAGACAAGTTGATGCGGACGGAAACGGGTTGCGAGGTGACATCACACGCATGGTGTTCGACAGATTTTACAAGCTCGACAAAAATGAGCAGCGCATTCTGCTTCGAGGCCCGCATCATATCTATGCCAGGCCGCACTACACACCTGCTGGCACTGTGACTCAAGTTCACAGTAGGAACGGCCAGTATACTGCACGAAGGGAGGCTCATTTCAAGTTCGCGCCAGGAACAGAGAGCTTTAATTACTCAGACGCCGAGGAGGAAAGGTATGAAGACGACCAAGTGTCACTGCCAGACGTTTCTGATGAGGCACAGGGTCCATCTGATGGAAGCGAGGACGAAGAATCAGATGATGAAGGCGATTTGTTCGCAAGAGCTTACAAGCAGGGCCCAGGTCTGCTGTTCCGCTCACGAAAAGCTAGCATCGATTCGGAACCAGGGAGTTCGGGCTCGGGTGATCCCTCAGACGGTGGAGATGGACCACCTAGAGGAGACCCGCCGCCTGGGTCCGGTGGAGGTACCGACACAGACGATGATAACGACGACAATAGTGGAACTGGTAAAAAGGTCATGAAACGAGATTATGGTATGAAAGACGAAAGGTTCGAAAATGATACTAAGAACAATTGTCGTTGGGTCGAGTGTACATACCAGTGGCCCGATGGTTTCGAGTTCACACAACGCGATCGCATACCAGCCCTCACACCAGGCGCCAAAGAGTTGTATAATGCGGAGGGAGGTACGTACCATGACGTGTATCCCAAAGGCGCACCAATCCCTGTTTTCCGTGGCAAGAAATATAAAGGTGTGAAGTGGAAGAAAGGTGACGATGGGGTCTTTCGTAAGAAAGATTTGACATGGCGTCCTGCCATGATTCTGCGCAAGTTCCGCAGAGATACTGGGAGATACGAGGGATCCGGTGATCTTTTCAAACAGTTTCCTGAGCTCATCCGGGGAAATCTTCCAGACAACCTAGTGAGAGATTATAACAAAGCCATGAGACAGTATATCAATCGTGGGGACGACGAGGTAAGAGAGACTATCGACCCTCAGCCGCACTGGACAGACGAGGAAATTGCAGAAGCGGTCCGGTTCCTCAATGATATCGTCCGCCGGCGTGGACTGCTTCATGTGGTGAAACACTGGGATGACATTATCGTTAAGGCACGAGACGCACTCGACGAGTACCGCACAGAAAATATGAAGGAACTCAAGCGTGGAAGCGATAGTACACGAACCAAATTTGCCCGTTCAGACGGGCTTCAAGATAAATTGAAGAAAGCGAAGGCTTTGAACCAGCGAACTGGCGAGATTCCTGATGCGGAATTGAAACCGCACGACTACTTTACTGCCGAAGACTTTGCGAAGGAGGCTATAGACGCGGAAGGCACGACGAAGAAGAAAAATGCGACAAAAAAGAAAACCACGACAAAAAAGAAAACCGCGACAAAAAAGAAAGACACGACAGAAAAGAAAGGCACTACAGCAAAGAAACGCACATTTACCGGCAAGGTAAAACGGAAGACGAAGATTGATACTGAGGAGGAGTCTGGAAGTGAGGCCGAGGACGCTACAGAGGGCGAGATAGAGGATGATGGAAAGGACGACGAAGAGAAAAGTGCTGGTGAAGAAGAAAACGATGATGAGTCGGAGGTATTGGGCCTACATCTGAGGAAGAAGCGAAAGATGTGATATCGTTATCGGTGGTGGCCTACTAAAGGTGGATCCCTTCTTATTTGTTGCTGTTTAGTCAAAACCTCTGACTTTTAGTATTAATGAATTGTTGCTTTGCATAACTTGTTCTAAAAATCCTTCTTAGTGTTTTTAAAGATTCTGAAGCTGACGGTAAAGTGCTCTCAGGCGACACAGTTTATTACTCCCATTCATTGTTAGCTTTTTCACGTAGCTAGATCTACCCACTATACGTCAATTGCATTGTGCAAGAGAGTTGGACAATGAAATGACTGTAAGGCATTATGGGATACTTTCACAACGCACCAAGGCTTTAGTGCTTCACCTTGTATAAGTAGCGCGTCAAATTTTTCTCAAATCTAACTACAGTTCCATATACATCAGACACCGATCAATAGACAACCAAAGCCTGCTACGAACCTAAGAATCAAATCAATCCACCGCCATTCCGAAAACGAATAATTATAGGAGTCCCATCAATCAGATTATACGATAACATGGACAAGCCCGCAAAACCGGCTACAGTGCGTGGCAAGCGCACATCTCCAACGGATGGATTCACAGAAAATGAGGCTCCAGATCCGAAACGAACAAGATCAGGTGATACTCCGAAAGGCTTGGTCAGCAAGAACACAGAGCCAAAGGCAACTGAGCCGGTACATCCTGTTGCCCGAGTCAATGAAAGCCAGACATCAAATTCCCAGGACGTTGAGTGGAAAGATGAAGAGAAGTACTGGATCAAGTGCCACTATCAGCTACTCCTCTGCGGTTTAGCTCAATATCCATGCAAAGCACCCGAGGGCACCGTCTCCTGCGCCTACTTCAATGCCTACTTCCAAGGCTACGTCTCTGAGCCACCCTATCCTAAGCGAACATTTATCGAATTCAATCGAGAAGTCGAGCGAAATAACAAGCACACGTTCGAGCAGGTCACAGCAAAGTCTCAAGATAACACGAAGGCTGGTTCCATTATGGTGTTCCATCCAATCCTGACACCCTCGATCTTGGGAGCTTTCATCAAGATCCAAGAAGAGTTCTCAACCAAAGACCAATTCAACTCTCTCAGCTCTGATAGCACTCCCAAGCTGAACAAGTTCATCGAGGATGTTGTCGCACAGCAAATTGAGCCTGATAAATCGACCTGGATTGCAGACGGCCTAGCGAACATCCTCAGTCGTCCACGCGTAGACGTGAGATATCACACGTTGCGCGAGCTAGGCGAGCCTCACGAAGGAAATAGACCAATACCCTGGAATGAGGATCCTTCCACGCGAAAATATTCAATGGATTACATGGAGATCTCGCATGGTTTGGCTGATCCGCCCAAAAAAGACGAAGGTCAAAAATTCCGACTGGCGCATCGAAATGTACACGGTGATGCTGGAAGTGCGCTATTGAATATGGCAATCATGCGACCGGACGGATATGATGGCGATCTGAAGTTACTCGTAGAAGACGGAGAAGCAGTGGAGTTGCCGCAGATGGGTGAACAACAGCGTGTCGATTTTGAGGAGCATATAAGGGCGGTCAAAACCGGGAATGAGTTGAGAGAAAAGCTGCATGAGGAGGTGGGGTGGCTGATAGAAGACACACCTGTAGGCAAAGCTGTCGCTGGACAAAGCGAGAAAACGGACTAGAACTGAGAGAGGGTACATATCATTTCAAAAGAAGTGAAGCAAGACGCTTTGAAGCTATTTTGGAGAGTTACCATTCTATTGCCTTATAGTGGGGCCATAAAACCGTGTGATTCAAACCTGTGTGACTCAAAACTGTGCGCTTCTGATTCAGGGCAAACCCCCCACTTCCCCAAAGCTAAGCAAAACAATTTATAATGCAATAATTGAGTACGTTGAGCTCACGCTGAGATGTATCATCTACCTTTCCCTGACCAATTGCTCACTAACAGCAACGCGCGAATAACAACCAATGTTAATGATGAAAACGTGTCATGATTTCTCCACGAGGAGCCTGTAGATCTAGCAGATCGACATACCAGCGAATGATTGACGTACCTCGAAAGGCTCACGTGGAAACTTTGGGACAAATATCAAGAGTAGCAGGTTGGACAATCAAAAAATTAATCCGCATTATTAGCTTCCGGGGCATTCGGACTTCGAGGCATTGCAGCATTGTAAGATATGCTAACAACTCTCGATACCGTACATAGGAGCGCCGGCCTATTGTCTAAAGCTGAGGTGGAAAGCGATACGTGAAAGGGAACGTTGTGTAGTTAGTGGAATTCGATTCATTGATCACCTGGTTTTATCTCCCCTGTGTTTTGGGCCTGCTTTATCTCTCTCAGTTATGTATCCTTTGAAGATCTCCAAACACTGTACACTGCCCCAATTCGTTCATCGCTTTGTTATCTCCACATCCGAATCATACTCTTCGCTGAGCAACCCCAGAGAGCGAACGACCGCACAGTGTCTTTGAGATTTTTTCTGTAAATTTAAGCTACATCTTCCACTCTTCAAGGTGAAGTAGTGACCTTGAATCCAACAGCAGACATTGTCATACAATGGCTCCCAAACGAAAACGCGACCCCAAAGAACATGGCAAGAAACCTGTCAAGAGATCGAAGTATAATGAACAATCAGACGATGATGATAGTGGCGAAGAGACCACTGCGCAGCTGGAGCGAAAGAATGAGGGTAGATACGAAGTGGCTGTCGGAGATACAATTTCGCCAAAGCTTGGAGTCGAAGACATTAGTAAGTTGAGATTACAATTTCGTAGGATCGACAGCGGATTGGTGGGGAAACAACATACATCCGAAAAAATCCCATCAAACAAGATCGAGTGGAACGACAAGAAGCACATCATCGAGATACAGAAATGGCGTCGACAGCATTTGAGACGCCATGGATTTCCACTGGAGCGGAAGGTTACGAGCTGGCTGCCTCGAGAAGAAGCCTTCCTCAAGCTTCTTTTTCGACGGCTGGACGAGCGTACCAGGAACGGCGAGCAGATTCGCAAGCCTACCACAAAACAGATAATGGAGCACTTCAACAGCTTTTTCTCTGATGAGAATATCAAGAAGGGCAATGACAGAACGCTGTTGCATTACTCAAAGCGCGAGGAAAACTCGATCGGGAGTAAGCTCAAGCAGGACACTGAGCTTGGTAGGCTTGCGATTAAGGTCAAGGACAACCTTACCGCTGACAAAAATATGCCTGTGTCCCTGCCATCCATCACAGAAAAGGAACTTGATAGGTTCATGAAAGATGGAAAAACAGGTACCGATACGACAGAAGGCGATGAGGTAAAAAGCCTCTCAGAAGGCCAGCGGAGCGGCATCACAGGAGAGCCCTCGGTAACCACCGGCCATATGGGGGTAGCCGCCACAGCCGAGTCACCAGTTGGCGGCTCTAGTGATTCCGTTCGTAATTTTGCTGGAACTTACAAGCAAATATCTGCAGAGACGGCGGTCGAAACCATACTAGACCATGAGCTCGAGCGTATGATCAGTGATGGGTGGTTCATCCCTCACA
Organism: Ascochyta lentis; assembly: GCA_004011705.1. Taxonomy (NCBI): domain Eukaryota; kingdom Fungi; phylum Ascomycota; class Dothideomycetes; order Pleosporales; family Didymellaceae; genus Ascochyta; species Ascochyta lentis. Next base: position 2,084,086 of record RZGK01000003.1, read on the forward strand.
TATCAGAAGACGCCAAGATTGTTGGACTTGAAGACGAGACAAACACACTCGAGGACACGTGGATTTACAAAGCAGTGGAAGGGTTTGAGGCTCGTTGGAGGAATATGCCGTTTGGGTTCGAAGAAGGCCACCGCATGGATTGGTACATAGACCCAAAGACACGGTCAAAAGGAAAAAGTCGCAAAGGCAGAACGAACCTTCCAGGAGAACAGCGTAAAACTATTGCTCAAAGCGTAAATGGACTTCTTAGCCATGCTGTATGTCCCCCTCTTCGGTATGGTGGAGATATCAATGCGCTTACGGACAACAAATTGCTGTCAAAGTCTGAGCTTGCATTAGCAAAACAAAACAAGAGTATCCTGGCAGTCCATCAGCAAAAGACCAAGGCTAAGTTAGGTTCTTTCAAAAATTCTAATAAGGTAAAATAGCAAACCTTATTGGTGGGATACCTTTCAAACTTGGTGAAATTCCTTCAGTCTACTTCTACTCTCCCCCCAGATGCTTAGGCTTCTTTTATACATAGAGGCCTAAAAATCTGTTCTCTATCAGCCCTCTATATGGATTATCTTTGTTTTCTTCTTCTCAAATCTACTAGTTTACTGGATCGCTTCTTTTCCGCTTGTAACATTTGCCTTACAGGTCGGTTATGAGTTCTTAGTGAGTTTGAGTACATTGTCTTCTGATATTCTTGACGTGATCATCGCCTCTGTTGAACGGCTTGTTTTGTAGCTTATGGTCTGTTGATACTCTCTTTACTCAAAGCCCAAATCCTTTGTCTTTGTAAAAGGTTTGGACCTGAACTTGTGTGGCTGAGTAGGTCCTGTAAGTCTCTAGGGCCAAGGCATAATGTAACTCAAACAAAGAGAACAGACTAGGGACTAGGCAAGAAAATAAATGAAAAGAAGGACACTCCCAAGTTCCCAGTCTGTCCAGTTTCAATTCAAAAACGAACACATCACATCAGAACAGATGACTAAAGCAAAGCCCTCATCGCCACCACCAGGCGAAATAACAGGTGACAGAGAGCCTATGCTTCACAATCCAACTGATCCGGCAAACTGGCCATCCGACCCAGCGACACTGGAAGAACTGGAAACGCAGTGGATACCAGAAACTAGAACTGCGTTACTGAAGTGGCTCCAAGATGCGAAGATACGAGCTACGCAGTCCGTAGACAAAGAACGACTAGAAACTTACAAACAAGCCCTCACGAAAGAGTGGGTCCAGTGGGAGCCACGTACCGACCCTGAGACAGGGGATTTTGCCAGTGAAAGATTGATGGAAGCCTATGAAGCCGCGAGTGGTCCGAAGATGGATGTTCTTGATGCAGAGCATAAGCGACTGCATACATGGCACAAGCACATGGAGTACAGATATGCACAGGCGGCTTGGGAAGACTTTCTATACTTTCAAAACGTTTGGAATCGACGTACCTTGGCCCGTGATGAGGAGTTCGATGGAACTATGGGCGAAGCCTTAAAGTCAAAACGAGAAGCGCCTGGTGTCAAAAACAAGGGAAAGACAGCCCGGACGACGCTTCAAGAATATTCAGATGAAGAACCACTAAAAACCCTCCAAGACAACTGGCGAATTCATGTTGTCTCGCTGTACAGCAAATTCGAACTAGGCAGCAGAAAGTTGATGCCTAAAAAGATTGGGCCTGAGATCGCACATCGCTATTCGCAGCCTCTGAGGGGCACAACACCACTAAAGCTTAGTATCTACAAATACCGACATGACCGCTTGGAGCACCAATTTCCTAGGTACAAAGAGAAAGGAGGTGATTATAGCCAAGAAGATGTTCGGATGACTGAAGATCAGATGAAGCGGGCCATGAGCAAGGAGAGAACTTTACTCACTGATGGCAAGATGATTGAAATCGCTTGGACACTGGATCAGGAAGCCTTTGCTCGGGAGAAAGCCAGACGAGACAGAACGTACTCTAATTGCCCCAGAACCAAATATCTTCTACACAAAAACCACGTACTCCACCACGGCGTCCTGGAGAAAAGCTTCGACTGGCCTACATCCTTCGACGCAGATAACTGGGGAAACATCATTGCAGTGACTGCCAGCAAACGTGAATATGTGTACGAAGAGGAAGAATATCTTGATGAGCATGGCTTGCAGAGAAAACGCCACACGAAAGATGAGAAAGGTTCCCTCATACGAGCTACAGAGATTTGTGGATACAAAAAGACAAAGGGCACCAAGCTAGTCGAAGCTTTCATTCATGACCTCAACGAGGATGGGAGTGTGAAAGGTCGCAAAGCAGATGGATCCTGGATTGGGAGAACTGGAAAAATTAACGAATTGAGCTACGATCATGTGCTCATTAACGATGAGAAGGTGCCAGATTTGCGCTATCGATCAAAGAACGTTTTCCGAACCATCAAAATTGAATCCAAATGGCCCAGGATCACTAGATACCAGCGTCATCTTTCATCAACTAGGGTGAATCCTTCTACTCACGGCGATGCCCTCGTAGATCAGCTATCCGACAACGAAGCCGAAGATTGTACAAAAGGAAATCTGAATTTCAGTCGATCCGGCAACATAAACGCAAGGCAAAGTGGGGAGGCCGTTGGAAATCCACAAGGCAATCTTTCTGGAGCTTCAGGTACGGGACCCGATCTGCCTGTGGACGATAGCGAATTCAGCGAGAGTGATGACGAGGAGAGCGACGACGAGGGAGATTTATTCACTCAGTCGTACCTTCATTGATCTGCAGATACGTGCAAGGCTTGGAACTAATGCTGGATCAATCGTATGGAAGACGACGAGCTGGCTCAAATCTGAACCATGACCTCCGGATATTAGATGCAAACCCTGCGCAGCACTGAGATGCCGAGGGCAACTACAATACTAAGAGAACAGGATATCGATGCGATGTGGAGCATGAGTGGAAGCTAAAGTTTAAGAGATGAAGCGTTTTGCTGGTTGTTTGTGGACGGAAAGTATTCTCTATGAGTAAGTTGTGAGGTCTCAACTTCATTCCGGTCGGTGTACTGCGTGCTGATCGCCAGTCGTGTACAAAGAACTGTATAAAGCTGAGAGAAGTCGATGCTTTCTTCGATTCAAAATACGGTTACGTGTAAAAAGTCACTAGATGATACAATAGCTCTTGATTCTCGCTGCACGATGATATTTTGATGTTTGTCGAGGACCCTGATGACCCAGCGCGGAACTTTGTCACATATACTGGAAAGCACAACGGCACAATCTACAAACAGGTTGACCACATCCAGGCAGACCGGAAATGTGCTATCGCTGTTAATAAGTCAACATTGGAATTGTGGCTAAAGAATGTCAGGGTCCCAACCGACAAATCAAAGGCTGCACATCAACACGAGTGGGTGAAGATGTCCGACGCGCTTTGCAAATGAGGAGACCTTGAAGGGAGGCAGGTGGCGATTACCTATGTACTCGCTACCGATGAAGGATGGCCGTGCGACTGATGCGAGGAGACTCGGAATACCAAGCAGAGAGGAGGGAAAGCCTGAGATGCGACGTCGCCAGAACCATGCCCAGAGGCTGTCAAGAAAGACCGAAATAGGATGATCAGGAGAAGACAGTGGTTGTGGACCATCTCAACCAGCCATATGCTAAAGATGGCTCCTGGTACTTTGGATTCATCGAAATATTGAGAGAAGAGCTGGAAGAAGTGAACAAACCTCGCTTGCAATACCCATCTGTTTACCTGAACGGCACTCATAATTATAATGGTATACAGGGGTTCCTGACTACACGCCGCATTAACGCAGGTCAGCAACCTGAAAAGCCCGTCACCGTGGAGTACTTCGAGAACAAGGTGTAGGAACAACACCTAGGGACGAAGACTAAGATGGGGCATCTGACTAACTCAAAGACAAGAATAAATGCAGTACAAGACTTAGGCTTCACTTTTTTTGCTCGAAGATGGGCGATTGTGGCCAAATAGAAAACGTTTGTATATTTTCAAAGTCCGCCGCAAACGCATGGCTGCATCACAACAGCCACACGATGCAAGACCTGTCAAACGACGACGAATTGTGGATGTATTGATTGGCGTTGCAAGTCAACATGTATTGAGCGACACCATATAAACATAGCTGCGAACATTGCAGTACATTGTCATGGCGCTGTGAGATACGATCTTGCTGCGGTCGAATTACATTCCGAGGCTTTTGGCACCTCTTTTGAATCAGGAATACATCACTCAATCTCGTAGCATGCCTCGCCAAGATTTTGAAAGGATGACGCCGTTTGCGAAACCAAACTTTCTACGACAATGCCACAATCAATCCGAATGACAGCAAACAGAAGGTTGTAGAAAGAGTAGGTCAAATAGACTGACCCCGCTCGCACAGCTTCCCAACGTTCTCAAGAAGCTAAACCCCGGCATCGCGATACCAGCAATGACCAAGTTTTACATTTTACCGGATCCAGACACGTGCAGGATACCAGATCCCGTACCCGGAATATACTGGACTCGAAATCTAACCGAGGATAACACTCAAATCTGGAGCAGGGGAGACGGTGCTAAATGGGAAATGACACTCATCTTCAGGAGTTTTGAGCTGGGCACCAACAAGTGCCTCAGTGGATGGCAGCTGTTGGAAGCGGAGGATGACGCAACTCCAAACGATGACGGCTGGGCGAGCAAGTACAACAGCGCACTGCGTGCATTCATGGAGCACGGCCATTGCTTTGAGGCATGGGACGAAAAGCCGAATGGAACGCCACAGAACGTTTAGCCACGTATTTTCACTCCAGGAATGTTTCGGTGCCCTGGAGATGGCACTGATGTCCGATTTTCTCCTGCTGATAGTTCAATGTCATCCTGATGCCTTTCACAGCTCCTCTTTGGTTCATGGTTCATAATTTTTGGACCGTTTCCATCGAGCCGCCATTTTACACGCACCAGCTTGTGTTTGTACCGAGAGTTACCCGCTACTCTTGATTTGGGTCTGATGAGTAAGGATTGCAGTATAGTATGTATCTCCGTTGTTCTGGGCTACCTCAAAATGGATCAGTTTCCTCTGAGGATTGGCTGGGCTCAGAACCACAGTACAGCCAAGATCACTCTGGCTGCTGAGGGTAAATGGATCAGAAGTGAGATTTTTACTGACAATGACATGAGCACCCAGATGGTTCTGTTTCTCGTGATTGTTCATCGACGTGCTCACACCACACCAAGGAGTCTAAGACAATCAGCGGAAGCGTCAGCAACTCCGTAAAATCCGTAAAGAGAAATGCATGGTCAGCAAGGTACACATTTTTCACCATTGTCTGCAAATCGAGCGGACCAGCCACAAGCTGACATAGGTGCTTCTCTCAGCGATCCTTGGCTGGACGTATCGAAAAATTCGTCGCTGCCTATCGAAAATGGATCGGTCGTTGGCAATGCTCCTGACGTCTTTATTCGCGGCTGCTATTTTCCCCACCAAAGGAGCCGTCATCGCGCGACACGTCTCGTTATCGTTCCCTCTCGTAACCCATCTCTTTTCATCTCAGCCCTTGACAACACAGCCTCCTCTATTGCATTCGTCATATCAAAATTGAAGCCGGCCGCGCAGCTGGGCCGTGTATGGTTTGTGGTGTCGTGTCCTTGATTGCAAAGGCGGTTGCCCACGGATGAAGGCACCCGAATGGTTATCTCGACCTCGGCCACTTCGGGCTATCCCGGCCAGTGACGTCTAGACCCGATGCTTGCCAACACCACGTCTGAGCACCCGTATCGTCATGATAGGGTATATATGTCATAGGCTTCCCCACTCGCGGGGCCTCGTAGGGCTCTGCATCCGCTGTCAAAACTGCTTTGAGGTTGACTTTCTTGGTTCGGCGACTTGTACCCGAGAGCTATTGCAGGGATTCTAACGTCTGTCACGAAAGAGCTCGAAATACTTAAACATGCCGACGCCGCCGTTTTCACAGGATCGCCGAGACTGGTTGAGCGAAGTTTCTGGGTTGTTTGCTAGCAAGAAAAAGCCCGTCGCTAAGAACCAACTGAAGAGCACGAATTCACTTACTCTGACGACTTCATCGTCGAGCTCGTTCCGATCCACCTCGACTTATTCGATTATTGGAAAACTGCGGAATTGATTGAGTTCCTTCGAATAGCAGAATGGCGCCCCAGAAGATCAAGCAATGGAAGTCCGGCCAGGATGGTCTAGACAAGCTGTACATGGAAGAAGCGGAAATCCCAACACCGGGCGAGGACGAGGTTCTTGTTGAGATCCACTCGGTTTCGCTGAATTTCAGAGACACTGAGGGTATGTTCTTATTGCCGCAAAGAAGTGTACTGAATCACTGACTCCATACAGTCTGCATGGGTCTTTACAACCACCACAAGCAAGTTGAGCAGCCACCTGCTGTCGTTCCCGGCAGCGACATGTGTGGTGTCGTCGTCGCAGTGGGACCTTCATCCAATGACTCTTCCAATGCCTACAAAAATCCCGCATTCGCCCTCAAGGAAGGCGATCGTGTCGTCTCGACATTTGCGCAGACCCACATTACCGGCCAGGTGCAAGCACGCGATATGAGCAACGGCCTCGGTAATCCCCTCCCTGGTGTCCTGACACAATTTCGCGTTTTCCCCACATACGGAGTACTGAAGGTCCCCGAGTACCTCTCTTTCGACGAGGCAGCGTGTCTGCCTATCGCGGCTGTCACAGCATGGATGAGCCTGAACTGCATGCGCCCCGCCGGCTCAGTCATCGGCGCCGGTGAGACAGTCGTGTGTCAAGGCACAGGTGGTGTCTCGATCTCTGCCGCACAGATCGCTAGCGCGGCAGGCGCAGACGTCATCATCACATCTTCCTCTGACGAGAAGCTGGAGCGCGCCAAGAAGCTCGGTGCGAAAGCGGGCATCAACTACCGCAATACGCCAGCCTGGGACGATGCGGTTCTTAAACTCACAAACGACCATGGCGCAGATGTCGTCATCGAAGTTGGCGGTGCCCAGACCCTGCGCAAATCTTTCGAATGTGTGCGCTTTGGCGGGCTGATTGCCTGCATTGGGTATCTGTCAGGCAAGCAGGATGAGGAGGGTGACAGGACGAACACGAACCTGCTGTGCTTGAAGAGGAACGTCACACTCAAAGGCATCATCAATGGACCACGAGACGAGTTCGAGAGAATGTTGAAGTTCTACGACGAGAAGAAGATTAGGCCTGTTGTTGACAAGGTGTGGAGGTTCGAGGAGGCAGATCAGGCGTTGCAGTATCTGTTCAGCGGCGGGCATTTTGGAAAGGTCGTTATCCGCGTCAAGGCCTAAGTATAAGCATTGCGAGTGACGGGATACAATTAAGCAGTACGTATTTACGAGGAAAACGAAGTGCGACAATGCGTGATATTAATATCGTTGCTTCCCGCCTGCTTTCTAGTTCTTTAACACATCAGGACTGTTCGGTCGCTCATTCTGCCTCAGGCTAAGCTTGGCAACCATAAAAAAAATGCGCACGCAAAAGCTGCTAGTAGCATGTGGAAAATTTGTAGTGCGCAATCCGTATGATTTCAAGTTTGCGAGAACTCGCAGTAGCAGGTGTCAATGCCTGAGACAAGTGCTCTTGCCTTCAGCAGCTTTCCACCTGGTTGTTTTCGCCTCGTCACTTCAACTCGCACGTTCCATCGACTACATCAGTGTCAAACCTTGAACAAGAATGTATATTTCAACACCCAATGCGCGGCATCTTATCAAATTGATTTGAAAGTACAATACAAAGAAATCATTTATCCGCTTCCCCCAACACACGCTCCTTAAACACCGTCGTTGACAACCTCTGACTGAAAGCCTGTATTGTTGTCACCAGACGTGGCATGGGTCGAATGATTCTGAGATTCGGCAATCGCTTTTGCAATGGCCTCCTCGTGTGTTTTCGCATACAGTCTGTTCAACAACGTTCTTGTCGCCTCAGCAGCCTTGCACTCTTCCTCTAACCGCGTCACTAGTTCAGTGTAACTCGTACCGTCAATCCGCGTGTCGATGCCAGAGTCAAGTTGAAGTTGTTGCAGCGTAACTGCTAGCCTGGTCGCTTGATTATCTGAGAAACCAGCAGCAGATTGCAAAGTTTTCTGGGTCTCAAATACAGCTGACTGGATGTCTGCTGTAGCTTGTGAGTTACGGATAGAGCTATACCTGTGTTACAAAATCAGCTTTGGTGAGTCGTCGAACTCCTTGGGTGAAGTTTACTTACAGTGTTGCAGTGCTGACGGCAGATGTGACTGAAAGGCGGCAATCGCGCAGCTTCTCTGACATTACTTCAATCTCTGTTTGCCGGAAAGTCAAATTCATTCGGTCCTGCACAGTCATTGGTTTGTCGGTTGAGAGCTTCATCCAATGCTGGAGCTTTTCTCTAAACCACGTACAGGTCTCAGTACAAGACTCGATCATAATTTGGATCTGTTCGGCGATGTTCATATCAAGCGCCTGCCAGTCTGCCTCTCGTACAGATTGAAACGATGTCAAAGCCAACTCTACAGAATAAGCATCATTTCGGAGACGCTTGACTGATTCTGGGGCTTTATCGAGTTTTCCAAGGTCTACCACCAAGTCTCGGGCATGAAGCAAACATGTCGCCGCAGTGTCAGTTGCGTCTGTGGTAATGCTAAGCGGATCAGGCATGATTCTTGCACATCGAACGCTTTGAAACCTTTGGAATGTTGAACGAGAATGATGGAAAGTTAGCAACCGAACCCTTCCCTACACACAAGATATACCTTTCACGGCTTGCTGTTCGAACTACGAGTACAAGTCGTGACTTGATCGCGTGCGTTTGCTACGTTGCCGGATCACACTAGGACTTCGAGCTGTAAGCCACGTGAGAGCCAGCTCAGCTGATTAAATTGTGTTTTCGAATGTGCTGTATCAAGCCAAATCACGACCGAGAAACGCTTTTATAGGTGTTTGAGCTCAGCAACAAGGGAAAATCAGAACAACGGTCCACAAACCCACCAAGAATATTCACAACAATGACATCTGATATAAGACAGTAGGTTTTATGCGAGTCTTCTGTTTCTCAGCCCAGTCGATAAGCCATTGTTATGACCAGATACGCCATGGTATCTGTCCTAAGTTTTGGTAATTCGAACCCCGAGTTTCACTCTGGAAACATTATATCGAGTCGGTGAAACTGCTCGCGGACCGGAGTGATCGTACACAGAGATACCATGTCGTCTGAAGATACGATGAGTCAACAAAGACACTGTTCCCGTGCAAGGTTTTGGATTCTTGCATCATGGTTTCATTCATTGTTCCATAGCAGGAAAAACAGATTGACTTGAAGTCTTTTGAAAGTTCTCAAAGCGACGACATAATGGGCTTCGCTACGATCGTTCTTTGACTCAACAAAGAAGTCTGCAGTATATACAGAACTCTCATATTATAAATCACCCTTTCACCATTCGAACGCCCACTAGACACACCTATATATCATCCTAGAGCACAACGGATTCCTGAGTACAGCAGTATCCTACACAACTATCCGCATTGCAACCAGAACTTACCAAAGCAAACATAACCCCTTTCCATTCAAAATATGTCAAAACGCCCAGCATCATCGCCACCGCTCGAGCAGCAAGAAAGCAAGAAACCGAAAACAGATCATTCTGCCGAAGCGCACAGCTCCGTGCCGATGACAGTAATCCAAGCATCGCAGCCTTCAGATGTCGTTGAAGGGGAAGGTGACAGCGCCGATAGGCCTTCAGAGATCATCTTAGGGATATCAAATAACTGGCTGAAAAGACCGATTGCCGATTACCTGCCTGAACACGCCTACCCGGCCAATGGTAGGGGTGATGTATATTCATGGCCCTTACAGCTTCTCGAAGCATTGTTACAGCTATCCCGCGTCACTGCCGGCCAGGAAAGAGAACTACGCAACAGACTGACTGGAGCATTCGCGTCTGCCAAGCGGTATTCGCTCTCACGTTCTCTGAAAAACATCAAGGCCGTACACGACTCATTCGCGAAGAGGGATGATGTCAAATCTCCAAACGGCGAGCCTGCTGTTGAACGTGACACCAAAGGCAGCATAGGAGGCAGCAAGACAAAGAAAAGTGAAACAAAGCGAAAGGCCGGCGAAGGATTCACTCCATGGAAGCCGAAGCCAGCCTTCGTTGATGTTCCTGATGTCCAGCCACACTGGGGCATCGTTCCTCGCTCAGGTGGTTACCGGCCATCCGAAAGCCAGCCCTCCGCTCGAGAATCAGATGCAGCCGTGCGCCCACCTTTGTGGGAAAACCGTAAGGGGGCCGTTCGAATCAAGCGCGGCAGTCGTTGGATCGGCAATTACGACCAAGCCTACCACATGTGGCTCCCACTGATGGATATGCGGCCCATTAGTCGGAATAATCAAGCGCCAAAACGAAAACCCGTGGGTTATTACTATGAGCACGGAATGCCGACCAATTGGAATGACGTTGGCCCAATCAATGACTTGAACAAAGCTCTGCAGGAGGCTATCAAGTCCAAGTCGAACAAAGAACCATCGTTCACTCAGATCGAGCGCACCGCTCTTGCAAATATATGCGCTGAGAATGAGGAGGCGTCGATCTGGGATATCGCTGAAAAGTTCAACGACCAAGTACATCCCGTGAACAAATCTGAAGAGGGACAATACCCCAAGGGTCGTTTCATCGAGAGCATTTGTCACGAGTATCTCATGTACAAGTCCACATACGACAAAGGCGTTGTACCTACCGACGCCACGGAGAAGGAGATTCCGCTCGAAAGGATCTTCGCGGAAAAGAAGTCAAGCTCAGGAAAACCTGATAAGTCCAAAAAAACTTCTTCTTCGAAGGTGAGCGACACAGCTGGTACAAAGAAGGAGCGAAAATCAAAGAAGACTACCAAGGAACTTGACGAGGTCGAATCACTTTCCCCGTCTCATGGTAACGTTCAGCAATCAGCCGACGCTAGTATGACGATGTCTGAGCAAAACCGTTTTTCTGAAGAAGACGAATCCATTCTCGAAGGAGTAGATGCTTATACTATGGAAGGCTTGCAATCGTCTTCCCCGATGAGCCCAGCATATCGCGCAGTTGTTGGCTCTCCGTCTCATGGATCTGAGATCGCTGCTGTTGAGCAAGAGAGGCAGATGCCAGTGTCGCAGAAATCCGCTGGATCTAACGAGCTACATTATTTGAGCTCGTCTGAAAATCCTGTGGTAGCTAGCACCGCTCTATCTGGCCCCGTTGGCTCAGAACAGAAGGCAAAGATCGCCGGCGTTAGCCACGACCAAGGTGGTGCCGAGGAGACCGTGTTGCAGTTGCAGGTCGAAACTGAGACAATTGATGCTCAATCTGCTACTATAACTGAGATCGTTTCTCGAGAGACCCAAATCGAAGCTGCTGCTACCCACGGCGAAGGTGCTGGCACGTCGCAGTACGCTACAGCGAATAGTCTGGTGGAAGGAACCTTTGTCGAAAACGCTGTACGAAATACCCAGATCGATGAAAATTACTCTGATGACGATGATTTCGATTACTTCCTATAGAACCATGGGCTGCAGGATCAGCGTTTGGATTTCAGTTCTGATTTGCTTTGTTTTTATTAGCCTCCTGCTCTACAAAAGTGTAGTTACATAATTCTTAAGTTTTTGAAATGGTTGAAGCTCTTACCATATATTCAAAATGAAGGGTGTAGCTATGCTTTGACATTTTTTCGTCGTTCGAAGATTACTTGCCTGGGTCATCGATCAGTGCTTCATACCAGCGATTGCTGGAAAATTCGAAGGATGGGATTTACAATATGGGTACTTAGGGGTAAGATGGGTGCGCAGAAAACTCTTGAAGCTGTTAGGGTCTGTTCTGGCACTCGCACGTGAGCATCACCTTCACGGCTTGGCGCGTCCGGTGGCACGTCCCCACCCCACTGGTGCAGCGAGAACTCTTACACCAGCGCGCTCCAGGTCGCAATCCGAGGTTCTCATCACACTCGGTCTGTCCCCTGTTACTGACAAGTTTTGAGTAAGTCAAAACTTTGCTGTGCACAACTTACTCAAGGCACCATCATGAAGCTGACCAATATAACAGCTACTTTTGAGCAAAGCGCCACAGCTGCTGCAAAATCTTTCTCAAAACCACGCGCACAAAATGGGTAAGCCGGTGGATCCAGACTCCTACCTCCTCGCACAATACACAGGGCACGTTCCTCTGCCTTTCCTCCAAACCTTCGTTTCACCAGCTGGAACCAAGGCTATCCGCGAAGCGCAAGGCATCCTAGACGCAGTCAACAACCACCCCAAGGTCAAGCCAATGCTACACCCTCGCCTACTGGCACTCAGTGTGAACTGCCGAGCTCCGTGGTTCAAGAGTGACCCCCGGCGCATGAAGTGGCTACGAAGCGAAGTGTACAACAACGAGCGTTGCTTGCTAGATTTTCTCGGCGGGCTCCCCATAAACATCTTCCTGAACCTCTGTGAGGCAGATGCACACATTGACGATACTGCCTCAGAGAATCAAGAGTACCTTTGTCTGAAGCTCTCAAAACAGCTCCGTGTCGGGCCGTATACAAGCCTCGAAGCGTTTGAGAGCCTCCGGTACCAAGACCTTGCACAAGCAGTCGTTGAAGGGTTTGGGATTCCAACGAGCGATCCTCGAGGCAATGAGCTACGAAGCTCTGTCGCCCGTGGCTTCAGCGTCGCAGGCCGTATAGCGACGCACGTTCTCGCAGTACAACAATCACTACCGAATGTCTGCACCACCGTAGCAACACACTACCGAGTACGTTACTACCTCAACGACGACGTTGTAGAAGAGCTCCTCTCTGCACTGGGCGGTCAGTTTTGGAACCTCAACTCCAGCGATAAGACCGACCTCTGCGCGCTGCTCAAATGCTTGACTCGGGGCTCAGCACCGCTACTGTGCGTCCACAACCCGACCGAAGCTGCCAAGCTCGACCCAGAACAGGAATGGCTCGATGCAGACTTGTGGCGGCTTTGGGTGCTCACTCACGGTCTGCATCCGCTTATGCACGTCTTCGAGACTGGGCGCCCGTGGAACACTGGCGTACTTAAAGACATGGACGCTGACTGGGTGCTGTTGCTGTATAAGGCCTGGCCCGAGTGGTACTCTTTTCGTTCTGAATTCTATGCCTGGTGGAAGGACCGACATGTGATTGAGTTGCTAGATGAGCTACAGACTGGCGACGATGAATTCCTGAACAAGTACGACGTGGACGCTTTGAACGTTGTCAATTGGTGATGCCTGAACTCGTCAATCAGCAGTAAGTCTTGTCAACAACATCATTGCAGAACGCCATCTGACCTTCGTCTTCCAGGGCTCGAGCTGCAAAGAGCAGATATTGCGCATTGGATCGCTTCCAAGGATGGTCGCAAGAAACCCGATCCGGAGCGCAAGATGTGCCGAATGCAGTCGAACAAAATCATCTGTTGACTTCCACTTGTCTTCGATTTCAGTCATCGAGGTGGGCTATTGCGGAAGCTTTGAACTACTAAAAACGATGACGATGCTGGCTGTAATTGGAAAATCGTTCCAAAGATCTGGCAGGGCATGGGCGACTGCGTCTTTGTCTCGATCGCTTTTCCGGCCGCGCTAATGCACCATGCTTATAGCGTCCGCTGCACCTTGCTTATAGCCTTCATATCACGCTTACTGCATTGGCCATCTTTTGTAAGGTACTCCAGTTACAAATCAAGAGTCGGACGACATGCAGAAGCGTGTCTGGCGATAGTAGTGTTAGTCTGCGCAACATAAATTCCAATCACTCCCCCTGAGCTTGCATGCATCCCAAAGTCGCCCTTGAGATACTCAATAAGTTTGAAGCACTCATCATCAAGCCTTTCTACTCTTATACTTGTTTCGTCATGTCACCTTCTTTCCTCATCGTTGGCGCGACCGGCAACACCGGCCGTGGCGTAGTCGAAACCCTTTCGAAGCTCCTTCAAACTAGCCAGAAATTCTCGAACCATCGCATCCTCGCCCTAACACGCTCTTCCAACAGCTCCATCGCAAAACAGCTGTCTGAACTGCCCCACGTCGAAGTTTTGGAGCAAAACTGGCCCGAGATCACCGCCCAGTGGCTGCGTGAGCACGAGGTAGTTCGAGCCTTTATCGCCTCGCACAACCTCCCGAACCAATTCGCCGAAGAATCCACATTCCAGAATGCAGCCCTGCGAGCAGGTGTCGAGTATGTTGTGCGGATATCGACAACGGCAGCGAACGTGCGTCCAGACTGCAATGCATACTACCCGCGTACGCACTGGGCTATTGAGGCTATGCTCGACTCGCCAGCATTCGAAAAGCTACAATGGACCTCGCTGCAGCCCAACGTCTTCACAACCTTTTATCTGAGTGGGGCCGCCGAACTGATCAAGAGAGTTCGCAATGGAGAGGAGCAAGGCACGCTCAGCATGATAGCAGATGCAGATACACCAGTTGGCATCATCGACCCGCGCGAGGTCGGTGTCGTGGCTGCGCAGCTCTTGCTCCAGGACGACATCTCCGCTCACAATAAGCGCAGGTATGTGCTAAACGGACCTGAGGACATCACAGGAAACCAGATTGTGGCGATGGTAGAAGAGCGCATTGGTGCCAAGGTCAAGGAGGTCAGGTTTAAAGATCTATCATTCGTGAAAGACATGGCGGCAGCATCGCAGGAGTCGGAGAACGTTATTTCATCGATTCAATACGCTCCAGAAACAGCTTGGGAGGGCCTGTGTAAAGCCGAGACAATGAGTAAGGAGGTGCTTGAGCTTGCAGCGCCGAAGAAGACGCCTGCTGATGCTTTGGCTGAAATGCTGCAGTGAACCATAGGCACGCTTAATCTACAACTTCGCCTTCTCTTCTTCGTACTCTCTCAGTTCCCTTCTGTTGCCCTTCCTTGGACTATTACCAAACTCTTTAGCATCTCTTCGTTTCAACTCTTCTTCGTTCTTCCACTTCCAGGCCGTATCTTTCTCTTCCCCGTTACTCTTCCCGTTTATTACGTTCAGCATGTACTCCCCAGAGTTTGGCAGGAACTTGTAGGAGTGAAAGCTTCCGCCGACTGCTATGTACACGTTCTTCAAACGGTCGTCTGGATGGCGGGACATAACCCAGTCTTCCGTGGGGGTGACGGCATCGTAGCATATGCGCCAGCGATTGGGACTCCGTGTCTTGGACCATTCTGGCATGCTACCCTTGATCACTCTCTCGCTCTCCTGGATAAGTTTTGCAGGGACTTCCATTTGGTTCTTCTTGCTCGGTGCAGTGATCCGCCTTCCAGAGGATGTAGTGATGGTGTTGGTGAACTCAGTCTTGAGGTCATTGACCTTGAGCGATGGGATATTATGGTATGGCGGGATGATGTCGAGTTCGCCACCTATGACAACAACAGGTAGCTTTGTGTCCATCATATGCTTGGACTCTTCTTCGCTGAGATCGTAGTAAGCGGACAACCTCCCGACAGCAGTCACTTGTCGTTCAATTCGATCCTTCTCCTCAATCCGCAGCTTGTCTTCGAGAGGCGAAAGCAGGGAGCTCGTCCAAGCCCCGGCGGCAATGACGACTTTGTCTGCTTTCAGCACTGTTCCATCGTGCAATCTTACACCCGCTAGTCCTTGTCCATCATCACGCAGCAACAACTCCTCAACCTCTCCTGTGACACGCTCCACGCCGTGGCTCTCTGCAATCCTCAAGTAGCTCTTCGTCGCACTCGCAGCATCACACCACCCAGCTTCCGGATTAAAATAGCCCTTCCCCAGGGCCTCGCTCTTCAGCCCTTTCAGCACCTCATGCTCTTCGATCAGCTCATCCACATTGACCTGCTTAAGAACGTGACTGCCCCTCTTTTCAAACGCCGTTTTTACTCCTTTACCAAATTCCTCGCCGCTCGATCCATCAACCACAACCCAACCTGCCTTGTGAAAGTGTCCCTGGACTGCGATGCCCCAGAACCAGAAGTGGATGGCCTCGTTGGCGAGATTACAATACAGCTGTGAGGTGTAGTCGGTGCGGATGATGCGGTTGATGTCTATTGCTGCAGCCGTCTTGTCATGTACAGGGCCGTCAGGCGACCAGCGGTCCACGATTTTGATCTTTGATGCGTCCCGGTAGGATTTGGAAGCATGCACGGCGAGCGAGGTGCCGAAGGTGCCGGCGCCGATGATGAGGAGAGACGGCTCTTCCGTGTTTGCCATGGTGTGTTTCCCTTTTGGTGCGTCGACTGCTGTCCCAATTTGGTTTTCAATGCTTCTTCGCCTTTCAGATTGGGGAGTTTTGGTGTTGATATGTTTCTGGTTTTCTTGGCTGGCCCCGCGTCATGGTGCGGATCCGGCCTGCGATCGTCAAGCCACTCGGAGAGTGTGGAGATCGCTCCGCGAGTCATGTAGCGAGAAGTCGCGAAGAGAAGCGTGACGGACGTGAGCAAGCGCAACGTTTGTGTTTCTTCCTTAAACTTGACTATATCTCATGCTTGACCTGCTGTGTGCGTGACTACTGCTACTGTGTCGTTGTTGTTGACCCAATGAAGACGACCAGCACTGCAGTGTACGCAGCGCTTGCAGCAATGAGCTCATGTCGCCCCATGTTCGTCAGAGTAACCATTACACTTGCGAATAGAAAAGCGAATAACATGAGCACTCCAACAGCAGCGTATGTTGCCTTCTCGGTCTTCATCAAAGACAACCTGTACATACTTAGAATGGGTACCACTAGTAAAATGATTATGACGCTTGTGATGATAAGTTTCACTAGTACTTCTGTTCCCGAGGGCGAAGTGTAGAAGACATGCCGGTCCGAGGTCTTCACCCGCAAATCCGTGGTGGAAAATAGTTTCTAATACGGATGGGTAAGTGCCTGCGAGTGGTAGATGATAGAAAGAGAACTTACACGAATGAGGGGGGAGTCCAGTTTTGCGACCATGCGTTCAACGTGTGCATCGAAAGCAGCTCCTTCTTTCTCTGTCCGGAGCGAGACAATGTCATCTCGCCGCTTGATGTAATCGTTCTCAACACTCGCTAACGGCAACACGTTCCAGAACCAGCGACGAACAGACTCGTAGACTAAGCTTGTTGGCCGCTGCAACGCGTTTACCTCCTTCGTCCTGAGCAACAACTCATCCGCTCATAATTAGCTAGCATTGACTGCATTGGGAAAGGTACATACCGTATTGAGATAACTTTGACTGCAGAGACTCACAAATATCGAAACGTGTACGTTCGCCTCGGGATTTTTCGTCTTTGGACAAGGTTTAGTCCGTCTTCAAAGAGCGAAGTCTCAGGCCGTCATCAAGCTCTTGGTGGCCCTCGTCCATATATTTCAGCTCTTCCTCAAGCATGGCTATTTCAGCCTGCAGGTGTAGCAGTAAACGTACGCGAACGTCAGAGAATCCACGAAAGAGCATGAAGTTCTGATCGCTGGCTGTAAAGCCTGCTAACTGAGGGTAACCCCTCGGACATTCCTCCACTGTAGAAGAAGTCATTGACAAAGTCTTCTCCAGCCCTGTATTCTTGCTTACGTGGAACCACTATCGTCTCCAGAGCCGCTTTCCTGATCTCCTGAGCGGTGGGTAGCGGGCCCATCGAGTGCTCTGCAGGCTGCCTGGACTGCATCTCTAGATCATCTTCTGTCCTATTACCCGACTGCACACCAAAAGCAATATCCACACTCTGTCTTAGCCCTGATGGCGCCGGAGCGTTAAGACCACCCTCGGTCGACATGAGGTCCGTTTAAAATGCTGTCGACATCGAGATGCTCGAATCCCAGCTGGAAGTAATGAGCGCCTTATCGACTTCGCAGCTCAGCTTACCTTGCCCCATCCTGCAACCGGTGTACTCTTTTTGTCAGCTCATGCAGCACAGCCTCGGAAACCATGCATGCCGCCAATGGTGTCAGGACACGATTATGCGTGCCGAGGCTGCAAGTGTGCATCTGATAACGGAATACACTCAAATCGTGTGGGTGTTTTTCGGTGGCGGCGCTCTTCGAAGAAAGCGTGCATGTGTTCGAAACCAGACGCATTTGCGTCGTTCGGTAATCTACTCCTCGGCCTTCGTCGTTTCAACCTCCAGGGTTTACTGGTTTTCAATCTGGTAAACCTGGGTGAGCGAAAGAGCACAACGCTACCGCAAGAGGCTCTGTAACGCGGGGTGAGGTGCGCGCAAGCAGCGCAAGGCTGTGGACTGCATTGCGCGAATCTTGATCAGGATTGTAAGGTAATGCAGCTCAGGAGATGTTAACGTGCGCCCCAATAATTGTTATCGTGCGCCCCCCTTAAGTTACTATCTTGAACACTAACAAAGTCGTTTACAGACCCTTTAAAGAGTCCCTATAAGAGTTAAATCTAAGTAAGAAAAGCCTAAAAATTTAATTACTTATAAAACTTTAACTTATTTCTACTAAGTTTTAGCCTTTAAAAGTGCTTTAGAGACAGAGGACTAAGAATTTTAGATCTTGCCTACTTGTAATTTAGAAGTAGGTCTGCAGGCAGGGTCTTAGGAGAGGATCTAATTAGCTAGATGGCTCTTATAGGGGCGCACATTAACATCTCCCATACAGCTCGACCTTCCAAACGTTGTGTTCAGTGCATTGCAAAACCGAAATCTCGGGATCTATGCTAGGGTAGGAGGTATGTCAGATGAATAGAATGATAAAGTATACATTTCGTATGATAGTAAAATAGTGGTTATTGGTATCTCGCCGCTCATGCAATATATACCCAGATGCACCGACTGGGTGATCTAAAAGGAACCTCCCTTGAACAAACGCCATGCTAAATGCTTGTAATCCCACCGTCTAAGCATAAGAAGCAGCCGAGCAGGTAAATGGGCTGCGCACCGCGCCACTGTTGTACTGATGGATGATGTCCTCAACAGACGCGTAGGTACCAGCACCCAGAATGACAATACCAATGATGAAAACAATCGCGTTCAGGATGCTGAGCAGAATGTTCCTGGTGCTCGATCTCCAGCTGCCCTCCTTGACGAGCTGGAACCAGAAGAGCGCGGGGAAGTAGAATGTGAATCCCGAGATGAAGAGGGAGGAGATGAGTCCGAGGAGTGCGTTGAAAAAGGGGATCGCCTCGGCGATGATCCAGCCCAAGATTGTGATGATGGTAATCAGGCAGAACCACACGGCCCAGCCGCGAGCACCTTTGACGTAGCGGATAGGCGAGTTGGGGAAGGCGCGGTCCATGATGTAGCGGCCGACGACGGTACCGTTGATAGACCCGGAGATGAAGATAACGGGCAGGGCAATACCAAAGGCAATGCGGGAGACAGTGTTACCTGCGGAGAGCAGAGCAGGGGACTTGACATCGACACCAACGAAAGCGTAGATGAGGGCTCCGGTAAGGGTGTAGATGAAGATTTCAATCAGGCCAAGCGCCCAGATGGACTTGACGTAGTCGGTGGGCGTGTGCATCTCAGACATGAAGGAGAACTGGCAGACCGCGAACGAGTAGGCAAAGACAATGTTGGTAGTCGCCAAGAAAGCCTGGTAGAAAGTGGTGTCCTCCGGGGGCCATGCGGACCAAGGAACGGCGCTTAAGCCACCGGGTGCATCGTGCGCTTGAATACCGGTTGCGATAATAGTTATCATGATGGCCACGATAATACTGACAAAGTCGATGTATCCTAGAATCGCAAACTCGGCAAATGTGGGCGGCAGAGCGAGGACTAGTAGAATGATCAAAGAGATCACACTCCATACCAGCGCGCAAATTTGGTAGTTGTCGATGATGTTGATGAATGCAATGGTACCAGTCAAAGCGTGGGATCCGACGAGCAGGATCAGGAATAGCGCGAACATGACTCCAGTCAGCTCGTATCCGAAGCGACCCCAGATGAGCTGCACAGCGTCCGAGTAGTGATTGACGTGCGGGTAGCGCATCTTGACCTGACCGACAACGTATGAAGTGTAAATGGCCACCAAACCCAGACCCACGCACATGATGACACCAGCAACCATTCCCAGCGTGGCGAAGGCGCTGGGAATACTGAGGGAACCAAGGGCAATGGCCTCGACAATCAGGCAAATGGTGAGGCGCTTCCACCCCAGTTGGTGAAACTTCTCGGATCCTTCCTGGACGGTAGCGGTCTTGTCGAGCGGCGTGTTGATCTCAGGGTCGCTCTTCTTGCCCTCAGAGGAGATGTCGTCACCCTCGGTGCGATAGTTGGGAGGCGCTGCTGCGTAGCCGCGCTCCGGGTAGGACCTCTGGACTTCCTGCATGTTGAATGGAATGCTCCTCTTATCGATGTTGAGATAACAGAGTGGTGAGATGAGAGCTGTGCAAAAGGCGGAGGAAGGACCTCGTTTTGAAGCTCGATTTTAAGCGAGTAGCGAGGCGATTGAACGTTCAGGCGATGCTCAAAGCGGAAGTCGCAGTGCAGGTCGCAGCCGAACCTTGGAACGGACGGCGGGCAAGCGGGCAAGCGGGTTGGCGATAGCGACGAACCGCGGTTGGTTGTCGAATGAGCAGTTGATTGGGCTAGCGGTCGAAGGTCGCAATGCAGGTCTCGTGCCTCGCCTCAGAGGCGATGTCTTCCATTTTGTACCCTTTGAGCTTATCTAGCACTTCCCCAGATGTGTAATAGAATGATGGCTATCAGCGACTCCGCTCCGCGTTCCAAGACGCTGAGACCGAAATTGACCGGGCGCGGCACTGAGCAGCTCGAGTCGGGGTCAATTCTCGGGGCTGGACGCTGTCAACGGGCATATCCAGGTGACCATTCACAGCGGCAGCAGTCGACCCACCCATGCAGTTGCATTCGACAAGCATTATCGCCAAGCAGGAGGCTGAAGGCTGCAGAACGCCAACGTTCAGAGCCTTTTGGAGGGTCTCAACGATGTTGGAGCATCTCGATGCGCCCATCCTCCACTCCGCGTTCTCCAGGACACCGGTCTGGGCGGCCTCTGGCAGCATAGTCTGGGGACGAGACGCCCTTCGGCGTCGCAGCAGTCGGCATCGTGAAGACGCTTTGTTGTTGCGCTGGCGTGCGCGTCTCAGGCTTCCCAGCGTGCATCGCGTGCCCCTGCGGCGGCGATGGATGACGCGCTCCACTTGGTGCGCTGCAGTTGACGTAAAATGTTGAAAATTTTACGTTGCGCATACCTACACCAGGGACGTGCAGCTCGTAGAGCGTGGGAGCGCTGTTTCGAGCCGGTGACATCACGACGCGCCCTTTGCGATACACGAAGCGCTGCGTTCGTTGGATGCGCTGCTGCTGCTGCTGCTGCTGCTGCACGCAGAGAGCAACGACGCACAGTGATGACGACGGGAACAGAGCGCCACCGGGGGCAAACGTCTGCAGCCCTACCCGCGATAGCCTGCCACTCCTGGCGTGGGTGGGCTCAGTCAAGCATTTGGATCCGCGCTATCCCGGCCAGTGGTGCGGCTTAACAATCTCAGCCGAGTATTGTAGTTGCCCGCGCGCTACTCGGTCAGGCACAGCCCGACTGCTGCCGACATTTAGTCCGAAAGCAGTAATTTCTGACATTGCATTCGTGATGCTCGAGCCATCTGCCGATTCTGGAAGGGTAATGGAAATATGCGAACCGTGCCGTGAGTGCCCCAGCTGCGCCAAAAGGTAATAGAATGGGTAAATGGCGCCCTTGACGCTCGCTTGCTTATCTTTACCCCGTGCACATCCTGGTGTGCATTGAGGGGCCTGTGCGCGATTCACTCTCCGCAGAAATGGGCCAATTGCCGTGAGCGTAAACATGTTTGAAAGCGCGCATGTCGCGCGACCTTCTGTACCCCAGACGGACCCTTTGCAAGTTCTCGGAAACCAAGTGTGCTTTTGGGAGAAGGGTATCGGAATCGGCCCTTCCATCGGATTCAAGTCCCGCGTGGGTGTTGTGCGCGATTTGAAGTCTGGATGGGAGTGGGGTAGAGTCACGATACCGCCTCACCATGTTGAACAGAGTGAGTGGACGAGGCGGGATGCTGACACCAAATTGAATAGTTTTGCGGGGTAAGTGTCTGGCCTCAGGTCTGGAGCATCATCCTGATCCGCTGTATGTTCGTGCGTGATAGAGCTCCAGTCCTGTGACTTTGATTCGATTGCTGGTTAGTCCTTCAACAGCGCTGTGTTCTTACCTAATCCTTCCATCAGTCAGAACGACAGTCAACAGTCAGCTTCGGCTTCAAGCTCTTCTCTTTGCTATTGACGATAAAGATGATGATGTTGATGATGACGACGTTAGAGTTACATGGATTTCGTATTGATCGCGACATCTATTGGTGGACTCGCTGGCGACGACGAAAAGTGCTCTCAGCTCTGGCTCTCGTTGGACGAGACTGCTTTCAGTTCTTCAAAGACATGCGGATCCATCTCTCGCTCTTCGTAACCTCTCGATGACTTGCTGAAGTCAGTTTCTTCAAGATGGGCATCTGCAACTGTAGAATTAGATGTAAAGTCAAACGTCCGGTGCTCACCTGGACTAGTTAGTCCATGTTAACTATACATTGGTTCGTTGACGTACAGTTTAACCATGCCGTACCCGTCATTGGGTCTGCGACATCCCAGTCTTCGGTAAGAAAGTGAGCGAAAGCACCATGAGTGACCAGCACAATCTGTGTCGTCAGCTTGAGTGGTGATGAAGGCGAGACCATCATCGTACCTGCTTTTCTGACCGCTGCATCAAGAAGCTTCTTAGATCTGCTGCCCGTTTCGATATTGCATCTCGCTCGTATGCCCAATATCCTGTCTACGCAGGTCTTAGTCAGCAACTTTGGACTACCGCTGTTCCCAAGCTCGTGCATACCTTGCTATTCCACCCTTCAGTCACATTAGATGCATCAATCTTGTTGTAATCAAACGGCAGCTCGCCGTTTGCGAAAAGGGTCGGTAAAATCCGCTTCACATCATCTGCAGTGTCTGCAAGACCGACATCACAACCAACGTTGCTGACCTCTTGCAATGGAGGCAAGAGCACAAAGGGCACTTCTTTTCGCGCTAATGCCGGGCCCAAGCTTAATGATGCGGTCTGGATAGTGCGCCGCAGAGGTGATGAGAAGACGATGTCGATGTCGTTGTGGTACTGGAAGGCGGACTGGAGAGTGCTGCATTGCCCTTTCCCTTTTGGGGTTAGAAGCGCATCGCGGATCGAGTAGTTGCGCTGCAGTGGTGTGAGATCTCCAACATCCAGGGTGTTTGCGCAGGTGACCTACAGTTGCATTGTGCTCTCCTTGTGCATGACGGATGATGTGAATCCTTGGTGGCATCTCAAGCTGATGATGTTCTCTTCGTGTTGGTCCCTAAGACTGGTGGGGGTACTGCGCTGCGCACAGGCGTGGACGATGAACAGAGGGAAATTGACTCTGGTGGACACTGGCACAATGTGAATTGACTGTTGCAAGGTTCCTCGATTGGACGTGCTCAAGATTGCAATGCAGTGCTGTGCTGTAACTCCCTCGTTGAGCTGCTGCTTCGACTTTTCGCGGTACCCAGAGGGAAGGTTTACCGATGACGTCAACGCTAGCTGCTTTAGGCTCACTGCAGATCCCTCGCGATAAGGAGTTGGTGGTGCTCAAATGGACGATGCCTTCTGCGGCACTTGCTCAAAATCAATGTCTAGGGACACGACATTATGTTACAAGCATGGTATCCTCTAATTACCCATAAGGAGCTATTCGGCGTGCAATCACTAGTAGGCAGCCTTGTCCAGATCTGATCCGGCTATTTTGCCAGCCGGCCTGCTCTGACTGAGTTCGGATTTTTGAGACTCAAAGTAGGTCACATTTTACAGCGTCTTTCTGAGAAGTCGGTCATCCTACTATCGGAGACATCGGTTGCCTTGCTCTGTTGACACTTATTTCGAAGCATGTACTCATAGCTCTTCCTGTAACAACTCTGTGAGCGAGTGAGGTCTCCAGCACCATTCAGGAACAGTGAGCGGCTCTTACAACAAGATCTTCAAACCACCACTCAGGCTGTTAATTTCCGTGTCGGTACCCCGAGGATCACACCAAGTGGAAATTTAAATTGCTCGATCTCGCGTCCATCAAGTAGCTGGGGACGACATGAAGGTAAATCAAAATCAAGGCATATCATATTCCAGTAACTGTACGTGACATCTCATAGGCACATCTTTGCGCTTGGTAAGGCAGACCAGCTGCTAGCGCTCAGTCAGACACCTATTTGTGTATCCAGATCATCAACATCTACGGAATAGTGCCGCTCAGCCAAAGGTGCTACATCGCCTTTCTTGCCTTCCTCTTGCCTTCACCCTGCACTGTGGTCTTTGGCACAACGCCCTTGCTGTACATCTTCCCAAAGCGCTCGACTTCTTTTGTCAGACTGCTGTGGCTCCTCTCTGGCCTCACCGCTCCACCCTCCTCCAGCTTCCTGCCCTCAAACTTCTGGTTGAAGTCGACGACAAACTTCTTCCATCCACTTGTTGGCTTTCCTTCAGTCAAGTGCGCGAGGATCCACTCGCGTTCCTCCTTCACGTACGGCTCAACGACCTCGCGGAAGCGAATTGATGTGTTGCGCCGAATCTGCTGTACTGTACGCTTGTTGAGGGCGGTGATAGCTTCCTGGTTATTCCAGTCGCGGGGCGGCGGTTTGAGGAATACGCGTTGGCGGTGTTGTTTGTCTGTTAGTTTTATGATGAGTTTAGCCTTTTGGTCAGACGCGGTACCGTCGGGCAGGCGCTCGAAGCGGCCAGGAACGAACTGTGTACTGAATGACGTTAGTGTAAGCGTGAGTACTAGTAATTGAAAATCAGAAGGGAAGACGTACAACTCGGGTTCCATGGTGAAAACTGCAGGGTTGGAGTAGTCCGTCGCAAGTGAACCCCATCTTACATTGCGGAAGAGGTGAGGTTTGTTCGTCTCTTTGACGTTACCAGGCAAGTCGTCCATGTCACTGTCGTAGTACTCAGGGCCAGCCTTGATTGTAGCGGCGATGAGCTTCGCATGCTCTGGGTTCGAAGGGTCCAAGATGCGCTCAGAACGTTTGAGCATGTTGGTTGAGAGGATGAGCTTACTGTCAGGCGAGGTAGAAGAGCTATCTTCATCACCTGCATTAAGAACGACATCGTCGTCCTCAAAGCCACTGCCGTCGCAAGCAGTATTTGCCTTTTTGCTTCTCCGTGAGCCGGTGCTTTTGTTCCTTCTCTTAACCATCGGCTTCATGATGTTTTTCCTTGATGGCATGATGTCGATCTCGGAGTCCGTATCGAATTCGTCATCCAAACACGCTTCAGAGGACGTGCGCTTCCCATTGTATGAACCTTTTGGTTGTGAAGCACGACTGTCAGTAGAGTGGAGTGGCTCTTTTAGAGCGGCTTGTATGCCCCGTAACCTTATCTTGAGACCAGAGCTGGGAGAGCTGGGAGCCGAAGAGCTGTCGCTACGAGCATAGGGGCCTGTAGCAGCTACATGGTCGCGGGTGGTGACTTGTTGGGTTGAGGACACGGGCTCTGCGTTACGACGGGGCGTTAAGAGAAGCTTCAAGCGTGGCGATCGAGAAGACAACGACGCACCCTCCGTGGCTGGATCTTGTGAGTGCGTTAATATAGTACAGAGGGTTTGCAAACCCACCATCTGATGTAACGTGATCGTTCCGCTTGCAGTCGCCAGCATCGAACCTGGCTGGAGAGGATTGGGATTCGCTTTTGACTGTTGTGCGAACCATGGGTGAACCGCCTTTCGCGCGAACGTTCAACATCCGTGTATCGTTGTTCACGTGGTTGTGCGGCGCGAACTCGCGTTTACTTTTGGCTGACATGGCACTACAAAGGTGCGGTCTTAGGTAAGAAGCTGTACAGAGATGCGTGTCGAGGAACGGTAAGAAGCGTTGTGTGTGAGAAAAAACACAATTGTAGGCTGATGTGCGCGCGTGAACGTAGCAATCAAAACGGAGAGTGGGTGTTTATGCTAGACGGCGGCGCAAGGGAAGTGAAGCATACTGGCATGGAGATGGCTGGGAGTGTGGATCGGGGCTTCTATTCTCCCGTCAAGATCTATTGGCGTTCTGAGTGCAATCCAACGAATAGATTCATCTTCACCGTGAAGAGCGGCCAGGTGGCGACGGTGGTGTTGAGGTGAAAGCGCCATCCGAATTCGGAACAATGGAAATCAGCAGCGAGGTCGCTAATCGGTGCAAATGGTCCTTTTGTACTTGGTTACAGATAAAACTCGCATGCGAAGATACTGTATAGTGTAGCAAGTTTCGCAAAGTGCCGTGACGCCAATGCATAAAAGCCTATTCGCGCCAACGGTCATAGAGGTAATGGCGGTTGTACAACCTGAAGCTACGGAGACTAACGCAAATCAATCGGATAGTTGGCTTTCAATACTTATCCAGCCCTGGTGTTACGTCATTGAAAATGAGATAAAAGCGGCTATGCAACCTGCGCTTCTGTCGTTTCGAGCATATCACGCAAGTCAAACGAGAGAAGAGCAGCAACTTGCAGCACGGTACAAGGGCCGCGTCTTCTCATGCAGCTCTCAGACTTAACGTAGTATGGAAGTGTTTGCGGAATGAAAAGATATCGCACAGTGCTGCGAAGAAACGCTAGAGGTCACGTATCATGTCACATCGCAAACGAAATTCACAGCAAGAAGTCCAAAGTCGAAGAAAAGCTGGAAGTGCATGCATAGATTGCTTGTGGGGTGGGAAAAGTGAAAATGCTACTCTAGGATCTCGAAACCAACAAAATCCGGTGCCCAAGTGGTAGTATTACCGAACCCACCAAATACGACGGTATTGTTTGTACCTTCAACGAAACCATCAACCTCAATCACCAAGCGTCCGCTCTCTTCCCAATTGCCTCCAGACAAGGGGAACGCCCATCGCTTTGGTGCACCACCATTGACCGCGAGCGTTGCATTTCTTACGTTATCGCCGAACTCCCAGGCAGTTGTAAAGGCGTAGTCGTAATTGACAAAATCGACACCGAGTGTCTTCTTGCCGGATGACGAGGTAGAAATGGATGTGAATGTGGCACTGGATCCCCAGGCAATGTTGCCGACCTTCGAACCAGTGGGTAGGCAGGTACCGGATGAGCATGAAATCACTTTTGCTGATCCAGCAAGCGTGGCGTTTGAAGCGGAATGGTAGCCATTAGACTTGAGGGGTGCAGCTGCGGTTATGTTGGAAAGAACCCAGAGACGGAGTTCGTGGCCAGCGAGGTCAAGCTTCTGCACTCCATCAACGGAGTCGAGATCTTTTGCGGCCCACACATCTCGAGCTTGCGCGCTTGCGACACCCAACGATGCAAGGTCGATCTCTACACTCTGAGACTCATTCTTCCAGTTTGCAATACCCAAGATCTGACGTGAACCGGAAAGCGCCCCAAGCCATATATCGTACTCTTCCACGGTATAGCGACGAGTGAGTCGCGCCTGTTTGGCCAGCGTGTCTTGATTGAGGGCAATAACTTCCTTATTAGACATGATGTCTAGCGAGTGCTGATTGAGCTTCTCTGGGTCGACGGCAGCGCCAATGATCAAGGGAGATTTATTGATAGCCCACATGCCGAAGTGAAAGCGCTCCTCCTCCTCGGAAAGGGCATTGAGACCGACGCTTTCATTGTCAGCCAGAGTCAAGTTGCAGCCAGGTCTGGTATACTTACATAAGCATATCCATGTCGGCAAATGCGCCAACTGTCGTGTGTCTGTAGTAAGGAACAACTTGATTAGTGATACGCCAGATACTACGCCAAGCGTTGTAGATATCGTTGCTAATCCTCCATGAATTGCCGATTTTGGCAGCCCACTCGCCGGTATCGACGCCAATACCCCATTGGCAGACATAGTAGTGGATATCGCGGTCTACGGCATCAAGCTCTGCGGCCATGTGCTGAAAGCGTGCAGGCGACTGTGATTCGGCCGAGGAAGAATCGACCATTGTGGTGTTGGATGTGGAGTAGCAGTTGTCGTATCTTCAACTGTGTTAGCAAATCATCTTTGGTTGCAGAGACTGGACGCCTTTCGTACTTCAGACTATCACCACCCCACTCAGCGAAGCTCTCAGCATCGAGCTGCTCGTATCCAAGACTCGCAGGTAGGTCCGTGCTTCCACACTGCAGGTAGCCTGCGCCTGAGTACAATCCAAAGTCTAGCCCAAGATTGTGAATATAGTCACCCAAAGCTTTGCCACCAGATGGGAAGAGCGTCTCATTCCACTGCAGCTTGCCTTCTGACGTTCGGTCTCTTGACGGCCAGCCACAATCGACAGTGATGAAGTTGTAGCCGAGTTTGTCAAGACCTAAGGCAATCAGACCATCGGTACTATGTTTGATCTTGTCTTCAGAAGGAAAGCAGTTGTAACTGTTGTACGAGTTCCATCCCATGGGTGGCGTTGGTGAGCGGACAGTCTTTGCCAGGGTCGGTGCAACCAGGGCTGCAGTAAGGAGAAGTGAGGCCGCCATGATCAAGTCCACTGTTGTCCTTCCAAACACTTGCTGTAGTCACAGGGCACAGGTGACTTATACCATCTGCAAGCTTGGCTGCATTACCCCAAATTATCTTACGTGACATCGTGGGCAACGGGTGAATCACCGCGGAGGGTACTCAAGACTTTTAGAACCATCTTTTCTTCGTAAAGCATCGTAAAGAGCCCATCAGAATTGTTTTGAAGACGATCATACCCATGTAGAGGCAAGCAAAGGGGAAGGTGACGACCATGTGCCTGGGAAAACACCAGGGTATGACGGAGACAAGCCCATCCTGGAATTGACGGACCGCGTCTAGCGAACGGCTACCCCGCGTCGGAAGAATGATACCGCGATGCACGACGTTGATTGTTCCGTTGCTGTTGGAGGAGAGGTCGAGAAACGAGCAGAGGCCGGCCGGTACGATAGCCGAACTAGTTGTCCGTGCATGACGCCATCGGCTTAATCGCCGAGATAAGTGGAGAATTGTCGTTTGCACAGCAACACCAGAGTATCCTCACCAATAACATGGATTCTCTGATATAGCCCTGAGAGCCAAAATCGACTGCATATATTCTCGGCGAAAAAAAGAGGCATATGTAATGGTGATGGTCAAGATGCGAATCGGCAAGTCGCCTATTCAATGTTGAACGCGACGAACGCAACGGCACTTGAACATAACCAGTCTTCGGACATTGGGCAATTATATACTACAAGTCAAGTAACCACGTGGTAGCAAAGGAAACAATCGCTACTCAATCCATCATGGCATCTGGTTCAACCATCTGCAGAACCCTGGGTATCAGTTCAACGAGGGTTCTTACCAATTAGATAATTGGCTTTCGTAAAGGTACTGAAAAAGCATTGTGTGAGATCGCTCGTGGATTTGATTCTATGGTGCAGTGAACAAACAGCCAATGATCGACATCTCGAAGAAGTATGACTCAGCGCAGGTGTTCCAGTATCTCCAGCTTGCATGAGCGTTTCCATGGGATGATACCTGGGCATAGCAGAGTCATTTAGAAGCTTGAGAGCCGCTTCAATATCGGCGTCTGTCTCACGCTCATCCCACAGGTTGTTGACTTCGTTGAAGCGTCGGATGAGGGACCTGTCGAGGTTGTCACCGGTAAGAGCGTGCGCTAGAGGTAGCGAGTGGAGAGGTTGGATCACCGTAGGAATCAATCAGTAGAGAAAAAATAGAGTGGAGAGGTGGTAGAGAGTGTGTCGAAGTTGAGGTGCAGGTAGGATTGTTGTTATTGTAGAGAGAATCAAACAGACCTTTACATGCGTGCTGCGCTTTTGAACTACAGCTGATGAAATTTTCGTTTCTCTACAAGCTCTCTGAAGTGGAGAAAAATGTGCACAAAATGTGCACAATCTTCAATGTTGGACCGAAAATGTCTTGAAACTCTATTGATCGTGATAGGACAGCAGAGAGACTACGGTAGACCATGAGACATATACCGCTGTAAAAGGCTTACAACTTTTCGTCTTCAACGTCCAGATTCAGATCACGCACAACACTGAACTTCTTATGCGCAACCGACTCAACGTCTTCCTTTGAACCGTTCCCGGGTTCATAACTAGTCTGTTCGCGCAGATTCTTAAAGTTCTTTTCCGCCTCCCAGTTCCAAATGCTGTCTGAAGCAAATAGCAAGTCAATCTCTTCGAGCGTACGCTGGTTTGTCTCAGGATACAGAGCCCACACCATTGGGATCGTGATGGCATTGCAGGCAGCAAAAATGTAGAGCGTTTTCTCTCCGAGTGACTCAAACATAATGGGACAAAGTAGGGTTAGCCAGCCGTTACCGATAGACCAGCCAACAACTCCCCAAGCATTGCCCTTGGCTCTGACCTCCAATGGAAAAATTTCGGCAGGATAAAGCCATGGAACCGTTAACCATGTGGCGCCGAAGATGGCTGTGAACATGAAAACCATGGATACCGCTGCATTTCCGTATGATGAGGCTTTGCCGGCATCGCCATTAGCTGTAGCTTGCTGACCGAGGTATGAAAATCCACCAGCGAGCGCCATTGTGATACCCTGACCAACAGAGCCCCAGTAGCAGGTCCATCGACGGCCTATGCGATCGAGCGTGAAGACGCAGATCAGCGTGGCGAACATGTAGAAAACGTTATTCAGACCGGAGATCCATTGTCGCTTCTCAGGGCTCATACCAGCAATGCCGAAGATGGTAGGGGCGTACACGGTTACTCCAGCAATGCCTATCCATTCTTGCATGATTTGGAGCCAGATGACCAGCTGGACGCGTCTGCCGGTGTGTAGTTTGCCGGAACCAATACCAAAGAGCATGTGAAAGTAGCTTTGCTTGCGGAAGTTTGAACGCTCCAGTTCGCAAGACGCCACAATATCCTGGAACTCAGACTCTGCTTTGTCCTTGTCCGAACCTGTGTCACCCCGAAGTCGAGCTAGCACATAACGGCCTTCTGCCTCCCGACCCACTTTCACGAGCCAACGTGGCGACTCGGGGAAAAACATGACAGCCGACATGAGAGCTAGCAGCATGGGAATTTGGAAGGCAATGGGGAAGCGCCAGATGAAGGAGGATGTGCCGTCGCCGTAGAAAGTGCATGCATACTCGAGCCAGTATGCAATGACCACACCGAAGATGTTGAGTGTAAATTCAATCGCAATGAACTGACCACGCGAAGTATGCTCAGCAGTCTCTGTAGCCCAAACTGGAATGATGGAGTTCAGAATGCCGGTCCCCCAGCCATTTACCAGGCGCGCGCAGATCATCCACTCGTGATTCATCGCTGAACACTGCAGAACAGCACCAAGAGTCGCAACCACGGCTCCAACGAAGATAGTCTTGATTCTTCCATAGCGGTCACCGATGGATCCACCAATTAAGCAGCCGACCAGGGTTCCGAGGTAGTAGACAGAAACTATGCCGCCTTGAAGCAAAGAATCGTCGATTACGGGCCCCCCATCCGCACCTTTGTGCCCGAACCCCATGAGAGTGTAATAGTCGTACGTAGTATTCACACCAGCCATAAGGCCCTGGTCATATCCGAACAGCATGAGCTTGTCAGGACTGGATGGCTAGTGGCAGTTCGGTTGTTGACTTACAATATCGATAGGCCGGCGATGCAGTTGATTCTGAAAGCTGTCAACAGTCTCTCAGCAATTTCTGGTTCGAGTTCTTACGCTATGAGCAAACTGCGCTTCTCGTATCGATGTACGACATTTAGTTTATGGATCTTATCCATGTTGATGGCAAGGTGTTGAGATGTTGCGATGAAGGTGTGGGTAGACATCGGACATGGAAGGAACCGCAGCTTTATATGTGGACCTCGACAAAAGGCAGGTTAAGCGGGGCAGTACGGATAATGTCATCGTAGGATCCGCAGTTTTACGAATCTGGAGAAGGCCGAAGTTGGGGAATGCTGCCCGTGGGCAGTTTCTGTGGAGCCGCCTCTGGTGCATCTTGACGGCGCAAGGTTGCGGGATGCGACGGTGGCATGGCTTGGTGTTTGATTTTTTTCTTAGCTGCTGAATGATGGGCCTACGCTGATGATGACATGCACGTCTGTTCTAAAGTGCGAGATGAGAGTCCTCAACTCGGTAACCCGCCGTGCCGTTGCCGCAGGCATCGGGAAAGCTCCGCGCGACCACGAAGCTTCGCGCCCAGCCAGATTTGATTGCTTTGCCGGAAACAAGAATATTCGACGCCAGTCTCACATCCTGAACAAAACACGTGAACCTAGTGAGACTTGTGCAATATCACCCTCTCAAGCCACCTGTGTCTTCTTGATAAATTTACATTAGTCAACACGTCAAGTTTCTGCACGCGAAATCCACAACTTGATCGATGATGACGTTTGGAGAGTGAAGTCAGCTGGCATCTTTTCTTCGCCGCGACGCGCAAGGGGGGCCACACCAGGCCCCCGATCGGCAATTCTTTGCGCCCTTGCAACTTCAATCGCCGAACGCCATCGAGCACCTCATGATGATATTGCGCGATTGACCGAGATCAACCCCATCGACTGTATAGAGGTTGTCGCGAATCAAAACCCTACAATCGTTTCTGTCTGCTAATCTTCAAACGATGATTTTACCTACTCTTCACCTTTTGGGTTTGGAGATGACGGGCGAGTTCTGGATTTCATGATAATGAGACAATGAAGGCGCTAGCGAGTTACGTAAGCTACAAAACTACACGCTAAAAAACGAGCCAGACCTTGACACTCACCATTCATCAAGCGCAACGCGGGCGCGAGGCACACAAGTCTGCGAGTGTCCCTGATGTTCGTCACGATTTGTTCTCACGCTACACCACATACGCTTTGCGTCCATTCGGAAACGAGACCGTTCTGAGCAGTGTTGCTGTTTCTTGTTTCACTCGTTTCCACATGCCTCCAAATGCTTCTGCAGTTGCAACCCGCCCCTCGCGTAAATACCATCCGAAGGTGAAAACTGGCTGTAAGACTTGTAAGATACGTCATGTCAAGTGCGATGAGGGACGACCCAGATGCTTCAAGTACGTTCCATCCACGACATAGGGTATCAAACTCACTCGATCAGGTGCACCAGCACTGGACGCACGTGTGACGGCTACGCGGAAGTATACGACTACCATCAAATCCGTGTTCTGAGTCGTACCCAACAACCGCCACTGAGCCCCAGGAAATCTATTTCGGTGTTTTCGGATTTCGGCGACAACATGCATCACTTGGAGTTCTACTTCCATCGCGTCGGGCCTAAGCTCTCTGGTAGATTTGATAGCCAATTCTGGTCGCGCATCGTCCTTCAGATGGCGCACTCTGAATTTGCCGTACGCAGCGCTTTGATAGCCCTGGGCGACCTCAGTAGGCACGAGAGTGGTACTTTAGTGCATGCCCGTCGATCTGCGGCGGCAAATTGCGATCACGAGCGCAGGACGTTCTGGCTGCATTACAACAAAGCCATTAGAACCCTTGTCAGTCGCATGTCTGAGCCGTCTTATACCGCAGAAGTAGGATTGGTGACTTGTTTGCTTTTCGTTTGCATAGAGTTCCTGCGAGCAGATGCGCACACAGCCTTGGCTCACATCAGGAACGGACTGAACTTGGTTTCTGAGGTCAGGCAGACCTACACAACTTCTTCGACAAATGGGCGAGACAGATTAGCTCAGAAAAATTCGAGCATACCCATGAATCTAATCGAGAACACGCTTGCATCAATCCTTACTCAAGGTCTGGCATCCGCCCTTGTTTATGGCGTAAGTGTCGAGACAGACTTTGCTTTTCTAAGAAAATCTCCTCAGCATTTCAGTGCAGTTAAGTTCGTCAGTATCGGCGAGGCCAGATCTTCTTTTTGGGATCTACGCAATGCTGCAATCCTACTTGCGCGAAACATCGCAGTGAAGTTGTACCAGGCAATCCCGCCAGCAGCATCAGACTTCCAAGGGCGAAACGACGTTTTGGCTCTCCATCTGACGTGGTTCAAGGCTCTGTTAGGTCTGGAGAATTCTAGACATCTGTCCGCAGCAGACAGACTCGCTATCAGCGCCCTTAAGGTGGGATACTACTCTAGCTACAGTGCTTGCGCTTGTCTGCTTGACACGAGGCAAATGAGCTTTGATTCGCAACTTGATAATTTCAAGCTACTCCTCCTTCACGCCCAGCATTTGGTCAACGCCCCGAAGCCTTACTCTTCACGGATAGAGCCTCTGTCTCCAGATGCCGCTGCCAACTTTACCTTCGATACATCCCTTGTTCCTGCGCTCTTCTACACTGCCATGCGTTGCCGATGTCCGATTGCCCGTCGAGAAGCAGTCAAGTTGTTATCGCTTGAATTACCTCGGGAGGGCCTGTGGGACGTAGATCAGCACTACATCGTAGCTAAGCGGATCATTGAAATCGAGGAGGTCGAACTCGATGAGAGAGGCTGGCCAGCTGAACGGACAAGACTCTGGAGCAGTAACGTTGGCACAGACGTTGATGAGCACAACAGCTTCCTGGTGAGCTTTTTGTTCGCAAAGGATCTTGGGGCGGCGCGGGAAAAGACATGGAGTGAGCAGTTCGCACTAGGTGAAAGAGTCCCGAACTCACCTTCACCTTCTAATGAATAGACATTAGCGCCATGTGCGCAGCACTGTTATATCTTGATTTGTGCTGCCTCCAGATCAACGAGCAAACACAGTACGTTCGAGTTCTTCACAAGTTTGTCGACCACGCCCTACACTGACTGACTTTTCGACTGTACCCACCATGGACACAGCAACGACTGCAAACGCCGCCGACGAGCATATGCCAGACGCGAGCGCAACATGCCAGCAACCTTCCGGCCAATCCTCGCGATCTGTCGCACAGTTGAAGACATCCAAGTACACGACTGTTCTACTCACGACATCCGGCTATATTTCACAGGATAACAACTCTTGGCGAGTGCTGCGTCCAGCACGCGCTTCAGATTTAGGCGGGTCTGCGGTCAATGCTGAGGCTGAAGAGCTTTTCGAATGTCAAGGAGAGGAGCGCAGATCAGAAGTGGGCAGAGAAACGATTTCGTACAAGAGCAAACGTGACATGGAACGCCCTGCAGACCAGGGAGCAGACGAGCTCTCAATTTCCGATCGGTACTTCGACCACAACTCTTACTTTCGCTACTTGGGATGGACCGGTTGCGCGTCTCTACAACATCCTGTTGTAGTTGATACTACATCGAGAGTATCACCCGCAGAAATGAGCCCGGCACGAAGTGTCATCCCTGGCTTTGCAGATGAAAGTGCCAATGAGGACGATATCCATGCGAAAAATGTACCTGTCGACAAACCTGGGTCCACATCAGTGGCCGCAAGCGGTTTTGCGACGAAAAGAGTCAAAGTTCCGTATCATCCGGACGAGAACGCATGGCTCCTGTTGCTCTGCAAGAAAGTCAAAGCCGCTGCAGAACTTGGACGCAAGATCAAGAATCCAGGGCCTGCCGTCATAACGCCACTTTTTAACGCATTTTTCGAAGGGCGTATACTCCAAGACGAACACGGCGGAGACTTGCCCCCACGCGAGGCACGCGAGGAGCTGTCGATCAAAGGAAAGATTATGAAAATCAACACCGAGATCCGAGAGTTGCGATATGTGACGCGTAAACTGCTAGAAGGTAGTCGTGGTGGAGAGTTGTACGCACCGAATATCACTGTGGAAGAGCTTCGCCAATTTCAGGCGGACGGCACTGTGCGGTCTGAACTGCCTTGATGCTGGCACATCCGACTGATTATCTAAGGCATTGCGCTCACCTGGTGTGTCCAAAATCAATAAAAATCCAACATATCCCATATCATACTCCTCCCTGTGTTCATCTCGTCTTCTTTAACCGGAGAGGAAGAAGGCTGCAGCTCGCTTCCCTGGCAGTTGTGACGTCATTCAAGCTCGCATCTTATTTTGTCACTTGAGCCAGCAAGTCGATTACCACAATGAGAGCTTCCCCTCTTCTTGTACATCATCGAAATCCGCACAAGACTAAAGATGTCTGTCAAATGCGCATGGCTGGGGGTACCCCGCAAAGATGACCCACCTGCACCTCGGCCCGCTTCCACTTGCTGTTTGAGAACGACCGCGAATTCCCTCACGAACGCCCTTCATCAACAGTACAATCAATCCGTTCATGAGGTTTGCTCAAGAGTGACCAATGTTTGCAACGCATGCCGATAGCAGCTCCATGTTTTCAGCGAAAGAAGCAATGTGTGTGAGAAGAGGTGACCCCTGTACCACGGATCGAGATCAGCGGATCGAGTAGCGCACAGCCTTGCTGGATTAGCATCAAGCACGCCAGGGCCTTGTTGACGACCATGCCTCGGCATCCTAGGTCGCTCAAGCTCTTTGTATGGATCCATCAGGCCAGGCGAAAACGCCATGCGTACAGGAAGTATTGACGGCACAAGCTGTCCCGTCGACGCGGCCTCGGTTCTCCGGTGGATAGGTTGGTTGGCTATCAAAGGACCTGCATGCAGTTTACAAAAAGGAGGGACCCAGAAAATCTCACTCATTGTAGCATTGGGTTCTTGACGATTTTTCACAATGCGTCTCGGCAGCAGCTTCCTATCTTCGGCCTTGTTTCCAGCGTTGAGTTTCGCCCTTGACTACAATCCCTCACCAACCGCAACAATTGATGCTGGAGTATTACTGGGAAAGGCGACAACCTTACCAAACGGACTGGGGCCATCAGTCAACCAGTTTCTTGGAATCCCATTCGCGCAATCGCCCCCAGAGAGATTCTCACCGCCGCGCAGTGTCGCTGCCTTCAGCAAACGTCTCAATGCCACGGAATGGAAACCAGCTTGTATTCAGCAATTCAGATGTAGGTTAAACATGGAACCAGCATCCTAGAAATCATATTGAGCGACATGCAGATCCGCAGGCAAGCTCACAATTCACGCAAAGCGTGTTTAACAATCCACCACCTGTAGAGTCCGAGGACTGTCTGTATCTCAATGTGTACGCTCCCTCTGGATCACCAGGTGGCAATGGAAGAGCTGTGATGTTTTGGATTTACGGAGGATCGCTGCAGTTCGGCAATGCCGGTACGTCTGATTGTGGTGTCATGTGCTCGATGATGACTGACACTCCTGCCAGGCCAGCAGTCGTACGACGGCAGTGCATTCGCAGCATACGAAGATGTGATCGTGGTGACCACCAACTACCGAACCAACGGTCAGTGACACAGCTACACAGTTATCTTTTCAACTCCTTACGTTCAGCAGTATTTGGGTTCCCCGCATCGCCGGAGCTACCTACGACTGGACAGAATCTTGGTTTCCTTGACCAGCGTTTTGCTCTTGACTGGGTGCAGCGTAACATTCACTCCTTTGGTGGTGATCCAACCAAGGTGACCATTTTTGGCGAGAGTGCTGGAGCCTTCTCTATTGATGCACTCTTGACCAGTTATCCCAAGAATAGCCGACCCCCATTCCGTGCTGCTATCTTACAAAGTGGGCAGTACAGTTACCGCTCTGCTCCACAGACTTCAAGCCTTTCCGCATGGAACAATCTCACAGCTTCGCTCCATTGCCCAGGAACTCATGGAAGTAATTTGACCTGCGTGCGCGCAGCGAATGCAACCGAGGTCAAGCGAGTCATCGAGGTCAATTCTTTGATCTTCAACCCTGTGGCAGACAACGTGACGCTTGTTCAAAACCCGGCAGCACGCAGATTGAGTGGTAACATCTCGCACATCCCTGTTTTGGGAGGCTCAAATTCGCAGGAAGGACGGTGTGTGCATCTAGTCGAAAACGTAATTTCCTCACTGATAGTTGACAGAGTTTTTGCTATCGGCCAAACCAACTTGTCTACCTTCCTGCAAACCAGCTTCAGCGCAGCACCCGCACTGATTCCAGCAATTGCAGCGGCTTATCCTATCGGTAGTCCAGGTATAGCAAATGGCTACGATGCAATCTCTGCAGTCATCACAGACGTAACGTTTCAATGCGTAAGTACATGTTGAGTGACTTCCCTCCATCAGTGTATTGATATTTTTGCAGCCAGCAGCGTTCTGGGCCAACGCGACGGCCTCTATTGGCATCCCAACTTGGCGCTACTACTTCAACGCTTCCTTCTTTAATACTCAGGCTTTCCCCCAATTGGGCGCTTACCATGCCTCAGAGATCCCGCTTGTTTTTCGCACTTACAACAAAGCCAACACAACGACTCAGGAGTATGCACTATCCTCCTTCATGCAAGGTGCATGGGCGCGATTTGCAAAGAACCCCTTGGCCGGCCCAGGCTGGAACGCGGTTGGTACTGGCCGAGCTGGCTCAGTACTTTCTGGCGCTTACGATCAGGAAATTGATGGGCTTTACTACGGAATTGACGGAAACGTAACAACTGGTGACTGGAATTTAGGTGTGCTGGGCGACGTAGGAAAGGTGAGAGGTGGAGGTGTGACGATGCTTCCGCAGAGTCAGTTGGACTACAGGTGTAACTTGTACAAGCCCGTCTACCAGGCTATTGTAGGCACAGCTGGTATACCGCCTGTGTAGGCGCGAAGGGATAGCAGCGACGCAGTGGTTGGAGTGCGGGGTAATGGGGCTAGCGTCGAAGTATAGGTACCGAGCTTAAAATTGAGGACACAGCTCGGCCGACCAACGGAATCACGGAGGCGACCAAGCCGACGCCCCACATACTACCCCACCAAGTGAAAATAACTTTCTGATGGTCGGGTCATTTATTACTTGGTTAGATGCTCTCTTTTGTCCTAATATGTTAAGAACATGTTCCTATTATAATAATATAGAGGAAAAATATTAAGATTTTTTAAGAAACTAGTTCTAATCTTATAAAGAAGTAATAGTAATATGTTCTTAATAGAATAGGAACATGTTCTTAACATATTAGGACAGAAGAGAGTATCTAACTAAGTAAGTAAGTATTTAGAACATGTTCTTAATATATTAAGTAAACAAGTTAAGAATATATTCTCCTAGGTAAGCTTGTTTGTTGGTCGGGTGAGATTCTGGATGGTCGGGTCGCTGAGTCAGGGCTTGGCTTGGTCGCCTCCGTGATTCCGTTGGTCGGCCGAGCTGCAACCTGCTTAAAATTGCTGTTCCTGGATGACGACACGCGCACGAACCTCTTCGCAACGGCATTGTTTTTCGGTACGATGCGGACGGTGTTATATCTAGCGGATGCGCTAGCATCCAAAAAATGAAGCTTCCCAAACCTCAAACTCAATAATGCACATTTCCAGCTCTTTATCAATCTTTACAACTCTCGCAACATACGCCATGGCGCAGAGTGACCCCCAACCGCCTTCAATGACATTGCTGTATCATATGGAAGTCCAACTTGGTGATCGTTTTTCATTAGGCCCTGTGCCGAATGGCGAAGAGCGTATTGTGATTCCCATCGTAGGCGGCACTTTCAAAGGGCCTCGGCTTTCTGGTATCTATCCCACGCTTCCTAGTTACGAGCTTTCCGCGCAAAGGCAGCATATTCGCTATCCAAATCTTCTCGAATTGCCCTTGAGGTATGCTTGCGTGTGCTGACGAGCTTCTAGGCAAAGTACTCAACCTAGGCGCAGACTGGCGCCTCACAGACAAAGACGGGAAGATCCGTCCAGATGCGCGCTACAACATCCAGACTAACGATGGCACCTGGATCTATGTTCAAACAGAGGGACCGACGCAGTCAGATGGGAGGACACTTTTACGTGGGAAATTTGAGACAGCCACGAACGGCACATATGATTGGCTCAATGATGTGGTGGCTGTGGGTGTGCTGACGAGGAACGGGACGGAGGGTGTGATCATTGATATGTGGCAGGCCAATGCACCATAACGGGTAGTGGAAACTGGAGGGGGGAGTGCAGTACTCTCGAAGATCACATTTTACCTTTGGAATGGTATGATTAGACGCGTAGAGACAGCTAATTTGTGTAGACAATAATCAGCTTGAAGGACGTTCAAGTGTTTAAGCGAAGATCAACATAAGGAAATGAGCTCATGTACCTGAAGAAGACCTCTACGTCTCGAGCGCTACCATTTTCACAATTTTAGCGATGTGACACTAACCTGTCAATCTCAACGCCGTGGCATTATCCCGTACAAAAGCTGGCCCTGCAGCGAACTCGTCGAGCTTCCAAGAGCTTTAGGTATCGGAAGAGCATTCGAACATACAAGCGGTACCAAATTCACATAGGGATCCTGCACAGGACTGTCAAGCGCTAATGGTTACCTTGCGACACAGGCTGATTACATCGCGCATTGGTTGTTGTCCGACAGAGATTCTCACCTGCCGCAAGTGCAGGGTATTATCTCTGAGCTGTTGCATCCTACTCCCGCATGCCGCATGACAATGTTGGAACATTTGCTATCTGCAAGTTGATCGTAGTTTACTCACAGTGCTCACAGTGCCGTAGCCGCCGGCGACATGCCGATTGATGCCGAACCTTTTGCCGCATCACACATCGACGGCATCCACGGCAACGATGCCGACTGCATGCCGTAGGCCTGTGTCCTACGTGTTTGAAATTCAGATCAAGCACATTGCCCAATCCGGAGCACGATGGCTCCACAGATACACTTTACTCCCCTGCGAATTCATGTACACTGTGACGCTGCAGATGGACAAAGCCGGAATCAGAATGTCAGGAGACAACACACAGAGCTTCTGCAGGGAAGAGGCATGCACTACAGGTATCAAGATGACGAAGATGGACAGATGTTCACCGGTGATTTTTCGTAATGACACCGGTACCCACAGGTTCCCTCACCAATACTACTGATATATAACCCTCGCTTGTGAACGCAACATCCCAACATCAACAAGTCAACGATCTATCTATTCCCACTTCAAACTCTTCGAGATAAAACAAACAAAAGATGCCTCTCACCAAGTACAAGGCCGCCGCCGTCACTTCCGAACCATGCTGGTTTGATCTTGAGGCTGGTGTTCAGAAAACCATTGCCTTCATCAATGAAGCTGGCGAGGCTGGGTGCAAACTCATTGCCTTTCCCGAAGTCTGGATCCCAGGCTACCCGTATTGGATGTGGAAGGTCAACTACCAGCAGTCGCTTCCTATGCTGAAGAAGTACCGCGAAAATTCGCTCCCCATTAATTCTGAAGAATTCAGGCGTATTCGTCGTGCTGCTCGCGACAACCAAATGTAAGCCCACGAGGCGCTTCAAAGTGTCCACAGAACTGATCAAATACAGTTATGTCTCTCTTGGCTTCTCCGAGATTGACCACGCCACTCTCTACCTTACTCAAACTCTGATTGACCCAACCGGTGAAGTCATCAACCACCGCCGTAAGATCAAGCCTACCCACGTCGAGAAGCTCGTTTACGGCGATGGCGCTGGTGACACTTTCAAGTCTGTCACGAAAACTGAGCTCGGTCGCCTCGGTCAACTCAACTGCTGGGAGAACATGAACCCTTTCTTGAAAGCTTTGAACGTGTCAGAGGGCGAACAGATTCATATTGCAGCATGGCCTGTTTACCCCGGCAAGGAGACGCTGAAGTACCCTGACCCGGCAACCAACGTTGCCGAGCCGGCCTCGGATCTAGTGACACCGGCATATGCCATCGAGACTGGTACTTGGACTCTGGCACCTTTCCAGAGGCTGAGCAAAGAAGGACTGAAGAAGACCACGCCTGAGGGCGTAGAGCCTGAGACCGATCCCTCGACATACAACGGACACGCCCGGATTTACAAGCCTGACGGTACTCTTGTTGCCAAACCTGACAAAGACTTTGATGGCCTACTCTTCGTCGATGTGAGTGAATTCATATCACAAGCAAAATCCCATGTTGACAGCGCGATAGATTGATCTCAACGAATGCCACCTCACGAAAGCATTGGCTGACTTCTCGGGTCACTACATGCGCCCTGACCTGATGCGCCTCCTTGTCGACACACGTCGTAAAGAGCTGATTACCGAAGCTGATCCTCAGGGCGGCATCACGAGCTACACTACACGTGAGCGCTTGGGTTTAAATGTGCCACTCGATGGCGAGGAAATCAAGCAGGCGAAGGGCTCGGTTGGTTCTACTGGGCTAAAGAATGAGGGCTCCACTGCATTGTAGCAGTTGAACTATTGGGCCGAAAATGCTGATCCAATCTTGTAGTATTCGCGTGCACAATATCTCCACTCAATAGTTCATCAAAAAATTCTTTTGTTTTGCAACTCCAAACGTCATATGGGTGCATCTTTTTTTATGGAGAATTGAGAATGCGCAACTCCAGTAACCACAGGCTGATTGCAAGAAACATCCCTGACGATGGGCAGCGAAATAGTGATCTTCGTGCCCAAGATATAGTCATTGGTAAAGCAGCTTCGAAGTGTTGAAGCTGTTATACTTTTCACACTCACAGAAGGAACACGCCTAATCCTTTTTTTCGTTTCCATTGATCTAGTATTGTCACGTTGACAAGTCACTTGCGATATGCTGACACAAACTTGCAACTATCCAGCGAGACCATAAATCGTGTATGTGCTCAGTAAAATTTTTAAAGTACGCACACGCCATACGCATATAGATCAAAGCTATCATGTAAGATGTAAACTTCTCCTGGTCCAAGTTGTGTTTCCCCTTTTTAATCATCGACTTGTTTCTGGTCAATTGAAATGGGTTCAACACCGATGATTTTGGCCAACTCTGCGACATTTGTGTGGTCCACCGTATTCTGCATCCGATACATGTATTCGCATTGGCCATCTTGGTAATCAGTATGCCTTCACAACACAAACTGGTTTCAAAGTCAACTCACCTGCTGAGATGACCACCTCACCACCGTTCAAGGCTTTTGGTCCGATATAGGCAGTGTGTTGCAGATTGCCAAGAGCACCCTTGATACCGCCAAAGACTCTACTTATTGCTGACCCTGCATTCTGCATATAATCTTTCTTATCCTCACCAGCTCCTTGCTCTTTCAATGCTGACTTGAATTTCAGGATTTTATGGATTTGGCACGTCGGATCGGTATAAATGGGGTACGCAGAAGCCGTGGTGGTGGCATACGTATCGATTGGCTGATATGAGCCATTGCCAACGATGAGGACTACATACAATCAATCGACCAACATGGAGAAGAATGAATGTAGCATACTTTGTGTGTTCAGAGGGAGCTTGGACGGTGGGATGGATTCACTGATGGCGCGCACGTAGGCTTGGCAGTTCAAACACCCTTTATATGTAAATGCGTGATCTGCTAGATGTGTGGACGGACCTACAGAAATGCCTGGTAAAGATGAGAACGCTTCTTTTGCCTCTAATTAAGTCTCCAAGATGGGTTTTGGCCCCGACGTTGTCATACAACTCGATCGTAAGCGCTTCGGCAAGCTCCTCGGGCGTGGGAATAGCGCGAGCGCCTGCGGAGTCTAACGAAGCCTCAGACATATCTGCTCGCTGATTTGCGTTATCTCAAATGATTGTAATATATACACACTAAGTTTCGTGTTAAAAGTGTGTAAGATCAGGCGATTATTGCAAAGGCCGTCTCTTGTGGCGACTTCCAGTGCCCCACTTGCCTAATATGGATTTTATCCACGGGAAATCATCAACATCCCCCAACCAACAATGCTCCCACGCAACTCAAGTATTTGCACATAGACCGCAACCTTGCTTGGACACCGTAAGACTTGTTTTTAGCTCACAGGCTGAGAATCATACGAGTGTCGGAAACTGCAGCGGCGACAGTCTGCCACATGAGGCGGCTTGGCAAATGTGACGGATGCAGGCGGCAAAAGGTCAAGGTACGTATTGGCTGCTAATTTCCTTGCCAGTTAGCATTAGAAATTCAGCCAAGATATCATCACTGACTCCCTCCTAGTGTGATGAGCAAAAGCCATCATGTAGCAATTGTCAGCGAGGTAGAAGACCATGCCATTACCCACACGGTCAAGGCTTTGCTGTAGTAATGCAGGACCCAACCCAGATGACAAAATACGGAAAATCTTTGGTGGCGCCAGTTCTTCACCCTCTGGCCCCCTTGCGCGTTGGTAACGACCCTTCTGCCCCTACCCCGGCTCTCACACACACGACTCCACCCACTCCTTCCCACCTGCACTTAGCAGATGGTATGGTAGCCAAGGACGGGCGAGGAATCTTTCGGACCTTGACTTCAGCCACGATCAAGAATAAAGCAAGTAGAGTAGGAGCTTCACAAAAGAGGGCGTACCAAGCTCATTTGCGCTACCTGCAACAGGAGACAACTGTATCATTATACCAGCCTTCCTCACCGGAGACGAGGCTGACGGCTATGTTCGTCAGCATGATCCAAGCTTACCCTAAAGAGCATCAACCATTATTTACTCTAGGCGATTGGATATCGTCGATTCCTTCAAAGATTGGATCTTGTCAGGTGGTTACCATGGCCGCTGAGTTCCTTGTCTGCAGCTTTGAAGTTTCCAGGAACAGATCCTACTCAAACAAAATTCTGGCTCTCCAGGCGAAAGCTAAAGCTTTAAAGGAGCTCCAGCTGGGTGTGCTTGCATCACAAGAAATTCCGACCTACGATGTTGTCGTAGCCACTAAGCTGCATTACGCTGCTGAGGTAGGGTAGCACTTTGCTGGTAGCTGTTTACTAGGTGCTGATGCTTACAGATTCTGCTAGGAATTGAAAGTATGCATTACGCTGTTCATACGCTTGGTCTCATGGACTTGCTCAAGTCTGGCGTGTTTTCTGGCGCAGATGAAGAACAGCTCTGGAGTATAATCGACAATACTTATATTGACGACGTGAGTAGCAAAGGCCACTAAATCCGTTCGACCCTATCTAACGA
Organism: Ascochyta lentis; assembly: GCA_004011705.1. Lineage (NCBI taxonomy): Eukaryota > Fungi > Ascomycota > Dothideomycetes > Pleosporales > Didymellaceae > Ascochyta > Ascochyta lentis. Next base: position 2,128,615 of record RZGK01000003.1, read on the forward strand.
AAGTTGGGTTAGGTTACCATGGCGATGACGTCCGGCAAAACATCACTTTACGACAACGATTTCTATGTATCATCAACCCATCCAGCGACACTTCTCGACACTTCTTTGACATTCATGCAAAGTATCGCAAGGGCTATGATGCATATTCTGATTCAATGTCCGCGTCTTGTGCTACTCATACGACATGCTATCTCAGAGGCCCGTGATGTGGTAACTCTTGCGTCTGCCATTTCACTTGCCGAAAACCTGTGGCAGCTGGCTCAAGCGAGTCAATACGCGGATATCCTATCCTCGTGCATTTCTGCCGCCAATGAAGCTGTAGACGATACGATCGCGGACATCATTCCGCACGGGCTACGCTTCAACTCTATCCAAAGCATGATATTCTGCACACGCTACTGGTTGCTTCAAGTGTTACTCTCTGGCATGATGGATACACTGTACCGTCACTTTCCAGAGCAGTATGGCTTGTCTTTCCTCCCTGACCCGGACACATTGCATAGTGTTGACACGGATGCGGCAACACAGCTTGGAAAAGTCTTGTTAGGGCTAGATGAGAGCCCTGCGCTATTGATACTAGTTCGAATACAGGGGCCATTGACTGCGTCCGTTGGGTCGTGGCATAGAGTCATTCGATACCTCTCCTCGTATCAGCACGCCTCTCAAGCTGCGGCATTGGGAGTTTCGGAGACTATCGTCAGAGCCGAGAGAATGAAGCAATGGCTGTTGGCTAGAACCAACCAGTTGCAAATGCGCTTGAACATAATTGCAGTCGACGAACAGGCCTGGCTGGAAGCATTGGATTGTATGGCCGGCGAGGGGATGCTTGACTATATACCCACCAGGGTAGGCTTCGATTGCGAAGACGGGGAGATGGTGATGAAGCTTGAGTACGATGGTGTTGCGGGATTGCGTCCAAACGGCAGTGCTTCGAGTCAAGACACGTGGATATTGAGGATTCGAAATCCCTCACAGTTCGGTCTAAAGCACTTGCGCGAATGGATCAAGCAACACAAAGCCTCAGCTGGTTAAGCATCCTATTCAAACTATGCAGAAAAACAGCCTCAGGTTTCAATCTGTGGAATCGAATTGAATGATTGCGTTCACGCAGGTGAAAACAATAAGACAACACTGTTGGTTGTTTGACAATTGCAGAACTCTGTTCATCATCTGCGTACTCCACAATTTGCATAACGCCCGATTTCAGTGCCTGCGCCTTTGTAGGGTAAATTGAATTGCGCCGGCGTCATTCCAGGCTCCTACAATTCCAAAGCCTCTGCATCTCAAACTACTCACGCTTCTGAGACGAGTCCCATGCTATCGCAAACAAAACACTGGCATACGACATTGTCTTTTAGATTGCGCAGAACTATGGTAAGACCCTTGAGCTGCTCGATGACGTGATAGTACACTCTATGTGCTCACTCTACCTACACATTGCCAACAGCAGCATCACAATCTCTTCAACAAAAGTATCGCACTCGACATCGAGCATTCTTTGAAATATTCAAGTAGTGCTCTTCGTTGGTTATAAGAAGAGAAGAAAATTATTGATTTGTGAATCTTAAAGTACTGGTTGTGTCTAATGTAGCACAGAGGTCCATGTTTTGATGATAGAGGGTTTCCCCGCACCTGTGTACGCTGATAACGCCCAAAGGGCTGAAGTAATCATGTGTAATCCAGCAAAAGACTTTCTCCGCTGAGTGATAAGTTGAATGAGGGTGGAAGATGCTGATCTGGGTAGTTGTTTCGAGTTCCTCGCCTGTTAGATTCACTGACTAATGGGAGGCTCTCCCCAGCTGCATTAGTACGGCGTGTATACAGACCATTCAAGCTTTGAGCCAAACACCTTTGGTCAGTAACAAGCTACAACGATCGGAGAGAATGGCCATCTTTTGTCGACAGCATTTGCAGCAAGCTGGTATCTATGTCTGTGGTGGCTACGACTTTTCATTCTACCGTTGTTCGCTGGTCGTCCCACATGCGCAGCGACGTTCTTGCACCCAATACAACAGCTCGGCGTTATTACCATTCCGTTATCTGCACCAGCTGCGCCTTCATAGGAATCGAGGGTCCGGATATGTTCGTCCGCAGCATTTCATGAGGAAACAGTGGTCAAACTCGTCAGCGCTGTGATGCAGGTGGCTGCGATGCTTGGTCTTCCTAAAAAACTTTGCCTGGTAGATCTCTTGTTGGACATATTACGTTGATTGAAGAGTTGCGATACACGAGTCGTGGTTACATGCTTGCAACGTCTTCTCAGCAATACATCTCTACGATGATCACCGACCACAGTACTTGTTGACTTGACGGCCAGTAAGGGACAAGAGTAAAAACAAACGGGCTAGTTCTGGCAACTTCTAAATAAAAGATGAGACGTTTCTGCATTAACTTAATTAATAAAGCGCTTAGGACACCTTGTTTGTTCTCTAAGCATTGCTACGAGCCTAGCCTCGGAGTAGAAGCTATTCACCCTACACGCTTCCCTTTGCTCACATAGCGTTGGTGTTGTGAATTTTGAAGACTGACGAACCCTAGTTTGAGTATTTCGGATTGACTTTCTTTCCAGTAAATTTCTCGTACGCACTGCGCATCCCGTCAGTCTGTCAACCACAAAGTTAGCCTGTTTTCTAGCATGCGATGGTGAATAGCGCACAATCTTCTCGCTCATGCCACGGTTGTTCGCGATTTTTTGTCCCTGCGCACCACCAAACTTCTTGGCACCAGCGTTGAACGCTTTGTCGAGGTAGTCTTGTTGACCACCACCTTGCACATTGTTGTTGTTGTTCATTTTGGTTAAGGGTTTGAGCGTTCAAATTTTCCTATAAATTTGGGAGGGAAGACGAGTGAGGTTGACAGGCTTTACTTTTGACTAGGCGTGAGCGGGTCGACTTCTTTGTGTGTTTTCGAGTCCTTGAGGAGTCACCGGGCAAGTTAGGATCATTTGCATGTGCTAGACTAGTTTGGCAGATAATTGGCTGATCAAACGTTCTAGATCGTCGCAGGCTGGGTATTTGCCTTTCGGGCACGATCGAGCTTAGCCGCGTTCGGACGGGAATGTGCTTGTGATAAGCTCAAGATCGCAGCCAGTGACGTGGTGTGAGGCGCAGTCAGAAATTCACTGCAGCCACTCAGCTCGAAGGCTTCGCAAACACATGTGGCTTGACGCGTTGCTGAGCAGCGCGTATCTTGACCTGATTTAGTTCTTTGTGCTATTCGATTGCCGGAGAAAGACCGTTGTTATTGTTGAGGATCGTGCAATCTCACCACACAATACCTCTGCTACGGATGACAGCCTGATGACTGCGGGGTCAAGAGGAGAACGCTGGGTTAGTGACGGAGGAACAGCGACCCAGGGAAATCCTTACGATTGCGCGGCTGAGGTAGCCTTGTGAATGTACCGAGGCAACCTACGAAACCTCATGAAGCATGGTGTTGCGATAGGCGGTACAAATGTGCTGTAGTCTTGCACTCATCCTCAATTAAGGCCTATTCCTGATGCCGCAACAGCAGTTGATTACCGCATTATCTTGAGGGAGTCGCTGATGCTAGGCTGCTCTGGGAAGGAACCTAGTCATCTCAGCCACGAAAAGCTGTCGGTGGGTCTTTGTAGAACAGATGTGCAACAGTTCTTTACAAGAGCCTAATTAGATGACTTGCTAGTGTCTTTGGAGGAGTAAAGCTTACAAAAGTAGCAAAAATAGTCTTTAAGCCCCAGTTTTGATGTTCTTACTCGTAGGAGCCTAGGAGGTGGAGCGGCAGAATAAGCTCACTTTCGTCCTCACCGCTACCTAAGTCAGTCTAGCACAAACGACTCTCTCAAGGTGATGCGGTAGGAAGTCGCGCTGGAAAAAACCTGTCGCACTGTCAACGCAGACCGTCTTTTCGTTTAGATACATTGAGATAGTTGCAGATGTGTGCGACATTAGAAGCTCGACAGTTGTCGTTTTGCACGAATGATTGGGCCCGTCGGGCACATTGCGCAAATTGGGTAGCTTGTCTGCGCGGAGCACCCGCCTGTGCTGACGAGGCCTGACCAGGACGCATGCTTGTGCATCTCACCGACATCACAGTCAATTTCATCCTGCGGATATAAGGACTTTGTGCTCGATCCGACTTATGAAGATCAATTATGTAGGATTTGATGAGATTATTCTCCTACATGATGCGCCCTGGCTGCCATTTGTACATCGCTGCTTCTACAGCCCGAGAAAGCATGAAGCCAAGATACTGTATACTGCATCATGTTTAGCTTTTGCTGGGACACGAATGTGTTCCATCCTTGTTCTTTAGTGTACGATGTTTGTCTCCTCACTCCTTTTATTCACTGTATACGAAGAGCGCACATAAGACGACACAACCAGAAGCTGCGAAGTTGCGCTAGCAAGGAGGTCCACTACAGGAAACGAACAAGACAGCTCGTCATCTCTCTACTGTGACCTGGAGATCGTGATGCTCAGTTCGCGAGACACGAAGAGATGGCTGGAATGGTCTTTCGATGATGGCAAAAGCCGTGTACCTTAGTGCCCTATGCAGTCTTTGAGCATCTCGTACGGGCATTATCTCCATATCCCCGCCGACAAGCTTTGTATTCTCTTAAGGAAAGATTTGACAATGAGTAAAACAAAGGTGTTTTGCCTAAGGGTCTACTCTCAAGCGCTTTGTAAAGAATATCAGAAAACCTGGTGAGTCAAAACTTCAATCTACGGCTTCAGGCATTCTTCTGGAACAGATATCATCCGGTGCGAGCATTCCTGGTTCAGCAACTTCTACCGCTAGGACCTAAAGATTATGCTCAAGATAGGGAATATCTTGCACTGCCCGCTTATCCGCACTCAAAAAAGCTCTACATGTCAGCACTCAGTTCCTCGCTTGCTGGGTAGTTTCCCATCCACACCAGGCTCGTTGTTGTAGCAGAAATAGCTAGCCAGCTCTAGAGCTCATCCAGACGATCCTTTTGGTATACTTTCATATTGTAGACTTAGCTTTCTACCGTATATGGGTCTTTATCCTGTATCGCTTTCTCCGACATTGTCTCAGATGATAGTTGTGAGGGCTAGTGTTTCAGTGCGCTGCTAATGAAGAAACTTATGAACATGCTGACCTGACCATAGGTATAATCGAATTTTCAACCCCATTAGATCACATCTTCATCCATGCTGTGAATCCCAAGGTCAGCGTATTCCTGTCCTTCTGAATACTGAAGGCTTGGGCGTTCTACTGATAAGAATCATCCCCCATGCCTGAAAAGACAGTATGATAATCTTGCCTGGAGCGATGACTAGACTGATAAGCAAGGCGAAGAACATTTATACTACGAGCGAGTAGAAGACCTAATCAATCCAAGGTCAGGCATAGAAAATCGGGCCGACTTCATGGTTGTCCTTGTGAGGTTGTACGAAGTAATTGTGGACGTCACCAAAGGGGCTTGTCAGAAAAGTATAAAACCAGACGATTGGAATTTCGGCATGTGCACATAAAACCAATAGAGAAAATTGCGAATTAGTCTTTAACTCCACATGCTACTATCATGCGTCTGAACCTTATACTCGTCGCCTCCCTTGGGCAATGTTTAGTTGCCGCACAAGACGCGAACGCTACATGGCCCAACTCCTTCCCCAAACAACTCGCCGCTGTACGCCGCCGCTAGGGGCTTACCACATCGGAATTCCAGTATCACCATATCTTTGTCCACGGTCGAAAGTCATGGAACGCTCCAAATACCGTTGACCAGCCGCTCGCATACGTTCAGGACCACGTTTTCGATTCAGCGTATGGAATCAACACAACAGCGAACAACCCGAACACGAACTACTTCGGTCACAGTGATATGACGGAGCTATACAGTCGGTCCCAGGACGCATTCAGTACACCGCCACCCAACAACTATACCGAAACAGTCATTGGCCCAGACGGCGTCGCCTTCAGCGACTTCTCCGCATCTGTTAGCATGTATGCTCACGAGTCGTTCCACCAGGTGGAAAATACTTGTGAGCATCCCAACCCTGTTAGCACCCATAATGCATTTTATTGGATTTTCGCCGATGCTTCTAATGCAAATACTTCTTCCTTTGACAATGCCACTTTTGCCGGTCGGATCATGGACAATCTTCTCTCAGCCTTTCCTTCCGGCGCAATTTACAACGCCAGCGTCCACACTCCAGTTGCAGGTATGGACTCTCGCGGTTATTATGGTGGCTATAACAATCCGACGCTCAACGCTGTCTTGAAATTCTGGCTGTGTGACGACCACCAGGCTGTCACTGCGTTTCGAAAAGCGCAGTCTGAACTTATTCCGCGAGAAGATAAGCTGGAAATCAACTTCAACAAAAGCTTCGTTATATTCACTCGAGCAATTCTAATCTATGATCGTACAACCAACACTCCTTTCAATACGGAAAGAGCTACCCGAGCGCTTCTTACCAACGGGTTTAGTGGCAACTCTCTTGTAGCTCCGTCATAAATCATCTAGACGCTTATAACGCAGTCACCGTCTAGCAGAGCAATTGTAACATAGATAGCCGTCTACAGTAACTGTACTATCAAAAGTCTCTATGATAACCACAGCAAAACAACACGATTTTGAATGGGCCTTATCTGGAAAATCTCTATATATCGCACGTCCTGCTTCTTTTTTGTTGTTACTACGAGGTGCTTAGTATATCCTTGCTTGTTTTCAAGATAACTAGCCTACTTCAAAAAAGCAGAAACAACCCCCAATCTATAAAATGAAGTCTCAAGTACAAGTGAGTAATCAATCCTATCCATTTCAAGCCGTCGCAGATCATTGAACACCTCTGTCGCTTGACGTTTCTCGAAATCGCTATGGTTTCCCATCTCGCTTTGCGTGTTAGCTTCTATTGTCGCGGCTTCTATACCTTGATGTAGATCGTGACTAGTACACTGTTGCTTACCTGCTCACCTGGCAATGATATATGGATTGTAACTCTAGTCAAACAATCACAGTCTTCGCCTCTAGTCGGGATTGCAGGCAGGGTGGCTGAGTTCACACCTGCTTCGAATGACTACGTAGGACGTTTTCGGACCCAATGTTCGCGCGCTGCCGCCGTAACGCTTTTTTGAGTAACTTTATAGTCAGATATAAATGCCAAAACACGTGCATTTTCGGCTTGATCAAAGCAGTGAGCTTCCTTGTAGCACAGCCCGCCTGATCCTGTTCTTCTATCATGACGAAACAAAACTGCAGCTTCGAAGCCCAATCCTATTTGGATTCGAATATTACGATCAAAAGGTATACTCCACCCGCCACTCCTGTGCCGTCACTTGGCCTAATGTGTCATGGCCATCACGCTTTACTCTGGAACAGCTTGAGCCGTCGTTGCCTGCGAATGGCAAAATACTGTGATACTGGCATGCAAACCTTTTCGTGTTTTCCATTTTCTTAGAACAAAGTTTGATTTGCAGGTCAACAGGGGGTGCAATAATTCGTGCCCGGTCAATTTGATGAGGTCATCAATTGAATAAGGACAACAACAGCTGCAATAGCAACAACAAGGTCTTTCTTAAAGTAACATACATAATGTAGATAGCTATAGACATAATCTACATGTATATATACTTACAAGAAATAATATTTACAATTGCTGTTGTTGCTGTTCCTCTTGGGTTGATGACCTCATCAGGTTGACCGGGCACGAATTATTGCACCACCTATTGAGGTTAACAGTTAAGCAAGCTTCTCAAATGGGCAGGTGGTGTTGCTGCGTCGCGATAAAGCCAGGTACGGGGTATCTCCACTTGCAGGGATGAATAACGCATGCATCAATGTATGATTACCACTGATAAAGTCTCAATAAGCATCCCCGTTGCGCCAATCAAGATCATGAATTCATACTCATGTGTGTATTTTCAGTGCTGTGACTTTTACGTTAGACGCGAGGCGCGAATGCAAGCAAGGTCGTAAAATCTTTTGTGCATCTAACCCCTGCGGCTGCAATACTCCGAAATTTGTTACTTTCTTATCAAAAAAAAAAGCGATCGAATACCGGCGATTCAACTTGCTGCCCAAGTCAGTACTGCTGTTATCTTCCAAGGTTGGTAGGTGGGTACAATTTTGGACATCAATCAACGTTCAACGGCCCTATTAAGGCCGGGCACGATCACGCAATCACTAGCAGATTAAATTATAGTCATCGTTCATTTATAAGTATCTGAAAGCGTAGTGGTAGAATAGGCAATGAATAGTGTTGATTGTTAGCAAGGGATTGTCCACAAGTGGGTCTCATTAGTAGGCTGACAAGCCAATGACCTGAATAGTGTCTGTTGCGACCTTTGCTGTTACGGTGCGTTGCTGCTACCTCAAATGGGACTTTCTTGTAGACCACTGACAAGCTTCTATAGACTGGGGTTGACTATGCCCGCAGGATTTGCCAAGACAAAAGAACACCAACTACCGGCGCTATGGCATATTGGCCAATCACAGTGGCTGTCGCAGAGATTACCTCGTAGATATCCTAAGCGACGAAATGCCCGACTCTTGGCAGCGGACTCGATGTTCGATTAGGAAGGTAATCTAATAAGGTGTGTATGGTTTTCGTGTCCACCATGTATCCGTGCGGGGTTTGGCCCAAGGTTAGCACATATTCCGACCAAGTCCCTTATCTAATACTCAAGATCACTATCGTATCTCAACCTCCTTCCTGTTAGACTAACAGAGCTGTGTAACTTAGCGGTACACGCAGTCTGTTCATTTGCCTGTTGAGTAGTGCCGCATCGATACCAAGGCAGATGTCTTGTGAAGTGCCGTTTGCGGATTACCTTTTCCATATCCTTGAAACACGGAGTAGATGCACTAAGGAATGTTGCAGGCAAATGTCTTGTGAAGTGCCTTTTGGGGATAATCTTTTCTATTCAGTTGATATATGCGACAACATCGTGCAACGGATGAGGAAGGAGATGTTTGGCAGCGGCAGATGCAATTTGGAGCTCTTTCTCGGGCAATTGTCTTTAGGAGATGACGCAAGTCACGACGCTGGAGCTTGAGTAGATATAAATATGCATGTGTATTGCCGTCAAGTTTCGACCTCTTCTTTAGTGTAGCAGAACCATCTTCCTACGATCTCGACTCTATAACATCAACACACTGTCCCTTGTGTCTCCTTCTCAAGATCTTAGCCATGGAGCTCACCAGTTTTCTCGCTGCCCTCGCAGTGTTTCTGCCTATCGTCTACGGCGCCCCTACCACAGCTGCCAACAGCCTCCACCCGGAGATTCTGGCTGCCATGAAACGCGACTTGGGACTGGACGCCGAGCAGGCACATGTTCGTGTGGCCCGGGAACTCAAGGCTACCGAAGTCATTGAGCAACTGCGCACCTCGGCTGGCAACTCCTTCGGCGGCGCTTGGCTCGTCGATGGCGAGCTCAATGTCGCTGTCACTGATGAGGCCTTGAGCTCCGAGGTAGCCGCTGCTGGCGCCAAACCTTTGGTCGTTTCTGTTCCCCTCTCTAAGCTCGAGGAGGCCCAGAAGGCACTTGACAAGCTTGACATTGAGCAAGCCCTTGGCAAGCGCTCGGACGAGTCCTCTGGAATCGCGGCGTACTACGTAGACGTCGCCGCCAACAAGCTCGTACTGGAGGCACTCTCCGGCAGTACCGCTCAGGCCGAGGAGCTGGCTAAGCAAGTCGGCCTCACTGAGGCAGAGTTTGAGGTCCGCACCGTTAACGATATGCCAACCACCTTCGCCACAGTCCGCGGTGGCGACGCCTACCTCATCAACCGAGGCGGTCGATGCTCTGTTGGCTTCTCTGTCACCACTGGATTCGTCTCTGCTGGTCACTGTGGCACTGCCGGTGCTTCTGCCACCAGCAGCAGCGGTGCCACTTTGGGTACATTCTCCAACTCAGTCTTCCCCGGAAACGGCGACTACAGCTTCATTCGCGGTAGCAGTGGTAACACATACAGCGGAAGAATCAACAACTACAGCGGTGGTACACTTCCCGTGTCAGGCAGCACTGCTGCCGCCACTGGAGCAAGTATCTGCCGCTCCGGCTCCACCACCGGTGTCTTCTGCGGTGCTGTCCGCGCTCTGGGCGCGACCGTCACCTACTCCGAGGGACGTGTCACTGGCCTCACTCAGACCAGTGTCTGTGCCGAGCCCGGTGACTCTGGCGGTTCTTTCTACTCTGGCGCCCAGGCTCAGGGTGTCACCTCCGGAGGCTCCGGCGACTGCACCAGTGGCGGAACAACCTACTTCCAGCCCGTTAACGAGATTTTGTCGGCCTACAGCCTCACTCTGGTCCGTGGTTAAATAGTCATCTGGCACAATCCTTGGTCTTGCTGTTGGCAGGGTCACTGGTCGCAGGTAGTAAACGCAAGTTGTACATAGTCAAATTTAGTTGCAACCACAACAATGCGCCCGATTAATTCCGTGATGTTTTGATACATAACTGTAGGGATACGTGTCAAGTTAATTGTACTGCAAAGAAGTGACAGTGCAAAGAACTTGCCCCCTGGGCTTCAAAATTCCCTTCAACAGTTTCCGAAACGAAGCGGAGAACGATTTCATCTCAAGTTGGAGAACCATCGTCATCATAGAATGGCGACTAAAGTAATCTGCATGATATCGAGGACTCTTTTCGAGGTCTCCGGCTCACATGTCAGTTGAAGGTTTCTCGGAATATCATACAAAATGAACTGAGGAGCTCGGTCCGGACTGCATGTGGTGATGGCCTTGACTTACCTTTCCAGTGTATTCTACAGAATGACTGGCTCATTATCGACCTAGGCTACAAGGACAAATTATATCAAACCTCCTTCCCTCGCGGACGATGTAATGGTTGATGATTGGTGTAATCCCGTATCTAGATCTTGATGACCGCTATCTTTAATTTTTTTGCGTTCGAAGAGTAGATTTGAGAATCATGCTTGCGGGCTTGCTGGGCTGATGTCTAGTAAGTACCGTGGACTAATAACAACTTTCGTGCAAATACGTTTTTTTTTGAAAAATCCCCTAGTTTCACACCCATATTTTCTCCACCATCTGTAGTCTAAATTGTCTATTTGATAGCTTAGATGATGGCCCTGAGCTTCTTTTATCTATTCCTTGTAAGATAAATCTCGCTCTCCTTTTTAAGACCTCTTATCACAGCTCTTAAACAGTTGATTTAGACTACAAGTAGTAGAAATAAAGGGCGTTAAAATAGAGGCGTTGCTTATGATTTTCAAAAAACATATTTGCACGAAAGTCGTTACTAGTCCATGGTAAGTAAGCTTTTCGCTAATGGTAAGCTTGTTCGGGAGGAGCCGTTAGGTAGGCTCGGCTGAGGAATGACTCGTAGGTTCGCCCCACCTACCTAACTCGCCACATCTTCCCTGTTTTCCTTCTTTACCACCACGTGCCTTAATCAACGCTGGGCAGCTTGAATCTTCACTATGTCAGTTCCTGAAGCATTCTATGCTGAAGAGGTCATCATTATTCGGACTGAGTTGTTGAAGTTTCAAGTACACATACGCTACTTGAAGACGACTCTATCTTATTTGCACTGCAGACGAAGTATTGTGCCTGGAACTGGATTGAAAAAGGATGCAATTGCATCGATCAAGCAGTTGCCATGTCTTTTGAAACTAGATGAAGTTTATAGTACGACAATATCCTCTAGTTCAATGGCCGTACCATTCGCCGACAGTGATTGAATCTAGACCTCGCATGATCTCAGACATTGTTGGTTTGAACATCGTGATACAACGCTGCAACAGGGCCACATGAAGCCTGAGGAACGTTCGCTCATGTTGGCAAAAGTTCAACTGGGAAATCATCTGATACTCGATACCAAAGCTAGTAAGGGCTCCCATTCTTGATTCTCTGACTTGCTTGATAAATCTTCATGCGGTGCTCTAGTCACTCCGAAATTCTAGACACGGCCCGCTTCTTCGTCGCCATGATGCATGCAGCCCTACGACTCCGAACAAGAAACCAAACTCAACCCTAAGAGGCTAGATGATTGTATGCATTATCTTAATTTCCCAGCCAGGTCTGCATCCAAAGTCTTGAAAGAGCTGAAGGCCAAATTTCGTGAACTTGAGTGCATCGGCATGAGTGATAACCAAGGGCGGCCAGAAATACCGACCGCTCAGCAGTATGAAGGCGAGAAGAAGCAGATCTCGGTGTGTTGACCTTTGCCGCGTAGTTACATTAAAGTTTCTTCCTGACCTGTTTCCTAGTACACAAATGCCGAAAACATGGCCCAAAATCTTTTCGGCTGACCAGAAAACTTCGAAAAGGAGAATCGGAACAGGCTACAGACTTAAATGTGGATTTTCAGTCGAATCCGATTAGGAATCCATGACCTGCATGCAGACGGGGATGACCACACAGTCCAATCTTATCATGTTATCGAAGTATGTTTGGATGTAATCAGTCAGATTAAACACCTAAGACGAAGTGCTACTGAACTGCAGAATACGCTACAGCTCTAGTGGATGGAACACCCCCATGCCTCTGATGGAGATGGCGCAAATAATCAACCTCTCTTCTGTGTGGTATATATCTTGAAGGTACGGCCAGTGATTGAAGTCGGCGCTGATGAGTAGGCTGTAATTAGCAGTCAGCTGCTTGAAGCTGAACTCAAGTCCTTCTTTCTACTTCAGCAAATCTTCGTGGCCGAGCTGTAGATACTGCGGAGCTTTCTCAAACGTGATATTCTGCTGTTTCTTACCTGTGACTAAGCCTATGGCGCGCCTTAGCTATTTCTTAATGTGCAGGGATAGATGCTTAGCATTCACGCTGTTTCTATCGGTACAACATAACGTGGAGTTTTGTTTAAGTGGGTCCTTACTCGTCAATCGTCGCTCTGCGGGTCTCAAATCTCCCTATTATCCAAGATGTAACCTTTTATCTGTCCGTCTTCCTTGATTCTAGTCACAGTATTTCCTGAAGCTGATATTTGTGGCAGCGCTTGGGAGATATCGTGTATGGATTGAGGAGACACACGGCATATAACACGGATGTTGGCCTTCGACCAGTGCAGCAACGCCAAGTTTTGCGGTAAACACGATGGAAGCTTCATTGCGTACGAAATAGTGGATGTCAATTCTAAGCGTCTTGTGTGTCTATGTGGGTTTCACGGAGAGCCAGAGTTAATCTGCAATTGATCGTGTTGTTGGGGAACGGCCATCTTCGTTGAGAGAATGCACAACCACCTGATTATTCTCATCATCTTTCATGCCCTGTCAGTGGTAGGTGCCTTCTTTCGGATGTCCACCCAGCCCATACCCCACGCAGCGGAGAAAGAAACGACGGCGAGTGCCGACAACAGATAGAAGACGGCGTTGACGCTTTCGGAAAACGCGAGCAACAGCCCGTAGAGTTCCGGACTCCCAGGAGGCAGTAGGGCTCGCACCGCTTCAGCGCTTCCGCCAACTTTGAGCACCGCCTCAGAGCTCACTGATGGTGCCCGGACCGCGACTTGCTTCACAAGGGTCTGCGTAAAGATGGCGTTGCCTACAATGGTGAAGATGGCCGCCGATAAGTTCTCGACAAATACCATAAAGGCAATTACGCTCGGGCTCTCGGCTGGGGTGACGGCGTTTTGCACCGAAGTTATAGCCTGTAATAAGTTGATTCCCATCATATTAGTACAAGTCAATGCAGCTAGCATGGATGGCACTCCAGCTAAGACGGTTAGTAAAGCAAGGGGAAAGACTAACCACTTGTAGTCCCATTCCACGTAATCCGAATAGTATTTGGTATCCAATCCACGCTGCTGTAGAGGTGTCCGGATTCCAGGTCGATATCAAACCACAGGCAACGGCTGTTGCTGCTCCAGATAGAACACCGAACGGTAAATAATAACCAAACAGTCTCACTGCGATGGAAATTGAGTCAGCCCCGGAACTCGAAATTTCATAGATGATGCAGCTCAAGTCGTTGCGATCGGATACTAAGAATCTTGAGGTTACGGGTAAGGAACGAAGTGGATTCAACTCACCGAGAGCGCCAGAGACGATCAGACAAAGCAACTGGGTCAGGATGGAGGGCAGCGTGTAAACACCGCTGAGCGAGGGACCAACGCCCTTGACGGCTTGAAAGTAGATGGGGACGTAGTTGACTCCGACATAGTTGTTGACGAACAGAGACGCATTCTGCACTGTACTCGCCCATACGATCCGTCTCTTCACCAGGTGAAAGGGTATGAGAGATCTCTCGCCCACATGCCATTCCCAGGAGCCGAACAGTATCAAGGCGACGCCAGACCCAGCGAACAAGCCGATCACGGTGGGTGAACTCCATCTGTGCTCAGTTGAGCCCCACTCCAGCGCGAGGAGGAACATAAGAGTAGTGGGTACAAACAGCGCCAAGCCTGTAAGATCGAGGTTCGGCACGATGCTGCGGAGCAAGGCAAATGAGAAGGGCGGCTTGAGTGTTTCATCTGGGATGTGCGTGAAGAATAGGAACAGGCTGGACACTGCGCCAATGGGAAGGTTGATGTAGAAGCCTGCAACTTGTGAGCCGAGAAATGGAGATGTTCGAGTGGAAGAAGCTGCTTACACCATCGCCAGCTCACATATTGCGTCAAGGCGCCTCCAATCAACGGTCCAAGGACTATACCCGTCTGACAGACTTGAACCCATCGTTAGCCCTGCAAATTTCTTCAGGTTGGATGTTTGCTTACCTCCGAAGACGATACCGTTGTACACTACGCGTCACATCATGGGTCAGCTTCCAGGTCAGAGAATGATGCTTTTGAGGAAGATGTTCAAAACTCAACTATGTTCATACTGACTTACAAGGTCGTTTGTGCAGCGGCACCGCTCCCGCGATGAGAGTCAGGGCGCCATTCTCCAAGCCAGAGCTTCCCATCCCGGCGACGGCACGACCCAATATGAAGAACGTCGACGAGGTCGACACAGCACAAAGCAAGGAGCCGATCTCGAAGATCATGACGAAGAACAGGAATGTTTGCTTTGCGTTGAGGTAAGTGTAGAACTTTCCGGACAGAGGTTGCAATGTTGCGCTAAATTCAAGTTATGTTAGTCTCAGTTTAGCGTTTAGTAGAGAAGGCTTGTCGATGTTGTTGTTGCACCATGGGCCAAGATGAAATGTACGTACCTCGAAAGCACATAGGCACTCCCATACCAACCGATACTAGTTGTTGTTTTTGTCAGCCGAAAAGTCTATGGTTGTAGCGGTTGCGATGATACGTACTCTTGCAACCTCTGAAAATCACTTGTAATGTACGGGATGGCCTGAAATACGAAGTGGGGGTAGAGTCGTCAGCCATCTGGGCAGTACGACATGATTGTTACAGTCCAAGATGCTGTGCACGAAGTGATCCTGTGGATTATCCGTACTCACCGTTGAGAGGATGCTGAAATCTAGAAGCACAAGGAAAAAGACTGAGATGATGCTGAAGAGGGCGATGTAGAGCTTGAATCCGCTGATGTGCTCGTTGTCTTCCGTGCCAAAGTCACCTGGCGAGGTGGGAGCTGCAGCGGTTTCAGGGATACTCGGGGCGTTGCTCGAAGCAGTCATTCGAGAAGGTTCCTCTTGGGAACAGCCATGCGTATGCACAGCTTTCTCGGGGTCTGAATCTTCTTTGCTCGGCGCGACCACAGTCGTGCCCGCCGCCGCTTCTGCTTGTGAGGCATGGGCTGGCTGAGTTTTCTCGTGAATTGAAGTGGAAGGAGACGCAGATGTCGCGTCACCTGGGTGCCGCAGTGAGTTCGAATCGGTCGTCATTTTTGCTGTGTGGGGTTCTCGTTTTCTTCGTTTGCGGATATCACGAATCGGCGTGGGACGCGAAGCAAACGAAGCAAACGAAGTAACAGGAAGGACCACGGGTGTGATCTGGTCAGATAGAATGATAGGTCAAAGTACGCAAGAATTGTTTGGCACAATGGACGCGATGCACACGAGTAAGATGGAGTTGATTGTTGAAGGAGAAGGGTGGCCAACAGGGCACACAAACCCTGGGATGACTAATCGCAAAGTCGTATGACTCAAGCGAAGATCCGAGCTCAACCCCCCTTTGCAAGGGGTGGAATCGCGGCGGCGCGGCTAGTTCCACTTATCTTCTCAGCAGCTAATCGCTTCCCAGTTCGTCGTATCCGTCATCATAGGCAGTCAGCACCTACCTGTTCGGTTCAAGATTCGGGGACAATTCTATGTATTCACAAGTGTCACGATCATTCACACGCCTATGAATACAAGTGGCGATCAATTGCAGTCCCTGCGCACACCCCCAGTACGAGTTTCTCCCTATCATCACGGCTGCCGCAGTCACATGCAACCACGGACTCGGCTGTCTAGTCAACCTGTGGAGCATCCTTAGGAAGTGCGGGTTGATATTCAGCCTGTAACGCTAAGCTCTCGTGTGGAGTCGCACTTTCCCTAGGGCGTCACAGGCGTCAAATTGGCTGTGGGGAGTGTTCGCTTTTGTAGTCGGCGTGGCGGGACGTTCGGCTGGTGGGGCTGGTGGGGCGCTCAGCTGCAGGCAGGTACTTCTCATGTGCTAGTATTTACTTGCAACATTGGGTTTTTGACAGACAGTAATTCAGAAGATAGTAATTGGAGCTCATCGTCATCCCAGTCCACGTCACGCTACAATGAGCATATTAAAGCAACCTGTACTGTACGGAGCAACCATGCTATTCCCGAGACGAACCTTGATAATTTGTAACGACTTCAATGTGTATTGTACACCCACAAGAGACCCCATCTAAAGCCAACTGCGCCATGTCATCGGAAGGAAACAGTCTCAGCCGCGAGGCGAGCAGAAGATATTGGAAGGAACAACTTGATGGCGCTAAGCAGGCCACTTTCCCGCCTCGGAGGCCCGCCCCAGTCGTACGATCGCTATCGACGAACATTAGCCTCCAATCCTCAAAGTTGTCCAGCTCAATGGACAAGGAGATCGTTGTGCGGGCGGCGTGGGCAATTGTACTTGGGCGGTATTGTGACTCGGACGACATCTGCTTCAGCGTATCCATCCCGGGCCCGGAGAGCCTGATGGTCGTCCCGATCCGGCTGCACCTTGATCCCATGCAGACCGTCGCCCAATTTTTGCGCAATGTGGGAACACACGCCTTGGGCATTATCTCACATCAACAGCATTTTGAGCTACAGAGCATAACGAGTTTCTTGGGCGAGGACGCGCAGGCGGCATGCGACTCTTCTAGCCTGCTGGTCGTTAGCACGGTGGATCACCATCCCATCAAGGAGTCTGTTGCCATGAAGAGTTACTCGCTGAAACTGCACGTGCTTTTTCAGGACGAGAATGTTGTTCAACTCACGGCGACCTACGACTCGGGCTTGCTGGCCGATACCCAAGTCACTGCATTAACCCATCACTTCGATCGTGTGCTGCAGCAGCTGCTCTCGCTGCACGAGACGGGCACGCTGCTCCATCATGTGTCTTTGGCGGGCGAATGGGATCTTCAACAAGCAGTGACCGCCAACGCCAACATTCCGGAAGCCATTGACGACTGTGTGCACCACATGATTGCTAGACAAGCACGCCAGCGCGCAGACGCGCCAGCCATATGTGCGTGGGATGGAGACCTCACTTATGGCCAGCTCAACATTTCAGCCGACCGCTTAGCCCATCATATTGCTGCAGACGTATCGGCAGAGGTCTTAGTGCATGTCTGTTTTGAAAAGTCTGTCTGGTTCTTTGTTTCGATTCTCGCTATCAACAAGGCCGGCGGCACTTGGATCCCACTCGATCCCTCACATCCCAGTAAAAGACACCAAGAACTGGTACAGCAGACGAAAGCAAGGCTCGCGTTGGCTTCGACAGCTAATGTGCAGTTGTGCAGACGCCTGGGACTGGCTGTTGTCGAGGTCTCGGCCGCTTTGGATAGCCTCCTGGCTGACGAGCAAGACAGCACTATCTCATCGTCTGAGCAGCTGCCAAAGGCGTGTGAGGTGACTTCCAGGAACGCGGCCTATGTATTGTTCACCTCTGGTAGCACTGGTACTCCTAAAGGGCTAGTGATAGAGCATGGCTCCGTCTGTACCAGCCAGGTCTCTCTCGCGATGAGCTTGAACTTGACGGTAGAGACTCGCTTTTTGCAGTTTGCGTCGTACGTCTTCGACTCATGCATTGGAGAAATCTTTTCCACTTTATTTGTCGGCGGATGTGTGTGCGTACCCTCGGACGATATGCGCTGGACCGGCATCCCTGATTTCATTCGCAATACGCGAGCAAACACAGCATTATTGACACCGTCGTTCATTCGAACTATGAAACCGGCAGATGTTCCCAGTCTAAGGCTGGTGATAACAGCATCAGAATCGCCTGGCCAAGATATCCTTAACACCTGGCTTGGCCACGTGCGTCTATTCAACGCCTGGGGCCCAGCAGAAATATGCTGCATTGCCACCTTGCACGAATGGAAGTCGGCCAGTGAATCGCCAATGACAGTGGGTAGACCGGTGGGTGGGTCCTGCACTTGGGTCGTCGACCCAAAGGACCACGAACGTCTGACACCCATTGGTTGCGTAGGCGAGCTTGTTGTTCAAGGTCCAACAATCCTGCGCGAGTATCTATCGAACAAGAAAAAAACAGAAGAGTCTATCATAACGCCAGTGCCAGCATGGATGCCGCGTCGAAAATCTCCAGAGACAAAGTGGGACCGCTTCTTTAAAACAGGTGATTTAGCGTTTTACAATCCAGACGGAACCTTAGAATTCATCGGCCGCAAGGATACACAGGTAAAGATTCGTGGCCAACGCGTTGAGCTGGAAGAAGTCGAGTTCAATGTGAGGACGGTTTTGGAATCTGAAGGTGTCAAACAGCTGGTAGTGGATACCTTACGGACGAAGTCTGGGACTCGCCTTGTTGCCTACCTCTGCTTCAGCTGGGACACTAAACGAGCGGTCA
This sequence comes from Ascochyta lentis, assembly GCA_004011705.1. Taxonomy (NCBI): domain Eukaryota; kingdom Fungi; phylum Ascomycota; class Dothideomycetes; order Pleosporales; family Didymellaceae; genus Ascochyta; species Ascochyta lentis. The sequence continues at coordinate 2,147,458 of RZGK01000003.1, forward strand.
GTGACGAACAAGACGACATGGATGATCTGTTTCTACCAATGACAGAAGAGGTGGAGAGACTAGCGATGGGCTTGACTGAACACCTAAGGGAGAAACTACCTAGCTACATGGTACCTACCATGTTCGTACCGTGTAGGTATATTCCGTACTCGACCAAGCTGGACAGAAAGACTCTCAGGGAAAAGACCGCAGCACTTGAAAAACCCAGCATAGCGAGATACTCACTAGTGAAATCCGAGAAAAAAGCACCAGAGACCCTCGCGGAGTTTCAAATGCAACAGCTGTGGGCTTCAGTCCTTAACATAGCCGCGGAGTCCATCGGGAGAGATGACAACTTCCTACAGATTGGTGGAGATTCTATCAGTGCAATGCGCCTGATATCACTGGCCTACAGCAGCCGCGGTATCACTTTGAGCATGGCATCTATCTTTGAAGATGCTCGGTTATGGTGCTTGGCCGCCACAGCGCGCTCTGCTACTGCCGTTGGTGCACCACCGCCGCCTTTCAGCCTGCTGCCAGAAGGCCGCGCCGACGAAATCCTAGACCAGGCGACCAAGCAATGCGATCTGTTCGAAAACCAGGCTATCCAAGACGCCTACCCATGTACGCCGCTTCAGGAGGGCCTCATGGCGCTTGCCGTTACGCAGCCGGGTTCGTACTTGACGACGTGGGTGTACAAACTGTCCAGGAACGTGGACATTACCAAATTCAAAGATGCCTGGGAACAAACAATAGCTCTCTGTGACGCCCTGCGGACGCGTATAGTTCAAGTTGACGGCGGATCTTTCCAAATCGTCGTTCAGGATGATGTGTCGTGGGAGGCATGGCAGTTACTAGGATGCGGAGAGGTTGAATCCGTCGTGGACCATGCTGTCGAGCAAACTCACAAGACAAAAATCTTGTCGGGATCGCGACTTTGGCGATACACACTCACAGAAGGACATGACAGGCAAATGTACTTTGCCTTGATCGGACACCATGCCATGTTTGACGGCTGGAGTATAGGCCTTATCATGCAGCAGCTACTGTGCTTGTATCAAGGTACTACAGCCCCCGCATTGGAGCCATTCTCACGTTTTATGCAATACGTCCGAAATGTCGACCCTGAGGCGAGCGAGAGATACTGGAGGGCGCAGCTTCATGAGGCCAAGCAAGCGGCCTTCCCTCCTCGCAAATCTGGGGTTCCCAACACTGCCAAGACTTCCATGCTCCAAACGCTGACGAAACCTATCGCCCTGCCTCAATTCGCTTCTTCCTTCACTAAGGCCACCGTTTTGAGGGCAGCCTGGGCGATTGTACTTGCGCGGTATTGTGAAACTGACGACCTCTGCTTCGGAGCTTCGGTCTCAGGCCGCCATGCACCTGTCCATGGCCTGGAAAATATGGCCAACCCGCTTGTAACTACCGTTCCCGTGAGATTGTGCCTTGATCCCAAGCAGAAAGTGACCGACTTCCTAAGCCATGTGCAGACGCATGCGTCCGGCATGACTCCACATGAACAGTTTGGGCTGCAAAATATGGCCAAGCTCAGCGAGAACGCAAAAGAGGCGTGCGACTTCGCCAACGTGCTAGTTGTGCATCCTACCGAGATCCTCGATGGATTCCACACTGCAGATCCCATCATGAGCCCGGTAGCGAAGACGGGTATGGCTTATGTATACGAGTACTTTGGCTACCCGCTGGTTGTGCATGCATTTCTGCGCAACGAAGAAGTGGACTTCAGCGCAACTTATGACACGGCGTGGATGGTAGAGTCAGAGGTGATAGCGTTGTATCAGCACGTCGATCAAGTCGTCCAACAGCTGCTCGCGCCCAGGGAGATTCTTCTATGTGAAGTCTCCCTGGCTGGCCCGTGGGATCTGCAACAGGCCACGACGTGGAACCAGGAGGGTCCTGAAGCTATTGATGACTGCCTCCATTACATGATCACGAGTCAAGCGCAGAGACGACCAAACGCGCCCGCTATCTGTGCGTGGGACGGTGAACTCATGTACAACGAATTAGAAGCTGCTACAGATCGTCTAGGGCGCTATCTCGTCAGAGAGCACGGTGTGTCAATGGAAGACTTGATACACGTATGCTTCGAGAAGTCGCTCTGGTTCTATGTTGCGATTCTCGCTATCAACAAAGCTGGCGCTGCATGGGTTCCACTAGACCCATCCCATCCTACAGAAAGGCAACAGGAGGTCGTTCGGCAAACCAGGTCTAGGCTTACTCTGACATCTGCAACTAACGCTCAGAAATGTGCAGGACTGGTCATTGTTGAGGTGACAGCAGCTCTAGACGTGACCTTGGCTGAGGGTGAAACAAAAGCTTCATCGCAAGTGCAGTTGCCGCTGGTGAAAGGAGAGAATGCAGCTTACGTGCTATTCACCTCTGGCAGTACGGGTACGCCGAAAGGACTGGTCATGGAGCATGGGTCGGTATGCACTAGCATGGTCGCTATTGCAGCGAGGCTAGGTCTGACGTCGGACGTACGCATGCTGCAGTTTGCCTCCTACGCCTTCGACGTATTTGTGTTTGAGTCAATATGTCTCCTTATCGCGGGGGCCTGCATCTGCGTGCCTTCTGAAACGGCCCGTTTGACGAACCTGGAGGACTTTATGAACAGATCGGCAGTTACCTGGGCTGACCTGACACCGACATTTACCAGAACAGTAGACTTGAGCAAAGTCAAAACCCTACAAGGCCTGGTGATTGGAGGCGAGACGGCAGGTGAGGATATCATCAGGAAGTGGGTTGGCAGCAAGATACGGTTGGTCAATGCCTGGGGTCCCGCAGAGACGTGCGTCATCAGTGCCTGTCATGAGTACAGATCCGCGGACGATTCACCGCAAACAATAGGGCGGTCGTTGGGCGGATGCTGCTGGATTGTCGAGCCAGACAATCATGAACTCCTCACACCGATTGGATGCGTAGGAGAAATAGTGGTCCAGGGCCCGACTGTTTTGCGCGAATACCTGGAGGATGAGAAGAAAACAAAAGCGGCTATCAAAGCAGTACCCGCATGGATGCCACGACGCGCGGAAGCGAAATACGGCCGACTATACAAGACAGGCGACTTAGCGTTTTATAACTCAGATGGGACGCTGGAATTCGTTGGCCGAAAAGATCTGCAGGTCAAGATCCGCGGTCAACGAGTGGAATTAGGCGAAGTGGAGTACAACATCCAAACGCTACTGCATGGTGTTGAGCAGGTAGCTGTAGATGTTTTGCCAACAGAGGCTGGGGGTGTGAGCCTTGTTGCTTACCTCTGCTTCAACCGAGAGACCAGCCTATTGGGCAGGAATGGCGAGCACCCTGCCACGAACGGCAGTAATGTGGACAGAACCAACGAGGCCAATGGATCCAATGGAGTCAACGACATGGACCACATGTTCCTACCGCTAACACCCCAGGTGGAAACGAAAGTGCGGAATCTGATCAAGGAATTGAGGAAGAAGCTGCCGAGCTACATGGTACCCGCATCATTCATCCCTTGCCGGTTCATGCCATTCATCACGACAACAAAGCTAGACCGGAAAAAGCTCCGGCAAAAGACGGCAGAATTAGACCGAGAGAGCATGGCTCGGTACTCGCTTGTGGAGAGCGAGAAGAAACAACCCCCCGAGACGGTGGAGGAAATTCAGATGCAGCAATTGTGGGCATCGGTTCTGAAGGTGCCAGTAGAGACTATCGGAAAGAATGATAGCTTTCTGCAAGTTGGAGGGGACTCCATTACTGCAATTCGTCTGGTCTTGCTGGCGCGCCGTCAGGGTGTCAATTTGACGGTTCCGGTTATTTTCCAAGATGGTCGTTTATCTCATTTGGCTGCGATTAGTGGGGCTGTGCAATGATTCAACATTGTGAGCATAGCCTAAAATAACATTCAGGGTTACGATCAGAGTAGATCACGCAAAGTGAGTGTTGTAGGGCGGGATGTTTTGTTGATGACTGTGCTCATGATGATGTCACTCACATTACTGTCATTGACGTTCTGTCTAATATGCATTACTGTCTCTCGCATTACCATCTCTCACGTCACTGTGTGCAATGCAACTGTGCTTCATCGCTATCTGTTGTACTGTTTTTAATGGACAGGGTAATTGAAGTGTATCGAATTTGATTGTACTACTGTAACAGGCAGCGTAGTATTCAATGAGAGTGAATAATAGTCAGATGTAACTAGAAGCGATATGCATGTACCAAGCTGATTCCCGCTCCAACCGTACGTGATGCATGTCTTTCATCCACCGAAGACTCTATAACATCTCACCACGAACATTTCTACAATTTGACAGCATCCACAGAGTAACATGAGAAGCTCAGCTCAAGTCAAACAGCGGGACTTCCACACCAAGCCTCGCATGAGGCTCAAGAGAGTCCAAGGATGCCGCCGGGTGTGTCTCAAGGTAAGGTTTTCGCGTGAAAAAAATCAGAACGTCACGGGTCGCCAGTGCTGCCTTATCTTCAGCATAGACTGCCGTCAAGCTATGCTTACGCTCGTGATCAACCACCATCATGGTGTCCAGAAACGAGCTGTGCCTGTTACATCCAACAATCTTGAGTGGAGACGCATCTCGCAGTGGAGTGCCTGTGGCTTCGTCCATACTGTGCAGAAAGGTGGCTGCGCTGTTCGAGGCCATGTTTTTGGCACCTAAAAGTGTAACCAGTGTATGGTCCGCCCCATCAGAGTGCACGCCCTCGAGAGCCGGCTCACCGAGAATATCCGGTGTAGTATGCGTCCGAACGCTGAATGCGATGCACACCCATTTGTTCAGGTTGTAGTTGAGATTCCCACGCTTGATGACATCAATGCCATTAATCATAATGGCTTTGAAGACAAGTACTGCCAGAAACGTGCTGTTCAGACTGATGTCGGGTTTGATCTCGTCGAAATTTCGAACTTTACCGGAGTCGAACCGATCGAAGTCTTCATCCTTGGACAGCATGAATGGTTGGTTCTCAATTCGACGCATGGATTTTGTGTCCCAATCAAAACAGAATCGAGAATTCGCCGTTTTACGAAAAGGGAGCGTGGGGTCGGTTTCCAGGTTATCGCTTGTCAAGGGAAGTGTCATGATATCTTCATGACTTGCACCGAGGCCGAGCAATATGGGTAAAAAGTCTTGGCCTCTTACGAAAACCGACCGATTCTGGATATACTGCTCCCTAATCTTCAAAATCTCAGCAATAGCTTGGTAGAAAGCTGGATTGTTTGCACGGCGTTGGAGCTGTTGCTGTACGGATTGAATGCGCGTGGAGATTTCAGATTGCTCTGAGCAGCGTGATCGAGGCAACTTTGGGGTATATGATATGTCTACTGGGTTGCCGGCACCCTCCGAAGTGGTCTTGGATAGAGCTTGGAGATCGTTCCGGCTGGGGATTGCAGCTACGGCGGCCGAGGTGCCGAGTTGTCGTTTGGTCGAGTGCAGCAGCGGGATTAGACCCCTATGCCTGGCAATGAAAAGTGAACACATCATTTGCAAAGATCTTGGACAAATTTTCGATTGTCATCGCCTAACGACGCTCACAGAAAAAACTATATGTGGCTGCGTTCGGTGCATATTAATATCTGTCGTTCTCTGATATTAGGTAAGACCACACGGAGCCTTACTGCAGCTGAGTATCCGTCATATGCAGTATTACTAGGCATTAGTCCGTTTTACAACACACCGGATTTTGCCTGGAACAACCCCGTTTGACATTGGCTGACCCCCAATGTGTTCTCTTCTCGTGCCGTTGTGGTATAAAATATCTCCAGCGACAGGTAAATTCACCGTGTGAAGAAATTTTTGGCCAAAGTGAGATTTCAGATTTCAGAAGTGCAAGTCTATGGATATCTAACGCGATTCTGCAGACCACATGGCATTAGTTGATCAAGAAGTCTTTTCTTCCTCCCATTGTTTTTGCAGGGTTTTTTTTTCTTTCCTTTTTTTTTTTTTTTTTCTGTTTTTCCTACCAGAAGCCTTTCAAAAATCATCAAACTAAGAATCTCGTAGCAATCATTCCAGGCTAAGCTGGTCGGGTTCAAACAAGCTTCACTATGACTTGATGCGGCAGATTACTAGGTCTTTCTGCAGGCCGTATCCGAGAAAAAGTCTAGTATGCAAAAACAGGCAGGGTATGTATCGGTCTCGGCTAAAGCTAGCGGTGTTTGGCTTTTGGTATGACGGAGGTAGTGTTTGGTATTCCGATTTAAGTTTTCAGGACGACGCGACGCAGAGAAAACAAGGAGAATAAGATTTTGCATCATTTTTTTGGAGTCGGTATGAGAGTCCTGACAAATTGGTGTAGTTCGGATTGGATTAAGCCTTTATACAGTATGCCTTGTTCAAGAAAAACAGGCCTTCACATGTCTGCAAGATCTGATCCAACATCCCCATTACAACCTGTTACTCAGTTTTCCCTTTTTCCTCTAACGACTGGAACGCGTCTGCCATTCCCCTCATATTCTTGAAGCGCCATGAGAACGACACTCTTTCTTTCAGATCTTCGAGCTCGCCACCTATGGCGCTTGGCACGGTTTCACCTCGCTCGATCCACGCGGTAGCAAGTCCAGCAGCAGTTGCCGGGACGTGGTCGTGATAGAGAGCTTGCGCTACATGAATGATTCGCCCACTTTTTATTCCCAAATCCGCTTCGCAATGTCTGATGAGGTATTCAAAGTTCCGAGCGTCAGGCTTGTACGAACCGATGTTCTCAGCCGTGTAGACGGCATCAAACTCAATATCCTTGAATTGCTGCGCAATGGTACGTCGAAAGTTGTCGTTGTCAACGTTGGAAAGTATCACGAGCTTGAAATGCTTTTGGAGCCGTTTTAAGGCGCCCACGGTGTCTGGGTAAATTGGCCAGTCGCCGACCCCTCGACCAAACGTGTCTTTGTCAGCTTCGGATGCAGTGACGCTGAGCTCTTCGGCCAGCCGTTCGTATGTCTGGGCCAAAACGTCTTTGTAAAGTATATTGGGTTTTGCAGCCTCGACGATTCCCTCGTTCTTGATAAAGGCTCTAAGAACACTCTGTCGATCGTTGCGGAGGGGGTGGTCATCTGGCAATTGCGTGTAAAGAGGGGCCAGCGCTCGATAAATTCCGCCTTCCCAGTCCACGAGCGTGCCATAGCAGTCAAAACTGAGACATTGGAAGTCTGTTAGAAGCCGATTGGTCTTGGACATAATTGCAAGATGGACCGAGTAAGCGCGCGGCACCGACTAAAGATGAGCAAGAAAAAATTAGCCTCAATCTTTGTGTGTAGAGTAGGGCATGACTGGGTGCTTCTACAAGCTTTTAAGTACGGATGAGAGGACACTCAGGGCCCTGAAGCGACTCACGTGCGAATGGTGGCACATTGTTTGTGCTTACTAAGATCTCGTAATGCTGCTTTCTACCACGTCCGACTAACCATCACATGAGGGACCTAATCCAGCCCTGCCTGATAGACAAATAATACAATTGTTCAACAACAGCAACAGCAGCAGCTACAGAATATTGAGTAGAGATTCCCGACAGCCGTCTTCTATTGGACGGTGATGTATCTCTAGTATACAGAGACAGATGAGAGAGCGGTTTTGAGTGTTTGTAGGGCTACAGATAGCACTGTGCGCAGACGTGATCGGTCAGGAGTAGTAGGAAGCAGTGACTGCTAATCAGTCTTTGAGGGATACCCATTGCTCATATCTTAGCTCTCATCTCTAGTTGTTTCAGTACGTCACACGCAGATTCCCACGGCCTCGTTTTCTGAAGAATACACATGCACCTGCCTGTGCCTAATGAGTCCGACTGTAAGCGTAGCGTGATAAGGATGGAAACTATAGGAACAGTACATTGATTGCTGTCTTCGTTCACGAGTCAATTCGGCGAAAACTCTTAACGTCATGGCATCGTCGGACGCGGAAGATGGAGAAGACTTGCTGCATTTTTGTCACTGTCTCCCGCTCTGTATGCCGATTGACTGCCGTATCGAGTACGAACCTGTTGCTAAACACAACTAGATGTACCGACGACGGTAGGCGATTTCTTGGATCAGTCTCCGAAGTAGGGATGGCTGATAGCAGCCTTAGCTGAAATGCGGCCCGCAGGATCGAGTATGAGCATAGACTCGAGCAGATCGTTACCTGCGTCGCCGAGATTGCGGCAGAGTACAGCAGAACGATCTCTTTTCCACTTGGGAAAACTGGACTTGAAATCAGGATACGTCGTAACTCCAGGCCAGACGTATTCTGATGGAGTTCCGAGGGTACTAGACAAGGGCGCGTGCCAGATTAGAAAAGATACGTTTTTCGCCTACACACCGCTAAAAGCAAACAGCTTACCAGAAAATCCTGAAGATCTCATCAATTTCTGAGTCACCAGGAAAGAGGGGCTTGCGAGTACATAGCTCGGCAAAGATACAGCCTACTGACCACACGTCGACACCAGTCGAGTACTGCCTCCCACCGAGCAAAACCTCGGGAGCACGGTACCATAGCGTGACGACCTCATGAGTGTACGTGCGCAGTGGGACCCCAAAAGCGCGGGCAAGTCCAAAGTCTGCGAGCTTGAGGTTGCCATCCTTGTCAATGAGTAGGTTCTGAGGCTTGAGATCGCGATGCAACACACGGTGAGAGTGGCAGTAGCGGACTCCTTGGCATAGCTGCATCATGAATTTTTTGATGACGACGTCACCAAGGCCCAGGTGCACTGAGCAGCCCTCGGGCAGGGTTTTTCCGCGACCACCATCGCTAATCGGCAGTGCATCCATGTACTTTTTAAGGTCAAGGTCAAGGTATTCGCACACGAGATAGAGTTTGTGGCCATCAGCGTGCACAATGTTTAGAAGGCGCATGATGTTAGGGTGCTTCATCTCCCTGAGGAGCGATATCTCGCGGATGGCGGTGCTGGGCACGCCCTCGTCTTCGGCTTCGAGACGTATCTTTTTCAGTGCGACTAAGCGGCCATTATTGTCGAGGTCACGGGCTTTGTATACGACCCCATAAGTACCTGTGACAAGCGCGGCTGTTAGGTTGCTCTTCCTTCCGACAGGTCAAGAAATCTCACCCTCTCCGAGCTTCTCCAGCTTCTGATAGTGATCCATAACTTATACTGGGGTGCTTTCTTTCACGATCTGGCGACAGACAGGCTCGTTCGTCAGAATATTGGCCGAAGCAACAAGACAGTCTGACTGTCACATAACTGGTGGCGTTTATACTTACCAAAGCTTCGATCTTACCGAATGTATAGTGGAAAGTGAGTGATAGATAAAAGCAGGGGAGAAGGCATTGAAGAACACGCAAGCACAAAACCCTTCGCCACTCTGACTGCAGGCCAGAGCGAAACGCTACCCTGTTGCATATTTTGGGCCAAAGGAATGGGCTGACTAATTCCGTTGTGCGTGTGCATAAAATAGGATAAGGCGGGGTATCGGATAGTTTTAAAAACACCCGGCCCAGACTTGGATCTAAACCGGGGAATTCCCAGATCTAGCCAAATGCGTATAGCGTTGGCGGTGGATAGAAACTACGCGAATCTGTATTGATTTGCAACATAGAAGTGTCCTGCTTACGATAGGTGCATATTTTCTTACAGTAGCGCCGGTATATTTAAAGATGGAGGCTATAATGGTGCGCTGAGTAGGACCCATAGCTCCATGTCCCGTGCTTTTCGGCCTTCGAGATGCGGCGCAGCTACGGAGCCGTGACCAACTCGGACGGCAGTCCACCACCGTACTCACTACCGTGTATTGACGGACTGAATGACCACGATGACTGGACCGCCGTTAAAGATCGGGTAATGAAGAAGCGCATCCAAAATCGCGTTGCGCAAAGAACTTACCGTAATATTCTTGATCCAACGTATCTAGACAGAGATTAACAAATAACAGGACAACGCGTCAAAGTTAGAATGGCAGACCTTCAGGCAAAGCTCGACAGTTGTGAAAAGAAGCTCCGGTCAAGGGAGGAAGACTACCAAGATGGTGTCGAGGAAAGCCCAGCATCATCTGTACAGAGACGAGATTCATTACGATCTTCTTCTTCTGTTGAGTCACCTGCAGGAACACGAGCATTCCCTGCAGATGGTGAATCGTCTACCACAATTGATAAAGCGGTTCAAAGAGGTGTTGAACAACAGCTTCTTCGGTTTTCAAACCCCGCCCTGCCGGATAAGCAAGATAGCACTATAACAGAGGAAACCAGGCAAAGATTCTTACCGCCAGCCTTAGAAAGCGTCCAGGGGCAAGAGAAATTGCAATCAGGAAAGAGTGGAACAGATGGTACGTGACTGAACAACCGCAGGCCTGATTTAAATTGATAGCCCAACAGCCCAACGCACTTCATTACACTTCACCAACGGCCAACTAGATGCTTTTGCAGTTGCAAACGAAGACAACCTTAAAACTTATATGAGCGCTGATGATGGTTCATGGGAATCTAACAACCTTACTACTCTATTGCAACAGGAATCCTGGACGGATAGTGCGCAGAGTGGCCAACAAGATGGTCCGCCAAGCATCTCGGCACCACACAACGTAAACACTTCGACACCTATCTCCTGTGACGATTCCTTGCGTCTCATCGATAATTCAGTGAGTATGAATGTTGACGAGCGCGTGGGATCTGTTATAAGGTATTCAGGGACCATGGGTTTCGAGACTTTCGACGACCTTGTTCGTACGTACTATGGTCAGCAATTTGGAGAGACATCATTCCTTTGTAACGAGCAACGCCTCAGTCGTAATCGAAGACTGCCTGGAGTCATTGCAAGTTTGTTCTGCGCCACAACAGAATGGACGCCTTGGGAGCGCAGGGGGTTTCAAGAGGAAATCCTAAAGGCCACTGAAGCGATGTTGATATCGGAAAGCCTGGAAGCTCATTTCGATCTCCAAAACCGGGCTAAATGCGCTCTGGAGGTCCCTAGAAGTCCTCTATTTAGTTTAAGATCGATATTGTCACCTTTGAAGACCAGCATTACAAGCAATGTAAGTTGCCCTGGATGAAGACTCGCAGATAACAACAACGAACAATTTATGTTATGCAGAGAATCAGAATGAACTAATGCATAAGCAGTTGCCTAATCTTTGGGCGTTGATGGTGGCACTGGCGGCGTCCACTAACCAGGGTTGGAATAAAGATCATTCTGGTCCAGCGCTCGCGGCGATGATTCTCCTCCACTGTGCCGGCAGTATGGAAAAAGATTCGGTTCTTGAATTGATACGTCTTTGTTTGTGAGGGTTTGCGACGCATGTGGACTTCTTCCATCAGATAAACTGGGGCCATCAGTTACTTCCAGAGCGGGTCGTTTGTCGTTATGGGTTGTGCGACTCGAATGTCAGGATCAAGTAGCTATGAAGCTGAGAAGTCCATAAACACACCATTCCGTGCAAATTCCTATCTGCCTAGATGTAGTGTATAATGGTTTGAATACTACAGCAACATATCTGTAAGTGACTCACTACAATTACCCATGCCTGTGCGTGAAGCGGTTGAAGAAAACCCTTGACTCCAATACCCAGTCAATGCCAATTTCAATTATTCTAGTGTATCCCAATGTGCCTTGATCGATAATTCAGTAGCTGATCATTTGCTAGTCGCTTGATTGCAAATCTCTTCCTAGATCTTGCCATGATGTCAATGTCGCATTTATCGGCCACTTTCAGCCGCTCTTTTCAATCTCAGTTATGGTAGTCCTTTGATCTTGGATCATCGAGTTGATAGGATTTAAACGTGTAAAAGTGGCTTTGTAGTTATCTCAAGCTTTCCGCCGAGCGCCATCCGGGTGTTACCCGGACATATACAGTTGTGTCGCAGCCAAAATAGAGGCAAAATATGACCAGAGTCTACCTGCCAATTCTAGCTGGCATATAGGCCTATTGTTCTGTGACAAGTCAAGACTGAGCTCGTATCCTTACAGGCCGATTTTGGTGAGAAAAGCTGCTTGTTATAATACAATGATCTCTCAACTTTGTAATTGTTACTTGTGTGGTCAGCAATGAATCACACTACCATTTCAGAAACACTGAAAATCCGCATTTTCAGGTCAGTTCGCGAGTAGCATTTTATGAGATACAATGGAGCTCGTCGAAGTTCATGTTCGTTCCACTAGTAATAGCGATGACTATGTAGTTGTGAACCCGAATGCAGCGGTAAAGATCTGTTATTAATCGCTGTAGGCCAGTCATATGGGATGAACTGACTGGTTGGACTGAAGAATAAGGTCCCATGCAGATATTCACAGTGGCGACACATGTGGCGTCTCAGACTACCCCGTCCACCACCACTCCAACGCTTGAGATGAGCTCACCATTGGCAGTGCAGCAGGGAAAAAAAACTTAACACTGCTCAAGCTCCTTGTCAATAGGTCTTTGGCACAGCGTCACAACAACGATCGCCAAAAGGTAGGACGTTGAAGAGTCCATGATGATTTGTTAGCCCTGTATCCCAGCCCAGACGGAGTGTACATTGTGTTAACTAGCCAGATAGTTTGCCAAATGACCAGAGCAATGAAAATGACTTGTCTTATTCAAAGACTAAGATACGTACCTCAGGTAGAAGTAGACTGGACAGGAGAAGACGCTGGAATGCTATACAGAGAATCCAAAGGTAAACCAATAAGAATCTTTTTCATGTCGCCGCTTCTTACTCACCTGCATAATAAGCTCACTATAGTTGCGTGGGAATTAGCCCGCGTCATAATATACAAGAGATCACAGTCTAACCACGTCGTTAATTCTCTCGCTGATCTCAGCCGCTTTTATTTAAGTAAACCCACTGCGTAAATATGTACTGAGGCGACCAAAATGCCCAAGGGGAGATTATTACTTCCTAGCCCAAAACAGATCGTAAACATGTAGCCGAGATCAAGATTACTATAGTGCACGCACTGGTGGACAGAGATAGAAACGATCTTCCTGGCTGCTGAGCGGATAAGGAGATAAGCTCACAGAAGAAAGCTAAGGCTATGGTCAGGAAACTGGGGCCTGTTGCTTTCAGAGAGTTCCCAGGCCAGTGTCCAAAAATATGAGAAGCAAACAGCCAGCACGTGAAACCATAGCCCAACCCAGATGGATACCTAGAGCTGGAAATTTCTGAGGCTGTGGCTATCTGCTATGTGAAAGTGGTCTACGAATACAGAAACCTCTCTACTAACTTCGTCCACTCGAGAACCTGCCCAAGCCCCAGCTCATGTATGTTACCAATTTTGGTTACAAGATATCTTGGATTCTATTTTTCCATGAAGCTTTTCACATCTGCATCCTACGTTAGCCTGTGCTGTCAATATCGAAGTTGAATCTTACTGCTAAGCCATTCCACATACTCTCTCTGCTCCTTAAAGTCAACGTACTCGGGCACCCATCTCGCTAGAGTTGCATCGATTCCCCTTGCACGCAGATATTCTTCTATCAAACGCTGTAGGTCCTCGTCCAGATTTCCATATGGTGGACCATTGTAAGTAGCTCTGTGCCCGGGACTGTATGCAACGGCATTTTCACTGTCCCGTTTCTTTGTCGAATAATGACACATCCTCAAAACTCGTATATCACCATCGTCGGCAACAACATCAAAAGCAAGAACGCCAGGTACACCGTCCTTCTTGACAATGATGTTCATGGTAACTGGAAAGTTTCCGAAGACTTCGTCTCCCATGAGTTCTCTGCCATCTGTCGGAAAGATTCTGTTCTCGGGCTCATTTCCGGCCCCCTGGCTAGACGCATTTTTAGCCTGTGCGCCGTCCCACTGGCTGTCGTGAACGAAACCATCACTTTTGCACATGTATGGATCATGTGCAAAGCTGTCTGGATTAGTAACAAGGTTGCTAAGAGCAGCGATGGAGAATAGAACGTCAACTCTAGGGACAATTAGCAATCTTTCCAGTTGCTTCTCCATGTTTACCCACGTCTCATTCCCAAAATTGCGAGTCAATTTCACCTCTTCTTCTCCTTGCACATCTTTTAACTACACTGTTGTCAGCATATGAGCTGAGATGAGGACTAGATTTTAAGACGGACCTGGAAACCACTCGAATGCAAGGCGTCTTTCAGATTGACAGGCAAGTCACCGGACCCAGAGCTTTTTGTTTTCTCTATATGGAGCTCCTGAGATAAGCTCGCCACCAGCTCCTGAGCACCTTTTTTTTTTTGGCTGTCAAAAACATTTCAGGGTTATCAAACAAGCTGGAGAAAGAACTTACTCTTTTTTCCGGGATAGAACGCATGTGTGGTCTTGGAAGACTGCATACTCTATCACTAGTCTTTGTGTCTGTTGAAATCACGAGTATGTACGGAGACTCTCTAAAGTGCAGCTGCGATTGATTTCGGGGACAAACGAAATTTAGAGCTCTGGCTAGGAACAATCTTGCTCAAGCGCTAAAGCGAAAGCACAGGTGTTAAGTAGAAAGACTCGGAATATAATATTACGACATATTCTTGTGCATCATATCAATGTCCCGATTAGCCTACTTTGATGTTGCTGTCCAATTGTGGTGATTACGTTTGTCGGAGCAAACAAAACCTGAAATTCAATGATCGGGAGGATGATTCGTTGATAGTAAGCGGATCGAATCGGGGTAATTCGGGGGATTTGTCTAAAACAACATCAAGAAATAAAATTCGGGCATATCACTTGTTGCAGTGACCTTTATTGAAAGCTACAGTCGATCATTTTAGCTTTCAGTATTTGTACATCTACCTACCACCTTGAGCTCTGACAACAACTAGTAAAAATGCCACGGTTGGAAACCTCGCTCATTCGGGCTGGAAGAACCGAGCATCCATACCTTCCGCTTCTTTTACAGACATGTCGCAATCTTCCTACGGCTCGAGATGAGTTGCGACAACTTCGCGAGTACGCGGCCAGCCAGCATAGTGTAGCCCAAGAAAAAGTCTCAGGAGCAAAGCAACGAAACTGCTGTAAAGACCAACGGAGGCCTCATCGACGTCTCTTTGCAGATCTTAGCGCACCAGAACCTCCTTACCTCCTCGAGCTTTGTAGACAACGTGCTCTGGGCAGACCGCTTGCTTATATTCGAGGCTACCAACCTTTTGGAAACCTGGAAATTCTGTGCGAGAAACAGGTTCTCATACCAAGGCAAACGACTGCGAACTATACACTCAGGATTGCAGAGCTGATAATTTCCCGCTTGGCTGATGTCAAAGCTCAACTCTCAGATAAGGAGAAAATCCTCTCCGTTCTCGACCTTTGCACAGGCTCAGGATGTATTCCACTTCTGCTCCATGCCCTCTTGGCGCCGCATTTTCCACGTTTGAGGATCATAGGGACAGACCTTTCTGACCATGCCTTGAGGCTCGCAAAAAGAAATTTGAAGTGGAATTTGTACAAGGGTAATCTTGGACCCCGAGCCGGAAACGAAGTAGCGTTTATAAAGCACGACATACTGGACGAGTTCCCGGCCGCGCTTGGAGAGTTTGACCTCGTGATATCCAATCCTCCGTACGCTACTCCCCAAGAGTATCACTCCTCAGCAATATCCAAGTCCGTGAGATGCTATGAGCCGGTCGAAGCTCTAGTGCCTGCCGAGCATCCAGATCCAGACAGTGTCTCGGGACATTCCTATTTCACGGCGATAAACTCGATCGCTCAAAGAACGGGTGCCAAAGCAGTTATTTGCGAGATGGGACTAGAAGTGCAGTTTGCCTATGTGTGCAGCGAACTCCAGGCCTCGGGTCACTGGTGCAAAGTGGAAGTCTGGCGTGATCAGGTCTACTCAGGTCTTCTCGGAGGAGAGCCACGAAGAGAACGGGTCACAATGAACCAGGTATGTGGCTTAGAAGTACTGGTCGACGCATTAGGGGATGGACTTTATCGCGTGGTTGTTGGCATCAACGATTGTTGGGGTTGGCTTAACGAGAAGCCAAATGGTAGTCAGAAGCTAAAGTAGGACTTGGCTGCTTCTTACATATAGACTAGCTCACTGGCCTAATCGTTACTTTCCAACACGATGAAACGATGGAAGAGCTGAGAAACGGTGTGTAGGTGATTTATCGTTTGAATAAAGACCAGGGTGAGAACGTGGCTAGAGACTAGTGCTGTGGCTTCTAACAGGCTTACCCTGCCTAAGCCACGAGCTTGGTACCACGCTGCGACACATTCTGTAGTCATCGATGAACCCTTCAGCCATATCGACGCGCATTTCCACTGTCCCATGGAATAGTAGCTGACTTGGTAACTTTTCAATGGCAAAATCAGACTTGAAGCACGTATCTTTCACCAAATTCGCAAAGGTCCAGATTTTTGGGTTTTACTCAGAATGAAGGACTTAACAGGAAATCTGTTCACACACTACAAGTGGCGCCGCTCCAAGAAAGGTCGTCTTACGGGGTCCTATCTGTCCAGAGCCTACAGATTGTCGCACAGCAGTATATTCAAATCAAGACGTCTACTAAAGAGCTACTTAACAAATAATAGTGCTTTATGCACTAAGTAGTTGCTGTTTAGCAATACAGTTACCACTAGTGATAGACTAAAGGTTATTTGCTATGGATATTAGCTATGCAAAAACGCTTTTAAGTTGTATTTATAGAACTAAAATAAGTGTAAGAGCTAGAACAAGTGCCTAACTCTTCTGAAATAATCGATCCCCTGCCTAAGAGACAACAAAATTTAAATGTCTATAATTATAAGCTAAGACTAGATAGTTAACACAATTACTACTACTTTTAATTAGGTAGGAAACGAATATGTAAGCATGTTTAAAACTAGAGAATTCTATTTACGCAAAGGAACTTAACTATAGCAAGGAATAGAAAAGCGATAACCTCTTAAACAAAAACTAATAAGAAAAACCTAATGTATAGAAGACCCTACTCTATTATTAGTAGGAAATATATACTACAACTGCCTTACAGAAAAGTTTATGCAGGATTTTATTAAGAAGAAGAAGAGAGGAGAGGAGAAAAGAGGAGAAGGAGGTGTTTAGTAGATAGTCTCTTAAGCTTATTAGAACAGGAGAGAAAAAAGTGTTTTAAGAAAGATATAAAGCTATCTTTCTATATAATTAATTTAGTTTAGAAAGACATAACAAAGAGGGGTATATAGTAAAAAGCAGTAACTAAAACAAGCCTAATTCTTCTGCCTGTAGTACTAAAATTATAACATATATATTATAATAAAAGTTTATTAAGAACCTAGTAAACGCATTATATGTAACGCTAGAGCTAGAGTAACTTTGTAAGTTAAACGTTAAGTAACTCCTAATAATTCTAAGAATTAACAGCATATCTTAGTAGGCAGGTAAGACTTAATATCTACCTACTAGTTAGAGACTAGAATCTCTAGATTTGTAGGTTAGTAGGTTAAGAGGTTAGTATCTACTAACTATAGGCAATAACCTCTTAACTAAAAAACACTAGACTATTTTGTAAGAAAGGCCTCTAGTGTACTATATAGGTTAATAACCTAGCTATAAGACCTTAATTCTGCGCCTATAATATTATATATATCTACCTCTTTAACTGCTCTAAGCAATATATTATTTAGCAGAATTCCTAATAAGGGATACTAGCTTCCTTTATATGCTCTAAGCTCTAGAATAACACTAAGACCTAGACTTCTCTAATACTAGCAGTGTGAAAGTATGCCCTAAGCATACCTACTTAGTACTATTACGCCTATTAACAATAAGGCCCTATATTAGGAATGTAGTATTAATTATATATAACCTCTCTTTGTTAATAGCATCTTCTACTACTAGTTTAATATTAATAAAGTAATAAGAGTATATATGTTTGTTTAGCGCGTCTTATTAGCGCTTGCTTTAATAACACTAGAGCAGGTTACCTAAGCTGCAAAATAGAATAGAATAATTCTAGGTATTCTTTTTACAGGCTCCTCTAAAGGAATAGGTTTACTAGTCTTTAAGAAAGTAGAAACTGCGTAAGGTATAGAGTAGCTTAGGTTATTACTGTTAGCCTAATAGCTAACACCTTAGAGAGTTGTTACAAAGTAACCTATCTTAGGTTAAGCCTAGTATAAATAGTCTTCTATACTAGATTAATGCCTAGTATTAAATAGTCTACAGTTAATTATATATCTCTATTACTAATTATATTATTACTACTTATATTGTTACCTTATCTTTTAGTGCACCTTGTTTTAGAGCCTAACATTCTGTTTAATCTTACACTAAGAGACAAAGTAGCAGAATCCTATAATAAGTATTACACTCTAACCCTGCGTAGAAGAATTAACCCTAGAGCTAAAAGAAGGAACTCTCTTTGCGTCTGTAGGCAAATCCTCTATAATAAGGCCTAAGAAGCTCTAGAACAAAGCGTCTAGAGACACTTAGCGTATAATGTCTAATAATATGTTAAATAAGCCCTAGTTCTAGCTTCTGCTATTTAGCATAAGGCTAGATAGGCTACATTAGGCTACAGTAGCATAAGATGTCCTAATAATTAATAAAGTAGACTAGAAGCTCTAAGAGTTAGAAGCCTAGCATAAGAAAGCTACAAAGCTTTAGAAAGTAGTACACGTTAAAGAGGCATAGGCTAAATATCTTGCAGGCAACATAAATGTGTTGCAAACTACCTACAGTAGTATTTAACTTGCTAATACAGTTCTAACTATATTAATAGCAGGCTTACTACGCCTAGAGCTGCTATATATGTTTAAAAAGCGCAACTATATAGACTACAATTACTAGAAGTATAATTATAAGTAATACTTTAAAAGACTACTTACTAACTTTCTATAAGAAGTATAGAAGGTTAATTTTAGTGTGTAATACCTTTTAGAGACTATAAAGAGTCTATAGAAGGCGTATTAAGCTAATTAGCTGTAGTTGTCTATATTATAAGCACTAACCTAGGTAACTATAAAAGCAGTTATACTAGGTTCTCTAGGTACTCTCTTAGAGAGAAGGTAGTAGGCATATAAAGCCTTAAGCAAGGCTTGTATACTTGCTTATAGTAACCTAACAAAGCTATTAGATTATATAAAGCCTTACTAGAAGGAGTTAAGCAACACTTATAGCCTAGCACTATAAGTAATAAGATATATCTATGTGTTGCCTAAAGATGTCTAGAAGCAGCTCTTTATATACCCTCTAAAGAGAAGAGAGACTCTTACGCAGGTAGAAGAGGCTGCTAACTAGATCTTCTGCTAACAGACGTCTTCTAAGAACTATTAGGGCAAAAAACCCTAGAAGGAATATAAGAGTAGGAAGAATAGATCTAAAGGTAAAAAGAGATCTAAAGAGACCTCTAAACAGTTAAAGAGAGGAGGTTTAAGTTATTATAACTATAAGTGTACTAAAGGTAGAAAGCTAAAAATAAGAAGTGCAAAAGTAACTTGTTTTAGTTGTAGAGAAGTTAGACACTACTAATCTAACTGCCTAAATCTAGAAAAATCTAAGAAATCTAAAGAAGGATTAGATCTAGAAAAAGGCAAGGGGTAGAAAGCGTAGATCTACACCTTCTTGCCTACATTTTCTACCTAACAGAAAGTAAGGATCTTAGTACCCTTTATAACATATTGTACCTATAACTAGCTTAATTATTAACAGTTAAGGCTGTAGTAGGGTCTTTAGGCCTATTTAAGGCCCTAATAGACAAAGGTTCCTAACTAAACCTGCTATTAGTAGTAGTAGTAAAGAAGTAAGGACTCTAAGTTAATCCCTTACTCTAGGTTTTAGCTAAGAGAGTAGATAAGAGTAGTATACTAGTTTATAGTACTATAATAGTTACAACTACTATTACAAACTTACAAGAAAAGAAAGAATCTAGTAAGATACTATTTATAGTTACAGACCTGAGAAAGTATAAAATATACTTAGGTCTGCTCTAGATTAACTAATATTAACTTAAGGTAAACTATGTAAGCTAGCGTATGTTATTTAAAAGAAACAAAGCTAAAGATTAGGCTAGTTTCTAGAAGATAGTAATAGAAGATGCTAAAAACTTTAAACACACTATATAAGACCTAATAGTAGATATATATGCGTACTTAGTTAACTTTATCGGCTAAAGTAGAATAGAAGGACCTAAAAAGACTAATCTTCCTCTATAGTACTATAAATTTGCTAATATTGTGTTAGAAGATAGTTTAAAGGAGCTTGCAGAGCACAGCTTAAACAATCTAGCAATGAATATAGAAGAAGGAGCTGTGCCTCTCTACTAGCTACTGTATAGACTATTAGAGGTGAAATTAGTAGTACTTTAAAAGTATATAGCTAATTTTATAGCTAGAGGTTTAATAACCTAATTAAAATCTCTAGTAGAAGCCTTTATCCTCTTTGTAAAAAAGAAGAATAGCACACTAAGGCTTTATGTAGATTATTAAGGCCTAAACAAGATTACTGTAAAGAATTGCTATCTACTACTCTTAATTGCAGAATCCCTTAAGCGCCTAGCCTAAGCAAAGGTGTATACTAAGCTAGACATTAGAGCTGCTTACTACAGGATTAAGATTAAAAAGGAGGATAAATAGAAGACTGCCTTTAGAACAAGGTATAGCTATTTTAAGTACACAGTAATGCTATTTAGACTTACTAATACCTCTACCTAATTCTAGGCTTATATAAACAAAGCCTTAGTAGAGTTAGTTGATATAATATATATTATCTACTTAGATAATATCCTAATCTTCTTAAACATAGAAGAAGAATATGTTAGGCATATTAAGAAAGTCTTAACAAGATTAGGTAAAGCAAAGCTATTTATAAAGCTTTTAAAGTATAAATAGCACACATAATATATAGAGTTCCTTAAATATATAGTATCTTTAGAAGAGGTTAGTATTAACCTAAAGCAGGTTAAAACAATCTAAGACTAGCTAGTACTAGCTACTATGCGTAATATCTATGTGTTTATAGGTTTTATAAACTATTATAAAAGGTTTATTACAAAGTTTAGCTGTATTGTGCTACTCTTAACTATATTAACAAAGAAGTTACTAGAGTAAGCTTAGAGCAGGCTAGCTATAAAGAGAGAGGAAGGTTAACACCTAGATTTGCTAAAAGAGGCAAAAGAGGCAGTAAGGCACTTAAAAGACGCGTTTCTAGGAGTACCTATACTTGCTTACTTTAAGAGGGAGAGACTAACAAGACTAGAGGTTAATACCTTAGGTAGAGCAATCTTAGGTATCTTAAGCTAGAATAGCCTAGGAGTAGACAATAAGGGCTAATAGAGACTAGTTAACTTCTACTTATACAAACTTATCTAAGTAGAGTATAACTACAATACCTATAACTAAGAATTACTAGCTATAGTGCAGAGTGTAAAGCACTAGCAGTATTACTTCTTAGAGATCTATTTTAAGATCCTTATAGACTATATAAACCTAAAGTAGTTTATAAAGACTAAGGTATTAAACTATTAACAGGTTAGGTTGTATTTAGTACTAAGTTAGTATAACTTTGTTCTAAACTATAGACTAGAGAGTATAAATCTAGCAGATAAGCTATTATAAAGGCTAGATTATATAGCAGAGGTATAAAAACTATCTTAGAAGTATAATAAAGCTTTTATACAGCTACTAAAAGATCTGCTTTCTAAGAAGAAGAACAACACTGCTTAGGTGTTAGTAGTACAAACAAGAGCTACTAGATGTAAAGACATGTTGCCTAAGACACAAACAGCCCTAAAGGAATTCTAAAAAGCTAATAGACGCGCTTCTAAGGAATTCTAGGCTATATAGGAAGAAACTAGTATAGAACTAGACATAGAGAGTTAGTTAGATAAATCTAGTTCTAAAATAGGTTAGAATAACCTAGAACAAGGCACATTAGCATAGTTAGGCATAAGACACCTTACTATATTTAAAGAAAAGGCAGCAGCACTATAAGAGTGCTATAACAGCCTACTTACAGAATATTCTAGTGTAAGAAAGACACTTAAAAAGCTCTAGCGTTAATACAGGTAGAAGAACATAAGAGAGGACGTTAGCTAGTACTATAAGGAATATATGTCTTGTAAGAGATTAACTCTAGCATAACACAGTCTATATAGATTGCTTACGCCTTT
This sequence comes from Ascochyta lentis, assembly GCA_004011705.1. Lineage (NCBI taxonomy): Eukaryota > Fungi > Ascomycota > Dothideomycetes > Pleosporales > Didymellaceae > Ascochyta > Ascochyta lentis. The sequence goes on from RZGK01000003.1 coordinate 2,169,386, forward strand.
GCTACTGCTAGACAAGCTGTAGGAAGAAGTAATAATAGATTTTATTACAAAGTTGCTCTTAAGCAAGCTTGCTAGAGTAGTATACAATGCAATACTTGTAATTATTTGCTAATTAATAAAGATAGCACACTATATTCTAGTAAGAAGGGATTAAGATAGAGTTAACCTTGCACAAGCCTAAATAAGAGAAGTAATTTAACTCTATAGAGTCCTAAAACACATTATCTTAAACAGAGGTCCTCTAATAAATATAGGTTACTAGAGAACCTTCTAATACTATCTAAACTCTAGAAGAGTATTATTGTCTGCTTATTACTTACAAACTAATAGACAGATAGAAAGACAGAATTAAACCCTAGAGCAGTACCTAAGGTGTTACTGCTCCCTAGAGTAGAATAATTAGGTAATATAGATCTTAGTTATAGAGTTTACGTACAACAATAGCTTCTATGCTACTATAAAGACTACTCTGTTCTAAGCAAACTATAGAATAGCTTCTAGAGGAGCAGATTAGCCTAGTATGCCTCTTAGGCAGGGAGAATTGCCTCTAGAGTTGCAGGTTGCAACTAAAGTGCTTACATTGTAAAGAAAGTGTAAGAAGAAAATACTTGCTGCAAATACGTACTAGAAGGCATATTAAAACAAGAGTAGGCTACTAATACCTTTTAGTGTAGGAGACTAAGTAATAGTCTTAAATTGCTATATAAAATCTACAAGGCTAAAACAGAAACTAGATTAGAAGTATATTAGACTAGAGCGTATAATAGCCTAGATTAGGCTAATATTGTTTAAAGTAAACCTATCTAGCCTAAAGAGTGTCTATCTAGTGTTCTATACGTCTCTCTAAGAACCTTTTAATCCTAAAGGGATAATTCTACACCTAGACTGTTAGATTATAGACACACTTTGCACCTTTAGTAATAATATATAAGAAGTAGAAAGAATTATTAAAAGAAGCTAAGATAATAAAGGATAATAGCTATACTATGTAAAGTAGGCTCGATATAGCAATAAGGAAAACACATAAGAGCTAAAAGTAAATATTTTCTCTAACACTCTTAAAGAGTTCTAGAGTAGAGAGAAAATCTTTCTAAAAAGATAACAAACCTTACAGACTGTTAAAAGGCAGCTAGGTTAGCCCCCTAAAAAGAAGGAGGATAGTTAGGCCTAGCAGCTAAAAAATTAGAGATCTCTAAGTTAGACAAGAAGAAATCTAAAGTTACCTTTACTATTTTTCCTATAAGGTTTTAGGTGTTTAATAGCACTTAGATCTAACAGAGAACAGATTGCGCTAAAATAGCCTATAATAGTCTAATACAGTTAAGAATATAGAAGAAGAGGTTATTATATGTTATTAAAAGCTGCAGAGGCAGTAGGTGTCTTAAAGCACCCTAAGTGCAGCATTATAGCCTAGAACGCTAGGAAATAACTAAGAATACTATAGAATTATCTACTATATCTACTAGCAAATTACAAGGAACTAACTTAAATAAGAACAGCCTTATGCTCCTTCTTCTTAGTCTTAATACGCTTAGTTAGCTAACCCTTAGTAGGACTAAAGGCAGCATCCCTCTTAGACTCTAAGGTTGCAATTTTAGTAACTAGGTTAGCAGCACAACTGTTTAACTCCCTTACTTTAGCATTAACAACAGTGCCCTTAGCCTATTATATATTAGAATACGCTATAATAGCTAAGAATAGCTAAAAAGAGGGTAAACTTACCTTCTTAGTAGGGGTTAAGGCCTTAGCAGTAATCTTAGCATCTAACTTGCGCCTCTAACCCTTAACCTTAGCCTAGATAGACACCTTATTACGCTTATAACTAATAAGATAGACATTAGTAATTAGACTAGTAGCAGAAAGGATAACACTAGAATAAAGGTACAACTTCTTAGCGTAAGGGCTATACTTACTAGAAATAGTTAGTTATGTGCTAGAATAGCTTAGAATACTTTAAGATAAGATAGAAAGACCTACGCTGCAATCTTCTTAGCTAAAGAGCAATAGATCTTAGCAAGGCAGGTAATATTAAGCTTCTTCTTATTAATAGTGTGTTCTTTAGAGTTGTAGTTCTTAAAGTAGGCACAGATAGCTATAAGATGCTTATAATACTCCTTAGAGATTTAAAAGATGTTAGTATACACTAAAATACTCTAAAATAGCTAAACATACTACAAAACAGTCTAAGTTAGTAAGAAAGCACCTCTAGCACCTTATAGTCTAAATACTATCCCTATTCTTAAGCTTAAAGAGCTAAAACTAGTAGATCTACTAATTTTTATTAGTAATTAGAGGGAAGTAGCAGCTAACTATGCTAGCTATATAATACTTTGCAGTACTAAACTAGGTAATATAGTAGACATAAACATAGGCAGACTTAACAGTATAGTTAGCTATGTTATTAGATACAGGCGTAAAGTCTATAATAAATAAGAAGAGCAAAGCTAGAGCCTAAGCAGGCAGTTATAGTCTGCTATAGCCTAGAACAGCGCAGAATAGGCTGCTATATACTAGTTAGCACTAAAAGAGTTTAGAAAGACTCTTTTCTACCTAAAGGCACCTATCTTAGCTAATATGTGCTAGAATAGCGCATAATGCCCTAGAAGAGGAATAAATAAGGGAAAGAGCAAAAAGTTAAATTTTAGAGAAACTTACTAAAGAAGGTAGTAGGATATAGGAGTAACAGACTAAATTAACTAGAGAAAGCCTTATATATAGCACCCTACTAATAGCTAAGGCGCCTGTGCTCTTACTGCAGGAATTAGCAGTAAAGGTAAAAAAGAGAAAAGAAAGGCGCGCGCCTAGGTAAAGGTAGAAATTTAAGCCTCTAGTTAGTTAGCACAGTATACACTACAATAGACTACGTTAGACTATAACATCCCCTACTAGGGCCTTTTAGCCTAAGACTTAGTTAATTAGGACAATTAACCTAAGAAGGAGGATATTATTAGCCTAATAGCTAACGCCTTAGAGAGTTGTTACAGAGTAACCTATCTTAGGTTAAGCCTAGTATAAATAGTCCCTTGTACTGGATTAATGCCTAGCATTAAACAGTCTACAGTTAATTATACATCTCTGTTGCTAATTATATTATTACTACTTGTGTTGTTACTTTATCTTTTAGTGCACCTTGCCTTAGGGCCTAACAATTGCTTATAAGGTAGTTAATAGTTAGTTATTAACAACAGAGTTATTATAAGTGTAAATTAATAGCACTGCTGCAAGTCTAGAGTCTATAGAATAATTATTCCGGCCCTCGGCCGTTTTGTGTCTTGATTTTGTGGCTGGATTTTGGGAGGAAACTTGTCTAATACATTTGCAACAGTGCTACGAACGACAGCGATTACAGCAACAGTATTGCCTTACACTCTCTAGAAGTTAATTCTTCTAAACAACAACGTCTATTTATTATTATTCTACAGACCCTAGACTTGTGGCAGTGCAATTTATTCACACTTACAACAACTCTGTTGTTAATAACTAACTATTAACTACCTTATAAGCAACAACCTAAGCTACTCTATGCCTTATATGGTTTCTACTTCCCTAAAGACTAGCAAACCTACTCCTTTAAAGGAGCCTGTAAAAAGAATACCTAGAATAGTCCTGTTCTGTCTTGCAGCTTAGGTAGCCTACTCTAGTGTTGTTAAAGCAAGCGCTAACAAGACGCGCTAACTAAACACATATACCCTTATTGCTTTATTAATGTTAAACTAGCAGCAAAGGATGCTATTAACAAGGAGAGGTTGTATATAATTAATGCTATATTTATAACATAGGGCCTTGTTGTTAATAGGCGCAATAGTACTAAGCAGGCATGCTTAGGGCATGCTTTTACGCTGCTAGTATTAGAGAAGTCTAGGTCTTAGCGTTATTCTAGGGCTTAGGGCATGTAAAGGAAGCTAGTATCTCTTGTTAGGAATTCTTTTAAATAACATGTTGCTTAGAGCAGTTAAAGAGGTAGATATGTATAATATTATAGGCGCAGGATTAAGGTCTTATAGCTAGGTTATTAGTAGGCCCCTCTTATAAAATAGGCTAGTGTTTTCTAGTTAAGGGGTCGTTGCCTACAGTTAGTAGACGCTAACCCCTCAACCTACTAACCTACAAATCTGGAGATTCTGGTCCCTAACTAGTAGGTAGATGTTAAGTCTTACCTGCCTACTAAGGTACGCTGTTAACTCTTAGATTCATTAGGAGTCACTCGACATTTAACTTACTAAGTCACTCTGGCTCCGGCGTTACATGGGATGCGTTTACTAGGTTCTTAATAAACTTTTGTTGCAATACATATGTCACGATTTTAGTGCTACAGGCAGAGGGATTAGGCTTGTTTTAGTTAGTGCTTTTTGCTGTATACCCCTCTTTGTTGTGTCTTTCTAAACTAAATAAATTATAGAATAATTATAAATAGACGTTATTATTTAGAAGAATTAACTTTTAGGAAGTGTAAGGTAATACTGTTACTGTAATTGCTGTTGTTTATAGTACTGTTGCAAATATATTAAACAAGTTTCCTTCTTAAATCTAGCTATAAAATTAAGACACAAAATAGCTAAGGGCTAGAAGTAGTATTCTATAAAGACTATAGTGTATTAGTAAACATTTAATAAAGATAGCCTACTCTAAACAATATACACTCTATTATATACTTTCTACTACGTTCCTGAAGGTTAAAGTTACGAGACTAAGAGTACTAGATTTATAAAAAGACTGTAGTAAGGCTCTAGAAACCTTAAAAAGTAGTACTAGCTAGATAATTATTTGCTAATCTACTAAACTATTACCTAACTGCTCTAATAGTTCTAACTATAGGTTTTAAAGTTAATAATCTATATAGATCTATATATAAAGTTACTTAGTAAGTATTAAATACTAGTGCTAGTTGTACTCTATAGAGAGTTATTTATACTAATATAACCTAATAGATTTAAACACCTACTAATATATAAGCTAGCTTTTTCTTAACCTATTTTTCTTTTATATTAGAGGTATTTTGAAAGTTTAATAGGCAAGCGTTAAGTATACAGTGTTAGGCCTAGCTAACAATATAGTACTGTTCTAGCTACAAGCTTACTATTAAAGTAAGTGTTAATACCTTATAGCATGTTTAGCACATTAGGCAGAGCTATATGCTAACATAGAGGGTTTAGCAGTCTAGAACAAACTATTAGAAGAAGAAGAGCTATTATTAGAGCCTTTACTACCTTAGGTATACAAACTTTTAGAGGCACCTTAGAGCTACTAGAGTAACTTCTTAGCATGTATTTACATATATATATTCTTCTAAATCTTTTAGTGTTTAACTTGTAAGGATTTATCTTATTTTATCTAATACTATACGTTTTGTTCTATTACCCTTGCCTGCCTATAGTGCTCTTCTAATAACATTATTTTTATAAACCTTTAAGTGTCTCTAAAAGGTATATTATTATAGAGTTTACTTTTTAGTACTCTTTAGTAAAGTATATAAGTAGATATAGAAATTTAGAAATAAGGTACCTAAGAAGTACTATAATATAATAATTATATATAATAGCGCTTAGAAGCACGTAGATAGACTCTAATGTAACGGGCTAGGCCCAGGTGCTGGCTCCTCGGCGTACACCGCCTCGGCATTACTCCGGCTCGCGCTTCCCAGCATGGACCAAAGCTCCGCCACGGAGCTGACGTGTCCGAAACAGAGTTATAAAAACTCTGCAACCTCCGTCCCGGAGGTTGTCCTCTATCAAATCCATCTTGTATTTTACTAGCAAATTCCCTCAGAGGTCAGCTCCTTACAATTGGATTTGATCACCAAATAAGGATCAATGAGCGAGACGTACAACGACGCCGCCAGGCGTCTAGGAGAATACGGCATTGAGCTGTGCACCAGTAACAACAATCGATCGGACGTCAGGACTGAACTCCAGAACCTCGCCACCACGTCAGTACCTGAAGAATGGCGGGAGGAGCTTCTGGCTCACGTACTGGAACGCCTGACTACCCACCCATTATGGGCAACCCTACCTGAGGCCGCAGTAGCCATCACCAACAACGAGGCCCACCCTACGACGGACTCCAACCAGGACCCACAACAGGAAGACATGGGCGAAACCATACGAAGGCTGGTTGAAGCCCAGGTCTAAGCCTACGTTGCATCCATGGGATTGCCGAACCATAGTGCAACACCCTCCACCTCTGTACAAACAGTCGACGACAGACCAAGCAAGACCATGAAGTTACCTGACGTGGGTAAGTTTAGTGGCAACTGACGAGCGTACCGGACGTTCAAGTCTCAGATGAAGGACAAGCTGAGGTCTATGGGGGACCAGGAGGCTGTCCTAGGAGTTGCCTATATGTTTAACAGGCTAGAAGGACAGGCCGCGCAGGTCGGGTTATCGTGGAAGGACTGTAACCCAATGGGTACAACTGCCCAGTTCTGGGACTTCCTAGACGAGCTGTACAAAGACTCACTGTTCGAGGAGCGCTCTTGGCAGAAACTCCAAACCATCACTATGAAGAAGAGCAACCAGAGTGTCGAGTCTTTCAATGCGGAGTTTATCCAGCTAGCCTACGACGCCGCCGAAGAGGACAACACGAAGAACCTCAAGACTAGGTACATGTCCGCACTCCGACCGGACCTCCAGGACAAGATGGTGTCAGTAGACATTCCAGACGACTGGGACCTCTAAAGCCTTATGGCCAGGGTCTTAGCAGTGGAGGTTAACCTCCGTAGGTCTAAAGCACTGACAAACGGCACCTTCGGACAACACACACGCAGGACGAACCCGGATAGTATGGACTGGGAACCCACCAGGGTCCACTCCGGGAAGATCGAGTCTGACAACCGACCACGAGCGGAGTGGCAGACTCAGGAAGTCATAAACCAGCGGAGAGCTGCCAACGTCTGTCTGAGATGTGGAAAGAAGGGTCACTACGTGAGCAGATGCAATCTGGCCCCAGCCAAGAGACCAGAGAAAGTCCAGGTTCGGAGTGCAATTGCCGAGGTTTCCGAAACCGATGATTCTACCAACGAAGGTTCAGAAAACTAGAAACTCCCGTTCGAAGGCGTGAACGGGGGTTGAGAAAAGAAGTTGTAAAGAGGAGAGAACTGTTCCAGGAGTTCCACCAGCGGTGGCCGGATAGCAAGCCTATATCACTGCATGTGATAGTACAAGACGACACTGTAGCACATACATTAATCGATACTGGGTGTTTGGCATACAGCATAGTCTCCTCTAAGTTCGCATTACGAAACAACTTCCAACGTACTCCTACGTATAGACGTAAGGTATTGGGCATAGCCGGGAAAGTGACCTGGGTAACTGATGTCGTAAGAATGAAGATCGACATAGATGGCTACAGAGAGACCCTCTGGGCATATGTGCTGGACAGGGAAAGAGAGTACGACCTCATCCTAGGGAGACCATGGATGGACAAGAACGAGGTCACCATAGCACCGGCCAAGAAATCGTTGTTCATCCACTCCTCGCGGACGCGAGTCAGAAGCAGAGAGGGCGCCCGTCCCAACCAACTGCCCAAGCCTGTCAGCCCGGAGCTGTATCAGGCGCTGAGGAAGAGGTCCAAGACGGACCGGAACATAGAGCTATTCTCTGCATCAATAGCAGATATCCAGAAGGCCCTAAAGAAGAAGGAGCTGACGGATCCTCAAGACCTTCTCCCGGAGTTCCTGAAAGATGAGTTTAGAACGTTCATGAAGGAGGAAGCAGACAAGCTAGCACCTCACCGCGGATCCGACATAGATCATGCTATTGAGCTGATCGAGCAAGACGGAAAACCCGCGACAGTACCATGGGGACCACTATACAACATGTCCCGCGAGGAGCTCCTGGTGCTCCGACAGCAACTCACCAGCTACTTAGACAAGGGCTTCATCCGAGTCAGCAAGTCCAGTGCTTCTGCCCCGGTGCTGTTCGTTAAGAAACCCAGTGGGGGTCTCCGGTTCTGTGTTGATTATCGGGCACTGAATGCGATCACCAAGAAGGACCGGTACCCACTGCCTCTGATCCATGAGACTCTCTCACAGATCTCGAAAGCAACATGGTTCACCAAGGTAGACGTCATCTAAGCCTTCCACAAGATCAGGATCGCCAAGGGGGATGAATGGAAGACGGCCTTCCGGACAAGATTCGGACTCTACGAGTGGCTGGTAACGCCATTCGGGTTAGCCAACGCCCCAAGTACGTTCCAGCGGTACATCAACTGGGTCTTGAGGGAGTACTTAGACGAATAGTGCTCCGCCTACGTAGACGATGTGTTGATCTACTCTAGCGGCACCCGAGAGGAGCATGAGGCCAAGGTCAAGGAAATTGTCCAGAAGCTGGGAGCTGCAGGGTTGCACCTTGACGTAGGAAAGAGCGAGTTTTCCGTCAAGAGCACCAAGTATTTAGGATTCATCATCGAGGCCGGTAAGGGCATCCGGATGGACCCCGCAAAGGTCGCCGCCATAAAGTCATAGGAACCCCCAAAGACAGTGAAAGGAATCCGGAGCTTCCTAGGGTTTGCGAACTTCTATCAACAGTTCATTAGCCAGTTTTCCAGCATGGCGGAACCTCTTACTTGCTTGACGGGAAAGAACGCGACCTTTAAGTGGGGGGAACCCCAGCAGCGTGCCTTTGATGCCATGAAAGCCGCATTCACTAGAGAACCGGCACTTGCGAACTTTGACCCGGACCTGGAGACAGTACTAGAGTGTGACGCGTCGGGATGGGCAACGGGAGGAGTACTATCCCAATATAGAAAAGACAAGGTACTCTGTACGGTGGCATACTTCTCAGCTAAGAATTCTAAGGCGGAAGTGAACTACACCATTTACGACAAGGAAATGCTCGCAGTAATCAAATGCCTCTAAGAATGGAGCACGGAGCTGAAACAAGTGAAGGGATTCACAGTTGTTACTGATCACAAAAACTTGGAGTACTTCTGCAAGGCCCAACTCCTTTCTAAAAGACACGTCCGTTGGTCTAGCCTCCTTAGCCAGTTCAACCTCACCTTCGCCTACAGACCTGGTAAGGTCAATAACCGAGCAGATGCACTCTTGAGGAAAGAGGAGGACGTCCCCCTATCTACAGGAGACGAGAGGACCAAGACTAGACAGTTTCAACTGTTAAAACCATTTGCGCGAGTAGTGAAGACTGGCCCAGAAGACGACTCCGCCAACGACATACAGGTTTTCTCCTCGGGACTACGTAGAGCGGACCGACTCCTCCCTGTAACCCCTCCGAACGAAGAGCTACGGGAGAACCGCTACGAGAAACCAGAACAAACGCGTGAGGAGACGCCTCTAGCCAGGAACTCGGAACCATACGACAGCATTGAAGAATTTGAAACACTTTGGAAAAACGCCGCTAAGAACGATGAGACTTACCAGCTCGCCAAGTCTTCTATCTCTTTGGGAGCCCGGAAGTTTCCCGTGCAGCTTAACCTTAAAGTTTCCCTCTCTGAGTGCTCTGTGGATGACAGAGACCAACTGTGCTACCGCGGAAGAGTATGGGTTCCAAACTCTGATGCCCTCAGGACTAAGATCATTGACGACGCCCATCATTCTCCAATCGCAGGTCATCCGGGACAGGGAAACATGTATGCAATCCTCTCCCGAGCCTACTTCTGGCCAGGGATGTCGACTGCCTTACAACGGTACGTGGAGAACTGCGACATCTGCGGAAGGACGAAGCCATGGAGGGAACTGAAGCAGGGACTCCTCAAACCCCTCCCTTTACCTGATAGGATTTGGAAGGAAATCTCCATGGACTTCATAACGGACCTACCTGAGAGTGAGGGTAACTGTAACCTTATGGTCGTTACAGACAGACTCTCTAAGGACATCATCCTGGTCCCCCTGCCGGACCTGTCAGTGAAGACGGTTACCCGTGCTTTCATATCCAATGTGGTGGGCCATCACTGGTTGCCCAACGCAATTGTCTCTGATCGAGGGACGCAGTTCCTCAGCGACTTCTGGCAGACGATGTGCCAACTGCTGAAAATCACGCGGAGACTCTCTACGGCCTTTCACCCCTAAACAGACGGGAGCACTGAACGTATGAACTCTGTGGTGGAAGCCTACTTGAGAGCCTATATCAACTGGGCTCAGGATGATTGGTCTGCTTGGGTGCCTATGGCCCAGATTGCGATTAAAGGACGGGTGGCCACATCTACAGGGTTTAGCCCTTTCTTCCTCCAGCACGGTTACGACGTAGATCTAGTCTAGATAGACCCAGACTTAGCAGCGGAGTTGTTGCACCAACACGCAAGGGAACCCACCAGAGCTGCAGCAAGCATGGTGCAGAAGTTTGCTGAAACAATCGACTTTGTTAAAGCCCAGATGGCGGAGGCTCAGCAGGTACAAGAACGGCAAGCCAATGCACACCGAAGGGAAGCCCCCTAGCTGAAGGTTGGGGACAAAGTCTGGCTGAAGCTAGGAAATCAGTTCTCAAACGGCCGAGCAAGTAGGAAACTGGACTGGAAGAACCGAAAGTTCACAGTCGTGGAAGTCATCTCCCCGCACAACGTCAAACTGGACGTTGATGGTAAAGTCCATCCTGTTTTCCACGTCGACCGGCTCAAGTTGTGCCTACAGGACCCTCTTCACGGACAATCAAACGACGACCCCCAGCCTGGCCCCCTGGTCATCACCAACGACGATGGTACATCCTCCGAAGAATGGAAAGTCGACTCCATCTGTGGGGAAAGACGATCTAGAAGGGGGGGTAAGAGACGTGAATACCTAGTACAATGGGAAGGCCATGTCAGCAAAACATGGGAAAGGGAGGACGTTTGCGAGGACCTAGAAGCCCTGGACAGATGGCTGTCTGCAACAAGGGACAGGAGAGATAGGAATGGGAACTTGCCCCCGGGCTTCCAATTGGAACCCCCGGAGGGGCATAACTAACTTTCTTACTCCCGATGGAGGAAGGAGGAGAGGAGCAGGAAGTGGAGACAAGCACAGGCAAGAGGAGGAGCACCAGTTGGTTGGGGAGATCATTCGTTGCATTGGTCCATCCCGAAGGATGGGCCGCCCCAGAGGGGGACCATATTGTTATGAAGGAAAAGAGCCAGGAGCCCGGGTATCATCCAGCCAAGAAAATCCTGAACGCCGCAGACAAGAGAAGACCTAAGCACCACCCTCGGCGGAACCTCCGCCACCACCGTTGTCCTTGTCACCTGCGGCAGCGTCGGTGACGTCCTTAACGAGCATTCGGACGAAGTCCTCGTGTCCGGCGGCGGGGGGGATCTTGAGACGTGTGCGGAGGTCAGCCTCGAAGTGGGTGAAGCGCGCGAGCAGCGTCGAGTTGACGGTAAGCTATGTCAAGCAAGGAATTAGCGAATACTCTAGAAAACAGGTGCGAAAAGAGGGGAATAACTCACCAGAGTCTTGATCTGGACCACCGCCTCCTCAGCAGCGACAGCAGTGCGCTCCGCGAGGACTACAGCAGCAGAGGGATGGGCCTCAATCTCATCGACCTCGGCCTCGTACTCGGACCACTCAGTCTCGTAACCAGTGGCAGGCGAGCGGGCGTTAGGCCAGGACGCAAGGTCAGTGTGACGCGGAAGGTCCTTGCGCTTCTCAAGGTCCGCCTGGATGGGCTCGACGACTTGCAGGAGCTTCGCGGAGTTGCCCTTGGCGAACTGCGAGAACACGCGGTACTTGTTCAGAGTCTTCCATGTCTTGCGCGGGGCCTAGCAGACGGTCAGCCGGGGAAGGGAACACCGAGAAACAAGAAGCGGAAACTTACCTTGTGGCAGCGAGAATGGCTGAGGATGCAGGGAGCGCAGCTGGTCGAGCGGCTGCTGGCGGTGAAGGTGCAGACCTGTCCAGACAACGCACAGCTGACGCAGACCTCGGGATCCACGAAGCCGCCAGCGCGTTGGGTACGCGGGGACCACTCACCCGGAACCCCAGACTGATCGTCAGCGGGAACATCGTCGAAGGCTTCCTCGATCTCCTCGTCCTCCAGCTCGACGTCTTCCGCCGTGAGCCTCGCCCTCTTGGTCGAGCGAGTGGTGGGAGGGGCGGGATCTGGAGGAGCAGCGCTGCGGGCCTAGGCAAGGTAAAAGAGTCAGTAAATGGGCATATCACAGGTAGGGATGGAGCAACTTACTCGCTTGCCTGGCGCCTTCTTGTGGGGCGAACGCGACGCGGTCGGTGATCTGGGAGGCGCCATTGTCGAAATTGAGCGGGGCGGGGCGACTGAACGATTGGGTAGTACTGGGATTGTGAGAGGAAGGCGCGCGGACTGGAAACGTGGTACGACGGAGAATGCGGAAAGTGGGGAGTGGGCGATGGAGTTGTTTTGACCGAGGCGCGCGCTGATAAACAAAGGATAAGTGGGGGGGTACTGTAACGGGCTAGGCCCAGGTGCTGGCTCCTCGGCGTACACCGCCTCGGCATTACTCCGGCTCGCGCTTCCCAGCATGGACCAAAGCTCCGCCACGGAGCTGACGTGTCCGAAACAGAGTTATAAAAACTCTGCAACCTCCGTCCCGGAGGTTGTCCTCTATCAAATCCATCTTGTATTTTACTAGCAAATTCCCTCAGAGGTCAGCTCCTTACATCTAAAAGCACGTATATAGACTCCTAGTAATTACCTAGATCTAAAAGATCTCTTAGATAAGTTAAGAATTAATCTAATTAAACTAGTAGATAGTAGTAGTACCTGCCTAAATGTCTTAGATAAGTTAGATCCTTCTATTATATATTGTACTAAAATCCTACTGCTAGTCTATACAGCTTCTATTCAACTCCTACTTCTACTCTATATAGAGCCTACCTAACCTCTACTTCTACTCTATATAGACTCTACATAGTTCTAACCCTCTTAGCAAGAAGTTAGCGTAGGTAGGAGCTAAGTAGGGCTAGGATACTCCTTATAGTATACCTAACCCCTACCTAGACTATACTTATTTACTAGCCTATATTCAGAGTAGATCTAGCTTTAAACTTTCTTTTATAGGCCTAAAGCTATTATTATAAAAGTAGTTAATATAGATTACATAATAAGCTATAATGGAACTTTTAGTGTTATACTGTTTTTAAACTATTCTTAGTTTATATTAGTCTTTTTCTTAGCAAAGCTACGTAAAATCTTTGTTGCTTATTTCCTTAGAAGAGACAAATATTATTCTTATTATTAAATACACATATTTCTATTCTTCTACTATCTATATCTAGTATAAAGTAAATACTATTACTTATAATTAGAACCTTACATATTAGGTTAGAAAAAGAACTAACCTATTTCTTACCTTATATTTAGCCTTTATTATTAAAGTTAATTAATATTACTTAACTTTAAGACCTTTCTTAACTAAACGTAGAGTTTTTTATTATTCCTAGTCTATTAAAGACATTAGTACAGTCTTTTAGACTATAATTAGTATTTATTTCTAAACTAGGTATATTAACTATGTTTTGAGCCTTTACTAGGTTGCTCTACTTTAAGCTAGTCTAGAGCTCTCTACAGCGTTCTTTCTATCTATAAAAAGTACGCTTTAATTCCAAGTAGTAGCAAATTCTTTTTTAATAATAGATCTAGAGGGTATAAGTGTATCTAAGAATCTACTAGGCTTAGATCAACCTATGTATTACCTTTTTTATCTAGTTTATATTTTAATAATGTGTAATAGAAAATAATTTAGATATTGGAAGTTCTTTTTAGAAGTATAGCACGCTATAAGGCACTTAAGAGTAAGAGATATAATGTTAAGTTAGGAATCAACAAATTCCTACTATATAAGTAGATGGATTTACTGAAGCTATATAGTTACGCTACTCCTGCTAGTTAATTAGACTCTTTGGTCCTTATGCGGAACATGCAGAACTAGTGTTCCTAACACTAAGCAGTGTAAAGTAATAGTGTTGCTGTAATTGCTGTTGTTTGTAGCACTGTTGCAAATGTACTCAATAAGTTTCCTTCCAAAATCCAGTCACAAAATTGAAACACAAAATAGCTAAGGGCCGGACTAGTGTTGTGTAAGGAGACGTCAACCCTATGAATGTAGTTGTTCACAAGGCTGTAGATGCTTGGGTTATTGATTTTAGAGGGATCGATAATGTGGAGTTTGTAGACAACCGAAAATGTGAGATTGTCAAAGGGGACACGCAGGGCGTGACAAGGCTGTTTTGGGTGTGGTTGCCCAGTCGCTCTGAGCTTCGGCGGGAAGAACAGTAGCACAAGCAGACTCCAGTCCGAAGAGGTCTATGAGATCGTGCGGCGCTTCATAGGGCAGCTGCTAGAAAATCAAACATGTCATGGGTTATTTGTAAAAGACTGGTTACACCTCATTACTTGCGGCGTGTTTCTGCGCATGGATATTCCAATACGGCAAATCATGATGATCCACAGCAACTCTTTGTTTCACGTTACATTAGGTTGACAATTTAGTTTCACTACAACACTACCCTACTCCATAGATCGGAATAAGCTGGGATACACTGGTGAAAAAAGTACGTCTCACATTACAAATTTGTGCAGCCAGAAACAGGACGGACAAGGTTGAACCATATGTTTATTTGGATATCTTCCCTGGTTGGTCTCCTACCCAGCGTTCTGCCCATTTGATCATCATTTCTTGCCATTGGGCGAGGTTCTCTGACTTCGCTATCGTGTGGCCCTCATCTGGAAACACCAGAAACTGGGACGGCACGCCTAAAATCTGGCATGTGTTGTATGCTGCGAGGCTCTCAGATATGGGAACACGATAGTCGATGTCTCCATGAGTGAAGAACACTGGTGTTCTCCAACTATGGCATAAGCGAGATGGATCCCACTTCGCCCACTGTTCAGGGTCCTCCCATGGGAAGCACCCAAAATCTGCCTTATAGATGACAGGCAGGTCTCCACCCAGTAAGTTCCGGACAGAAAACACCCCTGCGTGCACAATCAGTGCGCAGAATCGAGCGGACAGACTGTTTCCTGCTATCCAGTTCATCATGTATCCACCAAAACTGTAGCCTGCTCCAATAACGCAAGACAAATCGACGAACGGCATGGATGTTTCCACGTAAGAGAAGAGACACTCGAGATCTCTCAGCGTTTCGTTGCCCCAGTTTTGATAGATCGAAGATGCGAATGGAACTCCGTATCCTGTCGAGCCGCTAATGTTTGGCGTGATAACCACATAACCCTGATCTGTCCACAGTAACGGGTTCCAGACTCTCGCCCAGCAGTCTCTCCAAGCATCGTTCGGACCTCCATGCAGTATAATGATCGTTGCATATCGTCTGTTAGGATCAAAACTCCCAGGCTTATGAACAAAAGCTGACACGATGGTCTCGGCACCCTGGAACGAGATCTTATCGTGTGTTGCAGAACAGGATGGGATACAATGCTCAGCGATCAAGTCAACACGAGCTGGACAGTCCACACCCATTGACACAATTTCAATGACTCCCGCCCTATCAAATGTTGATCGGACTACCAGAAGGTTTTCTTGGCCTCCTGGTGCCGTTAAAGGGAACAGCGACGAGGTGCAGCCATTGCGCACTATTGGCATGTAAAAACCATTCCAGGCCCTGGTTCCGTGATGTTGGGATAAGGTAATCTTCCAAACAGACATGCTACCTTTCTCATCTATGATAGCATAAAGATTTGAGGAGTTTTTGGAGCTCCAAGATATGGAAAGTATCCGCGGATTCCAAGGGTCAGCGTCTGCTGCCTGCCGAGCTGGAAATAGACTAACACGATACGTGTGCTTGGGACTAGCAAGAGAAACAACAAAGATTGAATCGTGGTCGAAACATTTCTCGGAACTCTGGGACTGGAGAAATGTAGCAAAGAGTCCATCATGGGAAACGCAAAACGAATGGGGCATCCCAGTCCAGGTCTTCCAACCAAGCTGTGTAATCGTAGACACTCCGTCTCGGTTTAGCCAACATTTCTCTAGATAAAAAAGCTCCCTGTGGATCAAGCTTGTATTCCCGATGTCAGTGCGTTCCGTAGAGAACAATAAGCCGTGTGGGCTGAGTACGAAGGATACCCCATTCGGCCACAGCCTAAGACGCAGGTCGAGGCCGTCTAGAATATCAAGCGGAGGAGACTCCGAGAGACGCAAGTTTGATCCCACTCTTTCTAGTAACATAAAATATATGGTAGATCTTACTTCCGCTTTAGGGCGGTAGCACTTTCCGAAGCGAAGGGGGAAACTGGTATATAACATTCCGGACCCTTGAAATTCGGCCAAATGGCTTTCTTCAACGATTTTGACCAGGGTTGATTCAAAAACGAGTCCGTATATTGCATTTGCGAGTTTTTGCAACTTCATGCGCGAAGCTACACATGGGACACATCCAATCATTTGTTCCCTGCACTCAGAAGAACAGTATTAGAGGGGATCTTTAGAATACCAGATAATAGGACATACTAACCTTGGAGAAGCACTCTTCATATCTATCGACCAAATTTGGGTTGTTTCATTACAGACGACGCTCCAAACAAGCACTGTGTGGTCAAGCCACAGGGGGCAATCAAGTGACTGATCCCCCTGAATGACATAGTTTTGCCCGTCTAATATGCGTTCAACTCGGTTTGTAAGCAACTCAGAGCCATAAAGTGTCCCGCATCTGGCTTCTGAGAGAAATATGTAGCTACCGTCGTGATTAGGCAGTACGGTTAGCCAACGGTGAACCTTTGACAAGGTTCTAAGGGAATCGAGTGTTAGCAAAAGGTCAGACAGATTACATAGGAAACATAAGCGTGACAGCAATTACTTACTTCCACATAGGTGTATGTTTACTAGTCTCCTCGCTCTGAAGCCCGTATTCTGAAGGCATTGGTTCCATTCTGATAGTATAACAAGTCAAAAAACGAAATTGTGTTCTGTTAAATGAGAAAGTGTTCCCTAGGAAGATATCATATGGTAAAAAGTGTAGGGAAGATAAGTGCAAAGTATTAATAACTATCATTAGGCAACAGCTGGTGAGAGAGTGCAAAGTCGGCAGGTCTTGAGCCTACACTCGGGTGATTAGTAACCGAAAGATGTCGTTTAGATCTTTAATTCTGACATCATTTCCAGGATTTCTATTGAGCCATCATAATAGGTCTGGATGTCAAACTCAACGCATGGCCTCGTAAGCCGCAAGCCATTTCACCGTGAGTCGTCGCATGGGTAGCTCAGTGGCTTGCGAGGCATGCATAGCATGTGCTGCTTACGTCCCATCATTAGCTTCCGGAGCTTCCGGAGCTCTGATTTTACCTAGGACATACTATTCTATCTGGCAAAAGTTTTGTGAGTGGGGAATGGCGTCTAGGGTGCAGACTATAGACGGAAGAATTCTTATAATAAATTACAACTAATAAGAGCAGACCTAGCTGCTAACTGCTTCTACTTCGTCTCTCTGCAGAGCTGTAGATGTTTCAATATATAGGACTTAATCATCAGCCCCTGCGCAAACCACTCACAAAGCTTCAGCCAGATACCATAGTAGAATGGATGGACAGAAGATCATTAGGAATATCCCGTGCAGTGAAGTGTGCGTTAAACCAAGGTCTAAAACCCTTAAAGATTGGGTAAGCTATGCCGTTTGGCAGCGCTTAGGTGCGTTTTAGACACGGGATGATTTTACTTGGAGTTTCGGCACTAAATCTCTTCGCCAGAGTAAGAGGTAATCGGACCAGAAGGCGCATGAAGCTTTTGGAAACGGCAAAGAGTTGCTGAAGCTAGAGACTGTCTAGTCCCTATTCATAGCTGCATGCGGCATTTCCTGGTACTCGGCTTCAGATAAGGCTCTCGGCGCGTACTAGATAGAGATAGTCAGAAATGCCAGCAAATAGGGCAGACGGACCGAAACGTTTCAATTACATAGTGACATTGGCTTTATTAGGAGGCACTTCTTTATATAAAGGATGTCTTACCTACATCGCTCTTATCCATCAGCATTCATCGATCTTCAAACTTAGGACCACTCATCACTCTTCTCCCTATCTTTCTATCTTACATCATGGCCACTACTGTATGTTGGAAACGAGAAATGTCTTATAATTACGGTGACTAACACCAGAAAGTACTCCGTACGTGCCGAGGACATTGTCTTCATCAACGAGGCTCAGTACGCCAATGTCAAAGCCGGCGTCGAGGCCGAAGACATCGTCTTTATCAACGAGGCCCAGTATGCCGGCGTCAAAGCCGGCGTCGAGGCCGAAGACATCGTCTTCATCAATGAGGCCCAGTATGCCGGCGTCAAAGCCGGCGTCGAGGCCGAAGACATCGTCTTCATCAATGAGGCCCAGTATGCCGGCGTCAAAGCCGGCGTCGAGGCCGAAGACATTGTCTTTATCAACGAGGCCCAGTACACCAATGTCAGAGCCGGAGTCGAGGCCAAAGACATTGTCTTCATCAACGAGGCCCAGTACACCAATGTCAAAGCTGGAGTCGAGGCCAAAGACATTGTCTTTATCAACGAGGCCCAGTACCTTAGTGTCTGTGCATAGACATAATGTCTTGAACAAGGAGGCATCACTCAATTCCACGAACTTTGGTTCATAAACAGTCACTTAGTACCGCAGCCAATAATTGAATTACTTTGTGACATACTCTACCAATGAATCTTCGATTTTGTGTTGCATTTCTGTATCAAGCTGTTAGGACTCGTCCCTCTTACTAATGCCGTTAACACAGCAGACTCGCTTTGCAAAGCTATAGAGAATTTCTTCGAGTTCTATTGTTACAGTTTTCGCGCGCGCTTTACGCAATAAGAAGCCGTACTGGTACTTCAGGTCTCCACTACCGCCGTGGTGTTTTGCGGCAACATCCCGCTGAAGACAACTACGCTTCCAACGTTAGTCTAACTCTGTCTGCGTTCTGGTAATAAAGTACATAGGCTCCTGCTACGCGTAGTTTCTAGAGTATACATATGCGGCGGGGAAGTGAACCTGGTTATACGCAGAGCTACAATCTCAAAGTATCTTATCATGAGCAAGGTTTGAAATTCAATCTTTTCTACTTTCTCGCATAAGAAGACTTGAACATCTATCATGAAAATAGACCTTTTTGTTTCTTCATCCTCCGTTTACACTACCAAGCCTATCTAGGAAACCTTCGCCTTACTCCTAACACCTCAGTCAGAACAAATGACCAGTGTTCGAACCTCAATGCTTTCACGTGGTACACGGCATTTGTAGGGATCGTTCCTCCAAAATGCAGTGTGAGGGCAGTCTGATAGATTGTAAGTACGACCACACGTCAATCTTGGAGGGAAAGGAGGGCGTTGTTATAAACCTACAACGTGTGCTACTTAGCTCTTCTGTGTCGTGCTGCTTGAATAGAATGACCTCATCGGTTTGTTGGCTGCTCAGCCAATACCACTTTTGCTCTTCGCAGGGAGCTGCATAATTGGTTTGGCTGATATAGTCAGGGGTGACGACAAAGTCCCCATGAATGCATTTATCATGCTGAACTGTGGATGCATCGCAGATGGCAAGTTGACAGTCTTCAACTGGATTGTTTATCGGCTTCCAAACACTACGTTGGCTTCTTGTCAGTACTTAATCAAACTAGCTAGATAAAATTGGTGACATACTTTATCAACCGAACACGCTTCGATGCTAAGATGGTGTCGGTCTCTGCGCCCAACAACGCTCGGATACGTTTGTCCCCACCGTAGTAGTTGCAGTCTGCAGTAACGTCAGTCGTTCGAAATGTTGGAATATCATAGTATTTTACACCTACCGTTGTGGACGTAAGTATCAGGTGCAAATGCTCTAAAATCTTGACCAGTCATGTCGGCGTTGGCAAACATTTCGTCCTTCTTCGCAGTGCGAAACTGTTTCACCAAATCAGCAATAGTCACATCTCTCGCACTATTGGATGTGCTTGGAGAGATACTGACAACCCAATTGATCACTTTAACCTGCTCTACTTGTACTCCCTCTGCCGACAATACGTCGCGAGCCAGCTGTTTGATTGCATCAAGATATCCACCAGGTTCTTTGATCGCCTCTTCATCTGCCGTAGACTGCTCGAATCTGTGCTGGATCATAGTAAATCCATTTTTCTCAAGCGTCACTTCGCCTGACTTTAAGCCTCGAATGTCAGTAAGATGCTCTAGAGGGCCTTCCTCGAACAGCAAGTTGTTTGTTGGAAAGCCCTCATCCACTTTACACGCAAGTGTGTACGGCCGAATAGCTTTGTAAATGTTGGATCGTTTGAGATACCTCAGACGGGTCCAAATGTTTTGAGGTGGGAGAGAAAGAGAGGAAGTCATGGCGATGATGCGGTTAGGCAGATACTGACCCAGGTGAAAGCCGAGGAACGAAGCTCATATAAGATATAAATTGCCGAGATTCTTCGATAGAAAACTCAGCGTATAGAGGAGTTATTTTTGTTTTGCCTGAAATCCGATAGTTGCCTGCATGTGTAGCACCGTCGAATTCACCGTTATACCACCCAGTGTAGCACCGCGTATTCACCGCGAATCTACCGCAAGATCACCGGCATGCGACCATTGTTGGGGCCTTGTAGGGGAGATGTTAATGTGCGCCCTGATAATTGGTAACGTGCGCCCCTATAAGAGCTATCCAGCCAGTCAGATCCTCTCCTAAGACCCCCCCTGCAGACCCACTTCTAAATTAGGAGTAGATAAGACCTAAAATCCTAAGTCCTCTGTCTTTAAAGCACTTTTAAAGGCTAAAACCTAGTAGAAACAGGTTAAAATTTTGTAAGCAATTAAATTTTTAGGCTTTTTTTACTTAGACTTAACCTTTGTGGGGACTCTTTAAGAGGGCTGTAAATAACTTTGTCAGTGTTAAAGATAGTAACTTTAGAGGGGCGCACGTTACCAATTATTAGGGCGCACATTAACATTTCCCGCCTTGTAGCAGGGAGCTGTTAACGTGCACCCTAATAGCTCGTAACGTGCACCCTAATAAACCTATGCAGGTTAGATTTAGGTGCAAGGCAGCTAGGGACCCGAGCACATATGTATTGTATAGTATTAGCACTAAAAACAGATGCGCTTGTATTGTTGTTTAGCTGCTAATTGTTATTCTAGTTATCTCTAATACATTTTAGTGTAGGCAAGTTAGTTTTTAACACAATTATTAATAGATTTTTATCTATCTACTGCCTATTAATTAGATTTAACTGCCCTGCCCTTGCGTTAGCACTGCAAATCTAAAGCTATTATTGTAGCTAGCTGCGTCGTTTATAGTGTTGTACGCCGCCACTAGTAGCAGCAGAGAAGAAGGCGCTATACGTTACAAAATGCTAGGTAAGACATACTCCCTTTAATAAAGCAGTCTAACAGCTATATTTGTATAGTAACTAGGCCTTTTTAGTTACTTAGGTAAGGCAGCGCGTCTTAGCTGCATTCCCCCCTGCTATTAGGGTGCACGTTACGAGCTATCGGGGTGCACGTTAACAGCTCCCCTTGTAGCGGTCTGACTTTTCGGAAGCGATACACAGATACGGTAAAAGTTCGATTCTTTGGCAAAACGCTAGCGGGGCACGGCACGCCCCGGATAACCTTAACTAGACCTAAACTGGCTGTAACACGTTGCCGTGGTTCGAAAACAGGCTCCACAGCATTTAGTTAGCAGATTTTGGCCTATGTCTAAGAGTTCTTACGTATTCATCTTGCGCATCGCCCTGCAGCGACCTTATCGTGGCGCTCCATGCTAGCGTTTTGCCAGATATTCGATCTCTTACGGTTTTGAACACGACGAGAACAATTGGTCTAGTCGGGCCAAGTCTTTCTCAAGTCTGCTCATGATGTGAGACAGCCTATATATCGAGCTGGTACGATTAAGTTCATGTCTACTATGGTATGGATGGCCGACTCTCAAATTTTTGAATGTTTGAAAATACTCCCAATAAACTTCTACCAAAGCTTCTATCGGAACCAATTTGCCTTTGTAGCTACTCTTGAGATTGTTGATGCTATCATGCCAAATCTTTCTTACTTGATAGTTGCAAGTGGTCTTGTGACGGTAAGGGCCCAGTTCTAGTCCGTACTGAGTAACAGAATCTAATCTGGTCTTCAAACCGTAAGGTACTTTCAATAGCCCTCTACAGAAGGTTCTTCCATCCTCTCAGCAAATTCCCAGGACCCATCGCCTGTAGCGTCTCGCGTCTTCCGTGGGCATATCATGCGTGTGTAGGAGATTGGATACACAAAGTACATGCGATGCACGAAAAATACGGTTCTGTTGTACGAGTTGCACCGGACGAACTTTCATTTATTGACTCAGCTGCACTTCGGGACATTTATGGGCATCGTCCCGAAGGCGAATTTCCAAAAGCCATCCGTCTCTTTCGGGGAACGAACAAATTTCCAGTTTCTCTCCTGGTCACTCAAGACATTGAAGCACACCGCAAACTCCGTCGACGACTAGCACCTAGCTTTTCTGATCACGCCATGCGTTTGCAGGAGCCATTTATGATCCGCTATGTGGATCTGCTCCTCAACCGTTTGAAAGAATCATGTGGTATGGGAAACCTTGAAGTCGATCTTTCGATGTGGTTTAGTAGGTTGAAATTTCCTACCCAACGTTCTGCACACAGCACTAACATCATATTACATACTTTACTACTTTCGATATGATGGGTGACTTATCTTTTGGAGAATCGTTCCAATGTCTAGAGAACTCCGCTTATCATTCATGGATCTCCGCCCTGAATAGAATGACTAGACAAGGTGCTTATTTTGTGGTTTTAGGTAACATGGGTTTTGAATGGCTTGTCACGCTCTTGTTCAAGACTGGGAGGTTAACAAGCCGAAACAAGAATTCGAATCTTATATCCGAAAAGCTTCTTCGACGTATGCAGATACAGAGGCATGACTTCATAGAGGCCCTTCTCGGAGAAAATGAAAATGTAGGCAAACCTTTTTCTAATTCACGTCAGTTTGTATTTGATTTACTTGTTTGTAAGGTTAAACATGCTAATAAAAATCAAAAAAGGACCAGCCATTACCTATGGAATCATTGGCTGCAAATTGCAGCATGCTTATGCTCGGTGGCTCTGAAACCACCTCAACACTTCTTTCTGGCGTTACGTTCCTTTTAGTCACCAACTTGGAGTCATACAAGAAAGCAGTGCGAGAAGTTCGTGACACCTTTGAGTGTCTCGATGAAATCACTCTCACTTCCGTGTCCCAACTTCATTTCATGCATGCGTGCATTAAAGAAGCGCTCAGGTATGTTCAGTTTCGGTCGTTTCATACCACTATCAATGCGCTAACAAGGGCTTCTTATGTGCAGAAGATATCCACCCACTGCTGGAAGTCAACCGCGATTGGTTCCCCAAGGAGGGGCTAAGGTAGCAGGACATTTTGTCCCAGAGAAGGTAAACTGCCCTAAGGTTATTGATCTTCAGCCAGGAGCGACAAAGAAACACTAACAAAATCATCGCGTGATAGACAGTCGTATCAATTTATCCTTTTGCAGCCAGGTATTTGAAAATCTATCCTTCTAATGAGTTTTCTAACTTTCACATCTTGAGGAGCTAATTTTTACTACAGTCTAAGCTCTGCAAACTTTAAAGATCCCTATCAATACCGCCCCGATCGACATCTAGATCCATCAAATACCTTCGATGATATGGCAGCATCCCAGCCTTTCAGTGTCGGTCCCAGAAACTGCATCGGCAGGAAGTGAGTCATTTACCACAATGTTCTTGATCTCGAGACTAAAGATATTCATAGTTTGGCATATGCACAGAGTCGTTTAATACTAGCAAGAATTTTGTTTTCGTTTGACATCAAACTTGCTGAAAGTAGCCGCGGTTGGATGAATCAAAAGCATCATATTTTGTGGGACAAACCTCCCCTGAACGTGTACCTATCTCAGGTAACGAGGGAATAATAGGGGAATATTGGCATATGATTCAGGTCACTTTAATAAGCTTGTCGAATTCAAGTCCCGGGCCTGACTGCAAGAATCAAGTAGCGACAAAAATCTATTGCTATTTTTTGCCTTTTGAGAGCATTCGTGAGGCGCAGGTCCCAAAGGTACCTTCCCCAGACACGGTGAGGTGATCTGAGACTGGTCGAGATTGAGAATATAGAGGCGTCAGACTTTATAACTACAACACCAGCGACTACTTTGTAGAACCCAGTGCTTCAAACATGCTGTGCCAGTGCACCGAATGATTGCCTGGGTCATCACTCGGATGTTAGAGGCATAAGAGAGGCATCCATTCGTCCCATCTGTCCATCTAACCCATTCCATCCGGTACTCTCAAATCTTATATATCTCTCTCATCTCCCGTTACCTACCCTGACTCTCTCTCTCTGCCTGCCAACGGGTACATGGACCCTCCTGCTCAAATAGTGACCTAACCAAGGGGCACAGTGTGGTAGACACAGAGAGAGAGATTTCAGTCGGCATAGAGGACCGTTCTGGTCACCTCACACGTCCAGCCACGCCTCTCAGCACGCTCGTCGGCACTCAATTTTTGAGATGAGTCTTATGGAGGACTACACGCTAACCCCAACTTAAGATAACTCACAAATTGCAGGTATGATTAGGTTGGCTAGAAGTAAACACCCTCCTAATTACTGATTTCTAGCTGCTTCGTACATAGCGTCGCTACCCCTTAAACAATTTCGGCACTATATCCACGCCACTCCACCTACAGTGTCCCCCCCCCCCCCCCCCCCACCCCCCCACACCCTCCTAATTACTGATTTCTAGCTGCTTCGTACATAGCGTCGCTACCCCTTAAACAATTTCGGCACTATATCCACGCCACTCCACCTACAGTGTCCCCCCCCCCCCCCCCCCACCCCCCACCCCCTAATTACTGATTTCTAGCTGCTTCGTACATAGCGTCGCTACCCCTTAAACAATTTCGGCACTATATCCACGCCACTCCACCTACAGTGTCCCCCCCCCCCCCCCCCCCCCCCCAACAGATTGTTAGCCTTCCTTCGCGAGACATAGGCAAGACTAGGCAGAACAGCCAACTGAATTTTTTGTATCGGCTCAAAACCCTAGTACCTCCTTTGTCGCCGAACCGCAGGCTAACGATCTGTTCAGGGGGGGACACTGTAGTACGAGAATACAAAAATTGGCCGCCGATTGCGAAGCGAACAGGCCCTCAGTAATCGTTGCCATTCTGCACATCCGGCGCATCCGGTAGATCCAGAACATTTCCCCTTAGGGCCTGCTCACTTTGCAATCGGCGGTCGATTTCTGTGTCAAGAAATCAGCGGATTCTGAAGGAATCAGTGGATTTGGCAATTAGAAATTAGTAATACTAGGACTGTTTACTTTAGACGGCCAATTTAAACAAATTTAGACCATTTACTAGTCAATAAGCTTGAACCCCTTAGGGTTGTTTAAATAAGGCAAGGTTAATTAGCGCGCCAATTTTCTCTTACACAAACCCGCTAATTTATTTACAACAGGTTTAAGGTCTGCAAAATGATTGGCGCGCCAATTTTGCTGCACGTAGCCTCACAGGCTGACCTATTGTAACGCACTGATTAGGCTGACCTAACGCGCTGATTAGGCTGACCTGACTTGAGATGACTGATAGATTTTGCTGCACGTGACATTTACAGGCTCTACAAATGGCTAGAAGGAAACACCCCTAATTACTAATTTCCAGCTGCTTAGCTTGTAGCGTTGCTACCCCCTAAACAGTTTTAGCTCTAAATCTACGCTATTCCACCTAGTACAAGAACACAGAAACCAGCCGCCGATTGCAAAGTAAATAGGCCCTTAGTACAGGATTTGCAAGTCTAATCTAGTGATTCTACCAGGTTCAATGCGGCGTTACG
Organism: Ascochyta lentis; assembly: GCA_004011705.1. Taxonomy (NCBI): domain Eukaryota; kingdom Fungi; phylum Ascomycota; class Dothideomycetes; order Pleosporales; family Didymellaceae; genus Ascochyta; species Ascochyta lentis. The sequence goes on from RZGK01000003.1 coordinate 2,195,106, forward strand.
CAACTGCGGGCATTATGCGTACGGAGAAGGTACCGGTAGGTATCTACGTAATTGGACTGAACTCCAACCGGCCCAACTATAACCTACAGCATTTTCTAGTGCTACTTGCTCGAGCCAGGATGTTTTGAGGCAAATCTAATAGCTAGTTAGGCAACAATTAGGCAGCAGTGCAGAGCTCTGCATATGCTAAGTTATCAGAACCTTTTTAGGGTGCGTCTGTCTAGTAAATTAGTTCTCACGCCCTATATGTCTTATAAGCTTCTAGATTGCTTTGAAGTCATTTAAAAAACACTACCAGCCTATTTACCGACATGCCACCCGGTATGGCACCGCAAATTTCCCGGCATGCCGATCCGTGAAGCTTCGTGTATTCACCGACATACCGCCCAGTATGCTACGGTAGATTTACTGGCATAGAAATATGGCTGAGGCTTGCTTTTCTCGTTGCTCCAGCCCTGTGCACTTGTAATATATTGCACATCTTTGTTTCCTTGTCTTCCGAGTACTATCCATTGCCTTCACCGCAGGAATCTGTTAGCTCTTCTGTAAAACGATGATGACGTCTCTTCTCTCACCCCCTACGCTACCGGTGTCGAATCAAAATCGTCTGTCTTTCTACTCTTCATGCATATGTCTTCACTCACGAGTCTTTAGTGCGTTACGCCGAGCCCCATGTAATTGATTTTGAATCACTGCAAGCAGCAACTATCAGGGGCGCATTCGATCAATCTTTATTCGATGTGTTAAAGAACGCCGCGCCCACCGGACTACTGCATATCATCAATCATGGCCTTGATCCAAGCCTTGTACGACCTCTCGAGCTCGCAAGAGCCATTCTTATTCTAATGCTTGTTTCCCTAGTTTCAAAAACTCCGCGCGATCACATACACATACATGATGACAGCGACAGCAGAGGAGAAGGATGCAACGTCTACTGTAAACGGGACAGGTTCTTTCGAGGGTTACAAACCACGCACTGATGAAGAGTAAGCTCCGTTCTAATGTAATGCAATGCAAAATCGGTAACCCTTGGGAAGAAAGCGCAACAGTGTGTTGCCAGTAATAGAAGAGTACAATTACGATTATCACTCCAGCGGAACGATCAAAAGACCAAAGCTTATCAAAGACAACGAAGAGTCCATATCTAAGATCTTCGACGTAAGTATGCAATGGGATTAGATGTAGAGGGTATGTACACGCTAACCACTCAAAGTTCTATCATCGGGAACTCACACCACACCTATTGGATTTCATTGGCGAGTTCTGTGGGTTACAGCCTGGAGTTTTGCGGCAGATGCATGCTGAGTCCAGTGAAGTGGCCCATTTGCTTTTGTACCGTAAGTACTTGACTATACAAATGCTAACATTAATCCTCTTACTGCGTCACTGTCAAGAGATAGATCTTCTTTCTTTGAAAGTAAACGGTTACTAACTGTACGTTACAGATCCCAGATGGTACGAACATGTGGCAAGAAAAAGGGCGGCATACGCTGGTCACACAGACATCGGATCACTCACGTATCTGTATGCAAATCCGGTGGCTAGCTTGCAGATTTATGGTATCCGAGGTTGGGAATATGTTGCTTATATTCCCAACTCGATTGTAGTCAACATGGGAGATGCAATGCAATTCTTAACAAAAGGTTTGATGAACGCAACACTTCACCGAGGTACGTAATGATTTTTTGTGCGCAAAGAACGCGACTTGAGCTGACCATTAACGTTTTGGATACTTGTAGTCATTAGACCTACCTCGGAACAGGATGAGGCTATAAGAACGGCACTCGTCTACTTTGTTCATCCGAATCATTCTTCGATGTCTGCATCTTTATCACATTTCCAAAAACTGCGAGCCAACTACACCCGCGATACCAAAGCATCTCCAGGATGTCTCATCAATGGTGTGGGTCGTAAGTTGTGACCTGAACTTGTTTTGCATGCAATCTGTTAATATCATCTGCAGTGAATCGAGTGATCTCGAGCCTTTCGGCTATCAGAGAGGATCCCTATCTCTCACCAGTTGACTCTAAAGCGTGGGTATCATCAAGGAATGGTGGCTTGGTAGCTTCACCCCGAGGGTTTTGCGTCAATTTTGAGACCCTGACTGTCAGTATGGTGTAAGAATGGGCACCTGGAGGGTCTTTCCAATTTCTTGACCGTTTGTAAAAAATACTTGACACCTGAGAGATCGTATAGAACGGCTCAGAACTCTATGCATATTGTTGGACGGAACCAAGGATATATTGCTTGGATAGACTAGAGACAACACGCTGCCGAGTCACAGTAGCATCCAGGCATAACAGAACAAGGTCTCGCCGTATATAACTGTCCCCTTGACAAGTACATAAATTGTACACCGCGCCTCTAAACCTCTCGCAGCGCGATAGAGTCTGACGGCTGAGGCGTAATCGCCCTCTAACTTGCGTGGGTGGTTGATTCTGATTGAAGACCGTCCGTAGGATGGGGTTCTGGTCCTCCGTTTCGCCCCCGAAGTACATATAGGAAATGCAAAGCCATGAAGTTACTGTACTGATACAGTACCAGGGTAGTGCTCTACTTTCAGTTGAAGAGACTGGGAAGTCTGTGGACATTGAGGTAGACCCTTAGCTCTGAGGCACTTCAGTGCCGCAAAGGAAAGATCAAGAGAGATCAGTGGGTGTGGAGAGTCGTTTTCACTACATGCATATGCTTTTGATGACTTGGGGTTATTCATTGCCCTCATCTGTATTTCTTCACTGTAGTCGCTGGGTTTCCTCTCCATCCTCGCTCTTTCGAGTTAAAGCCAAGGTCCTGCGCATGAAGAGCCTTTGTATCAAGCCCAGCAATTCCCTCATACTTCACTAACAAGGAGTGGCAAGGTTGTCTTTTTGCCTTGGTAGTGGTTATGTGCTTTCAGCCGAACGAAGGAAAATTCAAGTAGAGCACAGGCCATTTCGAGGACGTTTCGGGTCACAAGGGAGCTGGAAGGTGAAGTGAGCAAATACACATGCTACAACCCCTGCAGCAGAGATAGAACTTGGAGAATAGGAAAAAGGCATTGGAGTCGTGTTGAAAAGCGGAGGATTCCTCAACCGTTACGGGAGTTGCCCTCCGGTACGCTTTTAGTCTCCTTTTGTCAATTTCCAGGGCCCTGAGACCGCTCCTAAGACACCCGCGACCCCTGTGGCTCTCACCGCCAGCGATAGGATATAGTCAGATTACTAGTACCGAGCCAAGGGGTGAATGACTCAACGGATGAGCAAATCACTTTTACCAATCCCTCAACAAATCTTACTCTTCTTACTATAGTAACGAGATCGGGTATAAAATATTGTACTAATGTTTAAAATTTTGTCTTCTATAACTGTATTATTATATTCTTTGTTAAGCTTTTGCTTTACTAATTTCCAACTTTAACTAAAGCTCTATAGTATAAACAGTATAGATTAAAAAGCTTACTAAGCCTAATATGTTTACTATTGCGCAGAGTAGAGTCTATACTCTATCTATGCAAGAACACTACAGGCAGGTAAGAGAGATAGAATAAAAACGTATAGTATTAGATAAAATAAGATGAATCCTCAGGGTTAAGCTTCTAAGGATTTAGAAGAATATATATATATGTATAGGCGCTAAGAAGTTACTATAGTTGCTCTAAGGTGTTTCTTACAGTTAGCATACCTAAGGTAAAAAGCCTTTAATAATAGCTCCCTCTTTTCTTATAGTTTATTCTAGACTGCTAAACCCTATATACTTAATACTTGCCTATGTAAACTCTAAAAAAACCTCTAATATAAGAGGAAAATAGTTAGAAGAATAAGAGGTACCTTATACAGTATCTAGACTATACTTAGAAGTTGTTCTGCTTTTGCATAAGTAGGCCTAAGGCAACATACTATGTATAGGTAGTTTACTACAATAATAGTAAATGTTACTTTATAATTAGATTACTTCTATTATAGAAGTTTATTTATTAACTACATAGTGTTAACTATACCTTTATTATAATATTAGTTATTGTTTACTCTAGACTTAGAACCTTATAGATATATAGTAAGTATTCTATTAAGCGCGTATTAGTCTTTACTAACTATGTAAAGTATAGGCGTTTAATTGCTTAAAAATTAGCTAGTAAGGCAGTAGAACGTAAATAGAGCAGTAGATAGAAGCAAGAGAGGTGCAGTATATAAAGAGTAGATACTTTAAATTCCTCTTTTTTAACTACACTTAAGTTTACACTCTATACACCTTCTGCTCTATTTTTCTACTATTATACCTCTTCTACCTTCGCATATTAATAACGCTAAGCTACTAGACTTTATATATGTGTTATCTAAAAGTATAGCTCTGCAGCCTTTTTTTATATAGCTTTAGTATTATAATTTATTTAGTTTAGAAAGACACAACAAAGAGGGGTATACAGCAAAAAGCACTAACTAAAACAAGCCTAATCCCTCTGCCTGTAGCACTAAAATCGTGACATATGTATTACAACAAAAGTTTATTAAGAACCTAGTAAACGCATCCTATGTGACGCCGGAGCTAGAGTAACTTAGTGAGTTAAACGTCGAGTAACTTAATCTGAGAGTTAACAGCGTACCTTAGTAGGCAGGTAAGACTTAACATCCACCCACTAGTTAGGGACTAGAATCTCTAGATTTGTAGGTCGGTAGGTTAAGGGGTTAGCGTCTACTAACTGTAGGCAACAACCCCTTAACTAGAAAACACTAGCCTATTTTGTAAGAGGGGCCTACTAATAACCTAGCTATAAGACCTTAATTCTACGCCTACAACATTGTACACATCTACCTCTTTAACTGCTCTAAGCAACATATTATTTAAAAGAATTCCTAACAAGAGATACTAGCTTCCTTTACATGCCCTAAGCCCTAGAATAACGCTAAGACCTAGACTTCTCTAATACCAGCAGCGTAAAAGCATGCCCTAAGCATGCCTACTTAGTACTATTGCGCCTATTAACAACAAGGCCCTACGTTATAAATGTAGCATTAATTATTTACAACCTCTCCTTGTTAATAGCATCCTCTGCTGCTAGTTTAACATTAATAAAGCAATAAGGGTATATGTGTTTAGTTAGCGCGTCTTGTTAGCGCTTGCTTTAACAACACTAGAGCAGGCTACCTAAGCTGCAAGACAGAACAGGACTATTCTAGGTATTCTTTTTACAGGCTCCTTTAAAGGAGTAGGTTTGCTAGTCTTTAGGGAAGTGGAAACTGCGCAAGGCATAGAGTAGCTTAGGTTGTTGCTTGTAAGGTAGTTAATAGTTAGTTATTAACAATAGAGTTGTTGTAAGTGTGAATAAATAGCACTGCCGCAAGTCTAGAGTCCGTAGAATAATAATAAATAGACGTTGTTGTTTAGAAGAATTAACTTCTAGGGAGTGTAAGGCGATACTGTTGCTGTAATCGCTGTTGTTTGTAGCACTGTTGCAAATGTATTAGACAAGTTTCCTCCTAAAATCCAGCTACAAAATCGAGACACAAAACGGCTAAGGGCCGGAGCTTTAGTATTATAAGTGTATAATAAAGCTCTCTAATAAGTCTAGCTCTAATTCTAATAGAATAATTAAGTTATTTTTAAAGGTCTTTAGGTGTCTTTAGAGGTTCTATATGTATAAAAATAACTTTAGTATATATAGTAGACACATATCTAGTATTGCTAGTAGATATATTAAAATAAGTCTTAGACTTTACTTAGTACCTACTTCACACTAATTTGTATAGATTATTGCTTTAATTCTGCTATACTATTAATATACTTAACCTCCTTATTAAGTGCGAAATCTATAAAAAATAGGAAGACTACTTAATAAAGCAACGCTGTAACTAAAGAGAACGTTCTAGCTACAACTTAACACTACTAGCAGACTGCGTTTAACTACGCTAAGGCCTACTACCTTAGTACTATAACCTATAAGGCTGTTTCTAACTATTATATAAAGAGCTTAGGTTTAGATTAAGTAGACTATAATAAGGCTTATTAGGTTTTATATAAATACAACCTATAGCACTCTTACATAAGTTACCTTAACCTTTTACTTTTACTATAGTTAACTTTAATATAAGCTACCTTAGGTACTATAAATTAGAAAAAGACTTCTAATATTGTTATTAACATAGAGTTTAAGCATATATTCTAGTAAAATAGTGCTGCTAAGAGTGTAGGGAAGTGTTAGTACTACTACAGCACTAATATACTCTCTACTACTAACACTCTAGTTGCCTTCTTCTAGTAGTTAATAGTTTTCTCTACTAAGTCTAGGTTCTCTAGAGCTTAGGAGACTCTAAGGCGCTATTCTCTATATAGTCTAAACTTCTAGCCTAGCTCTACTAGAGGCTTATAAGGTCTTTTTACTTTTAGATTACTCTTTTAGATAATGTATACTAATAAACCAAATATAAAAACTATATAAACCTCTATACCTACTTCTATACTCTTAAGACTCTTATCTTCTACTTTAAATAGTTACTGGGCTAATCTACACCCTTAGAGCAGTAAGTCTAAGTTAATATATTATCTATAGTTTTATAGTATATAGAAGTACTATTCTAAAAGAACATTCTTAGGTAACCCTTCTTCTACCAAGGCAGGTTTAGATTGCTTTAAATTTACTAAGACTTAGCCTTACGCTATAAGTAGATTACTATAGTATATTAGCTACTGTCTTAAGATATTCTTTATAGATTTCTTAATAGGAGTTAAGGTTCTCTAGTAGCTTCTAGGTAGCTTATTCAGCTAACCTAGCTACCTTACTAGGTACTTTTGCTTATAGGCTTAAGTATTATAGTATTGTAGGATCTCTTTAACTTTATACCTCTTAGCTAAGAAAGTATCTTCTAGACTCTGCGTAGGACCTAGCTAGAACCTCTTCTCCGCAAAGGATTCCCTCTTTAGTTTAAGTAATACTATAATAAATAGTAGGTATACTTAATCTATTAATAGTAGTAGGTCTAGCTTATAAGCTAGCTTCTTAATGTTTTTTATAATAGTAAATAGACCTAGGTATTAGGTATAAAACTTCTTAGATAGTTAGCTAGTTGTTAGGTTCTTTGCCTAGAGCAGTACTTGCTTACTATTAGTAAAGTGTCTATCTACCTACTTAGTATTATACTAACAAGAATTGCTCTTCTAGGCATACTCTAAGCTATCCCTTAGTGCTATATACAGGTTATGCTACTGCTCTAGCTACCTAATTACCTGCTAGCAGAGGTTTAGTACAATTCTACTATCTACCTAGGCTTCTAGGAGATAGTATAGTTAGTGCTTATCTAGGACTCTATTTAAGCTCTAAGAGTTAATTCTATATACTACCTTAATAGAAGACTCTCTATATACTAAGTAAGCTTTTATTCTTGTACATATACTCTGCGTATAGTAATAAGTCTACCTAGTTATCTTATTAATAGTTTATATAGATACGCAGATAGGTTTCTAACTCTTAGTTTTAGTACTTTATCTGCTTATTAGTCTATAGGTAAAAGGCTATGCTAAGGTAATAGTTAATTTTTACATAATAGCAGATATTAAACTAGAGTTAACTAGTAAATACTAATCTATAGTCTAATATTAGAGTATTAAAAAGACTATATATAAGAAAGTACTACTTAAGTAGTAGTTTAGCTACACTTTAGAACATAACTGTCGTAGTTGCAGGTAGATACTAGATATACTTACTAAACCTATTAACTAAGACTAGAATTAAGTTATACTTATTCCTCTAGTTATTCTTTAACATTAGTAGGTCTGTTACAAAGTCTAGGAAATAATACTACTAGAGTGTATTAGGTATAAAGAGTAGGACTAGCAGCTTCTATAGCTTATACCTGTAGATCTTACTTAGTTAGTATACTATACAACACTTAACATATTTATATACATTCTTCTTTAGGTTTAGCTAATAGTACTTTTGTTTTAATACTAGGTAGTTTTCTTATAACTATAGTAACCTCTTATAGAGTTGTTATAGTTCTTTATAAGAATAGTTTAGTAAAGAGTTTTATTTTAGGAAATTTACACTTTCTTACTCCTGTATAACATCCTACTAGGGTTAACCTCTTAGTAGTAGTAAATCTTAGCTGCCCTACCTACTTTCTAAGTTGTTAGCAATTTATAAGCAGCGTTCTACTCTTAAACCTATTTAATATAGTTAGTTAGTTATTATAGGGTGTCTAGGGCGTATACAGACTTGCCTTACACAGTATTATTTATAAGGTAGGTAGGTAACCTAACTTGTTTATTAAGATTATAATAGAGAGCCTTTATAATATTAAAACTAGGTTCCTAAGCTTTATATAGATTAGATTAACTTTAGCTACTATAGCCTGTAGATAGCTAGTTAAGAGCTAAGAGAGACGTATCTCTAGTACTTGTTAATAGGTAGAATTCCTTAGAGGTAGTTTTAAAGAGTTGCTAGGATCTCTTAGAACCTCTACTAGGGCTACCTGTTGCTCTAGTTGCCTGTTTAACTTTTTAAGCCTTAGACTTCTAGATAGTCTACATTTAAAGCTTCTACTAGAGAGTTCGTAGCATAGTATTACATAGTACCTACTACTCTCTAATAACTAGTCCCTTTGTATATTCTAGATGCTTTAATAGGCTATCTGCAGAGTTCTCTAGTGTAGGCCTATATTTAACTTTAAAGTTATACCTAGCTAGCTCCTCTACCTAGCGTGCTTGCTTAGAGAAGAGCTTCTTTGTAGTTATAAAGTACTGCAGGTTGTTAAAATTAAAGAGTACTTAGACTATTAATAGAGCATGCTTAAGGTAATATTAATACTGCCTATATGCCTTTATAATTGCAGCTAATTCCTTATCATAAGTATGCTATTTAATTAATAGACCTTAGATCTTTCTGCCTAGAACGCTACTAGCTTCTAGTATTATTCTGTTAGTACTTCTAACAATTGTAGTTGCAGTAGTATAGCAGCTATAGCAAAGTCTAATACGTTAGTAAGAACTATAATTAGCTTAGTAGAATTAAGGTGTTATAGCACAGAGGCTTTAGTAAACTTCTTCCTAATAGTAACAAAGGCTTAGTGTACTTCCTCTAGCTAACTCTATAGTTTGTACTATCTTATTAGGCCTTTTTAGGTTTTTGCTAGTGTTTTCCTCCCCTTCTTTATTAATATAGACCTACCTAGCTCTAATTCTAGCCTCTAGGCAGAGATTACATAGTCTACTAATAAGTAGATAGTCCTAGAGCAATTAAAGATAAACCTTTAATAGAAGTTAGCAAAGCTAAGAAACACTTAGATGTTCTTATATCTCTTAGGCTCTAGCTACTCTTAGATTGTTTGCATACAGATAGGATCTATAACTACTCTGCTAGGTGTAATAATTAAGCCTAAGAACTTAACTAACTTTGTTATAAATAAGTATTCACTTACCTTACAGAACAACATCTATTTAATAAGTTAATCTAGGATCTCTTTAATATAGGCTTAATAATCCTCCTTATACTCTAAGTATATAAGGATATTATCTAGATATATTACACAGGTATAGACCGTATAGTTAATAAAACCCCTTAGAGCTTTCTAAATATAGAATTAGAATATTACTAGAGCGTTTGCTAATCTTAAAGGCATAACTAGGTACCTAAAATAACTATACCTAGTGTTAAAAGCTGTCTTCTACCTATTACCTTCTCTAATTAAGAGCCTATAGTAGGCATTACATAGATCTAGCTTAGAGAAAATAGCAGCTTTTAATAGCCTATCTAGCACCTTTTATACAAGAAGAAGAAAATACTAGTTCTTAAAAGTAACCTTGTTAAGGCTTTTATAATTACTTAGAGTTATAGTATACTATTAGCTTTTAGCACAAATAGGATAAGTGCTTTAGTAGAAGACTTACTTAGGTGTATTTAGCCTTTCTTTTATGCTGTGTTAAGGTAGGCCTATGGTATCTCCAGCTCCTTCTTAAAGAGGTTACAGATAGGTATATGTAGTATCTTACTCTCTAGATTAATATTAATAGAGTAATTATTGTCCTAATATAGTGCTAATATACTAGACTAGTGCTTGCCAAATATAAAATGCTTATAGTGCAGCTCTAAAGAGATATACTTAAGCTCTTTTAAGTCTAGTTTGTTGTCTATAGAGCTAACTAAAGAATAGTCTTTTTACTATTTAGAAGGACTTAGGCTATGCCTGTAGGTAGTATTCTAGAGCATTAAGAAGGCTTCTAGATAATACTTACTACTATACGCTTTTCTATAGCTTTAGAAAGCTATAATAGGTCTAGATACTACACAACGTAACACTAAAGGTAGTTTACAACTTTAAGCATTTTATTCTAGAACTAGAGAAGTTCTTTATTATAGAAATATTTAGCGTTAAGAACAGCGTCTCTGCTTAGCCTATAGGCTAGTAGTAGTCTACTACCTTTCTAGTTACTTTCTAATAGGGTGTTAATTGCCTCCTCTAGGACTTAGTAGACTAAGTTACCTAGGTACATAAAGTACTCTCTCTCTTCTAGTTTTATAGAGTAGAACAGGTCTTATATAGTAGTAATATGCACTTTATTTGCATTATTAAAGAACTACTTATATATACTTTTAGAGAAGTAGATGTATAGGTTAGTAAATACTAACTATAAGTAGCCTAGTACTAGGTTATACCTCTTAAAGGCAGCTAACTGAAACTCTTACAGACCTACAGCTTTAACTATACTATTACTATCTAAATAATCAATAGTTAGGTTGTTAGGTTATTGTTAAGTTTTACACTTTAGACAAGGTCTGTAAGTAATTGTTTAATAAGGTCTTAAGAACAAGTACAGTATTAGGGTTCTAAAAGAGGTAGTAAGTAGTATACGTCTAGGACATTAGCTTTTCAGGGTTATAAGAAAGAGTATAGAGTAGACTATCTGTTTTGCAAGCAGAGTTAAGATATTCTAATAACAAAGTTAATTAATAAGGTTAGACATAAACTATAAGGGTTGTGTTCCTATATACTATATACTTTAATAATAGTAGTAGTAATATAGACTAATGAGTGTTGTACATTCTCTAATTACACTAAGCACTAATTATACTAATTACTAATTATACTAGTTGCGCTAAGCTCTAATTAAGTTATATATCCCCTTAGTCCCTTGCTAAGTGCTAATACTGTAATTATTACTTACTTATATTTATTCTGCTGTTATAATTACTGTGCTGCAGCTACTGTAATTAGATAAATTCTTTCTATGTTCTATAGATTGTAACACTATCTCCTTTCTATCTTAGCTTAGTCTCTTAAGCTTATTTATATAACACAGGGCTCTTTCTTAATTATTAAGCAAGTCTTAATAATGCTAAAACAACTAACTATCTTAAGTTTAGCTTGCTGTTATTGTTTATACAAATTTATTAAGTTCTTTAGAAAGATTATAGTATAAAAATACAAAAGCTATAAAAAGGATAACTACGTGTATAAGGTTTATATTTAGTCTAAGAAGTGTAGTAAGTGTGTTTATCTAGAGCAAACTCATAACGTAAAGGTAACTTAATTAAAGTTTACTTAATTAGCGTCTAAGAAAGAGAAGTTGCATGTTTATATAAAGGAAAGTTACAAAGTATAAACTAAAGCGCTTTAGATATCTAAAAAGGCTATAGAGGACCTACTTGTAGCTTGTATATATAAGAAGTAGTTATAATAACAAATAGATTTATTAGACTATTATACTAAAGAGGCTATTGCAGTAGAGGAGCATAGTATTAAAGAGCAGAAGCAGCTAAAGACAAAGACTATTAAGTTAACTAGTCTATCTAATAAGTTCTTGTTGCTACCTAGTACTTAGAGTGCCTTTAATGTAAAGTTATAAGACTTTCTTCTTATAATCTTTATTAGATAGTTTTCTTTTTAGGAATAGTTATTACCTAAAAAGGCAACTTAAGCTATTTAGCCTAAATATATATATATTAGGCCTAAATACAGGTACTTCCCTAATTAGGTTTAGCTCTTACCTAATCTAGTAAAGTACTATCTGAAGAATGCCTAACTAGAGAGCGTTAGAAAGCTGTGCTTATTATAGCTATAGCTTTACTAGATCTAGAGTTAGCTTTCTTACTATAAATAGCTTAAGAACACGTTGCCTTTACTAGTAGGTTACGTGTACACCTACGTAATCTGCTAGTAGGTTGCGTAATTGTCTACGCAATCTGCTAGTAAGTTGCGTAATTGCCTACGCAATCTGCTTAGAAATCTACTCTTAATTTCTAAGCATCTATTTGTAATAACTATTCTAGATCCTTCTGATTTGTAATAGAGAGAACGGAAGTAGAGTATAAATACTACTTGCTTTCCCCCTCTCTTAGTTCTGTACCTAGCATTTAATATAATAACTTGTCTATTATATTATCTTATCTTATTACTATATTTACTCCTCTTGCCTCTTTAGGCTATACGCTTCCTATTTTAGAATTACCTAGTCTAGTTAGTCTAGGTCTTCTAGATTAGGGAAGAAAGTAGTCTGTCCTCCTATTTCCCCCTGTAACGGGCTAGGCCCATGTGCTGGCTCCTCGGCGTACACCGCCTCGGCACTACTCCGGCTCGCGCTTCCCAGCATGGACCAGAGCTCCGCCACGGAGCTGACGCGTCCGAAACGGAGTTATAAAAACTCTGCAACCTCCGTCCCGGAGGTTGCTCTCTATCAAATCCATCTTGTATCTTACTAGCAAATTCCCTCAGAGGTCAGCTCCTTACACCCCCCTACTTTCTTTACAGGTTATGAGCCCGGCTCTTTATAGCCTATAGAGAATTTTATATACTCTATAAGTCTTAGTTCTAGCTATATATATATCTACTGCTTATATAAGCAGATTATCTAAGCAAGAGGAGAAAGAAGAAGAGAAAGTACTTCTACTTCTAACTTCTTCTATTCTTGCTATATTCACCTAGGCTCTTCGCCTAAAATATAGCATTGTTTACTGCTTACTAAATAGTATTTTATCTAGTGCTTACTAAGCCTAGATAGCGCAGTATCCTAGTATTAGTCCCTGCTCCTTAGGCCTCTAGCAATAGAAATAAACCTAGGAAACTTAAGCAATAATTCCCAACTAAGTTAGCCCTACGTAAGACTATCTTAAGTCTTAATTTATTGCCTGTTTAGGCAATTAATTAGACCTCTAAGAAGGGCAGAGGGAGAGTACTAGTAGTAATACTAGTATACGGCTCTGGGTAGACTTAAGAACTAAGAGCAAACTAGCCAGCGGCTATACTAAGTGCTAGTATAAGCTATAGGCTTATAATACCTTATAACATAGACGCTTATTCCTATACTTATAGGGTATCCTATAGTTAGTCTTATAAAAGCTTGGCAATGTGAGGTTCTGGTTATAGGCAATAGTACTTGCTTCACACCAGGGATAGATAGTGGAGGGATAGCAATAGGTGTATTCAATAGTAAGAATAATACTTGTCTCCCCTAAGGATGGCGTGCGGCGCAGGTTTTGCGCACCTTCGCTAAGGGCGAGACTAATACAAACTAAGGATAGTTCCGGAACACCACAACACCAAACAATTCTATCGTGGCTTGTTACAGGCAACTTTTTATAAGTTACTAGAATTTAGTATATTATCGCAAAAATATACTGCTTTCTTAAGGTCTATTAAAGACTATTTTTGCTAGCTTTATTAAAAGCTTTTACTTAGGATAATACTATAATAGCCAGAGTTTCTCATATAGTCTTCGGACTTAGTAGAAACAGTAACTATCTATAGTATATCTAGTAATAAGCTAATTAAAAGCTAAGCTGTTGCTACTACCTTAAAAAGAATTAAAGGTAGTAATATACTAAGAGAACTATACTATAAAATAGTAAGCTACTTTTAAAAAGAGAAATCTCGGGTATTAAGTCCTATTTAGGCGACCCTAAAGACTAGTAATAGAAACTAGCTAGATTTACTCTAAGTTAAAGGAAAATCTCGGGTATTAAGACCTAAAATAATAGGCGGCCCTAAAGACTAGTAATAGAAACTAGCTAGATTATTCCTAAGTTTAAAAAGTAGTAAGACCTATAATAAAATAGGCAGCTTCTATATAACCTAAGAAAGTTTTAAATAGGCTATATAGTTTTCAAGGCTTACTTAACTAGTTGAAATCTCTACTAGAGACTAGTTATCTATTAACTTAAGTATAGTTACTAAGTATATCTCTTAGTATTGTATAGCTTCTAAGCCCTACCTGTCCGGCTGAAATTAATAGCTCGTTGTTGCTATTAATTGCTGTAATCTAGCCTTATTTAATAACCTAGTACTTATAAGACGTTATAAAGAAAGGAATTATTTTAGCTAGATTACAAGATGCTAGATTCTATTAAGCTACCTAAGCTTAAAGGGTCTGCAAACTATAATATTTGGGCTATTAGAATGCAAGAAATTATAGTAGAAAAAGGTTATTTAGCTTATATACTAAATAATCCTGCTACTATAGTAGATAATATAGAGAACCTAGATGAAAATGCCTATAAAGCTACAGCTATTATTAAACTAGTAGTAGAGGGTGGACCTCTACTACAAACTCAATTTATTAATAATCCTTATACTCTATGGAATATTCTTAAAAATCTATACGAGGCTAAAGGATTTAGTAGTGAATTCTTACTAAGTAAAGAATTAATTAGCACTACTTTAAATAGCTGTAAAGGCAATTTAGAAGACTATATTAATACCTTTAAAAGGATTGTAAATAGTCTTGAATCTAGGAACATTAATCTACCTACTAAGTTTATTGTTGCTCTATTACTTAATAATCTAAATAAAGATTATGAATATATAGTAGCAGTTATTACACAGTCTATTAGAACTGCTAATAGTAAGATTAATATAGAAGAAATTATCTCACAACTGCTAGATGAATATAGAAGACTTAAATCTATTAAAGGCAATAGTTCTTTTAATAGAAATAATTCATCTAGTAATAGCAACAATGACGTAGAAATGTCTATGCAAACTAGAGGTAGTAATAATAGCAATAGTAAAAAAGGAGATAAAAAGAATATCCCTTTTTGTAACTATTGTAATAGAAGGGGACATAAAGAGTCTAAATGCTATAATAAGAATCCTAGCCAAAAGCCTAGTAACAGTACTAATAGTACCACTACTAATCAGGATAATAATAGCAATAATAAAGAAGAAACAGCTTTAATTTCTTCTGCTTCTAAATCTATAAGTAATAATACTAGAGATTTTATTTTAGACTCTGGTGCTACTATACACACGTGCTATATTAAAGAATTATTTAGTAACTTAAAACCTACTTCTACATCTATTAAGTAGGGTAATACTAATAGTTCTATTAAAGCACAAGGTATAGGAGATATAAGACTAGAATTTTCTAGTACTAAGCAGTTAGTTAGATTAACTAATGTGCTATACGTCCCTGAATTAGGAGTAAACCTACTAAGCTTAGGATTAATTACTTCTAAAGGCTTTAGCCTATCTTTTAATAAAGATAGCTGCTATATTAATAAGCCGAATAACTCTGTCCTAGCTAAAGGTCATTATAAAGACGGACTAAGTGTCTTTAGTGCTAATAGTTTAGATTGTTCTATAACATCTAACTATAAAACACTAGCTACTATTAATACATCTAACATAGAAGAAGAACAAGTTAACTCTATAGATACTTCTATAGAAGAATCTTCTAATTTAGAAGAAGTAGCTACCTTAGAAGATAAAGATAATAATTCTAAGGAAACTATAGTACTTAATAAGAATAATATAGAATTAGCACATAGAAGACTAGGACATATAAGTTTGAGTTCTTTAAAACATCTAAAGAACGCTACTACAGGAGTAGACTATATAGATCTAGAAGATATAAGCTCTGCTTCTATTAGTTTAGACAATTGTATTAGTTGTATACAAGCTAAACTAACTAAAAATAGAAGTATAGAACCTAGTACTAAGGTTAATGCTTACCTAGATCTATTGTATATAGATATAGGAGGTCCTATTACGCCTAGAACCCTTACAGGCTATAGATACTATATTACCTTTAGAGATAGTTTTACTAAGTACTTAGAAGTAAAACTACTTAGATCTAGAGAAGGTATTATAGACGTTATAAGGACTACTATAGAAGAGTTAGAATTAGAGGCTAAAAACAATAACTCTAATAACTCTAACAACACTAGTTATCCCTTTAATAACAACAGAGTTAAGGCTCTACAACTAGATAATGAATTTAAATCTAAAGAATTAGAAAAATATCTAGTTAACAAGGGAATTAAAACTAGGTTTTCTGCTGCTTATACCCCTGAGCAAAACGGTGCAGCAGAAATTATTCATAGAGTACTATTAAACAAAGTAAGAGCTCTATTAATTACTAGTAATCTTCCTAAAAATATGTGGGGAGAAACTATCTTAACTGCTACCTGACTATATAATAGAACACCTAATAGCTCTATTAATTTTCAGACCCCTTACTATTTAAAATATAAAGAGTTGCCTAATCTAAGTAATCTAAGAATCTTTGGTTCCTTAGTATACTATAAGGAACCAACTAGCTTAATTAAAAAGCTAGATCCTAAAGCAACTCCCTATTACCTAATAGGATTTATAGGGTCTAATATATATAAGATTTACAATCCTAGTACAAATAAAACTATTACTACTAGAGATTGTAGAATAATAGAAGGTTATTTCTATAAGCCAAATAATAACAACAATATACAGGAGATATTTACTAGACTAGATCCTAGTAAAATTATAAACAAAAATCCTAAAGTTGTTATTAATAAACCTTCTAATCCTAGCAGCGGTACTAGGATAACAGAGCTATTAGATAATTCTAGTAAAGTACTAGCAAATCCTACTATTGTAGAGGATACTACTACTGAAAATTATAGTATTAATACTATAAAGCAAGATTAGCAATCTCTATATAATCAGTTAATATTAGAGAACATTCTTGCTACTTCTAATAGTAATAGTCTAGAAGAACAAAAGTCTTTTAAAGAAGTATTACTAAGAAAGGATAAAGATCTTTATCCAGAAGCAATGCAACTAGAAATCCAAGATCTAATTAAAAGTAATACTTGGAATATTATTACTAAACCTACTAAAGCCTCTTTTATTAAAGGCCGATGGGTTCTTAGTAAGAAATATAATCTAGACAATACTATTAAGAAGTATAAAGCTAGGTGGGTTGCTAAAGGTTTTCTACAACAATATAATATAAACTATAAAGAAACCTTTGCTTCTACTTCTAAACCTAGCTTAATTAGGTTGTTTCTATCTATTTTTGCATATCTAGATTGGGAAATATATACTTAGGATGTTAAACAAGCTTTTCCTAATGCAGAAATAGATATAGAAAATATCTAGATGCAATTGCCTATAGGATTAGAAGACTTTATTCTGAAGAAAGCTTTAGAAGAAAGTAAAGACTCTAATCTTAATAGTATTATTAATAGTGCTATAGAAAATAAAGACTATTCTAAACTAGTCTGTAAATTAAATAAAGCACTATATGGCCTAAAACAAGCTAGTAGGCAGTGGCAATTATTCTTAACTAAAATCCTAGAAAACATAGGATTTCAAAGCTTAAGAATATATACTAGTATATTTATACATAAAACTAAGCCTATTTTTTTAGCTACACATGTAGACGATATACTAGTATTTACAAAAGATATTACTCTAGTAAACAACCTATATAATGAATTAGTTACAACTTCTAAATTAGAGGTAACTAATTTAGAAGAGATTAAAGAATTCTTAGGTGTAAAAATTATTAGGGATAGATCTAAGGAATCCTCAGTAATTACACAAAGAAACTTTATCTCTAAACTCTTAAGTAGATTTAATAAGCTTAATAATAAGCCTAAAGATCTACCTTTGCCTATAGGTACAAAACTAAGTAAAAACTTAGAAGAAAGTACTGTTAAAACAGAATACCAGCAACAAATAGATAGCCTTATCTACCTTACTATATTTACTAGGCCTGACTTAGTATATAGTATTAATTACCTTGCTCGGTATATGTCTTATCCTAGTTTAGAACACTTAAAGTATCTAGACTATATCTTTAGTTACTTAATTAAAACTAAAGACCTTGGATTAGATTTAACTCTAGAATCCAACCAATCTACTATAGATCTAAATAAGATCTATCCTACTAAAGATAATAATCTATCTATTGAAAATAGTATAGATTTAGTAGGAGTATCAGATGCAGATTGGGGGGGCGATATAGATTCTAGAAAATCAACTATAGGCAATATATTCCTATTAAGGAATATTAAAGACAATTTCAATTGCAATAGATCTGTAGCTATAATCTGGATTTCTAGATTGCAAAAAACAGTAGCTTTAAGTTCTGCAGAAGCAGCATATATGTCTTTAAAAGAAGCTACTAAAGAAAGTTTATATCTACAAAACGTAATTAAAGAGCTTTTTAACAATACAAGCTCTCTTAAAGACTATTCTATTTTTAATAAGTTAAATACTATTAAAACAGATAGTCTTAGTGCTATAGAACTAGCAAAGAACCCTATTTATCATGCTAGAACTAAGCACGTAGATATAACTTATCACTTTGTTAGAGAAAATCTGCTAAGTAAAAATAGAGACTGAGTATACGAAAATACTAGTACTATACTTGCAGATAATCTAACTGAATCTACTAGTATTCCTAAGTTTAAAGAGTTTACTAGTAAGATTAATTTAAGAAGACTTAATTAAATTAATTAAGCTTCTAATTAGAAAGACTTAGAATAAAGCACCTAAATTGCTAAAAGCTTATTCTAAGCTATACTTAAATTCTAAGAGAATCTAAATTGCTTTACTCTGGAATTTAGTATAATAAGTCTAAATTGCTATTAAAGATATAGAGTTTCTAAATTGTTTCTACAACCTATATCTTATCTAATAAAGATTAAGGGGGTGTGTAAAGTTATAAGACTTTCTTCTTATAATCTTTATTAGATAGTTTCCTTTTTAGGAATCGTTATTACCTAAAAGGCAACTTAAGCTATTTAGCCTAAATATGTATATATTAGGCCTAAATACAGGTACTTTCCTAATTAGGTTTAGCTCTTACCTAATCTAGTAAAGTACTATCTAAAGAATGCCTAACTAGAGAGCGTTAGAAAGCTGTGCTTATTATAGCTATAGCTTTACTAGATCTAGAGTTAGCTTTCTTACTATGAATAGCTTAAGGACACGTTGCCTTTACTAGTAGGTTACGTGTACACCTACGTAATCTGCTAGTAGGTTGCGTAATTGCCTACGCAATCTGCTTAGAAATCTACTCTTGATTTCTAAGCATCTATTTGTAATAACTATTCTAGATCCTTCTAATTTGTAATAGAGAGAACAGAAGTAGAGTATCAATACTACTTACTTTCCCTCTCTCTTAGTTCTGAACCTAGCATTTAATATAATAACTTGTCTATTATATTATCTTATCTTGTTACTATATTTACTCCTCTTGCCTCTTTAGGCTATACGCTTCCTATTTTGGAATTACCTAGTCTAGTTAGTCTAGGTCTTCTAGATTAGGGAAGAAAGTAGTCTGTCCTCCTATTTCCCCCCTACTTTCTTTACACCTACTAGATATCTAATATAGCCCCTAAGAGTTACTTTAAACCCCTGCTTGTTACGCCTAGCTGCTTGTTCTCTGTTTAGAGGATATGCTCAGCATCTATAAGCAAAAATTCTACTCTAATCTAGCTAGAGATCTGCTAAGTAGCAATAAATTTACTCTAGTTAATAGTACTTAAAGTACTGCCTAAACTAGTTATCTAATACTGTGTTAGGAGCAATTATCCTATAGCTTTAAAATAGGCTTATGTTGTATAGCTACGTAGCTGCTACTACTACCTCTAGCTAGAGCTTTGCTAGGAGGTTAGCCCTATTTCTTATTTCAATTAACTTAGTAATAATCTCCTGCTCTACTCTTTTTGCGCCTCTATTTCGCTTATATGTATACATTAGAGTGCTCTAGATCTTAATACTATAATGTTCTGCCTATATACTAAATTATAATTAGCTACGCTAAGGTAGTATAGCAACGTTATTATCCTAGAGAATTATAGATATATAGAGCTTATTACGTGTACAAGAAACGTTTATAAACTTCTTAAATACCCTTATAATCTTATTTAATAACTTCGCATAGATTAGGTAGGTATAGATCTTCCTACTATACTTATCTTTAATTAGCAACATCTATACTTCTTCTAAACAACCCTTAGGCATATTAAAGAGATCCTACGCGATTTACTAGTATAGCCAAAGAGATTGCTCTTTTAGCTTCCTAGATATAACTAAGCTAGTATAAGTTATAGTATAGGGTTTACACTGCTAGCGTAAGGTTCTATTAATTCTTATGTTTTAAGCGTTCGTTATAAGTGCCTAGAGCGCTGTGGGTTCTAGATGCCTAGCTTAGGCATGCTATAGATTCTTATTATTAGATCTAGAATAGGTAGTCTATAAGCTAAGCTTCTAGGTAGATAGAGTTACGCTTATTACAGCTAGATAGATTAATAGTAGCTTGTATTCTATAAAAGTAAGTTTATAATAGCGTAATAGAGTAGCTAGTACAACGCTCTTTTACAGTAAGATAATACGCAGTGTTAAATTTAATCCTAAGTACTATACACCTGCCTTCTTTAATTAAGCTTCTAATATAATATTAATTTAAAATCCCTCTACTATAGCAACGTTGTAAAGGATTAGATCTTCTATATGTTCTCTGCTCTTTATGTGTAGTGCTTTCTTGATTACTCTAGTGCTAGTTCCTAAGATTAAAAAGAATTAGGTGCTAGCCTCTATACAAGTAAGCTTCTTAGCCTTCTAGAAAGTAGTAGGGTTAATAAGCTTAAGCTTGTTAACTAAGTAGAGTGCTGCTCTATTATTAAGGATTATACTGTCTAACAGGGGATAAGCGTTAAAATCTATAGTTAAGTAGATCCTATGCTCTATAAATTAAGGTCCTATTAAGTTAGGGTTTATTAGTGCTGCTGCAATTAACCTAGGGTAGTTACTTCTACTTGTTGTAGTGTTACTATCCTTTATCTATCCTTTCTTAATTACCTTGTTCCTCTAGTCCTTGTACTAAGGTTTATTAAGGCGTTTTAGAATCTCTTTCTTAACATAATTACTAGAAGTAAATAGTTTACCTGTAAGAGCTCTCTCTAACAGGTTATAGTTAATTAGCTTTTAGAAGTGTAATTATCTGCATAGGCAGTTAATCTTCTCTTAGTTAGATTAGTTGTTTAATACTAATAACTGTGTCTAAGCTAGTTAACCTATAGTAGTAAACACTCTACCTAAGCTATAGAGAGCTTAAACAAAGTGCTCCTAAAGGAGACCTAAGTACACTTTGCTAACTTTATCTAGAGTAAGTATCTTATTACCTAGTACTAAGTTCTAGATTATAGACTATTGCATAGCTCTAGACTAGTCTAGTGCAATTTTTGTTAATAAGTCTAAGAAGTTATATACTATAAGCTTAGTTTCTACGTTAGTAATTTTAAGAGCTTTAGCCTTACTGTACAGAAGGTTCTACTCTTAGTGCTACTTCTTAGGATTCTGCCTACTCTGTCTAGCCTTCTATAGATAAGCTTAGTACTATGCGCGTACTAAGTTCTTCTTACTAGCGTTAGATACAGCTAGCTCTTTCTTAAGTACCTTAATTAGAGCTTAGAGAGTTAACTTCTTCTCTTTAATAAGCGTTATTATAGCTAGAGTTAGGATTGCTAGGTTTATAGTAGTATTAACCTAAGTTTATAGGTTTTGCAAGCGCGCAGACTAAGAGGCCTAGTTGCTTAATTTAGCTCTATACTTAGCGATCTGTATCTTGTATAGGTTAGTATTGTTTAAGGTTATTAAGCTAGGTAGCTCTAGCTGCTAGGGCTTAGATTCGTGTATTAGTATTGCGTCTTTAGCTAATAGATTAATCTGCTCCTATATTCTCTTACTTATAGCATAGAATTTAAGTTAGATATACTATCCTAGCTATTAGAATTAGTTAGTAAGCGTATAAGCTCCCTTTAGGATTAGAGCATTAGTTATTACGTAGATTAATTAGGTTAGTAAAGATATAAGAGGAGTAGTTACTAAGCAGTGTATCCTAGCTACGTATGCAGGGAGAGTTTATCCTAGTCTTAAAAAGCTAGGCTTATAACTGTTGTATAAATAACAAGCTTAGGAATAACTAGGAGATAGATTATTAATTTATATATAGGTATCTACTTAGGTCACTATTTATATGCTTATTAAGCGTCCTGTGCTTCTATTAGCTAATCGCTTAGTATACCTAATATAGGCAATCAGCCTGTTGTATACGTAGCATAAGCAAGGAGAGATTTAAATCTGTTAGTAAGTTAGCCTTACCTTAGATAGAGTAGGTCTAGGTGAGCTGAGCGTCTAGTACGTAAATCCGGCGTTTAGTAACGTTGCAACAATAACTAATTAGATTATTTATTAGTTGTTATAGAAGATCTCCTATAGCACCTCTAAATCTAAACGTAGTTCTATTAGAAATTGCTTTAAAGTAATTAACTCCTTAGCTACGTGCTCTAAAGTAAGCAATTTAGCTTCTATTATAGAAGTTATTACAGTTAATTAGCGTGCTGCCTTCTAGATAATTAGACCTATAAACAATTAGACTATATACTCTTAGAAGAATCTATGACTCTCTTAATAATTAGTAAATAACACGTTGCTACAGATAAGCAATTAACTACTATTATAAGCTCTATACTTTATACCTAAGTGCTTACTTCTGTAAAGGTACGCTAGTACTTAAGCAGCTGCTTTAAAGTAGGCTGCTCTTAGATTAGTTAATTAGTAGAAGAGTTAAGAGGCAGTATATGCTATATCTAGTTAGATTATAATTACTATATAGAGTATAGACTCTACCTATTTCTAGTTAGCTTAAACTTCTTGTTTTAAAGCTTCCCTAGTATGCTTAAGTAGCTCTTCTACTAGCAACAGTACTAATAGAAAGGATCTATTACTAATAACGTTAAATTTAGTAGCTATTTTGTTATAACAGGTGTTATAGGCAAGTGTTATAGTTCTAGTAAATCTATCTTATATAATCTAAATCTCTAAGAAATATTTAGCTGCTCTATAATCCTTAATCTAGTACTTACTTATTAATAAGCTTATTAGCTTCTTAGTAGACGCTTAATTGTTGTTGTAGAAAGTAAGGAGGATATTGTCTACATAGAATAGAAGCACAATTTTCTACTAAGCGTTAAGGAAGAGGCAAGGCTCCTTTTTTAATGCTGTAAGTCTAAGCTCCTAGAGGGTGCTAGAGAGCTCCTTGTACTATAGTAATAGAGAATCCTATAGTCTATAAAGAGCGTACAGTAGTAGCAATACCTTCTCTAGATTTAAGAAACTATTAGGTAATTTACAGAGCACTTAGGGTTAGTCCTAGTAGCTTATCTTAAGAATAGCTCTTGTAATGTTATACTAATAGAGTTCTAGGTTAAATTAGGCTGCTATAGCTACTATAGTGCAGAAGGTTTAAGAAGTAAGCGTTGTAGCGTAAGTAGAGACAATTAAATCCTTAGCCTAGAGGTTTCTTCTAACGTATACTTAGGCTTTGTACTTAAGAACTAGCTATCTTAGTTTAACTTGTAAGTAAATACCTATTTAAGTAACTAAGGCCTTGCTGTAGAGCTTAATCTGTTTATTTCTACCTAGGCTTTCTTCTTAATTAGCGTTATAATCTCTTTTTTACACGCCTAGCAGAAAAGAGCTCTAAGTAGGTAGTAGGAAAGATTTTCCTATATTTTTAGAAGAGGTAGAAGGTTATTACGGTATATCTAACAATTTAGTTAGATAACTCTCTTATTTTATAAAGTAGTAGCAATAATTACTAAGTGTAACGTAAGGTGCTTCTTTCTATTACTATACTTATCTATCTAATCTAATAGTAAAGATAGAAGCTATAAGTACTAGTTGTCAAGCTAAATACAGCTTATTACTACGTACTAGCTTACTCTGTTGTTAGCTAGTTTGTTACGTTCTCTGTTAGTAATCTAGTAGCTTTGTTTTATTAGTAGGCTCTAGACTCTACGCTAATAAGAGCAATTACTACTAGCCTTATCTGCTCTTTCTAGTGTTCTCTAAGATAGAGAAGTAATAATCTATAATACAGAAGATAGATTATTAAGATACTAGTTGCCTACTAGGTTACTCTCTTTTTTTATAGTTAAGTGCACTTTCTGTAAACGCTTAGTTAGGTCCTCCTCTTGTTAAGGAGCTTCTCTGCTACGTACTAGCTGCTCTAGTTCTAGTGTTTAGTTAGAGGAAAGTAGGCCTATCTCTTAATTTTACATTAAACAGATCTCTAGTAGTTAGCTAGCTAAGCTAACTACGCGTTTAGTTTTTTCTGTAGGAGCTCTCTCTGTACTAGCACTATAGTAAGCAGGTTAGGTTTTTAACTTAAGTTTGTTTAAAAAACACAGATTTTATATATTTACTAATAGATTTCTGTGTTTTTTTAGTAAAGAGGAGATAACAGCAGAAGAATAGGCCTAATAAGGTAACTAGAAGCTATCTATCTATATAATTTCCTCTTCTTTCCTTCTCTCCTTCTCTCTCTCTCCTTCTATCTCTCTCTTCTTCTCTCCTTCTCTCTCTCTTCTTCTCTCCTTCTCTTATGTTCTCCTTCTCTCCTTTCCTTTTAGAAGAGGATTGATATAATAGCTAAGCCTCTTCTTTACTTGTAGAAAATCTGCTAATTTGTAAAGGCACAACAAGACCTTAGAAGGCACAAAAGGAAAAAGGGGAGAAGAGGAAAAGAAAGGAGGGGTAAGTGCTCGGAGCTGCAGATGTTAGGATGTAGAGAGAGAGAGTAAAGGGGAGAGAGTATTAGAGCTTAGCGTAAGCAGATAGATTAGCTAATAATAAAGTAGTAAACATGTTGCGTGTTTTAAATACCTATATATTTAGTTTATTTTTTACCCGCATTTTTCGTGTATTAGCCTATCTAAAATCTAGGGAAAAAATCCGATTTGTGCAGGTTTAAAAAACCTAACCTGCTTACCGTAGTATAGACTAGCTATCTAGTGCTAGAGTCTCTTCCTGAGTATTACCTCTAAGCTGTTAGTTAGTAGGCAAATTAATTAATAGGTCCTGCTTAGTAATAGAGAGTTTTATTACTTCTTCTACATCTATTATCTCTCTAGGTTTATATAGAAGGTTTACAAATATAGCTAACTTAGCTACTAGAATAGTAGTAGACTTATTAGCTTTATTATAAAAGAGCTTTTTATTAAACATTACGTTGCGTGTTGTAATAACCTAGTTAAGTGTAGAGAACTATATCTAGTATATATTAGACGCTTAGTAACTAACTAAGTAACTAATATAGCCTCTAGGAGTAACTTTAAAGCCTCTTTTATTATACCTAGCTACTGTTTCTCTGTTTAATAGATAAGCACGGTATCTATAGGCATATATTCTACTCTATTTAAGCCTTAGATTAGCTGTAAGTGCCCTAACCTGCTCTAGTTTATACTAGCAGAAATACTAAGTAAACTAGCAATTAAGCTCTTTATTAGGACTTTGTAGCTTGTTTAAGTATATTAGACTTATATTATAGAGCTATACTACTGCTACAATAACTTCTAGCTAGAGCTTCTTAAGTAGGTTAACGCTGCTCCTTATTTTAATTAATTTAGTAATTATTTCCTACTCTACTTACTTAGCTGCTCTATTTAGTTTATATGTGTATAGAGGTACTTACTTAATATTAATCTCTTATTTAAGCGCCTAGCGTTTATACCTAGAGCTTTCTTGCTATAAGAGAGTAGTAGTGTTATTATTCTAGCTAACTTTGTAGATTTAGAGCTTGTACTAGGTAGCAACTAGCTTAAAAAATTTGTAAGCACTTGTAAAATCTTAACTTAAATTTTACCTTGCAGGCTATAAACAAAGAGCTTCTTCCTATAGTACTCCTTAATTAAAAGTACCTATAGCTCTCCTCTTCTTCTAAGTAGTATATTAAATAAATCCTGTCTAACACTCTAAAACAGCTTAGCAGGCTTTTTGCGCTTTTGTTAAGAGATTACTTACTTAGTATAAGTTGTAGCATAAATCTTATAATTCTTCTAGAGTATTCTATTAATAAGCACGCTGCGTGCTTCTTTTACTAGAGCTTATAATGCTTTAGGTCCTTAGTATTCTACACGTCCGTGCTATAGGTGCTCTAGAGAGCTCCTTAGGTATAACTTATAAGATTGTTTAGTTACTGCATTTAGAATAAGAGAGTTAAAATAGCAGGAAAGTAGCTTATATTTAAGGAAAGTAAGGTTGTAAGTAAACTAAGCATAGCACATATAATGCTCCTATTTAGATTGTTGAAATAACTAACACGTAAAGAGCTATCTAGCTTTAAGTACTAAACTTCTATTAGAGGCTTTCTACCTTAGGTATGCTAACTTTTAGAAACACCTTAGGGCGACTACAGTTACCTCTTAGAGCCTGCATACACGTATATATTCCCCTAAATCCTTAGGAGCTTAACCCTTAAGAATTTGTCTCTTATCTTATCTAATACTATATGTTTTATCCTATCTCTTCTCTGCCTACAGTGCCCTTACAATTTAAATCCTTTATACTCCCTCTTAGAAGAGGCAGTTAAGAGGTCTCTAATTTTTTCTATACCTATTACAATAGTTAGAAATTAACGTTGCTAACGTGCTGCTAGCAACAATAATGCACTAGGCTTACAACAGACTAGCCCTAGTAGCAACCTAACAGATGCTTAGAGGTATCCTATACATAATGTAGTAGTAAACTTATTACTACTAGGCATACCTATAGCTAATATAACGCCTAGTATATCTAACAACTAAGCGTTAGGTCCTACAGAATTAGAAGATAAACAGGCTTACAGCCCTACTAGCCCTTTAACAGATGCGCTATTCTATTAGAGTTAGATAAACCTAGCAACTAGTTTAAATGCAAGCCTTCTAGCTGCTACTAAAGCGCCCTAGGTTAAACCTATAGCTATCCTTACTACAGGCCAGCCTTTATTTGTTAAGCAACTCCTTAAGAACCTTTTTAAGGCAGAACTTGCTAAAGCTACTAAGGCTGAACTAGCTATGTAAAGGAACTAGATTAACTAAGCCTTATAAGCCCTAGGCTTAACTAAGAGCAGGAACTAGCTAGAACCTAACTAGCTAGCGTTTAATAAAGCTAGAAAGATTATCTAAGTGTTAAAAAACATTTAATCTAAACCTAAGCTAGGTACTAAGAGTAGAGCTCTATCCCTCTAGTAGGTAGACTTGTAGATTAAGGATATTAAGATAGCCTTCTAATACGCCTAAGTACTAAAAGACTCTATTATAAGAACCTACTAGGCTATAGGTACTTTTTAGTTTAGCATCTATTACAAACTAATCTAGTAGCAGATTAACTAGGGATCTATCTAATTATAGTCTAACTTTAAGGCAGAGGAGAAGCAACTTATATAAGACCTTGTTCTTACTAAGTACAAGAACTATACTAAGTTCTTTAATATTAAGTAGAGAGAAGGCAATACAGTTAACACCTTTCTAATACTATTAAATTGCTAAGAGTTACTACTGCTGCACAGCTTCTTTAAGTTTTACAACAGTACTAAAGACTATAACTTTAAAATTACTTTTATATAGTTTAAAACCCTGCTTTACTTCTAGCAGGAAATCTAGTGTAACATTAGCCTAGATAATATCTAGCAATAGCAGGAGTTTAAACAAGCTCTCTGTAACGTAGAGATAGCAGCTTATCTTATAGTTACTTATAAGAGTAATAACGCTAACTATAGTAAGAGGTATACTATATCTCTTAATTAAAAGAGGAATAAGAGACATGCTAGCTACAGAAGTACACTATTCTATAGCTAGGGCAATAGTACTCTAGTAGCTACCTAATCTAATAACAGTAACAATAGCTAGAGTTAAAACAAAGACAACAGCAGCCAAAAGAGTTACTAGAAAAACTGTAGTAGCTATAACTCCTACTACAAGGG
Organism: Ascochyta lentis; assembly: GCA_004011705.1. NCBI lineage: Eukaryota > Fungi > Ascomycota > Dothideomycetes > Pleosporales > Didymellaceae > Ascochyta > Ascochyta lentis. The sequence goes on from RZGK01000003.1 coordinate 2,223,081, forward strand.
AAATAACAATAGGAACTCCTAGTTAACAGGAGAGTTAGGAAAAGGGAAGCCCTAGTTGCTAACTTATTCTAACTATAACTAGGGCCTAAAACTAGAGGGAAATAAACCTGTATTATAGTTACTATATTCCTCTAGGACTCTAATAGGTCCCTAACGCTGCTCTAAGCCCTCTATAACTTTAGAGCAGAGCTAAACCTTATTAGCTAGTAAGTAGTAGATAATCTCTACTTAGAATATAAATTATTCTATTAAAGGCTAGTAGCTACATTCCTTAATAGCAACTACCTAGACATCTAACAACCCTATAATCTAACTATTAATTGCCTAAACAGTAATAGTATAGTTAAATCTGTAAAACTGTAGAAGTTCTAGTTAGCTGCCTTTAAGGGATACAACCTAGTACTAGGCTACTTATAGTTAGCATCTGCTAACCTATATATCTGCTTCTCTAAAGGCATATATAAGTAGTTCTCTAATAACGTAGAGAAAGTACACCTTACTACTACACAGAATCTATTCTACTCTATAGAACTAGGAGAAAGAGCATACTTAATACACCTAAGTAACCTAGTCTACTAAGTTCTAGAGGAGATAATTAACAACCTTTTAAAAAGTAACTAGGAAGGCAGTAGATAACTCCTAGCCTAGAGGCTAAGCAGAGACGCTGTCCTTAACGCAGAATACTTCTATAATAAAGGACTTCTCTAGCTCTAGAATAAAATACTTAAAGTTGTTAACTACTTTTAGTATTGCGTTACACAGCACCTAGATCTATTATAGCTTTCTAAAGCTACAGGTAAGCGTATAGTAGCAAGTATTATCTACAAGCTCTTTTAATGCTCTAGAATACTACCTACAGGCATAGCCTAAGTCCTCCTAAATAGCAACAAAGACTACTCTTTAGTTAACCCTATAGATAATAAACTAGACCTAGAGGAGCTTAAATACGTTCTTCTAGAGCTACACTATAAGTAGTTTACATTTAGCAAACATTAGTCTAGTGTATTAGCACTATATTAGGATTATAATTACTCTATTAATATTAAGCTAGAGAGTAAGATACTAAACATGCCTATCTATAACCTCTCTAGGAAAGAGCTAGAAATACTACAGGCCTACCTTAATACAGCGTAGGAGAAGAGTTAGATCTGCCTAAGTAAGTTTTCTACTAGAGTACCTATCCTGTTTGTGCTAAAGGCTAATAGTACACTATAACTTTGTGTAGATTATAGAGGCCTTAATAAGGTTACTATTAAGAACTAGTATCTTATTCCTCTTATAAATAAGATGCTAGACAGGCTATTAAAAGCTGCTATCTTCTCTAAGCTAGATCTACGTAATGCCTATTATAGGCTCTAGATTAAGGAAGGCAACAAGTAGAAAACAGCTTTTAAGACTAGGTACAGTTATTTTAGGTACCTAGTTATACTTTTTAGATTAGCAAACGCTCTAGCAACGTTCTAATCCTACATCTAGAGAGCCCTAGGAGGCCTTATAGACTATACCTACGTAGTATATCTAGATAACATCCTTATATACTTAGAGTATTAAGAGGATTATTAAGCCTACGTTAAAGAGATCCTTAATTAACTTATTAAATAGAGGTTGTTCTGCAAGGCAAGCAAATACTTATTTATAACAAAATTAGTTAATTTCCTAGGCTTTATTATAACGCCTAGTAGAGTAGTTATAGATCCTATCTGCGTGCAAACAATCTAGGAGTAGCTAGAGCCTAAGAGATATAAGAACATCTAAGTGTTTCTTAGCTTTGCTAACTTTTACTAAAGATTTATCTTTAACTACTCTAGGATTATCTGCCTGTTAGTAGACTATATAACTTCTACCTAGAGGCTAGAGTTAGAGCTAGGAGGCTCTACTTTACTAAAGGGGGGGAAGAAAACTCTAGTAAAAACCTAAAAGGGTCTAATAAGATAGTACAAACTATAGAGTTAGCTAGAGAAAGTACGCTAGGCTTTTCTTACTATTAGAAAGAAGTTTACTAAAGCACTTGTGCTACAGCACTTTAACCCTGCTAAGCTAATTATAGTTCTTACTAACATGTTAGACTTTGCTATAGCTGCTATACTACTGCAACTATAATTGTTAGGAGTACTAACTGAACAACACTAGAAGCTAGTAGCATTCTAGAGCAGGAAGTTCTAAGGCCTATTAATTAGATAGCACACCTATAATAAGGAATTAGCTACAATTATTAAGGCATTTAGGCAGTAGCAATATTACCTTAAGCATACCCTGTTAACAGTCTAAGTACTTTCTAATTATAATAACCTGCAGTACTTTATAACTACAAAGGAGCTCTTCCCTAAGCAAGCACGCTAGGCAGAGGAGCTAACTAGGTACAACTTTAAAGTTAAGTATAAGCCTAGACTAGAGAACTCTGCAGACAGCCTCTTAAGGCGTCTAGATTATATAAAAGAATTAGTTATTAAGAAGCAGCAGGCACTTTAAACGCTATACTACTAACGCTCTAACAAAAGCTTTAAATATAGACTATCTAGAAGTCTAAGGCTTAAAATATTAAATAAGCAACTAGAGCAACAGGCAGCCCTAGTAGGAGTCTTAAGAGATCCTAGCAACTCTCTAAAACCGCCTTTAAGAAATTCTACCTAATAACAGGTACTAGAGATGCGTCTCTCTTAGCTCTTAACTAGCTATCTACAGGCTATAACAGCTAGAGTTAATCTAAATTATTTAAAGCTTAGGAACCTAGATTTAATATTACAGAGCCTCTTCTTTATAACCTTAATAGACAAGTTAGGTTACTTACTTACCTTGCAAATAATGCTGCGTAAGGCAAATCTGTATACGCTCTAAACACCCTAGAGCACCTAACTAACTATATTAGATAGGTTTAAGAGCAGAATGCTGCTTATAAGTTGCTAATAAGTTAGAAAGCAAGCAGAGCAGCTACAGGTTACTACTACTAAGAAGTTAACTCTAGTAGGATCCTGTATAGGAGTAGGAAAGTATAGATTCCTTAAGATATAACTCTTAACTAAACTATTCTTGCTAAAAACTATAACAACTCTATAGGAGGTTACTATAGTTATAAGAAGACTGCCTAGCTGTTAAAATAAAAGTACTATTAGCTAAACCTAAAGAAAAACGTATATAAGTACGTTTAACGTTACACTATATACTAACTAAACAAGATTTACAGGCATAAACTATAGAAGCTGCTAGTCCTACTCTTAGTACCTAATACACTCTAGCAGCATTACTCCCTAGACTTTATAACAGACCTACTAAAGTTAAAGAATAACTAAGGAAATAAGTATAACTTAATTCTAGTTCTAGTTAAAAGGTTTAGTAAGTATATCTAGTATCTACTTATAACTACGACAGTTACTTTCTAAAGAGTAGCTAGACTACTGCTTAAGCAGTGCTTTCTTAAACATAGTCTCTCTAATACCCTAATATTAGACTATAGATTAGTGTTTACTAGTTAATTCTAGTCTAACATCTGCTACTATTTAAAGATTAACTATTGCTTTAGTACAGCCTTCTACCTACAGACTAACAGATAGATAAAGCGCTAGAACTAAGAGCTAAAAATATACCTGCGCATTTATATAAACTACTAATAAGATAACTAGGTAGACTTATTACTATACGTAGAGTACGTATACAACTTAAAGGCTTACTTAGCACACAGGAAATCTCCTATTAAGATAGTAAATAGGATTAACTCTTAGAGCTTTAATAGAGTCTTAGATAAGCACTAGCTATGTTGCCCTCTAGAAGCATAGGCAGACAGCAGAAAGGCACTAGACCTCTGTTAGTAGGTAATTAGGCAGCTAGAGTAGTAGCAAAACCTATAGGTAGTAGTAAAGAATAGCTTAGAGTATGCCTAGAAGAGTGATTCTTATTAGTATAATACTAAGTAGGCAGATAGATACTTTGCTAAAGGCAAGCAAGTACTGCCCTAAGCAAAGAACCTAACAACTAACTAACTATCTAAGAAGTTTAACGCCTATTACCTAGGTCCCTTTACTATTATAAAGAAGATTAGGAAGCTAGCTTATAAGCTAAACCTACTACTATTAATAGACAAAGTGCACCTAGTGTTTAATGTATTATTACTTAAACTATAGAGGGAACCCTTGGTAGAAAAAGAGTTCTAGCTAGGTCCTATATAGATCCTAGAAGATACTCTTCTAGCAGAGAGGTATAAAGTTAAAGGGATTCTATAGTACTGTAACACTTAAGCTTATAGGCAAGAGTACCTAGTAAAGTAGCTAGGTTAGCTAAATAAAGAAGCTACCTAGAAGCTACTAGAGAACCTTAACTACTGCAAGGAAATCCTTAACAAGTACCTTAAGACAACAACTAACGCAACATAGCAATCTACTTATAAACGCAGGGCTAAGTCTAAGTTAAGTTAAAGCAATCTAAACCTACATTAGCAGAAGAGAGGCTGCCTAAAGAAGTTCTTCTAGGACAATACTTATGCTATAAAACTGTAGACAATATATTAACCTAGGGTTACTGTCCTAAGGCTGTAGATTAGCCTAGCAACTATCTAAGGTAGGGGACAAGGGTCTTAAGAGTATTAGAGTAGGCACAGATTTTTATATAGTTATTTATATTTAATCTATTACTATACATTATCTAAAAGAGTAATTTAAAACAAATAGAAAAGACCTTATAAGCTTCTAGTAGAGCTAAGCTTAAAGTCTAGACTACTTTAATAGCAATGCTTAGAAGTCTTCTAAACTGCAGACTTAGTTAGAGAAACTATTAACTACTAAAAAGAAGCAGCTAGGGCATTCTTAGCAGAAGGCACATTAGTACTATAGTAGTACTAACGCTATTCTGCACCCCTAGCAGCACTATCCTGCTAGAACACGTACTTAACATCTACGTTAATAACTACATTAAAGGCTACCTTTTTACTAATAGTACCTAAGGCTGCCTATGCAAGTTAGCTATAGTAAAGGTAAGAAAGTTAAGAAACTTACATTAAAGCGCTGTAGGTTATACTTATATAAAACCTAATAAGCTTTGTTGTAGTCTACTAGACCTAAACCTAAGTTCTTTACATAGCGTTAGGCAGCAGCCTTATAGGTTACAGCACTAAGATAGTAGGCTTTAGCGTAGTTAAAAGTAGTCTGCTAGTAGTGCTAGGTTGTAGCTAGGATATTATCTTTAGTTATAGCGTTGCCTTGTTAAGCAGTCTCTTTATTTGTTTTGCATTTAGCTTACTTAATAAGGAAGTTAAGTATGTTAATAGCATAGCAGAAGTAAGGCGTAATCTATACAGATTAGCGTTAGGTAGGCACTAGGAAAATTTCTAGACTTACCTTAACGTATCTACTAGTGTTACTGCCTAAGTATTTAGAGTGTATACTAAAGTTATTCTTACACATACAGAACCTCTTAAGACGCCTAAAAACCTATATAAACAACTTAATTATTCTATTAGAGTTAGAGCTAGACTTAGTAGACAGCTTAGTTACGCACCTATAACACTAGAACTAAGTAAGAGAAGGCTGCAGAGCTATATTATTAGGCAACATATACATAAAGTCTAGCAACCTAGCGTTATTAATATGCAAAGGCAGAGGAGGTATAATTATAAAGAAGTAGAGTAGAAAGTGTATAAGTGTAAGTAGAGTGTAGATAAAGAAGAAGAAGTTAAAGTATCTACTCTTTATATACTAAGATACTCTTACCTCTATCTGCTGCCCTGCTAACGTCCTGCTACCTTACTACCTACTTTCTAAACAGTTAAACGCCTAAAACTTTACATAGTTAGCAAGGAATAATACACGCTTAATAGGACACTTGCTATACGTCTACAAAGCTCTAAGTCTAGAATAAATTATAACTAAATTTATAATAAAAGTATAGCTAACACTACGTAATTAGCAGATAAACACCTATAACAGAATTAATCTAAGTATAAGGTAACGCCTAACATTGTTATAATAAGCTACCTACATATAGCGTGTTGCTTAAGGCCTACTTGCATAGAAGATAGACAACCCTTAGGCACTAACTAGATACCTTATAGAGTACCTCTTAGGTAAAGGTAATAATATATCTAGCTAAACTGCTATAGCAGTTAAGTAAACAAGTCTACGCTCTTAGTAACTATAGTTATTTAGACTAAGAGTAGTAATACCTCTGTAGAGCTTATAGACAAAGAGCCTAAACACTTAAGTAACCTATAGAAGATAAGTTGTTATATTAAGAAAACAGCCTAGAGCAGCATATTACTGTACTTAACACTAGCTTCTAAGCAACTGCAGTCTCTAGACTTAGAGCAGCAGTACTCTGTAAGAACTGTAGTATAGTAGTAGGTATTCTATAGAAAGAACCTGCTTTAATTACTATATAGTTTGTTCTGTATCTTCTTTTTACTATGCTTCTAGAGGTTAAGGCTACTAGACTAAGAGCACTATATCTTTAAGAAGACTAGGGTAAGGCTGCAGACACTCTATAGGGCAGTACTAGCTAAATTCTTATTTAGTAATCTACTAAACTATTACCTAACTTCCTAACAGTCTTAACTACAAGTTCTAGAGTCTTTAATTCTAAGAGATCTAGAGGTAAAGTTACCTAGTAAGTAGTAAACTAGTACTAGCTGTACCCTGTAGAGAGTTGTTTGTGCTAACATAATTAATAGATTTAAGCACCTACTAATAAGCAAACTAGCTTTCTCCTAACTATATTCCTCTTACGTTAGAGGTTTTTTTAGAGTTTAAACTAGTAAGCATTAGCATATAGAGTTTAGCAGTCTAGGACAGACTATAAGAAGAAAGAAGGCTACTATTAAAGGCTTTCTACCTTAGGCATACTAACTCTTAGGAACACTTTAGGGCAACTACAGCTACCTCTTAGAGCCTACACATATGTATATATTCCCTTAAATCCTTAGGAGCTTAACCCCTAAGGATTTATCTCTTATCTTATCTAATACTATACGTTTTGTCTTATCTCTTACCTACCTGCAGTGCCCTTACAACTTCTTTCTCTTAGAGGCGTGCTTTAGAAATAATTTTAATATAGAACACCTCTACTACTACAACGTTCTAAAGGATTAAGTTCTTAGTATATAGGCTGCGCTTTCTATAAAGAGCGTTCTTAAACAAACAAGCGCCTTATCTACTAACAGGAAAAGCCTAGGTAGTAGCCTCTACTATATTAGTGTAGTTAGAAGGTCTAAAAGATCTAAGGATAAGTTAATTAGAGCTGTTAATAAGGTAGGTAGCAGCTCTATAATCTAGAATAGTACTGTTAGATAGTAGATAAGCATTCAAATCTATAATATTATAGACTCTAGGTAATAGTAAGTTAGTAATAGCTATTATCTTAGATCTAATAGGAGTATTCTGTACGTTACCTAGAAACTCTACTTTAACTAGCTAGGTTAATCCTATAATAGCTAAAAGAGCAGCTATTGTCTACTTAGCTTGCTTAATTACATTCCTAAATTTAGAGTACTTATTACTGTTAAGCTAATTAAGTACCTCTTGTTAATAGGTTTAGCTTATCTTAACAGGTAGTAAGAAGCTCTCTTTAATAGCTGTTTGTAGAAAATAGTGTTTAGTTACTTTCTATTTGTGTACAACGTTAACCTTTCTATATAAGCAGAGATACCTATTAAAGCTTATAGTATTACTAGAGGACAAGCTTTTATTGTTTAAATCTAACTAATTTCTAAAAGTAGCAATTACTCTATAATAGTTCTTGCTTAACCTAACAGTGTGCTTATGCATTAAACTACTAAATACCCTACTTACTTGTTTTAAAGTAAGTAGTTTAAGCTCTAGGATACTATTCTAGAAAATCCTTTAGTATATTAATAAAGCCTACTCTAGGGTAATTCTATAACTTAAAGCATCTAAGAAATTCTGTACAAACTCTAACTTCTATAAGCTTATATAACTTAGCTTTTATATAAAAGTATAACTACTTATAGTACTAGTCTTAAGAAGCTACTTATCTTTGCCTAGCAGCTCTAAGGTGTTAATAGTATTTAGCACAAACTTAGTTCTAAGTGCTAACATTAGTAGAAGCAAGCTTCTTCTTTAGTGCTTAGATAAGCAATTAAAGGCTAGTAGGGTTATTATAAACAAGCTTAACTATTACTAGTAGGAGGATTACTAGCAACACTATAGTGTTAAACTAGTTCTAGAGCTTTTAGAGTTGCTCTGCTTATACTATCTACTTACTTGCCTCTACCTTATACCTTGCAAGCTCCTAGTAATAAATCTTAAGGCTTAACAACCTTATAGAGACTGCAGGTATTATACTAGGTGTTTCTGCTATAGGTTGCTTAGTTGCAGTTTAGCTGTAGGTAGATTAAGCAGGTAGAGGCGTGTTAGCAGACTTAGTAGACTTAGAGTTAGACAACTTAGATTTATGCTGCTAGGCAGCTAGTGCTAGTAAAGGAGTTAGAGTAGGCGTGTTTAAGCCTATTATAAGTAGCCTAGGTACTCTATAGTATAATCTACTAGCGTTAGCAGCGCCTAGGTTAATAGTTTCCTACACATTATGCAGCTTAGCGTGCTAAGTAGATTAGATACACTAACTAGGCTAGTTAGCACGTAACCTAAGTTAGTAGAGTCTAGTTAAAATATTTAAGAGAGCTTGCGCGCTATAGCTAACTAGCTTAGCTATTAAAGGTTAATCTTAGAGTTAAAAGAAAAGATAGGTAAATAATTGGAGTAGATAAGCTTAGTTATATTAGCTCTTCTAAGTGCGTAAAGAGATCTACTACTTTAAGAAGCTAAGCTTTTAACTATAACAAGCTAGTAAGAGAAAACTTAGTTAATTAATTGTATTTAATTAGTGTCTATTTGCTTAGTATGTATAAAGCCTACTTATATACAAATTAAAATTTAGAAATTACGTAATCTTACTAAATTAAGTTTGTAGGCAGTTATAGAGCTGCTTATTTTATAAGTGCTAACTATCTAAGTAACTAGCAGGTAGAGTACATGCTCTATTCTGCACAACACTATAGTTAACTAGGCTTATCTGCTTACAAATAAAAAATATTCTAATTTTAATACAATCTAATTTTTTTAGGTCTTTGCGTTTAAAGGTTTTTTATAAGAAGATAGACTTTATCTTATTTATTTAGTAAAAGTGCTTCTTTTTATTTCTAGTTAATATAAGAGATTGCTTGTTCTTAAGCCTTACTAACATGTTCCAGCATTTTCTTATGTACTTCCTTTAGTTTTTAAACTAAGGAGATTGCTAATTCTGTTTATACTAGTGTGTCTAGTGCTCTAGTAAAGAGATTTAGGTGTCTCCTGTAATTTAAGAAGAACAGCGTTACGCTAGTTGCTTTTAATAACTTATTGTTGTATACAATCTGCCCTATAAGTAATAGCAAAACCTAGTTGTTTTACTGCTAGTTGCTGTATATTTGTAGAAATGTTTCTATAGTCTAATTTGTGTGTTTAGTCTGTCTATCTATCTGCAGATAATAGGCTGTAGATAGCTTCCTTTTACTACTAATAGCTGCTAAAAGCGTAGTCTAATAATTTAACGTAAAGAGCTTATCTCTATTACTAATAATTAATTTAGGAATGCTGTAATGCCTAACAACTTAGTCTAGAAATATGTAAGTAAGCTGCTCTACAGTATAGCTGTGTGAAAAGGGTATTATTTCTATAGCTTCTGTAAATCTGTCTACTATAACAAAGATTAAGTTGTAGCTATATCCTATAACAGAGTTCTTAGAGGTAGGTAGTTGTGTAATTAAGTCTATTATAATATTTATCTAAGATGCTGTAGGTAGCTCTATTACCTATGCTTCTTTGTATTTAGTATATATACTATGTTTGTTCTTCTAGCTATCTACACAATCTTTAATGTATTTAGTAACCTTATTTCTTATATTTAAGAACTTAGAGTGTTTCTTAATAAGTTCTATTATTTTTATAATACTAGAGTGTCTATAAAGTAGGTTGTTATAGTAACTAGCTATAATGTCTTCTTATAATTCTTCTAGTACTTCTAATAGGATGCGCTGTTCTGCTTAAACCTACATTATATTATTAAGCTGCTATAATAGTCCTAGTGATCTATCCTTGTTAACTCTAAGTATAGCGTATTTGTTTACTGTTTTAGTTCCTGTAAGGTTATATTATTAACTAAGTGTATTAGCTCCACTATTATCTTTTTCTAGTATATATAGGATCTTAAATTTATATAATCCTAGCAGTTTAGCCTATTAGACCTATTACTAATTAAGTACTGTAGTTGTAGTAAACTGTACTAAGTTCTTGTATTCTATATAGATAGTAAGGTCTAAGCAGCCTTCTACGTAAACTTGCTAATGTTCTAGAGCTAATATAATTACTAAGAGTTCTTTATTATATATATTATAGCGTTCTGTAGGTCCTGTAAACTTACGTAAGTAATAGGTAATTAGGTGCTATAGTCTATCTTGTTTCTAAGTTATGTATACTTCTAATACTAAATCTAAAGCATTAGTTTTAAGTTAAAGCAGCTTTCTACTCTTAAATATAATTATAGTAGGTAGCTCTACGCAAACTTGCTTAAGCAATTAGAATACATCTTTCTATACCTATTCTTACTTAAATAGTACGTCCTTCTATATAGGCTTAATAAGCAGTAAGGCTCTAAGGAAGTAATCCTTAATAAAGCAGTAATTAAAGTCAACAAACCTAAGGAACTCTTAAATGTTCTTAATAGTTTTAGGTGTTAGCTAATCCTCTACTACCTGTATCTTTATTTTGCTTATCTTAATTCTGTACCTTCTTATAATATAGCTAAGGAACTCTACTTTGTTCTTATACTATTTACACCTCTCTAGCTTTAGCCTAAGGTCTGCTTTTGCTAAGTATTCTAATACTTACTACACGTAGGCCTTATGTTCTTCTAGTGTCTTACTATACACTAGGATATTATTAAGGTAGACTACTATAGTAATATCTAGGTATGCTTACAGTATATCGTTAATAAAAGCCTAGTAGACTGCTAGTGTATTAGTTAGCCTAAATAGTATTATTGTGTATTTGTAATGTTTGTAATAGGTTTTAAATACTATTTTCTATTCTTTACCTTTTTTTATGCGTATTAGGTTGTATACTCTATGCAAGTTAAGTGTAGTAAGGAACTTTACTTCTAATAGCTAGTCTTGTACTTCTATTATATTGGACAGCAGATACTAATTTCTAATAGTAATATTGTTAAGTTTTTAGTAATTAATGCAAAGTTGTAGTTTACTGTTCTTCTTAGGTATAAAAGAAATAGGGAATCCTGCTAGAGATTTAGATTTTCTAATAAATCCTTTTGCAGGGTTTTTCTTAATAGGGTTGTTAAGTATCTTAATCGTTTTCTTAGATAACTAGTATATAGGCCTAAAGGGTAGTTCTTTCCTTTTCTAGAGCTTAATCTTACAATCTTAAGATTAATGCTTAGGTAGCGCTTTTGTAGATAGCTCTTCTTTCAACATTTAGGTGTACTAATAGTATATATCTAGTATAGCAGGAGTTATACTGTCTTTCTCCTTAATTGTTTTACAGGAGCTTTCTAGCTGTATATAATTAACTGCTCTATCTTAGCATATCTAATAGTTTAAAGAGATGTTGTTAATCTTCTTCTTATCTACTAACTCTAGCATAGGTTGCATAGGCTAGCGTATAGTTATGCTGTATCTATACTCTTTAAACAAAAGCTGTTAATCTTTCTAATTAATCTATAGGTTATGCTTTTGTAACTATAGTAATCCTAATATAATATTATAGGTAGCTATACTTAAGACGTCTAGTAATATTAACTTAAAGTGTCCTTATATCTAGAGGAGTCAGCACTTAACTTTATACATCATAGCTGCTTCTTCTAGCATTAGTTCTTTATTAGCTACTTAGAGCTAATACAAGTGTTCCTTGCGTAGAAAGTGTAGTCTAGATAGCTATACTCTATATAAGCAAACGTAATTTCTCTATGCTCCTAAGTCGAAGACTGCTAATAGCTTCTTTCTATTTAACATAATAGAGAGCTTAATAAGTTTATAGGTCCTAATAGAGTTAATAGTAAGACTCTAGATACCTTTATTTGTCCTTCTAAAAAAGACTCTTTATTTATTCTAAATTCTTTAAACTCTATTACACCTAAGTGCTTCTTATATCTAAGGTTAAGATATAAATGCTAGTAGTTATTAAAGCAGTTGCTATTAATTAACAGCTGTATTCTCGTAGTTATAGTTAGCTTATTATCTCTAGAGAAAACAACCTAGTTACGTTTATTAATTAAATAAATGTTATAAAAGCTGTTAGTGCACTTATACTATTATATGTAAAAGTAATTGCAGAGTAATAGAAATTATTAAGCTTTTAACTTGTTTTTGTAGTATATTACGTATCTATTGTCTCTGTAGGCAGTCTATAAAAGGTTTACGTAGTTTAGGTTTCTAGAATCTAGGATATACTATATATAAGGATTAATAGCAGCTAAAAGTAGCTAGCTTATTATTTGTTTCTGTGTGCGTTGTAATTCTTAGTTTTACTAGTTTTCTTCCTCTAGTTTGTTATTAATCTTATTAATTAGGCGCTAGCAGTTATTAAGGTCTGCTTTAAGTCTCTTAATAATCGTATTAATACTATGTTATAGTCTAACGTGCTTAAGTAGCAGCGTTAGTTAGCGTATAAGGAATCAGTATATAATATAGTATGCTTTGTTATTCTTATTATTTTCTTGTTAGTATTAAGTGTAGTAGTGTCTCTTGTAGTAATATTAGTGTGTTAACCTAGATCTAATCTAAGCTAGAGTTCTTTCTATTATGTCTAGAAGGTTGTGTATCTTGTTTTAATATTCTTGCAATTTCTTATAAGGTATTACTACGCGCTTAGAAGGCTTAATGTATTTTACATTGTATTTAGAGTTAGACTCTAGGTCTTCTATAAGTTATCCTACTTTATTAGTTATTACTTCTTATTTATTACTAGCATCTGTGTTTTTATAACAACAGGACAGTGTATTAACTTACTAGAGAACTATGTTCTTTGTACAGCAGTCTCTAGCAAAGTAGCCTATCTTGCTATAGTTGTAACAGGTCTTATTATTCTTGTTGCTTAAGTTGTTGCTTTCTTTGCTCTTTTTATTCTAGCGTCCTAGTAGGCTTAGTTCTTTATTAAGGTTTAAGAGGTCTATAGCTTTAGGTCTATAGTATCTACTTTATATGTTGTTGTAGGTACGCCTACTACTATTAAACTAGTAGTTGTTGCAGTTGCCTTAATTTCTTTAGTTTAGGTAGTTGCGCTACTAGTTATATAGAGGCAGGTAATTGTTAACCTTAGCTACAATGCGCGCTCTAGGGTTATCTCTTAATTCTATCTAGAGCTTGTATAGCTTAGTGTTAATGTTAATAGCTTTATTAACTAGTTTATCTAAGGTGTTAGTACTAGCGCTAGTGCGTATTTGTTCTTCTTTAACCTTAGGCTTAAGGCTTTGTTTAAACATAGTTATTAACGTAGTGTTACTCTACTCTATATTAGCAGTAAGTTGTAAAAACTTAGCAGTGTAGTTAGTAGTAGACTAAGTTTGTTTAATACGTAAGATATTATAATATTTAGTAGCTAGTTTATTTAAGACTCTTAAGATTAGCTTAACTAACTTCTTAAATTTATTAAAGTCTTTAAACTAGAATAATACTTTGTTAGAATATTTATCTAATACAGTTTTCTAAAGGAAAGGCTTAATCTATATAAATATGCTGCTACGTATGTAACTTACAGCTAGCATAACACGTTTATTGTCTAGGATCTTGCTTCCTTAAAATTTAAAGAACAAGTTAAACTAGAGAAGCTAGTTGTTAAGCTTGTTTTAGTTGCTATTATAGGTGTTAGGCTTAGCAATATTTATAGTGCTGGTTGTAACAGAAGTATCTATATTAACGTTATTTAAGCTAGAGCTATTAGGGGTAGCATAGAATCCTAAGGTAGTATTTATCTTAGAAGTATTTAAAATGTTAAGTTTTACACTTTAGACAAAGTCTGTAAGTAATTGTTAAATTAGGTTCTAAAAACAAGTATAGTATTGGAGTTCTAAGAGGAGTAGTACGTAGTATGCGTCTAGGACTTTAGCTGCTTAGAGTTGTAAGAAAGAGTATAGAGTAGACTATCTATTTTGTAAGCAAAGTTAAGATATTCTAATAACAAAGTTAATGAATAAGGTTAAATACAAATAATAAGGGTTGTGTTCCTATATACTATATACTTTAATAATAGTAGTAGTAATATAGACTAATTAGTGTTGTACGTCCTCTAATTACACTAAGCACTAATTATACCAATTACTAATTCTACTAATCGCGCTAAGCCCTAATTAAATTACGTGTCTCTTTAGTTCCTTGCTAAGTGCTAATACTATAATTATTACTTACTTATGTTTGTTCTGTTGTTATAATTACTGTGCTGCAGCTACTATAATTAGATAAATCCTTCCTATGTTCTATAGATCGTAACAGTTATTAGATATCTAAGTAGTTACTATTAAGGAATATAGCTACTAGCCCTAAATAGAATAACTTATGTTCTAGGTAGAGGTTATCTACTACTTACTAACTAATAAGGTTTAGCTCTACTTCTAAGTTATAGATAACTAAGAGTAGTGTTACTGCGTTAGAGACCTATTAGGGTTCTAGAAGGATACAGTAACTGTAATACAGGTTTGTTTCTCTTGAATTTTAGGCCCTAGTTGTAGGTAGAATATATTAGTAACTAGAGCTTCTCTTTTCCCAACTCTCTTATTAACTAGAAGTTCCTATTGTTGTTTCTCTTGTAGTAGGAATTACAGCTACTATAGTTTTTCTAGTAGCTCTTTTAGTTACTCTAGTCTTTGTTTTAATTCTAACTATTATTACTATTATTAGACTAGGTAGCTACTAGGCTGCTGTTGCCTTAGCTATAGGAAAGAGTGCCTCTACAGCTAGCATGCTTTTTCTCTCTCTTTTAATTAGGGGATTTAGTATACTTCTTACTATAGTTAGTGTTCTTACTCTTAGAAGTAACTATAGGGCAAGCTGCTGTTTTTATATTATAAAGAACTTATTAAAACTTATACTATTACTAGATATTTTCTAGACTACTATTACGCTAGATCTTCTATTAGAGGTGTAGTAGGGTTTTAAACTATATAAAAGCAATTTTAAAGTTGTAGTTATTAGTACTATTATTAAACTTAAAGAAGCTATACAGTAGTAGTAACCTCTAGTAATTAAATAGCATTAGAAAGGTGTTAACTATATTGCCTTCTAATGTCTACTTAATATTAAAGAACTTAGTATAGTTCTTATACTTAGTAAGGACAGTGTCTTACATAGGTTGCTTCTTTTTTATTAGAAGCTTTCTACTTTAGGCATGCTAACTCTTAGGAACGCCTTAGAGCAACTACAGTTACTTCTTAGTACTTATACATACGTATATATTCCTCTAAATCCTTAGAGGCTTAACCTCTAAGGATATATCTCTTATTCTTTCTAAAACTATATATTTTTATCTTATTTCTCTTGCCTGCTTATAGTACTCTTATAATGTAAATCCTTTATACTCCCTCTTAGAAGAGGTAGTTAAGAGATATCTAATTTTTTTCTAAACCTATTACAATAGTTAGAAATTAACGTTGCTAACGTGCTACTAGCAATAACAACGCACTAGGCTTACAATAGCCTAGCCCTAGTAGTAACCTAACAGATGCCTAGAGGTATCCTATACTTAATATAGTAGCAGACCTATTACTACTAGGTATGCTCTAGGCTAGGAATATAACGCCTAGTATATCTATTAACTAAGTGTTAGGTCCTATAGGATTAGGAGACAAATAGGCTTATAGCTCTACTAGTGCTTTAACAGATATGCTATCCTATCTTAGTTAGAGAAACCTAGTAACTAGTTTAAATACAGACTCTTTAGCTACTACTAAAGCGCCTACAGTAGAACCTGTAGCTATTCTAACTACAGGCTAGCCTTTATTTATTAAGCAACTCCTTAAGAACCTTTTTAAGGTAGAGCTTACTAGAGCTACTAAGGCTAAACTAGCTATCTAAAAAACTAGATTAACTAAGCCTTATACGCTGTAGGCTTACCTAAGAGTAGGAACTAGTTAGAACCTAACTAGCTAGCGTTTAAAAAGGCTAGAAAGATTATCTAAGTATTAAACAATATTTAACCTAAACCTAAGCTAGGTACTAAGAGCAGAGCTCTATCTCTATAGTAAGTACACTAGTAGATTTAGAATATTAAAACAGCCTTCTAATACGCTTACATGCTAGAGGACTTTATTATAAGAACCTACTAGGCTACAGATACTATTTAGTTTAGCATCTATTGCGAACTAATCTAATAACAGATTAACTAAGAATCTATCTAGTTATAGTCTAACCTTAAGGCAAAGAAGAAGTAACTTATATAAGACTCTGTTCTTACTTAGTATAAGAACCATACTAAGTTCTTTAATATTAAGTAGAGGGAAAGCAATATAGTTAACACCTTCTTAATACTATTATATTGCTAGGAGTTACTATAACTATATAGCTTCTTTAAGTTTAATAATAGTACTAATAACTATTACTTTAAGATTGCTTTTATATAGTCTAAAACTCTATCTTACCTCTTATAGGAGATTTAGTGTAACAGCAGCCTAGAAAATATTATAACAGGCTAGGCCTAAGTGTTAGCTCCTTAGCGTACACTGCCTTAGCAGTACTCTAGCTTGTGCTCTTAGCTTAGGCTAGAGCCCTACTACAGAGCTAATATGTCTAAAATAAGGTTATAAAAACTCTGCAACCTCTGCCCTAAAGGTTGTTCTCTATTAAATCCATCTTGTATTTTACTAGCGAATTCCCTTAGAGGTTAGCTCCTTACAATTAGATTTAATTACTAAATAAGAATTAATAAGCAAAACGTATAATAACGCTGTTAGGTGTCTAGAAGAGTACAGCATTAAATTGTGCACTAGCAATAATAATTAATTAGATGTTAGGACTAAACTCTAGAACCTTACTACTACGTTAGTACCTAAGGAATAGTAGGAAGAGCTACTAGCTTATGTACTAGAACGCCTAACTACTTACCTATTATAGGCAACCCTACCTAAGGCTGCAGTAACTATTACTAATACTAAGGCCTACTCTACTACAGACTCTAACTAGAAACTATAATAAGAAGATATAGGTAAAACTATATAAAGAATAGTTAAGGCCTAGGTTTAAGCCTATGTTGCATCTATAAGACTATTAAACTATAGTATAACACCTCTTACCTCTGTATAAGTAATTAATAATAAGCTAAGTAAGACTATAAAGTTACCTAATATAGGCAAGTTTAGCAGTAATTAACGTGCCTACAGGATGTTTAAGTTCTAGATAAAAGACAAGTTAAAGTCTATAGGGGACTAAGAGGCTATCCTAGGAGTAGCCTATATGTTTAATAAGCTAGAAGGATAAGCTACGCAGGTTAGTTTATTATAAAAGGACTATAACCTAATAGGCACAACGGCTTAGTTCTAGAACTTTCTAGATAAGCAGTATAAGGATTTTCTGTTTAAGAAGCGTTCTTAGCAGAAACTGTAAAGAAAGTAGAGGAGAAAGAGGACAGACTACTTTCTTCCCTAATCTAGAAGACCTAGACTGACTAGACTAGGTAATTCCAAAATAGGAAGCGTATAGCCTAAAGAGGCAAGAGGAGTAAATATAGTAACAAGATAAGATAATATAATAGACAAGTTATTATATTAAATGCTAGGTACAGAACTAAGAGAGGGGGAAAGCAAGTAGTATTTATACTCTACTTCCGTTCTCTCTATTACAAATCAGAAGGATCTAGAATAGTTATTACAAATAGATGCTTAGAAATTAAGAGTAGATTTCTAAGCAGATTGCGTAGGCAATTACGCAACCTACTAGCAGATTACGTAGGTGTACACGTAACCTACTAGTAAAGGCAACGTGTCCTTAAGCTATTTATAGTAAGAAAGCTAACTCTAGATCTAGTAAAGCTATAGCTATAATAAGCACAGCTTTCTAACGCTCTCTAGTTAGGCATTCTTTAGATAGTACTTTACTAGATTAGGTAAGAGCTAAACCTAATTAGGAAAGTACCTGTATTTAGGCCTAATATATATATATTTAGGCTAAATAGCTTAAGTTGCCTTTTTAGGTAATAACTATTCCTAAAAAGAAAACTATCTAATAAAGATTATAAGAAGAAAGTCTTATAACTTTACAGAAACTCTAGACTATTACTATAAAAAAGAGTAACTAGAGTGTTAAGTCTTTTAATGCAGAGTTTATCTAGCTTACCTATAACACTGCTAGAGAGGATAATATAAAGAACCTTAAGACTAGGTACATATTAGCACTCTAACTAGACCTCTAAGACAAGATAGTATTAGTAGATATTCTAGATAACTAGGATCTTTAAAGCCTTATAGCTAGAGTCTTAGTAGTAGAGGTTAACTTCTATAGGACTAAGGTACTAATAAATAGCACCTTTAGACAACATATACAAAGAGTAAACTTAGATA
Organism: Ascochyta lentis; assembly: GCA_004011705.1. Lineage (NCBI taxonomy): Eukaryota > Fungi > Ascomycota > Dothideomycetes > Pleosporales > Didymellaceae > Ascochyta > Ascochyta lentis. Next base: position 2,241,609 of record RZGK01000003.1, read on the forward strand.
TTATAAACTAGAAACCTACTAAGGTCTACTCTAGAAAGATTAAGTCTAATAACTAACTATAAGCAGAGTAGTAGTCTTAGGAAGTTATAAACTAGCAGAGGGCTGCTAACGTCTGCCTAAGATGCAGAAAGAAAGGTTACTACGTAAGTAGATGTAATCTAGCCCTAGCTAAGAGACTAGAGAAAGTCTAGGTTAGAAGCGCAATTACTAAAGTCTCTAAAACTAATAATTTAACTAATAAAGGTTTAGAAAACTAGAGACTTCTGTTTAAAGGCGTAAATAAGGGTTAGGAAGAGAAGTTATAAAGAAGAGAGAACTGTTTTAAGAGTTCTACTAGCAGTAGCTAGATAGTAAGCCTATATTACTATAGGTAATAGTATAAGACAACACTATAGCACATATATTAATTAATACTAGGTGTTTTATATACAGCATAGTCTCCTCTAAGTTTGTATTATAAAATAACTTCTAACGCACTCCTACGTACAGACGTAAAGTATTAGGCAAAGCTAGAAAAGTAACCTAGGTAACTAATATTATAAGAATAAAGATTAACATAGATAGTTATAAAGAGACCCTCTAGGCTTATATACTAGATAGAAAAAGAGAGTACAACCTTATCTTAGAGAGACTATAGATAGATAAGAACAAAGTTACTATAGCACTAGCTAAGAAGTTGTTGTTTATCTACTCCTTACAGACACAAGTTAGAAGCAAAGAAGGTGCCTGTCCTAATTAACTACCTAGGCCTGTTAGCCTAGAGTTATACTAGGTGCTAAGGAAGAGGTCTAAGACAGACTAAAACATAGAACTGTTTACTGTATTAATAGCAGATATTTAGAAGGCCCTAAAGAAGAAAGAACTGTTAGATTCCTAAGACCTTCTCTTAGAGTTTCTAAAAGACAAGTTTAGAATATTTATAAAGGAAGAAGCAGACAAACTAGCGCCTTATTACAGCCTAGACATAGACTATATAATTAAGCTAATTAAGTAAAATAGTAAGCCTGCAACAGTACTATAGGGACTTCTATATAATATGTCCTGTAAAGAGCTCTTATTGCTCTAACAACAACTTACTAGCTACTTAAACAAGGGTTTTATCTAAGTTAGCAAATCTAGCACTTCTACTCTAGTGCTGTTTATTAAGAAACCTAGTAGGGGCCTCTAGTTTTGTGTTAATTATTAAGCACTAAATGCAATTACTAAGAAAGACTAGTACCTACTACCTCTTATCTATAAGACTCTCTTGCAGATATTAAAGGCAACGTAGTTTACAAAGGTAGATGTTATCTAGGCTTTCTATAAGATTAGGATTGCTAAGAGAAATAAATAGAAGACAGCTTTCTAAACAAGATTTAGACTCTACAAGTAGTTAGTAACACTATTTAGGCTAGCTAACGCCCTAAGTACGTTCTAACAGTATATTAACTAGGTCTTAAGAGAGTACTTAGACAAATAGTGCTTTGCCTACGTAGATAATATATTAATCTACTTTAATAGTACCTAGGAGGAATATAAAGCTAAGGTTAAAGAAATTGTCTAGAAGCTAGGAGCTGCAGGGTTGCACCTTAACGTAAAGAAGAGTAAATTCTCTATTAAGAGCACTAAGTATTTAGGATTTATTATTAAAGCTAGTAAGAGTATCTAGATAGACTCTGCAAAGATTACTGCTATAAAGTTGTAGAAACTCTTAAAGACAGTAAAAGGAATCTAGAGCTTCCTAGGGTTTGCAAACTTCTACTAATAGTTTATTAACTAGTTCTTTAATATAGCAGAGCCTCTTACACGCTTAACAGGAAAGAACGTAATCTTTAAGTAGAGAGAACCTTAGTAGCAGGTCTTTAATACTATAAAAGCTGTATTTACTAAAGAACTAGCACTTGCAAACTTTAACCTAGATTTAGAAACAGTACTAGAGTGTAACGCGTTAGAATAGGCAACAGGAAGAGTACTATCTTAGTATAGAAAAGACAAGGTACTCTATATAGTAGCATACTTCTTAGCTAAGAACTCTAAGGTAGAAGTAAACTATACTATCTACAACAAAGAAATGCTAGTAGTAGTTAAGTGCCTCTAAGAATAAAGCACAGAGCTAAAGCAAGTAAAGAGATTTACAGTTATTACTAATTCTAAAAACCTACAGTACTTCTGTAAAGCCTAACTTCTCTTAGAAAGAAAGGTCTAATAGTTAAGCCTCCTTAGCTAATTTAACCTTACCTTTGCCTATAGGCCTAGCAAGTTTAATAACTAAGTAGATGCACTCTTAAGGAAAGAGGAGTACGTCCCTCTGTCTATAGGAGATAAGAAGACTAAGACTAAATAGTTTTAGCTATTAAAACTATTTACACAAGTAGTAAAGACTAGCCTAGAGAATAACTCTATTAATAATATATAAGTTTTCTCCTTAGGACTACATAGGGCAGACTAACTCCTCTCTATTACACTTCTAAATAAAGAACCTTAGTAAGACTACTATAGGAAACTAGACTAGGCGCGTACAGAAACGCTTCTAGTTAGAAGCTTAGAACTATATAACAGTATTGAAGAATTTAAAACACTTTAAGAAAGCACTGCTAAGAACAATAAAACTTACTAACTAGCTAAGTCCTCTATTTTTTTAGAAGCCTAGAAGTTTTCTGCATAGCTTAACCTTAAAGTTTCCCTCTCTAAGTATTCTGTAGATAACAAAGGCTAACTATACTACTATAGGAGGGTGTAGGTTTTAAACTCTAACACTCTTAGGACTAGGATTATTAACAAGGCCTACTACTCTCTAATTGTAGGCTATCTAGGATAAGGAAATATGTATGCAATTCTCTCTTAAGCCTACTTCTAGCTAGAGATGTTAACTACTCTATATTAGTATGTAGAGAACTGCAACACTTGTAAGAGAACAAAGCTATAAAGAGAACTAAAGCAGAGACTTCTTAAACCCCTCTCTTTACCTAATAGGATTTAGAAGAAAATCTCTATAGACTTTATAACAGACCTACCTAAAAGTAAAGGTAACTATAACCTTATAGTTGTTACAAACAGACTCTTTAAGGACATTATCCTAGTCCTCTTACTAGATCTATTAGTGTAGACAGTTACTTATGTATTTATATCTAACGTAGTAGCTTACTATTAGTTACCTAACATAATTATTTCTAATTAAGAAACGCAATTCCTTAGTAACTTCTAGCAGATAATATGTTAATTACTAAAAATTATACAGAGACTCTCTACAGCCTTCTACTCTTAAACTAACAAAAGCACTAAATATATAAACTCTATAGTAGAGGCCTACTTACAGGCCTATATTAACTAGGCCTAGGATAATTAGGCTGCTTAGGTGCCTATAGCCTAGATTGCAGTTAAAGGACAGGTAGCTATATCTACTAGCTTTAGCCCTTTCTTTTTCTAGTATAGTTATAATGTAGATCTAGTATAAATAGACCTAGACTTAACTATAGAGCTGTTGCACTAACACGTAAGAGAACCTACTAGAGCTGTAGTAAGTATAGTAGAGAAGTTTATTAAAATAATTAACTTTGTTAAAGCCTAAATAGCAGAGGCCTAGTAGATATAAGAGTAATAGGCTAATACATACTAAAAGAAAGCCCCTTAGCTAAAAGTTAGAGATAAAGTCTAGCTAAAGTTAAGAAACTAGTTCTTAAACAGCTAAATAAGTAGAAAGCTAGACTAAAAAAACTAAAATTTTATAGTTGTAGAAGTTATCTCCCTATATAACATTAAACTAGATATTAATAGTAAAATCTACCTTATCTTCTATATTAACTAGCTTAAGTTGTGCCTACAGAATTCCCTCTATAGACAATTAAACAACAACCCCTAGCCTAGCTCCTTAATTATTACTAATAATAATAGTATATTCTCTAAGGAATAGAAAGTTAACTCTATCTGCAGAGAACAACAATCTAGAAGAGAAGAAAAGAGACAAGAATACCTAGTACAATAGAAAGGCTATACTGCTAAAACATAGAAAAGGAAAGACGTTTGTAAGGACCTAGAAGCCTTAAACAGATAGCTGTTAGCAATAAGAGATAGAAAGGATAGGAATAGGAACCTGCTCCTAGAATTCTAGTTAGAATTCTTAGAAGGGCATAACTAACTCTCTTACTTCTAACAGAGAAGGAGGGAAGAGAGGAACAGAAAGGGGAGACACGCACAAGCAAAGAGGAAGAGCACTAGTTTATTAAAGAGATTATTTATTATATTAGCCTACTCTAAAAGGTAGACTACTCTAGATAAGGGCTATATTATTATAAAAAGAGAAGAGCTATAAGCCTAGGTATTATCTAGCTAGAAAAAAATCCTAAATACTATAGATAAGAGAAGACCTAAGCACTACTCTTAGCAGAACCTCTACTACTACTGTTATCCTTATTACCTACAGCAGTGTTAGTAATGTTCTTAACAAGTATTTAGGCAAAGTCCTCTTGTCTAGTAAAGAGGGAGATCTTAAGACGTGTGTAGAAGTTAGCTTTAAAGAAAATAAAGCGCGTAAGCAGCATTAAGTTAACAGTAAGCTATATTAAGTAAGGAATTAGCAAATACCCCCTAAAAACAGGTAAAGAAAGAGAGAAATAGCTTACTAGAGTCTTAGCCTAGACTACTGCCTTCTTAGTAGTAACAGCAGTGCGCTCTGCAAAGACTATAGTAAGAAAGAGATAAGCTTTAACCTTATTAACCTTAGCCTTATACTTAGACTACTTAGTCTTGTAACTAGTAGTAGATAAGCAAGCAGTAGGCTAGGAGGTAAGGTTAGTATAATGCAGAAGATTCTTACGCTTCTTAAGGTCTGCCTAGATAGGCTTAATAATGTTTAGAAGCTTTACAGAGTTGCCTTTAGAAAACTATAAAAAGATATAGTACTTATTTAAAGTCTTCTAAGTTTTACGCAGGGCCTAGCAGAGGATTAGCTAAAGTAGAGAATACTAAATAGTAAGAATTAGAGAACTTACCTTATAGTAGTAAGTGTAGCTAAGAATACAGTTAGCACAGCTAGTAGAGTAGCTACTAGCAGTAAAGGTGTAGACTAGGCTAGCTAACGTGTAGTTAATGCAGACTTTAGAATCTTTATAGCTACTAGCGCGTTAAGTACGTAGAGACTACTTACTCTAATCCTTAGCTAGACTATTAGTAAGGGCGTTATTAAAGGTGTCTTTAATCTTATTATTTTTAAGAACAACGTTCTCTGTTATAAGCTTTGCTTTCTTAGCTAAGTAGGTAGTAGAAAGGGTAGGATCTGCAGAGACAGCGCTGCAGGCCTAAAATAAAGTAAAAGAGTTAGTAAGTAAGTAGATTGGAAGAGGAAGAGCAACTTACCTACTTGCTTAGCGCCTTCTTGTTAGGGGAATATAAGGTAGAGGGTAACTTAGGAAGCGCTATTATTAAAATTAAGCAGAGTAGAGTAGTTAAATAATTAGATAGTAGTAGGGTCTAGAGAGGAAGGTGCGTAGGCTTAAAATGTAGTGTAATAAAAAATGCAGAAAGTAGAGAATAGGCAATAGAGTTGTTTTAACTAAGACGCGCACTAATAAACAAGAAATAAGTAAGAGTATACTATAACAGGATAGGCCTAAGTGTTAGCTCCTTGGAGTACACTGTTTTAGTAGTACTCTAGCTTACGCTCTTAGCTTAGGCTAGAGCCTTACTACAAAGCTAACATGTCTAAAACAAGGTTATAAAAACTCTGCAACCTCTGCTCTAGAAGTTATTCTCTATTACATCTATCTTGTATTCTACTAGCAAATTCCCTTAGAGGTTAGCTTCTTATAAATATCTAGTAATAGTATAAGTTTAAATAAGCTCTTTGTAATACAGAGATAGCTACTTACTATATAGTTACTTAAAAGAGTTATAATGTTAACTATAGTAAGAGGCATGCTATATTCTCTAATTAGAAGAGGAATAAGAAGTAATCTAAGGCATGCTAGCTGTAGAGGCACACTTTCCTATAGCTAAAGCAATAGAACCCTAGTAGCTACCTAGTCTAATAACAGTAATAATATTTAGAACTAAAACAAAGACTAGAGTAACTAAAAGAGCTACTAGAAAGGCTATAGTAGCTATATGTTCTATTATAAAGGAAGCAATAACAGAAACTCTTAGTTAATAAAAGAGTTAGGAAAAGAGAAGCCCTAGTTAGTAACCTATTCTAACTACAACTAGGGCCTAAAACTAAGAAGAAATAAACCTGTATTATAGTTACTATATCCCTCTAGAACTTGAATATGTCTTTAATGCTACTCTTAGCTCTTTATAACTTAGAAGCAGAGCTAAACCTTATTAGTTAGTAAGTAGTAGATAACTTCTACCTAGAACATAAATTGTTCTATTAAAGGCTAGTAGCTATATTCCTTAATAGCATGTACCTAGACATCTAACAACCCTACAATCTAACTATTAATTACCTAGATAGTAATAGTATAGTTAAATCTGTAAGACTGTAAGAGTTCTAGTTAGCTACCTTTAAAAGGTATAACCTAATACTAGGCTACTTATAGTTAGCATCTACTAACTTATAAATATACTTCTCTAAAGGCATATATAAGTAGTTCTTTAATAATATAGAGAAAGTGTATATTACTACTATATAGAACCTATTCTACTCTATAGAACTAGAAGAGAGAGTGTACCTTATATACCTAGGTAACTTAGTCTACTAAGTTCTAGAGGAGGTAATTAACACTCTGTTAGAAAGTAACTAGGAAGGTAGTAGATAACTACTTGCCTAGAGGCTAAGTAGAGATACTGTTCTTAATACAGAATACTTCTATAATAAGAAACTCCTCTAGCTCTAGAACAAAATACTTAAAGTTATAGACTAATTTCAATATTATATTACGAAGTATCTAGACCTATTATAGCTCTCTAAAGCTATAAGAAAGCAAATAGTAGTAAGTATTATCTAGAAGCCTTCTTAACGCTCTAGAATGCTACCTACGGGCATAGCCTAAGTCCTTCTAAACAGCAATAAAGACTATCCTTTAGTTAACCCTATAGATAACAAACTAGACCTAGAAGAGCTTAAGTATATTTCTCTAGTGCAACACTATAAGTAGTTTGTATTTAGTAAACACTAGTCTAGCGTATTAGCACTGTATTAGAACTATAACTACTCTATTAACATTAAGCTAGAAAGTAAGATACTAAACATACCTATCTATAACCTTCCTAGAAAGGACCTAGAAATACAACAGGCCTACCTTTATACAGCACAGAAGAAGAGCTTAATATATCTAAGTAAGTTCTTTGCTAAAGCACCTATCTTATTTATACTAAAAGCTAATTATATACTATAACTCTGTATAGATTATAGAGGCCTTAACAAGATTACTATTAAGAACTAGTATCCTATTCCTCTTATAAATAAGATGCTAGATAGGCTATTAAAAGCTACTATCTTCTCTAAGCTAGATCTACGTAATGCCTATTATAGGCTCTAGATTAAGAAGGGCAATTAGGAGAAGACAGCTTTTAAGACTAGGTACAGCTATTTTAAGTACCAAGTTATGCCTTCAAGATTAGCAAATGCTTTAGCAATATTCTAATCCTATATCTAGAGAGCTCTAGAGGATTTTATAGACTAAACCTATATAGTATATCTAGATAATATGCTTATATTCTTAGAGCATAAGGAGGATTATTAAGCCTATATTAAGGAGATTCTAGATTTACTTATTAAATAGGGGTTGTTCTGTAAGGTAAGCGAATGCTTATTTATAAGAAGGTTAGTTAAGTTTCTAAGCTTTATTATTACGCCTAGCAGAGTAGTTATAGATCCTGTCTGTGTACAAACAATCTAGGAGTAGCTAGAGCCTAAGAGATTTAAGAACACCTAAGTGTTTCTTAGCTTTGCTAACTTCTATTAAAGGTTTATCTTTAATTGCTCTAGGACTGTCTACTTATTAGTAGACTATATAACCTCTGCCTAGAGGCTAGAGTTAGAGCTAGGTAGCTCTACTTTAATAAAGAGAGAGAAACAACGCTAGCAAGAACCTAAAAAAGGTTTAATAAAATAGTATGAACTATTAGGTTAGCTAGAGGAAGTATGCTAGGCTTTTCTTACTATTAAAAAGAATTTTACTAAAGCCTCTATACTACAGCACTTTAATCTAACTAAGCTAATTATAGTTCTTACTAATGCGTTAGACTTTACTATAGCTACTATACTGCTATAACTACAATTATAAGGAGTACTAACAGAATAACAATAGAAGCTAGTAGCGTTCTAGAGCAGCAAGTTCTAAGGCCTATTATTTAGATAGTACACCTATAATAAGGAATTAGCTGCAATTATCAAGGTATATAGGAAGTAGTAATATTACCTTAAGCATGCTCTATTAATAGTCTAAGTACTCTTTAATTATAACAAGCTACAGTAGTTTACAACTACAGAGAAGCTCTTCCCTAAGCAAGCACGCTAGGTAGAAGAGCTAGTTAGAGTTAACTTTAAAATTAAGTATAAGCCTAAACTAAAGAACTCTGTAGAGAGCCTATTAAGGCGTCTAGATTATGCAAAGGGACTAGTTATTAGATAGCAATAGGCACTACGTAATGCTATGCTACAAACCCTCTAATAGAAGCTTTAAATATAGACTATCTAGAAGTCTAAGGCTTAAAACATTAAATAGGTTACTAGGGTAATAAGCAGCTCTAGTAAAAGTTCTAAGGAATCTTAGCAACTCTCTAAAACGGCTTCTAAGAGGTTCTACCTATTAATAGGTACTAGAGATTCGTCTCTCTTAGCTCTTAACTAGCTATCTACAGGCTATAGCAGCTAGAGCTAATTTAATCTATATAAAGCTTAGGAACCTAGCTTTAATATTAAAATTGCTCTTATTTATAACCTTAATAAACAAGTTAGGTTACCTACCTACCTTATAAATAATACTGTGTAAGGTAAGTCTGTACACGCTCTAGACACCCTAGAATGCCTAACCTATTATATTAGATAGGTTTAAGAGTAGAACGCTGCTTATAAGTCGCTAACAAGTTAGGAAGCAAGTAGACTAGCTATAGATTACTACTACTAAGAGGTTAACTCTAGTAGAATCCTGCACAGGAGTAGAAAAGTGTAGATTCTCTAAGATGTAACTCTTTGCTAAACTATTCTTATAAAGAACTATAATAACTTTATAAGAGGTTACTATAGTTATAAAAAGACTACCTAGCTGTTAAAATAAAAGTACTATTAGCTAAATGTAAAGAAGAGTGTATATAAGTATGTTTAGTATTATATAGCATATAAACTAAATAAGATCTATAGGCACAAGCTATAGAGGCTACTAGTTCTACTCCTAGTACCTAATACACTCTACTTGTATTACTCCTTAGACTTTATAACAGGCCTACTAATATTAAAGAATAACTAGAGAAATAAGTATAACTTAATCCTAGTCCTAGTTAATAGGTTTAGCAAGTACGTCTAGTATCTACCTGTAACTAAGATAGTTACATCCTTAAGAGTAGCTAAACTACTGCTTATTTAGTGCTTTCTTAAATATAGTCTTTCTAATTATAAGAGTCTAGCCCTATCTAGCTTAGAGAGAAGCTAAAGGGTTTAGGGCGTTAGGCTAGCCTCTTATATAGCTTAGTCTTCTAAGCTAGTATATTAATTATCTATCTAGACAACTAGTTAATCTAGTTGTCTTGTATCTGCTTTTTTAGCAAAGTGGTTAAGAAATAGATATCTTTTACTAGGCCTTGCCTAGACCGTTACATTACAACTAGATTACTAAGGGTCTAGGGTTCGAATCTTCTTCGAAGCACTTCTTAACTCTGGCTCTAAAAGATAGCCTTCTAGGCCTTCTTTTAGGCAGATATGTTAATATATTTACCTATTAATCCCTCTACTCCGTGAGCTAAAAAAGGAAGAGAGCAAGATAGGAGAGAAGGGAGGTAATATAAGAGTCTAGCCCTATCTAGCTTAGAGAGAAGCTAAAGGGTTTAGGGCGTTAGGCTAGCCTCTTATATAGCTTAGTCTTCTAAGCTAGTATATTAATTATCTATCTAGACAACTAGTTAATGTAGTTGTCTTGTATCTGCTTTTTTAGCAAAGTAGTTAAGAAATAGATATCTTTTACTAGGCCTTGCCTAGACCGTTACACTAATACCCTAATATTAGACTGCAGATTAGTATTTACTAGTTAATTCTAGTCTAATATCTGCTATAATTAAAAGATTAAATATTGCATTAGTACAGCCTTTTACCTACAGAATAACTAGCACATAGAGCACTAAAACTAGAAGTTAGAAACCTACCTGCATATCTATATAAACTACTAATAGAATAACTAGGTAGACTTATTAATATACGTAGAGTATATATACAACTTAAAAGCCTACTTAGTATTTAGAAAGTCTTCTATTAAGGTAGTATATAGAATTAAATCTTAGACCTTAAATAGAGTTCTAGAAAAGCACTAGCTATACAATCCCCTAGAAGCCTAGGTAGATAGTAGAAAGGCACTAAACCTCTACTAGCAGGTAATTAGGTAGCTAGAGTAGTAGTATAATCTGTAGGTAGTAGTAAAGAATAGCTTAGAGTATGCCTAGAAGAGTAGTTCTTATTAGTATAATACTAAGTAGGTAGACGGACACTTTGCTAAAGGTAAGCAAGTACTGCTCTAGGCAAAGAACCTAACAACTAGCTAACTATCTAAGAGGTTTAACGCCTAATACCTAGGTCCCTTTACTATTATAAAGAAGATTAGGAAGCTAGCTTATAAGCTAGACCTACTACTATTAATAGATAGAGTACACCTAGTATTTAATATATTATTACTTAAGCTATAGAGAAAACTCTTTGCAAAAAAGAGGTTCTAGCTAGGTCCTATGCAGATCCTAGAAGATACTCTTCTAGCTAAAAGATATAAAGTCTAAGAGATCTTATAACACTATAATACTTAAGACTATAGGCAAGAGTACCTAGTAAAGTAGCTAGGTTAGCTAAATAAAGAAGCTACCTAGAAGCTACTAGAGAATCTTAACTACTGTAAAGAAATCCTTAAAGAGTATTTTAAGATAGTAGCTAATATACTATAGTAATCTACTTATAAGCGTAAAGCTAGGTCTAAGTTAAGTTAGAGCAATCTAAACTTACCTTAGTAGAAGAGAGGTTGTCTAAGAAAATCCTTCTAGGATAATACTTCTATATGCTACAAAACTATAGAAAATATATTAACCTAAGGTTACTGTCCTAAGGCTGTAGATTAGCCTAGTAACTATCTAAGATAGGGGATAAGAGTCCTAAGAGTATTAGAGTAGGTATAGAGGTTTATACAGTTTTTATATTTAATCTATTACTATACATTATCTAAAAAAGCAACTTAAGATAAAAAGGAAAGACCTAATAAGCCTCTAGTAGGGCTAGGCTAGAAGTCTAGACTACCTTAACAATAACGCTTAGGAGTCTTCTAAGCTATAGGCTTAGTAGAAGAAACTATTAACTACTAGAAAAGAGCAACTAGAGTATTATTAGTAGAAGGCATATTAGTGCTATAGTAGTACTAACACTTCCTTGCACCTCTAGTAGCACTGTCCTACTAGAATACGCGCTTAACATCTATGTTAATAACTATATTAGAAGCTGCCTTTTAGCTAACAGTACCTAAGGCAGCCTATATAAAGTTAGCTATAGTAAGAGTAAAAGGTTAAGAAAACTTATATTAAAGCGCTGTAGGTTATACTTACGTAAAACCTAATAGGCTTTATTGTAGTCTACTAGACCTAAACCTAAGTCCTTTATGTAATAGTTAGAAGCAGCCTTATAGTTACAGCACTAATGTAATAGGCCTTAGTGTAGTTAAAAGTAGTCTGCTAATAGTATTAAGTTGTAGCTAGAATGTTATCTTTAGTTAAAGTATTTCCTTATTAAGTAGTCTTCTTATTTGTTTTACAGATAGCATGCTTAATAAAACAGTTAAGCATATTAATAGCGTAGTAGAAGTAAGGCATAATCTATATAAATTAGTGTTAAGTAGGCACTAGGCATAGTCTTACACTTACCCTAACACATCTAATAGCGTTGCTAGATAAGTATTAATTATACATACTAAAGTTATTCTTATATATAATTTAATTATTTTAAAGAAGTATAATAAATAGAGGTATAAAACAAAAAGTAGTAACTAAAACAAGCCTAGTTCCTCTACTTATAGTATAAAAAATTATAACATGCATGTTAATAAAATGTTTTAATAGATTTAGAGTATACGTCTTAAATAAACCTAATAACAAGTAAGTTAAATAATAAGTAACGTAATAAGTTAAAAACTAACTAACTCTAAAGTCTAAGTTAATAATAAACTGTAGTAGAAAAAGCTTAACACTTACTAAATAGTTGTAATTCTATAACAAACTCAACAATTTGAGCAGAATAAGAGGCATTATAGGCAATAACTTCTTAAGTAGAAAGTAGCTAATATTGTAAGAAGAGTCTATAATACGCTTATATAGTTAATAATTATAATTCTATAAAGTTCTTCTGTCTATGCTAGTGTCTGTACTAAATAACACTCTTTAACCTTCTGTTCTAAACGCAGTACGTATAATAAACTTACAACTCTACTACTATTATAAGCTTTTATTGTAAGCACTATCCCCTAGGTTATAACTAAGACTTAAACTACTACAACCTTAACTGTGCAAAAATCTGCCCTAAGTATATCTAATTAGTGCCCTTGCGCCTATTAGCAACTAGGCGCTTTGTTAGTAACATAGCTTTAATTACATCTAGCCTTTTCTTATTAACAGTATTCTTTATATTAAATTTAATATTAGTAAAGTAATAGGAGTGTATATGTTTAGTTAGAGTATTTTAATAGCTCTTCTTACAACACTATAGTAGGCTGCAGATATAGCAAGATAGATTAGTACTGTTCTATACATGCTGTAGGCGCTAAGAACTTTTAAAGGCTATTTCTTTGTTTAAGAAGGTGTAGAAAGCCTAGAAGAGATAGAGTAGCTTAGGTTGCTGCTTCTTAAGTAATCTGTAACAGAGTTTTAGGCAAAAAAGAAGCTTTATACAGATTACCTTACACCTACTATATTTACGTTACGAACACAGAAGGCACAATTGTAAGTTAAGAATATAGAGATAATTACTAGCTAGGCGTAGCTTTAGAGGCTAATTGTTTTTTAGTTATAGATTATTATTTAGATAAACTAGCTTTAATATAGATATACTGTGCTATAAGTAGGTAGATATAAATAACTATCTTTTATGTTTTAGTTAGATTTAAAATTTGTTGCAACGTTATTAAACGCTAAATCTACCTACTAGACGCTCGGCTTACCTAGACCTACTCTATCTAAGGTAAGGCCAACTTACTAATAGATTTAAATCTCTCTTTACTTATACTACGTATACAACAGGCTAATTGCCTATATTAGGTATACTAAGCAATTAGCTAATAAGAGCACAGGTATAAGAGTCTAGCCCTATCTAGCTTAGAGAGAAGCTAAAGGGTTTAGAGCGTTAGGCTAGCCTCTTATATAGCTTAGTCTTCTAAGCTAGTATATTAATTATCTATCTAGACAACTAGTTAATCTAGTTGTCTTGTATCTGCTTTTTTAGCAAAGTGGTTAAGAAATAGATATCTTTTACTAGGCCTTGCCTAGACTGTTACAACAGGACGCTTAATAAGCATATAAATAGTAACCTAAGTAGACACCTATATACAAATTAATAGTCTATCTCCTAGTTATTTCTAAGCTTGTTATCTAACAACAGTTATAAGCCTAGCTTTTTAAGACTAGAAGAATCTCCCCCTGCGTACTTAGCTAGGATATACTGCTTAGTAACTACTCCTCTTATATCTTTACAACCCTAATTAATCTACGTAATAACTAATACCTTAATCCTAAAGAGAGCTTATACGCTTACTAACTAATTCTAATAGCTAGGATAGTATATCTAACTTGAATTCTGTGCTATAAGCAAGGAAATATAGAAGCAGGTTAATCTATTAGCTAAAGACACAATCCTAATTTACAAATCTAAGCCCTAGTAGCTAGAGCTACCTAGCTTAATAACCTTAGATAATGCTAATCTATACAGAATACAGATTGCAGAGTATAGAGCTAAATTAAGCAACTAGGCGTTCTAGTCTGCGCGCTTGCAGAATATATAAACCTAGGTTAATACTACTATAGACCTAGCAATTATAACTCTAGCTATAACAACGCTTGTTAAAGAGAAGAAGTTAACTCTCTAAGCCCTAATTAAGGTGCTAAAGATAGAGCTAGCTCTATCTAATGCTAGTAAGAAGAACTTAGTACACGTATAGTACTAAGCTTATCTCTAAAAAGCTAGACAGGGCTAGCAGAATCCTGAGAAATAGCACTAGGAGTAGAACCTCCTATATAGCAAGGCTAAAGCTCTTAAGATTACTAACGTAGAAGGTAAGCTTACAGTGCACAACTTCTTAGACTTATTAATAAAGATTATACTAGACTAGTCTAGAGCTATGCAACAGTCTATTATCTAGAACTTAGTACTAGGTAACAAGACGCTTACTCTAGATAAAGTTAGCTGAGTGTATTTAAGTCTTCTTTAGAAGTACTCTGTTTAAGCTCCTTATAGCTTAGGCAGGGTATTTGCTACTATAGGTTAACTAGCTTAGACATAATTATTATTATTAAACAACTAATCTAACTAAGAGAAGATTAACTGCCTATACAGACAATTGTACTTCTAGAAGCTAATTAACTATAACCTATTAGAGAGAGCTCTAACAGGTAAACTATTTACCTCTAGTAATTATATTAAGAAAGAGATTCTAAAACGCCTTAATAAACCTAAGTATAAGGAATAGAGGAACAAGGTAATTAAGAAGAGATAGATAAAGGATAGTAACGCTACAACAAGTAGATGTAACTGCTCTAGGTTAATAGCAGCAGCACTAATAGACTCTAGCTTAATAGGACCTTAATCTATAGAGTATAGGATCTACTTAACTATAGATTTTAACGCTTATCCCCTATTAGACAGTACAATCCTTAATAACAAAGCAGCACTCTACTTAGTTAACAAGCTTAAGGTTATTAATTCTAATACTTTCTAGAAGGCTAAGAAGCTTACTTGTGTAGAGGCTAGCACCTAATCCTTCCTAATCTTAGGAACTAGCACTAGAGTAATTAAGAAAGCACTACACAAGAAGAGCAAGGAATGTACAGAAGATCTAATCCTTTAGAACATTACTATAGTAGAAGGATTTTACGTTAATATTGTGTTAGAAGCTTAATTAAAGAAGGCAGGTATATAGTACTTAGGATTAGATTTAACACTGCGTATTAGCTTACTGCAAAAGAGCATTGTACTAGCTACTCTATTGCGCTATTATAAACTTACCTTTATAGAATACAAGCTACTATTAATCTATCTAGCTGTAATAAGCATAACTCTATCTACCTAGAAGCTTAAATTATAGACTACCTATCTTAGATCTAATAATAAGGATCTATAGCATGCTTAAGCTAGGTATCTAGAACCTACAGCGCTCTAAGCACTTGTAAAAAACGCCTAAAACGTAAGAATTAACAGAACCTTATATTAGCAGTGCAAACACTATACTACAACTTATACTAGCTAAGTTATATCTAGAAGGCTAAAAGAGTAATCTCCCTAGCTATACTAGCAAATTGCGTAGAATCTCTTTAATATGCCTAAGGGTTGTCTAGGAGAAGTATAGATGTTGCTAATTAAAGATAACTACAGTAGAAAGACCTATACCTACCTAATCTATGCTAAGTTATTAGATAAGATTATAAGAGTGTTTAAAAAGTTTGTAAATATTCTTTGTATAAGTTATAAGCTTTGTATATCTATAATTCTCTAGAATGACAACGTTGCTACACTATCCTAGCGTAGCTAATTACAATTTAGTATATAGGTAGAGGATTATAGTATTAAGATCTAGAGCGCCCTAGCTTATACACACAAGCTAAAAAGAGCGTAGAAAGAGTAAGGCAAGAGATTATTACTAAGTTAATTAAAATAAGGAGTAGGGCTAACTTCCTAGCAAAGCTCTAGCTAGAGGTAGTAGCAGCAGCTACGTAGCTATATAATATAAGCCTATCTTAAAGCTACAAGATAATTGCTCCTAACATAGTATTAGATAACTAGTTTAGGCAGTACTTTAAGTACTATTAACTAGAGTAAATCTATTACTACTTAGCAGATCTCTAGCTAGATTAGAGTAGAATTTTTGCTTATAGATGCTAAGCATATCCCCTAAACAGGGAACAAGTAGCTAGGCGTAATAAGCAGGGGTTTAAAGTAACTCCTAGAGGATATATTAGATATCTAGTAGAATACAGAGCGTTTAATATACACAGAATATAGATTTCTAAGCTTAATTAGGTTATAACTACACGTAATATTACTTTTAATAAGAGCTTATTCTATAAAGATAAGGAAGCAGTAGAGTACTTACAAGAAGAGCTTAAGTTAATTATAGACCTATTATATAAAAATAAGATTAGAGATGTAAAAGGGGTATTAAAAAGTATTTTAAATTAGCTCTACCCAGCAGCCTATAAGTAGGCAGGTACTAAGAATCTAGGTTACTCTTAGCAGCAGCTAGGGGGTAAGGATCTAAGAGATAATAAATAACTGCCTAGCTAGCTAGTAGATTATACTAAACAAGGAGCATCTTCTGCATAAGTAACAAATAAGGCTAGTAAGTTACAAAGAATCTACGCAGAGAATCTAGAGTATTTAGGCTTAAGAACACTAAAGCTTATACCTAAGCCTAGCGTTGCACACTCTAGCAGCTCCTAAGAAGAGCACTTACCTAGAAGAGTAAGCCTGCTAAAGAAAATAAGATTAGAGAGATCTAGGCACTATAACGCTGCACTTACGCACTCTAGGAGTGCTGCTTCTGCAGCTCTAGGTGTTAAGGGCAACGTAGCTACTACAGAAGACTTAAGTTGATTAAAGGCAATATATACCCTAAGCCTACAACTAGTAAAGAAGAGCAGAAGGTTATGCTATCTAGATCTAGACAATCCTAGAAGTAATACACTAGGGGCTTACTTTCTCTTATATAACTGCTAGACAGATTATAGAGAGAGCTACCTACTAGATAAGATAATTCTAATAGGATTAACTAATAATAAGCTTAAAACAGTATATACTGTAATACAAGCATTAGCAAAGACAAAGAAGAAGTAACTGCTAGTTCTAAGCTAGGCTTAACAGCTATACAGAGACTAACTACCTAACTCCCTATAATAATAGAGAGATCTACTCTTTTACCTACACAGACTGCTATTTAAATAAGCTGTAGGTAAGGAGATTACTACTCTACACAACGCAGGTACCTAAGAAGTAATTAATTTACTTACTAGAGATAACAAACTACTACTACTTAAATAGGTGTTTACGTATAAACTAAATTAGAATAGCTACTTTCTTAAGTGTAAGGCAAAGATTATAGTACATAGAGATTTCTAAGTTAATAACACAATCTAGTCTACCTACATAGTAACGCTTGCTGCTAGATTCCTTAGAACTGCTATAGCAATTATAGCTAAATTTAACCTAGAAATTATGCAGTATAATATTATTAGAGCCTTCTTACACGACTATAGGGATTACTAGCTAGTAGTAACCTGTAAGCTACTAGATAGGTATAAAATACCTAGAAAATGTGTTTAGCTTAAATAAGCACTATATAGGTTAAAGGACTTATTTCTCTTATAGTATAAGGAGCTTTCTTAAACACTAAAAGCAACTAGATCTGTAGTATCTAAAGAAGAGCTATGCTTATTCTTTAGTAGGAATTGCTAGATACTACTACTCTTCTATATTAACAATATACTAGTAATGTACTACTCTACCTAGATCTTAGAGGCAAGGCATATTATTAACATAATTACAGCAGCCTATACAATTAAAGAGTGTAGTCTAGTATAATAGTTTCTTAATATTAGAGTACTTAGAAACTAGAAACAGAGGATAATAACGCTTGTCTATAACAAGTATATTAATAAAATTACTAAGAAGTTTAACTTTAATAAAACTAGACTTTTTCTACATACTCTGCTTTCTGCTATAGATCTAGCAAAGAGCACTAGAGAAGCTACTAAGCAGGAGATTAAGAGCTATTAGAAAAGAGTTAGATTAGTACTATACACTGCAATTATACTGCAACTAAATACAGCGTTTGCTGCAGCTAAACTATCTCTATACCTTACTAATCTAAGTAAGAAGCACTTTAAAGCAGTATACTAGACAACTGTCTACTTATACTAAATAAGGTATTAGTTAATCTAATATAGCAGGCACAGTAGAGCTAAGCTGCTTATTTATAGTAACGCGTTATTTACTAATAATGTTAAGACTTAGCAATTGTTCTATAGATACCTTATAATGCTCTTTAGTAGGCTAATAGTATAGAAGGCGTTCTAGCAAGCTACTGTTACTATATCTACTACTAAGGCAGAGCTCTTAGCACTTAAGTATGTTGCTAAAGAGACTATAGTGCTTAAACAGCTATTTACTAAGCTTACACTAATTCTAGAAGCTGCCTAGATAATCTTCTATAACAACTAGCAAACAATTAGACTAGTAGTTAGGGATAATAAGTGTATAACAACACAGCTACGCTATATAAATATATAAAATATATATTTATAATAAAAGCACGCTGTAGGAACGTTTAAAGTGCTTTACCTTCCTACTAACAGCATGCTAGCAGATAGATTAACAAAAAATCTATTAAGGCAATAGTTTAAGAGGTTTAGAGACTAGCTTAATCTTAAGAATATAATTATAATAGTTATAGAAGAGGAAGGCACAGGTACATATATAGATTAGAGGAGAGAATAGAGTATTATTAAGGAGCAAAGCTCTATAGCCTTAGGCCTAATCTTAACACAGAGGAGTTTACTAACAAACTTATTAATAAGACTATTAATAAGCTTAACAGCTCTTTTCTTGTAGCGCTTACCTAGAGCGCAGATCTTCTCCTTATTAGTAGTAGTGTTAGCAGCAGAGGCAGGAGCAGAGGATAGAGGCAGAGGCAGCTTATTAGAGAAGGAGGCAGAAGTAGAGGAGGCAGGTAGCAAGAAAGAGCTATAAAGAACAACTACTGCCTTAGCAACTACTAACACTGTATAGAACTTAGTTCTTAATTTCTTAAAAGCTAAGTCTATAGGCTTAGGATTATGCTATATAGCTGCTAGGAGCTTATAGGCCTTAAGGAGAGTAAGCAGGAAGCTATATATATTAGTAGGCAATTAACTAAATAGAGAAGTAAGAAGATCTTACTAGAAGTAGCAGTTGTGCCTAGAGGCACAACGCTAGCAGCAGGAGCTACTACCTAAGTAATTATAGCACTTACTGTCTAAATAACTAGCTAAAACGCTGTTAATACACTCTAGGCATAACTTACTACGCTAGGTTATTTTAGCACTATAGATGCTAGAGGCAGGAGCAGAAGGCAGAGCTAATATCTGCTTATTGCCTAAAGGCGTACGAGGTAGTAAGAGTAAGTAGAGCAGGAGCAAGAGAGGTGCAGAAGAGGCAGAGCGCAATAACAACAACTACAACAGCAATAGTAATAGCAACAGCTAGTAGAGTAGCAAGCTTAGAAGAGAAGCTCATAATAAGCTTAGAGAGCTTAATAAAGGGGCAGAGAGCAAGAGCGTAAGCAAGGTAGAGCAGCTATAAGAAGATTAAGTAGCAGACATAGCAGTAGTGTGTGCCTTCTATGCAGTAGAACATCGCTATTAGCATTAGTGTTAAGCAACACACATAGTTGTAGATTAATTAAAAAGTACTAACCTTAACTATAGCTTAGAGTTATACTAAAATAAAAGGTAGAATAAGCAACAGATTAGTGTTGTAGAAAGCTTACTTACTAATTTCTTAGTATATATAATACACACGCCTTAATAAAAAAGCGTAAGCTTCTAAATAGGTAAGTCTTCTATACTTAACTTGCCTAAGAGGTGTGTTGCAACGTTACTAAACGCTAGATCTACCTACTAGATGCTTAGCTTACCTAGACCTACTCTATCTAAGGTAAGGCCGACTTACTAATAGATTTAAATCTCTCTTTGCTTATGCTACGTATACAACAGGCTAATTACCTATATTAGGTATACTAAGCAATTAGCTAATAGGAGTATAGGACGCTTAATAAGCATATAAATAGTAACCTAAGTAGACACCTATATATAAATTAATAATCTATCTCCTAGTTATTTCTAAGCTTATTATTACTGTTGTTAGATAATAAGCTTAGAAATAACTAGGAGATAGATTATTAATTTATATATAGGTGTCTACTTAGGTTACTATTTATATGCTTATTAAGCGTCCTATACTCCTATTAGCTAATTGCTTAGTATACCTAATATAGGTAATTAGCCTGTTGTATACGTAGCATAAGCAAAGAGAGATTTAAATCTATTAGTAAGTCGGCCTTACCTTAGATAGAGTAGGTCTAGGTAAGCTAAGCATCTAGTAGGTAGATCTAGCGTTTAGTAACGTTGTAACAAAATTAATAATATATTTTATTAAAGAACTAGTGCTAATTAATAACCCTGTAATTATACTAGTTTATAGTGCAGATAAGTGCCTTCTTAACTACTAGTTACAAAATTAAAATATAAAACAGCTAACAGCTAGAATTCTTATATATATAGAACCTTTTAAGACGCCTAAAAATCTATATAAACAACTTAATTATTCTATTAGAATTAGAGCTAGACTAAGTAGACAGCTTAGTTACACACCTATAGTACTAAACCTAAGTAAGAAAAAGCTGCAGAGCTATGTTGTTAGGCAATATATATACAAAATCTAGCAACTTAGCGTTGTTAATATGCAAAGGCAGAGAAGGTATAATAGTAAAGAAGTAGAGTAGAAAGTATGTAGAGTGTAAGTAGAGTGTAGATAAGAAAGAAGAAGTAAAGATATCTACTCTTTATATACTGCAACTCTCTTACCTCTATCTACTACCCTACTAGTATCCTGCTGCCTTACTACCTACCTTCTAAATAATTAAACGCCTATACTTTACATAGTTAGCAAGAAATAATATGTGCCTAATAGAACACTTACTATATATCTACAAAGTTCTAAGTCTAAAGTAAATAACAACTAACTCTATAATAAAGGTATAGTAAATACTATATAATTAATAGATAGACTTCTATAGCAGGATTAATCTAATTATAAGATAATACCTAATATTATTATAGTAAGCTACCTATACACAGTGTGTTGCCTAGAGCCTACTTACGCAGAAAATAAAACAACTCTTAGGCACTAACTAGATATCCTACAGAGTACCTCTTAGGCAAAGTTAATAATATGTCTAGCTAAACTACTAAAGCAGTTAAGTAAATATTCTACGCCTCTAGCAACTGTAGCTATTTAGAATAAACGCAATAACGTCTCTGTAGAGCTTATAGACAAAGAGCCTAAGTACTTAAGTAACTTATAAAGATAAGTTATTTCACTAAAACAGCCTAAAACAGCATGTTAGTATACCTAATAACACTAGCTTCTAGGTAACTACAGTCTCTAAACTTAGAGTAGTAGTACCTTATAAAGACTATAGTGTAGTAATAAAGACTCTATAAAGAGAACCTA
Organism: Ascochyta lentis; assembly: GCA_004011705.1. Lineage (NCBI taxonomy): Eukaryota > Fungi > Ascomycota > Dothideomycetes > Pleosporales > Didymellaceae > Ascochyta > Ascochyta lentis. The sequence goes on from RZGK01000003.1 coordinate 2,263,231, forward strand.
CTATAAATACTATATAGTTTGTTCTATATCTTTTATTACTATACTTCTAGAGATTAAAGCTACTAGACTAAGAGTACTAGATTTTTAAGAGGACTAGGGTAAGGCTACAGACACTCTATAGAGCAGTACTAGCTAAACACTAGTTTAGTAATCTACTAAACTATTACCTAATTCTCTAATAGTCTTAACTATAAGTTCTAGAGTTAATAATCCTAAGATATCTATAGGTAAGGTTACTTAGTAAATAGTAAACTAGTGCTAGTTGCACCTTGTAGGGAGTTATTTATACTAATATAACTAATAGATTTAAGCACCTACTAATAAGCAAACTAGCTTTCTTCTAACTATTTTCCTCTTATATTAGAGGTTGTTTTAGAGTTTAAACTAGCACGTGTTATAACAGGCTAGGCCTAGGTGCTAGCTTCTTAGCGTATACTGCTTTAGCACTACTCTAGCTTACGCTCTTAAGCATAGACTAGAGCCCTGCTCTAGAGCTAATATATCTAAAATAAGGTTATAACAACTTTGCAACCTCTGCCTTAGAGGTTGTTCTCTATTAAATCTATCTTATAGTTTACTAGCAAATTCTCTTAGAGGTTAGCTTCTTATAATAAAATTTAATTACTAAACAAGGATTAATAAGTAAAACATACAACAACGCTGCTAGGTGTCTAAAAGAATACAGCATTAAGCTGTGCACTAGTAATAATAATTAGTTAGACGTTAAGACTAAACTCTAGAACCTTACTACCTTATTAGTACCTAAATAATAGCAGGAAGAGCTACTAGCTTACGTACTAGAACAGCTAACTACTTACCTATTATAGGCAACCTTACCTAAGGCTGCAGTAGCTATTACTAATAATAAGGCCTACTCTACTACAGACTCTAACTAGAACCTATAAAGAGAAGATATAGGTAAAACTATATAAAGGCTAGTTAAAGCCTAGGTCTAAGCCTATGTTGTATTTATAAAACTGCTAAATTATAGCATAACTCTCTCTACCTCTATATAAGCAATTAATAAGAAGCTAAACAACGCTATAAATTTACTTAATGTAGGTAAGTTTAGCAGCAACTAACGTGCATACAGGATGTTTAAGTCCTAGATAAAGAATAAGCTAAAGTCTCTAGAGGACTAAGAAGCTGTCCTAAGAGTTACCTATATATTTAAAAGACTAGAAGAATAAGCTGCGCAGGTTAGCTTATTATAGAAGAACTATAACCTAATAGGTATAACTACCTAGTTCTAGGACTTTCTAGACAAGCAGTATAAGGACTCTCTATTTAAGGAACACTCTTAGTAGAAACTCTAAACTATTAGTATAAAGAAGAGTAACTAAAGTATTAAGTCTTTTAATATAGAGTTTATCTAGCTAGCCTATAACGCTACTAAAGAGAACAATATAAAGAACTTTAAGACTAGGTATATATCTGCACTCTGTCTAGACCTCTAAGATAAGATAGTGTTAGTAGATATCCTAGACAACTAGGATCTCTAGAGCCTTATAGCTAGAGTCTTAGTAGTAGAGGTTAACCTCTGTAGGTCTAAGGCACTAATAAACAGCACCTTTAAATAACACACATAAAGAGTAAACCTAGATAGTATAAACTAGAAACCTACTAAGGCCTAGTTTAGAAAGATAAAGTCTAATAACTAATAATAAGTAGAGTAGCAGACTTAGGAAGTTATAAACTAGCAGAGGGCTGCTAATATCTGTCTAAGATGTAGAAAGAAGAGCTACTACGTAAGTAGATATAAGTTAGCCCTAGCTAGAAGACTAGAGAATGTCTAGGTTAAGAGCGTAATTGCTAAGATTTCTAAAACTAATAATTTAAATAATAAAGATTTAGAAAACTAGAAACTTCTGTTTAAAGGTGTAAACAAGGGTTAGGAAGAGAAGTTATAAAGAGAAAAGAACTGTTCTAAGAGTTCTACTAGTAGTAGCTAGATAGTAAGCTTATATTACTGTATCTAATAGTACAAGATAACACTATAGTATATATATTAATTAATACTAGGTGTCTAATATAAAGTATAGTCTTCTCTAAGTTTATACAATAAAATAACTTTTAACGTACTCCTATATATAGACGTAAAGTATTAGGTATAATTTAATTATTGTAAACAAGCACAACAAATAGAGGTATAAAACAAAAAGCAGTAACTAAAACAAGCCTAGTCTCTCTACTTGTAGCACAAAAAATTGTAACATACGTGTTAACAAAATGTCTTAATAGATTTAGTGTATGCGTCTTGTGTAAACCTAATAATAAGTAAGTTAAACAATAAGTAACTAAACAAGTTAAACACTAACTAACTCTAAAGTCTAAGTTAATAATAAACTATAGTAGAAAAAGCTTAACGCCTACTAAATAGTTGAAATTCTATTACGAACTAAACAATCTTAGCAGAATAAGGGGTATTATAGGCAATAACTCTTTAACTAGAAAGAAGCTAATATTGTAAGAAGAGTCTGCAACACATCTACACAGTTAATATCTATAATTCTTTAGAATCTTTCTATCTGTGCTAGTGTTTGTACTTAATTACATTATTTAACCTTCTGCTCTAAACGTAGTATGTATAATAAACTTACAACTTTACTACTATTACAAGCTTTTATTATAAGCACTAACCTCTAGGTTGTAACTAAGATCTAAACTACTATAACTTTATGCCCTTGCACCTATTAGCAACTAGGCGCTTTATTAGCAATGTAGCATTATTTACATCTAACTCTTTCTTATTAACAGTATTCTCTATATTGAATTTAATATTAATAAAGTAATAAAGGTGTATGTATTTAGTTAGAGCGTGTTGTTAGCCCTTCTAACAACACTACAGCAGGCTGCAGATATAGCAAGACAGATTACTATTATCCTACACATACTACAGGCGCTAGAAACTTTTAAGAGCTATTTATATGTCTAAGGGGATATAGAGAGTCTAGAAGAAATAGAGTAGCTTAGGTTACTACTTCTAAAGTAGTTTGTAATAGAGTTTTAGGCAAAAAAGAAGACTGTGTTTGCGTTGCAAACACAGACACGCAATTATAAGTTAAGAACATAGAGATAATTACTAGCTAGGCGTAGCTTTAGGGGTTAATTGTTTTTTAGTTAGACTTAAAATTAATAATTTGTTTTATTAAAGAACTAGTGCTAATTAATAACCTTGTAACAGTGCTAGTTTGTAGCGCAGATAAGTGCCTTCTTAAACACTAGTTACAAAATTAAAAAACAAAACAGCTAACAGCTAGAAAGTATTAGGTATAGCTTGGAAAGTAACCTAGGTAACTAATATTATAAGAATAAAGATTAATATAGATAGCTACAGAGAGACCCTCTAGGCATACGTACTAGATAGAGAAAGAGAGTATAAGCTTACTCTAGAGAGACTATAGATAAACAAGAATTAAGTTACTATAGCACTAGCTAAAATATTATTATTTATCTACTTCTTACAGATATAAGTAAAAAGTAGAGAAGGTACCTATGTTAATTAACTACTTAAGCCTGTTAGTGTTAGGGATCCTGCTAAGATAAAATAGCACAACCTACTAGTAGATGCCTTTTACCTTAGCAGCTTCCTTCTATCCTTCTTTTACTTAGCACTAAGAGCTTTAGGCCTTCTTTTACTAGCTACTTAGGAGCTTAGGCCTACCTACTATAAGTAGGTAGCTATTTCTACCCTCTTATAGCTCTTAGTCTGCTATTTTATTTACTCCTTCTTAAATATATTAGCTTTCTAGTAGATTATTTCCTTTTGTGCTTATAAAGTCTACCTTATATAATAGCAGACCTAACAGCTTAAAACTAAGCTATTCTCTTAGGCTTCTACCTTTGTTTAGCATAGTAGTTAGCTACTGTTACTAAAGGTTACACGATTCTTTGTCTAGTCTGGTAAGCTATCTTTTAACTAAGTAATAGCCTAGCTATTAGAGCTTCTTTTTTTAGTCTCTATCCCCTTCTTACGCAGATAGTAAGTACCTGTTTCTAAGTATAGATTAGCCTTATCTACATGCTTTTTTAAGTATAAACTAGCTACTAAATCTTAGTGCGCTAAGTGTTCTACCTCTTTTTAGGCTTTAAAGTACTAGCCTGTTCTTCTTTTAGCACTATTTAAGTAGTCTAGAGCCCTTCTCCTACCTAGTTTTCGCGCCTTTTAAGTAGTCTAGCACCTACTACTTTAGTACCTTTTAAGTAGTCTAACACTTCCCTCTTTTTTCTTACTTATTCAGCGCCTTTTAAGTAGTTTAGTACCTTCTTTATACAATTTTAGCGCCTTTTAAGTAGTTTAGCACTCTTCTTCTTACTATTCTAGTACCTTTTAAGTAGTCTAGTATCTCTTCTTACTATTTTAGCACCTTTTAAGTAGTCTAGTACTAACCTTTTAGCATCTCTTTATAAGGCAACTTAGCTTTAAATTACCCTCTTTTACTCTATACCTTTTACTAGTTTAGTATCCTTTTACTACACACTTATTTATTTTACTTAGCACTTATTTCTTTTACTTAGTACTTATTTCTTTTACTTAGTACTTACTCTTAGCTCTTTCTACTACTTTAAGTACTAGGTGCTCTACTTTTCTTACTAACTACCTAACTTACTCCTTACTTAACTGTTTACCTACTTTCTATTACTTTTAACTAACCTGTTTCTTTACCTCTACCTTAGTTTAGCTTGTTTTTACTCTCTCTTTTCTTTAGCATCAGCGTCTAGCTTAAGAGACTTTGCTACTATTAGGGGGGGGCACGTTTTAGGGATTCTGCTAAGATAAGATAGCACAACCTACTAGTAGGTGCCTTTAACCTTAGCAGCTTCCTTCTATCTTCTTTTTACTTAGCACTAAGAGCCTTAGGCCTTCTTTTACTAGCTACTTAGAACCTTAGGCCTACCTACTATAAGTAGGTAGCTATTTCTGCCTTCTTATAGCTCTTAGTATGCTATTTTATTTACTCTTTCTTAAATATATTAGCTTTCTAGATAACTTTCTTTTTGTAAGGAGCTAACCTCTAAGGGAATTTGCTAGTAAAATACAAGATAGATTTAATAGAGAACAACCTCTAGGGCAGAGGTTACAGAGTTTTTATAACCTTGTTTTAAACATATTAGCTCTGTAGCAAGGCTTTAGCCTAAGCTAAGAGTATAAGCTAGAGTACTGCTAAGGCAGTGTATACTAAAGAGCTAGCACCTAGGCCTAGCCTGTTATAGTACCTCTTTACTTATTCCTTGTTTATTAGTGCGCGTCTTAGTTAAAACAACTCTATTACTTACTCTCTACTTTCTATATTCTCTGTTACACTACGTTTTAAGCCTACTTACCTTCCTTTCTAGACTCTACTACTATGTAATTATTTAACTACCTTGCTCTACTTAATTTTAACAATAGCGCTTCTTAAATTACCCTCTACCTTACGTTCCCTTAATAAGAAGGCGCTAGGCAAGTAGGTAAGTTGCGCCTCTTCTTTTAATCTGCTTACTTACTAACTCTTTTACTTTGTTTTAAGCTTACAGCGCTGTCTCTGCAGATTCTACTCCTCCTACTACCTACTTAGCTAAGAAGGCAAAGCTTATAATAGAAGATGTTGTCTTTAAAAATAATAAGATTAAGAACACCTTTAATAACACCTCTACTAATAGTCTAGCTAAGAGTTAGAGTAAGTAGTCTCTATATACTTAATGTGCTAGCAGCTATAAAGATTCTAAGGTCTGTGTTAACTATATATTAGCTAGCCTAGTCTACACCTTTACTGCTAGTAGCTACTCTACTAGCTGCGCTAACTGTATTCTTAGCTATGCTTACTGCTATAAGGTAAGTTTCTTAATTCTTACTACTTAGTGTTCTCTACTCTAGCTAATCCTCTGCTAGGCCTTGCGCAAGACTTAGAAGACTCTAAATAAGTACTATATTTTCTTATAGTTCTTTAAGAGCAACTCTATAAAGCTTCTAAATATTATTAAGCCTATTTAAGCAGACCTTAAGAAGCGTAGAGACCTTCTGCGTTACACTAACCTTACTTCCTAGCCTACTACTTGCTTATCTGCTACTAGTTATAAGACTAAGTAGTCTAAGTATAAGGCTAAGGTTAATAAGGTTAAGGCTTATTCCTCTCTTGCTATAGTCTTTACAGAGCGTACTACTGTTGCTACTAAGAAGGTAGTAGTCTAGGCTAAGACTCTAGTAAGCTATTTCTCTCTTTTCTTGCCTGTTTTCAGAGGTATTTGCTAATTCCTTACTTAATATAGCTTACTATTAACTTAACACTACTTACACACTTTATCTACTTTAAAGCTAACCTCTATTATAAGGGCACTGCAGGTAGGCAAGAGATAGGACGAAACGTATAGTATTAGATAAGATAAGAGACAAATCCTTAGGGGTTAAGCCCCTAAGGATTTAGGGGAATATATACGTGTGTGTAGGCTCTAAGGGGTAACTGTAGTTGCCTTAAGGTGTTCCTAAGGGTTAGCATGCCTAAGGTAGAAAGCCTCTAACAATAGCCCCCTCTCTTCTTATAGTCTGTCCTAGACTGCTGAACTCTATATGCCTAATACTTACCTGTTTAAACTCTAAAAAAACCTCTAATATAAGAGGAAAATAGGTTAGGAGAAAGCTAGCTTGCTTGTTAGTAGGTGCTTAGATCTATTAGGTTATGTCGGCACGAACAACTCCCTACAGGGTGCAACTAGCACTAGTTTGCTACTTACTAGGTAACCTTACCTAAAGATCTATAGGGATCTTTAACTCTAAAACCTGTAGTTAGAACTATTAGAGAGTTAGGTAATAGTTTAGTAGATTACTAAACAAGTGTCTAGCTAGTACTGCTCTGTAGGGTGTCTGCAGCCTTACTGCAGTCCCCTTAAGAATCTAGTACTCTTAGTCTAGTAGCCTTAACTTCTAGGAGCGTAGTAGAATATACAGGACAAGCTGTATAGTGTTTATAGCAGGCTCTCCTTATAGGGTACCTATTACCGCACTATAGTTTCTGTAGGGTACTGCTGCTTAGAGTCTAAAGACCGCGATTGCTTAGGAGCTAGTGTAGAGTGCAGTAATCTGCTGCTCTAGACTGTTTAGTATAACGCCTTGTTCTCTTGTAAGTTACTTAAGTGTCTGCCTAGGCTCTTTGTCTATAAGCTCTACAGAGACATTATTACCCCTGTTCTAAACAACCGCAGTTACTAAGAGCGTAGACTGTTTGCCTTACTGCTACAGCAGTTTAGTTAGACATATTATTACCTTTACCTAAGAGGTACCTTATAAGGTATCTAGTTAGTGCCTAAGGGTTGTTCTTCTTCTGCGCAAGTAGGCCCTAAGCAACACGCTATGTGTAGGTAGCTTATTATAACAATGTTAGGCGTTACTTTATATTTAGATTAACTCTGTTATAGGAGTCTATCTGCTAATTGCGTAGTGTTAGCTATGCCTTTGTTGTGTATTTAGTTGTTGTTTGCTCTAGACTTAGGGCTTTGTAGACGTATAGCAAGTGTCCTATTAGGCGCGCATTATTCCTTGCTAACTATATAAAGTTTTAGGCGTTTAACTGTTTAGAAAGTAGGTAGTAAGGTAGCAGGACGTTAGCAGGGCAGCAGATAGAGGTAAGAGTATCGCAGTATATAAAGAGTAGATACCTTAACTTCTTCTTCCTTATCTACACTTTACTTACACTTACACACTTTCTACTCTATTTCTTTGCAATTATGCCTCCTCTGCCTTTGCACATTAACAACGCTAAGTTGCTAGACTTTGTGTACGCGTTGCCTAACAATATAGCTCTACAGCCTTCTCTTACTTAGTTCTAGTGTTACAGGTGCGTAACTAAGCTATCTACTAAGTCTAGCTCTAACTCTAATAGAACAATTAAGTTGTTTATACAGGTCTTTAGGTGTCCTAAGGAGTTCTGCATGCGTAAGAATAACTTTAGCGTATACTCTAGATGCTTAGGCAGTAACGCTAGTAGATGTGTTAAGGTAAGTCTAGAACTCTCTCTATTGCCTGCCTAACGCTAATCTGTATAGATTGCGCCTTACTTCCGCTGCGCTATTAACATGCTTAACTTCCTTATTAAGCGAGCTAAACGCAAGACAAATAAGGAGACTACTTAATAAGGTAACGCTACGACTAAAAATAACGTTCTAGCCGTAACCTAGCACTACTAGCAGACTGCTTTTAACTACGCTAAGGCCTATTACCTTAGTGCTGTAGCTTATAAGGCTGCTACTAACTGTTGTATAAAGAACTTAGGTTTAGGTCTAGTAGACTACAATAAAGCTTGTTAGGTTTTACGTAAGCACAACCTACAGCGCTTTAATATAAGTTCCTAGTCCTTTTGCTCTTGCTGTAACTAACTTGCGTAGGCAGCCTTAGGTACTGTTAGTTAGAAGGCAGCTTCTAATATAGTTATTAACGTTAATGTTAAGCGCGTGTTCTAGCAGGATAGTGCTGCTAGGGGTGCAAAGAAGCGTTAGTACTACTACAGTACTAACGTGCCTTCTGCTAATAACGCCCTAGTTACTCCCTTCTAGCAGTTAATAGTTTCTTCTACTAAGCCTGTAGCTTAGAAGACTCCTAAGCGTTGTTGTTAAGGTAGTCTAGACTTTAAGCTTAGCCCTACTAGGGGCTTATAAGGTCTTTTCTATGTGTTTTAAGTTGCTCTTTTAGATAATGTATAGCAATAAATTAAATGTAAATAACTATATAAAAATCTATGCCTACTCTAATACTCTTAAGACTCTTGTCCTCTACCTTAGATAGTTGCTAGGCTAATCTACAGCCTTAGGACGGTAACTCTAGGTTAACATATTGTCTACAGTTTCGTAGCATAAGTATTATCCTAGGATTTCCTTAGGCAACCTCTCTTCTGCTAAGGCAGGATTAGATTGCCTTGCTCTGCCTAAGTATTAGCTCTGCGCTTACAGGTAGATTGCTGTAGCGTATTAGTTGCTGTTTTAAGGTAATCTTTAAGGATTTCCTTATAGTAGTTAAGGTTCTCTAGTAGCTCTTAGGTAGCTTCTTTATTAGGCTAACCTAGCTACTTTACTAGATACTCTTGCCTATAGGTTTAAGTATTACAGTGTTATAAGATCCCTTTAACTTTATACCTCTCTACTAGGAGAGTATCCTCTAGAATCTGCATAGGACCTAGCTAGAACTTCTTCTCTGCAAAGGGTTCCCTCTAGGGCTTAAGTAGTAATACATTAAACACTAGGTGTACTCTGTCTATTAATAGTAGTAGGTCTAGCTTATAAGCTAGCTTGCTAATCTTCTTTACAATAGTAAATAGACCTAGGTAATAGGCATTAAACTTCTTAGATAGTTAGCTAGTTGTTAGGTTCTTTGCTTAGAGCAGCACTTGCTTGCCTTTAGCAAAGTGTCTGTCTACCTGCTTAGTGTTATACTAACAAGAATTACTCTTCTAGGCATACTCTAAGCTATTCTTTGCTGCTACCTATAGGTTATGCTACTGCTCTAGCTGTTTAATTACCTGCTAGCAGAGGTCTAGTGCCTTTCTACTGTCTGTCTAGGCTTCTAGGGGACGGTGTAGCTAGTGCTTGTCTAGAACTCTATTAAAGCCCTAGAGGTTAATCCTGTATACTACCTTAATAGGGGATTCTCTGTGTGCTAAGTAAGCCTTTAAGTTGTATACGTACTCTGTGTATAGTAATAAGTCTACCTAGTTGTCCTGTTAGTAGTTTATATAGATGCGTAGGTAGGTTTCTAACTCCTAGTTTTAGTGTTCTATCTGTCTGTTAGTCTGTAGGTAAAAGGCTGTACTAAGGCAATAGTTAATCTTTAAATAATAGCAGATGTTAGACTAGAATTAGCTAGTAAACACTAACCTGTAGTCTGATATTAGGGTATTAGGGGGACTATGTTTAAGGAAGCACTGCTTAAGTAGTAGTTTAGCTACCCTCTAGGATATAACTGTCTTAGTTACAGGTAGGTACTAGACATACTTGCTAAACCTATTAACTAAGACTAGGATTAAGTTATACTTATTCCCCTAGTTATTCTTTAACGTTAGTAGGTCTGTTACGAAGTCTAGAGAGTAATGCTGCTAGAGTGTATTAGGTACTAGGAGTAGGACTAGCAGCCCCTATAGCTTGTGTCTGTAAATTTTGTTTAGTTAGTATACTACACAACGCTAAACGTACTTATGTACATCCTTTTTTAGATTTAGCTAATAGTACTTTTGTTTTAACAGCTAGGCAGTCTTCTTATAGCTATAGTAACCTCTTATAGGGTTGTTATAGTTCTTTGCAAGGATAGTTTAGCAAAGAGTTATATCTTAGGAAATCTACACTTTCTTACTTCTGCGTAAGGTTCTACTAGGGTTAACTTCCTAGTAGTAGTAACCTGTAGCTGCTCTACTTGCTTCCTAACTTGTTAGCAACTTATAAGCAGCGTTCTGCTCCTAAACCTGTCTAATATAGTTGGTTAGGCGTTCTAGAGTATCTAGGGTGTATACGGATTTACCTTGCGCAGCATTATTTGCAAGGTAAGTAGGTAACCTAACTTGTCTGTTAAGGTTACAAAGGAGAGCCTCTGCAATATTAAACCTAGGTTCTTAAGCTTTAAATAATTTAGATTAACCCTAGCTGTTATAGCCTGTAGATAGCTAGTTAAGAGCTGAGGGAAACATATCTCTAGTACCTGTTAGTAGGTAGAATTCCTTAGGGGCGGTTTTAGAGAGTTGCTGGAATCCTGCAGGACTTCTACTAAGGCTGCCTATTGCTCTAGTTGCCTATTTAACGTTTTAAGCCTTAGACTTCTAGATAGTCTATATTTAAAGCTTCTATTAGAGCGTTAGTAGTATAGCATCGCGTAGTGCCTGCTGCTCTCTAATAACTAGTCCCTTTGCATAATCTAGACGCCTTAAGAGGCCGTCTGTAGGGTTCTCTAGTCTAGGCTTGTACTTAACTTTAAAGTCGTACCTAGCTAGCTCCTCTACCTAGCATGCTTGCTTAGGGGAGAGCTCCTTTGTAGTTATAAAGTACTGCAGGTTGTTATAATTAGAGAGTACTTAGACTGTTAACAGGGCATGCTTAAGGTAATGTTACTACTACCTAAATGCCTTAACGATTGCGGCTAATTCCTTATTATAGGTGTGCTATCTAATTAATAGGCCTTAGAACTTCCTGCTCTAGAACGCTACTAGCTTCTAGTATTGTTCTGTTAGTACTCCTAACAATTGCGGTTGCAGCAGTATAGCAGCTATAGCAAAGTCTAACGCGTTAGTAAGGACTATAATTAGCTTAGCAGGGTTAAAGTGCTGTAGCATAGGTGCTTTAGTAAACTTCTTCCTAATAGTAAGAAAAGCCTAGCGTACTTCCTCTAGCTAACTCTATAGTTTGTACTATCTTGTTAGGCCTTTTTAGGTTTTTACTAGCGTTTTCTTCCCTCTCTTTGTTAAAGTAGAGCCTCCTAGCTCTAACTCCGGCTTCTAGGCGGAAGTTATATAGTCTACTAACAGGCAGACAATCCTAGAGTAGTTAAAGATAAATCTTTAGTAAAAGTTAGCAAAGCTAAGAAACACTTAGATGTCCTTGTATCCCTTAGGCTCTAGCTACTCCTAGATTGTCTGCACGCAGACAGGGTCTATAATTACTCTACTAGGCGTGACAATAAAGCCTAGGAACTTAACTAACTTTGTTATAAATAAGCATTTGCTTGCCTTGCAGAACAACCCCTATTCAACAAGTTAATCTAGGATCTCTTTAACGTAGGCTTAATAATCCTCCTTGTGCTCTAAGTATATAAGGATATTATCTAGGTACACTACACAGGTACGGTCTATAAGACCCCCTAGGGCTCTCTAGATATAGAATTAGAACGTTGCTAGAGCGTTTGCTAATCTAAAAGGCATAACTAAGTACTTAAAATAGCCGTACCTAGTTTTAAAAGCTGTCTTCTACTTATTGCCTTCCTTAATCTAGAGCCTATAATAGGCATTACGTAGATCTAGCTTAGAGAAGATAGCTGCTTTTAATAGCCTATCTAGCATTTTATTTACAAGAGGAATAGGATACTAGTTCTTAATAGTGACCTTATTAAGGCTCTTGTAATCTACACAAAGTTACAGTGTACTGTTAGCTTTTAGCACAAACAGGATAGGTGCTCTAGCAAGAGACTTGCTTAGACGTATCTAACCTTTCTCCTGCGCTGTATTAAGGTAGGCCTATAGTATTTCTAGCTCCTTCCTAGAAAGGTTATAGATAGGCATGTTTAGTATCTTACTCCTTAGTTTAATATTAATAGAGTAATTATAATCCTAATACAGTGCTAATACACTAGACTAGTGCTTGCTAAATGCAAACTACTTATAGTGCAGATCTAGAGGAACGTGCTTAAGCTCCTCTAGGTCTAGTTTATTGTCTGCAGGGTTAACTAAAGAGTAGTCTTTATTGCTATTTAGGAGGACTTAGGCTATGCCTGTAGGCAGCATCCTAGAGCGTTAAGGGAGCTTATAGATAATGCTTGCTACTATACGCTTACCTGTAGCTTTAGAGAGCTATAATAGATCTAGGTACTGCGCGACGCAATGCTAAAGGTAGTTAATAACTTTAAGCATTTTGTTCTAGAGCTAGAGGAGTCTCTTATTATAGAAATATTCTGCGTTAAGGACAGCGTCTCCGCTTAGCCCCTAGGCCGGTAGTTGTCTACTGCCTTCCTAGTTACTTTCTAAAAGGTTGTTAATTGCCTCCTCTAGGACTTAGTAGACTAGGTTACCTAGGTGCATTAAGTATGCTCTCTCTTCTAGTTTTATAGAGTAGAACAGCTCTTATGTAGTAGTAAGGTGTACTCTCTCTGCGTTGTTAAGAAACTACTTGTATATACCTTTAGAGAAGTAGATGTATAGGTTAGCAGATACTAACTATAAGTAGCCTAGTACTAGGTTGTATCCCTTAAAGGCAGCTAACTAGAACTCTTACAGTTTTACAGATTTAACTATGCTATTGCTGTCTAGGCAATTAATAGTTAGATTGTAGAGTTACTAGATGTCTAGGTAGTTGCTATTAAGGAATGTAGCTACTAGCCTTTAATAGAACAATTTATGTTCTAGGTAGAGATTATCTACTACTTACTAGCTAATAAGGTTTAGCTCTGCTCCTAAGTTGTAGAAAGCTTAGAGCAGTATTAGGGACCTATTAGAGTCCTAGAAGGATACAGTAACTGTAATACAGGTTTATTTCCCTCTAGTTTTAGGCTCTAGTTGTAGTTAGGATAAGTTAGCAACTAGAGCTTCTCTTTTCCTAACTCTTCTATTAACTAGGCGTTCCTGTTATTGCTACTTTTACAGTAGGAGTTATAACTACTATAGTTTTTCTAGTAACTCTTTTAGCTGCTCTAGTCTTTGTTTTAACTCTAGCTGTTGTTACTATTATTAGATTAGGTAGCTACTAGGGTACTATTGCTCTAGCTACAGGATAGTATGCCTCTGTAGCTAGTATGTCTCTTATTCTCCTTCTAATTAGGAGATATAGTATGCCTTTTACTATAGTTAGCGTTGCTACTCCTATAAGTAACTGTAGAACAGGCTGCTATCTCTATGTTATAGAGGGCTTATTTAAACTCCTGCTATTGCTAGATGTTGTCTAGGCTGCTGTTACGCTAGATTTCCTACTAGAGGTAAGGCGGAGTTTTAGACTACACAAACGTAATTTTAAAGTTATAGTCTTTAGTACTGTTGTTAAACTTAAAGAAGCTGTGCAGCAGTAGTAACTCCTAGTAATTTAATAGTATTAGGAAGGTGTTAACTGTATTACCTTCTTTCTACTTAATATTAAAGAACTTAGTATAGTTCTTGTACTTAGTAAGGACAGGGTCTTGCATAAGTTACTCCTCCTCTGCCTTAAAGTTAGACTATAATTAGATAGATCCCTAGTTAATCCGTTGTTAGATTAGTTTATAATAGATGCTAAACTAAATAGTACCTATAGCCTAGTAGGTTCTTATAATAGAGTCCTCTAACACCTAAGTGTATTAGAAGGCTGTCTTAATGTCTTTAATCTACTAGTCTACTTACTATAGAGATAGGGCTCTGCTCTTAGTACCTAGCTTAGGTTTAGGTTAAATGTTGTTTAATACTTAGATAATCTTTCCAGCCTTATTAAACGCTAGCTAGTTAGGTTCTAACTAGTTCCTGCCCTTAGTTAAGCCTAGGGCTTGTAAGGCTTAGTTAATCTAGTTCCTCTAGATAGCTAGTTCGGCCTTAGAGGCTCTAGCGAGCTCTGCCTTAAAAAGGTTCTTAAGGAGTTGCTTAACAAATAAAGGCTGGCCTGTAGTTAGGATAGCTACAGGTTCTACTCTAGGCGCCCCTGTAGCAGCTAGAGGGTCTGCATTCAAACTAGTTACTAGGTTTATCTAACTTAGATAGGATAGCGCATCTGTTAGAGGGCTAGTAGGGCTAAGAGCCTGTTCGTTTCCTAATTTAGTAGGACCTAACGCTTAGTTGTTAGATGTACTAGGCGTTGTATTAACCTAGGGCATGCCTAGTAGTAACAAGTTCGCTACTACGTTGTGTATAGGATACCTCTAGGCATCTATTAGGTTGCTACTAGGGCTAGGTTGTTGCAAGCCTAGTGCGTTGTTGTTGCTAGTAGCACGTTAGCAACGTTGATTTCCAACTATCGTGATAGGTATAGAAAAAATTAGATATCTCTTAACTGCCTCTTCTAAGAGGGAGTATAATAGATTCGAATTGTAAGGGCACTGCAGGCAGGTAAGAGATAGGACGAAACGTATAGTATTAGATAAGATAAGAGACAAATCCTTAGGGGTTAAGCCCCTAAGGATTTAGGGGAATATATACGTGTGTGTAGGCTCTAAGGGGTGACTATAGTCGCCCTAAAGTGTTCCTAAGGGTTAGCATGCCTAAGGTAGAAAGCCCCTAACATCTATATATATCTTAAGGTTCTTCTTTCTACTAAACAAAAGAACTTTGCCTAAATACTTATTAAGGACATTACTAACGCTACTGTAGGTAATAAGAATAATAGTAGTAGCAGAGGTTCTGCTAAGGTTAGTAGTTAGGTCTTCTCTTATCTATAGCGTTTAGGATTTTCTAGCTAGATAATACCTAGGCTTATAGCTCTTTTCTTTTTATAACAATATAGCTCTTATCTAGAGCAGTCTACCCTTTAGGGTAGGCTAATACAACAAATAATCTTCTTAATAAACTAGTGCTTCTCCTCTTTACTTGTGTATGTCTCCCCTTTCTGTTCCTCTCTCTCCCCCCTTCCTTATTAGAAGTAAGAGAGTTAGTTATGCCCCTCTAGGAATTCTAACTAGAATTCTAAGAGCAGGTTTCTATTCCTATCTCTTCTGTCCCTTGTTGCTAACAGCTATCTGTCTAAGGCTTCTAGGTCTTTGCAAACGTCTTCTCTTTTCTATATTTTAGCAGTATAGCCTTTCTATTATACTAGGTATTCTTGTCTCTTACCTCTTCTTCTAGATTGTTGTTCTCTGTAGATAGAGCTAACTTTCTATTCCTTAGAAGATGTACGATTTTTGTTAGTAATAATTAAGAGGCTAGGCTAGAGGTTAGTATTTAATTGTCTATAGAGAGGATTCTATAAGCACAACTTAAGCTAGTTAATATAAAAGACAAGGTAGATTTTACTATTAATATCTAGTTTAACATTATATAGGGAGATAACTTCTACAACTATAAACTTCTAGTTTTTCTAGTCTAGCTTCCTGCTTATCTAGCTGTTTAGGAACTAGTTTCCTAACTTTAGCTAGACTCTATCCCTAACCTTTAGCTAAGAGGCTTCTTTTTAGTGTATATTAGCCTGTTGTTCTTATATCTACTAGGCCTCTGCTATTTAGGCCTTAACAAAGTTAATTGTTTTAACAAACTTCTCTACTATACTTACTACAGCTCTAGTAGGTTTCCTTACATATTAGTGTAACAGCTCTACTATTAAGTCTAGGTCTATCTGTACTAGATCTACATTATAACTATACTAGAGGAAGAAAGAGCTAAAGCTAGTAGATATAGCTACCTATTCTTTTACTGTAATCTAGGCTATAGGCACCTAAGCAGCCTAATTATCCTAGGCCTAGTTAATGTAGGCCTTTAAGTAGGCCTCTACTATAGAGTTTATAAATTTAGTGCTCTTGTTAGTTTAGAAGTAGAAGGCTATAGAGAGTCTCTATGTAATTTTTAGCAATTAACATATTATCTGCTAGAAGTTACTAAGGAATTATGTTCTATAATTAGAAACAATTGCATTAGGCAACTAATAGTAAGCTACTATATTAAATAAGAATATATAAGTAACTGTCTATATAAACAGGTCTAGTAAAGAGACTAAGATAATGTTTTTAGAAAGTCTATCTGTAACAACTATAAGGTAATAGTTACCTTTACTTTTAGGTAGGTCTATTATAAAGTCTATAGAGATTTCCTTCTAAATTCTATTAGGTAAAGAAAGGGGTTTAAGAAGTCTCTGCTTTAGTTCTCTCTATAGCTTTGTTTTCTTATAGATATTACAGTTCTCTATATACTAACATAGAGCAGTTAGCATTTCTAGCTAGAAGTAGGCTTAGAAGAGGATTGCGTATATGTTTCCTTGTCCTAAATAGCCTACAATTAGGGAATAGTAGGCCTTGTTAATAATCCTAGTCCTAAGGGTGTTAGAGTTTAGAACCTATACCCTTCTATAGTAGTATAGTTAGTCTTTGTTATCTATAGAATACTCTAAAAGAGAAACTTTAAGGTTAAGCTGTGCAGAAAACTTCTAGGCTCCTAAGAAGATAGAAGACTTAGCTAGTTAGTAAGTTTTATTGTTCTTAGTAGCACTCTTCTAAAGTGTTTTAAATTCTTTAATACTGTTATATAGTTCTAAGTTTTTAGCTAAAAGCGTCTCTGTACATGCCTAGTCTAGTTTCTTATAGTAGTTCTGCTGCAATTCTTTATTTAGAGGTGTAGTAGAGAGGGGTTAGTCTACTTTATATAGTCCTAAGAAGAATACTTGTATATTATTAATAGAGTTGTCCTCTAGACTAGTCTTTACTACTTATACAAATAGTTTTAACAGCTAAAACTGTCTAGTCTTAGTCCTCTTATCTTCTATAAATAGGAGAATATCTTCCTCTTTTCTTTAGAGTGCATCTGCTTAGTTATTAACCTTACTAGGCCGGTAAGTAAAGGTAAGGTTAAATTAGCTAAGGAGGCTTAACTATTAAACATGTCTTTCTAAGAGAAGTTAAGCTTTATAGAAGTACTCTAGGTTTTTATAATTAGTAACAACTGTAAATTACTTTACTTGCTTTAGCTCTGTGCTCTATTCTTAGAGGCACTTAACTACTACTAGCATTTCCTTGTTATAGATAGTATAGTTTACTTCTACCTTAGAGTTCTTAGCTAAGAAGTATACTACTATACAGAGTACCTTGTCTTTCTTATACTAGGACAGTACTCCTTCTATTGCTTATCCTAATACGTTACACTCTAGTACTGTTTCTAAATCTAGGTTAAAGTTTGTAAGTGCTAGTTCTCTAGTAAACGCAGCTTTTATAGTATTAAAGGCCTACTATTAGAGTTCTCTCTACTTAAAGATTGCCTTCTTTCCTGTTAAGCGTGTAAGAGGCTCTACTATACTAAAGAACTAGTTAATAAACTGTTAGTAGAAGTTTGCAAACCCTAGAAAGCTCTAGATTCCTTTTACTATCTTTAGAGGTTTCTACAACTTTATAGCAGCAACCTTTGCAAGGTCTATCTAAATACCCTTACTAGCCTTAATAATAAATCCTAAATACTTAGTGCTCTTAACAGAGAATTTACTCTTCTTTATATTAAGGTGTAACTTTGCAGCTTCTAGCTTTCAAATAATTTCTTTAACCTCAGCTTTATATTCCTCCTAGGTACTATTAGAGTAGATTAACACATTATCTACATAGGTAAAGCACTATTTATCTAAGTACTCTCTTAAAACCTAGTTAATGTACTGTTAAAATATACTTAGGGTATTAGCTAGCCTAAATAGCATTACTAACTACTTATAGAGTCTAAATCTTGTCTAGAAAGCTGTCTTCTATTTATCTCCCTTAGCAATCCTAATCTTATAGAAAGCCTAGATAATATCTACCTTAGTAAACTACGTTGCTTTTAATATCTGCAAGAGAGTCTTAAAGATTAGGAGCAGTAGGTACTAGTCCTTCTTAGTAATTAAATTTAGTGCTTAGTAATTAACACAAAACTAGAGGCCTCTGCTAGGTTTCTTAATAAACAGCACTAGGGCAGAAGCACTAGATTTGCTAACTTAGATAAAACTCTTATCTAAGTAGCTAGTAAGTTATTATTAGAGCACTAAGAGCTCTTTATAGGACATATTATATAGAAGTCCTTATAGTACTGTTACAGGTTTACTATCCTGCTTAATTAGTTTTATTGTATAGTCTATGTCTAGGCTGTAATAAAGCGCTAGTTTGTCTACTTCTTCTTTTATAAATGTTCTAAACTTATCCTTTAGAAACTCTAGAAGAAGGTCTTAGAGATCTAATAGTTCCTTCTTCTTTAGAGCTTTCTAAATATCTGCTATTAATATAGTAAACAGTTCTATGTTTTAGTCTGTCTTAGACCTCTTCCTTAGCACCTAGTACAACTCTAGGCTAATAGGCTTAGGTAGCTAGTTAGGACAAGCGCTTTGTCTGCTTTTAACTTATGTCTGTAAGAAGTAGATAAACAATAACTTCTTAGTATAAAGTTATAAGACTTTCTTCTTATAATCTTTATTAGATAGTTTCCTTTTTA
Source organism: Ascochyta lentis (assembly GCA_004011705.1). Taxonomy (NCBI): domain Eukaryota; kingdom Fungi; phylum Ascomycota; class Dothideomycetes; order Pleosporales; family Didymellaceae; genus Ascochyta; species Ascochyta lentis. The sequence goes on from RZGK01000003.1 coordinate 2,281,992, forward strand.
GAAATAGTTATTACCTAAAAGGGCAACTTAAGCTATTTAGCCTAAATATATATATATTAGGCCTAAATACAGGTACTTTCCTAATTAGGCTTAGCTCTTACCTAATCTAGTAAAGTACTATCTAAAGAATGCCTAACTAGAGAGCGTTAGAGAGCTGTGCTTATTATAGCTATAGCTTTACTAGATCTAGAGTTAGCTTTCTTACTATAAATAGCTTAAGAACACGTTGCCTTTACTAGTAGGTTACGTGTACACCTACGTAATCTGCTAGTAGGTTGCGTAATTGCCTACGCAATCTGCTTAGAAATCTACTCTTGATTTCTAAGCATCTATTTGTAATAACTATTCTAGATCCTTCTGCTTTGTAATAGAGAGAAGAGAAGTAGAGTATAAATACTACCTTCTCTCCCTCTCTCTTTATTCTGTACCTAGCATTTAATATAATAACTTATCTATTATATTATCTTACCTTGTTACTATATTTACTCCTCTTGCCTTTTTAGGCTACACGCTTCCTATTTTAGAATTACCTAGTCTAGTTAGTCTAGGTCTTCTAGATTAGGGAAGAAAGTAGTCTGTCCTCTTATTTCCCCTCTACTTTCTTTACAATAACATCTTCTGTTGTACGTTTTGCCTTCTTAGACAAGTAAGTATTAGAAGGGGCAGGATCTGCAGAAACACTACTGCAGGCCTAAGCAAGGTAAAAAAGTTAGTAAATAAGTAGACTATAGGTAAGGATAGAGTAACTTACCTACTTACCTTGCACCTTCTTAGTAGGGGAACGTAAAATAGTTAGAGACCTAGAAGGCACTATTCTTAAATAAAGCAAGACAGAGCAGTTAAATAATTAAAAGTAGTAGAGTAGTAAGAGGAAGGCGTTTAGACTTACAATATAATGCAACAGAGAATACAGAAAATAGAAAGTAGGTAATAGAATTGTTTTAACTAAGGCGCGCGTTAATAAATAGAGAATAAGTAGAGGAGTACTATAACAGGCTAGGCCTAGGTACTAGCTCCTTAGCGTATACTGCCTTAGTACTACTCTAGCTTATACTTTCTAGCATAGACTAGAGCCCTGCTATAAAGCTAATATGTCTAAAATAGAGTTATAAAAACTCTGCAACCTCTGCTCTAAAGGTTATTCTCTATTAAATCTATCTTGTATTTTACTAGCAAATATCCTTAGAGGTTAGCTTCTTACACGTATTAGCATATAGAGTTTAGTAGTCTAGAACAGACTATAAGAAGGAGAGGAGCTATTTTTAAAGGCTTTCTACCTTAGGCATGCTAACTCTTGGAAACACCTTAGAGCAACTATAGTTACTTTTTAGCGCCTATACACGAGTATATATCTTCTTAAATCCTTAGAGGCTTAACCTCTAACAATTTATCTTATCTTATCTAATACTATACGTTTTTGTCCTATCTTTCTTGCGTACCTACAGTGCCTTTATAATCTCTTCTAGACTTTCTATATTCTTTTAGACAAATAAATAGCTTTTAAAAGTTCCTAGTGCCTATAGTATATATAGAATAATACTAATCTATCTTACTATATCTATAGCCTGCTGTAGTGTTGTTAGAAGGGCTAACAAAACTCTCTAACTAAACATATACACTCTTATTACTTTATTAACATTAAATTTAATATAAGAGATACTGTTAATAAGAAAGAGTTAGATATAATTAATACTATATAACTAATAAAGCGCCTAGTTGCTAATAGGAGCAAGGGCACTAATTAGATGTACTTAGAGCAGATTTTTGCATAGTTAAGATTATAGTAGTTTAGGTTCTAGTTATAACCTAGAGGTTAGTACTTATAATAAAAGCTTATAATAGTAGTAGGGTTGTAAGTTTATTATATGTACTGTGTTTAGAGTAGAAGGTTTAAGAATATAATTAAGTATAGACACTAGCATAGATAGAAGAACTTTATAGAGTTATAGGTATTAAATATATAGGCATGTTACAGACTCTTCTTATAATACTAGCTGCTTTTTAGTTTAGAGGTTATTGCCTATAATGCCTCTTATTCTGCTAAGACTGTTTAGTTTGCAACAGAATTACAACTGTTTAGTAGGTATTAAGCTTTTTCTACTATAGTTTGTTATTAACTTAGACTTTAGAGTTAGTTAGTGTTTAACTTATTAAGTTACTTATTATTTAACTTACTTATTATTAGGTTTACGCAAGACGCGTATACTAAATCTATTAAGATATTTTATTAACACGTATGTTACAATTTTTTATGCTATAAGTAGAAGGACTAGGCTTGTGTTAGCTACTACTTTTTGTTTTATACCTCTATTTATTGTGCTTCTTTATAATAATCAAATTATAGTGTTTTAAAGCTATCTATAATTTTTATTAGTCTTACTTCTAGTAAAGCTATGCAAAATCTACACTGCACGCTATTCTTAGAGGAGATAAGTATTATTCTTATTATTAAATACTTATTACTATTCCTCTACTATCTATTCCTAGTGTAAAGTAAGTACTATTGCCTATAACTAGAACCTTATATAAAAGATATTTTGCACAACTAAACAGTATTACTATAGTAAGTAGGTTAAGTTTTTTACTCTAGATTGTTTAAAAAACACAGATTTTATATATTTATTAATAGATTTCAGTGTTTTTTTTGGGTAAAGAGGAGATAATAGTAGAAGACTAGGCCTAATAAGGTAATAAGAAGCTATCTATCTATATAATTTCCTCTTCTTTCCTTGTCTCCTTCTCTCTCTCTCCTTCTCTCTCTCTCCTTCTATCTCTCTCTTCTTCTCTCCTTCTTTCTCTCTTCTTCTTTCCTTCTTTCTCTCTCTCTCCTTCTCTCCTTCTCTCCTTTCCTTTCCTTTCAGCAGAGGATATAATAGCTAAGCCCCTTCTTTACTTCTAGTTAGAAAATCTACTAATTCGTAAAGGCAGAAAGAAAGACAGGAAGAGGAGAAGAAAAGAGGGGTAAGTGCTTAGAGCCGCAGATGTTAGGATGTAGGGAAGAGAGAGAGTAGGGAAGAGAGAGAGAGTAGGGGAAGGTCTTAGAGCTTAGCGTAAGCAGATAGATTAGCTAATAATAAAGCAGTAAATACCTAGATTATATGTCTAAATACACCTATATTTTCTAGGTATTAGCCTATCCAAAATCTAGATTTTAATTCCAGATTACTTGGGTAAAAAAAACCTTACCTATCTACTGTAGTGTATAGCAACAAGATTTTTATTCTAGTTTACAGTAACGAGTACTATGTGTAGCCTCTGACCTTGAATGAAATTTCAAAAAAAATTGAATCACTTCTACTCGATCGACAATTCAACCGTCGCTTGCCTTAGCTGTTCTGTCGACATTCGCCGCTGTAATGCGGCGTGGCAAAAGATCCCCCCATCTTCATTGTCGTAGCAATACGCGTGGGTATTTGGCTTGTTCTCTGTGAGTTCTCCACCTGATCATTTGACGTATATAGCGTACTTTTTTCTGTTGCGGAAGTTGTCCCGGAACCTGCAGAGTAGACGGTTTATCACGAGCTTGAAGCCGCTGACAACTACTATAGGCGCAAACCAACTGGTAAACGTTCTTTGGCGTAAAAATAGCAGCTGGCGATAGATAGGTCGGGGCGAATTGACTTGGAATGGAGTGGTATTTGCCAGTCAATGAGACAAGGCCATTACCGCATCCCTGTGCATGGACGGGTAGGTTTTTGACCAATCAATCGTGCCATTGGAGCCAGTCAAATAGTCTTCACCTTGAAGCTAGCCAGCCTACACCCTTTTCACACAAGTGTGGATTCTCGACGTAACTACAGAAGCCAACAATCCTTTCGGGGGAAACACTGTACGGGAAGTGTGCAGGATGGAGCGGCGGCATCCAGATTTGGCAGGAGGAGATCCTAGTGGATTTAGTGAAGCGCCATTCCCGGATGGGTAGCAGGAGAGCCAAGAAGCCCCCTCACCGATCTCTCACCCTCCGGTCCATCCTCGCCTGCGCACAACACCAATTCCGCTCGTCTATTAGTGCATTATTCCAGAAGGGTCGATAATTTGAATTGCAGCCGTTACCGGGAGGAGTAATCTCTGCCAATTCCAGATTTCTCAAACAGAGGCCCGAGGATTGACGGCTTACATTACTATCGACTGTAGAAACGCCAATGCGGGTTTCTGTCTTGTTTATAAATTCTTTATCATAGGAACCGCACAAAACTGGATCCGTGAACCTTTTCCCCGTCAGATTCTACCTCAATATCTGAAAGCATTTGTTCCTGTCTTTTGTGTCATATGATGGACTTGCCATGTTTTTGCAATGATCAGGGCAAGCAGATACTCCAGGCCATGGCCAGTCTCAAAGACCACCCTAGTGCACCACTAGATCAGATTCTCCAACTTCACCAAGATGTCCAGCATCTTGGTTCTGGTGTACGCAATTGTATGGGCTGTTGCACCAAGGACGATGTAATGGCAGCCTTGTTAGATGGATGGGCCACCCTTTCTACACTCTACGAAGCGGCGCATATCGCGTACTCGAAAAAAATTACACCAGGAGACTTAGCCTGTGATATTCCCGTCCGGATACATCCGGCCGACTACCCCATTCCAGGCCATTCGATCGCGCCACCAAATGAAACATGTGGGGGGTCAAATGGAGATCATGTCCACCCCACGCTCAGGAGAGTTCCCAATGCTATGTCGTCTATTGTTCTCGGGAGAATGGAACTTACGGAATCCGAATCAAGTCTCGTTGCTGTCACACTCATTAAACATGGACTCTCTCAAATTGGCTCGCACCTTCGAGATTTACAGCAACATCTAAACAAGTGTTTGATGGTCAAGAAGATGCAAAGCAGAAACTTTAACGCACATACCAAAAGAGTGGATGAGATTTTAAAAAGCATATACGCCTCTCTGGCTGGTCTTTAGATATCTGAATGCTTCAATAGTTCCTGTTGGCTATCAAACCGGCAACTTTGTAGATGGTGCTTAATAGGCCAGTACCGTTGACCTAAGTAGTACTATGCCCGGTATAAGGCTTTAGCCCAGAGTTGTCTCTATCAACATCTCTTTGCAGCTCTGCTTTGTCTAAGCTGTGCACTACAATACTACTACGTCTCGTGTTTCCATTTTTCTTGATTGATATCATCTGACAGAAAAGGGAGGATTGGCAGAGCGTTCCGAATAACGCCGTCGTGAGACGCTCGACAACTGGCCCAGATGCGACCGTAAAGTAGCTGGTCCAGCCGCTCCACAAATTCGCCGAACACCATATTGATTACGACCATCAAGCAGGACGCGAACCTGTTGGTACGGCTCTGTATCCCTACAAATGCAGCTTTCTTGGTCCCGACCTGCGATCAAACCTTGGCTTCTTGCCGGCTTGCCGTTTTCAGAGTTTCTCGCACCGTCTTCGGCGGAATATAAATGTTCCTCGAACAGAATGAAATGAGCGTGATGTCATCCTGAGCACTTCAGAGAAAGGCGACTTACATACTTCAAGTACCTAGTGTCTTCAACGTGGAGCTTATCACCCGAAGTACAAGGGGTGGACCTGAATAAGTCATGGTACGAGTTTTCTTGCACTGAGCAACCAGTAATCTTTTACCAAAGAGATACCCCGGGCGTGGCAGACTCGTATTTCGGTTCGCTCGGGCACCCCCTTGTACAGTTAAGCTGATTGCGTTAGGGCTTACGCGCTTGCAGGGGTTTCTGCAGATATGCGGGTACGCGGGGCGGCACGGGGCTACTCCCGGTTGATGCAACAAAGCCGGAAGTCTCTCCGCATGCCCAGAACGTACTTTGGTAGTTGGCATAAGTAGTGTAGGTGGGTCCGGCATAACCTGAGTGTTCCGAAATGGCCCTATTAACTATATTACACCGAATCCCCCTTATTTTTGTATATAATACAGTGCCTCTCGTCTCTAGAAGCATCTATGCAACGTTGTCCTTATGCTAGCTTAAATCTCACCCCTACACAAAGTACTGAGTAATCAATTCAATTCACCCAAAAATTACAGCCGAGTACCCCTGTCAAGCGTCTCCACCTACACTACTTCTGCCTGATACCAAAGTATTGTATTATAGTACGATGCCTTGCCGCTACAAGCCGCTCGCTGTCGAGGATTACTATCTCTGGTGGAATATAGGGAGGTTTCTCCTCTTGGTGTTTCGTCCCTGAATGTGTTTTTAATTATGGCTCTTCTTGAGACCAACCCAACTCAACTGCAGTATTCTTCGGGCGACAAGATTCCCCTCTTCCTCATCCACGATGGTGGAGGCACGATTTTTAAGTATTTCTTGTTGGGCGACATCGGTCGCAGCGTTTACGGTATCCAGGATCCCAAATTTGATTGTGAGAACAACTGGGAGGGCGGAATAATCGAGATGGCACAAGAATACCTTACATTGATCAAAGCGATCAGGGGAACAGGGCCAATCTTCCTTGGGGGTTAGTATAAGACCTTCGATTTCATCTGAACTTTTCTGGGCAAATCGCTTACGTGAAGATTGTTTCTGCAAGGCTGGTCATTGGGCGGTCTTGTGTCTCTTCAGATTGCACGGCTGCTAGACGACGAGCGGCAGCAAAAGCACACCGAGCGTGATACACATCCTCTCTTTGTCGCTGGGGTGATTCTGATCGATAGCCCTTACCCGTCGTCGTGGTGTGATTATCGAGCTCCTTTCGTCGACTTTGAGCCAGAGTTTCCGGTGTGGACTCCCGAAACCGTGCGCAAGAATGTCACACGACGGTTCGAAGTGTGCGATCAGTTGATTGCTACCTGGGAACCGCCACTATGGGAAGCTCGCCGGCACTCTTCTGCAGAAGACGGTAATCCGCAAGTCAGTGCATCAGAATCGAGTGTTGGCCGCCTCAAGGTACGCCCGATATCATCAAGTCCACCGGTTGTGCTTCTCAAAGCAATGTCACACGCGCGATTTCCGGGATCAGCAACAAATGGGATCCTTCAAGTAGACCTATTCCGAGACGATGCGTTGCTGGGCTGGGAGCGTTACGCTTGTGGTCTATTGGAAAAAGTGCATCACATTTCCGGGCATCACTTCGACTTGTTCGATCAAGATGACAAGGCATGCTTTGATCTCTTCGCAATAACCTGGAGAGAATCCAGCTAACCTGGCGGATGTAGGTCCAAGCAATGACGGAAATCGTAAAAAACACGTGTGCACGATGGGAAACTTCCAGCACTTGAGGTCGGCCAAGCTGTATGGTGTGCAATTGGTAATTTGATTGATCAAAAGTGACTTCAATTGATTGGGCTAGAGAGTTTTTCGTTTACATCAACGCGGATCATCCCCGATCATCAATGATAGACTTGTCCCACTCGTCCTTCTTTGGCCAAATCCACAATACTTTTGTTGAGAAACCGCGCATAGGATGCGAAAAATCCTACGGCGGTCGGTATTTGGAAGTGCCGCCTCATTGCGATTCGTCGTAAAATTACTTGCGGTTGGCCTTGCAGGTTGATGTCAATACTGTTGGACTTCGAGTTGACGGAGACCAAGACCGGTGAGAGCCTAAAATGACGTGAGCGTGAAAATCACTCAGCCACGCTGCGCAAGGGATTTTCTTGGTGCTAAATACTCCTCCTTCAAGCCTAAGAAGCGGGTCACAGGTCTGCGTAATTGAGTGGTTTGTACCATGCCAAGCTGGTACGATAACCCTATCTTTTGTAGTCTCTCATGTTGCAAAAGTATAACCTCACTGAACTACATTAACGAAAAGTCCTATCTTACCCTCTCGGATCCCCCATCCATACGCTGCTTTGAGCGAAATGCAATGGTGGAGGGGAAGGTTCATCTATAAAAGGGCCGTTGATCATCGATTTGACTGCTGGACCTGGTCTTACCTACATGACGCGAGAGAGTGCTGACGATTGTGTCATGGAGAATTTCATCGGCTCGGTTGCATGATCCGGTTGTATATGCGGGCGATGATCTGTGTTGTAGGATTGCATGGTCAGCATGCTGATGATGATCTTGGCTTCCGTGGCTGCAAGGGGGGTGGGTGCCTGAACGAATTGAAATACGAGTTTGCCACACTTGGGGTTGTTCTGTATTATACCATATTAAGACCAATAGAAGCTTAGTGCAAGCAAGCTCGTACTCCTATCCGTTCCGGCAAACCCCTTGTACACTCGGAGTTTTACAGGCCACACACAGTACGTGCACAATACATGGGACACGCAAATGCGGGTCTACGCTATGGGAATCTTCATTGTACCCCCATACACAAGCAGACGTACGTCTTAAAGAGTGACGATTATGTGGGGTGATCTGGGAGACGAGATCTCATCTGCAGAATCAGTCAATTCGATAACTCTTCAACGATGCCTCGCTACTGTACGTACATTCTTTAATTTTGTCCTAAGAAAGGCGAAGTCTTCGCAACATCTAACCACTTACGGGTTTTCTTCGGGCACTCCCAGGCTAGGGCTGCACCTTTCAATCCAAGCAGAAAGATTGCAGGCTTGTTCCTAACCACAAGCAAAGGCTGCTTACTCACCAAAAACTTACTGGGTAGGCCCCCCATTGTTCAAGTCTCCTTCAAGTAAAGCTGCAGACAGGGTTCAAAGATGAGATATTGGTCATGCCAGTCAAAGACGAGTAACTAGCCTTTCTTGATTAACAACATTCTTGCACAGGTACGATCATTGCACTTTGCCCGACACATCTCGATTAACAGCATTGCAATACAATATCAAGATTCAATGTCAGCTGTGACAGACCGGATTCGAAGCTGTTGCGACCAATGTGCCCACTCTAAAATCAAATGCGATAGCAATCGGCCAGTCTGCCTGAACTGCCGCCGTCGCAATCGCTTGTGTACATACAGCTATGTCCGGCAATCTGGTCGTCCACGTCGTATCAGGTCGGCCCAAAGCCACGCAGGAGCTAGCCGAAAGCCTGTTGAAGGGTCAAGAGACGATGGCAGACCCAATGAAGCCGGGCAGTGTAACGCTGCAACGACCACCGCTGCACCATCTTCGTCGCCCTCCTTCGCCGGATCATCAGCCCTTCCCGGTACGTTTAGCCGCGATCTATCACAAAAAATGCTGATTGAACAAGCTTCACACCATTCAGAGAACCGTCGCCGTATCAGCGCTTCTGGATTCGACCTGGCACCAGAGAATACGATTGCGGACTTTCTGGACTTATTGGCTATGCCTGACCTGGACCATTCCATCTCAGCAGAATACCTGACCCTTGAGCCAGATGAGACACTCAGTTCTTTGGGTACCGGCGACAACCTTCCAAAAAGAACCTGCGAGGATACGTTTATGGATATCGAACAGTCCCCAACGATGGTTGACCAAAGCGCACCTCATTCGTCCCCATCTACTGACAGCTCTCAACTCGAACAAGGACTACAGAACCTCCTAGATGATTCCAATATCAGCAGCATTGTAGATGGTATGATGAATATGCCACTACAAAGCAGACGTCTTTCATGCGCCACTGGGTCACGCGACGCGTGTGATGTCCCTGACAGATACGAGTTTTGCCGATGTCCCACAGTATTGAACAAGCTCTATCTCATTGTTATGGATCCCAAGTTATCTCAAGCAAGCAGAACAACTCCCTTCGACCTAATCTTCTTCCTAGAACAGGCTTTGCAGGATGCTGTTGGGAAGATAAAGCACTGCGAAGCCTGTGGTGGTTCAATATTGTCTTCGGACAACGGGATCACACTCTGTATCATTGCCAATTGGATAACCGACAGCATCCAAAGAGTGCTGGAGAAAGAAATCGACATGTCTAGGAGGCCATCACATTCTTCTTGGGACTTTCCTGAGCGACACACCCCAGGTATGGACGTAACGCGGGAGCAGAATCATGGAGATTTTGCAAACTTTGCTGCAGTACCACCTTCTTTAGACGTTCGCAATACCTTATGGGTTGGGACGTGGTGCGCATCCAGTGAGGCGTGGTTCTTGTGCCTGTCTGCAATCTTGGTAAGGCGAATCAAAAGAATGCAGCAGCTACTTTCTTCAGTATGCGATGATAGTCTGGAGGCTTCGGAGACACTAAATACCAGAACAACCGCCAGAGCAAAGTGCGAGATGGCAAAGGACATACAAGTAAAGGCGGAGATACTATTAGGCATGGTCAAGAATTGGGTTTCAGAATGCCAGCTGCGACGTTAATCTCTTTATCGACAGGCGTATCGTAGGTACTATCTATCACGAAAGACATTCCTTTGCTGAACGCTGTAACGTGCAGCCAAAATGGTTCTTTTATCAGGCTACTTTTAAATGCCCCAAATCAAGGCCTGGCTCTGGTATGCACCTTGTAAAGTAGAGCAGATACCCGCCAGTGTCTTTGCGCGATGTTGCGTGATCCCACACTAATTCTCCACAATCACGGAAGCTTTTCGAACTTCACTATTAACTTGTCGGTAAGAGCCGGGCTCATAGGTCTATTGCGACCGGGATAGCTTGTCTCATCAACGATAGAGGTAGTATATCGAGAGTATACTGAGGCGAGCGATACGCGCATCACTGCATTTATCATCAATTCGTCAGCAGTCTGATAAAAAAGCGAAAATGTAGCTTACGTTCTAAAGCAAGATTCTGACCGATGCAATTTCTGCTACCGGCGCCAAAAGCGAAGAACCACTTCTTCGCTGCTGCTGCAGCATCGCCGCAGCCTCCCTCGAGCCACCGGTGAGGATCCCATGTGAGCGGGTCTGCAAAAACGTCTGGATTACGGTGAAGGCACCACCCAAAGCTGCATACCCGCGTACCAGGTGGTACATCATCAAGTCTGCCAATACGTGAGGAGCTGTGTGCAGGTGTCACTCTTGGATCCGCGTTAGGTGAAGTATTGCGAAGTCGCAAACACTCTTTCACAACAGCGCCGAGTAAGGGCAGATGCTCCAGAGCTTGAGATTCGGGTATATCAGTAGGACTGTTGACGCCCAGAAGTGGGTTTTCGATGGTTCGTAGTTCCTCTCTGAGCTCCCGCTGAACTTTCGGGTGATGTGAGAGCTCATAGACCATATATGTGAAGACTGTGCCGAATGCTTCTGCAGTAAACGCTATGTCGTGGTAAATATTCTTAGTTGCCGATTACAGTGCAAATTTTACTGGATTTACTTACCAATGTGATCAAGACACTCACTTGCAAGCTCCCGACGCTGTGCCTCAGTCATTGTGAACTGTGATTTTTCTGCTCCCATCTGAGAATTTGCCAAATCAGTACGTATAGCATCGTATAAGACGGGGAGCTGTCCTGTATCTACGGCCTGTCCCATGTCCCTCATCTTAATGACTTCTTCCGCAGCATCGACTTTTGGTAATGCCCAGGCTTCGAATTTGCGACGTGCCGAAGCCATGTCTTTCGATACAAGTGGTATTCCGGCCATACACATGTACTTTGTAAGACGAGGATGCTCTCGAAGCCAGAACGAGGCTTGGTCAGTTGGAAAGGCGGTTGCAAATAGATCCAACCATTCCTTCCGTGCACTCGCGTTAACGATAAAGTCGAGCGAAAGTGGTATGCCAAACGCGAATGCCGAGTTACAGTCAAGAGTCATAGACTGGGCAATTGGCAGTATATTGGTAGCTCCTTTTGAGGATATGGCTATACCGTCGAGAACAGGCAGCACACGACTGACCATGAGATTTCGCATGATCTCTCGAATGTGGGGTGAAGTGCCGATGAAAGCTCGATTATGGACACCTCGAATACGTTTATGACGACGACGATGCTCAGAACCGAGCACCGAAGTGAATGTGTTCAAAGAACTGCTTCATTAGCAAGGGTCCCTTGTCAAACGTCCTAGAGCAGTAAGGGGGTAGGGCAAGACGGTATGAAAGAATTATTACTTACCCTTGCGTGGCCCAGTATTCATAAGACGGGTGTTTGTCAAAGTCGGCCGAGCCGGTGCCCCATACAGAGTGGACGGCATCAATGTCATTGAGGGCGAGCTCCCGTGGCGATACTAGCACATACGATCCTTTGGTCGCGAACGCTGCTGAGATGCTTTGAAAATCATTGCCCCGGAGCCTCTGCCATTCGATCCAAAGCGTCGAGAAGCGTGCGATCGGACTAGCTGCTGGAATAGCAGCTAGAGGGGACAGGAACAATGGATATATGACACATTTCCAAGTCGTCGCAGCCAAAGTTACGCCAATCAATACCGCAACTAGGGCTTCGTACATCTTGATGTTGATGGTAGCAGAGAAGAAAAATGGAAAAGCCGGTCTGAATGAGCTCTGAGATAGTTTTTCTTGACTGGCCTATAAGACTTTGTCGCTTTTCATTGAGAGCTATGGCCATGCGGCAACTTTGATGAACGTCCGTCTACACACGACGGACCTTTGTCGGTAGGTTTCCTACCTCTTCAACCGTTTTTCAACGGACCATTTAGAAGGGGTGGGGCTCTGATTCGGATTATTTCATCTTCCATGCCGAATGATTATTATGGAATACGGGGCCCCATCACGCGCCTACACTGCTTGTTACATGAACAGATTACGCAAGCTCTGCCCTAAGACATCCTCCTGCCCAGCAAGATTTTACCCGAGATAGTACCAGAATATTGACGGCTTACGTTTGATTTTTGAAACCTAGCAATAATCAAATCGAGCTTCCAACATGTGATCTTAGTTCAGGGAGAAACTTGGTGAGTATAAAGCATACGGACTCAATTGCTTCTTTGTTTTCCATTCCACACTACCGCTTACATTCACATCAATATTATCACACCCACAAGATGTCTGCAACTGACGTCGCTTCTGTTTCTGCTGAAGATGAGTGGTCGCCTCTACGATCTGTCATTGTCGGCAGGGCGGAAGACTCGGCTTTTCCATCCGAACCTAAGCACATGATGGCAGCAACCATGCCCCCGGAGCACCTATCGCATTTCAAGCCCTTGAGCCCCTTTCCACCCACAATCCTCGCTCGGGCACAGGAGGAGCTTGACAACTTAGCAGATGTCATGCAAAAGGAGGGAATTCGTGTATACCGTCCCAACAAGGTCAATTGGCTCAAGATGCAAGGCTATACGGGTGCTATGCCACGAGACGGTCTGATCACTGTGGGATCTACCATCATTGAGGCTCCGTTTGCCTGGCGTTGTCGCCGCCACGAAATCACGTTAGCCTATTCAGAAATCTTGTCAGAGCTAGGCAGCGGCAATTCTAGCGCTACCATCTGTCGCGCACCTCTCATTACAGGTGAGGATACCTTGTATCATGGCGTACCAGGCAAGAACAGGACCAATGGCAAGACGTCCACCCCTCATTGGTCTATCAACAACTCCCGGCCTGCATTTGATGCAGCGGATTTTATGCGTTTCGGCAAGGTCATCATCGGCCAATTGAGCCACGTCACCAACCGTAGAGGAGTGGAATACTTGCGGGCTGTCGTTCCAGATGGTTATACAGTCGAGATCTTGAAGACTACGGATGAGCATGCTATGCATATCGATGCGACTCTCCTCCCTCTGCGCAAGGGACTCATGGTGTATCAGCCAGAGCGCGTCTCCGAGAGCGAGCTGAGGCAGCATGAGGTTTTCCGTGACTGGAAGCTGGTCGCTTGCCCAATAAAACCAGAGCCACGCCAGCCTCCTAGCCCGCCCATGTACATGTGCAGTCCCTGGCTAATGTTGAACGCGCTAAGCTTAGATCAAGAGCGGGTGCTAGTAGAAGCAAATGACAAGGACTTTGCAGCGTGGCTTCAGACTTTGGGCATGAGGCCAATCATGATTCCTTTTGCGCACGTCAATAGCATTGGAGGGTCATTTCATTGTGCTACTGTCGATTTGGTCAGGTCTGTTTCAAGGGACTAGGCAATTTTGAGAAATCGTCCAGAGATGGTATATAGATCTCATTGCCGCCACTTTGGATTGTAGCTCTCTAGGCTGTACAGCCGTTCCCCGACTTACGTTTAGGTGAACGTTGATCAATACTATGCTCTGTATAACTCGATTCCTGTGAGCACCACATCCGTGTTAGGTAGACGACCCACTACAATGATGTCGACAAGTTTGCATTATGCCGTACTTGTTCTTTTGCGCATCCTGCAGACTCAAATCACCGCTATGACTTGGCTCAAACGGAGGAATGCTAAGTCGCCTTTCCTCTCGGTTCGGGTGGTTTTGTAAATAGGCCGATCTCTTGCCAACTTCTGTCAGGTGCTCATGTACCACGACAGTGAATATACCATCTCGTATGAATGCAGCTCACCTCATGTAAATTGAAATTTGATAATTGTGGCGCAACTTGCACACGGCCCAGGTAAACTTTTGTTACAAAACGCTGGCTTATACAATATTGGCAAAACGTAGTACGAACACGTAGAATATATCTCCAGCAAGGAAACCAATTCTTAAGAAGACGCGAGCGATTGCAAAACACGGAGGTCTGATGAAATAGGCCGAGCTTGACTACGCCAGCCACAGTGTGCCCGAAAGGCGCTCTTTGTTCACTATTTCGGACTCTCCAACGAAATTCACCGAATGACAAGGTCTGCATAAAGCCGAACAATCACATTAGGTTTAAGTTGCCCTGGTTTCTCCTGTAGCAATTTTCCTTGCTGAAGAAGGTATTGCAAGAACTTATCCTGACCTTTTTTTCCTGAAACAAGTGTCCCATCCTTTCCTTCTTATCCACTCTGCTACCTTAACGGCAGTATCCACAGAACTACGAAGATGGTTACACCCAAGGATTTAACCCAAATCTGGCAGTTGAATGAGCTAGTACCAGCATCCGTGGACAAATGTGTCGACGTGATCATTCAAGAGAGCGTATCCAAACAGCCAAATTCGCCCGCCGTATGTGCTTGGGATGGCGTGCTGACATATGGTGAACTCGACCAGTTCGCCACGGCTTTGGCAGTCTGGTTAGTTCATCTGGGAGTTGGTCCAAATAATAATCCAATCGTCCCGCTGTGCTTCGAAAAATCCAGATGGACAGCTGTCAGCATACTCGGCGTGCTCAAGGCGGGTGCAGCCTTCGTGTTGATTGATCCTTACCAGCCGGAGCATCGTCTTCGAATTATTATCGAGCAGGTGGGCGCAGACCTCATCGTGTCTTCGGTCAAAATGTCAGAACTGAGCTCACGACTGGCCCCGAGGTCGATTGTTGTATCCTCCCACTTGTTGGGAGGATCCCTCAATTCACTGGGTCTAATTCGTTTTACCCAAGATCCTTCTTCTATCGCTTATGTCGCTTTCACTTCGGGAAGCACTGGAGAACCGAAGGGAGCAATCATATCGCATCGAAATATAGCCTCTGCTCTGTATCACCAGCAGCAGCGGATGGCCTTTACGACCAAAACAAGATTTTACGACTTTTCTTCGTACAGCTTTGATGCCTCTATCGGCATCTTCTTCACAACCCTCTCTTCTGGTGGCTGCATTTGCGTTCCCAGTGAAGACGATCGACGCAATAACCTTATTCAAAGTATTGTATCCCTGGAAGCAAACACTGTTGATCTGACGCCTTCCGTTGCATCACTCCTGTCACCCGACTCAGTCCCTTCGATTAAGACTCTGATACTTGGAGGAGAGGCTTTACAGGCACGAGATCTCAGCCGATGGTGGAGTTCAGTAAGAGTTATGAGCTTCTACGGGCCATGCGAATGTACACCAACAAGCACGATCAATTACGATGCCAAGACGCCTGAGGAAGCTATTCACCTAGGCAAAGGGGCTGGTCTTATCACATGGATTACGGATCCAGACAACCATCATTCCTTAGTCCCATTTGGCGCTGTGGGCGAGCTGCTTCTCGAGGGGCCGCTTGTAGGTCTCGGATATCTTCACGATCCAGAACGAACAGCAGCTTCCTTCATTGAAGACCCCGTTTGGCTACTTGCCGGTGCAGTCGATCGAGAAGGAAGGCACGGGCGTCTTTATAAAACTGGAGACCTGGTCCGGTACCACGATGATGGCAGCTTGATCTTTGTCAGTCGCAAGGATACCCAAATTAAGATTCGGGGTCAGCGGATTGAGCTTGGTGAGATAGAAAGTGTCCTGCGTGGAAACCCCGGTGTAGACGGTGCTGTAGCAGTATTGCACAAAGATCAAGATATTGGCAGTGAGTGGATTACTGCCTTTGTTACTCTTCGAAATCGCGAAATTGCCTATCAGGGGCTGTTTCCAATACAGCAGTGGGAAAGATTACTAATGGGCAAATCAATACCTACCAAAGACGGTGGTTACGCGTTGTCTAGAAGATTGTTTCCTGGAAGAGACTTCACAAAATGGGCGCTTATGTATAGTGTCAACGACACAGACATGAAGCAAGTAGGTGGATGGATAACTAGCATGATCGACCCAATGGCCGACAATGTCAAGAATGTTTATCCTCTTGAGAGATGGAACGACTCCGGAGTTGTTCTCTTTAGCCTGCCTACAGCAGCATCCTCAAACGACAAAATCCGCACAGAACACGTGGGCGCAGTCAAGTTCATTAGTAAGATCATCGATTCCACTCCTGCCGTGGGGAAGACAGCCACAGTTTTCAAGGCAATCCCAGAAGACCTCGGCCCACAATGCCGGGCCATATCTTCAGGTCTTGTCGTTCTCAGCTCTGTCGTTCATTTGTTCCCAAGCCTCGCCTACCTCCACAACGTAATCAGAGAGGCTTCAGAGCTATGTGGAGTAAAGACGATCGTATTCGGGCACATTCACTCGAGCATCTCATATCAAGAGTCACTCGCTGAAGGAGCACTCCGACATTTTGGGGGGATTATCAGCCACAGCGAGATCCGAAGCATAGCGAACGTCGGATTGGATACATCCGAACTCCTTGTCAATCCAGATTTTTTCACCAACCTTCCGGAGAAATTCCCAGGCAAGATCGTCCACGTCGAGATAGTACCCAATGAAGACGATGCTGAGGGAAAGTTAGGCCCTTTCTGTTACACGGCCGTTATTCACGTCAGTTCTGAAGATACGCAGCTTGAGGTACGGCAGGTTAGCCAAGCTGATTGGATCGATTTTGAAGTACAAAGGTTCGATCGTCAGGCACTATTGAGCCTTTTGCAGACGAAATCTCCAAGCACGATCGTACCTGTCACCAACATTCCTTACAGCAGATCGGTTGGTGGAATGTGCGTGCTTCAGCTACTTCAAGATGGAGGAGAAGAGGTCAACCTCACAAGTGACTGGATGTCGCATGTCCGCATACCAGAACACAAGAATTCACTGTGCGTTCGAGATCTTGTAGAGCTGTCGAGGTACACCAGTCGGCGAGTGGAAGTTAGCTGGGCGTTGCAGTCGTCGCAGCGTGGAGCTCTCACGGCCATTTTTTACCATGATCCTCCGACCGAAGACAGAATACGAGTCCTGTTTCAGTTCCCGCTGCCAGTTGATCTAAATAACTCCATCGGTTTCCTTGGGAGCCAGCCAAAGCAACGAAACATGAGCGAGCAAGTCGAAAACGAACTCCTGGAGATGGTTCGGACAAGACTGCCCTCTTACATGGTGCCTCGAGTGATTAAAGTCATAGACAGAATGCCACTCAACAACAATGGCAAAATTGATCGTAAAGCTCTTGAAAGAAATACGCAGAGAAAGTCGCGGCAAGACACGCCTAACTCAGACGACAGGACGCTGTCGGTGTTTGAGAACCAGGTACGCCAGATTTGGGGGGATATCCTTTGCATCGAGCCCACAACTATTGGACGCAATGATCGGTTCTTCGACATTGGTGGAGACTCAATAACTGCAATGAGGGTAGTACTAGAGACTCGAAAGCATAGTCTTGCCATTACTGTGCGGGACGTATTTCTCTTAGAAGTTCATGAGATGGCGAACCGGTTTTCGTCTCGGTAAACACAATCAAGATGGTGGTTCCTGAGCCCACGAACTGATGATCTGGCTGAGGCAGTTGAAACTATTTAGCAAATGTAGCGCTCCCACAACTGCGAAATACCAAAAACTTGAAGGTTTCGTGTATCTACTCCTTTCTTATTAGTTTGTCTATCCGCTTCTGACCCTTCTGCGTAACTCTGATATCAATTACTGTTGCTGAATATGATGCCACGGTTCAGACTACCGTGTTGTACGGCCCAAAAAGGTAAAGTATGCTGCATAGCAGCAGCTGGAGCCGAACAGTCTGTATACTTGAGTAGTCCTCGGCCCTAGCCAGGCAGATCCTGGCTACCCGTGACATTTGACTAAAAGTAGATACATGGGGTTCAGCAGATTCTTTGCCTTCTCCTTTCTAAGACGTAGAGCTTTAATACAGAGAGAGGGGCAAAAAAGAGAGGTTCTAGCGGGGAATACAAAGGAACAAGTATGAGAAAAAGAACTTAATCATCACTACAGTAGATAGGTTAGGTTTTTTTCCCCAAGTAATCTGGAATTAAAACCAAGATTTTGAATAGGCATATACCTAGAAAGTATAGGTGTTTTTACATGTATAATCTAGGTGTTTACTACTTTATTATTAGCTAATCTATCTGCTTACGCCAAGCTCTAAGACTCCCCTACTCTCTCTCTTCCCTACATCCCAAAATCTGCGGCTCTGAGCACTTACCCCTCTTTCCCCTCTTCTTAGTTCCCTTTATGCCTTCTAAGGTCTTGTTCTGCCTTTATAAATTAGTAGATTTTCTGTAAAGAAGGGGCTTAGCTATTATATCCTCTTCTAAAAGGAAAGGAGAGAAGGAGAGAAGGAGAGAGAGAGAAGGAGAGAGAGAGAAGGAGAGAGAGAGAAGGAGAGAGAGAGAAGGAGAGAGAGAGAAGGAGAGAGAGAGAAGGAGAGAGAGAGAAGGAGAGAGAGAGAAGGAGAGAGAGAGAAGGAGAGAGAGAGAAGGAGAGAGAGAGAAGGAGAGAGAGAGAAGGAGAGAGAGAGAAGGAGAGAGAGAGAAGGAGAGAGAGAGAAGGAGAGAGAGAGAAGGAGAGAGAGAGAAGGAGAGAGAGAGAAGGAGAGAGAGAGAAGGAGAGAGAGAGAAGGAGAGAAGGAAAGAAGAGGAGATTATATAGATAGATAGCTCCTAGTTACCTTGTTAGGCCTATTCTTCCCCTTTAATCTCCTCTTTGCTAAAAAAACACAGAAATCTACTACTAAACACATAAAATCTTTGTTTTTTAAACAATTTTAGGTAAAAAACCGGACCTATTTACTGTAGTGCATCTTACTCTTTAATGAGACATTTCCTTACAATTACTTTCAAAGCCTAAAAGATACACATTTCTTTAGATATAAAACCTCTAAATCTCTAATTGAAACCGGAAGACTAAATGTTTGGAGCGGCTAAGATAGCCATCTGGACTATGGTGGAGTGTGGCGACGGGATAGCTGGCGGTCCGATTGCTACCTTCAGACCTTTGTTCCAGATGGCTACATCCCTGAGTCAACCATCATACCCGAAAAATATGATCCTGTTGGTGGTGCTTTCCGTTTGCAACAGCTAAATGACTTGTCTCGAAGCCGCACAATTGTGATGAGGTCGAGCCACAAACTTGAGGCACAATACACATGGGTTAGGTTCGCTGTGGAAAGTCAGAAACACATCTCAAAAGAAACGACACTTGATTCTTTGCGCGAAGAAGACGCTGTAAGACAGGATTCATAATCTCTTGTGGTCAACACTATATGTCCCGCATCAAAGGTATCGTTCCCGTCCTGAACTTCATCAATTGCAAGCACACGAACTTTTGGGTTGAACAGCGCCCTTACTTCGCCACTGTTTGGCAGTGTAAAGAGTCAAATAATTATCACGTACTATCACAGAACCTACACTCAATCACAAAAGCTTACTCGAAGCCGCAGCGGACGACGAAGTAGCCACAGGCGAAGCGGGCAAAAGGTACCACGAGTGTATTCAGAATCTAAGAGGAACACTCGTAAAGGTCGACTACACAGTTTGCATTCGAATGAATGGTCTCAAAGTATACGCGTCATCCACGGCTCTTGCGGACCTCCCAAAGCTATATCGACGATATCTATACCTGAAACTGCTGGACACGAAATCATACAAACATCAGGCGGCTGTCATGGATGCGCAAAACAGGGAACGGGAAGAGTTAACATCCAAACCTCCTTTATCACTATCGGAACAACTTGAACTGCTTTGGAAGCCAGCGCACCCACGATTTCGCGACCAAAAAAACCTCATCGGTCATTATCAAAAAGGGAAGCAGAGCCGCGAAGAAGTTCAGACAGCTCTGCGTGGCAGATCAAGACTGCCAAGTCAAGAGCATTGGATCACCATCTTGCAAGAGCGCATGAACTTCTATATACAACACAAGAAGGCGGACGATGACTATCCGCACAGGTAGGGGTTTGTTTGCTATCGTTTGACGTACAATCAAACCGACGAGGAATGGGCGCAGTTTATGGACAAGCTATTAACAGACATGGGAAGATCCGGACGGTGGATTGAAGGCTACGACAACATCGCGGAAAGATCGGGTATTGACTTTGTCGATGGACGAGAGTTTGACATTGCCGAGGGCGATATCGAAACAGCCAAACGCCATTTCAGATCGACGTACACCATGTTACCCACCCTTGGCCGCATGTGGACGCAAGATTTCCTTGTCGTTGACAAGCAATCCTTTGCATCCTACGCTGAGCCAGAACAAGAAGAGATACGGCCACCTCTGCCTTATGGGCACTGCTTCGGGAGCAATGGCGGACACGTGCGTCTTGTAGATACGCTCCACGGGCAGTATCCGCAGGATCTCATTGATGCAACCTCCCCCGGATATGGAGGCGAGATGAAAGTCCGGTCGAGTCTTGTCTTTGAAGAACTGTATCCACTTCTAGCCACGCTCTCCGTACGTCCGCTTGCTTTGTGGCCACTGGCGAGATTGCATCCCAGGGAAGTGTATGTGGGAACCACCGATGGCGCACAAGAGAGTTGGCGGGAGTTCAATAGGATCTATGCGGTTGCGATGAACAAGGATTTCTTCAAGGGCTTGAGGAAGAAGAAAAAGGAATTGCTGGCGAAGACCGGCTGAATTTACCCTGTAGACGTATTGAACTTCTAGACTCGAGTAAGGGCTACGCATTTGGATTGGTCACCAGCTTTGCTGGAATACGGGGCTGCTCTCTCCAATAACATGGTCGAGTGATTATGGAGTTCAGATCTACTACCGCTGAACTATTTATTGTAGAACAAATGCACCTTTATACGCTTGATGGCGTATACTCATCGCTTCCCCTTCTTCAACACCAGCCCCTTCCACCCCTTGCTATCTCTGATTCTCCTCAACGCCTTGCCCGCAACCGGATCCTTGCCCAGCCCATCACAACAAGCCTTCCTCTCCTCCTCGCTCTCATGCTCATGGAACTCACACCACTCCTTCTCTGTCTTCGGCCGCTCACCCTTCGCCAACATTGTCACCAGCTCAAACAAGAAAGCTTGTGGCAGCTGGCTTCTCAAAGGAATGGCAAACTCGTTGTCCTTGTCTGGGTTCCAGTACACAGTGTACATGTCCAGGAAGTACCTACACAGCGGAGAGTCGGGTGGTAGGTCCGCATAGGCCGCGATGACGTTGCTGTGGTCGGGCATAGATTGTAAGATTTCGTCGTTTGTTTGCCAGGCTAGGAGGACAGAGCGTCGAAGAGCAGGGATAGCGTAGCGGTGTGCGAAGATGTAGAGAGAAATGAAGCGACGTTCTAAGAAACCTTCGAGGCCTCGCCACTTGTATGGGCGCGAGCAGCAAGGGCAGAGTGTTTCTTTTGGGATCTCTGGTTTTTCGGCAGGGTTTCGGACTGGTGGTGATGGCGTGGGCTTCTCGGCGTCGCTTGTATCACCGGAAATTTTGTCTGCGCCTGCTGGCTCTGAGACGCTGGGCGGCTTGCCGCTTGATGTCTGGCTTGAGGCGTCGTCGTTGTCGAGGCTGATGCCCCACGATGTTGTGTCAACATCATCGCTCTCCTGCTGATCAATTGAAGCGCCATCCAACCCACTCATGTTGATAGCATGTGTTGGTGGGTGGATTTCTTTTCCACCCTCGATCAAGTGGTGTGGGATGAACCCAGTGTAAAGCCACATCATGAAGGCATCGAAGACATCAGGGCTTACGTCTTCGAGTTCTAGTGAAGAGCCAGAGCTCTTGTACGGCGATACCTTCTCCTCGCTGAGGCATCGATCGAAGTACGCTGAGCACCTGCGCAGCAATTCTTTGTGGCAGCTGAAAGGTTCCTGGTAGTCTTTTGTGCCAACTTTCACAGTGATGATCGTTTGATCGAAGTTCCTGCAACCTAATTAGATTCTTGGCCGTGTACTCTGAGACTAGGACTGGCACTCACCTGAATGTGTGGCCAAGTGTTGAGGCGCCCTTGGAGTTGATGAACGGCATTTTGAGTAGATAGTCAGGATCCATCTCCAGCCTGGACGTCAGGGAAGCATGTTATTATAGCGAAGACATTGACCTAGACTCCACTGCGGGCAAACGGGAGCTCTAGTTTCACAAGCATGCTACATGTTCGAAGCTCACGTCTCAATTGCTTGTGGAGGGCCATTTGTCGACCGGCACACAGTTCCAGAAGGCTTGACTGGAGGGGCCGAATGCTTGTTTGAAACTCCACCAGGCATATTCAAGCCACATTTCGGTAGACGGCTGGGTACAGCTGGGCGGTCGTGCAAGGACTGAGGGCAAGCTGGTGTTGGGTGGACGGTGGTCGGTTTCGCGTACGGTTTCAAGATCCTTGGAAACCCTGGCGTGGTGAAAGGTGGGGCACCGTTTGCCTCAGGAACGCGCTCCATCGCAGACCACACGCCTCGGATATACCACTCGTTTGTATCTTCTCAATCTCTTGCGCTTTGGCTGATGTGATGATTTCACGTTCGCCTTCTTTACGAAGACATCCTTCAAGTCCTGTTAGTGCAGAGAAGTTGCAGTAGTTGATCTTTTTCTGCGCTGTCATTCATTTCATGAGATTTAAGCCGTGAAGACGTCAGGTTCTGTGGACAGTCTTGCAGAACTGCGAACTGTAGACAGGATGTTGGGCGTGTTCGTAACAGCCGCGACACGACCACTGGCGCAAGAGTGCAACTATGAAGAGCGGACGGGGTCCTTTGTAGCAATTGTGAATTCCGCCGTTGAGCGTATTGGTGAATATGTCTTCCGCTCTGTGTTAGTTGTGGATCAATGTCGCAGCGAATAGTCACGTCTGCGTTCTTCTATGCTCAACCATCGCATCAAATGCCCCAGTCACAGTGATGCGAAAGAAAGATCGTATGACGCTAACGGCAAGCTCGTTCGATACTGAAGCGCAAAGGTACTGCAATCCATGGTCTCTCTTATTTCGCCACTTATGCCTCCTCTGTGAACTCGGTATACTCAGACTTGCTCATCAGCTTGCCTGTTGGCTCCTCTGAGACTGTGATCTTGGCGATCCAAGCGTCACCCTCAGGATCCTTGTTGATGCTGCCCGGCGTGCCCTCCAGAGAAGAGTTGACCTCGGCGACGGTTCCACTGATGGGTGTGAGGATGTCCGAAGCAGATTTGACAGACTCAACGGCGCCGATCGCATCCCCTTCGCCAACTTCGAGATCGACCTCAGGAAGCTCAATGTAGACGACGTCACCGAGCGCTTTCGCGGCGTATTCAGAGATACCGAGTGTGCCTTGAGAGAAAGTCAGTTTTTCAGGTTCCCATAGCTATGCCGTTGCGCTGCCAATGCTTGAGACAAGGGAGCCATCTGCTTCTGCACTTGAACGTACACGTCTTGCCGTCGGCGGACAGCTCAATCCATTCGTGGTCCTCAGTGTATTTCTTCTCCTTCACTAATCAATGTCAGCTGTCTAATCATTCAATTATTCAATTGCTGGCTTTGAGCTCAGCAGTGCGTACATTGCGCAGATACCGTGAATAGCCGGGGCATCTGAGCCGTCTGTCTCCATTGCTGGCAGGCAAAAGGGCTTGGCCTCTTCGATATAGCAGAGGTCAATTGGCGCGCGGCGCGGGCAACAGAGTACCGAGATGCCATTATGTGAAGAATTCTTTGTGTTGTGGGAGAATCAAATCGCAGCTTCAGAAGCTCGGGGGAGCTGCCGGTGCGATATGACAGTGCCAAGGCGCGCTAGACGGCGGAGCTGGCGATTGGGAAAGCGCGCGAACGTTTTCCGAAAGCGAGCACATTTCGCGAGGGAAAGAGCGACTGCGACGGCAACACCAACAACACTGTCAAGATGCTGTATGAGATGATTGGCGTGGTGTGTATACCTTTGCAACGAGGTTACTGGAGATGGAGGGGAACTGACAGCTGCAGGTACGGCCCGGCCGCCTCTCCGAAGTAAAAGAGTATGCACCACCGCCTCCCGGTCACTTATTGAGAGTCACCTACTGATAAACGTCAATCAGAATCGCCAAAACCGCCGGTAGAATCGTTCTCGAGCAGAACGGCGTTGTGCGCGGTGTGTCCAACTGGGGCACTTTCCTCCTCCCTAAGCCAGCGAAGAAACTGCAATCGACTCACCACTACGGCCACCACTTCATCATGCGCTTCGACTCCAGCTCCCGTACACAGCATTCTCTGCGGAAGACCATGTCGCTCGATCCCCGCCTGATACGGTACTCGATTGTCAAGATGGGTACGAAGTTTGAAGAGATCAAGGACATAACAGGAAAGGCCGAGTTTAGGTAGACGAGGAAGAGGTTCAGGAGAAGACAAGAAGATTATGGTTGTACAATACCCTGTCATATAATGTATTGCGGTGTACATGGAGCAGGCAGCATAACATGGCGTTTAGGATATCTTGGACACAGATCCATTTGAGGACGTGACAATGAAGACATTTGTTTCATTGCGGATTGAAGGCCAAGCACAATGTCTATCTCATGCCACTGGGATTCCCTCAAGTGACTGACGTGCGGGATACGCCATGTAAACAAAGGAGCACGCGTGCAGCCTGTGGAGATGGCCGAGGTTCGCACCCTAGCTAACCTATCGTTCTTTGGGGCACGAAGCGTTCTGGCACGGAGGGTATAGCCATGTTCGACCGAAAAGATGTACACGCTTAGCCGGGCGTACTGAACCTGTCAAGTCAGGAGTAGGTGTAAGCATAGCACCTGCAGCCTCTGGCATGCCAGATAATCTTAGCGTCAGCAACTTGAGCTTTAGCAACAACTCGTCTGCTTGTTACCTTTTATCTACTCATTATATCACCCGGAAAGAAATCAGAATACTGGACAAACACATCACGATCGCAGCATCCTAGTCACAGCACCATTGGACGAATAGCTCACGTGACCGAGTAGCCAACGAACCGATAGACCGACTGTACCTAGGATCACACGCTCCATGGTGTGAAGTGGAAAAACAAGCATACTGAGTGTGCAAGAGACTAGCGAGCTATAGTTTGGATCCTAGCCAGTTGCGAGTAGTGACAGACGAGTGACATCACGATTTATAAACTCAATGAGCATGCAGAGTGTCAAATCGTTGCCAGAGCCATGCGAAAGCCCGCAACCGCTGGCGATCATAGCTTTGTGTGGGAGTTTGACCAGGCCTAACGCAATTGGAATTGCCCGGCGTGCTCCGCTCTAGTTAAAGCCTTGTCAATAATTCCTGACAGCTTACTCAACTCACAGGACACCGTTGGAACTATCGGCTTCAACGTTAGATTCGAATTTGGTACGTAGCTTCCAAATATCGAGAAAGCAAGGAATACAGATGTAACTTCAAGTGCAACTCCTTGCATGCAGGCTGAAGATTGGGTGCTAGAAGGGGCATATGCAGAGCAGTGAATTATTGTTTTATTGATATGACTATCAAGACTGATGTCAGTCTGCTTTTTATTGATATCGAGACCTCTGTCTGGTCCAGCAACATTAAGGGAGTAAACATCATTGACACTCTGCTTTAAACTACGTCTAGGGCTCTTCTAGTGAGTAGTTCCAGACACTGCGAAAGAGTGTGGCCAAACTCAGCACGCGTGGGGTTTTAGGCAACCCGGCAGTCTGTTATCGTCCTCCTAAGATCGTCAGAGACAGTATAGCTGCGGGTATGGTCTGACAACAGTTCTAGGATGGAGGGAGTCCGGAAAAGATCAATGTGGTACTTTGCCGAGTCATCACTTTGGACCCATCGAGCTTCTTCATCGCATATCATGATGCACGCTGAACGTTCTTGTAGTAGACCAACACAGGCCTGTTTTTACGATGTACCTCAGACCCAATCCCACTTCAATGCGCACCAGAACCACCTGTGAAACGACCGCAGACCATGCTCCCAAGGAACACGCCACCAAGTATCGACAGAAAGTATCCGACATTGAATGTCATCACCGCCAGCATTCTGCATCAATGTCAGCTGCCAGTGTCAAGTTGAATAGGGACGCAAATACCCACAGTAAATAGCTCACGCCCGCAACCAAAACATCCAGAGCAGCAACAATAACAGCCTCGTCCGCTCTCCAAGGTCGAACCGCTTGCTTCCCCTCAGTCACATGGGTTTCTACGAGACCGTCATAACGTTGCTCCTTAACCACAGCAAGTACTGCGTAGAGGTTGACCCTGAACGCCAACAATAGCCGAAACACGGTTGCAAGTGCAATGAGAAATATGCAGATACCCGCATAATCTCCGGTATTGTGAGGTGTGAAGGCCTTGGACCAGAGCGGTGTTGAAGTGGAAACGAAGAAGGTCATGGCCATGGAGTCCGCCCCCATCATCGCCATGTCGGACGACGATGTTGAGGTTGGCATTGAGCTTGTCATTGACATTCCGCCTGAGGCCGTAGGGGATATTTCCATGGTCATAGACATATCCATGTTGACCACAAATGGACGGTACACGACGTCTCTGGCGATTTGACAGTGTGACGAAGGGTGAGAGTAGGACCGGTAGCGAGTTATGTTGAACCGCAAAGAAAGCAGATCGGAAGTCCAAGTTGGAGTTCGCGGCAACAGACTCGGAAATAACAGATCTTAGTGTTTCCTTCGACAAGCGTGGACGCGTTCAAGAAGCCGACGGGTTAACTTGCTCAATTCCGCTCGAATGTTCGCTTCCGCCGTAATAAGACTAGACTGATGCGAAATGGGTCTGGCATCCAACATAGACCTCTCCACGAGGCCAAATAGCCATTCGGCGAGGTGAATCCGACCAATAGAATCATGCTCATTGCTGACCATGGTGTGCAGCGCGTTGTGTCAGCCACGTGAGAAACTCGCGAAACGGTTGGCGGTCTCAACAGCTGAAGTCTAGTTAAGCTTTGAGCTTGAAGAAGCTTGGGTTGTCTTGCAGTCTTGGACAATCCTTATTCTCATCGTTTTAAACCTACGTCTTTTGCGAGAGTTGGTCGTAGAATTGTTTTGGTCTATTCTCTCTCGAGGGATACCAAGAGCTCGACAATCCTTCGAGACTGCACAGTCAATCAACATGGCTAGCTGGCTCACTGCTCCAATTCAACTCACTGGAAGCCGTGCATTCACCTGCGATGGATTTACAGAAGAACAGTGCACTTTCTACAAACAGAGATGGCATTTTTGGTCAGCTCCTATACTGTACATAACAGTTTGTTAG
The DNA here is from genome assembly GCA_004011705.1 of Ascochyta lentis. Lineage (NCBI taxonomy): Eukaryota > Fungi > Ascomycota > Dothideomycetes > Pleosporales > Didymellaceae > Ascochyta > Ascochyta lentis. The sequence goes on from RZGK01000003.1 coordinate 2,309,431, forward strand.
CACATCGCACTGACGAAGTTATCAAGGTACATCGCCGACTACGTTTACTCTCTGCCAACGATAGCATTCTTTCTGAGTGTGCTTGGTATCTTCGTAATTAGCCATGTCGTATCGTCACACATCCTGGCGTATCGCAGAACACGAGGATCTTTGCTTTGGCGAAAGCTGATTGCAGGCATCCGGTACTTCTCCTACCGTGGTTTTCGCGTAGAAGCGTTGCGCTGGAACTCGGCACCGGTAGGGATCCTTTTGATAGGAGCTGCCGGTACTGTGTACTTCTTCTGTAGGTCGCCCGCTGATAGCGCTACGTTGTCAAAGTCTATGTGATTAACACGATGGCGTTATAGGCATGGATCTAATTCCGCAGCCCTACTACTGGTCTAGTGAAGACTTTGGAGGCTCGCCACCGCTGGCGACTAGATCCGGGTGGATGGCTTTGGCATGTATGCCATTTGTTTTGTGAGCCGCTCAAACTACCCTACCTTGTTCCAGCAACTAACACTTTATAGTGCAACAGCAAGTAAGACAAACTGGATCACACTTACCACTGGGGTATCACACGAGAAGATCCAGGTTTTTCATCGATGGATTGCATACGCATTCTTTCTCCTGGCACTCATGCACACCTTTCCCTTCATAGTTTACCACATTCGGTTTCATGACATGGTTATGGAAGTGACCATGACGGGTACGCTGTTCTATTGGACCGGCATCGTCGCACTCATCTTCCAAGCATGGCTTACTTTTGCTTCCCACAGTGTAATCAGGTAAGCACAAGAAACACTTGAAAGTCTAGATGATGCGACTGATAGAGCTTAGACACCTCGGTTACGAATTCTTCAAAGCAACACATATCTTTGCTGTCATCATCTTCGTCATAGTATTCTTCTGGCACTGCGATTATACCCTCACATCCTGGTACATACCTTCCGTCATTCTGCCAGCCCTCCGGCAAACACTAACAAGAACCAGGCACTACTTCATCGCAACAGCAGCAGTTTATGTCCCCTGTTTCATCTATCCCTGGCTACGAACCGCCTTCGAGTACGGCTTCGCACAGAAAGCTCAAATCCAAATAGAAGACAATGGCTTCATACGCCTGACAATCCCTACTGTCAATATGAGATGGAAGCCTGGACAGCACTGTTTCCTACGGTTCACGAGTTTTGGCCTCCAGGCTCTCTCGTCGCACCCTTTCACAATATGTTCGCTGCCGTCGTTGCAATCAAACAAGCATTCCGAGCTTGTGTTTTACATACGCCATTCACATGGCCTGACGAAGAAATTGTACGACGGTGCCCAGAAACAGCCTGGTATTGCTGTACCGGTGCTAGTTGATGGCCCATATGGAGGTATAAATCTGCACAGATTCAACCAGGCAGATCGTCTGCTTGTTGTCGCAGGCGGGTCAGGCGCTGGCTGGGTCCTGCCTATGATCGAGCTGTTTTGCAAACAACAACACGAAAAATCCGACGTTGTAGATGAGAAAGATCTAGAGGCCGGCACCAAGGCTTTAAAAACCAAGCAAACACAACAGCATCGCAGTTTGCGCATCATCCTAGCAACACGCGATATCAACAGCCGTACGTGGTTCACAAACACAACAAAAAAGCTACTAGCAGCACATCCATTACAACATTCCTCCAATTTTATCATCGAAGTCCACCTAACCGGATCAGCTTCACAAAACAGCTGTCTCTCAACACAAGTAGGTGACCCAACAAACCAACGCACATCTTCCTCCACCTCAGACAACATCGAAGCCAACCCCAAAGACGAACATGTCACCACACGTAGCAAAGAGCTCAGCGGTCGACCCAACCTACCTTCTATCATCCACCATGAAGAGACTTTGGCGGCAGAAGAGAATCGAGCACTGGGCGTGTACGTTTGCGGGCCAAGCAGCATGCAGAACGAAGTGCGAAATGCTGTTGCGAGCAAAAATCTGGATATTTTAAAAGGGTCTAAATCAGGTGGGGTGTATCTGCATTGTGAGCATTTTTCCTGGGCGTGAGAAGTGGTTTGAGAACCGTGTCGTGTCATTCGTCATTCGATTGGGTCATTTTCATGTTATGATTGATAGTGGCATGTTCCTATATATGAGTTTGTGATTTAGCATTTTGAACCGCGCCGTAGCTTGAAAAACTCTCAGTATGCCCGACAACGCCGCGCTCAACATCATACTCGTTTTGCATATACACAAACATAACAACGCAACTATGCATAACTAGCCCACCCCATATACAGCACCGCAAGGTTCTTTTCGTCAGTCGCCTGCTGAATGAGTTCGTTGACTGTCGCCTTCGTACTCAGCGTCTTACTCAACTTCTTCTCGACCACGCTGAGCGCTCTTCCTGCCTCACCAGCCTGTTCTTCTTTCTCTTTCTTTTTGAGGCTCTCATGCACCACTTCTTCAGCTGCCCCTGGCTGTCCAGACGGCGCTGGCGTGCCGCCAGGTGCGACACTCTGTCCGCGTGCGGTGTTGTTTGTGGCGTCGCCTTCTTGCATGCGTTTTGCTTTTGTTGGCGTGACGCTCCAATTCACGAGCGGATCGTAGCGTAAAACATTGAGAAGTGTCATGATCGATTCGCGCTCTTCGCGTAGCGTGTCCATCGTAAACTCACAGGAACGGCGGAAAACCCCCTCTGTCTTCGTGTAACCCATTGCGTCGACGAGGTCGCGGGTAAGGCGGAAGGGCACGACTTCTGGAATGGGCAAGACACGGCCTGCCTCAAAGGACACTCCGAGATCGATGTGGACAACTTCTCCGGACTTCTCGTCGAGAAGGATGTTGTGACAGTGGCGATCGCCGAGGCCAAGAACATGACCTAAAATAGAAATAGCCGCTGTCGAGCGTGTGTACGCAAGACGGCGTTCGAACCACTCGTCTGGGTCTTCGAACCGCTCGAGTAGGAAGTATCGCATGACGGGATGGAAGTTCTCGGTGACCTTTTTCCACACCTTGACGCGTGTGCTGAGAGAGTCGGCTTGGCATGCACCAATCTCCTTCCGGCATCTATCCGACTTGTAGTCGTTGGGATAGTATTTTTCGTGGGCAGGCATTACCCATGTGTGCAGTGGTAATGTGTTTGGCACAAACTCCATTAGCCCAGAGCGTGTGGACAGCGGAAGCACTTTGTAAGTCCGAATGCCAATATTTCGGATGCGTGTGGCTGTGTGATTTTTTAGTAGTCGTGATACCTGATCGAAAACCTGCTCCATGATGGCGTCTTGACGGAGATCGTCATTGCCAGATTTGAACTGCGACAAGTCAGCAGGCCTCTACATTCCCACATGAACTTACTTACCAACTGCTTATACGGCTTGCCATCAGTGCCAATTGCCGTAATAATTTTGGGTGCACTGAGACCGTTCGCAATACTCATGTTGGACTTGAATCTTTGGATCCTTGGCAAGTCTGAGTAGTCCATATTTGGTCGCACCTCGACCTGCAATGTGGCTGGCGGGACATTGAGCCTCGGAACAGACCTAACGAGCTCCTTGGATTCGGTGTAGCGATCAAGAGGTAGCTCGCGGCCTTGTTGTGTGCTTTCTTTCTCGCCCTTGAACATGGCGAGATTGTGGTAGATCTCGTTGGATTGATATATCGAGCTCCAGTATGATCGTGATTGCTTATCATTCCTGAGTGCATTTGCTATCTCCGCCGCGGCCTTTTGACGAGACCTTGCTGATTCGTCTTTGGCGCGAGCCACATCCTCTCTGGTAATCGGACCTACCTTCATTTGTATTGCAAAGATTTGATGCATGCCGTGGTAGGGATGCTCGGTGCAGATACGAAAAACCAGGCCCAGCAGGAGCTTTTGAAATGCAGTACTCTCAGATTGTAATCGAGACGACAGCTGGTTCATGAGCAGAGCAAATTTTCCGCTAGGTACCTTGTTTAGATACAGACTGACAGCATCGTTCGCAAGATCCGTGTCGGCATACTCAATCCAAAGGGCAAAAACGCGGAGAGCGTCGTTGTTGTACTCATCGCTTGCGGCTAGGGAGAGTAGGTAATTCTCCAGACACTGACGCAAGAATTGCTCGCGGCCTTTTCGCATGCGTTCGTACTCGGTGTGGTCTAACTCGTACCAAGTTTTTGCTCGACGCGCGCTGCGCTGGTAGTAGGTATCTCGCATTCCCTTGCTTTTGTCGGTCTTTGAGAGCTTTATGAAGTCATGATATTCTTGCAGCTTCCGCTCCATAACAGTCTTGATGCGTTCCAAGTCTTCGGCAGCCTCTGGGCTTTGCAGTTGTTTATCGCAGAACAATGCAAACTCGTGAAACACTTGTCCTGGGCCTGCTCCTTTCTCCTGGCCCTTCAATTCTCGGATTGCTGGCTCAAGGTACTCTTGCATGATTGCATCCGGTTTCGCAAGTCGAGCTTCTGCAAGATGGTGTCCCTAGTTGGATTAATATCATACTCATGCTCGTTCAGATACAGTTCATACCAGTTTAGCCAGCAGTACAGGCAGACTCAATTCTACGCTTTGCGAATCGAAGCTGGCGTGGTCAATAAGGTTCTGGCGCATGCGTATAGAAACATCGGTTTCGCCTTGTTCCCACAACACATTTGCTACCTCGTGTTGTGCCATGGCCTCGATGTCCAGTCCGGCACTTTTGCATTTTGGTACAATGTCGGACAAGTAGGTCACGCTTGCCAATGATTCCTGAATGGCTCCGTGTCGCCTGCTGATCGAAGATGAAGAAACCAGTGCCTCCACCTCCATGTTATGTATGGTCGCAGCGCGTGCATGTAGAGAATCTATCATGGCTTTGTTTGCGCTGAGCACGCTGAACAGGGTTTCGCGGCATGACAACAGTTGGCGAACGTCAGTAAACCTGCAGGCTGGGTCAGTTTGGTGTAAACCTGCACCCGCTGTTTTACTTACTCTCCAGCTCGCATCCATCGTTCTCGAGCTTTCATGCAGTCCCAAACATCAAGTAGGTACTCTGGGTCGTCAGCTCTGAGGACCTCGTCTGCTTCAGTCAAGGCCGCTAAAGTCCGAAGTCGGGTCTTTGTTGGAACAGGTGAGCTGTCCTTTCCAGTCAGAAAATTCATTGTAGCAAGCATCTGCTGATCGAAGTTGTCCTGTGCTTGTTCAGGTGTCTTTGCGAAATGGAGACCTTGGAATGCCTTAAAAATTGTCGCAGATTCCGTGTAGTTCGTATCCGGAGCTTTGATGTCCCATTGTCCCAGTTTGCGAGCGGTGTGCAGTGTACTCTCCACAGCATCTTCTCCTGTATGCCTGAACTGGTCATTCGAAAGTAAAGAATGAGTGACACTGTTCATATTGAGCATGATGAGTGACCTAACAGTGCCACGAGTGTCAGTAAGTTCAAGTTCGTTATAGCGACGCATCTGACTATCGAGTCGAGCGCTCCGAAAAATCAGGCTTTTGACGCCATCCTCCTCATAGTCTAGGCGGTCCAAGATAGCTGACAGATCAGAACCTCTGTCGATACCATAAAACGAGTCAGGCTCGTCTAGGTTTTTGTAAATAGCGAGCTGAAGATCGGTCGGTAGTTTTGGGGGTGGAGTAAGAACGGAGGACCTTCTCGAAGCGCTCTTGACTACAGGCTGCACTGAGGAGGTCTCCGCGAAAATCAGAGCGCTTCTATACATGGAACAAGCGGTCGCAGCCCGCGACGCCTCGAGATAGTCGATTTCCAGCCATCGGTCTCTCTCGACCCTAGTGACTTCTTTTGGCACTGCTTGGCTGCGGAGATACAAGATGGCTTGTATGATGATACGCATGTAGGGTGCTCGCTCTGGACCGCAGTCGCAGAACCAAGACATGGTAGCCCTTGACATTGCTTCCCGAACGCTGCGCTCCTCTTCATACTCAGCCAACAATACAAGATGGAGGATGTAAGGAAACAGTCTCTCTGCTAGATGTTCAATACCGTGGAGAAGAGCTGGCAGAGCGCCCAAGACTGGGTCCTCAGAGGCTACTGCACAGAGCGCCACTGCAAGGTCCCTGACCCACACGGCCACAGTCTTGTTTTCCGTCGGAGCAGCAGCAAGTTCCAAAGCCTCACTGGATGTGATGAGCGCAGAAACAGATGGTTCGGGGATGTAGAGCACGAGAGCCTTGCCGATAGCATCTGGAATCGCATTATAAATCTCAGCCTCGAACTGTCGATCACCCTTTGGTAGGCGAGCAATCAGGTATCTGACTGCGTTCTCAGCCAAGCTGACTTCGTTACGGTCGTCGCTATAAAAGAGATCAACCACCTCTTGGATGATGGTTTCTCTCGAGATCTTCCCCATGGAATCTTTTGGTGTTTGACTGGACGGGATGAGGCGCCGAGAAACTGGGATACTCTGCTTTATCTCCCCGTGTGCACTGAAGGCTCGGCCCAAAACTCGTGCAGCCCAAAGCAGGTAGCCTTGACCAACGTTGGCCCTACGACACGATTCCCACACAAGGCCCGCATAGTCTGCAGCATCCTGATCTTTGCCAAGGATGTCTTCTCGAGCTGTTGCGGCAAACTGAAAATCTTGACAAAGCAGGTTTAAGGCAACCTCGCGAGATGTCTTGTTGAGTAATTTGCGACCAGACCTCACGTCGTTCAGAATCTCTATGAGTAGAGTGCTTTCTTCACTGCCGCGAACAGAATTACCTTCTGCGCGAACTTGAGACGCAGCGGTGGTGATGAGCTTGAAGGCTTTGACTGAGGATGGCCTTTCGTTCAGGGATATAGCTTCGGCGTGGGTTTTCAGATATTCTGTGAGCCAAGCGTGGAACCTGTTTGCTGTGGTCATTGTTGCGATGTGTTGCGATTGCTGCGTAGTGCTGTCTTGTGCTGTGCCTAAGAAGACCCGGATGGAGATGAGAATCGAGAGACCGATACCTGTTACAAAGCTCAATTGTTGCCTGAGATATTGAGAGCCGCGTTCGAACAAATGCTGCATGATGCCTACGGTATCTTCTGCACACTGGACGTCGGTGAGAAACGGACGTAAAGACTGAAGTGTCATCTGCAGCGGATAGCCCTCATAAGCAACTGGCCCAGCAAGAGCAATTACAATCCGAATCTTGCGAATTATCGATCGAGCGTACAATGAACCGAGTGCAGGATGAATGCGGTCTAGCAAGGCACGCATTACAAAGGTGTATGTACTGGACGTCCAAAAGCCAACAGGATCGTCGCCTGTCCGTCGGCACAGTCTTTCAAGTTGGTCTGGCAAATAGAAAGCATTGAAAGATGGTTCTATACCTGTGTTGAGGTCTTGTGAGGAATGACTGATGTTGATCATCTCTGTCAAGGTTTTGGCCGCTGGCGTGAAAGCAGGCTTCTTCTCCAGTGACCTTCCAACGCGCTCTTCTTGGTCGATCGTCTGCAAAATGCAGCCAAGAACCTGTGGAAACTGCTTCTGAACGAGATGGAAGTATTTGTCGCTGCCTATAAGACCTTTGAGTAAGTTGGCGTAGCTCGGCTCCGCTTTGTTGCGTGCAAAGCCTCTGCAAATATCCCATGAAATTGTATAAGCTGCTGCTTTACCGATGTTCCTGCCCAGCAGATCGGTTGTAGCGGTATCCAACTGCTGTGCCAAGTATTCGACCTCGTCTTGTCGTCCAAACATCATGGCCTGGCCAACTGCTTCAGCTTCAACATCTTGGACGAGGTCTACCAAACTTGCATAGCCAAACGTCAAGAAAGGTATGGATGCAATTTTGTTGCCACGATCCAGCCAGGTAAACAGTATCTGTGGGGCGAACAGCTGAAAGAGCTGGCGTGAGCTTGTGAACCCTCTGGACTCTGCCACTTCCGATATACAGCGTTGAGCATGTCGAGCGGCCTGCTTGACAGAGCCGGCTGTTGCGAAGATTCGATAAACGCTTGAGCGTAGTAGCGTATGCCATCGTGACGCCAATTTGGACAGGACAAGTAGCCGAACGGAGATACCCTCCAGACCGTCGTCCTCGCCAGGAAGGCTGCTGTCGACATCTTGCAGGATCTTATCGTGCTCGGAAAGTACAAATTCTTCGAACATCGACGGCAGGCGTTTAGCGATATGATATTTCACAGTGATTTCACTTTCAGAAAGAAGTCCAAAAAGGCTTGTCCTTACAGAAGGCACCTTTGGGTCCTGTCCTAAGTTCGGATGATGCTCGAGCAAACCATGCAGGAAGATAGCGATAGTCTCTTGGAGATTTGAGGATCGTCTGACCCCGATTTTCTCCAAACCTTTGACATAGTAAGCATACAGCTCCTCGACATTTTCGTACAGGACCTTAGCTTCCGTGTCCTTGTCATCTGGACCCCAAACAAGAGCAGTGCCTATGAGGACCTCTACTAGCATGCCATTGGCAACCTCGGAGGTGTTGTACTCGCGCGCACGAGGAGCTACTAAGCCATCACTGAGCCGCTCCAAGAGGTTCAAACAGTCTGTCCTGGATAGTTGCAGACCGCTTTGCAATAGAGAACGAACAAATTGACGAGAGCGGAGTAGCTCGTTTTCGCTTAACGAGATTAAGTGGTCCACAAATCTGGAAGGAATCTGGTCATCGATTCGATCGGTGCTTTCCATGACTGCGGCGATAAGATGAAGGTATGACGAGCTCGATGCGCGTAATGCAGCGAGGTCAGTCTCGGCTTGTTCGGTATTTCGTGGCACTTCACTCTCGGGGTTGGTCAGATTGGAAGTCGTTTGAGAATCTTCACCATCGTCAATATCCATGAAATCGTCGTCAACTTCGGTGTAAAATGATTGCTTCACCTCCCGACGGACTCCCAGAGCCTTGAGAAGATGCTGAGACAAAATACCAATTCCTGCCTGTTTGAAGACCTTGGAATCTAGCTTGTCATAACAACTCAGATCAGGGAGGCTTTTAGTGCATGTCTCAAGTACAGCATCGATTTTGTACTGTTCAGTCTGTGACTGGGTCAATGTGCTGACAAACGCTTGAACGAGCTTATCGGTGGAGGACTCAAGTGCAATCGCTCGACGTTCTTGAGGATTAACGAGGCTGGCGACTGCTGGCGCGACTATGCAGAGATTGGTGACGATACGCATCATGCCTGATGTGATATTTTGAGCGTTTGATTGGGCGACATCCGCCCAGCGCTCTCTTGCCCTGTCCACTTCGGACAAACAGAAATCAAGCACTCTGATTTCCATATTTGTTGGTTGGCGTTCAACGGCTACTTCATGAAAGGGCTTCGAGCGTGAAGGCATCCTTGCGAGGTATCTTTCGTCGTCGTCAAGCAAAAGTAGATACTGCGCAAGCGTTCGGTAACGAGCGTTCCATAATCTGGCTTGAGAGATGGATCCTAGAACAAGAAGAGGAAGTGGCTCCGGAAGGCTGGAAGGCGTGTCCAAACAGGTGTACAACATTTGCAAGATATCTCGAGCGTCACTGTGGTGCGTGTTCGTGGCAGCGTACGTTCGCTCAGACCAAAGACCTGCCCGCGTTAGATGATCACTGCTCACAAGCAGTGGAAGTACTTACTGGGTGTCCATTTGTTAAACAGCCAGCTTATGATCCTCTCAGCAGTCTGATTGAAATGAGTCGGGTTCTCCTTTATACGCTCTCGAACGATAGTTGTTAGCAAAGATGAACTTGTCTCTGTAAGCAGCGATGGGCCCGTCAATTCGATTGATAGAAGCATGGATTGGATGGTATCTGAAACAGCATGGAAAGGGACGATTTCAAGCTTCAGTAAGACATCCATCAGATGACATGCAGCGCGACACAACGAGGGAGATGTTACGGCTCTTGAGGCGGTCTGCCATATAGAGACCCAGTAGGAGACGAGTGTAGGGTGCTTTGCAGAAATCTGGAACGCAGCACTGAACGAGCGTCAGCTAAGAAAGGGGTAGGTTTGTGAGGGGTCACTTACGCAGCCAAGCCGATCATCGCCCAGGCCGAGTGTGCGACGTTCTCATCAGACATGCAGGAAGTAAGCTTTTCCAATAACGACTGCAGCTTTTGCTCATCAACGGAACCCTCCTGAACTGAAAAGGCAACTACTTGTAGAGCAGCTCGTTTGGCGTTGGAACGGGGCTCGGTAATGTGGCGGGTGTACTCATCAAAGAATAGATCGATACGGGCGCGCTTGGAGACGCTTTCACCGCCGGCTACACGTTGGTGTGCAATCTTTCGTTTCCTTCTGTCGAGCATCGACGAGAATCGGGCGATAGCATGCACAGTCGCCCAGAGGCCTTCATACTTGGCGTGTTCTCTCTCCATTGAGAAAACCGAAGTGTGAAGAGGATGAGTATCCACATCAGAAGCCCCCAAGTGGCGAAAGCAGAGGTGATCTTCCTCGAGGTACTGATGCGCAGTAGTTTCCTTCCTTGTTCGATAGTCTGCATACATCGCTTCCAATACTGCCTCGAGATCAAGGCACGTTGTAGTGTCTTCCAGATCAGCCACAAGACTCGATATGTGAGCTTCTGTGTACGTTAACGTGATCAGTATTTCATCTCGAAGTACCTGCTCAGACCACATAAACTTCATCAGTGATAGAAGTTCTTTGATTATGCGCGTCGACAGGTCGAGTGACTGCAAGGCTGTGCGGGCTAAAATTGCATTGATGACTGCCAAAGCAGCAGCAGCAACACTACCACGTCCAGTCCTTCGGCTCAGAAAATGCAACAAGGCCGTGAGGATTGCTTCAGCTTTACCAAGCACTGGGGCGTTGGTGGCTTTGACGAGCGCAAGCAAACAATGTATGTAATCTTCAGTGGAATGAGCGTATCCGTCATTAACGGATTTGGTTCTCTTCACGGGCTCGCGAGGACTACCTCTTGCGATCGACGCCTCAGTGGAATCAAATGGAGTGCGGCCACGACTGGAAACATTTGTACCCCAGCTGCTGGGTGCTTCGACTTCAGCTTCCATTGAAGAGTCAGCCAAGGATTCGATACAGAGATTGACGGCAGCATCCCAGCCGTCCAGAGAAAGGCGTTCAACGTGTGGTTGGTATTCCAGTAGCAAGCGCAAGGTCTTTGGGAGATCTTGCAAGAGTGGCTTGAAGCGCGCACCATCTGAGCTAGGCAGCATTTCGATAATGGTGCCTATAATGGCCTCAACCGTGGATCCCTTGATCGTTCGCACACCTGAGGCTACGACAAGTCGCAGGCATGTTGCTGACTGCAGGAGAGTTTTCTGGGTCTTGGGTGTCAGGGCTCTCCCGCGAAGGAACGACGAGCGCTCGTCTCGCAGACGTTCGAAAAGTGATTCGCATAGTGCTAGGTAGGCCTTGTTTCCAAGTGCTTCCAAGCTAGGCTTGCCGCGGTTGTGCTTGAGGATGAGGATGAGGTTCTTTAGGCCCTCTGTGCGTTCTTTGGCGCGTGAAGATTGGATGAGGACTGTAATGGTGAGCACAACCGTTGAGTAAAGACATTGGCCACTCACTTTTCGCTTCCTGAATGTTGGTGCTCTTCGCGTCCTGCATGTTGGTACCCATGTTGCTGCTCATGGTTCCCGCGCCGCTCAAAGGTTGACTCGAGAACGGACCGGCATTGCTGAGAGGGATGTAGCAATGGTCAGGATTTTCTAGTAGCTAGACATGGCTTCTCGGTGCTGCGCGACTGCAAAAGGCGTCTGATGACCTCGCACTGCACAGCTGGTGGTGTTGTTGCTGCGGAGTCGTGACGGGGGTGCTTGCTGTGATGGTCGCCGCCAAGAGGGAAGTCGCGTCCAAGCTCCACCCGCGTACCGCGAAAGTTCGAGCTGCGTCGCCAAAGGAAAACACGACACAAACACACCTTCACCAGCCCAATTCCCCGCTAAGCCTACCGGCGCACGATGCGCAGTGCCTCCCCGCGACTCTCCCATGGCTGAAGACGACAGCCTCGCCGCCCTCCAGGGCCTGCACCGCGATCTATGCGCCCACATCGACCTCCAGCTGCCGGTGCTGGAGCGGCTGTTGCAGAACCTGGAGCTACATCTGGAGGAATTCAAGACGCTGCTGGACAAGAAGCCCAAGAACGATGCCAGCAGAAGGCTGCTTTCGGGCGGCAAGATCACCATCAACGACAGCGAATACGAGATCAACGAAGACTTCAGGCAGCAAACACTCGAGCTTGCTGATGCGCTGGATCTGGACGAGATCGATGCCGCAGCCCTGTTCATGGGCGCTGCAGGCGAGGCTGAAGAACTTGACCGTTCGCAGCTACAGACTGCCGTCATCCGCTTCCACCGTCGTCGCGAGTACATCCTCCTTTGCCTGCGTATCCTCATGAAGACCGCCTTGGACAATGCGGACAGTGAAGGGACAGAGATCGATGGTCTACCCATACTGCAAAGAGCTGTGCAGATTATATTGGGCGTGGATGGCGCAGCGAATCTCGTCAATGCGTACGGGTACTGGAATAAATGCCTGGCGGGCATGTCTTCGGTCGAAAAGTGGCTGCAGCAGATCCTGGAGCGCGTTCAGAGCACGCAAGTGGTGGGACAAATACCGCTTCCGGGCTTCGTTGAGATCATGGACTTCCAGCGCCAAAGCTTGACGAGACAGCATGAGAATCTATCTGCCATATGCACGCACATGATCAAGGCTGGCTATGTGAATCTCGACAACTACAAGGCATTGCTGGCTAAGGCGAAAACCCTCGATCGACACGACATCATCACGATACATTACGTGCCAATGCTCATTCGCTTGACAGGTTGGACTGCCACTGAAAGCAACGTCATGCTGAAAGATGCGCGAGCGCTCCACGATTCCCTAATGGCAGAACGGGAGAGTAACAACTGGGCTCTGAGGAATCTCCATGCTGCAACCTTGGCTTGGTGGCTAGCAGAATACAGTGGGCGATACGTGGATCCCAACGACCAGGACCCGTCTATGCGAGGCGTCAATCTGAAGGCCGAGGCTGAGGCACGCTCCGATCAATTCATTAGAGCTCTCAACGATGGAGCTTTTCACTTCATGCTGTCCGTCAGCCAAGATGTACGACCGACAAGATGGTATGATCCGCAAAAGACAAGCATGCTATCGACACTGCTGCAAGACACCGCTATACTCAGCTCTGAGTCTACGCAGCCTGAAGAGTTTTTCAAGGTTGTCATCATGGAACAGTTACAGACTTTCGTCGACTCATTCATCACGCACATGCCGGACACACTACGGAAATTGAAGGTGGAAGAGGACGATCAGAGAAGAAGGCTTCAGCTGCAGTTCCAGCAATCCACTGGTGAATATCCTTTGCACCTGGAGAGGTTCATGGTCGTTGTAGCATACGCGTTCGACGGCTTCCCCGATGCGGCCGGTGACTTCTGGAACGACAAGGAAAGCAACCTCTACGGATTCTTGCAGTGGGCGGCGAAACGACAGCCAACGCCTCGTATCGCCATGTTTTGCGAGATGTTGCGAGCCATCTCCACTGACCAAGAAAATGCAGACTCGGCACACAAGTTCCTACTCGAAGAGGGGGCCTCGTCGATCGGAAAGATTCGACGTACTAGTTCCTTGAGCTATACGCACATCTTCAACGAGCTGGTAGAATTCGATCGAGATATTCACGAACCAAAGAAGGCTATTCAAATGGGGATATTCGCACAATCACAAACACCAGCTGATCAGATCGTCGAACCTGAAAGCGCAACCATGCTGGAGAGCTATTTGCGACTTCTTGCGCATCTGTGCAGACACAGTTTCGCTGCACGGCAATGGATCCTGGACCTTAAAGAGTACAATTACCTGGGCATCTGTTTTGGATTGTGCACAGACAAAGTTGAGAGCGGGCTTCGAGCCGCCGCATACGATGCATTGTCAGCCTTGCTGGTGGGCAAGGACATCAACCGTGCGAGTATCATCTGGAACGCTTTGGATGATTGGACGATCAGCGGCTTCTACGTCGCCTCGAAACCAAGCAACGCCATGATCTCGATGCCGCGAGAGGAATTTTGGGCGACCTTGGCAGATGGATATGATGAGTCAATCGCCTTCGTACGACTACTTCACGCACTGGTGGAACCTTATTCGGGGAGTGAAGGTCTCAACGATGGTCTACCTTTCCCTGAAACTCTTGGCTCCTCACGTCGGATGCCAGGTGTTGAGAGCTATATTGACTTTGTTATGCAGCAGGTCTTTGCAGACCGTTCGCAAGAAGTCCTCGACCCATTGCAGCGTAACGTCATGAGGTGGACCTGTCTGCGTTTCATTGTTACGTGTCTGTCAACATTCAACGAGAACCTCGTTGTCTTTGCGAACAAATCCAGCATACCTGTCGATGCTGTCATCGACTCCTCGTCGCTTGCCGCATATGTCACCATGCATCCCTTTACGCGTGTTATGGAGTGGCTCTTCAACGACAAAGTTCTCAAAGCTCTGTTCGCAGCTTCGCATCATGACGTCAGCGAAGTCGACGCTGCTCCATCGGACTCTCCCCTGGTTCAAACGCTGATGCTGAGCATTGAAGTCATGGATCAGATTATGAAGCTCCAAGCCACATATCTTGACATCGTCAGGCCTGTACTGAAACAGCAGCCCTCCATACAAGCATCTCCGGTGTCTAATCTCTCGCTGGCGTCCTTCGAGGATGCGATCCTTAACAACCTTCAGATCGTTGTCGACCTCGGTCTATATTGCGGCACTGGCCATGAGGCTTTGACGATAGCCTCTCTGCAACTTCTTCAGAAGCTAGCATCTTCGAGAAAGCTTGCTGTGTCACCCGCTGGATTTGGACAACGCTCTGGTCGCAGCAAAATTGTCGGCGTCCTGGAGAGAGATAATGAGGCAGAGCGGATTGGTCGATCCTTACATGGCTTGATGCAGTTCAGCGCTGAAGAGCTTGAAGCTGGTGAGGAAGCATCGGGATACATTGTCAAACTTCGCGTGCTCGAATTTTTAAACAGCTGCCTGGCGGCAGTCTCTACCAGACCCACAATAGCCCACATCCTTCTGGGGTTCTCGTGTGAAAGCACCACTGTTCGCATCGCTGAAGACAGCTTGTGGTCAAACGGCCAAGCACTCTTCCATGCAATCCTTATCCTAGGTGTCGAGTATCCCGACAGTGATGGAGAGCAGTTTTTGGCTTGGAGGTCCGAGCTTAAGACACGGTGCTGGGACGTTCTTCAGAAGCTGTGGCGCTCGCCACTAACCGGCGCCATCGTTATGGAAGAGCTCCGAGAGAATGAGTTGTTGTTTATCGAGGCTCCTCGCCTGACACCGATCAATATTGATGTTCCTTGGGAGGGCTTGTCCCTTGCACAGGGCCTAGAGCTGCTCGCTACAGGCGACTACTCTGAGTTCTTCACTGGTCCTCCGGCACTGGCTTTGCAAAGCTTTCTCCAGCGACGAGCAGCTTTTTTGGACTATGAATCACGGGAACTGCGTTTGACTATCAAGGAGAACATGCCTACGATGAAGTCAAGAATTCAGTCACTGCTTCTTGGCACCACCATTCGACCTGGCGAGGACCCAGCGCCTAACCCCGCCATCTTCGATCTGTTCGACTTCATCGAGTTCGTCTACCCAGAGCGCGCTCTACCAGACCAGCACCGCTTCTTCGAGGGTGTCAACCTCGCCTCGTGTCAGGAGGAGAAAGATGGTAGTCTCCTGTACTCGCTGCCGTTACTCCAGCAACTCATCTTGCTGAAACTGAAGTATTGGCGGAAAGACGGCCTCATCACCGATGAGATTCAGGAAGCAGAGCTAGGTCAACAAGCTGAGTTGTTGTTGGCTGTCTTCGCTGACTGGAACCGCCGCACTCAGTTGACCCGTTACCACAAAGACATTCTTCAGTCGTGGGTACAAGTATTGATGGTCACCGTACACAGCTGTGATTTCGAGGATGGAGCAAGAGCCTCGTTCATACTTCAAACAGTCCAGGTGATACTTCCAAAATTGGAGCAATCTTACAGTGCCGATGTTTTTACGGCCTTGCAACTGGCAGGTCTCGCAGAAGCACTCATGCGAAGGGTAGACTTCTCATCGACAGCGTTCGACAAGACAGGCGACTTCTCGAATGACCGCCTGAGCCAGCTGTTCCGTGCTGCTCTCACAGGGATTCATAGTCCTGTATCTACACCTGAGCTCCGCGAGTATTGCTACCAGATTTGCTTTCGCTACATCCACGGCACCTTCGAAAAAGCGACAGCAAACTCCCCACTTGGTCGCCACACGCTCAACACTATCAAAAACGCTGGAAGTCATCTCCTCGAAATCATCTGCGATGATGCGTACAGCGGTCAAGGAACCTGTAGAATCTCAGCTCTCTTGTTACTGAACGCCCTTGTCGCGGTAGCAACACGTCAACAGTCAAAATACATACTGGAAACTTTCGTCTCGCTCAACTTTATTGGCGTTCTCGTCGACAACATCAAGCACGTCCCTGAGGAACTTCGCGCAGCTGCCGCTCCCCAGGTGTCTTCCCTCCTCTTATACTACGACGCCAGTCTTGCCCTGCTGCTGCGCATATGTCAGTCACGTCTTGGCGCTGCATACGTGCTGAATGCAGGTCTTTTCCCAGCGATCAAAGACTCCCAGATCTTCGCCGTAGACCCGGACATCGGGCTTGAGTTCGACAATCCAAACGCGCTGAAGAAATACTACGAACTCATGCTCTCGGTACTGCGCGTCATAAACGCAGCAGTCATTGCAAGGGGGCGGCAAAACGATCAGACAGTATTCCAGGCTCGCGAGTTCTTGAAGCAGAACAGGCACAGCATGGTTGCGATCTTCAAGCGGAGCATAAATGTCGGTGGTGGGGAGAAAGTGGAAACGCAGCAGGACTTGGTGGATTTGGTTGATTGCTGGACGGTTTTAGTTGATGTTACAGGATTCTTGCAGGTATGTCGTTGTTACCCAACGAAAGCAACGAGTTTGTGTACTAATGAGAAACAGTACGAAGATTCATCGACCTTAAAAAAGGCACGCAACAATTTATTTTCGTAGAGTTGGCATTATCAGCTTTTTCGGCATTCGGCAATGTATAAAAGACGAATTGGACGTCGTAACATGTTCTCCTTGTGTTCTCGTCCTGCGGTCGTGGAGGTACATATTTAGTGTATGTCTTTTAGGAACGTCCTTCTAGGACCTTGTTGCCGGCTAATTCTACGTGACAGTCGAGTTGCTGCAGTTGCTAATGCTCAATGCTGACTCAGCTTCACGTGATACTATTGTGTTGTGCCAGCCCCTGATGAACTTTCCCCCGCCACCAGATCACACTTTCGCGATGCTTTGTCAGAAATGCTCAAATATCGCCTTTCAGCCTGACCCAGATTTTCCTGACGACGAACAACACCTGATCTACGAACACTGTGACACTCTCGAACGCCTCCGGACCTCGGCACATAACTGCCACGCATGCCACTGGTTTGCTAATGCTCTCCTTTTGCACTCCGACGAGGGTTTTCGAGGAACAGGACCAATAATGCTGGCAGCGTCGCTCTACGGAGCAGAGAGAAGACGTATTAGTTCGTTGTATGTGAGAAACGGAAAGCACAGATTCGAGCGGGCTTGCGGATCGTTAGTAAACGATTATACCGTATGTAAACCATGGTGCTAAAAATTTATATCGTGGCTACCAATGCAATAGAGGTACCTGATAGATCATGCCTAGTTCAGCGGTCTAATGATCACTTGTTATCCCCCGAGAATATAGAGCTTGCAAAGCGATAGATGAGCCATTGTTCAGCATTGCACCCGTCTTGCAGCTCCAAAGGATTGTTGCCATTATGGATCATTCAGATATCAAGTGACCACGACGGTCTTTCAGCCAGGCTCATCCGAGGGCAAGACAGAGAGGCCCACTATGTCACCTTGAGCTATAAATGGGGCTGTGTCGCTCGCTACACATTGACCTCAGCAAACAAGGCTGATCTTCAGCGACAGATACCATTGCAACAAATCCCGACGTTCGCTGATGCCATCACAGTGGCATACAAGCTCGGCTAGTCGTATCTATGGATCGATGCTTTGTGCATAACTCAGGACGCAGAGAATGAGCTCCACCAACAGATCAATGTCATGCAAACAATTTACTCATGTTCAAGCCTTACTCTATTTGCTGCGGCAGGGAACGATGCAGACGCAGGATTGGATCATGAATGAGACGTCTTCAGCACGCATCCCCTCCAGCTGATGGTCCGAATACCGTTTGAGACTGGATATATCAGTGACCGCATAACGATTTTTAGAGATTCATCTGCAAGTCACGAGCTTCCCCTTTTTCACCGTGGTTGGGTGCTTCAAGAAGAACTACTATCATGTCGCGCACTTACATTTACGGACACACAAATTGCATGGCGATGTTTGCACGATCACCTATCCGAACGATTTCCATTCCGCCACAAAGTGCCCCGAGGGTGCTACACAATCTTGCCCTTCGATGGCGCCGAGGAAGATAGCCTTGCGGCGAGCCGCGCGTGGCTGTGCGCCGATCACTTAGACGCTGGTGGATTCGAGCCGTCACAGTTGAACACCTTTTACGACATCATCAAGGCTTATTGCACGCGTCAATTGACGCACGAATGCGATGTCCTGTCCGCGGTCTCTGGTTTGACCTCTGCATATGCAGAACGTCTCAACATATCCTTCGTCGAAGGAATCTGCCTGAAAGATGTTAGAGGACTCCTATGGAAAGTGTTTATCGAAGCAGATTCTCTCCAGTCTAAGCCTACCTCGAATCGGCCTTCTTGGTCTTGGACATCACATTTTGGAAGGGAACTTGATTTCTGGCGCGATGTAAGCATCGGATCGTCGTCATCACCAAAAGACATGCAAATCAGCCTGGCTCAGCGTACGAAAGAGTCCAGTCTCACGCTCACGATCAGGTCCTGGACGCGCTGGGGAGACCTCGAGTATCGTCGTAAAGATAGTACAGTTTACTGCTACTTTGACAAAGACCACTGGAACGGAAGATTCGAAGCTGATAGGCCGAGATGCTTTCCAGATTCCTGGGAAGATCTCCTAGATCCGTCAAAATCCAATCGCCGGGTTCTCTTCATTTACAGCACGCACTCCGATAGGGGCGGACGGTATGTGTGCATCGTTGCTGTCCCTCATCCAGAGATGTCCGACTGTTTTACAAGATTCGGTGTTGGGGTTGCACTAGACTCCGACTTCTTGGGAGACATGGAAGAAATAGACGCTGTGCCTGAATCTCAGCGACGCACTGACGGTCCCGACTACACAATCCAAGACCTGGTCTGATGTAGCGAAGCCACATCCAGGTCTCATGCTGAAGTAGTCGCTGGGGTTACAGATAACGTGGAAAACAAGCTATATACATTCGGAGTTGGAAGTACTCAATGCTGGTTTAGAGACTACTCGTTACGCTACAAGATCTCATAGGGCTACGCCAAGTTCTATGGATTTCTGAACGGTATCAGTGGTTGCATCGAAGGCTTCCGCCAGCATCCTGAGGAACGTCTAGCCGGCAACCAACTAGCCAAAATTTACTGGGTTGCACAGTGTCTAGTCAGAACCATCCTTTGCACAAGCTCGGTGGAGAGACAGTGTGTCAATGCAAGGTACCGTTATGATAGCTCAAGTGGACTCAGCAGAGAAAGACAGGCTCAGTTTATGTCTCGTATTGATAAAATTTTCATTAGCATTCCCTCTGCGGTGGTGCAGTAGTTTAACCAGGCAGATGTGCGAGAGTAAGGCGCAGCATTTGAATGCAGCTGACGTCCACTCAAACCGGTGAAGGCAGAGAACTGACGCTACTGTGATCAGTCCTCAACTGCGACAGAGGGAAGGTGTTACGCAGAGATTGTGGGGCATTCAATGGGATGGGGGCGATGCACCGCAACACTGTACAACACGCGATGCTGCCATCGTGGCTGTGCAGAGACCGGCTTTATGCCCTCGTGGCAACCAGAGATTGATTTCTCAGAGCCAAGCTTCCATACTGGACTGGAGTATAACAGCTCTCGAACACAGAAGCCGTCCCAAATGAAGCAAGCGCACGATGCATTGCCCAAAGCGGAAAGTGCAGTGTATGTGGCGAGTCACGTGCTGTGTGGCAACGGGATCGCCGTGATGAGAGGTTCATTGAGCTGACGACTGACAGCAGCGAATGTCGACCCGTATGCGTAGGGATTTGTCCCATGATGTACTCAAGTAGTACTACTCCAGTAAAGTTATGTTTTGCAGGTTCAGCCTCAGCTCATCGAACTAGTCTGGCAACTAGATCTGAGACATCAGCCCTATGAACGGCGTGTCCGGATCGTCTGGAGAAGTACTCGTAAGC
Source organism: Ascochyta lentis (assembly GCA_004011705.1). NCBI lineage: Eukaryota > Fungi > Ascomycota > Dothideomycetes > Pleosporales > Didymellaceae > Ascochyta > Ascochyta lentis. Next base: position 2,329,595 of record RZGK01000003.1, read on the forward strand.
GGCACGACGTTTATCCGCGATCTGGAAATGGTTTACATTCGAAGAGATTTAGGGAGCCGTATACGATGATCGACCGCGTAAAACTGCTCAACGATGTGTGGCTGCATGGATCATCCGAGTAGTTATCAGGATTCCCAAGTTCTCATCTCGGAGAGGCCGTAAATGCGATATAGTCGTGGAGCTCGTACACTTGAATCTCGGGCGACTACCTGATAGGTGACGAACGGTATACGAGCTGTCCTACTGGATCGTGCTTTGGTCAGTCGGCGCTGGCGCTGATCTCCTGAGTACTCACAGGAGGCGCGTAGACAGGTTCAGCGCTCATCGTCCAAGACTATTGTCGCTTGTTTTCATCTCGCAAAGTCACTTGAGAGTCAATCCTGCCATTGGGCCTTCGTGATTTGATGAGCTTAGAGTGCATTTTCAACGGTCGTTAAGAGCACCAGATCTCGCTAGCCCTTGTCGTCGCAGGTACGATCCGAATTGCGAGTCGCGAGACTAAGTTTACGCAGGCTGTCGACAGCCCAGAGGTATTTCTGGAACACCGGATATTGAGCTCTTCTGGTCAGAGCAGCCACCAAGCCAGTCTCACGTACTGGGAATGTATAATGTAGGATCAGCCGAGCACTGTTATAGTCGGCAGTCATGAGCTACGCTATCTGGTCAGGACTTGTTCATATATTCAGACCCCGCAGTTAACGAAGTAGCACGCGGTAGCAATCATTATTGGACTGGTCCCTGCTCACGTATCGGAGGTGCAAGGTCGCCCAAGGCTCTGAGGCGCGTTACTCGTGCATGATCTCAGTTGGCGCCCGCTGAGAAGCTGAGGCTACCAAAGATGGAAAGTCACGCGTACCAGAAGACAAAGAATCAAGGTTTAAAACACTTCAGATCGAAGAGTGATGATTTGTGGCGGTTGTAAACGCCGCGTAGATGTGCTGGTGCCAGCTCGCCGTTGGCAATTGCGATCGAGCTTGACCAGGCTGTCCTAGCCGAATTGGCCCGTGCAACGCGTACTAGTACGCCACAGACGACGCCATCGCTCGCTCTTCAGCTGAACACGCTCCCCAACTCAATACCAAGACGTACGCACAATGGTCGAGCTGCTGAAACCGACCACACCATGCCTACCCTAGCATCCTACTCCTGCAATGCTCCCAAGGGCGCGAGTCGTTGCAGCTGAGCAAGACGAATCTTTTGCCTGTCGATCGCAGAAACGCGAACGACGTCGCCGTCATCAGCGCGGGTGTAGCACGATGAGGGACCCAAAAGTTGCTAATGTTTCGCCGTGGAGGTTACGGGTAGGTGGTTAGACTGATGGCTGGGGTGCCACCAAGCGCTGTCGTAGCTTCATATACGGGAGACGGCGCACTGCTTGTTCTTGACATCGGAGCCGCTTCCAATATCCCATTTACCAACACCCTTGTGCCGATCTTATGTCCAAGAATGCGCATGCGAGTATTGTTCACTGACACAGATCGGAGCGTTACATTCTAGTGCTTATGCGAAAGGATTCCTTGTGCTTCCATGTGAGTCCTATGAAAGCCCTGGCCTTCCTCTTCTATGCACCATACTGACTGGTCAACAGCTTCGGATGCCTGCAGCACACGACATCATCTCGCCTGCGAGCTCACTCGTTCTCAAGCTCTTGAGTGTTCCAGTATTCTTTGTTCTTCCTACCACCATGGCACCTCTCTCAGGATTCAACAAGCTCCACCGTGCTAAAAACTTGTTGTCAAACTTTGAGAATGGTCAATTTATTGAAGTTTCTTTGGTAGTTCTGGCTGCCGCGGCTGTCATTTGGCTTGCGGTTGGTTATGTCTCACGAAGAAAGAGTCGGACTATAGAAGCAGCTGCGGAACTTCCAGAAAAGCTTCTTGACAAACCTTCGTTGGAGAGGCAGGACTCGGCTATGTGCTGCCAGAAGCATTGGGAAATTGACCACAATAACCGCCTAAATTCTCTCAAGCAAGAGATCCTCCAGCATACAGAGAAACCTGTTCATCCTTGGGTACTACCACCTCAACAATTGCCTGGGCCTTACGATCCAATGTACTATCCTCTGCCACCGCCAACGATCCGGCCAATGTCTACTGGCCCCCCAAAGGCGAAGTCTGAAGGAAGACACTCTACGTCTTACACTCGGCTTGTACCCACCACTGGCACACCGTCAAACGGACTCAACCTCTACGGGACCATGACGACCTCGACAAAAGGCTGGCGCCGGACGCATTGGAACGTGACTGGCGGTTGAACGACCATGGCAGCCTTAACATCTGACTTTTCCACCATTCAAACCGACACGCATCGTGCCCCCGCCTGTGCAGCATCCACGACACACACCGAGCTTGCAGAGTGAGACCACCACAGCCAGTTCGCAGCATGGCGCACGACCGTCTACAAAACGCTGCTGGATGCGAGTCGCAACCAAGTACTTATCATGAAGCCTAGTCGGTGGCGGTCCGCCTAGCAGCTGAACAAGTGGACATGCAGTGGGGCAGGCACGCGGATGTCTAGGATCTGTGGCGTAGCTACGTATCTCTTCGCACACACACCACGACCGAACCACGATGACGATTACGATCACGATGAGTCAGCAAGAGCAGCAATCACGCGTGCGTTGCATTTCTACATCCTGGTCTTATGTGGCTGGCTGTTTACAGTGCCAGGGTAATTCCGCGGGAACAGGGTACTATATTAGACTTTCCTTAGACAACCACATATCAACATATTCAAACCCACCCTGCCCTACCCTTACCCCAACCCAATCCATTTTCCTCTTTCTCAACATGGCAAACTCGGAGCCTCGTCCTTCCGCACTGTCCAGAGCTCAGACAAATCTGCGGCTGGCGGCGTACCGTCTGCCTGCTGGTTGGCAGTAGCGGCGCTACCTGCAGGTCACTAGCTCCCGCCCCAACACTGCGAGGCTGAAGTCTAGATGGCAATGGTGGTGGTAGCGCATGGCTAATGTGGATAAGGCTGTCTGCGCACTGTTGCTGGTGAAGGGAGTTTGGTGTGCTGAGTAGAGGTAGGCGGCTGACTATACAGCTTAATGATGTTCAAATGGATCGGCTTGTTGGTTAGTGTAATGTTAACATTATGTGTATTTTTGGTGTTTCCTTGAGGTGATACCTGCTGTGACTATGAAGTGGTGTGTTGTTGTAGTTTGCCCGTACGCTAAAGGTGTTTGGATTGGGGTTGTATACGCTCATAACGCTTGAAATTCAATCAGGATATCGTAACTAGGTTCTGTCCGTGTTCACTTCCTTCCAAGGCCTTGCATCTTCTCCCCATCCAGCTCGTAGTCGTAGATCCACGCCATTCACCTCATACATCAGTCTCCATTTCACTACCCACACACGTACCAAGAATTCACCCCTAAAGGCCCCCCTCACCTTCCCCGTCCAGTATACCTCTCCGTCTCGGTATAAAATCTTATCAGCGCCTCAGCACCCACATAATCACCCTGGCGAAACAGCTGGGCAATATCGACATTCAGCGGGCTATCTGGCTCCGCGCTCGTCAGCAGCTGGTGCACGCTTGTCATGGTCGTGGCAATGGTGTAGGCGGGCGTCCAGCTGGTTTTCAGCAGGTCCAGACAGATCTCGCCTGTCTTGAAGTCCACGTTTGGGTGGCAGATGGGCGTTATGAAGCGGATGGAGGGCGGCGCGTTGGGGTACGTTGATGGGATATGGATATCGAGGAGCCAGGTGCCGGCTGTGTGTGTTAGTGGCGTGTTGGTAGATGTGTCTGGGCTTATGAAAGCGCTCTGAGATAGTATGTTGGGGTGGGCGGTGGTCAATGTACCTTCATATGCCGTCCCTGGGACGCCCTTCATCACGGCGCGCCAGTGCATTACATCTTCATCTGCGGGCCCGAGGTCAAGGAGCTCTTGGTTTGGGTCGCGCTGGTATGTTTGGAGCTCTGTCATGAGTCGTTTGATGGGTGATGCGCCGCGGGATGAACCTGCCATATCGTGTGGTATTGAGGCCTGTGGAGATTATGGGTATGCAGACAGATATACACAGGATTCCAGTATCTTCAACAAAGCGTGTAGATGGAGATAACTGAATGTGAGCACCATTCGTGGAGGCTGGCGCTCGCTGATCTCCAGCTCCAGCACCTCGGCTTCCCGCTACTGCCATTCGCTGCTCTAAGCTCAGCCCCACTAAAAGTTTGGATCCTAGTCGCATTTGATGGTGATCTCATCTTCGAGATGCAAAGCAACACCGCTCAAACACACATACCGCCAAGATGGTCGCGCCAGAAGTCACCCTCACGCATTTGAACCGTGCAGACGGCTCGGCGACATACACACACAACGGCTACTCCATCATTGGCGCAGTCAATGGCCCCATCGAAGTACAGCGCCGCGACGAGCAACCTGAGGAAGCCACACTAGAAGTCAACGTACGACCCTCTGCAGGTGTGGGCAGTATGTCACCTTTCACAAGCACCCAGTCCCTTTACTAAAACGTCTCAGCACCACGTGAACGTCACCTCGAAACCCTCCTTCACAACACGCTCCGCAGCACGATCCTCACACGCCTCATCCCCCGCACCCTCGTGCAAATCACACTCCAAGTACGCAGTCTCCCTGAGGAAGACGCCTCGACGGGCGTCAACACCAGCCTAACGCTACTGCCACACCTGCTGCACACGGCTTACCTCAGCCTGCTCTCCGCATCGATACCGCTATCCACGACGCTGACAAGCGTGCTCGTCGCTTACCCTTCCGCATCGACCAAGGCCTCGACACCTCTCCTCTCGCCCACGGCTAATCAGCTGCTGCGCGCCAAGCCGGTTAGGTCAATACACGTCTTTGCGTTCTCAGGGGACAGGCGGTTGCTGCTAAACGAGAGCGATGGGAGGTTCAGCTACGACGAGTGGGAGGAGGCGAGCGAGATGGCGGAGGAAATGTGCTGTAGAGAAGAGGATGAAGGGGGGGTGAGCTTGGGAGATAGCATGGAGGTCGATGGGGCGGTGCAAAGTTTGAATTTGGAAAAGTGGCTGAGGGGGGTTGTGAAGAGGAAAGTGGAGTATGAACAGAGATGGAAGAGCGCTACGTGAAGCTTCTTACGCCTAGTTACGTGGAACTTGGAAGTGTTCTGTATGGCAGTGCATGCGCCCTGCGAGGAAGGTCGTATCCTGCACGCTATGCCCACGTCTCGAGGGAACCTCATCCCAAGCAGCGAGGCCAATTATATTGCCATGCGTCGGTCACGCATGCGGCAGCATCAGAAAAACAGATGCCTGAAAATCGGCGAAGGACAAATGAAGCATAAAGATGAGCTTTAAAGACCGAGCAAGAAGTAATGATGAATGAATGCTACGAAAAAATGCTTTGACTACTGTACAACAGTTCGCTAGGTCGTCCAAAAGTGCTGTGTGAGCCTATATCCAATCCCTATCCAGTCATATCCGTATCGTAAATTATCGTTATCGTTGTATCATGTCCCTGCCCTGCGCTATGTATGCTATGCTATGCTATGCAGAAAACCAACAACACTATACAAGAGCAACGCGTCAAGCGTGCATGGCCAAATGGCCAACACCACGCTTCTCAGCCTCTGTCTGCAGCAGCTTCGAGAAATACTCCTGCGGATCCCAGGGCGGAATCTCCCACGTCTTAACACCATTGACTATTGACTTCGCTGCATCTTCCTTGAAGTCGCTACTGCACGACTTGGCCATCTGCAGCCAGTCATCCCACGTAGTTGTGCTGGGACATGCATTGTTCCGACGAACCCACGCCGTATCTTTGCTGACCACGATGGCCTTCCACAGCGCCTGCGTGAACGTTTGACTCGGGGAGTAGAACAGTCCTTTCTCCGTCTGGATGGAGTCGGAGAGGGCTTCGGGGACGACTTCGTATGCGGAGGTGTCCCAGTGTAGTTTGCCAGGGAGAGCGGCAACGATCCAGTAGGAGGAGCCGAGGAGCATGTACGATCCCGCCCAGGCGATTTGGCTTTCAATCTTCGCGTTGGCGAGGCAGATGACGCCGCCCATGAGCATCATGGTGCCGACTAGACTGAGCAGACGGTACGCCCATGCGGGTTTTAGATAGTAGTCGATTTCTTCAGGGGCAAAGTATAATTCCCGTGCCACGTTCTCATGGCAGCGTACGACCAAAAAGGTGCCTCTGGGATACCGAATGACAAGATCGCCAGGTGGGACATAGTCTTGGTTGTTGTCCTTGCTATCATCTGGACTCTTTTCGGCCCTGGGTCTTTCGTGCTGCTTGCCTTGTTTGCTCTTCTGGTCCTTCTTTTGTTTGTCTATAAGGCGCTTGGGGAGGCGTAGAGTCCAGAAATTGCCCAGGCCAATCAGGGTGGAAAGGAGTGATAAGAGCACGGTAGCAATGATAGACATGCCATCACGCAGCTGTATTGAAAGGACAAGCAGCAATATGGAAAGGCTACAACCGATCACAGCGACAACCGTGAGGGGCGCGAAAGTCCTCACCTTCAGAGGTCTGTTTTCGTCAACTCGCTTGATCGTGACGACACGAACAGAGAAGGGCGGGAGGTTGTTCGCATCACTGGATGTGGGTCAGCACAACATGGCATACACGTTGAGGCAGTGCATTCCAGACAAGCATATCAAGCCTCAAAGTCTGGGACCTAATGTGTGGGGAAACGCCTTGACATGCGCTAGAAAGCAAGGGTAGCTCACCAGACAATGTTCGCAATGTGGTTGATATTATCTCTGTCGTTGCCTGACCACACGCCTGAGACGAAGCCAGGAACGGGTTCGAGTTCCAACGGCCTAGCTGGTCTCATGAGTGCCTGGGGGGCGGGTATCAAGCGTGGCAGGAAAATCCATCTCGACAGTGTCGAGACTTGCGCATTGGCGAGTACTGAACCCTCTCCGAGGATGGCCAAAAAACCAACGATATCAAGCTGAAGCGCCTGTAAATCATAGCTACCATCTTCCTCAGCCTGAAGCCAATGCATACCAATAAGACAGTTGAGCAATTTGGACAGAACTTCAAACAATCTAACGACGAGCAAGACGGCAGAAAAGCATGGATTGGGTGTAGTGATGTGCGGCAGTGGCTGTGGATCTATATCTCAATGGGACTGCACAGACCCAAGGCTCGATGAGGGGCGGCAACGCATGAAGGCTGACGAGGAAGCGTGAGTGACATTTGTACAACTTGGCGTGCATCCAGTACGCGCGAGGATGGGGGCCAAGAGAGGTCCTCCACATTCAACCTGGCTTGACACACGTCGCTCACGACAAGGCCGGTGAGCGCACACGAAACCCAGCCCCCCAAGTTCGGGAACTTGTGCCCTCTCAGCCTCAGCGATTGGCGCCTGCGAAGTTCGTTCATTGGTGCCTCAGGCCAAATAAGTAAGTGAGGGGCATGGCTGACAGGCACAACGACCGTGGTTAGGCACCAAGGTTTTTGCATAGCCTCACTCGCATCCGAGGGTTGAGCAGTCCTGCCCAGAGTCAACTGCAAACATCGCACTTGACACAGACCCGCACGTTAGAGACTTTGTTCGCGCGTAGTTTCCGCTGGGCCTCGTGTGGAGTCAAGCCTACACTGATCATCTGCCGCCGCTGGGCCCCAACAACACCGCACGCGCCAGGCTGGCACCCATGTGATGACCAACAACAATTGCTGCATCAAAAGTTGGTAACATCTCAGACTGAGGCTGAGCCCGTTTTCGCGTTCGAACCGAAAAGCAAGAGGAGATAAAAGCGATCGCAAGAAGAGCGCGCTCATGTACGTAGGTGCTCTTTCTTTTGCGCCTTGCACGAGTGTGTTCCTCTGCACTTGCCGTCCCCGGTCCCAGAGCACATGACAGGAGCTCGAGACGTTTCTGAAAAGTGCAGATGATCCTTCTTTCATACTACCAAATTTCTGTATCAACAGCTGCGATTCAGTTTCGAGCAAGAATGTCTGCCTAGAGTCATGTTGTCAGACACGGTGCCTGGTGATTCAGCCTTCCTCAGCCTTACCTGCCCGCTAAAAGGAGGCGGAGTATTTGTTACATTGCACTCGTACACAGAAACCTTGCTCAAACGGCGTAACTGATACTTCCTAGGCCACTAACCAGGACAGCGTCTATTGAAACCACCACCCTTCATACACCGCCTGGATAGACAGGCTTCCCTTTCGGTGAAGGTGCTATAGAGACTTCTGCCCTACTGAGATAACGCCCCAGCACGTGCTCGAAGGGCTGATTCAGAACGGACACTGCCACGAGCGTGAAGTAATCACGCCCCAATTCCGGTCAACTGGACAAGTCTTAAGCAAGATTATATTTTGTGTAACCTCCCAGCGATTGGATCTGCACCTGTAGCTCATCTCGACCGGTATGAGCGACCGGTGACGGAACGTACGCAAACATACACACTTTCGGTATGCCCAGTGGAAGTGAGCCGAAATCTTCGAGCGAATCTCAGAATTTTCACACATCGTGGTGGTCCAAGTACTTTCCAACTAGGTGAGTGGCAATGCTTCGCCTCAACGAACGCGCGGTCGCAAGATTGCCCCCAGAATCTCTACTGACGACACCAGATCTGTACGTGAGAGGCGCGGGTCTGCAGCTGAAGTCGAAGCATCAGCCATGAAGGTAGCTGACTCTCCAAAGAAGAGAAAAAGAACCTCCAGTGCCAGGCCCGGACGCAAGATCTCGATTCAAATCGGCAGACAGAAAGCTGTCAACATGAGTATCGACAATGGCAACGTCCGAGACTTGTTCGATGATAAACTCAAACTTTCCGAGACAGTCGATTCGTACAACAATGCCCATTGTAAACTTTTGAAAGAAGAGAGGGATGATGCGTGGGACCGCGATGCAGAGCCCAAGACTACTTCTGCTTCTGATCAATTGGAGAAGAGAGCCATGATCATTGTCCGTGCCCTGCGGGAGTATGAGAGAGGGGTGACATTTGGTAACCTTCCATCAGAAGCAATTCCAGGCCCAGAGACACTGGACATGGGCGGTCAGTTCTTGACAAATAAGGACCGCATTGAGACAAAGAGCAAACTCTTCCAGATAGCAAAACTTGTGCCAAAAGGAGCTCTTTTGCATTTGCACTTCAATTCCGAGCTTAACCCAGAAGAGTTGCTAGAACAAGCGCAAAGCATGGACAACATGTACATACGTAGCATCATGCCCCTGGACGAAGACGAGGCGTTTGCCAAGACGGAGATGGTTCTCAGTGTCCTGGATCCTGATAAAATCGACCGCGACGTCGACATCTTCGATCGAGAGTACCCGGGAACTGCCGCTAATTGGAAACAGGCAGACATGCAAGCAAAGATCTGGATGAAGTGGTCAGCATTCCAGGAGAAGTTCAAAGCGAGATTTCCCCAAGCTCCTGTTCAGCAGGAAGCCCCTAGAAGTGCAGATGAGCCGCCTCGCGGATGCTGTGCAAGCTCTGGGCCTCCTGATCTAAATGCTGCTGAATACTGGCTCAAATCGAAGATGATACTCAGCCCGGATGAGGCATATGGCTACACGCAAACCGTCAATGGGTAAGCCACATGCACATCATATTGGAATCAGCCACTGACGAATTGCAGGGTGTGGGCACGCTTCAACCAGGCAACACGGTGTTTCAAGGGCCTCATGAACTACAAGAAAGTCTACGAGTGGTACATCGACCATGCCATCGACCGCATGATTAATGAAGGTATTATGTATGCCGAGCTTCGGCCAATGTTGCTTGACAAGTCTATACCTACCGATGACGGTAGAGGCCAGGTGGACAACGCTGGACAAATGCAGATGATCATTGACGGCGTGCTCGCAAAGCAGGAGAAGCTGCGAAGGCTAGGCGAGATTAACAAATTTCCATTCGGTCTAAAGATTGTCTATTGCACGCCTCGTTCGATACCAAAGGCAAAGATGCAGGAGGAATTGAAGCAATGCATCGAATTGAAGCAGCAGTTTCCGGATCTCATCTGCGGTATGTTGCCACAATCATGATTCTCCACTTACTGACAGCGTAAAGGATTCGACCTGGTGGGGGCAGAAGATCGACCAAACCACATTGGGTTCTACAAGGAGGAGCTTCTTGCGTTCCAAGAAACGTGCAAAGCCAAGGGTCTGGTCATACCTTTCCTGTTCCATGCCGGCGAAACATTGCTTGACACTGGCGGTTCTGGCGACCCAGCTAACTCCAACCTCTACGACGCCGTCATCCTCGACGCAAAGCGCATCGGCCACGGTTTTGCGTTGATGAAGCACCCCCATCTGGTGAAAAGGTTCAAGAGGGATCCTCGCAAGCCTGGTTCGGGCATCTGCGTCGAGCTCTGTCCCATCTCCAACGAGCTGCTCCACCTGTGCAGGAACATCAAAGAGCATCCGTTTCCCGAACTTCTAGCCGCAGGTATTCCCTGTACGGTGAACAGCGACAACCCATCACTCTTCACGTAGGTCGTTGAAACTCCGAACAGGCACCACATACTGACCTCACCCAGCAACTCGATGAACCACGAATTCTACCAGATCATGGTCGGTGCACCTACCATGTCGCTCTACAGCTGGAAGCAGCTTGCTCGCTGGAGCATCGAGTATAGCTGCCTCTCACCGAGCGAGATCAAGGAAGGCCTGCAGATCCTCGACGCTACGTGGCGCGACTTCTGCCAGCTGATCGTCGACGTATGCGACGACGAGCAAAACGGCGTCATGAAGGGCGATTCAATTGACCTCGCCAAAGCTGAGCGCTTCTACGGGCAGAAAACGCATTGGAAGCGCAAGGCGGAGTCGTCTTAACCATACTCACCAGGTGCAAACTCGCCTCTTCATCTCAACACGACGTTGGACACGTTCCGACGCGGTCGACATGGGCTCGCCCTTCAGCTGCTGTGCAGGTTTTGTATTCACACGACTTTTCGACAACGAAATCCCGAAAGCTTGCGTTCGGCTTCTACTCATCACCCATGTTTTCGTACCCGAGCAACCGTTCAGGCACAGGAACAACGACGTGTCGAGCCCACGAATATAGACGGAATGAGTAGAGTGAAGCTGTGGGGCGTGCTTTTTGAATGGACGGGGTATGAGTTTGCCTGGTCTCGTCCGGTTCAGTCTGCTTGGAATGGGGGGCAAGGATGGTGTATACCCAACAGGACCAGTTCCGGGCTATAGAGTACAATTCTCTCCTTTCGTTCAATGTTCTTTTTCTTTTCTCCATTTCCCTTTTCGCTGGATTGATGGAACGAGCTTTTGTGTTCACTGATTGACTGCTACGAAGCGATATACCGCAACGAAAACAAAATACCAAAACCAATTCACTCGTTAACTTGCTCCATCCACACCTCACACCACCATCCCAACCCAACACATCCCCCACCCCTCACTCCCCCGCCTTTACTCCCCCCTCACAAACCCTCTTCAAATCCTCATCAAACCCCCTCCACGCAACCCTAGTCTTCTCCTTAATCCCAACCCCCCTCCCCAACGCCCCGTCACCCATCAACCACCACCCCAACGCGCCACTAAACTTCTCCTCCTGCGAAAACGTCGTAGCCCCCGCCGTTACGGTCGAGGGCGTGAAGGAGAAGGAATGCGTCCCCGTGAAGACGTACGGGATGCTTCCAGTCCAGCTGAAGAGGAGGGGGGTGTTTTGCTGGGTGGGGTGGGTCAGCGGTAGTGATGTGGAGTGGAGTTGATTTTCTAGGAAAGAGTAAAAAAAGGGGGAGTGGGGAGGGGAAGTGGAGGGGTTATGGGAGGGATTATGAAAGGGAGTTATGGGGTGGTTCAAGAGAGAAAGAGAAAGGAAACGAACCTGCACCACCCCTGTGAACTTCGTTCCGTTTGCCATTACCACCTGCACCGTGTCGTTCTTCTGTAACTCCTCGCCTGGTTTGTTGGGCGTTAGCGATGTGAAGCACGAGGTGTGGTAGGTGGGTAGATTGGCGAAGTCGAGGAACTGGTATTCTTTTGTAAGCACGTTTTTTGGGCGGGGTGGTGCGCGAAGGGAGGAAAGATGGGAGGGATAGTTACCTTCATCCGCACACGCTCTGGCGGTGCATTTATCTCGATTGAAGTTTTCAGGGATGACATTTTGCTCTCTCTCTCTCTCTTTCTCTTTTTTTTTTTGTTGCTACCGTAGCTTTCCTTCCAATCCCGCTTAACAAACAGGGTAGGTAGGCTATCAACCGTCCAAATCAAAGTGTAAGAGCAAGCTAAAGTACACACACACAATAAGTTAAGCTCAAGCCAAGCAAAGCAAAGCCAAACAACCGCCTCCAAATACAGCAGCCCTCCACCTTATCACCAACCCCCCAGTCCCAGCTCCACTTCCACTTCCACATCCACAATCACATCCACAATCGCAATCACACTCTGATAAGCCTCCAAACCCCTCACATCTACCTACACACTGTGGCTGCTTACCCAGTCACCCAACACACACGTGAACAGTCCAATGCACGAATCACACCTCGCTATCGCGCTTGTGGGCTCGAATCGTGCTAGTGCTGATGAGGGGTGGTTGGTGCATGGGATGAGGAGGTGCTGATATGACATGGCATGGGGCGCCTGGGGTGGTAGGTAGGTGAATACCCCGCTCCGCAGCGGGCCACGAAATGAGACGGCGCGGTGTCGGAGATTGGGCTGTGGTGGTGGGGGGTTATGGGTCGGTTGAGGAGGGGGAGATGGGATGGGTGGGTGGGTGGTTCTTTTTGGATTGGATGGGGGGGTTGGTTGTTGGAGTATTTGTGTGTGGATGGCTATTGTACAGTTCTTGATACGTGCATCACCGCGTCAACTTCCCTGCGTTGTTCGTCCAGGCTTACTCCACCCTCAGTCTTCGAATCGCGCCGCTGACCAGCTCGTCGGCGTCGAGACTGCGATGTGGGCTCTCAGCATCGCTGCCTGGTGTCTTCGTGTCTGTTAAGACGCGCTTGTCGGGCCCGGTCACTGTCTGGCCTTTGGCCTGGGCGAAGCCGGCGGAGCGCTCGTGTGCGGGGTTCGGCGAGTAGAAGCTGTCGATGATGGGGTGGATCATGACCGTCTGCTTGGAGATGGTGAGGGTGCTGTTTGTGGGGACTGTGACCCAGTTGTCTGGCTGTGTCAGTGGGATTCGAGACGGCGATGAAGAGTTCGTACCTCGCTCGAAAGTGAGCGGCTCGCTGGCGACCAAAACAATGTCTGAGCCTTTGTCGCGTCGCTCCATGACGTAGTTGCTGTCTCCGTCTTCTGACTTTCCACCACCTGAGCTGTCGCCCTTCAGCTGCTTCCAGCTTGTGCCGCTCGAGAAGAACAGGCTCGCGGCTTCGTCTGTTGTGGAGCTCACGTAGCGTGTGCACACGACACTCTCGCCATCTGTGACGGCAAAGTTGAGCAGACTCCTGCTGTCTTCATTGCCCATGTTCTCCTCCCCTACCACATCGCGTATGAAGCCATTGATGCGCTCGATTGTCTTCAAAATGGCTTTGCGCAGCACCGAGTGTCCGAACCCGCCCTTTCCTGGCTCGGCGTCGGGCGATATCCCTGCCTTGTCCAAAGAGTCCAGGAACAGGGCAAACGCCCATTCCGAGTCGGTCGAGCCCTGCACGAGCGTGAACCACTGCTCGTTCAGACTCATCGCGAGCCGGCGCTTGATCTGCTTGAAGCAGCCAATGCCACCGTTGTGCATGAACATGAGGCGCTTGTGCGAGAACGGATGGCAGTTCTGCTCGGACAGGTTGCCTTCGGTGGTAGCGCGTACGTGTGCGAAGAGGAGGGAGGACGTTGTCTTGGACGCTATGCGCGACAGGTTGATGCAGTTCCATGCTGGGATTGTGGATGTGAAGACGCAGGGCTCGGGGCCGAGGGAGGGCGAGGTGTAGTAGCCGATGCCAAAGCCATCGCCGTTGTGGGGGCGCCGGCGGTCCTGTGTGTGTGAGTGGGCATCTGGCGGGTGGTTGAGGTCAGGTTACCAGACGGAGGCGCGAGTCGAACGATTGTGTAAGGATAGAGTGCGACGGATTGAGGATCAGCTCAGAGAGCAATATCTCATCCTTGCCTTTATATACCTAGTTTTGTGAGGTGATGGACTGTGACTCTTAACGGTGACTGACCATGAACCGGCACATGTTGGCTTAAATCACGCGCTGTAGGATATCTATGAATATGTCGATCTTGATAGAGTGAGTGTACGTCCGACTGCGTTGGCTGTAGAGTCAGGGCGGTATGGCGCCATCGGACCAAGACATGGTGCGAATCTGTTTATTGAAGTACAAACATCCTTTCAGGCTGGATCGCGACGAAAGGAGACACGAACGCTGTATGCGCAACCCAAACATAGCACGCGACACGAACAAGGTCAAGACTTGAACGAGCGCCGAGCGGTAGCCGCGGTATTTCTCTGACTTCCAGGAACTAGTCCATGTTTAACGACTACTACCCAATAGATAGGCAGAAGACTGCAGTGCTCTTTGTGTAGAACTAGCAATCGCCTACACCTACGTGATGGCTTCCAGGCTTGATTGTAGAGGACTAGGATGGACCCCGCTTCTTCTGCAGTAGTTGTCACACGACCAATCACAGACATCACAATGCATTGACAGAGTTCAAAAACCGATGCATTCGGTATCACACAGCGGATAGCTGCTACGCACGAGTTGAGCACGCACATTGCGCCCCTCCTCGGGTTGTTCGCACACGTCGTGCAGACGAAACCACCCAGCCCAACCAGCCATTCTTGCCCTGCAGCCATACAAGATAGGGATAAGCAAACAGCAACGCCAGGGATATGATGCGGGTAGTAAACATTGTGGGGTTACAAGACGGTGAATCTTTCGATGCTTCGTAGAAACAGAGGGGGAAACAAGAAGTGGGTGAAGACTGGGGGTATTGCGAAGAATAAGGGAGCGCCCAGAAGGGTGCATATATCGTGCTGTCCAAGAGACGTGCATCTCATCGTCGCGTCGTTGTCTCTCGTCGGATTCTGGCAGACACCGGTCGCTGGCGTACTGCCTCTTTCGGCTCACTTACGCAAAGAAAGCCATTCAACGTATGCTTTGAACTGGCGTGGGGTGGGGTGGTGGGGAAACCGCTCACATGTCCATCGAGTCACCGCCGTTGGCAAAGTTGAAGTTCTGCTGCTGCTGCTGCTGGTTGCCGGCGGCACCGAAACCGAAGTGGCCCTCCTGGTTGACGGCGGGGTTGGTCTCGGCCATGTTCTCTGCATCGCCGTCCTCGTCGGAAAAGTACTTCTCGATGATGTTGTAAGCCTTCATGTAGATCTCCTCGTTGGCGTTGTTCTGGCACTCGTGGATCTTGCCCATGCCGTCCACCTCCTCGATGAAGAGGGCGTAGCGGTTGATCTGCTCGCCGGTGCCGTCGGCGCTGGCCTCCTTGTCCAACTCACCGACCTTGAGGATGTTCTCAAGGCCGTCGAGAGCGACCTGGATGATCTTGTTGTCAGGGCAGGTGAGCAGGTCGCACAGGGGCTTGATGCAGCCGCTCTGGACGAGGTAGCGGATCTGGGCGGGCTTCTGCAGACCACCGCTGGTGGCGTTGGAGATGGCCCAGCAGGCCTCCTTGCGCGTCTTGAAGTCGCCGTTCTGGAGCAGGTGGATGAGGGGAGGGATGATGTTGGCGTCGATGACGGCCTGGATCTGGGTGGAGTTGCCGGCGGTGACGTTGGAGATGGTCCAGCAGGCCTCCTTGCGGATGCCATCCTTGGTGGAGCTCAGCAGGGAGAGCAGAGCGGGCAGGGAGCCGCAGTTGATGATGACCTGGGTCTGGACGTCATCGCCCGTAACAATGTTGCCGACGGATCGCAGGGCGGGGGTCTGGACGGATGTGGAGGCGTGCATGAGGAGCTCGACGAGACGACGGGGGATGCCGGCCTCGATGACGGCCTGGATCTTGTCGTTGGAGCCGTCGGAGAGGTAGGAGATGGCCCAGCAGGCGTCGATGAGGACCTCGTCGTCGAGGGAGTAGACGAGCTTGGCGAGGACGGGGAGGGCTGGCTGGATCTGGGGTGGGTTAGTCCATTGAGCAGGCAACAAGAGTGGTGTTGCAAAAAGATGGGTGTTGCAAAAAGATGGGTAGACTGTTCTAGGTAGAAAGAGTGGGTGTTGGGCAAGAGTGCGTGTTGCAAAAAGACAGTACTTACCGTCTGCCAGTCGGGCTGGGGCGTCTTTCCACGGCAAAAGTTGCTCAAGGTCCATGTGGCATTCCTCAGCATGCTCAGCTTGCGGCTGTCGCCCAGCAGGGCCAGCAGGGGGCGGAGGGCACCGGCCTGGAGGACAAAGTCGCGGCATGCGGGGCTGTCACCGGCGATGTTGCCCAGGGCCCAGACGGCCTGCTCGCGCACGTCGGGCTCGTGGCTGCTCAGCAGCTCGACGAAGATGGGCACGGCGCCGGCCTCGATGACGACCTGTGTCTGCTGGGCCGAGCCCGAGGCGATGTTGGTGAGGGCCCAGGCGGCCTCGAACTGCACGAGGGTGTGGGGGGAGCGCAGGAACTCGACGAAGCGGCTGACGACGCCCGTCTCGATGACACGCTCGATGGGCGGGTTGCGCTCCTTGGACAGCAGCTTGCGGAACTTGGTCGTCGCCTGGATCTGCTCGTCGATCTGCTCGGAGAAGACGCCCTTGACCATCTGCGGGAGCTCCTCGTTGAGCTGGCGGGCTGTCAGTACGCGGACAAAGAGGCCCAAGAGGCCCAATGGAGGGGGGCACCCACCTGCCCCTCGATGTTGCCGCCCTCATCGTCGCTGTCTGGCGCCGCACCGAGCGACGCACCAGGGCGGTCGGCGCCGCCTGCAATCCCGCGGCGCTTGGCGAGGTTCTCTTCACGCTTCGCACGGCGGATCTCCACCTGCTGCTCCTCGCGGCGGCGGCGGAGCTCGTCGGGCTTGAAGGCGCTCTTGGCCTTGAACGTCGTGCGGCGGTGCTCGGGAATGTACTTGTCAGCCATGTTTGCGGCGACGTGCGTGTGGGCTGCGGGCGAGGGAGGCTGCGGAGGCTGCTGAGTCTGCTGAGTCTGCGGCGAGGGAGTGGCGGGGGGACAGGGCAGGGCAGCAGTGTTTGTTTGCAGGGGATTAAATGCTTCTTTCTGGCTCCGCTGCGTGGGGCAAGGTGAAAAGGCGGCGGCGGAAACGGCAAGGCGCCAGGCCAGGCCTGCTTAGCGCTAGCCTGAACTTGTACCTTTGTATACAGCTACCTTTGTATACAGCTACCTTTGTACATGGTCATCAGAAGCTAGCATGTAGCATGTCCACTCTACCTCTAGGCTTCACCCCTGTCAAAGAGGCCACCACCGCTGGCTCCTTTGTCAGCCTGCTGGGCGTCGTCGTCAGTCTCGACGACCCTCGCAAAACCCGTGGCACAGACTGGAGCCTCAGCTTCACCATCCAAGATGATTTCTCGGCCGGCTCGGTCGGCGGCAGCTCCAGCATGGGTTGCCGCGTCTTCAAGTCCCTCGAGGCCAACCTGCCCAAGATCACCGGCGCCGGCGACGTGGTCATCCTGCGCAACTTCAAGCTGAGCCCATGGCGAGAGCGCATGGACTGCGTCAGCACCCCTTCAAGTGGAGTCGTCGTCTTCCCAGCCAGCAAGATCCCCGTGCCAGAATTGAGCCAGGCCTACCTACTCGGTACACAGCGTCTGGCAAATCACCCCACCCCTGGCGCCAGAGAGCCTACCACACCGGAGCAGGTCGCCGTCCTGAAGTTGAAGCACTCGTCCTCTGCTTCTGCACACGACGTCCAGCATCATGCCTCAACCACCTCCTTCAACGCCACACGGCGCAGGGAGGCGCTGATCAAGGATCTTGAAACTGGCAAGTTCTTCGACATCAAGGCCCAAGTCGTGAACATGTACTACTCCAACAACGGCACAGTGGAGCTCAAGGTCACAGACTACACTGCCAACAAGGACCTCTATCTATACGCAGATCCAGACAAAGACCAGGAGTTTGTCATCAACCACGACTGGCGAGGCCCGTACGGCCAGGTAACCATGGATGTACGACTCTACGAGCCGCATGCTGCGTGGGCACGTGGGAACCTCTCGAATGGCGACTTTGTCTATCTTAGGAATGTGCACATAAAGTTTTCACCTGCCAACATGCTTGAAGGTGCGATGCACGAGGATCGACAAATGCCTCATCAGATTGACGTACGCAAACTATTGCACCAGCCAGCGATTGATGAGATCAAAGAGCGCAAAGCGGCGTACGAGCGGCAACGGTCCAACCAAGGGACTGTCCATCTCGTCAATGCCCCCAAAAAACCGTCAGCAAAAGCTTCTGCGAAGAAGAAACTAGAGAAGAAAGAGAGACAACGTTTACAGAAGGAAGCAGAATTGAAGGAAATCGAAGAGAAGGAGAAGGCTTGGGAAGCTGAACACAGTGGCGTCAACCCAAACGGTAGGTTCTTACATACATCCTCAGTACAGTTCTAATGACAACAGTTCTTGCCGGCTTCCCCGGGCATCGACTGTCGACACTGTCCGAGATCCTCAACAACCCTGATCTGCGAGCACAAACGAGCAAATACAACACATTCACATTACCCTTCATCAACTGCAGACACAGATCCCGCGTCAGAGTTGTCGATTTCTATCCGCCAGAACTCGAGTACTTCGCACATTCCTTGAATGACCCCAGCTGGACTTCGCGATCGAAAAAGGACCGTCGCTGGGAATGGGGTTTTGTCCTGCTGGTTGAGGATGCAAATGTGCCCCGTAACACAGTACCGGAGCAGCTGCGCGTCATAGTGAATAACGATGCCGCGCAGCACTTGGGCCTGCCGGATGCTCGAGAGTGCGTCTAGATAGATGCGTCACAATATATACTGCTGACCTATCTCAGCCTCAAAGCAGACCCCCGAACCCTCGCTCAAATCGAGCACAAACTCTTCCTTCTGTGGGGTAACCTCGCAGAAATAAAGAGCGAACTGCGAGCCCGCGGTTCAGATCTTCCGCTACCACCAGGAGATAACAGAGTGCAGAACAAGCCATTCGATTGTTGCATTGATGAGTATGGGCATGAGGTTCCAGTGAGCGAAGAGAACCCAACAGGATACCAGCGACTCCACAAGCTTGCGTTGACCAAGATCAAGGACTGAAGCTGAGAGGTATACAACATGTCTAATAATTGCGAAATCAGAGTTTTCACACGGCACCCTCAGCCCAACTTTCAGCCTTTCTTACTACACGTCGTGATACCCAAATAATTTCAAGCATTGTTTTCGAGTCGAGTCTTGGGTGACGAGCAAGTCCACGCGATTTAAAGGAGAAAACACGCGACTGCTACAATGCTTCTTAGAGAGCAGACGGTTGGACTTCAATGCAGAACCATAAGTTTTTGCGCATGAAGAGGTTGCTAAAAAAATGGCGGTGAGGACGAAACAAAGCACGGTACACTTGTCAGTGTTGGAAGGTGCAAGATGGCGTTCCTGAATTGCGTGATCCGACGTGCTTGTGTCAACATGTCACTCATTGTCGACCTCAAAACAGTGACCGCGAAACCTCAAAAAATAGCAACTACCCGACAACGACTTAATCAAGGAAAGCCGAATTACATATCAATATTGGAATTGACTGCACGAATAATCAATTGAAGAGTTGGAAGCAATTGGCGAAACAGACAGCAGTAGCGATATACGAGAAATACGCAAGCACCAAGTATTCGAATCAGATCAAGAACGGGTCTACCATGGCGCCTTCAGCGGATGTATCAATACTGCGACACAACAACACTTCTTTCGCCGCGGACGCACTACCTTCAAAGAACAGCCTCGCCACCGAAACCTATGAAATCATACCAGACGACACACCATCCCAACCCAACACACTGGTCCTCAACCCAGCCTTCGTAACACAAGACTTCGACGCCCTCCGCTTCAACGCAGCCGCACAGCACCAACTCCCTTCCCCAACCACCCACCCCCCGAAGCCAAACGAACCAACAAACTCCCCAGCATACTCCCCAGCATACTCCCCAGCATACTCCCCAGCATACTCCCCCCTCCTCATCTCCTCTCCCTACAACAACTCAGGCCACTACCTAGACCTGCGCAGCCTCCCGCCACCATCCCGCCTGCTCGCCCTAGCCCTAACCACCCTCGCCCCAACACGTCCAGACTACGCCCTCGCGCCTTACACAGCGAGTCTCAACCTCCCCGCCGTAGTATCCCTGTTACACGAGCTAGTGCGGCGGGAGGGTATCTCGTGGCGTGAGACGTCATTCTACGTTGTCGTGTTCCGCAGTCAGTTGAACAAGGGCGTCGACCAAGAGTGGTTATACAAGCTCGATTACGAAAGTCACCGCGAGGCGTGCGAGAGTGGTGGGTTACTGAAGTATTGGTTCGGCAAGGCGGATTTAGAGGGGGATAGGAAGAATTTGGCTACTTGTGAGTTGTTGCTGTTCTTGCTTTCTGTCTTTTTCCCTCTTTTTTCTTTTGTTTTTCCTTTTTTTTTTTTATGCACACAGCAAATGACACGCGTGTATATGCTATGCTATGCTACGCTACGCTATGTATGGGACTCATGTTTCCTCGCAGGCTTCTGGCACTCGCGTGCAGACGCTCAGAAAGGCGGGTTAGGGCCGTGGCATGCCAAAGCTAGGAGAGCGGGGAGAGAGCTGTATGAGAGTATTGTGTTTTCGACGCATCGGTTTACGGTCCTGGATGGAGTTGAGGGGTGGCGGTTTGAGGAGTGGGTTGAGTGAGTAGTGGGGTGTTTGAGGGAATACTTTAGGTGAGAGGTGGCGTGGTGTGGCGAATGGATGGGTTGAGGGTTGGTGTACGATGATGGAGGGTTGTGGAGTAGTAGGTTGTGGAGAAATGAATGGGATAAATAACAATAAAGACCAGATACAAGGCTTCAGCACATCTTTGTATATCATTCAATGTGAGAATATACAAAACACTTCAGAGTACATCACCCGCAAGAATCGCCACAGCCTCTGTCAATCCACCATGACTGCCTCCCTAGAAAACAGGGATTACGTACCTTTCCTTTACTTCCTTGGAAAGAAAAGAAACGAGAATATCTTACGTGCTATGAAGAGACTCCTCAAGCCTGAACGATTCGTTTGTGAACATGACAATGTAAGAAGTAATACTTCGGGAGACGTCAACTCACAGTGAATGATGAGGTCACCTGTTTTCGCGTGCTGGACCCTGGTTCTACGAGTACGCTGCGACTACGATTGCGATTACGAGATTTCGCCGCACTGCAGCGCGCGCCCGTGAATTCCTGCCCGACTATTATTTCGGCATCGTGAATACTTCCAGCTTGTTTTTGCTTACTCCACACCGTGGATTTTGGTTACGCAGTAGAATTAAAACCACTACTCCACCAGATACCGCGCACCCGCGCAACGGCGCACTCCATTCAGCACCGCCCGCCCTGCCCACCTTCACCTACCTACACATAGAAAATGGCACCAAAACGCACAAGCGCGCGCACGCGCCAGACGAAACTGGGGTTCTCACCCGCTACGCATTCTTCGCCTGCGAAACCTACGCCGACGAAAGCCTTGCGCGCCAAACGAAGCACGCAGTCTAAGATCGACGTAAACAACATCGCTCCGACAAGCGCGCCCAAGCGGGTGAGCGCTTACGATTCCAGCGAGGACGAACTGCAGGCAGGGGAGGTCAGCAGGATGCGCGACGGTGCGCCAGTTAGGGCGAAGAGCAACGGCACATTTGGTAGCTTGGACGGGGAGGAGAGCAGTTCAGAAGCACAGAGCGAGGTGGAGGAGATGGTACAAACTGGAGCTACGAGGGGGGGTCGCAAAAGGCAGCGCGCGGAGAGCAGTGACGAGGGTACGGTCACGGTTATACAGAGGAAGCGGGCGCGTCGGGCTGAGGAGGAGGAGGAGGATGAGGAGGAGCTAAGGGTTCCTAGTAAGCGGAGGAGGGGAGCAAGGCGGGATAAAACGCCTCTCGAGAGCGAGGAGGAGGTGGCTACGCACCCGCGAAGCACGCGTCGTAGACTTGCTAGGCGGCCTGCAATGCCTGAAGAAGAGCAGACGCCGCCGCGGAGTACGGGGCGGAGGGCGAGGCGGCAGCAGGCGTCTCCAGATGAGGAGGAACAGGAGGAGGAACAGGAACAAGGGAGTGGTAATCAGCAAAAAGGTAGCGGTGACGAGCAGGAAGGCAGCGGTGATGAGCAGGAAGAGTTGCAGGAGGAATTGGCCTTCTTGAGATCGTCACCACTACCAGACAGGGGCAGGCTGCGAAGTACCCAAGGCAAGCCCAAAAATAAGCGGCAGGAGGCGCTTGAAGCTCTTAAGAGGCGACGGGCTGGCAGCACACAGGAGCCCTCGTCCACGCCCGCCCGCAAGACGCGTACTGTCATTGAGTCCGACTCCGACTCTGAGCTCGAGGTCATCAAGGAGGAGCCTGATAGTGACGAGGTTGGTGACCCCGAAAGTGAAATCGAGGACGACGAAGAAGAAGAAGACGACCGAGATGCAAATGCGCTGGACATGTTTCAGGAGGACGAGGACGACACCGGCTTCATCGACGACGACCCAGACGCCATCATTGGCGAGCCAGACGACGACCAGCCGCAGCTCCCCATGCAGTTCAGCAGCATGTCGCGCGCCAAGCCCAAGGAGCTGTTCAAATACGCAGTCGAGTGGATGGTCATGAAGAAGATCCACCCTGCCTTTAACTCGCACGACGAAATCTACGAGCTCACCTTCCGCAAGCTGGGCGACGAAGTCAAGGGCCTCGCATCCTCCAAATTCACCTCCTCCGTCTGGACCTCCGACTTCACCAGAGCCATCAACGCACGACCGGAACTCAACATCAACGAGATTGGCGGCGCCCGTCGCGAATTCCTCGCCGACCACTGCGAAGCCTGCAACCGCAAAAACCACCCCGCAACCTTCGAACTCTCACTCACCGGACAGCCATACAACCCCGACACACTCGAGCCACTGGAACCAGACACCTCGGACTCGGGCTCCGACTCCGACTCCAGCACCACCTCCTCACTCAGCGCCTCACCCGCGCCGCCCAACAGCGAACCACCCACCTACGACGCCCGCGGCGACATCATCCCCCCGGCAAGCAAAACCTTCACACTAGGCCGCACCTGCAAAGCCAACGCGCAAGTAGCCCACACCCTGCACCACTGGCGCTTCCACCTGAACGAGTGGGTGCGCGGGTACCTAGACAGCAACGGCTATGTGACGCCGGCAAAGCTGGTGAAGCGGGATCGCAAGAGCGATGCTAAGCGCGAGGCGGAGGCGCGCCGCGTGGTCGATAAGATGGAGAGGAAGGGCGAGATTGCTAAGTTGCATCGCTTGTATAAGGAGCAGGTCAAGTTTGCTGTTGAGGCTGTTAATGATTATGAGAAAGGGTGGGGGAGGAGGTGAGTAGTGGAGCGTGTGGGTGGTTGGGATTTTGGTTGGGGGGTGATATTGGAGAGATGTGGTTTAGATATTAGCTCGAGATGCTATCATGTCTATAAGTTGCGGGTTTGCACAGAGTTTGTGTCGGGTCGTCAGTTGGGTGTTGGTAGAGAGAAGTCAGGGCGTGAGGAAATTTAGGGGACGCTGGTCATCAGCTTACTGACTTCGAAGCCATGGACTTGATCAAGTAAGGCAGGGCAAGGACAAAGTCATTGGATACTTTTATAGGTAACCCTTATTTCTACATCCCATGTACGGAGTAATCACCAACCACTCACTCTATCAACATCACCATCAACCCCTCCCTCCCATCCAGATCCATCCACGTACTTCCACACTCTACAACGTCCACTTCTTAAACCAAGCCAAAACAAGCGGCGTAGCATCCCACGTCGTCGGTCCACCGCGCAGCGTCTCAAACGGCTCGCCCTGATTCTTCTTACTCGGCCACCCGTGTCCAAACTTCTTGATAGCACGATGCAGCACGAGTCCCTGCTGGCCTCCACACTGCCACGAACTCTCATCGACAGTCGCGCCCTCGACGCTCTGCACCGTCGCCGCGTCAGCGCACTTGTTCTGCTTCGCCCAGCCGCTGACCCAGGTAGACACGGGGATAGACGCAGGAGGCGGCGTGTTGACGCCGTTATACGCCACCACGGTGTCGCTCAGCCCGTGGAGGTTCAGGTACGGAAGCCGTCTGTTGCCTAGTGCTGGGAGGCAGTTTTTCTGGAACAGGGGTTCCGTGAGGGAGGCGTCCGGGTAGAAAGCACCAGCTACGGTTGCGAAGGCGGCGAAGCGCTTGTTGAGCGCTGCGTCGCACATGATTAGTCCTGTCAGGCCGCCGCCGTTGCTGAGGCCTGCGGCGTAGATGCGCTTCTCGTCGATGCATAGCGTGGATGTGAGGTGATCTAGCAGCTCGGCGACGAAGATGCGGTCGTCGATTGTGGTGGACTTGGGGGCCAGCGGGTCACCCAGCCATTGCACCTTTGTTTGTTAGCTACGTCGATAATCTCGAACCATGCTTTGAATGGTTCGTATATTGCGCCGTGGTACGTACACCGGGTTTCTGCACGTTCAGACCCTCAGGATAGGCCACCACTACATCTCCATTGAACGCCGGGTTGGATAACTCGCTGATCTTCTCCATGCTCCATGCCGGCTGCTGCTGGCCATGAAAAGCCACCACCAACGGCGCCGCCTTGTCGTTGGAGGCGCTGAAGGAGGACGGTAGGTGCAGGATATACTGGCGCTCTGTCGTCTTGCCTATAACCGACTTGGAGGAAATAGTAATATTGTGCGTCGATGACCCGGGCTTAAGGTTTGACGCAAGCGCACTTTTGCAGCCTGTGCTGGCTGCAAGCGCAGCAGGCAAGAAAGGGAGAAGCGCGGCGAGGACGTGGTACTTCATCGTATCTGTTGAAACGAAACTGTGTTGGGAATCGATGTAGATTCAGACCGTTGGTTGTGTCGCTATATATACATCCACACGTTTTTCGTGCATTGACACCCTTCTATTCTGGAATACCACCGCGCTCCGCCCCGTCGCATTGTCATGAGGCGCGTCTGGATGGTGGTCGTGGTGTCTAGCCCAAGTGGTGTGGTGTGCATTGTGCAAGTGCTCGAATAAGGCCGACGGAGATGAAGGGCGCTGAACCGGGCCGTTGCGGTGCTGCGCGGAACAAAAAGGGACGGTTCATTGTTGTTTAGCTACGCTCGGGGAGTTTGTTAGCAGGAAAATTATTGACGAGGCTGTGAGGACGGGAGGTTGCAAATTAGAATTTAGAGTTGTGGTGTGGTAGTTATTGGTTCGTTGTGTAAACGCTAAATAAAGTCGAAATCACCTGTCTCATCAATTAGTCCTCCTCTTCACACTAATACCCCTCGCTCTATATCGAATCTCATTGTGTCGCGATTACTTATTTGCATCCAACTCTCTTGAGCCTAGCAGTCCAATATTTCCTTCTGCTAGACCAAGGAGCGCAAGGCACGTTTACTAGTACATGTAGAGAGTCCAGAACGTTGTGTATATAGAAGCAAAAGCTCATACGACAGGCGGTAGTAGAGGAGAGGGAAAAGAAAGAAGACGAGAGAAAGAGAAACAGGAAGAGGATGAAGGAGAGGGCATTTGATCTGTAGAATACAAACTTGTAGCACACCACACCACACTGCATTTCCTTAGGGCCTGTTTACTTTTAATTTACGTTCTGTAAATGTAAGCTTAATTTACAGCAGGTAGCGTTGTTTTAGTGCTACAAGTATAGCAGAAATGCTAGCTAAGTAGCTTAAGTAGTTATTTATAGAAATAGGGGGAGGATATTGTTACGAACATGAATCCTGAGAAGGGAATCACTGGGTTTTGTCGATGGATATTACAAGGCGGGTGACGGCCGGCAAGGAGGCCATCACCCCGCAGGTAATGACAAGACAACTCACGTGCAAGCCGCTAAGGCCACAACGGGTAAAGCGTCCCATGAGACAAAGGCTAAGCGAGCTATGGGATTCATAGGACAAACAACTAGCGTCCCATGGGAATCCCACAAGATCCCATGAGACTTATAAGACTATGGGACTTCGTCCCATGAGACTGTGAGATTCTGTAGGACATCTCAAGTATATAGATCTTAGGAACACAACCCTTATGGTTCGTGTTCAACTTCGTCAATCAACTTTGTTATTGGAATATCTCAACCCTGCTTGCGAAACAGATAGTCTACTCTATACTCTTCCTTGCAACCCCAGTCGCCACGGTCTTTGACTAGACGACTACCCCTTCGAGAACCCCTGCACGTACTTATCCCTGAGACCCAATCGAACGATCACTTACGGACTTTGTCTAAAGTGTGAAACTCAACAGATATTTACTTTTACTCCTTAGCTCTAAATATTTAGGCAATAGAAGTTACGTATGTATTTACAAAGCTTATTTATAGAAAAATAGCATCTGTCTATTAAATTATTAATATTAAGAACTATCTAAATTTTTATAGTCTATTTTTAGTCTTTTGTCTGCTATAGCCTATACCTTATCTAGCTGCTAATAAGAGTTATAAACTCTAGTAACTAGTTGTTAGTATACTACACTAATAGAAGGTTTACAGGTTCTAAAAGTAAATACCTTCTTCTATTTCTACAAAAATTCTTGTAAATTAACTATAAATCAACTATAAATAATAAGTTAGACAAGTTTATAGGAAAAATAGAATAAAAGTAAACAGGCTCTTAAGGTTATATCTCTTCCTCTTTTTCTGTGTACTGCTATGTCTAATTCTCTTGTCTTCAACGTGGATATGTTATCTGGTAAATTGGTTGCTTAGACTACTTTCCAGGCCTGACTAATGTCCTAATTGGGATGGGCGACGTGCGAGTGGGCGGTTCTGCGTTGAGGGGTTTAGAAGGGGTAGGTATAACCAAAAGGATTTTTAAGATGGGTTTGGACGCTAAGGGCGAGTATTGTAGACTCCTTACAAGAAGTCAAGGGATAGGGGGTTTGACGGATAGGGTAAGCAGACAAGCTTTGAATGAACGCAAACTGCTCTTAGCAATGCACGCTTACGCTAGTAGTCAACGTGTAGCAGCCAACATGTTCGACTATGTTGAGCGCTGCTTTGCTGACTGAAACGTGGTGCAGAGTCCCGGTGTCAAGCTGCTGGTGTGGCGGTCCTGCATGAGGTGAGTACCCGAGTGTGTACACGAGCACCATGATGGCTGAGGGGTGCGTTTATAGCGATCCACACCGCACTCCCAGTACATGCCTCTATTCTGCATTTCTTATCAGCGACTGCTTAATGAAACTTGTTTTATGCTCATAACTACGTGTTAGTACACGGTTGGTATGGTATTGCAGCCAACCCAAACTTCACAACAACCGTCCAGACTCGAGTTTACCATAACGATTGGTATCAGGATGGAATTTTGTTTATTTGCAGCCAGACACGACGCCGACCGGGAAGACGAGGAAAGAAGTCCCTAAGAAAAGCCATGCAGAACCATCCTGACTATCCTGTCCCGGCGCTCTCCGCCCCATCATGCTCGTGGAAGTCGAATCGAGTCGAGATCGTATCGTCAGGGAATCATCGCGTCACACCGTTGCGCCTCCTCTACTCCGGTCGTGGAATTCGTGGGTACATTTAGCGGTGCTGAGAGGTGTTAGTCATCGCTCCTGATATGGGGAGATTCCTCGGTTCAAGCGCCATGCTTCTTGTGTAAGAGCAGCAACGGATGCTGCTGCTATGCGACCGAGAGGTGAAGAGAGTCGTACCTTGACGAAACCAATGTCGGCGGCCTTCTCGCGGAAGCACTGACGGCAGATGTTCAAGCCGTACTTGCGGATCAGACCAGCGGGGTGGGTGCAGACGCGGCTGTGAGTGTCAAGTCAGCCTGCAGTCCTTATTCAATCGCCTTATATGCCCTCCATCGTGTCCTGCTGCTCATCGCTGCACGTCGCACCGCGTGCCACACAATGCCAGTATCCTCCTCTACCATCGCAAACACGCATAATCGCAAACGTACCACTCGCGGGAGCCCTTGCCGTAAGTCCTAGGGCGGGAGTACCAGACCGACTCGTGAGACATGATGTGTGGTTGATTGGGGGTTTTCGGGGTCGCTGCAGCGTCAAAGTCAGTCCTGACCTTGTGCGAATGTTCCTCGCGGTTCAGCGGGTGTACTGACAAAATTTGGCTGTCGGAGACGGGTTAGCGGGCGTGCGTTGGCTGAGGCGTTCACGGTGTTGAAGTTGCAGGTATGAGATTCAATATTGCAGCCGGGCGATCTTCGGGTGCGGGCTAAGCGAGGGAAGCGCTAGTGCCGAATGGAACATCGACAGCAACACCACTTCAGCAGCACATGCACGTTAAGGAGCTAGAGTATTCGCTGTTTTATTGCTGCACTTGATGATGGACTAAAGCGATCTTGTGAGGGTTCCATAGCTGGTCTCGGGAGTGAAGCCGATGCACGTCGAGTTTGAAGCACTCCACGACAGTCCAGCGAGTGAATGGTTGCAACCACAATCGACACTGCGCCAAACTTGCCTATTTCGGTAATCGGGTAAAGTATGAAAGCGTGTTCACACCAACATCAGGAATTGCGCTGGTCTTGGTTTGGCCATAGCTTTAGTCGTTCACTCTCATCGCTCGTCGTAAGAATGAGCAAATAGAAAATCACTTCGTTGGGCGTTCGCACGCAGACTAGAGAACGGGAATTTCATTAAGTCATCAATTCATAGTGTGTCGTAAATATAGTGAGGACAGCCATAAAGCAAGCGCCCTCAACTCCCATGTATAGGTGTCAATGGCGACGACATCTGGTGCAGTAGGGCTGACCTTGACGGTGACGTTGGCCTTGCTTGTCTTAGTGGTATCTGATATCAGGCTGACGGCGAGCTCGAAGACGAAGGAAGTTTCAGTAGTGACTTTGGGTGTGGTGAAGCTGGCAGTAGGCGTGTTGGGATTGGTCAATGTGATGGCAGGAGTACCGGACGTCTGTGTCCACTTGAAGTTGAGCTGGTCGTTGTTAAGCCCCTGGGCCGTGTTAGAACCTGCCAATGAGAGTAGTGCGCCAACACGTTGCACAACAGCAAACTGTGCGGCCGCTGCTACAGGCTCAGTGACAGGCGCGTTGGGCGTGGCAGGGTTCCCGGTGGTAGGTGTCGTGGGTGTCGTGGGCGTTGTGGGGTTGTTGGCGGGAATATCACCGGCGCTGCACTGCTTGGAAGGGCTGGGTGGAGCAGCTCCAGGGAAAGGGCTTAACGGGCCAAACTGCTGGTCGTCCAAGAAGTCGCCCTGGACAAGACCGCGAATGTCGCTGAAGATGAGCGGGGGTTGGTTAGTTCCAGGTACGTCAACCTCAGGGAAAATCCACTCGCCAACTGCCTGAACGTACTGGCCAGCCTCGATGCCGTTTTTGGTCTTAACGGTTGGGGTGTTGGTGGTGATGAGGTACTCGCGGGTATAGGGGGCAAGGCCGACTGTATTGAGACGAGCCTCCCACTTGCAGCGAGTTTCTTGCCTTGGTGTGGCAGAGCCGACACGACGGTAGGTCTCTGCACCCGTGCAAGGGTCGACATCGATGGCGCTGATAGTGACTACAGCTCCAGCACAGCTCGAGAGGAACCCAATGACACGTACATCAGCAACCTCAACATTGGCTGCGGTGTCCTGAACGCCAACAAGCATATCCTCGACTCGGATGTAGTTGGGCACTGTGTCCGAAGCTTTGGTTGTTACCTGGACGTTGATTGCTGTCACACTCGAGGCCAGAATCTCCCCACTGCTTCGTAAGCCAGAGTATTCGATGAAATCCCCAACCTTGAACGGAACCATGCTCAGCGGATCGGGAGCGTCAAAGGTTGTCTGTCCAGCAGGACGGTTCGAGTCCTTACAGGTCTCGGCATTGCCTGCATGAGGGATGCACATGGGAAAACCAGAGAAGGACGAGACAGATGGGTTTTCTGTGTCAGCGATGAAATAGGGCGATGCTGTACTTTTGGGTGCGAAGATGCCTTCAGGGTCATTGATTCTGACCCTCGGCCCACCAGCAATCTGCAACACGCCGTTGCTGATTTCAGAAATGTACCCTTGACTACCCTCAAGGCCGAACCTGGCTGCAACCTGAATTTGTCCCGCGATGGGCCTGCCGCCAACGATGTTACCGGTGACGGTAGTTTCAAAGCCTCCAGCTCCTGCGTCGCATAGTTTCGGGAACGGAGCCCACACGACAGGAAATTGAACAATGAGGTTCTTGGGAACGGTGATGGTGAACTCATTGACACTTATGGTGCCTCCCGCATTGTATTCAGTCCCCGCTGAGCAGCTTTTGATACGTTAGTAGAGCGGTTGAAGACAATAATGTGTGTACCTACGCATCCAGAGATCCAGTGACTTGGAAAGGAATAACGTTGGGTATTTGAGCAAGACCAACTGAGGCTAGCGAGAGAAGAGATGTCAGCTGTGTCAGACGAGACATCTTCGTGATTATAACAAAAGTGTTTTGATGTGGTTTGGTGGAGGCAGGCGTCACATTCTTATATCTTGTTTTCGCGGCCGTGTCTACGCTCTGGTCCCTCCATTGAAGACCTACGCGAGCTCGTTTGAAGCAACAGCTGAATCGTCTTGCCTTGGTAAGGCTGTTCAAACGCACATTCTCTGGGGTTCTACGTACACAGTAGCTACAATCGTGCTGGCATAGAAGTCAAGCGAATAGCGCTACCAGCCTCTGCTTACCGGAGATGCCAGCACATGGCCGGCGTCCGCCATCGATATTTCCAAGACTTTTGACGAGGCTTGAAGAGCATCGGGTATCCAAAAGGGTCAGTGTGCTCGCATGTTCAAGCTGTAGTGGCAAGGCTGACCCAGATACGGCAACACGTGAGCTCGCCCAAAGCCACGGTAGAAGGCCAAGCTTCTGACAGGCAAGCTGGAGGCCAACGAATTGATGTAGAGATTAGTCTCGACACCTTTCCAAGACTTTTGACGAGGCTTGAAGAGCATCGGGTATCCAAAAGGGTCAGTGTGCTCGCATGTTCAAGCTGTAGTGGCAAGGCTGACCCAGATACGGCAACACGTGAGCTCGCCCAAAGCCACGGTAGAAGGCCAAGCTTCTGACAGGCAAGCTGGAGGCCAACGAATTGATGTAGAGATTAGTCTCGACACCTTGGCACAGCTTGTGTATACCCCAGATAGAAGCCCCACTCGGGAGCGGCTGAGAACTGCCCATAATCTCGTATTGCCTGTATACCACGGGTCCAACTAGATCTGCCGATAACGTGGAGCGGAACGCCAGACCAGAAGGTCAAAAATGAACGTGACAAGCTTGGTCGTTACGTGTTTGTTCATTTCTTTGTTCTCCTTCCTGTTCTCGATAGCGACGCTGGACCATTTACTAACAAGCGAGTGGCGAGCTAGTCAGAACAGCGAGAGCATCTCTTACGAGAAGTTGGTAAATAGTCCAAAAAGCTAGCCATGCTCCAAGGGCCGTACGTGGCTTGCAGATCGCAGCTGCAAGATGGCCTATTCTGAGATGCTCGGGTCAGGAACATTGGGATGACTAAGTGTAGATTCGCAACTCAATGGCGACCCCGCAGCCAGGACGGCACACAAAAGTGAGGGGTCATCGCTATTCGCTCGCTGCGTTGACTACAGCATGGTGAAGCGAAGCAGATATCGTAGGACTGTTCTAGAGCCAGGTCAGCTGAATGGGTCCTGCGATAGAGGCTTGGCTTCCTCTCAGATGCCGGTACAGTGCTGGAGATCTGCCAGGACCAGAGGCAGCATTACGCTGAACAGAGCTGAGAGTTACGTTGGAGGCGATTTAGCTCGGTGAGGAAGCCGACGTAACGGCATCGTCTAACGCAAAGCGGAAAGCTAAAGTGGCGTGGTGTTCTGGGTCGGAGGAAGTCGCTTATCTTGCTTTGCGTCAGGGAAACGGTCCTATCAGGAGTGATATCGAACATCAGCCTTTCCCGCTCGCATTCGATTTTGAGGCTTGCCTCGGCGTCCATGATCGCCTTGATCCGTGCGCTTATATCTTTGGCATGTTTATCGCTGTTGTTGTTCTCGGCGATCCGTGCTCTATCGACAGCGCCACTTTGTGAAAAGTCGGAGTTATCACGTTACGCAAAGCGATACGTGTATTGAGGATTTTGGTCTAGTATGAGACGCTTGCAGTTGAGTACAAAGTATGGCCTCAGCGCCACATCTGGCAACGATGGAAGACGAAGAGGCGTTTCTACATGGTGAAGAACTGGTTGAGCGATGATAGAGGGTTGAGCACTTTCAAGGCTACGACCCACAGACGCTATAAAAGATGTTGAGACTCTCCACGCCTCCCAAATCCAAACCGCAGAGAGTTGTGCCTTGCTCTGAATGGAAAGGCGGCTATGCGTTCAAGTTCTGTTGTGTCTCATACTGCATGCAGCTCACGAAAAGACAGGCTAAGTCAGCCTAGAT
This sequence comes from Ascochyta lentis, assembly GCA_004011705.1. NCBI lineage: Eukaryota > Fungi > Ascomycota > Dothideomycetes > Pleosporales > Didymellaceae > Ascochyta > Ascochyta lentis. The sequence goes on from RZGK01000003.1 coordinate 2,361,873, forward strand.
ATGCACATGCCCGGGTCGTCCAAGTTTTCGAGGTCAACCAAAGCAAGGCCGCCATGGTTGCTGGGAAACGCAGCCGGCCTCCCCACTTTGTCACTGCGAACGTGAGGAGTAGGCACAGCTGCAGCGGGGCTGCTGTCAGACGAGTGGTTGGTGCGTCGAGGCGGAGCGGCACAAGAGGCACAGACGAAGGACGATCGGGAGATCATGCCGATGCGAACTCTATACGCGAGAACGACGTCTTGTCGATGCTGCTTGGGCATGGGGATTGGGAATGCGGTATAAACTGGATGGTTGGGCTGCCCAGGTGGGCGGTCTTGAAGGACAGCAGCCAGGCTACTACGGCGCAAAATACGGCATCTCAGAGTCGCACCCTCTGACCCAGCTGAGCCGCGGTGCGCTACACGGCCTACATCCCTGCCGTACTATGTACAACCAAGTTTTCTCTGTTGAACGCTGTGTCGTGTGCGAGTGGTGCGGAGATGATGTGGATGAAACGGCGCCTTCGTGTTGACGGGCGGCTGATTGCCACAGCAACCATGATCAACAATCGCTCCAGCCAAAAATAAACGCGCGAGCCACTGATTTGACCATAGGATAGGCCGACCGCCGCCATCTTCGACATTGCATCACTTTGGTCCTGCAAACAACGCATTCGTCGCCGCGACCACCTATCCATACTGTGGGAGTGCTTCGAGCGTGGCCGGCGCAATTCCTCTCTTTAATTGCAGCGCTCGCGACGACCAGCATTCCTCGCTTGGATCCAGCTCCCCCACTCGTGCGTTGACGTCCATCCTCGGCCAATTCCACGCCGCATTACATACTCGCAATCACCGCCGGACTGCCCCACCGCACTGCGCAGTCACAGTGCATACGCGACCGACGAAGCCGCTGGCAGGTCTGCAGCCACCATGGACACCAGCTACCTCGCCCAGCAGGTCACCACCATCATCGGCCAGCTGCACGCTCTCTTTGACGACATTGGTGTCCCCGGCCATGAGCGCGACTCACGCGAGGCAGAGGTACACGCCGCTGCACATGTATGCCTCCTGCGCGCACAGCTGACCCCTCTTCTAGCTCTTCTCTGCCCTCTCCGACACCCTCCATGGCCAGCTGCGCACCGTCACCAACGAGAAGCACGAGATGACCGAGGAGGCTCAGCGCCTGATCAAGACCATCAAGCAGATGGAGGCTTCCCTGAACGACAACAAGACGAGCCCCAAGTACAAGAACGACGAGCCTCAGGTCACCTATCCCCTGACACGCTGTCTGAAGACACTGAAGGAGAAGTACAATGCCGTCCACAAGCAGCACCAGGAGCGCTTTGAGCAAGTGCGGAGTGAGTCGCCTCTTCCAACCGCCATACAGCCATGCTGACATCCAACAGAACTTGCCGAGGCCCTCGAGTCCTACGCCTCGCACCTCGAGTCCGACTTCGTCACCATCAAACTGCCTCCGACTGCGCCGGATGCAACCGTCTCGTCCGCTTTCGACATCTCCTCTGCCTACGTGACCAAGCTGGACAGCGAATTCACCCGCGTCTACGAGGAATACACAAAGCGCCTGAACACGGTCCAGGTGGTGTGCCAGGATATCATTCAGCTATGGGCCGAGTTGGGAACACCGCAGGCGCAGACGGACTCGACAATCGTCCAATGCTATCGCGACGCGCCAGAGCAATTGGGTCTGCACAAGGAGGACTTGGTCGAGCTGAAAGCAAAGAAGGACCGTCTGATCGAGGAGAAGCGCGGCCGCGAACGACGACTGGCTCAACTACGAGCCACCATCGAAGAACTGTGGGAGCGCCTCAGCGTGGAGCCCAACGAGCGCAAGCACTTCCTTGCGAGCAACCGCGGCTGTGGCTTGCGCACCATCAACGAGTTCGAAGACGAGCTCTCCAGGCTGAACGAGCTGAAGCGTCAGAATCTGCACATCTTCGTGGAAGAGGCGCGCATAAAACTGCAAGAGTTGTGGGATGCGCTCTATTTCTCCGAAGAGGAGATGCTTGACTTTACACCTGCCTTCTCGGATGTCTGCAGCGACGCACTTCTATCAGCACATGAGGCGGAGATTTCACGACTTGAATCGCTCAAAGAGCAACGCTTGCCTATCCTTTCCAAGATTGACCGACACCGTGAGCTGATCAAAGAGCGCACTGATCTTCAGCAATCTAGCCAGGACGCCTCCCGACTGATGGGTCGTGGTCAGAAGGGCGAGAAGCGTGACCCTGGAAAGCTGTTACGCGAGGAGAAGATGCGGAAGCGCATTGCGAAGGAGCTGCCCAAGGTCGAAGCTGATCTCAAAGCGACACTCGAGGGCTACGAGGGCGAGTGGGGTCGACCGTTCCTTGTCCATGGCGAGCGTTACCTGGACGAGCTGTATGCTGTTGCTCAGAAGGGCCCTCCACCACGAGCCAAAACTCCATCCAACATGAGCATGCCTACGAAGCAAGGAACGTTAACTAGGTCCAACTCGACGATTCGCCCCCGATCTGGTACGATCCATGGACAGGCGGTCCACCGGCAAACACTCAACGAGCCACCTAGCCGAGCCAAAACGCCTGTATCGTCGACAAACTTCGGTGCAAGTGTGATGCGCAGCAATCCGTTCGCCCAGTCCGTCTCCGCGGCATCTGGTGCAAAGAGTCCTTCGAAGCTCCCCACTCGAGCGCCTCAGAAGACCATGGGTTCGCCTGAGCGACGACCTGGAACCCTCTGCCGAACTGACTCTACCCTTTCTCGAGCCGAATCAACATACTCAACACACTCTCGAGGTGACTCGATACACTCGACAGCGTCCTCGATGCACTCGCGAGCAGACTCACAGTCGTCAACGCTGCGAAGAAAGGGCCCACCCATGGCACCGCCTCCACGAATGAAGGACCTCTTCATCCCACCAGAACCTACTGAGACGCCGAGGAATCGCTTCGAGTTCAACCGTGGGGAGCGCAGCGAAAGCATTGTCCGAAACGTACCGCCAGAGGATCCCTATGACGATCGATTCAGCCAGACGATGCGTCCAGGGTACCCTGGATCCTATGCCCACGCGCCCACTCCATCGCTATCGTCCAACAGCAGCCGGCACATCTCACAAGCGTCGTCGACAGGATCTGGTCAAGGAGGATCAGAAAACTGGGAGACGTTTAGCGAACAGTCTGACGAAGCACCTGAGAGTGATGTCGACTTTCAGAACTACAGGCGCAGTCAGATCAAGCGTGCCACACCTGACCACGCGTCTACGCCACGTGCTATCCAGGGCAAGAAGATCAGAGGCATCCGCAACGTCGAAGACGGCAGCATGATGATGGACCAAGACGGCCGCATGGTTCGTTGCAGTGAAGCTGGCTGGACCGACGACGGCAGCGTGTACTAAGACGTTGCCTTTGTTCGCTCTTCCTGCGCAACCGCTACACGTCGATATGACGACAGTGTATGATACGCGCCTTAGTCGGGCGAATTTTGTTTCTTTCTCTGTAACGTTTGACCGCTTGGCAGATTGAAAATTTTCTTCGACTCCTGTCTACGCGAGACACGACTGGCGGTGATATTCGCCACGTACCCAGTGGACAGGGTGTCAGCATACCCATCACTGTGCATGTACCCACCACGGGGGCGGCTAACGCTCCTAATTTCACATTCTTGCCATGGTCGCCTTTTTGGTCCTCGCAACGCTTTGTTGGCGAGTTGACGGCGTTCTGGATAGCGTTTTTGGGGCATTGTGCTGATATTACTTTTTTTGTTCATGAGTTTGTTTTGTGAAGCGAAGCTGGTCGATGCATGTGGTAATGCTCGCGAGGTGTACTATTATGGGCAAGGCGAGGGTGGCAGCGTCCGAGGGAAATGAGGAATGGGAAAATCTTTACCGTGACGCTGAAGTGTGCGACGTCTGTGCCCTTTCTTTGCAGTGCATCGTGTGAGCGTTGGAGTCGTCCTTCCTATTGAGGCTGATGGTACCGCTCGACCTTCTTCATCTGGGCTAAGGGAGATCTTGTACTGAAGCGGAAGGTCGGTGCGACGGGGGACAGAGTGACATTTGTGTGATGTAGCCTGGAGGTATTCACGGCCTTACTACGACGATCAGAAGTCAGGACGACTACAAGACAAAGAGCAGTAAGGTCCATGTAGCAAGAGGTAGAGGCTGAGTATCGGGCCAAGACTGTACAGCTGCATGCAAGTGTGTTGGAAGAACCAGTATCCAGGTCATGAGCCACACTCCGGTCGGCATGACACGCAGCGTTGGTTTGAGCAAGGCTCGTATGCACCCCACAGCCGGCTGGGGTAAAGATAGGGGCTAGCGCATGCGAGACAGAGGTGCAGCGTCGAGATAAGGAAACGCTATCTGACAGGCCGAGGGCGCCAGACGGTAGCCGCACTACGGACGCCTCCCCGACGTGTTATGCGGTCATGGCTACCTGACGGTGGTGGTGCAGGGACGGCGGGCTTATCTTGGACGCAGAAGAGAAGGGGAAGCAGAGCAGAACAAGAGTCGACGTGCAAGTGTGACTGTGTGAAGCAGCTGCGTGGCCTGGCTACACCGCCCTGGCACGCCTGAGCGCCTGGACGCCCTTTTCTGCAGAGCTTCCAGAAGGAATGCGGCGTGGGGCAGGGCTGACTCCAGTCTCCAGGTGCAAATCGCGGAGAGGACAGGCGTCAGCACAGGTAATCATAACGAGTAGGGTAGGTGGCAGGGGTGGCGCGTAGGCCATGAGGGAGCTCCTCGGCCCAACGCCAGCCGCCCGCGCTTCACGGGTTTCAAGCAGGTGGATGCAGCAACGTGGAGCGCTGAGGAGCGAGGAGCGACAAGTGACAAGTGATGAGCGACAAGTAACAAGTGATGAGCGGCGAGCGACGAGTGAGTGAAGAGGCTCAGCTGCTGCGTTGTCTCGGCGGTGCCTGGCGGCCATGCAGCGTGCCTCTGCGTGCGGCGTGACACGATAGCATGCAGTGCTGATCCCGTGTGCTCTTGTGCTCGATAGGAAGCTTCGCCCACGCGACTGGCCGTTATTACTCAGGCCTCTTCAGCACTGATAACCCTGGTGTGCACTGTGTGTGGTTACTGTCCCGGTGCAACCCGTGAATGTGCTGCCTTGCCTTATCGCTGCTGCGTGCCACTGTTGCTGCATCTCCCTCCCCATTCCTCTCGTCTCTGCTTTAACCACGGACAAGACGTCTGCCTGCCGCTGCCTGCACACGGCTCCCACACGCACATCCACGTCCACGTCCACATCCGTCCACCGTTGTCGCGTGCCCCGGGGACCTTCGGCCGGCCCTGACCCTGCACGTCTGATGCTCCCCTTGCCAGCCATCCAATCCCGCCGCTGCAATAACGTAAAGGATTCCCTCCCCATCAGCGTCACAGACCTCTAGCCGTACACGGACTCGGAGCCTCGTTAGTCACCGGCAAACCGTCCCAGGGACGCACCACGCTTGCCTGTCATGATCTCGCCAAGGTCGTTTCCCTATCTCCAGCACCCTCCGCCCTCACCGCGCACCAGACCACAGGACAACATGGGCACTCGAACACCAAGGAATAGGACGCCGCTCTCACCGCGCACCACCAATCCCGCATCCACCCTCACCACCCCCTCTGACCCTGCCGACACCATGCTCAAGCACTCCAGCCCCGTCGTCATACCGCCGCGCACGCCCACCCGCGCCTCTTCCACCCAAACAGTGCGCCTAAGCGGCCAGAATGGTGGCCGCCCAGCACGCACCCCCAAGAGCCACAACCCAGACGCCCTCCCACCAGCAGTCGCAGCCTTGCTGGCCATCACCGCCATCCCTAGGCACCCTCCGCGCCGCCGCAAGCGCTCCTTGGCCGACAGGAAGATCTCCATGGACGAACTCATCCAGGAGTGGAAGCAGGACGACCTCGAAATTCCATCCTCAATCTCCGGATCGCCCATGGATTTCCTTTTAGGACGCATAGACGAAGCCGAGTCCGACTACGGTGGCAGCCTGCCGAGTCTGGAGCAAGAGAGGGACCGCTTTGGTGCTTCAAGATCCATTTCCAGCGATTCTCTATCAACACTGCCGCCCTCGCTGGACTACGACGCCCCGTCGTACTCGTCGCACTGGGACAACCTCAGCACGCCAGACTCGGTGAGCCGCAAGTCACTCTCCGAGCGAAGAGAGAAAGTCTACTCGTCACCACCAAAGGAAGACTGTGTCCTGGACCACCCGCTCCTCCACTTCAACGTGGATGAGGCGGAAGAGCTCGCAGAAGCAAACGTGCCAGATGTCGTGCCCGTCTCCCCATCGAATGAGAGGTTCAAGTCATTCAAGTCCAACCTCACGGCATCACTTCAGGCCCTGCGCGAAGCAGCCAAGTCGTTTTCCAACTTTACTGCACCCAGCGTGCCGCCGGAGGACCTTCTTACTCGATCACTCCTGTCACCCAATTTCACCAGCGAAATGCGACCCAAACACCTCGAGGAGCTGCCCTCACCAGAACTCCGCCGCTACCTCAACCCGCAGCCGGCTCCCATCTCCCCCACGGAGCTGTCCATGCAGCTTCACGATGCGCTCATGATCGACGCCGACGCCGAGACCCATGCGCCGATGATCCAGATGCAGACATACGACCGGCGAGGTCGGTCATCGCGCAACCGACGCAAAGCGGACCCGTGCTCTGAAGCAGGGCGACTGCAGTCGCCAACCCCGACCGTCCGCCAGCGCGAGCCCCGCGAGAACAGCGACTTTCTGCGTGTCATCGTGCTCGAGATGAACATGCGCCGGGTGGGCAAGCTCGACGCAAAGGCCGTCGGCAAGGCACGTATTTGGCTCCCGCCGAGGAAGCTGGGCTCTAGCAAATCACCTGCCTTTCAGAGCGCAAGCGGCGTGCCCAGAAGATGGACTGGCACCGCGGCTTGAAGCGCTTGCCTATGCACTAACAAACGGACACACTGGCTAGGCTTGAAAATCGCATTTTCGCAAAATGCAATTTGCCATCGGGCACACGCGCACCAAGACCCTCGTCACGTTCACGTTCACGACAAGACGCGTTCGCAACTGCAAAACCGGCGTGGAAACCGTTTGACGTCGATGGCGCTACATCCTAGCAACGATCTGGCATTGGACGTTTCCTCGGATCGCATGACCTTGGGCGGTGCTAGCGGTGTCCTCTAGTGGATATCGCGTACTTTTACACATTGCCGCATGCGGCGTAGGCCTGCCTGCGACCGCTGAGCTGGGATTGTGTAGAGGCGCTCCAAGCACGCGAGCAGGATTGCATACGCATCACGCCCTTTGGACGAAACAGCGCACGTGTTCTCAACCCGGGCAAATCATCCACCGGCTCACTTTCCGCGGTCCCACAGCAACTCGGAGCCGCCTCGGTGGTGGAAATTTTCAGCCCCTGCGTCTCCCACCCGCCGGCCACGCCAGGCACGCGCAGCGCAGCGTAGACCGTAAACCAGCGTACCTGCAGCAGCAAGAAAAGAAAAAAAACGTGCGCACGCCGGAACGAACTGCGAGCCCGCTCTCGCACGCTCCCCCGCCAAGTCTGGGCCCCGTCAGCCGGTTTACGCCGACGCCGAAAGTGGGGGCACCCAGTTGCTGTTACTCGAGATTTACTCGATGCAAAAGACACACGGCTGTCGTGCCTTGGGCGAGGAGAAACAACGCAAGAAAAGACACGACACGACACGGCGGGGCGGACCCTGGGGGGGTTCCTCAGCGCGCCGGCGGTAATTGGAGGATAGGAGGGGCGTGGCTGGGGATGGGGATGTAGATGCCGGGAGCCGTTGCGAAGGACCGACGAGGCGACGAGAAGGCGCCGAACGACAGGTTGCGGGTTAGGTGGCAGCGAAGCAGGAGATGCTTCCGAGTAAGAGATGGTGGTTACGACGACGACGAGTTCTCACGAAACAGCATATCACAACAGCATTGCGCAGCGAGCGAGCGTTGCATCAGCACAGTATCAGCATGGCATGGCATGGCGTGGCATAGTACGCCGATTCTTCGCAGCAACGGTCAAGCGCTGACTGTACTGCACTGGCACTTTTCTTTCCATCATTTATGTCGTTTTTCTTCTTCGCGGCATTGGCTAGTCCACGAATACCCCCATCATTCATCCCGCGCCTCTTATTCAGTTATCTATCTAATTAGCTATATATATCTAGTTAGGAAATAACAAAAACTTAGAGTACAATCTAAATTTTAAAATTAACACTCTAGACTAGCATTCTACACGTAATAACTAAATATAGTAGATTCTTAGGTCCTACACATCTAGACTCTTCGCAGTGTTAGAAGTAGACAAATACCCCTATTATTTATCCTGCGCCTTTTATTTAGTTGTCTATCTAATTAGCTATATATATCTAGTTAGGAAATAACAAAAACTTAGAACACAATCTAAATTTTAATATTAACACTCTAGACTAGCGTTCTACACGTAATAACTTGAATATAGTAGGTTCTTAGGTACTACACGTCTGGACTCTCCTGCGGTGTTGGGGATAGATAATATAGGGGGAGAGAATGTGTGTTTTTACTTATACTTATACTTATACTTCTATCTACCAACAAGCAAATAAATAAATAAATAAATAAACAGACAAACGAAAAGTGATAACCCAAAACTGCGTTAAATTCACTAAGTTGAAGAAAAGCACAACACTGTTTATTCATTCATTCATTCATTCATTCGTTCGTCAATTCATTTTATCTCAATCTACGTAGAACAAACACACCACAACAGTACTAAACACAGTACAATACAGTATAGTACAATACAACACAACACAGTACACCACCACCACCACCACCACCACCACCACCACCCAAAACAAGCGCGTAGCTACAGTAACGAGAAGAGTATCCACCCACCCAATACGCGCGATTTATCCACCAGAAGAACCCCACGTGTTGAGCCTGTAGTGAGCGCGTGCACTTGTAGATAAATCGTAACACGGTGAATAATGGGATAGAAGATGTAGAGGTAGAAAGCACGGTGCAGTGCGGTTTTAGACGCTGGAGGTGGTTAGCGCGTGTGTGGTGGAGGCTTTGGGAAGATATCAATAAGCTGTAGAGGGCGGTGGATGGGATTGGGGTGCTAGAATAAAATAAAAAAAAGGAGAGAGGGAGGTGTCGTTCGCACGGGAAGTGTAGATGATGGTGTTGTTTATACACATACATACAAGTGAGTACATGCAACGCTTACCTTTCTCTGCTTCGGAGCGTTGGCTTTATTCGGGTCAAACAAATTGATTGGGGGTGGTAAGCGAGGGCGCCCACACTAGTTTTTCAACACCGGGATTCGCGGCGCGAGACGCTGGTACGCTGTTTGGCTTGCCCGCTTTGATATTTATTATATAGATTATTGTAAGCGAATCTCTTTCATCAATCAGATCACATCTGGCCTAATGGCCCAATGGCAAGGCGCTTGACTACGATTTAATCGGCAATCAAGAGATTCCAGGTTGTAAGTATTATCACACGCAAATGCCCAGCGTTTGATTCCTAACATTGTCCAGCGACCCCTGGTTAGGTCACAACACGACAGTTCTTTTTTTGCGCCGGCCTTCGTATCCTAACCATAACTTATGCAGGTTCAACCCCTGGTTAGGTCAACTTTTTTGCTCTCACATTGTCTTTTTGCTTTTGCTTTGCGTTTTGAGCGATCAACCAATCGTTTTACCCTGGCACCCGACATCACGAGTGATGAATATCGTTGCTCCCCTCGCCCTCCATTTTCAGCGGCTTTGTAGCCCGGCCCGCACGCCTTGCTTTTGTACAATCATCTGATTAGACTACTCGGCGTCTGAGCTGGATTTGTTTGAGGACGATGACAATAATTACGTCAATGACTACGAATACCTAAACGATGCTGATGTTGACGGCAGCGAAGACGAAGACGCTGAATCTGGCCAGGAAAACGAATATGATAGTGGAGGTGAAGAAGACGGAGAGGAGGAAAAGCCGGCGTCTGAGATTGATAGTGAAAAAGAGGCTGTCAGACTTCAAGTCCTTGAGGGGCTATTAAGGAGTACAGGAAGATAGAGACATAATTACGATTATCAACAGCATTAGTTTGTCTGCTTAAGCGCAAGCCTACTAACAAAATATCAAGTCCTTTTATCAGTTGCACAAGAACTCTATTAGCTAGTTAAATGATATAATCAACTGCTACGTATGTACTAAATTTAACGAAGAAAAAAACGGCCAGGCAACAATAGGTCTGCAAGAGCGCCAGATCAAAAGGCGTGACAGGTACTTCAACACTAGAGACAACAGCGCAGATATAGACTCCATGCCGCTAGAGAAAGGCGTTGACGTCTACAAATACAGTCAAAAGATGGCCGCACATCATATCATGGAACTGTATATCGCCTAGAATTTCAAAACTCTAAGGACTTGGAAGAGGCCAGGCTTGTACACGTTAGAGCAAGCTTTGTACTCCTACATTCAAGCCTGGAGGTCTTTACTCGGATTTAAGCAACTACGGATTATAGATGAAGGGCGCTGTAGTCTTCTACCTATCTATAAGGTGGTAGTTGTCACACAACACTGACTTAACTAGTTCCTATAACCCAGTGAATCAGTTTGCTTGAAGGCCGCTTTTCCCGCGACGTACGAGTCCAGATTCTTGGTACTAAAATTGGAAACAACATCTACAACAGTCTGCGGTAGGGTCGCGGAGTGCCATTCAGAAAGAGATTATGGGGAAGCGATCGTGTTCGGCTTTCTGGAGTAGCGAGACTTTGGTAAGGGTGTCCATATCATTCTTTCCACGTGAGTTGCGGGACTTAGCCTTAGCTTCTCCTTTGCCTTTCCAGCACCTCTACGCTCTTCGACATGCTTCGGATGGCTTACCATTTTCTTAGTCGCTTCAAGGTAATGGCAGGTGGATGGTTTTCTTCCCCTTGCTGGAACCACAAAAACAAGAAGCCGGAGAAAAACAGCTCAGTGCATCTTGACATCAACAAACTCCTCACCTCTTCCCAGTCTACGCCAACGCTATGCGCGTCAGTTGCTCTTTGAATCCTTCTCGCAGACCCGCGACGCTACCGCATACTACAAGCTATTGGTTGAAGGTGTGGACAGTGACCAGTAAGGCAAAGCAATGAGATACTGCGGGAGATTGGAGAGGCTGTTGAACCAGCACTGTGAGTGCAGAAGGTGAGACGAAATGTGATGAATTTGTCTACGAGCTGAATTGTATAAGGCTGGTCGAGTCAAGGCGATTCGAATCTAGTTAGTGCGGAAGAGTAGCTATCCTGTCTAGTTCTAGGAGAAGGAGAGGCAGAAACAGGAACAGAAATTGAATGGAAATAGACTACGCCTAGCCTGGTTCTTGTCGGTAAAATAAAAACTAGAGGCTGCACTAATAGCTCCATGGTACACGCTGAGTCCCTGTAATGTTCGGCCATGAATTCACTCTTTCGTAAGCTTGGGGTTTACGCGGTTGTTCGGTAGACTGTCTGTTCAGCTTCGTTTCAACGCAAATGGGGGACAATATGCTCACTTTTCAGTCCGCAACCACAGCCAGTATCTGATAACTTCGTCACTGAGGCCTGCGTGTGCTGTAGCGAGATCACTATCGTTGTTTGGGTACTAGATTTGCTACAAGCTGTGTACCATTGAGTCCATCCACACTTCAAGCTTGCAAGACACAAACGCTTCGGATCGCGGATCGTTGTGTTTGTACATACATGCATCACTGTACCGCTTGTCGTGTAGGCCGATTGGTATCAGAGATGCAGGTTCTATATTCACGAGCGGGCACTGAACATCCACTCCTTGATATGGGAGAATTTCAATCCCTTTCTCAACCATCCATTACGTTTATACATTCATACATCGGCACATACACCCCTATATCTTCACGATATCCACACGACTCCTCTCCCACAACCGATGCGCAAGCGCAACCCCCCTCTGCCTCTCCTCGTCCGTGACTTTCGCAGGCTGGACGATGACGCGGGCGTAGGTGCCTGCAGCGCGGCGCTTGGCGAGGGTTCCTGGATTGATGACGAGGACGGATTCCACCACCTGTACATTGTGTTAGCAGAGCCTTGGAGGGGGTTGGATTGAAGGGAAGGGATGTTAAGACATACCTTGACGGTGCCTTGCAGGACGCTCGGGGTGATGAGTATGTCCGGTCGTACGTTCAACATCTCGCCGAGCTTGAGGTATGATGTGTCGAGTGGTGTGCCGATGGGGAGGAATGGGCTTGGTTCCTCGTCTACTGCGTCTTCGCCTTCTTCGCTCCTGATGAGTTTCTCCTCCACTTCGACGGGCTTGAGATATTTTTCTCGATTCGTCGGCGGGAAGACGGGCAAAAAACTCCGCTGCTCTAGCACGTTCCTCGCGCCGCGCTCGTAGAAGTTCGAGCCCCGTGCTTTTCCACCGCTGATCTCTTCTTGCCGCAGCATGTACAAGGTGTCAACGGAGCTCATGCCTACGGTAATCTCGTTCATGCTTAAGGTCATGGGGTTCGTGACGCACTGCACCATCTTGCCGGCCGCCCCAAGCCCTAATTCACGCTTGTTGAACTTATCTTGTGGGAAGGCGGCGGCGTGGTGGTGCGCATCCCGCAAACTCGGTACGAGAATGACATGACATGCTTGATTCCGCGCCACGAAGTCTTGTATCGCGCTCGAGATATGATGTCGGAATAGATCTGTCATGGTGGCCTGGTCTGGACTGGCGTTTGGTGGCGCATCGAAATCGCCAGTGCGTATTTGAGGATGTTCGGCGTCGAGGAAGGGACCGAGCAGGATGATTGTGTCGGCGTAGGCGGAGGCGGCGTTGTCAAGGAATGCGTGGAGGGGTGAGAAATCGAGGTTTTGGTCTGTTGTGTAGGGACCTGCTGCGATCATCATGGTCAGAGGGCGGGCATTGTCGGGATCGGAGTCGGGTGTGTCAAGATAGCGGGTGTTGATTGCGTCGAGGTCTTCTGGCTTGGTGGCTGGCGGGTTGAGAAGGGGGGGCGAGAGGACTTCGGAGACGACAAAGATGTCGCCCGAGGCGTTGGTGCCACGCAGGGCGACAATCTGTCCGGGAAAGAAGTTGTAGGAGGGAAGGCTGTCCACCTTCACCGGCACACGCCGCCCTGAACCCATGCGCCGCGAGCCTTCCAGGACGAGTGACGCGGTGTTGAGTTTCCCCTCGTTTGTATCACTTGCTATGCGCCCTACTGCAATAATCTGATTTGGCGATTGCAGGCTTGGGTTTCCAAATGCACTGTCATCCAGGTCCATCGACTCTTGTATCAGCTGCCGGAACTCGTCTATCTTGTCGTCGAGGACTTCTGATGCCTCTGACAGCTTCATGGTCATAGTTCGGTACGAAAACTTGGACATATCCGTGTTCGCTTTCAGCTTCATGCGCGGTACGGTGGGCGCCTCAGAGGGAGGTTCTGGGAGTGCAATGTCGCTGCTCATGAACTGTTCGGTGATGTCGTTTGCGTTTGTGCGGGATGCAAAGTCGAATGTCCTGAAGATGTCAGTGACAGATACTACTGTCTAGATCAAACACTTACGGCCCGCTTGAGGCGTCGACCTTTGGTGTAAGGGCTCCCGCAGGTGAGCTCATGAGATGTGCCTTGCTCGCCCGTCCGTTGGGCGTGTCGAAGTTGTTCTTGCGCTTTGCTGCGCTTCCGTTCGCTCGCGGTGTGTTTGGTATCAATCCCTCGATCATATCGTACATGTCTCCGCCCTTCGCTCGCGGTGTTGGGCGCTCCCTCTTGACTTCAGTCCTCTGCTGTGCCTTCCCTCGACTCTCGCGCTCCAATGTGTCTTGGATGGTCTTCTTGAAGTCACGCACGCTCTTCAGTTCTAGCCGGTCGCCTTCTGCACCCATTTTAATGCTGTAGGCCTGCCATTTAAAGTCCAGCTCCTCGGCAGAGATCGAATACAGTCGCAGCATCGACTGCAGTTCTGAGAGCACGTCTGAGGGGAGTGCATGGTCCTTTGTGTCGCAATAGCGTTCGAAGCGCTCCGTGAGTTCAGTAGTGCCGTCGTTCATGGTTATGGTGTCTGTATGTGAAGATCTGTGGAGACGTCAACGTGAAGACGTCAAGGTGGTGATGCGCGTGAGGCGCGTCGAACGCGTCGCGATAAAGTGGTGTGCTAGCCTGAGAATGGCTAGTGTGGTTGAGATGCGCTGCAGGGACCGGGGTGGTTGCCAAAAGTTATCTTGTGGATGCTCGCCTGAACTCCTATCGCGGAGGTGCTCATCCCTCCTTGTACTACCATACTCCAAGGCTATACACCTCGTCCCAATTACTCCAAGATGACGACTATGGGCCCCATCCCCGAACCTGCGGCAGGCTGCACGCCCGCACCGCCCGCCGCGCTCACCGCCGACCAGCAGACCAAGTACGACCAGTTCCTCGCCGAAGTCCGCGCCTGGGAGTCCCTCCCGGCATCCTCAGCCAAAGGCGCCGAGTCTACGCCCCTCGACGACAACGAGCGCCTGTGGATGACCCGCGAATGCCTTCTTCGCTACCTTCGCGCCACCAAATGGAACCTTGCGCAATCCTCTACTCGTCTGCGCTCGACAGCAGTCTGGCGGCGCGAGTTTGGTACCGAGAAGCTCTCAGCCTCGTACATATCCCCCGAGAACGAGAAGGGCAAGCAGGTCCAACTCGGTTTCGACAAGTCGGGAAGGCCATGCTTGTACCTTCTGCCGCAGAACCAGAACACCAAGCCCGGCCCAAGGCAGGTCGAGCACCTCGTCTACATGCTGGAGAGGACCATTGACTTACATCCTCCCGGCCAAGAGAGCCTGGCGCTACTCATCGACTTCCGAAACACATCCTCCGGCGGCACACCAGGGTTGGGCATAGCGAAGCAGGTCCTCGACATCCTGCAGAACCACTACCCTGAGCGCCTCGGCCGGGCGCTGCTAACGCACTTGCCCTGGTACGTCTCCATGTTCCTGAAGGCCATCAACCCCTTCATCGACCCCGTCACCAAGGAGAAGATCAAATACAACGAACCCCTCACCGACCATGTCCCTGCAGCCCAGCTCATGAAAGCCTCCGGCGGCGACATCGACTTCAAGTACGACCACGACCTTTATTGGCCCGCATTGGAGAAGCTGGCTGCTGAGCGTAGAGCCAAGAGGGTAGAGAGGTGGGAGAAAGCAGGCAAGGTGATTGGCGAGAGCGAAATCTACCTTTGGGGTGGAGAAGAATCCAGCATCGGCGGTGGTCAGGCTGCAGGCAACGCAGCAGTAACAGATGCTGCTGTGTCGATTGGAGCAGCAGCTCCCGTTGAGGCTGCACCACTTAGCAACGCTGCAGTCGTTACTCCTCCCGTACATGCACCAGGTGCCAACGGCGATGCCGCGCTGGCTGACGGCGTTGCAAAGTTGGACGTGAAGGACGGTGAACCAGTCAAGCCCGCAGCCTGAGCACATGAGGTTTATGTAAGCGTTGCATTTCATACTTGAGCGACATGCATCATTAGACATAGATATGGCGATTTTTGCAGCTGATGTCATCCGAATTGGAGCACCTATACAACCCACTACTCTGACTTGCAGGGTCATCTATGTATCTTTGCGCTTCACAGTATCAGTCTATTAAGAGCACTGGTATCATCATCTGGAGCAATAAGGGTCTAATTCGAACTTGTAGTTGTTTACATGCCACCTTGATAGAACTTCTGGTACCTCAGAAGTCCCCGTTACATCGAAGGAAGATTATGTTACACTTGCCTCAGCTCTTGTCTGCAGAGACCTGAAGGTGGTGCCTGACGTATGAAATTCGCGTCATTTGCGCGGGCAGGTACTCCTTCCTCTTGGGTCGAGTAAACAGACACACCTCCGCAACCCCTCACCTGTCTTACCCTTCAACGGCACACACTCAAAGCCTGAACGCTCAGCCCTCATGGCCTCTGCAGGTCCCTCATACGAGCAATTCTTCGCTAGGAAAGACGTTCAAAACGCCATGACCTTCCCTGACTTGCGAACGAATCCTATGAAGAGGGAGAAGTCACCTCCAGAGAGCCCAGAGCCGCAGCTAGCACAATACGATGGCCCAGTAAAACTCGAAACCGACTATGTCGTGCAGAAGATCGAGCACCACGACGGTGACGAGAGCTCCAGTGGTGGCGATGAGCCCAACGCTGCCCCAGGTCCTCTCTCAACCCCTCTCGCAGCCCCGATCCCGGCACAGGCGAACGTCACTCGAGAGCCGCCAGACATCGAGGACACGTCAGGTATGGTGACAGTATTGAGCGAGAAGATGAACAAGATATGCGACCTTAACGAGAGAGAACGGGCTTGCCGGGCAGAGATGCAGCGAATCAGCATGGAAGTCGGAGCCCTGGAACAGGGGGCTCTGGGTAAGTCGAAGACGACTCGTATCTCAAACTGTTATCTGAAAACGACACAGAGCACTTCCAGACTGGAAACACGAGATGGCTACTTTCCCGAATCAGCAGTCTCTCGGGACAGAAGGTCGTCATGCAGATGATCTTGACGAAGGTAGAGCAGCGAAATGCGCGACGACTGGCGAAGCTGCGCAAGCGTGAGCGAGAGAGACAGCGCCAATTAAAGCAAGAGAAAGAACAAAAAAGCAAGCTGGAGGCGAAACGGCAGTCGAACAAGCAGCAGCTGAGGTCCCGGAGCGCACTCAAGATGCCAGTTCCGCACCTGGACCTAACTGTGGCACCCCAGCCCAATACCGAGAAGGTATTCATCAAGACAGAGCCTGATATCAAGATGGAGCCAATGATCAAGATCGAAGAGGACTGAAGTGCGCCAGTACGAGGGGTGTTACTCGATTGCCTGACTCGGTCAGTACTTCAATGCAGAACATGAGAAGATTATCACAAACATGTATGCTACAAAGTAGAGATAGTCAATATAACGACAGGATCGTTCACCGGCGTCTTGCACACTGCAGCATCATGCATCTGCCTAGTGCGACCATTCTCACTCCGACTTCGATCAGCCGCACAGCCACACCCTAGTTGACAATTATCAGCCTCTTGGCTCACATCAAAGCCTACAACAGGACCACTCACCAGCCCTGACACTGCAATCACGAATCATCCAGCATCATGCCCTTTTTGACAGACTTGCCCACAGAACTTCTGCGGGAGATTCTCCTGCTCACTTTACCAGACACAAGCAAAGCCGACGCACCATGGCCAACCATGATCATCTCACTCTTCTCCATCAACCAACGCATACGCGTAGAGATGAGTCCTGTAATCGACAGCTGGTCACCTCTCCACCACATCTTCTTCCCCCCATCCATCTCCACGCAAAAGACGCCAACTCTCACTGTAGATGGACAAACCCACTCGCCCAAAGTCCAACGCATCTGCCTCGACTTCTTCCACGAACCTGCAGCTGACCGCATCAAATGGACGTGCTACTGCGGGAACCAGTCGACGTGGACGCATCCCGAATTGATTCGCGCCTGGGCAGACGCTGTACCGTTCCTCCCACAGGGGCTGCAAGAAGTGCAGCTGGATATCACGCCAGCGGCGGCTGTAGAGCGTGGGCGGCGGCAGATTTTCGTCGACCGGTTTGTGAGTGGGAAGTGCGCTGCAAGGAAGTTCCTTGCTGGTCATGATTGGGGATGTGGCGGCGCTGGTTCAGACTATCGAGACGCATCAGGATCGGTCGGTGTGTGTTCTTGCTGGGCGGTTGAGCATCAAGAGTTAGTTCTTTGTTGAGAGGGTGCGGGCGGAAAGTGCTTGTGAGTTCAGCTTTGTCGGGACGTGGGTGCGGAGTGGAGATGTGCGGTTTGCGATTAGGGAAGCTGTCGTGCAGATGTCGTCGAGGAAGCAGATGTGGCATGGGAAGCAGTGTGGTGGGAGGCATCTTTTGGTGTGGTTGCGCGATGTGGTGTGGACTCGGAAGACTGATGATTTGTTCGCTATCCTGGCGCATGCGGGGCACGAGATGGCAGTCATTGACGATGTGGGGATGATTGCTGAGTTCGAGGCTGCGCAAGATAGTTTGGAGCTGAAGATGTCGCCTGAAGAGGCTTTGAGGAGGGCATTCCAACACCGGGTCGCGGTGGATATGGGGATGGAGACCGTTGGGGAGGGCGAAGGAAACGACCGGCATGTTGTCGTACGGCGATAGCTTCAATGCCGCCTTGCTCTTCTCACGACCATCTCATTCTTTACTGCATGACGTGGAGTCACCTTCGTCGAGGTCAAAGTACAAGTCCCAGTGGTTCTTGCATCCTGGGTTAAACCCCTCCCCACACTGAGTACACTTGCTTCCACTCTTCATGTACTCGTCAACACTCAAGATGTGCTTGCACGCTCCGCAAAGCACCGCTTTTTCTGTTCTTTGATTTGTCGGCCAAACTCCAGATTTGTGTGTCTCAACTGCATCGTGGCAGCTGATGCAGGCGTAGAACTTCTGGCAGCAGAAATGCTTGATGGCGATTATGTCTAGTGGTGAGTGCCAATGAGCACATTTAGTTAGTGGCGTGACGGACAGGCCGTATACGATAGGCGGCGAGGACACGTCCGGAGCGGAGGACATGTTGATTTGGGACTTCTAGCTGGCAGAGTCGAAGTGAGGATGTGGAAAATGATAGGGCTGAGCTAGTGCTCGGAAGCGGAGATCCACTTCGTTGCTTCAGGCGAGTTGAATCCTTGCCGGTGACGTTATGTAGCTCGATCTCCAGCAGAGCCTCAAGGAATGCTTGACGGTTGTTTGGAAGCTGCAGACTTCGTGTTGAGGCATGACGGAGATGGAGCGAGCTTCGAAAGCTGTGCATATTCCAATTTGCGGCTAGCAACGGGAGGGGCAAGGACACAAACAGCAGACATACAACGCATCAGCTCACCTCGGGTGACTTTCTTTCACATTCCAAGCACTCGCGCGCTCCGCATCTCCAGTGTTTTCACGGCCGGGCCCAGCGAGGTTTTCGGGCAGCTTCGGGGCTGGTCAAAAGTCGTCACTTGCCCCACCACCGGACCCCGCCAGCTCAAACATTTAGTAGAAGCTCAACAACGCATTGCACCCCCATCACACCTTCAACCTTTACTGAATCACCCCGATACCCTTTATACCCCCTTTCCAAACCAAACACTCATATCAACCGTCAAAATGGCACGTCAATTCTTCATCGGAGGCAACTTCAAGATGTAGGTTAGCTCTGCGGAGCTGCGAGCTTCGACTGAGGCGGGGAGACTGACCGCATGGCAGGAATGGTACCATCGAGTCCATCAAGAAGATTGTCCAGAACCTGAACGATGCTAAGCTCGACTCCAACGCTGGTACGTAATGGCGCGAGTGCAGATGTGCATGAACAACAGACTTGACAGCTCTGCAGAGGTCGTCATTGCTCCCCCCGCTCTCTACCTCCTCCTCACCCGCGAGCACCTCCGCAAGGGTCTCGAGGTCGCCGCACAGAACGTCTACGACAAGCCCAACGGTGCTTTCACCGGTGAGATCTCGGCCGAGCAGCTCAAGGACAGCGGCATCACATGGACCATCCTCGGTCACTCGGAGCGCCGCACCATCCTGCAGGAGGACGATGCCTTCATTGCCAGCAAGACCAAGGCTGCGCTCGACGGCGGCCTCAGCGTCATCCTGTGCTGCGGTGAGAGCCTCGAGCAGAGGGAGGCCGGCAGCACAGTCGATGTTGTCACTAAGCAGTTGAAGGCTGTTGCGGACAAGGTCAAGGACTGGAGCAAGATTGTCGTTGCCTACGAGCCCATCTGGTGAGTTTTGTTGCGTCGAATGCAAATGTATACTTCTAACGCAAACCAGGGCCATCGGTACCGGCAAGGTGGCCACCACTGAGCAGGCCCAGGAGGTCCACGCCGCCATCCGCGAGTGGCTCAAGAAGGAGGTCTCGTCGGAGGCTTCTGAGAAGACCCGTATCCTGTACGGTGGCAGTGTCAACGAGAAGAACTGCAGCGAGCTTGCCAAGCAGGCCGACATTGACGGTTTCCTCGTCGGTGGTGCTTCCCTGAAGCCTGCGTTTGTCGACATCATCAACGCCAACTCGGCATGAATTCGTGGCGGCGAAGCTCGATTGTAGTTGGACTTCATGACATAACGTTACCTGATGAACAATGAAGAAAGTGAATGACCAAATGGGATGCTCATGACACAACGTTACCTGATGAACAATGAAGAAAGTGAATGATAATGGAGTGCTCGAAGATGCTGTGTGCGCGCTCGTGTGTAGTGACTGTTTACGTGTTGATGGTAGTATTCGTACATTTGCTGTACATGTCCAATCCAATGCGCCGCCCATGCCTAGGTATTTGTACAATCGACGTCGTCCGCACGCTCTCCCCCAGGACGGTGCTGCGTTGGCCCTCCTGGTACCCTGTCCTCGTGCTGCTGCCAGCTCCCTCGACGTCCGCTCAGATTTGAATCTTGGCACCGTGGAAGGGCGACCAGATACCCCTGACGCTCTCGTTGATACTCGTCACCGGCTTGCCGAGCTTCTTGTTCTGCTCGCCATTCGAGTCCCTCAGCATCTCGGCCTTCTCCCTCACACCCTCGTTCTGCAGGTTCTTGACGCAGATGGACCGTGTGGCGCCGTTGATGTAGTGTGCGATGATGACGGGGTGCTTGCGCGGCCGCGGGCTGACGGAGAACTCGACCGAGGGGTTGCGCTTTGCGAAGACGGGCAGCGACGACTTGATGAAGGCGTTCATGCCTTTGGAGGAGCCCCACCAGTTGCAGTAGTGGAATTCGAGGCGCTTGCATTGGAGCACGAAGGCGCCGACGCCGTTCTGCAGGACGCGGGTCAGTTTGTGTGTGGGGGTGTAGCAGCAACGAGGTCACACACCTGAGCCTTGGCAACCGTCCTGGTCGCTGCGAGAGGCATTTTGGCTGTCGATGGCTGGTGAGGGTGTACCTTAGCTTGATGTTGCTGGCGCTCGATGTTCGGGAAAACGTTAGTGTTCAACACACGTGCAGCCTTTGCAGCCTACGCGCCAACTCCCATCCCCGGTCCACGTCAATCACACCTCGACTCGACCTCCCCCAACTCTCTCACATCGCTGCTGGAGCGCCTTCCAGCACTTGATCCAAGATGACGTACCAACTCCCGCCGATGCTGCTGAACTTGTTCGCCCCGCGGCCGCCGCTGCGCTGGGTGCAGCCCATCGACCACGCGCCCGAGAAGCGCTGCACGCCCAAGATCTCGGGCGTCGGCCAGTACCTGCAGGCGATGCGCGAGTACAAGGACAGCGACGGCTACGTGCCGACCGACAGCTGGCTGCAGAAGCGCGACCGCAAGAAGATTGAGAAAAAGGAGAAGCAGGAGAAGCTGCTCACCGAGGGCATCAACGACTGTACGAGTTGACTCTATTTTACCTAATCTACGCATCAATGCTGATTCATTGCACAGACAAGCCCAGCGAAGACCCCAAGGTCCAGGGCGACGCTTTCAAGACGCTCTTCGTCTCGCGCCTTGCATATGGCGCGACGTCTGACGATCTTGAGCGCGAGTTCGGCCGCTACGGTCCCATTGAGCGCATCCGCATCGTCGAGGACACCACCGCCCCGCCAGACGCGCCGCCAAAGAAGAAGAAGCGCGGCTATGCTTTCATCGTGTACGAGCGCGAGAAGGACATGAAGGCCGCGTACAAGGAGACCGACGGCATCAAGATCAAGGACCGCCGCGTGCTCGTCGATGTTGAGCGCGGCCGTACAGTCTCTGGCTGGCGCCCACGCCGCTTTGGCGGAGGTCTCGGCGGCCGAGGCTACACCAAGGGCCCAGCTGCGCGTCCATCTGGCCCTGGCGGCTTCGGTGCGCCCGCTGGACCTGGCGGATTCGGAGGCCGTGGCGGTGGTTTCGGCGGCGGTTTCGGCGGTCGCGGAGGTGGTCGCGGTGGCTTTGGCGGTGGTGATCGTGGAGGCTTCCGAGGCGGCTTTGGCGGCGACCGAGGCGGCGGTCGAGGTGGATTCGGCGGAAGTCGTGGAGGCATCGGGTACCAGGGTTCGAACGGCTACGGCCCGCCCGACGGTGCTCCTGCCGGTCCCCGAGGGCCACGAGGTGGGTTCGGCGGTGACCGCGGTGGCGGTGGTGGTTATGGCGGCGACCGCGGAGGGGATCGCCACGGCGGTGGTGGTGACAGGCGCGGAGGAGGCGACCGAGGCTCCAGCGGTGCTAACAACGAACCGCTCGGCAGAGATCGATACAACGACCGCGACCGTGGTGGCCGCGACAGCTACAGCGGCCGCGACGACTCGCGCAAGCGTGCATATGACGGCGACAGCTACGACGACAGGAGCCAGCGCAGGAGGTACTAGGCTTCTCTTGGAGCTTGAGTGCGCTCTCAGACGGGTTTGTCACAGGTTACCTCCTATTTCTTCACTCTACCTTCTTCGTCAATGAGGGTAAGACCAAGAACGTACACGACCCGCATCAGCATTGGAGGGTAAGCAGATTCACTCTGGCAGATGGCGCGACATGACAACGTCAACACCCACAATCACAACCGTCCTCAAAGAGCGAGCGAACCGTGTACCTCACACGCAGGGAGAACAAGCATGACAGCACACACGACTCGGTCCATCGACTTCGGACCCTGGTTTGCTTCAGATTCAGCGCAGGAAACGATTGCTATTCAAACGTTGCAGTCAGTGGACGGGTAGGCCAAGGTGATGCTGATATCCACAACTATCTATCTGTATTTGTATATTTCCTTTTCGTCCAAGCTTGCGTTGCGTTGCGTTGCGTTTAGGTAGGTAGTAAGTATCAGTCGCGTGCATCCATCTCTCCATCTACCTGCAAACCGTCAAGGTAGGGTTGAGTGCGTGACGGCTGAGGAGTTTGTCGATCACCATACCTGCTTACTGGTTGCTGCTTGCTGGTTGCTGCTTTGCTGCGTGACGGAATCAGGGCTGGTTTCGCTGTCGCGTAGGTATATACATAAATATATGCATACATACATACATACCCAACACTTCCCAACACCAACCCCACACAACCACGAACCCACCACGCCGAGTCCACAGGATTTGAGGACTCGTACATACCCATCTATAACAACATAGCTATTCTCATCACCCTTCTCAAATCCACACTTCATCTTCGTTCAACCCTACCAAATTAAAACAGCAACAATAATAACAATGATAATGATTATAACTCTATGTAGAAACATGTCACCTCGGCAAATAAATCAATGCTCAGTACTAATTTACTACTACACCCAGATAGTAAGATAAATGGACTGCCTCTGAGATTGGGCACGTCAACGGTTTTTAGGGCTGCGCTGTTGATTTAATCTACGGAACTTTGTTTGTTGATGGGTGGGTTGGGGGAGGGGTAAGGTTTGCTGGGTGGGGAGTAGAGGTTGTTGTTGTGTTGGAGGTGGTGGGGTAGGAAGGTAGGAGGGAGGGAGGGATTGGGGTGAGTTGAGTTGGGTGAGTTGGGTGTGAACAGATGCTAGGTTTATTATGTCATGTCATGTCATGTTATATATTCGATATACATGTGGGTATGTATTTTTTCTATTTCCCCAGAGTCAAAAACAACCTATCTCCAATATCGCCCAACCCGGGCTTAATCATCCCTTTGTCGTCAACCGCCTCGTCACACCCTCCTACCCACACTTCGACCCCCTCCTCCCACTCCCCGCATGCCTGCTGCAGCCCTTCCACCGTCGCTAGCACAGCAACGACGACGATGCGCTTCACGCCGTGCTCCTTCAGGCTGTCGATGGCGGCGCATGCCGTCGCGCCTGTCGCGATGATGGGGTCGACGACGATGGCCAGGTCGGCGGGTCCGCCCTCGTGCTGGCTTGTTGGTGAGTGGTAGGGTAGGTTGTTGTAGTATTCTACCGGCTGCAGCGTGGTTTTCTCGCGGAACAGGCCTAGGTGGTGGACGGGTACCGGGGCGGGGAGGAGCGAGGAGAGGGCGGGGACCATGGAGAGGCCGGAGCGGAGGATGGGGACGAGGGAGATGCGGGAGGGGGCGGGGGAGGTGGTTGTTGTTTTGTATTCGTAGCCGAGGGGGGATTTGTCCTGGGTTTGCTGTGTTAGTGATGTTGTTGTTTATTTATCTTTCTGCCTTCATGTGCTGTGTACGATAGTACCCCACTTGTGAGTGGGTGGCATGGAGTGTCTGGGACACAAACGTACTGTGCCTTCCTCCTGCACTTTCAAAGCCGAACCCAAAGCTTCATACCCGACCATCAGAGCAATCTCATGCACCAGTGTCTGCGCATCTCTGCACCCCGTCGAAGCCGAGCGCAGCTGTGAGAGCTTGGCCTGCAAGCACGGATGGGACGAGATGTGAGCGTTCTTGGGAATCGACATGGCGGCGTGAAGAGATCAATCACAGACGAAGGAAGTAACAGACGTATAGTGTGCTATGCGAATGGAGAGCAGGAGCTGTATATTCAAGTATCAAGCATTCAAGCCTACGGCGATGTGTACATTGCAAGTGCTTCCAGTCGGGCAGGTCCATGACAGCAGTGCCCCACTACAGCTATCAGCTGGCGCATGATGCCGAGGAGCAGCTGCGGAAGGCGCCGAAGTTTGGCTCGTCGTGATCGTGCGCGTTGTAAGGTAAGTGTTATTTGTCAGGCAGAGGTCGGTCGCTCACAATGGATAGGTAGTTACGTGGGATATTGAATCTGTTAATTCACTGCTGTGTTTGCAAGAGTTGCTTCGGCAGCTCCCGTCTTGTCGTTGGTTATACATGGCTGGACGACCGCTTCACGTGCAACTGCCTCTGATTCCATCCAGAACACCACACAGCAATCACCACGGCCAGATGAGTAGCCATCCTGTTCGAGTTGGTTTCAACCGCCGCCAACTTGACACTTCATCGAGAACTCCAATGCAAGGGCAGATCCTGGGCGCACGCGATCTGGCATGGCCACCCCTGTCGCCCGTCGGAGACATGGCGCGCGCCGGTAACGCCTAGCTTGGTGAGGTCGCTGTTTTGGGCTGCAGACGTTTACCAATGCAGAAGCGCCCAGGTGGTTACAGCCAGCAAAGGGACCGACTCGCGTGCAAATTCCTTGTCGTGCACCAAACCGCAGACATGGCCCCGTCGGTGGTTCCTGGAGGATCGACTTCTTCCGACGTTCACTGACTGAGGTTTTGAACGAAGCGGGTGCTGGCCTGGCTGCGTCATCCGGCATTGGATCACCATGGCCGACGCAGACGATGAGCACACGAAGCGCCAATTCCACTTCAACGAGCAGCGCGCCAGCCTACGATCTGACACATCGCAAAGCTCCTCCAATGCCCGCGAGCGCTCAAGACACCACAGTCTGCTATCTGAAAGACAGAGCCTGCCACGGACCGCAGAGAACTTTGACCTCTATCCGGAGCGTGCGGACAGCGACACTCTGCCCTCGCCGCCGGGGAGTCCTTCGCCCGCGCCTGTAGTTCCAAGGCACCGCTCAGAAACCGCAGCGAGTCTGGGGCAGGAGAAGGGGAAGAAGAAGAGCAAGAGATTGAGCACAGGCAGAGAGTCAGCCACATCCAGGTCGAAATCGCGCCCACGCGCCACGTCAAACGGGAGGAATACTGAAGACCTGCTGGTAGCAGCATCCTGGGACAATCTGGAGTTTCTGGCATCGCCGCCACCAGAGTTGCCAGGACTGCCGGCCGACCGAGACGGCTACTGGCGCACAAGGCTTCACAACAACGAGAGCAGTAGAAGCAACCTGCCGCCGACTGCATCACGCACACCGACAAAGCAGCGCTCGCGGCGGCCGTCCCTATTCAGTCGCTCCAACCCCAGCAACTCACCCCGGTCTCAAAACGACATCACGGCCCTGCCCAACATGACGCCCAATGCACAGCAGCAGCTCAACGAGGCCGACAAGTATCACCAGTCTTGGGAGACACCAACAGCCAAGCGCATGTCCAAGTGCCTGACCGAGATCTACACCATCTCGTTCCTCGTCTTCTTCGCCATCTGGGGCACGCTCGCGCGCCTGGGCCTGCAAGCCTTGACATTCTACCCCGGCGCACCTGTCATCTTCTCCGAGCTGTGGGCCAACGTCGCCGGGGCCTTTATCATGGGCTTTGTGTCCGAGGACATGAAGCTCTTCAGAGAAGAGTGGGGGAGCAGGGGTGGCGGCGTCGGCACCGCGCAGCCCGAAGACGCGCCTGCGGAGGGACACGGCGATCTGGAGAAGCAGCGCGATAAAGCGAGTCACAGTAAAGTCAAGAAGACGATCCCGCTGTACGTTGGCCTGACGACGGGGTTTTGTGGGAGCTTTACCAGCTTTTCGAGTTTTGTCAGAGATGTGTTTCTGGGTATGAGTAACAATTTGCTCGCGCCGGCGTACCATCCTACTTCGAGTCCGACGGCGCTCGTCCACCGCGATGCTGGATACTCGGTCATGGCCATCCTGGCTGTTGTATTTATCACGGTCGCACTGTGCTACTGTGCGTTGAAAATGGGCGGGCATCTGGCCGTTCTCCTGAATCCAGTCACTCCTACCCTTCCCTTCCGCTTCACGCGTAGGGTAATCGACCCTCTATTTGTCTTCGTCGGCATCGGAACCTGGATCGGCGCAGTGGTCATGGCTGCGCTTCCACCACACGACGCATGGCGCGGACAGGCACTCTTCGCATGCGTCTTCGCGCCCCTCGGCTGCCTAACACGCTACTACGTCTCGCTCGTCCTCAACGGCAAGCTCCCGTCGTTCCCGCTCGGCACCTTTGCGTGCAACATGTTCGGCACAGCGGTGCTCGGCATGTCGTACGACCTGCAGCGTGTGGCCATTGGCGGCGTGGCAGGCGGTGGCCTAGTTGGCTGTCAGGTACTCCAGGGCATTGAAGACGGGTTCTGCGGTGCGCTGACGACGGTGTCGACGTGGATGCTCGAGCTGGACACGCTGCGCAGGGGCCATGCGTATGTGTACGGGACGAGCAGTGTTGTTGTGGGGCTGAGCATCATGACGGTGGTCATGGGGAGTGTGCGATGGAGCATTGGGTGGGAGGCTGTTGCGTGCGCGACGTAATGACGGTATGATGTGATTGGACATGTAATGGTTAATGATGGTTATGGATGTGGGTGTGTTTATATGGTACAGTATATGAGTGGAACAGATACCCAGGTTGAATTTGTCTCATACAAATGCTAGGTTGAAATTATCTCATACAAATACTAGGTTCAGTTTATCTCATACAGATACACGGGTCCACGCCAAACTGTAACTTTCCTAGCATGCGGACACTCTTCGGTTGACAGCTTGACACATAGTAGAGATGAAGAATAATACATGAAGGACGAAGAAGGAAGAAGCATGCCAACAGACAGATATAAAAGTGATAAAGTCCAAGCCAAGCCAATGCACAATTACTCTAAAGATGACATACTAGCACGCGCGAGCTGTCAATTATCTGAAGGATCGCAACCACAGGCCGGGGACGCCAAGGGCCCGTTGGCCACAACATCCCTGCAGGATTGTGCAGTGGCGTCGAATCAAGCGGCGGCGGGAACCCGCACTGGGTCACGACCTGCAACCAAGGTGCGCGTGCGAGGCCCGTATTGGTTCTGGGACGACTTTGTCTGGCGACGTCTTTGGTCTTTGCGCTCTGCTTTGCTGACGTTGGATTCTCCTTGCGCTTGGACTTTGTTGTTGGTGGTGGCTACGGAGCTTTGGCTGCACACTCGTTGACATTGTCGCTGTACGGTGCACTGCTTGTTGTCGATACCATCCACGCTTTATCGTCGACGCCTGCCTGTCTCTGCCTGCGCACACGACTCGCGCCCCGCATACGCACACCTCCCACGCGCATTCCGCCGGCCCTGCTGCCGCCAGCCTTTGCCATGTTCGAGCCCAGCAAACCCAAGATCAAGACGCGCACCGTCACCATCCTCAAGAAGGTCGCCCCGCCGCCCGCACCTCGCACACCTGCCCCGAGCGCGAAGACACCCAGCCGTGCCCCGGCTGCGAACCGCTACCAGCTCTCCTCCACCTCGTCGGCCCAACGGCCACGGCCAGGGCCAGCAGCACGCGAGTCGCCCGCCGTCTCCAACATCCGCAAGCGCAAGGTCACACCGAGCACGCCGCCGCTGTGGGCGAGCAGCGACGAGTCGAGCGACGATGAGGGCAGCGACAGGCTGGCTGTCGGCGGCTCGACTAAGAGGCTGAAGAGCAGTAGCATAGAGCCCACCAGCATGAACCGCCAGCTCGAGCCAGACCTGCACAGGCGCATACGCATACGGCGAGATGCAGACACCACGGCGCACTCCAACGGGGCAGCAGCAGGGAAGGAAGACGGCGAGGACCGCTCAAGTAGAGGCAGCCTGAGAGAAGACGGCGAGAATCACTCAACAAGAGGCAGCCTGAGAGAAGACGGCGAGAATCACTCAACAAGAGGCAGCCTGAGAGAAGACGGCGAGAATCACTCAACAAGAGGCAGCCTGAGAGAAGACGGCGAGAATCACTCAACAAGAGGCAGCCTGACACACGGCCTGTTGATGACAAGAGGAGACTTCGCCAAGAACTACAAACCCGCATGGCCTGGAGGCAGCAAGATCCCCACGCTCGAGCTGCAGTATCCCAGCCCGCTGCCGCCAGAAACCTTCGAAGCCAGAGTCCCCTTCGACTCGTCCGAGTACAACCCGCTCGGCGACATCCAGTTCACCATCGAGGAGATCATCACCCACTACCTCCCCGCCGACCTCTCCGCCTCGCTCTCCTCCGACGTGACCGGGCCTGTCCGCAAGCTAAAACGCGCCGCCGCCAGCGGCACCTTCGCCGACTACCAGCTCGAGCTGATCCGCTTCAACAAGCTCGTCAAATCCAAGCTCGCCGACGGCACCATACCCGCCAAGATGGACGCCATGCACGCCATCCCCCTCAGCCTCGTAAAGCACATGACGCAGCAAACCTACGCGCGCATCGTCTCGCCCCTCTCCCACAAACTCCGCAGAGTCAAAGGCAAAGAAACCACCTACGGCGAACTCATGCCCGTCTTCGTCCACAAAATCTTCGCCCAAACCGGCCTCAACTCGTCCCACGTCTTCGTCGACCTCGGCTCAGGCGTGGGCAACGTCGTCCTACAATCCGCCCTCCAAACCGGCGCCGAATCCTGGGGAATAGAAATCATGGACCTAGCCGCCTCGCTCGCCACCAAACAAGCCACCGAACTCAAAGCCCGCGCCCGCCTCTGGAACCTCAACATCGGCGCTCTCCACCTCCTGAAAGGCAACTTCCTCGACACACCCGCCATCAACTCGGTCCTCGCGCGCGCCGACGTCGTCCTCGTCAACAACAAAGTCTTCGGCGAGCAACTCAACAACGCGCTCCTGCAGAAATTCCTCGACCTGAAACTCGGCTGCAAGGTGGTGAGTCTGGAGTCCTTTGGCGGCGGCGTGTCCAAGGGGGTTAGAAGCGAGCAGAGTATCGCCGGGCTGTTTGACGAGGAGAGATATGAGAGCGGCACTGATTGTGTGTCTTGGGCTGGGGAGAGTGTAGAATACTTCATCGCTGAGAAGGTGAGGTGATGAAGATGGTTCTTCCCGTAGACGCGAGACGCTCTCTAACCTGAGAGAAAGAGAAAGAACTTGGAGGTGCTGGATACTTGGATTGGTTCGCACCTCCTGACTTGACACAACATGGCATGACACAACACAACATGGAATAGCACAGCACAGCACAGCGTTACCCGTCTCAAACACCATTCAACCACGCACCCCCCACCGCACCCCACAACCACGTCGATTCATACGTGTACGTACATTGCTTTTGTATCAATACCCCACACATTTCTTGTCTAGTTGGTACATGCAAGTAAGTAGTAGCTTTATAGTACGAATACCATACGTGTGTATAAACAGACATGATACATTACTAGTTCATTACCTGTAGTTTGTAATGCAATGTAATGTAATATAACGCAATGCAATGCAATACAATGTATACGCCAACTTTTCAGTTTTTAGTTGTTTATGTATGTGTGTGTGTGTGTGTAGATATTACACTAGATATATATATAACTACTTCACTAGAAACCCACCTAGCTTCACGTTTACCTACTAGCTAACCGCCTACCTTCTCCTCCTCTTTATTCTGAAACAAAGACGCTTGAAATGTAGTGTTAGTATACCCCAAGCTCCCAGAACCACGCTAGCAAACTTCACTACTAGGTACTACTATTACAAGTAATTATTTCCAAACAACTAAGCTAGTTACTACTCTTACATCTTATTATCTCTTACTTCTATTCCTGATTGTAGTTAGTAGTGTGCTGAAAACTAATATTTGTAGTTGTAGAGGGGTACTGCAGGGTGTAGGAGGGTTGTTACCGCTTCACGCTTTGTGGGGTTACTGGTGGTGGCTGGGCGGCGGTTCTTGGCTTGCGTGGTTACTGGGTGGGGTGTTGGAGTGTTGTGTTGTGTTGTGTTGTGTTGCGTTGTGTTGCGTTGTGTTGCGTGGTACTCTACTGTGCTGTGCTGTGAAGTGCATTGCATTTATTGTATTGCGTACATGGTAAGACGCAACATGTGTGATGAGGAAGACGCAGTACACCACACTCCAAATACCACCGTCACTAAACACAGAAGAGGATGTGTGGGTGTTGTATCTTGATTACTTGTGTTGATTTGTGATGCAGTTACTACCTATCCATCACCACCACTACTACCACCTCCATCCATCTGCCCCTTTTGCTATTATGCCGTGTCGTGCCAAGTCGAAGAAGAGATTGTGGGTATATCGAACCGAATGGGAAATTCCAAATGCAAGGAAAGGAAAGATATGAGTCCGGCGGACTCGATGTATGCAGTGCTAAATCAGATTGAATCGAACTGTGATGTGGGTGTGAAGGGCTAGTGGCAATTTTCTTCAGTCTCCCTGCTTTCTTCTTTGTTTTTTCCTTCGTAAGGTTGGGTTGGTGGGTTCATGTTGCTTTTGTCTCGAATGTCTGTTGTTCAATGATGTACACGAATGCAAGTCAAATCAATTCAGGTCGTAAGGCCAAGGAGCGAAACGACAACAGTGACGGAACTGATGCAATGCCAAAGGAGAGTCGTTGTTCGCGTGAATATCGCTGTTCGTCCCGTCAATCCACCTCTTCATTTACACAACTAGAAGAAGATGGCGAATGCACCAAGCCCAGCCAGACCGGCCAGCGCGGCGTTGTTCTTCTGCGCAGAGCCGGACTGCACGGTTGGACGACCGGTTGGGGTGGCGGTAGAGCCGGAGCCGTTGTCGTTGCTGCCGCCATCGGCAGTCGGGTCCACGTACGTGATGCTTGTCAGTGTCTGGGGACGGCCCTCGGCGTCGGTGGTGGTGACTAGCTTCACGCTCGATACGCGGCCGCCGCCGGGCGTGTAGGTGGTCAGGAAGGTCGAGCCCTCGGCGTTGGTTGTGGTGATGACTTCACCGCGCGTGGGCGCGTAGTTGGCGGCTGATGTCATGGTGACTTGGCTGCCGCGCGAGTCGGTCGTGGTGCGGATGACGGCGGGGCGCACTTCCTGCGTCGTAACGGCAATGGTGCTACCCTGCTGGTTGGTCGTTGTGCGTGTCACGGTCACGGAGACAGAGGCAGTGACCTCGGAGAAGACCTCGCTGGTCTGGATCACAGTGCTGCCTTGCTGGTTGACGGTTGTGACCTGGACGGGAATGAGGACGGGGCGGCTGGAGGGCGTGCTGGGGGCGTTTGCGGTAGTTGCGGGGGCGTTTGCGGTAGTTGCGGGGGCGTTTGCGGTGGTTGCGGGGGCGTCTGCAGTGGTTGCGGGGGCGTCTGCGGTGGTCGCTGGGGCTGGGGCTGAGCTCTGCTGCTGTGTGTTCTCAGGTGCCTGGCTGGACTGCTGCACCGACTGCTGCGCGCTGGTCGAGGGCTGGTCAGGCGTCTGGCTGGACTGGACGACGGGCGTGGTGCCGTTGGAGGGCGCGGCGACCTGGCGCTTCTTCAGGTCCTGGACAGCAGCGACGATGAGCTTGGTCGCCAGGGCAGGACTGCTGTTGTGCACATGCTCGACGCCGCGGCGGTGCGACTCGAACACGCCCGCCTTGAACTTGGTGAGCGAGTTGAGGGCGGCCTGCAGCGACTCCTCGGGCAGCACGTTCAGCAGGTCCTGGAATGCTTCCTGTGCATTCGCGTAGATGGAATTCGAGGCGTCCGAGGTCTGAGTCGAGGGCTCCCCAGCAATGACGCCGCCGAGAAGAGGCAATGCCAGCAGCGTGTAGCGGAGGACGGAACGCATCGTGAATTGCGTCAGTAGGCGAAGCGAAAGTGAGGATGAGTCTCAGAAAAGACTGCCATTCGTGTTAGCAAGGCATCGTGTGTGATGGACTCGACGGCAGCAGGTTCAAGGACATATTGCCCCATCAGGCAGGCAGATTGGCCTTATAACGGGGGTGCCATGGTGCTATCGAGGTGACGAGAACGGAACGCTTACACAAGTTCTCTACGTTTCCGGACGGCTGGGTCGACGCCACGCGCAATCTAAACTCGTCCTTTGTTTGGTCGAAAAGCACAATCCTCTTTGATGATCAAAGCGACAGTATATTAACACAAGCGAATGTGTCGAACGGAAACGGCAGTCAAGGTCGAAACACGAGGAGGAAATAAAGATTTCGGGTGGCAGGCAAGGAAGGGAGTCGTCCAGCCAAATGGCGCCGCCCCGAGGCTTTTGATACATGCGACTACAGATACGAGTGCCCGAGCGCGCTCTAGCTGGCTGTCTCCGCCATGACGATCCTTGGCCCTCATGCGGCTTGAGCCTCCTCGCGGACTCCTGCTTGAAGCCCATCTGCCGAGCCTATAGCTCGCCTGGTATACTTCCATCCAGAGCAGTGCCGGCGCACGCTCTTCATCACGACACTCGCACTCGCACCTCTTGCAGCCTGAAACCGCTCGTTATGTATATCGAGCAAGCTCAGGCTGCCCTATGGGCAACACCCCTGCCTCACACAGTGCTCACTCAACGCCATCCCTGTTCCCGAACGTCATTTGTGGGCCATGCCAGATGGCCCGGCACAGCGCGTTGGAGCGTTCGCTGGCGTGCGGGACAAGCTGTCTATTGTTGAGCCACGAACGGTGAACGGCTTCACTGGCCTGATGCTTCTTTCTCCCACCCGGCTTCAACACAATCGCGCAATCCGTACAATATCGTTGCGCCACCGACGCTCTGCCGTTTCAACGTCGACTCGCTCATCTCGCCATCCTGACGCACAGTCACCCATCTCGTGTTGCTGACAGCTTTGACTCAACTTCGCCTTCAGTGCGTCGTTTTCCAGCACCAGCGCATCTCGAACAGGCCTTCGATACAGCCCTGCGTGGCCCAAATATAGATGTCTCCCGGTGCACATCAACCGAGCTGCTGCTGGCTCCACCCAGTCAGACATGTTGTTTTCGTGAGCCAAGACGTGCTAAGCTCGTGCATCCGCATCGCCCGAGCGAGACCTCAATGCACCAGGCCGGCCGAACATAAAGCCTGAAAATTGCCACGACCGTGGCGCCGTCGCTCGGATGCTCCAAGACGGCAGACCGGCACGTATGGTCGTGTCGTCTGTCTACATAATACTTCCGAGCGTCTTTGTTCTCCCATCGTGGACCAGGTTGAAAACGATGAGAGACATAGAACAACGCGCTCCCAAGAAGTGCACGCAAGCCCACGATGTCAGCATCTCTCTGTATATATCCCCCAAGGCGAAGTCAGCCGCAGTGCCAACCCGTGTCATCAGCCGTGTTTCGATGAGCTGACACGTCGCACGCGGAGACTTTCTACACAGTGTGGCAGATACCTACCTGGTTGCAGTCCCTAACGAGTATGGTCGACATCCAGTACACCAACGGTTCGGTGTATCTAGCTCTACGTTCGGTGCAGGGAACGTCCGTTCTTGACTGGTTACGCCGAGCGTTCACCCTTCTCTAATTAGTTGCTATAGTCTACTGTAATCTGCGAAATTAGTCATGTGCAGAAGAATCCACTCTCTACCTCTCGTGCTCACGATGTCTGCCGGCGTTGTGTCGCGCGAGAGGATAGACATCACGGTATTGGGAGTGCAGAGATATGGTAGATGTTGTATTGCACAGTACGGTATGGCAAGAAGAAGTGAGGCTCTCAAGATGTTGGATAGTTCTCAAGCACACGTCAGGCCAGTACCGTGACACGTCGATGTCTGCATGATCAGGCCCCAACAAAGGTACGTGTGAATCACTCCACAGTGTCAAAGAGATGATTATTATTACTTCTGCTGTCCCGCCTGTACATTGCCCGAGACCCTCGCACCAAATTTTTGCTCATCGCTCATCGCTTCTCGTGCTTCGAATCCCTCAATAAACACTCGTCCAGGACCAGAGTGCGTCCCGGAACCAACACGATACGATATCCACTCCAAACCATACCGGCGCATTCAAGCAGCCATCATCTTGCAAACACATGGTATCCAGAATCAAAACAGGCTCGAACGCCATACATGATAGCGCTGTAGTAGCGCGCAAAGCTCTACTGTACATGGAATCAACAAATACCTCAATGGGTCGAATTGGGATGAGCACCCCTCGAAGGTGAAGGAGTCGCCCGCTCCGGTGACCTGTTGAAGCTTCTCGCTGGCGCAGCCAAGATCTCAGCAATGGCTGGCGACGGTGCGTGCAGGACAGGATGTGACGTGCTTGTGGGCGTCTTGGGCTCCTCTTGAGAGGACTGTAGCACCTGACTGATGGGAGCAAAGGGCACGGGCTGCGCTATCGTGGGCGACGAAGGCTCTGTTCTGTTCTGGGCGGGAGGCTGTATCGTGGCTGTCGAGTCTTCATGCTTCAGAGCAGGAACAACAGGCGCGGGTTGCGCAGCGGGCTCTTCAGGTATGGCTATGGGAACGGGATTCGCAGTGCTAGGCGGTGGTCCAATTGCCGCTCCCACAGGCTGCTGCGGCTGTGGGTTTGATGCCACCGGTGATGCCTGCCGCCGTGTCTCAGATACTGACGAGGTAGTGGGCACAGCAGGCCTGCTTCCTGGGGGCGTGACGTCGTTTGATGGCTCGCCCGTGGATCTCGGTCCATCTGTAGATCGGTCTCTGATGGGAAAATTCTCGCGAGGCTTCATCAAGTTCTGCGGCAAAGGCATGTTGCTCATACTGCCAGGAGGGCTCTTTGCTCTCTCCCTTTTGTCAGACCGCTCTCGATGGTCTTGCCTCATCTTGTGGAACCAATCGAATGTACCTTTCTTGTCCGAGGATCGATCGCCATCTGGGGGGCTGCCAAACACCATCGAAGCCTCATAGGTCTGCTGCGAGTCAAACTGACCGCTCCGGCGTCCACCTGTTGCCCAGCCTGAGCTGCTACCGAACGAACTCATGCTCTTGTCACCGCCGGGTACTGAGCCGTGCAGATCGGTCTGACTAGCTGTCGGCGTTGCCCTACTTTCGCCACGCTTATGTCCCTTCCAGAAGCTTCGCTTTTCCCTTTCTTCTTTCACCACAGGAGACTCCTCGTTCAGCTCGGCTTCCGAGTACTCAGTTGCTGTTGAGTGTGACCTGAACGAAGCTGATGGAGACATGCTAGGCTTCAACGTAGTCCCGGAGTTGCGTGAAGAAAAAGCGTCCATACTGGAAGATTGAAGTGCCTCTTTCGAGCTGCTAGCCTGCGACTGAGCGAATGGGGCTTGTGGTGGAAACAAGGGTGATGCAGGCGCCGGACCGACGCTGATCGCGTCAAGGCTGGCAAGTTGGCCCGTCAACGATGTCGTAGAACTGTGAGCACTGGGGAGATTGCTTGACGGTACCCGCTTCTTCTGCAATTTGTTTGGCTTGCGACCGTCCTTGTCCTTGCCATCCTTCACGTCAGAAGGAGATTGAGATACCTTGGCGAGAATCTGGGTGAACGTGCGAACAGCGGGAGTTAGCTCAACTGGTGGATCAATCGGTCCTTCGAGGAACTCGGATTTCTCATGAGTAGGGGTTGTTTGAGGGCTGCGCCGACCTAACCCTGGTGCAGGTGGGGGATGCAATATGTGCGCTGCGTGTACAGAGTCAGGAATCGATGAAGGCACTGAAGCAATTGGCGTGCTAGCCTCGCTTGGTGGGACGACGCCTGGCGTCGACGGGGGGAATGCTCCAGGAATGGAATCGAGTGCGGGCGTGTCTGCCATGGGCCTAGATTGTTCTGAATACTGCGCAAAAGCAGGCTGGGGAAGCTCGATCTTGCCCGGAGGCAATGTCATTGCACGTTTTGGCATAGCGTCCTCATGCACGGGCGCCGGTTGAATGGAATCTTCTGGCACGTTGACAGGCAGTACCTGGCTCGAGACGGGTCGTGGCGCTTTCACAACCTCTGGCTCGTTGACAGGTTGCTCGGGCTGAGGGATGCCTGCCGCCGCAGACTCGATCGTGTTGGGTGAAAGTAGTGCCTTGCCCTCCTCTGCTGTTGGTGTTGACGGCCCAGATAGCTTGTTCGCGAAGCGAGGGCTGTTAAGAGCCGGTGAACGTTTGGACGGAAGAGTGTTGCTTCGATGCACACCAGACGTGGGCGGTGTGACGAAACCCGGTGTGATAGGGCTCGGGATAGCCCCAGAATGGCGCGAACGCTTGGACGAGGTGGAAACATTGCGACGGAGACCACCGTACTTGCGCAGGCTGTCTGCGCCAGCACTCGATGATGTGGAAGCTGAACGGTTGATGCTTGAGTTGTTTCGCCCAGGAGTCGTCGGTGTCCGTACTTGTGGTGTGTTGGGTCCGCTCTCGATTTGCTTGACGGTACCTTCGTCGACAGCCGTGCCCTCCATGCCAATCAAGAAATGATCCTGATTATCGATGAGAAATATGAGGACATCCTGGTTCAATCTGTAGTCTTGTGGGGACATGTCGTGCTGCGGGTGGGAGAGTATACCAGGCTGGAAAATGGCTGCCAGGTTGGACGTTGTCATCTTATTCACATCGGCCTTTGCAGCGAACACTGCGAGCAAGTCCAGGATATACAACAGCAGCTGGCGGTTCAGGGATGGCAGACTCTTGATGACGTGCTGATAGTTGCGCACAGCAGCGTCTGGGTCGAAGCCTCCAATTGAAGGTGCCTGGCCCTCGATGACTCCCACAGCTTCTGCTTGGTGGTTTCGTAGAGGTTGTCGAAAGCTGTCATAGTTGCCCAGAGGGATGATGGGTTCCGGCAGATGATTGAAGTACCGACGCAGGATATTGGCTGCATCGTGTACTGTGTAGCCTGTCCAGTCCAGGCCCTTGCCGTATCGCGGTGGAGTGTCGAAGGCGGTCTTCAGCTCCTTGATTCTCTTTTCTGAACCTGCCAATCGGAATATGCCCTCGACGTCAGTTGCTAGTGAAGGTTAGATGTTGTTGGAAACAAGTAGGAGCAACAGAACTGACCTTTCTCCTTGAGAAAGACGCCGCACTTGGCGACCACGATGGGTACATAGCCGTATATATAGCTTTCACCATGTTCGTTGAAGAGTGATATCGCAACGTTTGCGTAGGGTATACTCTGGATGAGGGGAACACCAAATATGCCCTGTTGTGCCGCCGCGGCTTCTGTTGGGGCATTGTCAGTGACTGTGTGCAGCAAGAGGTCACGAGGATGCTGGGAGCGCATTCGGATAAGCCTCAGCCTTACCAGACACGCTCGTACAAGCGCGGCTGGGAAGAGAGCAGAGTGGTGGGCTTGCGCAACTGGCGTGGGACATGGAAAGGCGCATTACCTTTCTGTTCTTCCTCCTTCTTGACTGCGCGTTTGCTGAAGGTCCTCCACCACGAGGTCAAGTCACGCCTGGCAGACGCGGGCTCGTGGGCTGCGAGGGGAGCGGGCTGGGGCTCGCCGTTGCGCACGCGCGGGGTGTGGGGGTGGTTCTGCGTGGCAGCAGGCATGGCAGGCAGGCTGCAGAGCGTGGCAGCTCTTTAGACGGAGAAAATCGCGGGCTGTGAATGACGGGCGTGTGTTGCGGAGTCGAAGCAATGCAGGTGGGCCCCAAAGTGGGCTTGCAGGCGGCAGAGGTACGGGGCCACTCTGTGACGTCGCAACGGAGCGAGCGCAAGAAGGGCAGGCCTGCGGGGCTCGCCGCGGTGCTGCAGGGCGTCGTGGGCGTGAGGGTGTGAGGGTGTGAGGGCGTGAGGGCGTGAGGGCGCGAGCAGAGCCAGAGCGTCGTTGCGGAGAGGTGCTGGGCGGGTGCTGGGCGGGTGCAGTGCGGGCGTGCGGGCGTGCAGTCGGCGGGAGTTGGTAGACGAACCGTACGGGCTCAGAACCTCAAGACGGATGGGCAGCGGCTAGAGGTCGAGGCGACAGGTCAAGGCGAC